>OW387023.1:118058073-119407055 GCA_936439885.1 Nowickia ferox | reverse complement strand
TTTTCATTAAGAAGCGAAAAATTGTTACACAGAAAAAATTCATATGAATAAATTAATTAAATTTTCACCCTTAAACAATTTAATAATAATTAAGTTTTTCCACTTGCAGTAATTACAGCAACTAAAAGCTTAATGGACAAAATTAAATTCTTAATTGAAGATATTAATTGGCGAATATTTTTTTCGGTATAGGAGTTTAAGAAGTTAAGATTATATGATATCTTAAGTTACGCCGGTAAATAATTTCTTTAACTCAAAAGAGAAAAAAATGTTGCTGAGACAGCCCTTGAATTTTAACCAGCTTCTAAAAGTGTGAAGGTTCTCAAATCGATTGAAGTCTTTGTGTTACATATTATTTATTTTTTAAGGCCTCTAATATTAATTTAACATTTTTAGACGAACTACACTGAGCTTTGACCTTGTCTTACTTTATCAAATTATTGAAAGTAACTTGATGATTGTAAACACAGAAGTCGTTTTATACATATTGAGCAATTTTCATATTGAACTATTTTTAAAAACAATTGATAATTATAATTAAATTTTTTAGTATTTCAAATAACACAAATATTTTTGTATTTCTTTTTTTATATATAAAATTACAAAAATTACTTTAAATGGAACATTTCCTTTGAAATTCATCTACAACAATCAATTTTAAAAAGCAACTGTTGATTGTTCGACACATTTTCAAGGTTAAAGTTTTTTCATTTTAAACTTAAAAAAATACAAAAATAACAAAACATAAATTATTGTTTAATTTTGGGACAATTTCTAACAAACAATCCCAACATTCTCAAATATGTGCGATTAACTATTTTTACATTAAGTTGTATCTACACTAGAGATGGACTCGTGGGGAGTTTTTGACTCACGATGTTGAACAAACAGTTGTAAGTAATAAAACCGGTTTGGAACACATCGGTTGTGTGGTTTCAGAGTCCATAACGGACATATGTACTCAGAAACATATTTTGTGTTATATATACATAAATACATACAAACAAGTTGCTAATTTATTAACGACTTGGAGCCAATAGTGCGCCACTTCTGATTTTAGTTCAGAATTTTTTTAAATTTGTTTTGTTTTTTTTTTCTTTAATTTTATATCAAGCTCGAATTAGCCAGGGAAACTTCTTCTCATTTACTTCTTCTCGCAAAGAAAAAAAATTTGTAGTCACGCTCACTCACGCTTACTAACGTGACACGTTATGTATTCACGACTATGTATGCCCACTTAAGACAACCTCTTTTGATTTTGCGCTCATGCAATTGAAACAAGAAACTTACTCACGCGTGAGCATAGACCATCTCTAGTCTTTCTCAAACGAAATTATGTTGTAGTGGGTATGGCCAACACAACACACTGCCTGCTTGTTGACATGTCTTTTGGCATGGCAATCAGCCAGGTATGTAAAATATAAATAGCCAACAATTTAAAGCGAATTATTGTACATGTACCGACAACTGCAACAACTAAAATACAACAAACAATTGATAAACGGTACATAATTTAATAGAAGCAACAAAATAGCAAAAATAAGCAAATCATGCAAAAGTTAAGTACAACAAGCAATATTGAATAGCGAATAGCGAACGTATTACGGTGACAAATTCAAACCTGTCACCTGATCGAATTGACTGATACGATCGAAGTAACAATCTAAATGGTTTTTAGTTGTTTAGAGTAAAGAAAGGCAACAACAACAAAAAAAAAGATTGATGATATTGGATTTCTTTTTTATTTCATATTCATTATTTTCTAATTTTAGCAGATAATTTTGCTCAATGTGAACATATTGGTATGCAGATGAAAAAGTAACTAATGATTAGATCATACACTCGATTAAGTGATCGTTGTGCGATTAACCAAGGAAGTTTTTTATATTATTTGATCGAATAATGCAAATAGCCTATTCCGATTAGCAGTGTTTCATTGACAGTTATGTCAATTAATCTATTAATGGAGTATTCATTAAATTATCTAATCGCTTAATTATTCATTGTTCGATTAATCGAAGAATTTGTCTATTATTTGATCGAATAATGCAAAACTATAATTTAGATTACTGAATTACTCGAATATATTATGTCAAATGGTCGAATAATCGCGTAAAGTATCTTCTCGATAAATTTATAGTTATTCGAGTAATCAAGAAATTTGTCTATTATTTAATTGAAAAGTGAAAAAATTACATTTTGTTAACGAATAAGTCGAAAAATTTATTTCAATTAATCGAATGTTCCTTTAACTATCGATTAATAGAAGAACTTTTCTATTATTTTATCGAATAATGAAAAACGCAAATTTCGATTAGCGAATAAATAATTTTTTTTTTTGTAAATTAATTGATTAATCGAGCGTACATTAAACCAGTAAGTGGTTCGTTGTTCGATTACTTAAGGAACTTGTATATTCTTTCTTCGAATTATGAAAATAGACAATTTAAAATTAACTAACTCGAATAATTGTGTTAATTAATCGACTAACCTAGTGTCCCTTAAACTATCCACTCTACTAATTAATCGTTTTTCGATTAACCGAGGAAGTTTTTTCTATTATCCCATTGAATAACGAAAATAGCCCACTTCGATTAATAGTGCTTCGTTGAGAATTATGTCCATCGATTAATTAATCGTTGTTCGATTAATTGCAGATTTTTTCTAATACTTAAACGAATAATGAAGTTATCCAATTTCGATTAGCGAATAACTCGAGCAATTTTTGTCAATTAATCGGGTGTTACTTTAACTATTAACTCGATTAATTAATTGTTGTTCGATTAATCGAAGATTTTTTCTATTATTTTATCAAATAATTAAATAATCAATTTCGATTAGCGAATCAGTCGAAATTTTTTGTTAATTAATCGATTAGTCGAGTGTTCACCAAACCATTTACTGTATTAATTAATCGTTCTTTGATTAATCGATCGTATAATGAAAATTGCCAATTTTGATTAACGAATAACTCATTAAAATATATACTCGATTAATTTATAGTTCGATTAAGTGATGAATTTTTCTATAATTTCTCCATTATTTTCTCGAATAATGAAAATTGCCACTTTTGATTAACGAATAACTCGAAAAATTATTGTCAACTAACCGATTAATCGAGTATTTTTTAAATATCCATTCGATTAATTTATAGTTGTTCGATTAATCGAGGAATTTTTCTATTATTTTCCCGAATCATGTCTTTTTTGTCAATAAATCGATTAAACGAGTGTCCATTAAACTATCGAATCGATTAATTTGTAGTTGTACGATTGATCGAAGAATTTTTCAATTATTTTATGGAATAATGCAAATAGCCAATTTCGATTAGCGAATAATTTAAAAATTTATGCCATTTAATCGATTAAGCGAGTGTTAATTGAACTATCTACTCGATTAGTTTATAGTTATTCGATTAATTGAAAAATATTTATATTATTTTTATCGAATAATGAAAATAGCCAACTTAGAATGACGAATAACTAGAACACATACGTCAGTTAATCGATTAAACGAAAGCTTATTAAACCGTTTATTAAATTTTTAAACAGTCGTTAGAATTTTGTAAATTTTTTCTGCGTTGTACGGCTTTCATATGGATAAGAGACGAAACCTGTGATCATGAAATTGCGCAATTTTGCAAGATTTCACTTAATAACAACGAGTTTTTAGTTTAAACAAATATGATTAAAAATATTTTATCCTCAGCGTGAATAGTCGTGAGAGGAAAGCTAATCACGATCGCATCTCTAGCTTAAACATAGATTTCATTAAATTAGATTTTTTATCTTCAAAACCAGAAATAAAACTGCCTTCTTTTGTAAATTATTATATACATATGTATGTATCAAATTAATGAACACTAAATTCGCTTATAAATTTAAAATGATAAAAGTAAATATAAACCCAATTGCACTGCACTGGCACACTGGGTAAGAAAATACAATATCATGCTGAAAACAAAAAGTAAAATAAAACACAAGGCTGACCTTGAAAATAATGCTCTACTTAATTATTTTCTAAGATAATTGTTGAGTTTTGTTCAATATTTTTTTTATTTAAAGCTTGCAAATATTTAATTACTTTTCTTTTCTTATTTTTTTTGTCAATGAATAAAATAACAAATAAATCGTTTGAATTCACGAATTATTTGTTTATTTGTGCATATGACTTTTAAATCGATATTATATTTATTTTTATTATTTTGTTTTCAATTTAGATTAACAAATATTGCAAAAGCTTAAGTAAATTTATAAAAGCATGAAGTTTTGTTCTTGTGCAGGGGGCCTTCAAAAATTGTTAATGTATTTCTCTAGTAGTGCAAATATTTTTATATGATTGATTTGCATATTTTTTATGCACAAAACTTATTTTTATTTTATCTGAAATTTTAAAAATGAATAAACCACTGAATATTTTTTATCACAAGAATTATGTGGCGCCGTATGGCTGTAGATGAGAAAAAAAATTCGCATTTCCTTTAATTTCTGCTCTATAGCAAATCTGTGGCAATAAGGAACACGTGCTTGAGTCATGTTTTGCTATTTTTTAGGAGAGATTTTTTAAACTTTCAAGTCAAATTTCAGAAATTTATTTCTCTTACTGTTAATTTGGTTAAATCGGTGTTCACTTTTATATTATTTAGGAAAACATCGTTCTTCACACTACAAATAATATAATTATTCTGAAATATAACAAAATATAAACTAAATTAAGCTTTTATTCCATATGAGCTTAAAAGTCGAAAAAATATAAGCATCAATTCCTTGCGCTATAACTTCCTGAATAAACACACAAAATAAGTGTGATTTTGTGCAGATTACAGCTTATCTCGGCTTCAACACTTTTTTATTTTAGCCACAGAAATTATTATCGTCTTCATTTTCAAAGAAATTTGTTACAAAATATTAAAGAGAATTATTAATTTCAAGTAAATGCAGGTGACTAGGCAGAGCCTGGACTCTCAAAAAATAATCCAGAAGTATTATATGACATGATATTAGAGAAAAATTAAGGAGTCGCAGAATAAAAAAGGACGATTTTTCGCATTCTTTGACAAATTGGTGTTTTGGTATTTTTATAGAGGGTGTTTTTTTATAGAGTGACACAAGTTTAAATCATAATAAAACAAGGAAATGTATTTTTATTATCTGTGAAAGGGGAAATACGGGTAATTATTTCCAAACTAAGTCATCTTTCGGTTTCTATGGAGCGTTTTATCTTTCGAAATTCGAATAGAGACAGTCAGAGCATAAAATTTACTTTTATTTTTAATAATCGAACATAATAAATCTCCAACTTGAGAAATTCAACAACATTATGAAGTCAATTACTATTATTGCGCTGTAGACGTAATTTATGGCTTTCGCAATAAAGGTGAATAATCTTAATTTAGGGAAAATGCCTCGGAGAGGATCTAGGAGGATCTACATACATGTAACGTGAGATAGCCAAAAGAAGCCTTCTCTTCGGATCGAAAATAAAAGTTTAGAAAAATTTTTTATATCTTTTTTATTCAAATACATACAATGTCTCTCTCTCTGCCAGCCCACTTCCTCCCTATCACTCTCTTTCTCTCTCTCTCTCTATCAGCGTTGTCAACTTTGAAATTTCAAAACGCACCAAAATGGAGGAAAAAAACGCGCCATTCACAAAAAAGCGCACCAAGTTTAGAATTTATTTTTTAGTTTAAAATGTTTATTGAATTAATTTTGCATAAAAATTATAATATTTTTGTATTAAAAATGTAACAATAAAACAAATCCTGTTTGTACCGTTCAGGGTTTTAAGAAATAAAATAAAACCTAAAAAATCTTAACAAATGTGTAGTACAAATGAATAAGTGTATATAGTCACCCTTAAATGCAAACGGACGTAACTACACAAAATCGAAATCGAGTTTTTGATTGATTATGCTTTATCATTTTATCAAACTACATGTTCACGCAAACAGTTAGACCTCTGCGATCAAAAATGACGACTTTATAAAAGAAATTCAAACGGACGTAATTACGAATGCATCCATTTTTTTTATTGCAAAGAACGTAACTGGCATAAAAGCTTAAATATATATAAAAAGGAAATAAATGGTTAAAAACATATAAGTATCCAATACTACAAGTAAATTTCGAAGAAAATTTTCAAGAATACTTTATTATTTTGATTTTGTAACGGTTTTTGTTTCTCCTGTAAAAAATATAAAAGTGTAGTTACGTCCGTTTGCATTTAAGGTGACGATATGTACATACATACATATATATGTGCCCTTAATTATGAAAGTGGTCTAAGTGATACGCATTTTCGATTCGAAATAGTAAATAAATCTCAAAAAAACTTAATAAACATTAAATAAATAACAAATAAATTTATATTAATTAAGACTAGTATATACAACTCTAAATTAAAATGTTGCAAAGTAAAGAAATCAGGAAGTTGGTAAGTTTCACAACAAGAATTTTCCCGTTTTAACCCACTGTTGCGTTAAATTTGCGTTAGTGCCACCAAAAATTAAAAAACGCACCGAAATTTAAAAAAAACGCACCACGCACCAACTAAGAAATTTTTCGCACAAAAAATTTCAGAAAACACCCAAAATGGTGCGAAACGCACCGAGTTGACAACGCTTCTCTCTATCTCTCTCTTTATATGACCTGTTGGCAGCAGTGTTGCCAGAAAATTATAATGGGAGAATGCTAAATCGGCCCAAAGTATCTTATAGAATGTTCTACAGAATGG
This sequence comes from Nowickia ferox, assembly GCA_936439885.1. Lineage (NCBI taxonomy): Eukaryota > Metazoa > Arthropoda > Insecta > Diptera > Tachinidae > Nowickia > Nowickia ferox. The sequence continues at coordinate 119,400,320 of OW387023.1, read as the reverse complement.
TCTTTTTAGCAGATTTTTTAAAAACCTAAATGATTTTTTACGAAAGAATATGCTAAAGTGCCAACAATGATCGGCAGCAGTACCAATTGAGGATGAGCTGAGTGATTCACATCTATAACCTAGAAATACATTCTAGAACAAAAAACAGCTCCAAATATATAAATGATATTCAAACAAATGGATTATGAAAGCGACAGCAGCCGTCGGAAAACAAACACCAGCATGAGAATTCGTAACAAATTTTCATTCACAACTTTTTTTCTTTAATTCATTTATTTCACTCACACGTTTGCGCCTTTTATAAACGATTTTCAATGAGAGCAATAGAAGCAGCAGCAACAGCAACAGCAACAAAAATTGCAACAATAACAAAAATGCTGCCTGCACTACATCACGTATCGAATGAATACAACACTGAACGGAAGCTTGCCAATGTTCGAAGCACGTTTGGGTTATTAGTGCAACAGCAACAGCAACAGCAACAGCAATAGCAACAGCAACAGCAACAACAACAACAACAGCAATGATGGGAGTACGAGTTGAATGAAAAATATGTAGTTGAAAGAATGGAAAAACTGTGGTGTTTTTTTTCCATTTACATAGGTATTTTGTTTTTGGAATGATTTGATAAAATTGCTGCTGAATTTAACATGTTTATTATTATTTTTTTTCTATCATTATATTGCATAAATATGTTGTTGCTGTTGTGAAAACTAGCGATATGCACACAAGCATATGTATATTTTTTTCATAATGATTAACGTTCCAAAGATTTTATTATAATTTTTTTTATGCTTTTTCAGATCTTTTCGTGAGATTTATGCGCCTCAAAAATAAGTGGTACAAAATTTTACTGTAGATATTTAGCGTATGGGAAAATGACCAGCTGATAGCAAAAAGCACAAACTTCTTAATAAATGTTTATTAGAGTTTATAATATTTCGAAATTTTAGTGGGCAGAGTAAACTTTAATTTTACATTATTAAAAAGTTAAATTTGTTTTTAAAAATAAATGAACAAATAGAATAAGTCTGCAGCTTTAGGAAAATCGCTGACAAATTAATAAAGCCCATAATAAAATCTACGGCAGTAACTTAAAATTCTCTCTAATTATTGTTTTATTTTCTTTTGTGCTTATTTTTCTTTGTAGTTTTATTAACAAAATGTATGAAATTTATAGAAAGTATGGTAGCCTTGTTGATAGAATAAGTATTTATATGTGAGAGCATAAGAAAAAACGCTCTCAAAATAAAATAGATTCTATCTCACGAATCCCCAGAAAGCAGTCGTGAGATCGTCGTGCTTTTTTGTGCCAATTTGTATGGAAAATGTGTTTGTGCCGGCATTCTGTGTAATCATTATCTCTCGACTGCTTTCTGTGACTTCCTTTCTGTGTCACTTTGTATGGAAAATGCGTTCACGACGGAATTCGCTTCATCATTAACGAACTTTGTTTCCCGCAATCTTAAAACTATTGAATTTAAACCAGTGATCCCCACACTGGATCGTTGTTGAGCGTAATAAAGTTTTCTCTCGTCATATCAGGGCTGCCAAGACATATTTGGGTCATACCTGTAAAACTCTAATTTGAGTAAATTTCTCGTGTTCAAAAAGAGAGTACTGGCACATTTGATGTATATATTTTAAATCGTATATAATAAATTAATTTCAGATATTACCTTTTAAGCTCTAAGAAATAGAAAACCTCGGAATTAAACTAATATAAAAAGAATCCATTAATGTCTAGTAAGATTCGACTACACAGCCGGAGCATACGAATAGTCTGAGATTACAGTGGTGGCCCTGTTTTGTAGTAACAAGAGACTACAGATTAAATAAAATACAAATTATCTTTTATTGCTCTCTTCATTATTGTGAGAGTACTTGTGCGCATGTGCGCAGATTTGAAGATGTTTGAAAATTTTTGATCAAAATTTTGAAGACATTTTCATTCATACAACCTCATATGCGAAGTTTGAAAGTTTTACAATGAAGCTTCCTGAGATATGGAAATGTAAAAAGTGCACCTCAGTGAGTCACTGAGTGAAAGATTGCCACTTTCGAACTAATTCTTCTTAGCCTGCGTTCACTGTTTTTGCTAACAATGAAATTCTAAGACGTAGTAATTATTTTTCTGTTACAAATTATAATTTTCGTAAACTTTCAAGACATTATAAATCTTGTTGGTCTTTAACTAAATTAACAATTGCCATAAAGTTGTTGTATATTTTAGGGTTGATATTGTTCAAACATTTCTCCCACCCACAAAACCAGACAAAATTAAGTAACTGAGCCACCATTTAAGGGAAATGCTTGCTATCATTTCCTTTTTTCTTTTTCTATAATTTAGTTAAGCAAAAAAAAAAACTAGTAAACTTTTAATCTCTTAAGCAAACAAAAGCCCCTAACAAAAATCGCCAAACAAAACAAAGCATATAGAAGCGACTACAAACTTGTAACAACAACTGCAAATAAAGTTAATTTGTGTGACAGTTCGAATTTAGTTGTTCTGCTTGGGACAGTTGAGACAAATAATTTTTAAGCAAACAACACACAATCATAGAAACGAAATATTGACTATGTGCAAATAAATATTGAAGCAGGGAAACAAGTTCTAAAGGACATTCACTCTTAAATATCAAAATAAAAAATTAACAAAAAAAAAATTAAATTAAAAATTATTTGCTAGACTACAAAAAGGCATGAGTTGAGTTGAGTTGTATTAATTACATTCAATTCCAAAATCCTCATTGTACAAAAGTCTGGGAGAAAAATTGTACCATTGATATATATTTTTATGTAAAGAAAATCTCATGTCAATGAACAAAAAATAGTCCAAATTGACCAGCCCAAACGTGAAATAAACTGTTCACCGAACTGTGCTGTGCGGCATGTGGCACTGTCTTGCTAAAACCACACACATGGAAACTAAACAAGTGGAGGAACTCTAAAATCAGAAGGCAAATACTCGTATATAATTATTTTAAATTGATGTGTTTTTAAATTTTGTGGCACAAAAAGGTGTAAATATTCTTAAATTAATTTGTCATAAAACTAATTAGGCATTCAAAATTTATTTAAAACACCATTTTTTCAATTCTATCTATCATTCAATTGTTTGTTGTTTGTGCTTATTCGGCAGCTTTATACAAAAAAAAAGATCAACAAACCGCGAAGCGTCAGTAATCAAACAAGCAGGCAGGCAGGCAGGCAGGCACATGTGTTGCAAATAAAAGAAAGAATGAAAAAGAAAACAACGATAGAAATTATTCAGTCTGGTTCACGCTTCTTCTCCATTTAAATGAAAATACAAATTCCCACGCTATTTACACGCTTCGCTGGTTATTCACAAACGCATGTTGTTGGTCTGTCTGTCTGACTCGTTGATGATGAGCACCCAACAACCAACAACCATCAACCAACCATCATTCATCGTCATTACGAGTATCAAAGGCATTTTAAATACTCATTGTTGCTGCTAACAACAATTGTTAAAAATAAAACAGCAGTGATATAGTACTTGCAACAATAACTTTGCAGCCGCATTAATTGTACTTTTTTGATTTAATACAACTGAAAAAAAACTTAACCAACTTTAAAATAAGAACTAAAAAGTGAGACAATTTTAAATATTTAGTTGAACTATAGTGAATTTTAAGAACTAAAAAGTTTAAAATTACTGAAATACAATTAATTAATTAAAGTTATGTGTTACCTCTAGTGCTATTCGAAGTCGGTCCCAATCAGGTTATCAAATTCTATATTTACTTATTTATGCGTTCAATTATCACTGTTATTGTCTTCGACTTTGAATATCATTAAAGGTAACACATATAATATTGTTTTACTTAACTGAATCTAAATTATTTCCCATTTCTTTAAATTCAAGACCACGTCACTTTCAGAGCTCAAGGTGTGTGCCAAGTTTCGTAAAAATCGTTCAGGTAGAAGCACATGAAATGTAATATTAATATTTAGTAGGCGTAGCCCCGCCCACGTGTATAAGCATCGAATTATGTCATTCTAAGAGCCAAAACTTTTTGTCAAGCTAAGTGGGAATCGTATAAGTAGAAGTACATATACTTTAAAACTAATCTTTTATGGGCATGCCCCCGCCCACTTTTTCAAACGAAAGATAAAGTGTTTTTTGGGAGCCCCAGCTGTGTGCCAAGTTTCGTAAAACTCAGTTAAGGCCGTGATACACTAGCCTACACGATCGTGCGATTTTTGAGAAAATACAGCCCTGGTATGATGGAGTCTATGAACATTTTCAAAAGACAAAAACAATTCATCAGATCAGGGTTGTATTTTTTCGTAGATCGCGCGATTGTGTAGGATAGTGAATCATGGCCTTTAAGAGCAAGCAAGTGAAATTATATATTAAATTTTAAAAGCTTTGCCCCGCCCACATTTTTGAATGCAAGATTGTGTCTTTTTGAGAGCTCCAAGTTCCTTGTTTTGTAAAAATCGGTTAAGTACAAGCACTTGAAATGTAATATTAAAATTTAATAATATTGTGTCTTTTTTGAGTTTTATCAAATCGATAAAGTAGAAGCACGTGAAATACAATATTAAATTTTGATGGGCGCATCCCCGCCCAATTTTTATAATGCAAGATTGCGTCTTTTATAGAGATCAGGGCGTGTGTCAAGTTTCGCAAAAATTTGTCTAACAGAAGCACGTTAAATATTATATTAATTATTAATGGGCGTGGCTCCAGCCATTTTTATAACTTAAAATTTATATTGAAAACAAAAATACAAGATTTGAAAACGTGTTTTTTGTTTTCAATATAAATTGTAAGACGAAATTTTTCCCTTCATATCGTGAAGTAGGTACTTATGTTCGATATCGAATGATGTAATTTGTTTGGCCTCTGTATATATTTTAAGAAATAATTAAAATTATCTACCTTAATTTTTAACTGTAATAATGAGGTTATAAAACAAGCCCCGTTTGCAACTATTTAACTCACTGTTAAAGTTAAAATTAACTTTTAAGGATTTCTCTTAGAAGTTAAATAAAGTATATTTAATTAATTATGTCGTGAAATTTCAGATTAAATATTCAACAGAGTTCTTAACGAACTAAACCAGGACGAGGCAATGATAAGGAGTTGCAACACACATCAGTTGAATGCCTTTAGCGTGTCAAAAGACTGCTGAGAGTCATATTGAATTGTAAATAAAATAATAAAATACTTTCTTTACTTTAGCAAACTCTGCAAGTAAAATAAATATGAGTGTGGATATTTTTTTTAAATATTTGTGCTATTTTTGGCAGTCAATTTACTTCCTGCTAGAAAAAAAAAATCAAATGCAAAGAAAACTCAACTGTGCAAATATCACATTTCTATTTTGTACACCCTTCACTTAAGGTGGAAAATTGGTTGCAAATGAATTTGTTACTTCATGAATCTTCAGTGGGAACTAGTGCAATATTTTTTTTATCAAAAATAATTATGGATGATTGTAGTTTTATGTAGAACATGTAGTAACCCTCCAACGTAGACCAATAACATAATAACCTTATTCAGAACAATCAAACTAATTTATGACTTGTCTTGGTACAGGAGACAAAAAAATATATGATGGGTAATTTTTTAAGAGCTTTCTGATTTGATTTAAAAAAAACATATAAAATTTTGAGAAATGTATGAAATCCTTATTTGAGTCGCTAGAACGTTCTATATATTTCAATGTTTACAGATGATTTCATGTAAATGGTGACCGCGGCTGCGCTTCGAATGGTTCATACGCTGGGTCCATTTGAGGCCATTTGCCATTCTCTCTTCAACATATCCGCCGGTATTTCACGAATATACTCTTCAATATTGGCTTTCAGTATTAAATGAGTCGTAACATCGCCCTACTAGTCTAGAGGCGTTAAATCGTACGATCTAGACGGTCAATTGAAGGCGCCCAAACTTGAAATAAACTGTTACGCGAAGTCGCCTCTCAATTGGGCCATTGTTTCGCGTGCTGTGGGGCATAAGGCACCTTCTTGGTAAAACCAAGTCCAGCTCTTCCATTTTGGACAAAAAAAAAATAAAAATAATGGAGTACCAGAGGCCCAAATTGCTGCGAATTGCGCCAAATCGATAATTTATGGTCATCAACAACACTGGCGGATACATCTACGCTATTTGGTGGTTTAATGTCCAATAATGTAAATTTTCTACGAAATTTAGTCACAAGATGCCAAATAGCCGCCTCAGAAGGTCGCCTAAACTGAGCATAAAATGGAAAAAGTGCACGATGCACTTTCTTAACGAAACATGAATTTTGATAAAAAAAAATGAAATAATCTACCAACGTTATATATAGATAAATATAGACCAAACTGAACATACTTTGTTAAACATGCTGAGCTGCCAAAAATAGTGTTGCCAAAAAGACAGCTGATAAAAAATCACCCTTTATATCGCTGTTTAGAAAGTTTACATTTGATTAAATTATATTCAGTTCAGCCTTATTCCAGTTGTCAATATCGACATCACCTCAATCGCTTAAAGTGCACAAAATAGGCTGAAGTTCATACGTATGTAGTGTCGGTTTGGAACCTTTCGTGTGTGAGTCAAAGTCGCACTTTACTGAACTTATTTTAATTTGTAAACGTCATAAATTTCACTTATCGTCGGTTGGCTATTGGTTTGCTGCAGTCATTATGTATTTTGAGTATAATATGCCGCAAACCAATAACCAACCGACGTTAAAACGTCATATTTCGAAAACCAAACTTATGTCAGATATATTTTATATATTTGATGAATTTCACTGAAATCGGAAGAAAGAGAAGGCCATATAATTTATTGAATGATGCGGCTAAATAGTTGTTTTTATTTAAGCAATAAAAAGGTTTATCAGGTTTTTTTTTCAGAAAAGAAAACGGCTCTGATTTCAAATTTTAATGGCGGAATGTAGCGCTCTTATTTTGTCTCTTAATGGCAGACTAAAGTTCATCGAATGGTAGTTTTGCAAATAGTAAAATTATGTAAATAGTTTATTTTTCATCAATTGCTCCAACAAAGATAAATAATTCTTAACTTTTGCTGTCTCTATAAACGCCATCATCTTGTTGTCACTTTAATACATACTTTTAGTCGTAAGAGTGCTAACAGCAAAAAGAAAAAATTATATAAAAATAAATATTTTACTGGCAAAAATATTTATGTATATTCTTGAAAATTTGGAATGGCGTAAAACGTTTTAGAGAGTTTAACTCTTCAATGTTGACAGAACTGTGAAACAGGAAACAGATTTGAATGGAAGAGTGTGTGTGCGCACATGTGTGTGTGTGTGTGGTTGCTGTAAGTGTGAAATTTTCATTGTAATTTCTTTTGTTCGTGGGGTTCACAAGTAAAAATCCAAATAGTTTTAAATGGTACCAGCTGATTTTGAATATTTCCACTAGACAATGTTTGTCATTAACTCAGACGTATGAATGAATATCACATACAACTGGTAGGTCACACATTTGTTACTGCTAAATTTAAATTTTAAAGAGATTTTCCAAAATATATTCTACTTTCAATTAATGCATTAATGTTAATACGAAACTTTTGCAAACTCAGACTTGCCAAGAGAACCACAATATTTTAAGGCTGGTACTAACTATTCCAAATGTGTAGTTAAAAGATTTTGGAGAAAATGCATCCCTGATCTAATGAGTTGTTATTGTCTTTTGGAAATTTTCATAAGCTCCCTTATATCAGGGTTGCATTTTCTCAAAAATCGTTTAACTATGTATGTAGGATAGTGATTACTAGCCTTTGTACAGTAGTGGCTGCTTAGTTGATTCAAATAATCAATAAATTAATTAATTAAATAATTAGTTGCAATAACATCCAATGTAGAATCAATAAATAAAAAAGAGCGGAATGCCCTGACCTTTAGCATATGCAAAGTTTTTGTAATCATTATTTTGAGCGGATATAAAATAATAATTTTCAAATGCCACATACGCCCCATATACATACATACATAAATATATATTTTTTTCATCTCCTGACAGACACCAATCATGAACAGTGGGATGGCTTCATAAAGTTTTGGGCAATAACTAAAGAAATTTATACTTAATCATTGAAAGTCGGCACTGAGCATAATATTGAACAAATTAGAAAAAAAAATTAATTTCCTTAAAATCGATTTTTTCGCATAAAATTTTTCACATCCCAGCAGAAATCTTAAAATTTTGTACATACACTTTCTGGAAGAAAAGGACATGCGTACGAGTTTCATGAAAATCGGCCTCGTCCACCGCCCTTGAAAACCAAGCTGGTTATAAAAGGCTTTGATGAAACCAGTAAGCGATGAAAAATGTCAGTTTCTGTCGAAGCAAGTTATATTTGACTTCCTTAAAAATTATTTACTTTTACCACCGGAAATTTTTGCGAATTATACATATTTTTAAATGAAAAAAAGAAATTCCCATCTTTTATTTATTTTATTAAAATAATAGTTTGGAAGATATTGCGGGTACATAATTTACAGCCTGTTCAACGATATCGAAACTAGGCGTTTATGCGCATTCTGAGCGAATGACAATTGATTTGGGTTCATTAACAAGGAATATTTGTTCGAACGGCAAAGCGGGGAAAAAACGTAAATATTTTCATATAAAATACAATTCAGCTACATCGAGAAGAGTGTCAACAATAGGAACTCAAGTGTCAAAATCACGCACTTGCTATTTGGCTTTCGTTTAATAAAATTTATTTGCCAAAAAGCCAATAAAGTATGTAAAACGATTATTTTATCGCTTTATTATTTTATTTATTCACATTAATTTAATTTAATTATTTGTACTTAATACAGAGAAACAAGTTAATCGGCTCGGAGCCGACGGCGCATCGCCGCCGTCAGCCGAAATTTTATCTGTCCCAAAAGTCAAAATCGTAGTATTTCGGAGAACAAATTATGCAATTCGATTTTCAATTTCAATTTTTAATTTTCTCTTTAAATTTGCATATGCTTATTTGAGCCGCCGAAAATTTTTGGCGCCGCCACCGCGATAATTTTGCATCGACTTATTTCTCTGACACAATAGCCATAAAATATGCATTAAAATGTTATTGAACACTTTTGTTTTGATTATTGTTTTATATTGGGGGTATTCGATGTTTGATGCAAATTGTCTTGCGTAAGTGCAAATGCAAAATATCGTAGATTGTGTGTGTATTTTCTTGTTGGATTTGAAAGAAAAGCTACGATATTTTGCATTTGCACTTACGCAAGACAATGTGCATCAAACATCGAAAACCGCCATTCATTATACAAAGTACTCGCGTATTTACAACAAAACCAATTTAGGTGTAAAACAAAACAATGATAACTAGGTGTTGTTGTGCGTCTATTTTGTTGAATGATTTTTCATTGTTTACTATGGTGGTAGTTATTCTCTTGGAAGTGAGTAGTGTTGTTTTTAATTTTTAAAGGAATTGACGAAATGTAACGAAGATGCTTCGTAAGATACATCAACCAGCGATGCCAACTTGGTGCTTTTGACACTATTTTTAGTGCTTTTTGAGGACTCAAAAAGCCAAATTGTGAGCGCTATTGCCAAATTAAGAAAAAGCACTATGTAGTGCTTTTAAGAAATTTGTGTATTTCTTAAATTTACTTCAATAAGAACTTGGTGTACATATTTATTTTTGCAGTATAAAGCATGCCTTTTTCGTCTGATATATTTCATTGAAGATGCTGATACTAATGCCGAAATAGAGAATTGCTTAAAAAATATTAAACTCGTTTTTCACGTTAGTGCTTTTTTGAAGTTTTGATGTGCCTTTAGATCCAAAAAAGTTGGCATCACTGACATCAACTGGCAAATGTAAGTGCATGCGAACAAGCAGTATCGACGTCCTTGAATCCAAATTGACTCGATAACGAGCGACTGGCCTTCTATCAGCAGTGTTTTCTTAAACAGACTATTTTTTTTGCATTGAAAACCAAAAATAACTTGATTTTTAGAGCCTCTTAGATATGGGCATATCTTCTTAATGGCTTATGAAACCTGTATATATATATTTCTTTTTTTAAATTTATAACGAACTGCTATACTTTTCAAATATATCAAAGTCAAATGGTATTATTAAGGAAATTATACATATATAGACGAGTGAATTTTAAAGGAATATGTAATTAATTTTCATGCTTAGTACACTTGCACGGACTTCAATTTTTTTTTAAATAAAATAAAATTTTTCTAAAAAATTTAAATGCACATTACATTAGATTTTTGAAATTGAGTGGTATAAAAATAAGATTTCTGGCACCAAAATCCTACTATGAAAAATATTAGACTATTGAGAGGTTTCATTGAATCGTTGTAGAGCCTTCCATTATATTACAATACATAGATTCCGAATGAATCGAGCAAATCTTGACTTCTACCATTTCTAATCTTAACTTTCATTATAAGTTAACACTTGGGCTCATATCGTTCATTTACTTCAATAGTTTCGTAAATAAAAAAAATTAATTTCATGAGTAGTTATGCAGAATAATTCGAAAATTTCGTACTTATGTAAAAGATTCATATAAATTGCTAAATGTTGCCCTAGAACGACAAGGCATTGTACAGCTACAATAAAGTAGATTATCTGTTACAGTACAGGATTAAATTTATTTTGAAATAAAATTAATAAAATGCTTTAATAAATTTTCAAGAATTTTTATCGCACTGTAAAAATTTTTACCAATTATTAACTTGATCGCAAACGGTCTGACAACAAAATCCCATTGTGCAACGTGGCACTATCAGACATACACACACACACACACACACACGCACATATGCTCATGTTCATGCACACATTAACACTCAATGCTCACTTTTGCCTTGCATGACATTCATTTATTTTTTATTTCATTCATTCATCTGTTTTGGAAATGGAAATGTCTGTATTACAACGAACTACAATACGAGTATTTTTTGACAGCGTTCTTCATGCCCCACACACAAATCCATATACGCGCATACATACACACATGCATTCACACACATGTATGTATACACGTGCACACACACTCACTCACATTTACTGAAATAAAAATAGGAAACGAAATAGTTGGCCCAACAAAATTTTAAATCTGGAAATTGTGTATTTTCTTTCCATTTAATGCACAAGGCAAAAAAAACATTTATTCGTATTTTGTGTATTTTCGAATAATATTTACAGCCATATTTTTTTAGGTTTTATTTGATTTTGCTCGTTGTAAGTAAGCCTCTCTAAATGCAACGAAATGTTGCAAAATTTTTATTTGCTCGTTGTCGAGAAAGGAAAACGACATTGAAATTCGCGCCAAATGTGCCTGTTGGCTGTGTTGAATTTTTTTTTGACAGCAGCTAACGCCATAAAATGGAAGCAGTTTAATTTATTAACCCCTTCAAGGTTTCAAATTTTCAGAAATATTTTTTGTATAAATATCGAATCTCTTCGCGTGTTGTGAGCCGACATTACTGAGAAAAGCTGTCATATTTCCGTGAATGTGAGGAAAGGAAGTCATGGGATTTAGGGAAGATATCAACATCGTACTTTTTTTTATTGTTTAATGTCATTGTGTTAGTTGTTGTTGGACTCTTAAATTGACCAACGCAAAGCACTCACCACTGAAGATAATCGGCAGCAATCCACAGTGACGCTCATCATAGCGCTCTCCTTAGTCGGTATTATGGCAGAATCATCAAAGCGAAGTAAAATAAACAATAAAATGGCTGCAAAGCTTTTAAAAAAACTTAGTACGCCTACTTTACACCGGAGGCGCTGCAAAATTGCAGAGTTGCAAAATAATAAAGCTTTACCACTTCACCATTCGTTCTGTTTCTACACCATTCTTTTCCCAAAGGATGTAATATGTCAGTTTATTGATGCATACTCGTATGTATTGTTTGCTTTTCTGAGCAGGAAAGAATGACACTAAGATGCCTGAATAAGAAACGATAATCTAAAGATATTGTGGCGATCCGTTATATGGAAAGATTTCTCCTCCACACATAAAGTAAACCAAGTAGATGCTGAGCATTGATCTATTCTGTATAAAAAGAATTAAAAATAACAAAGTTTTTAGAATGTCTGCGGTAAATAGAATAATCGGAGTACATGACTACACTTAACTATAGTTTAATTGCTTTTGGATTTATTTGTATTAGCAGACCCAGTCAGTCATGGGTTAAAGTTGTATGAATAGTTTAAAAAAAATAAAAGAATATATTTTGTTTTTTCGAGTCTACAAAGGATGTCATACTCCATAAATATGTTTGAAGTTTAAAGTTTTAATTTAAAATTTATTGTTGTGTTTACCTAGACTGACACACCGGGCTCAAGTTGAGTTCATTCGCTTCTATGCGCTTCACCAAAAAAACAAAATTAAAAAAATTAAAAAGTTTGGTATGCAAAAGCAACATATTGAATTTAATAAAGTGGGCGTGTTCACGCTGAATGCTAAAAAATATTGATCAGGGGGCGTGAATATAACCTGCAAGGTCCGAATTATAAATTAAAATTAACGGGTTTCGGCGCAAGTGATTCTATTGGAACTTTCCATGCACATTGCACCTATGATAAGGCTTTTTCAAAAGTGGGCGTGACTACGCCTACATGTACTTCAATTCAGTAAATTTGAATCTCTTAGTCTATTTAAAAAGTAGGGGTCGCACGTACTAAGATTTTTCGTTATAATTAAACTTAGCACATATGGGAGGGGGGGGGGGGGTGGGGGTCTAAAAAACTGTTTAATAAAAAATTCTCAGAAAGGAGTTAGATCCCCACAAAAATATAAATGTAAAAAAGGGCCAAGTTTCGTCAGAAGTGCTGAATTCAAAACATCGACCAAGCTCGTGATTAGTACAAAAGCTATCACTACAATCTACTGTGAATTACATATTGTCACCATCACGGTGCAATTGCATTTCTAGGCGAAAAACACATGGTGAAAATATGTACTGTAAGGTGTGTAACATTCGTTGCCAAACTTACTTTTATTTTATGTTTACACAGGATTGCAAACACAGTAGCGTTTTATTTGCTCTGCAACATTTTTCTATTAGCGAATATTTGACAAGTAAATTTGGAAAACTGTTAAAAAGAAAAGCTTCCCTTTCTATCACCATAAATATTCGTTAGCATCAATATACATACATATGTAAGTATGTATAACGTGTTATAAATATATATACAAGTTGGGCCAAAAGAAGTCATACGATGTTGTTTGGCTCGAAAAAAAATGGCCCAATGACTTCTCCAGCGTGAACAGTGCACCATGCACTCATTTTGAGCGGGTGTAATGGCTCCTCGTGCATCACTCGTAGATGTTCGGTGCCCCAGAAGCGATAGTTTTGCTTGTTCACGTACCCGCTGAGGTGGAAATGAGCCTCATCGCTCATTTAGATTTTGGTCGAAAAATCGTGCACTTCGTCCTCGAGATTGAGGATGGCTTGGGCGTAGGTTACACGCGTTTGCCGGCCAACAGGCAGCAGCTGATGCACGGACTGGACTTTCTACAGGAACATGCGCAGGTCTTTGACCACAATTCGCCTTAGGGACGACCGGCTGATGGCTAATTGCGAGACACGGCGTCTGGTCGATGTTTTTCGCGACAGCTCGACGTAATCGGCAACAGCGGCGATATTCTCGGCAGAACGGACGCTCCGGGCCGGCCACTCTTGGCAGCGTCTCGTGTGGTCAAATACTCTTGAAGGTTGGTGGCCAAACGGCGCAGTGCTTGCGCAGTCGGTGCCAGACGACCGGGGAATCGGACCACAGACAAATTGTTACGCAAAAAAATAGACACGATTATTCAGCGTTCTTGGGGAGTGTATCGCTCCATAGCTTGTTCACTTGTATTCTACATATCTCTAGTTCACAAATGTTAAAACAGATTTGACATTGGCCGCCATTTGGAAAAATAAGAGCATCTTCCAATAGGGTGATTTCTTTTGGCCCACCTTGTACATACATACACACTGAAAATATTGCTGACAAATGTAAGGGCAAAAAATAAAATTTTTAAGAATTATTTAAAAATAAACATGAAAAAATTTTTATATTTTTTCAAATTTATTTTGCTTCAGAAATGCTGCAAATTCTAACTAAAAAATTTAAGAATTTAATTACTAAGGGATTTCGAACTGTTTTACGGTGTCGAAATTTTGCCCAGGCTCACTTTTGAACACGATTAGGAATTTTTCTTTGGTTTTTTTTTTGGCTAAGCAACGTCTATAACGTCTATATAGACTGCATGTGCATTACGTTCCCGCTTATGGAACTTGTCAACCCAAAAAAAATTTTAAACAAGCAAGAAAAACTTCGTGTGTTTATAATAAGAGTCTTAATACATTATTGAGAATCGCAATATACAAACATAGCAATTTGGAAAGCCTCCAACAAAAATCTTTACAAAACAAGAATCTCTATTCGATTTTGCATCTATTTTGTTTTTCTATTACATTAAAGACTGAATGTCCAATAAACATAGCTCGGTACTTCTTATTTGATTATTAAGATTATTAAGTCAAAATTAGTTTTTTTGCCACAGAATTTTTGCCACAATTTTAACAGGAGTAGGAAAAAGGCAAAAGTCTAATCATGCTTCGAATTCCAATAAATCCCAATAACATTCCATTTAAATTCAAAATAATCCAGTTTCCTATTGTTGTTAGAAGTTTGTCCAATAGGAGTTCCTCTGGATTCGCTAACTGCCTGTAAGGATAAGTATTAGTTACTTTCATATCTGTTTGTGTGTCCTATTTTAAATACAACAAAATCTCAAACGCAATACATTTCGTGGTCTCATTCACGAGCCAAAGCAACAATTTGACATTATGCAAATATTGAAACTGAAATTTCATGTGATGGTGATCTAAAAACATAAAAACTAAATTGAATAAGAAATTTATCGGTGATTAAATTTGAATTTAAGTGCCCTAGTTTTCGCATTAGGGAATACAACTATTTAAATCAATGGAATACGAGTACATATGAAACTGCAAGAAAAACACGCATTCACTGCAAACAAAGTGCAATGAGGTCTGTAATTGTGCAAAAGCAAAAGGTGGGAAGGGAAGGGAAGAAAAGGAAGTCAAATAGATGAAAACCAAATAAAGCACAAATCTGGTATCAGGTTACAATTTAACAGGAAACGATATAAACAAAACGAAGAAAATACTGCAAAGAGCTCAAACAGTAGGAGAAGGAAAAACAAACAATAAGAATTGTTTTATATGGAAAAAAGTAAAAAAAAATTAAACAATAGATGATTATGGCGCACTGTGAGTTTGATAATGATGTAGCGCACCAAGAGAAGATAATGGAGTTTTCATTACAACAAAGATAATTTTAATGATGATGACGATGATGTGTTGACGATGAAGCGTACCATTTTTAAATTTAAAGCTTAGCATTGTTGCACTGCGCCTATTAACTTGTGTTGACTGGGCCGGGCCGTACATTGCGTGCAACAGCGTACAACATTTAGCCATAAAAATGTTTAAAGCAGCAACTAAAGCAGAAACTGAATCAGATTATGTTACATACGAAAATTACTTTAGAAAATGCGTGTGCTTGGGAGCGATATGATGAATGCTGATGGTGACAGTGGGCCAAAATTTCTAGCATCACTTGAGCAAAAAAAAAAAAACTATGGTAAGAATTTTTTTGTATAAAAAAGTAATTGTACAAAAGTACCATAAAAAATAAAATTGTGAAATTTAAACGGTATCCTTTAAGGCCATACTGCCATATTATTTAAAAAATTTTGTTTGAAAGAAAAACAAAAGCAA
This sequence comes from Nowickia ferox, assembly GCA_936439885.1. Taxonomy (NCBI): domain Eukaryota; kingdom Metazoa; phylum Arthropoda; class Insecta; order Diptera; family Tachinidae; genus Nowickia; species Nowickia ferox. Next base: position 119,384,537 of record OW387023.1, on the reverse strand, counting down.
AAACAATAATAAGTTTAAATAGTTTAAAACATTAAGAAAATATAACCTTTATGACTACCATTTGAGTCCCCCAAATGTTTCCAAAGCTTGCCGAATTTTCCTACAAGTTCGTCTACCAAAAACGCAATTGGTATATGCGTTGCCTAAATTTCACGAACCCATAAGAAACATGTGTAACGATTTGTAATTCAGGTTAGAATTTTTCCAACATGTCCAACAGGTACACAGAAGAAAATTTTTCAATTTCCTGTTATAAAGATGTTTGTATACTGATCTATGAAAATGTATTGATTCAATAAAAAAGTTGTTGAATGTCTTCTGACAAATATTTTTTCCATATTTGATAAAAAAAATTAATTTCTAAAAATTTTTGCCTGAACAAACATTATGTTTGAATCAAATAGAGGTTTATTGAATTTCATGCTGTTTTGGAAAATTATTGTTGTTATATATTCACTTTTTTTCAGTGGAATCAAATTGAAAAGTAAAAAATATTTTTGTTTATATTCAAATAAGCACATCGCATGCGATATTTTTTCTTCTTCTTTTAATTGGTACGCATTTTCTACTGAAACTAAGGGGTGCATAAAAATGTTCACTGTGGCCAAACCCTTCTTCCTCAGCGAATCAAACCTAGTGGAAAATGAAGACAACGGATCATACTATTAAGCTGCGAATCAAGTATCTTCAAGGTAAAATCAAGTCTCCTCAAGGTCAAATGAAGGTTAACTCAATTATCCTCAAGGTCAAATCAAGTCTCAAGGTCAAATTAAATCTTTTGAAGGTCAAATCAAATCTCAAGTTCACATCATGTCTTTTCAAGGTGAAATCAAGTCTCCTCAAGGTCAAATCGAGTCTCCTCCAGCTCAAATCAAGCCTTCTCAAGGTCAAATCAAGTCTCTTCAAGTTCAAAACAAGTCTAAGGTAAAAATTAAGCCTCCTCAAGGTCAAATCAAGTGTGCTTAAGATCACATCAAGTCTCTTCACGGTCAAAACTGTTTGTTTTCCTTAGTGCCTATTTGAGTAAACGAGCGGTAAGTTGCATTCAATAAATTTTTATTCACTACTCTCTTATGTATTGCTATTTGTCACTCATTTGATGTCTATTTTATACTCATTTAGCCCACTGTTTAAATGGCGGAAAGGAATGAAGAAAAATATTAAAAATGTGAATTAGAATTCAACAAATGATGGTTCGTGCTATTGTACTGGTTCTTTGTTGTTGGCTGTTTTGATATTATTTTCTAAAAATTGCAATATATCTTGCTTGTTGCAGTTATTTGTGTGTGTGTGTGTGTGTCTTTTTGTGTACTTTGTTATAAATCTCATTGGCATTGAATTAACAAAGACGATTGCGACTGCAAATGCAACTGCGACTATGGTGCATAAACTGACAAACAGACAGACAGACAGACCTACCGATAGATGGTGAGCGAGCGTACGTTTGTACATGTTTTTGGGGGAAACGCATTTCCTGCTGCATGGCAAATAAAGAAAAATATGAAAACTCCTTAATGCTTGTAGCATTTGCAAAGCTGCTACAATAGTGAGTCTCCAATTGTCGTCGCTGCAAGAGGTTGTGGCTGGCATGCAACAACGTTCGCACTCACACAGAAACACTTTGCAAAATTTCTTGCACATTTGCCAGCGAGAAAAAAATTAACGCACTTGCACTCGCTGTGCGTTGTTGTTTTGTATTAAAAAATATAGAAAGAAAGATATTTAAAAACATGTTGGGCACTTAGACTTGTTTCCCTGATGTTGCCTTCAATAAGAGCTTACGCGTGCATATTCAGTCATTTATAATCCCAAACATCTAAACCATCATCCACAGCCACAGCCTCAGCCTCATCCTCATCATCAGCGTCATCATTAACGTGCGTAGTGAAAATTTCCTTCCTTTTAGTTTCGTATCTTTGGCACAAGTTTATTAGATGCACGGCTGCTCAGCAACATCTGAGCCAAGAATACCTGTGGTTACAAACATTTCACCACTACTGACTCACTCACTCGCTCACCAGCTCACCAGCTCACCAGCTCACCAGCTCACATGCTAGTTGTCGAACCGGCTGGTTAGTTGGTTAGGTGGTTAGGTGGTTGGCGAGTTGGTTGACTTGTTTGCTCGCTCTCCTGCTTACGGGCTTCAATCAGTTTCCAACAACTGAGTTTTGAAATACGAGTAAACGTTTCTACTGCTGTTCATATTATCGTGTAGATTTTTCTTTTTCTTGTAAATTTCTAGCTGTTGCAGTTTGTTGCTTGCTTTGCTTTGATGCCACATCGTTATCAACAACATTTTCACAACCTTTGGCTAAAAAGGAGATAAAACGGCAACAACAATAAGAACAACAACAACAATAGCAACACAAGTCACATTCATACGCCATCATCGTCAATGCAACATCATAACGCACGGGAGGAGCAGATGAAAGCTAACCTTCTCTGACTATTAAACAGTTGCAAGTAAAATAATTAAATGAAATACGTACAAAAAAAGATTTGCTCAACAAAAAAAAAAATAATAATAATAATAATAAAAAAATAAACAATAAAATCCTTTGTAGATTTTGTTTTATGTTTTTAAATGGAAGGTTAGTTAAGGAGGAATTATTTGCTTATGAAGGAGGGTTGCATGCTACCGGTTGGGGAACACAGCAGTTTTGCCTTTTGCAACTAAAATTCGGAAGTAAAGAAATCATTAAGACAGAGGCAATGAACTCGACTTATTACTTTCTTAAATAATTTAAAGTAATAATTTTGTAATTTATAAAATTTCAAATTTATAAAACAAAACATTTCTTGCTGTTGTGCCCGGCAACTTGAAAAATAAATATTTAATACTATCAAAATATAATAACAGCTTAGAATATAATAAACAATCAGTTTATAATCCAGTTCATACAACAAACACTTCCAAACGTGGGATAATAACAAAGTGGCCGCAATATTTTACGTGAATGTCCAGCAGGCTGTGGAAACACATTAAACAGGTTTATTGTTTTAAGATTACAAGGCAAATTATAGATATTTAACATTAAGCTTTATATAAATAAATACATGCATACATATGTATGTATGTGTATGTAAGTGCTTTAAAAAAGACATAAAAGTGCATTCATTTCTTCTGAAAAGAACATTTCAGTCTGAAGCAATAACAGCCATTAAGGGACAATTAATGCAAAAGAATTTCTTGGATTTACAAATCTCATACATATATGTACATACATACTCACTTAAAAGGCTGCAGATAAATATGGATATTTCCATGATGTCGAACGTGACCGTCGTATGCATTTACAGTGAAAAAAAGTCAAACTAAAAGGGGTTTTTATTTTGCCAATAGGCGTAAATTACAGCTCTATGTTAGTCTTATAATTCATACGAAGTTTGATTTTGAGCAATGTAGGAGTCTGGAGTTTCTTTCCTAAAGTACTTCCTAGAAAGAAAAGTCCACTCCAATTTCAAATTTAAATTAAGGATTTATTTAGACCTCTTGTCTCTACAAAAACTACAATAGTATTAATAATGTTGTGACTTTTTGTCTATATGAAGGTCAGATTGAATATTTTACAGTAATAAACAAATCTTAAACAAGTGTTACCAAAGGTGTTAAAAAAAATGAAAAACGGAATTAAAATTAATACTGGTGTTTTTCGTTTTTCCATTACATATAAATACATATATACGAGTATCTATAAAGAAAATGAAGCATATTCTTTTTCTGTTGAACTGGCTTCAACATACTCCCGTCTGTCCTTAGGAGACCGAGTCTATTTTGGTCGTTTACCAGCCATGATTGAGTAGAAAGAAACGACTTCTGTTTCGTGTTCTTCCTCAGAAGGGAGAATTTGCTGGTTGTGCTGAATGGTGATGGTCTCGTCTTCAGTCTCATCGGGGGTGACTCTGCTCTGGTTGAGGTTCTGGAAGCCAGTTTAAGTCAACTCGCCATCGCTTTGGTCAAATCTGTCAGGCAATACTTCACACACATCTTCGAAGCCAGGCACCACACCATCCTTCAGCGAGTGGCGTTTCACAGTCTTCCACACTCATACTGGCATCGTTCGCGTGAAGAGCTCTAGTGGCGAATGTTGTCGAATGCCAGACAGTTTAGGCAGTACCCTAAGGCTGAGAATGGCTAATATTTCTAGTGGTAGGCTCCAATTTTTGAGCTAATTTCTCCTCAAAATTATATTTTAATCACAGTAGCACGTGACATGTCGCATGTGACATTTTTTTCCATCACGTTATTTATATTATCTCTGGCTATTTGTACGAAATTGAAATATTAAATTTTAGTAAAAATATACTCAAATTAACAGAAATGTTCAACGTATTTATGTTAACACAATAATTTTGCACGAACTTAACAAAATTAATAACTTTGTAATAATATTTTAGCAAATAGTCGAAAAAAAAATTAAATGTTGGCTTTTTTACCAAACTTGGTCCACTGTTCTTTTAATGGAGAAGTCAAATATTGTTCGATTCAGAAAAGGAAACTTATTATGAATTGGGAACAAAATGTGTAACACTAAAAAAAATTAACTCAAAAGTTATACGCAATTTAAATTAAAATTTTGAAAAAAGTCGATATTTGGCCTTTTTTGCATAATTATTACGCTATTATAAAAAAATTTTGCTAAAATTATTTATTGAAGGAACCACATTGTATCCAAATAGACTTATTTTTAACCGACTTCAAAAAAATGAGGAGGTTATCAATTCGTCTCATAACTTGGTATATTTTACACCGATTGTAAAAATTCTCTTTTTGCCTGAGAGTGGGCTGTAGCTTCCCATTGGTCGCATTGTAAAAAAAGTGGGCCGGACACGCTCACAATTTTTTTATATAGTTTTATGATATTATACTTAATTGATTGCTGCAGAACCTATCAAACACATTTGGTTCTTGTAGTTACAAAATTTGAATGTTTAAAAAATGGGCGGGGTTACGCCCATTAAAGTTTATTCTTATATATCACGCAGTTCTACTTAACCGATTCTTACGAAACTTACCGCACACCTTGAGCTCAAAAATAGACACAATTCTCCATTTTATTTTAAGTGGTTCTACTTTACCGATTTTTACAAAACTTAGCACGCACCCTGAGCTCTGGAAAACACACAATCTTGCATTTAAATAATGGGCCCATTAAAGATCTTTGCATTGCAGTAATTTTTTTTTTTTGCAGAATTATGCCACAAGATATGTTTTAAAATATTTCCAAAAATATTATCTGCAATTGGCGAAAAATAAGAAGAATACAGCATAAATACTGAAAAAATTCCCTTTTGGGAATTTCGCGAATTTTTTTTTTTTGGAAATTGCCGGGAACTCAAAAGCAAATTCTATTTGTTCTCACTTTCTGTGTATTAGTTGCATCATTTTCCACCTAAACGAGCATTTTCAGCCGAAAATATTGATAAAATGGATCACGAGCTGTAGGATAATTATCAAATACATACATAACAAAGCTTATATAAAAATAAGCTGGTATGTGATGTTTTGATCCTTATTATCATTTTATTAATTGTCATGAATTCAAAAAAAAAATTTTATAATTTGTAACATTTTCAAAAAATTGTGCATTTAAAATCTCCAGATGATTTCTCAATTGAGCGTAAAATGATTATTGACCCAAATACGAGTATTTAAGGCTGTTTGTTGCATCCAAAACGCCCACCAAAAATCTAAACCAAAGATAAAACAAATTTTGCACCAATTTTTATTTCAGCAAAAAAAAAAAAAAAGTTAAAAAAAGTTTAAAAAAAATTATTCTATAGAAATTCTTTACAAAAGTGTAACAACTATTTGCGTAAACGTAGTTCAATCGTACAAGAAAACAATAATGATTGAAATCTTTCATGCAACACCAACGAAGAAATAAAAATTGTTTTAAGCACGATAGAGCGGAGAACAAAACACAGAACAGCCACAATTTCTTAAATTTCATTGTAAAAGCAAATAAAAGTTCATCAGATAGTGGTCACCTCAGTAACACACAATTTCAGTAGGCACTCGCTTCGAAAACTAAACAAACTCCCTGGACATTGAATAAAATAACTATAGAGAACAGATTGAATAACAAAAACTTTGTTTATAATTTTTTTTCTGCAGCAACAAACGTTCTGTTCTGTCACTTTATACTTTGCATTATTTCTTTTGGTGTATTTTCGGCGTTTTTTTCTTTTATTTTCTGTTGTGTTTTGTTTTTTCTGTATGTTCATTCGACCAAGTGCAAACAGAAGTCAAATCGAATCAGTCAAATGTCCCCTTGGGGCTCGTATGTTACACCAGTTTTGTCTGAAGTATCTAATTGTTAAAACAAAACACAATCAAAAACAACAAGTTGCTGCTGTTGCGTTAAGAGACAGTGGGCGTGGAATGCAAAAAAAAGAAATAAACAAAAAATTAACCGAATTAAAAAATAAACACTTATTTATTAGAGTTATACCCCATTTAGACACATAAACTTTACTTTGCAAAGTATTTATTCAGCTGTGTGAAAGACTAAGGGAGAAATGCTTTCTCTTTGTTTCTGTCTCCCAGCTGAATTAAGACTTTGCAAAGTAAAGTTTGCGTGTCTAAAAGGGGTGTTACTTTAAAAGTACATTTCGCAAAATTTTATGGATTTTATTTATTATTATTTTAAAACTTTTTTTGTATCAAATATAATTGTGCGACAAGTTGAGGGCTGTCGTCATAGACAAACCGGCCCATAGTTCATTCCAATTTTTTGTTACAAATTATTTGACTTTTATTAAATACTATTTAACTACTTTTGCCACTGTACTATAAATAAATAAGCATTTACTTGACCAGAATACGAGTTTATGTAAAGATTAGAACAATCAGTTTAATATTGAATTATTTTGTTTGGCTTCTTGGTTAAAATAAAAATGAATTTGAAATCACAAGATACCAGAAAAAAAATCATTTGAGAAAAGCTTTTGAATTTGTAAAGAATGCAAACAAAAAACAAAAAAACAAAACAAAGCCCAAACTCTGGTTTTCATTTATTAAGTGAATTTGCCACAATACGCCACAGTTTCACTTCAAACTCGCCAAATGGACTCATCTTGATATCTGCTGGTGATTGTGGCCACTTCTATAGATTTACTTTTTGTAAATCAACTTAAATGGTGTGTTTTTGGCCATAGTTTGCTTTGGCCGCAGAAAAAAAAGAAAAGAAGAAAAAACAGGAAGAGGTTTAAGAAAATTCTTGAAGCTTTCTTGAGGCTGTGATGCGTAAGAAATCTTTGGCTTAAGCAAGCTCAGTGTTGTTTGTATAAACACACTGCACTAAACCGCTGTAGAGTGGCCTGTGGTTCCATCCCCCCCCCCTTCCTCCCTTCTCATTGTTGCATTTTAAATACTTGCACTATTGAAGCCGTTTTAACTAAAATTGGCCAACGGTAGCAGTTAATGTTCAATTCATTTAATCAACGTCTTGCCAAAACACCACAACCACTTCTAAATCTTTGCTGAACCCAAAAACTCCTCAAGAGAATGACTTCAAGTAATAGAAACCAGTAGGAAAGAGATTTAACAAAATCGCTAAGAAATACAAAACTGAATATAGATAGATGGACGAATGATGAATGGTTAAATTGATGAAGTTGAATTGGTTGCATGGTTCTGAGTCAGAGGTACCCAAACTGTTTTTTTGCATGTTACTATATCAGTTGCCATTTCTTTTCGTTATGATTGGTTATTAAGACCTTAAATGATATTGATCAAATTCATTTAACGATTTATATATAGGTACATACCTTGATAGATGGGATTGAATGAAGGCAGCTGTTATAGAGGCCGCCATCAACATTCTCGACTGTAAGGTACAGGGTAGGAAATAATGGATTTCTGATGAAATTTGGCGAGCAACTGAGCAAAAAAAGCAAGCAGGGCAACGCAGACCTTAACATGGTGAAGACACAAAGCGCCAAGGCAAACTTGAAAAAAAACCAGTGAAAAGCAGCACGTGCGACATGGCAAGTGAAAGTGGATCGATGACATTGGCAAGGAGGAGGACGATACCCAAGTTGATGCCCAAACCCACCAAACCGTGCTTGCCGTGGGTGCTTTTTTAGTCTTAACGCGCTTTTCGTTTTGCCGTTTTTTCGGTTTTTAGCGATTTGTTTTTTTGTATAAGCGACTGTTTTAGTTTAGGCGCTTTTTTGTTTTGGCAATTTTTTCGGCTATTTAATAGTTTCAGCGATTTGTTAGCGTTATTTCTGTTTTTTTCGGGTTTTGGCGATTTTTTTTTTTTTTTTGCTTTGGAGTTTTATTGGTTTTTAACGATTTTTTTCAGTTTTTTTTTAGTTTTAGTTATTTTTTAATTTTCAACGCTTTTTTCGTTTTAGTGATTTTAGTGGTTCTAATTTTTAACTGTCATATATTATTTGTTGTAGCGGCCAAAGTGTTTATATTCTGTGAAAATTTAACGTGCATAGCTGTTTAGGTTCTCGACAAAACAGCCTTTGATAGACAGACAGATAGACAGACGGACATCGCAGCAAAAACAATAGGCTTCTTTTTCATCTTTGGTGTACGGAACTTTAAACAGCTAAATAATTTTCAGCGTACTTTGTGTACTGCAACCCATAGCGAATATCGTTAAAGTATGTTAGTGGATATCAAAATCCATAAATTTTCGTTGTATTTATTATAGCGATGGGATTATGGTAATAAAAATTACCAAAATTCAGGTACAGGTGTAGACGGAATCGCAGTGAACCGAATGTTTATTCGTTTGATGTAACGATAATGTGATTCTGTAATTTCTTTTTTACGATAGTGTACATCTGTGTTCTGCTCGCCATTTAATTGTATTTCATGTGGCATCCCTGCACACAAAATGGCAAAACAAGCGAAAAGCACAAAGAAAACTTAAAGAATAACTAAACGAATTCGAGCTTGTTATATTACTTTTTTTACTTCAACCGACAGGGAATATCGTTAAAATATGTTAGTGAAAAGCAAAGTCGATAAATTTTCGCTATATTTATTATAGCGATATGATTATCGTAATAAAAGTTACTGAATCCAGGTACTGGTGATTATCTGTTGTGAGCAATTATCGTAGAACGCTTCGCAATTTTGCGTGTCATCCTTGCGCAGGGCCAAGCTAATCTTCCCTGTATCTTTCCAATTTTAGTATATGTTCTACCAAAGCAAGAACATGAAACCTTTTGAAATTTGTCAAAGAAAATGGACATGGATAAGTCATGTGTTAGGTATGTATGCAGCGAAGGTTTTGATTTGAATCCTCAAGGAAAGCTAACAGGAGACGAAGAAATAAACTCAAATTTAGGAAACTAAGTTCAAATAGAAATGTTTGGCCACATTTTATACTGGCATTATGCATCCACAATTGGGCGTAAAAGTAACAAATTGTTATTATTATTATTGAATCATAGTTGTCACATTTCAATCGATTAAATTGGAAGGTACGAGTATTTTTTGTATATCTATTAGTTTCTGTGGCGGCAAAAGCCTTCATGTAGTCCTATGTCCTTCAAGTCAAACAAAAATTGTTGGACCTTATCTGATTCCAAGTAAATAGAGTTGGTGCAGTCGCAAACCAGATGACAAACAATATTATCTTCAGTATCGGCTTGTGCTGAAAGCCATCATCATTTTCTTTAAAAAGAATTTTAAGAAAAAGAAAAACCAAAAATGGAAAAAATTTGCTAACAAAGTTAAAGGTGGAATTCCGTAGATTTCTGTTGCCTTGGTTGTATTTTCTTTTAGTTAAAGTTTTTAATTTTATTTTTAATTCATTGACTTCCATTATATCGGGATTTGTTTTTAGTCAGTATTTGCGTGCTTTTCTGCAGTTTGTTTGCTGCTGTTTTTTTTTTCTTCTCTTCTTATATTTTATGTTGTTTCTTGCAGCTTTGGTAACATCATGTATGAAATTCAATTAAAGCTGGTAATAGATACTGACGGATTTGTTGAAGCCACCACCAACCAACCACCACCATAAAAGAGACGACGTACGACGTCTTTGTAATGAAAAAGAGTTTTTGCTGTTGCTGTTGCTGATGCTGATGCTGTTTTGTTGGCAACGTCTCTAAAGAACACCACAAGCGGGGGAAAAAAAAAATCCTTGTCGTTGTCGTCATCGTTATGGCCGAACGGCAAGTTTCCTTATGCGTTGCGGTCATTGTGCGTTTTGAAATTTCGTTTGATTCTTTTTGGTAGTTATAGTTGAAGTTGTCTTTTGCTGTTTTGCGGGTTTTTTCTGCTGTTTTTTTTGTGAAGGATGTTTGCGAGTGAGTGAACACACGCTACTCATGTGTGGAATTTGTTTGTTGTATTTACTTTTGTTTGTTTGTTTATTTGTTGCAAGTTTATTTAATTCTACATCATTGCAAATACAGGTTAAGGATGTTTATTTGTAAATTGTTGTATCTATTATTATTATTACCCATACCACTCGCTCGCTGACTAAACTATTGCCACACCACACCACACCACACCACACCAAACCAAACCAAACCACCGCCAGCTAACATCGGGGTATTTACCTGTAAGCCCCTTGGCCTGGCCATGGTCAAACTATTCTTTGCCTCTATCTCGTGTCCACAGCCATCGCCATCATCATGTTGAATTTGTTTGCTGTTTTTTTTGTGTTTTTACTGCTGTTGTCTTTCAATGATGAATTTCATTTGAACTTTTAATGCGCATTTGCTGTTTTGGGCTTTTTCTTTTTTTCTTTTCTTTGCTTTTAGTTTATTTTATTTTTGCTCTTCCAACATTTTCTAAACGTTTTTAACAAGTTTAAGTTTTATAATTTTCCATGCGGAATTTCAAAAATGTTTCCTTAGCTTTTGTTTGTTTAATACATGTTTAACAATCGAATAATCTTCTAAGATTTTGTATTTTTTTTTTTTGCTTCTATGTCGTTTGTAGTTTTTAATTGTTGAGATAAATTATGGTTTTCGACAGGCAACGATTTACAACCTGGCCAACATGTAATCACAACTGTTCTTTAAAGCTGAGATGATGTGAGGTTTAAAATATGGACAAACAGTGATAAATGAATAACAATATTAAGCAATTCTTAAAGTTTTTTCTTTAATACGAGTACATACATGTGTATGCTTGTTTTGAGATGGAAATGCAAAATATTTGCCAAAGCTTTTTAATGCAAAAACTTAATACTAAATCATGTTGCATAAGACAATAAATTTGAATTTGGTCTAGCTTATCCTTAAAAAGAAGGATTAGTCCGATGTTTTTGGCCAAACACAATAAGTAACGCTGAGCTGCTGCGAAGCATGGACTAACAAACACTACAGTACGAAATCCTGAAAAGGAATTTTTTAAGGATTGGTCATACACTGAGATACGATAATAAAGTAGCAGCAAAGCTGCTGGACGTCCAAAAACAAGTTGGCAATTGGCTGAATTCAGCACGGTTTCCATGGTGAGGCAATAAGAACAGCCTCCAACAGAGACCATTGGAAGTCATTAATTGATACCGTTTGCTATTTAGCTGAAGAATAGAGGAACATCATCATCAATGATCAAAAGCTAGTTAAATGTGCTGTGACTTCCTGGATGCTGCTTAAATTCTTTTGAAAACTTTATGTTAAACATATGTTAACATCGTGGTATTTTAGCAGTGAATTAATTTAACATTGTGTGCTTAAAAGCTGTGGAATACGTAAACTGTTGGGATTTGATAAGATTGTGCACTGGTGACTTTTAATTTAATTGCAAATCTGCGAATCTGGAAAAATAATGTTTAAAAATTTAACAATATAAAATTTTAAGGGGCATGGCCCAGCCCTCTTTTTCAAATGCAACATCATGTCACTTTAAGAACTTAGGATATATACAAACTTTGTGGGAATCGGCTAAATGGAAGTACATAAAATATAATAAAAAATTATAAGGGGTGTGACTCTACCCACTGTTTCTAAATCCCTTAGAGCTTCGTAAGAATTTGTTGATTAGATCTACCTGATGGACAATACTTAGTTGCAATGGGCCTGTCTCCAGAAAGTTTTATAAGAACTGAAGAAAAATTACGTGAAATATAGTTTTTAATTTTAATGGGCGTGGTTCCGTGAGCTTTCCCAAAGACAATATCGTGTCAACACAACACGAAATATTAGTAGGAGCGGTCCCGCCCACTTTTTTAAATAATAAGGTTAAACAGCATTTGCATCCTCTCAGAAAATAATAATTTTTCCAATGGAATATCAAATGATGGAGGTACACACACACAAAAATACCAATCTAAATTCACCATACACAAATTTTGATTCTAAATCATATTAAACTTATTAATATGTTTTTAAGTGTGTTGGTATATATTCGCTTTGTTCATACCTAAAATATACTGTTGTGCTGCATTGTGTGACTTGTTTGGTTGTTGTTTGTTTTGATGGTCAATGAAATCATGTTGAATTAAAATTCAATTCATGATGGTATTTATTTAGGGTCTATCTAAAGAATATTTAAGGTTATTGTGGCTGCAGCGATAAGAGCGTGTATCAAAATGCGTTGAACTTGGAATAAAATATCGGCTGGGGAAGCCAACTATACATACAAGACACAAACATTTTCCTGACGCTTGTGCCAACACATACAATTCACGTCAGTTAAACAATTAATAAAGTAAAAAAAAACTTTAAATAAATGATTTAAATGAAACAACTTTGATTCAACATGGTTCAACGCGTTATTTCAGTATCAAATTCACGTTGTTTCAACTGGAAATAATTTTGATTCTACATGATTCTTCATTTTGATTTAATAGTACTGGAATATTAAATCAACGTGAAATAAAGTTATTACAAAAGGGAATATTTTCCTTGAATATTACTGTAAAACAGGATGAAGTAACATGTTAATTGTTAAATTAAGCTTGTTTTCGTAGATTTTAATATAACAGCTTCTATGGGTTTGAAGTAACAAAAATGAGAATCGTCTCCTTGTTTAAAGTTGCCTAAACATCATTTAAGCTTACTAAACCGAATATTACTATTTCAAATATTATCTCAAGTTCAAGACACAAATATTTTCTTACTAAAACTTAATAAATGCACAAATAAAAATTACAACAAATTTTTCAACCACTTACACCATGAACGTGCATAAATTTCAATTAAAATAAAATTGTCTAGCATAATTTTCACTTGTGCATGTGGAAAACAAACAGCAACAAAGCAAACAGCAAGACAATTACTCAGCCGCAGATCCAGAACACACAGAAACTTTCGAAAGAAACCCAAAACTAAATCCCATTCTGATAAATTCCCTTTACAGACACATTATTCACATTGTTCGGCGGTAATGAGATGTGTGAACTTTATCAAATACTAAAGCACATATGTACATTGAAAATATAACAAACTAGTGCCGAGTACACATTAAGGCATTTTATGACATCGCAATAGTGTGCACTGGTGACAACGTTTGTCATTTTAAAAATTTTTCGTTGAGTGGCGTTGCTTTCTATATAAAAAAATATAATGTGAACGGCGTTGCACACATTTTGAGAATGACACCACAAAATGACAGCACAATAAATGCAAGATGTGTACTCAGTATAACACATGCACAGACTGCACACAAATTCAGATAAGAATAGAAATTAAAATTAAGTAAAGATACTCTGGGTGAATATTTTGTATGCATCTCGATAAAAACTAATAAACCTTTTCATTGGTCTTGAACTTCTTAAAACCCCTCGCTCGCCTCCCCCAACAAACACTACTTCATTTCCACCAAGAAATAAATTTAAAAAAAGAAACACTAACACAAATACAAACACAAACACATGGGAGCAGCCAAAGAAGAAGATAACCAAATGTTGAAAATGAAAAGTAAATAAATGCAAAATTTTCCCAGAAGAAAAAAAAAAAGAAAATGTTCGAATGAAATTGAAAAGAAGTGTAAAAAGTAAAATGAATCTGGTAAATACTCGAAGAACTTTAAGTGAATTCAAAGGATACATTTATTTATCATTTATCATACGCTTGAAAACCGTGTCTGCAAATGATTTAGTTTTCATTTAAGACTACTTTATTATTTAATATTTTGTTTCTTTTTTTTAAATTTTTGGGGTATTTTCTAAAACTTTCAATCTTAGTCTGAATTTAGAAAGCTTATACTCATGGCCCTATGACCAACCCTCGTACCCAGTGAGTTGGCACTTAAACTTAATGCATTTAAATGCTTTTAAGCAAGATTTTATTCTTGTTTGAGTTATTGCTTAATTTTTTTCCTTTCCTTTCTCCTTTCCTTCAAATATTTAAAGATTTTATTTGCTTGTGATATTTAATTTATCGTTACAAAAATAATGAAATAAAATGTGGTAAAGTTTTCAATGAAACTTTAGGTAGATGGAAAGAATCCCTCATATAAAAATATTTCTGTAAAAGTTCTCACTTCATATTCAATGGAATGAAAATTAAGTGTAAATTCAATTTATCTCGTACAGTGGGACAGAGCACATAAAAATATTATTAGTGAATTTATGTGTGGGTGATATGTACAGGGTGTCCGGTGGCAAATTATTATTATTATTTCAAAAAGCAATAAACAGTGCGGAGGGAGGAAGGCGCCATTGGAATTATCGATTGTGCGGATTTGTTAGTCAAGATGTTGCAGTGGTCGAGTGAGCATCGCGCGTTCGCTGTGGAGACATTTTTTAAGAGTAATGATTCTTACGTAATTGCTCGTCGACAATTTTGTTCAAAGTTCGGTATTCGGCGAATACGTGATGCACCGAGTGTAAATTTAATTCGTTCTTGGATGCAGAGTATCCGCGCAACTGCTTCGGCAATGAATGTTCCATGGCCAGAGCCCAGTCGATCTTCAAGGACTCCCGAAAACATTGAACTTGTTGAAAGCAGTTTACGTGAAAATCCGCGACTTTCAATACGGAAAAGAGCAACCTCACTGGGACTTCCAAGAGCGATTATGAACTACTTCTGCCTTTAGAAAAAATACTAAACCACTAAAAATTGCATGCCTCCTTTAAGTTCACATAACAGGTAAATGGTAGATTTGTGTTCCTCTAATATCAAGGCCGATAAAAAAAACTATACAATTTCCTTTATACATACAGTCATTGGAAATTTGATCCATTGGCATTCCCAGGTGCAGGGCAGTTTTAGTTCCACTTTCTCAGCATAAATCTTTTCGAACTTCCCTCGTAGTTATATGAAATACAACACTGTTCCCATCAAGTACCAGCTGTTAATAGACTACTGTCAAATTTTGAACAAGTGTCGTCATTTACTCGTTTAACAGCTGTTCAAACCTACAACCTCGTGTATTTTTTTTTTAATGAAAAAAAGTGAATTTCGAGTGCTCATTAAACATTATTTTTTGCGAAAAAAAACGTCAATAAAACCAAGGAAAAGCTCGATAAATACTATGGGGACTCTGCACCATCGATTTCAATGGTAAAAAAAGTGGTTTACTGTCTGTCGTTGTGGTCGCACAAGTACAAATGACGCTGAACGTTCTGGACTGCCAATTGAGGTCAGTACACCCGAAAATGTCGAAAAAATCCACAATATGGTGTTGGTCGATCGAAGAGTGCGTGAGATTGTTGATGCCATAGGCGTTTCATATGGCAGTGTGGTTTCGATTTTAAGTGATCAGCTGGGTCTAAGAAAGTTGCAATGAAAACATAAAATTTTTTATTCAATTTCTATTACTGAACTCTTGCGTTAGTGCAGAAAAATATGTAAACATTAAACAGCTGATCCAGATTTTAGTCTCTCCCGTATTTGGTTATTCCTCGGCTATTTAGAATACGAGGATTATTCTCCGGAAACAAATGATAGGGAAGAGAAAAAACTACCCTAGAATATTCATAATTGGGCTGTATATGTATTTATTATTTAATTCAACTATAATGAGTTTTAAGCAGGAATCATTTTTTAGTCGGGCACAAGTTTAGTACTCAAATAGTTTTTTTTTTTAATAAATTGAAATATCTTTCCACCTCAGTTAGTTATGGAGACATTTTGTTGGTAATTTTATATTTTTTAGCAAAAATTCCAGCGAAAGATTTCGATCTTAATCGCTTTTAGAGGTCTTCAACAAGCAAACAAAAATCACGCGGAATGTACGTAATAATATGCTGCTCTTCACTTGCTTTCAGCTGAACATTATGTGAAACTTAAAGAGTTTGTCGTATACGAGTGAGTAGCATACAAAGTTAAAAATATTATAAAAAAAGGATTTATTAAAACAGGCCTTAATGAATAGCAACTGTTGGGCTTCGCTTAATCAATCATCGAGAAGGTACAAATTAATCACAAACCTTTAACTTTTAATTTGCAACAAACTATGCATGCAACAAACAGTGGCGCCTTCAGTTTCCGCAGGGGAAATGTCGTTTTCTTTACACAACTTCATTAATCTCGAAAGTTTTTTAATATTTTTTTTTTTGTATTTTTCATTTATAAAAGGAAAACAAGGAATAATTGAACAACAAAAGTTAACAAATATTTCTGCTTTTGCATAAGATACAATAAATTTAATCTCTATTAATTTGTTTAGTTTAACTACTTCTATTTCTCGTCTCTTAATCAAACTCATTTAGAATTCTATCGGTGGCTAATTTTATTTCAATTTCAATCTGCATGCGCGAGTACGAGTATCTGTGTGTTCAAAGCATTCACTGCAGGTATGGGTGTTGTTATGCTCGTTATTTGCCTTTAAGTACGAGTGTCATTAGAACTGTAAGTGGCGCCATTAAAATGTTGGAATATTTTCTATGAAGGAAAAATACAGGCATTTTATGAATTACAAACGAGTGTGGAGTGTAGCATTTTTCTCATCGTATGAGCTGCGTAGCTGCAACATGCAACATGCATTTCATTTATATTTATTAGTTCTTTTGTTGTTGCTGGTGATAGTTATAGTTGTTATTGTATGTTGTAATGCCTCCAAATGGAGGCCAGTATTTGCCAGTTACCTGACCACAATGTCTCTTTTCTTCTTCTTGCTTTTGTTGTTGTTTTAACTAGTGCTTTTAATTAATCGTGTCTGGTAATTAAATGATTAATAATTTTGTGCCAGCATCTTCAATTAATTTTATAAATAATTACTTTGGTGTCTGGTAAATTACAAACAGCATTTGAGTTGGTTACAGACGAGTACATACATATTTACCTGTTTGGTCTTTGAAAAATTAATTTGCACCGCCTAGAATTTGTTTTGAAACTTTGTTTGCTCCAAACACTTTGAAACAGTGGCTAGAGGAGATATTGAGTTTGCAACGAATTAGTTGCAAGGATATGAAACTGTAACACTTTAAGCATCTTAACGGATGAAGAACATGGAGTCAGATAGTGTCACAATTGAGTTCAAGCTAAAAAACGTTCATTAGCTTTACGACTGCTGATTTTCATAAGTAATTTTAAAATAGATAATTACAGGTCATTTTTAATACATCAAGGAGAGGTGCGAACTTAATTCTTGGGGGAAATGTCCACCCCCCCCCCTCCCCACAGAATGACATTTCTATTTTAATATTAACAATTAACTTTTTTTTCTTAAAAATTATCACATGTAACTTGGCTTACAGAGCGATACGAACTTTAGCCTAATCGAATTATAAAAAACACTATTTTATTTAGCAGTTTAGTTAAATCTTGTCTGAAGAAAGTATTCAATTCGACTTTGTACGGACAAAATATAAAATACGAGTGGTCCGAACAAAATCTATTCCCTTTCTCAAGAAGAAAAAAGCATAAAGAAATTTTTGTCTTCACAATATGTGTGAATTTACCTTAAAGCTTTTTAGGCTTGCCAAATATGCAGTGAAGGCAAAAATATGCCAAATATGCAAAAATATGCACTAAATAATCTTACGTCGAAATTTTCAAAAAGCTCCCAAACGTATAAAACAAATTTGCCAAAAAAATATGCGGTAATTAACTGAATATGCAAATCTATTCTCTGACAAATAGTTTTCGAAATTCTTGAAGAGTTCTCATATATTTGTAAATAAAATATGCAAAAATATGATAAGAAGGTTAAAATATGCAAAAACATGATGTGACTTCTTTTTGGACGAAAATCGAATATTGACGGTCGCAAATAATCAATTTTGTTCAAAAAATCAAGCTCGAAAATTTTGTCGCTTAAGCTTTTGTTGGCGGTTATGGCCCGATATGCAAAAATTTTCACTAATATACCGATACCGAAATTCTTCTTAAAAAGCTTTCAAACGTATAGATTAAACCCACAAAAATATGTTGTAAAACATGCAACAATATGCTGTTAAAGAAGATATATGTATGCAAAATATGCAAAAATATGTTCTACCAAATCAATGTGTTCGAAACACAGAAAGCAACACAGAAGAAAGGAAGACAGAGAAGAAAATTTTCGCGCTATTTTTTTAAAATACTACAGAGTAAAAAATGCTCACATCTGCCCGATGGCTGACCGTTTATAAATATTTTAAAAAGTGAAGACATATTAATGGAAAAACTTTAAGTAGATATTTCCCAATTTTTTTCTATTCTAAGACATGGCCAGATTTTTATTTATATTTGGGTATTTTCTTAATATTTGGTAGAGGTTTACATTCTTGGTTTTTATGAATCTCTTTCATTTGGGTGATTTTCATGGTTTCTTTTTGGCGTTTTCATCTTGGAAGATTTTTCATGCAACCTTTTGGGAATGACTGCTCTACACCCAAATTTGCTGTCTCAAGACTTCTCTCTTTTCCCCCCTGCATAAAATTAGAATACACGTATTTATATGAGAATTATTATTTTGACGGCAGGTTGTTGTCCATGCTGATTTTGTCGCTGCAGTCCATTAAACTTGTTTCTATTTTTGTTGGCAACAATGAGTGAATTTAGTGCTGCCAATATAATACAAAGTTTGAAATGAATGATAGTTTACAAGTATTTCATATTATCTAACAGAAAGAACATTGCGAAATTCAAGTAAAAAAACAAATTGATTAATTTTTATAATTTACGTGATATAAGTTTAATCTAAATGAGTAATTATATTTTTATAATTGTAAAATAGTTGAAGGTGGCATCACTAAAACAAGTGTGTATAGTTGAATATCAGCTGCTTATAATGCTGTTGTCATCGCGACATTTGAAGTCGTGTGTTCGTGTAGCCTGCTGTTGCATACATATTTTCGGTAGAAAAGACTATACTCGTATATAATTGTGTGTTCGCTTGCGCCTTGATACTTTCAATAGTATTGTGCTTCTAATGCCTTATTGCGAATACTAACAGCAATTAAAAAAAAAAAACATTAAATCGATTAACCGATTAATAGAGAAATCCCTTGAGAACTCTAACGTCTGCTTGAGTAGATGCATGTTTGGCTAGTTGATTGGCTAACCGCTGGATGAATTGATGAACTGAAAGATAGATGGCTGACAGTGCCTGCAGTTGCTCTAGTCGGTTGTTTGTCGTCATTGTCGTCATTGTCGTCGTCTTCGTAGGTTTTGTTATTATTTTCTTTTTTAGCCACTGCAATTGATATGGATATTAGTTGTTGAATTATTAAGATTGTTGTACAACACTTTTTGATAGTTGTTAGTAAACTTATTATAAATAAATTTTTTTCTTCTTGCTATATTTCATTTGCGGTGTTAGCTGGCAGTCATTTGCTAGTTACTCTTAAGTAAGTCCATATCTGTGAGTACAGTGGCTATAAAAGGGCCCCACCAACGTCTTGGTTACTAACTTATAGTCCAGATCTTCTTCATCGACATCATTATTATCAACGTCGTCATCGGCCTGTTAAGCAGAGAGAGGCAAGAAATATAAACTTTTATTAAATAAATGTAAGAGCACCTAAAACAAATTGAAAAACCAAAAAAAAAATATACATATATAAATCTATATAAATGTATATAAATGTATAAAAATCTAAAAGAATGTTACATGGGGAATGAAAGACACAATCTAGAAGTTTATTAAAAGATACACGTACACGACATGATGTGATGTGATGGGCATTATTTTAGCAGTTCAGTATACTGTTCGGTTCTCCTCCTCAGTTATTTGTTTCTTTTTTTCTATTCAGTGTGATTTGGTTTGCAGGATGGATTCTTTGTTTTATTTTCTGTATTGTGGTGTTGAAGGAGCTGAATTAAAGGTATTTGGTTTTTTTTTCGTTCTTTCAGATTTTCATTTGTTTTGAGTTGATTTTGCTGTAATAAATTTCCTAAATCTGTAACTTGTAAAAGACAGACATGCTTTAAGGTATTATGCGAGGGCTGTGTGCTAGGTGTAAAAGAGATTGAGAGAGTGAAACTTTCTAAAATCATGAGTGTTGCCAGGCTTAAAAATTTTATACTAAATAGAAAATTTACGCAAAATCGAATAAAGTTGCTGGTTTTTTAAATATCGAAGTAAATAGTGAAAAATAAAACTTATTTGTATCTAAATTTATATAATAATTAATAATAATAATTTCAATTATTATGAAGAGCTAAAGTCTGTATGTTTGAGCGTTTGTAAGAGGTAATCTCTGGGACCAATGGCCCGATTTCGAAAACTGTTTCAGCAGAATATAGAATAAAGACTTCCAACGAATAAAGAATATGTAGTGTCCTGTTAAAGTGCTTAGGATAGGGTCGTGAGCTGGTCAAACCTCCATATTAATATTTATTATCGCTTTAGGAGAGCTCTATTAAAGCAAGAGCACTTACAACTCCATTTTTAAAATAAAAACAGAAATATACTGTTCGCTCTCCAAACCGTCTATTTACCCTTCAGCCTGACCGACTGCTCGTTCGTCTACTGACCGAATGAAAAAGGAATTTTGTATATTTCTTACGGCTAAAGGGTGCAGCGATTTCGATGTATTTTAAAACGTAAACCTCTAAAAGAGCAAAAGGTGGGCAGGGGGCAATATCTGCCTTCCGAAACTTGTCAACATATTTTTTTGTGCAATTTAAAACAAAGATACATTTGCGTCTAAGAGAGCTCACATGAAATAAATAAAAATAGAGCAAAGGGAGGGGCAGAGGGAATACATCTTCCTCTTCAACAGCACATATCTTAGATCTTTTTTTTTTTTTTTGAAAAACTGGGACCAAAACGGAGGCAGGGAGACAATATAACGAGGATCGCGAGGAGGATAGGGGATAAATATCTATCTATCCGAAATTATCCAACAGATTTTTAAAAGCACACAAAAGCTATATACTATTTCAAAACTAGGTTTGAGAGGATGGTGAAGGGCAATTTCTTTCCCTATAGAACTATGCAATAGATTTTGATAACACTTAAAGTATACATAGATAAGCGTAGCAAAAGGCGCATAGGCATTATATTTGAAGGCTGTTCAGCATTTTAAAGTTTCACGATTTTTTGCCATTTCGACGTTTTCTCCAATTTGACAGTTTTTGCCATAAATGACGAGTTTTATATATTAAGGCGTCTTCCAAACGATTTGGAAAAGTAATTGAACCTTGAAGAATGGTACAGTGTGCAAATACCTCTCGCACGTTGACAAATTTATTGAACACAGTAAATAGTTATTTCCTTTTTTGAGGGTTCCTTTCCACTTAAAATTAATAATAAATAAATATAATTTTACAAAAAAAAACATTTGATGTTTTCGCTACGATGTCCACAGAGACGATCTGTCACAGGCCCACGGGACCCAAAATATACAAAATTTTTACCGCTGCAACACAAAATATATGACAGTGAAAAATTTGGGTTACGGTCAATGATCTATGTTTTTTTTTTTTGAACATGGGATGACAGCCATCGAACTATTGAGTTCAAAATTTAGATAAATGAACCTGTCAATTGGCTTCCAAGGTCGTGCGGGTCGATACATCTCGATTATTTCATGTGGGGCCACATAAAGTCCATTCGTTTATGCTGATAAACCAGCAACAATTGACGATTTGAAAGGCAACATTGTTCGTGTTATTCGTGGCTTTAGGCCAGCAATGCTGGAAGTAGTGGCCCCAAATCAAAATTGGCCCTATACCAGAAAATATTTTCAATCTTAATGACATTTCTTGTTAAAAAAAATGTTGTATTATTTTTTAAAATTAAACTTTTACCGAGCTTAAAAACATCCTTTACCATATTTTAATGGGCCTGGCAGCGGACACTTCTATTAAAAAAAATACAGATATTTTTTTATCTCTAACCACAACTTTTAACTTGACCCTCGCTCAGCTTGTACTTCATGAAGTATGTAGAACATTTGGACATCTATCCATACAAACGTTCAACATGTGAGGCATGTACTTTTGCATGTTTTCATGATGTTGTGTTTTTCTTTCTGCGTGTACTCGTATGTATGATTTTCTTTCCTCCATACCCTACACACAAGTCTAAGCTTGAATATTAAATAGTTTAGGATGATCAAGACGATGATTGCAGGCAATATTTAATGTAGGGTATCAAATTATCATGTTTGATCGACTGGATGTTATTGCATACAGGTACATACCACATTTTTTTATAAATTATTTTTTGTTCTCTTGCCAGTTGCATACGAGTAGTGCAAAGTCTATGTGAAATTTATTAAATACAACGTGCAAGTTGCTTTGCTTTGCTTTGCTTTGCTTTGGCATGTGTACTCTAAGATGTCCGTCCGTACACTAGTTGTATTTATATACATAAGAATATATGTATAGGTACGAGTATGTATATGTTTGTTGATGTTGCAACATTTTGCTCACGCATCATATTTTCATTCTTTCATTCCTTTTGCAAAAAGTATTTTTAGATTAAGAATTTACTTTTTTGTTTTATTCTGTTTGTAACCAAAATGTTAAATAGTTTGGTAAGTTGTTAAACAACTTCTTAAAGCCGTAATCTTTGCAAGTTAAATATAAAACTTAACTGGACATACAATATTTTTAATGCATTTGTTTCTGTTTTTTTTTTTGTTGTTGAATGTCTCTCTCTCAATTTCATTTGCCATTAATTTTCATGAGTTCCGCGTAGGAAAGTTCAAATTTTTAAATTATTTACTTGCAACCAGTAACCAGCATTCGCACATGTATACTTGTATGTACGAGTACATATGTGCAACTTAGGGCTAATAAATCAGTGCAGGTTAATCTCTATTTTTGGTTTAAGATGTGTTTAAACCAGTAAACCTGTAAGTCAGTACAGTATTTAAACCATTTGTAAACGCATTAAATTGGGCGTAGGCCATATGATTTTTTTACTTGCAGACCATATGATTTTGATTAAAAGAACACTCAACTTTTTTCCAAGCCTCTACTTTTTCTTCAGATCTTGTTCGATCTGCTTTCTTACACTCTATTACTCTTTTATACTATTTTACAACGTCAAGCATAAATATAATTTATTTCTCAGTAGAATTTGGCGACCTTTAATAAAAATTGTTTAAATATTTTGCCTGCAAAACAGCTGTTTCTTAACATTTATTCTAGTGCTGCCACAATATTATATTTTAAACTACGCATAAAGTATGGTTCACTGATTTACTCCTGTTGAGTTTAAACTACATACAAATTTGAGTTTAGTTTAACTAAAACAGGGTTTAAACTTTCACTGATTTATTAGCCCTTAGAATGTTATTCTAAATGTGGAAGCAAACCTGTTCATGTTCGTTCATGATTAGTTGGCGAGATATTTGTTAAATTTATTTTGTGGACTGTTGGCAAACGTACGTAATTGGTTTTAACGCCCTTTTGGCAAAGTTGGTCGATCCTACGCAGAACGAATACATGTGCAATTATATTTGATTTACTTTCTGTTTCTTTTTCTTCTTCTTACAGCAGGAAAGCTTATCAAAGTTTTTTTTAAATCAAATAATAATCCGTGACAGATAGTCACTTTTCTTAGCTTATTGCTTATGAAAGAAAGAGTATGAAAATTCATGAAGTATTGTCACAGAGCTTTTAATTGGATTCTGAACGTTCGAACAGCTGTTTGAATAAGACAGACGGCCGGGCCACTATTGCTAATTAGTTTTAAATTAATTTTGCATATGTACGTATGTATGTAACTGTTTGTTCAACCATTTTAAGGTATTTTTTTTTTTAAATTTGGGGGATTCAAACGGTAGTCTTAAGTGTCATAATGTTGTAAATTATTTTAACATTATAGTTTTTACTTTTGTTTTGTTTTGTTTTTATAACAAAAATATTTGAACATTATGACACTATGGCACTTAACACTACCGTTTGAATCTCCGAATTATTTTATTTTGTTTTTCCCACTTATCTAAAATATATTTGTCCTACTAATGTAATAGTGATAACAACGAATGAATGAATGAATGCATTATAAAAAGAGATTTTTAATGAAAATTCGCACTTCGCTCTTCGCAAATGATAGTACAAGTACATACGAGGTATGTTCAAAGAGTATCGCGAATTTTGAATTTTCGGTGGTTACGTATATTCGAATTTTGATTTTTTACTGCGTTATGTTGGTACTCATGTCTCGCACTTATGCCGACAATTTCGACCATTTTGAATGTTCAGTTAATAGTTGACAGCTGCTTTGCTTGCACGTGTTTTGGCTCGTCAACAATTAACTGAACATTCAAAATGGCCGAAATTGTCGGCATAAGTGAGAGACATGAGTACCAACATAACGCCATAAAAAAATCAAAATTCGAATATACGTAACCACCGAAAATTCAAAATTCACGATACTTTTTGAACACACCTCGTACCTAGCGGGAAAAGTGGTCATTAATTACATAATAATGGGAAAAATAATGTATTATTTTTCAAAGCAAGACAATGCATTCCCTTAGAAACGAGAGGGTAATTTGATCGAACACAATAAATTCAGAAGGAATGTACGCATTAAAATAATTCATTACTTTCCTAGGACATGTTCTGTGTTAACAGTAATGAATTCCGGAATGAAAATTATACATGCCATATGGGCTGTTTCGTGTAAGAAGGTGAAGAAGAAAGAATATTACTCCCAAAAAACTTATCTCATATGCACGGGAACGGGATTCATCAAATTGGCATCCCAAAGGATCACTATGTGGAATAAAGAACGCACATTAATTACTAATTAAATTAAATACTCGTATTAATAAAAAGTAAATCAAAATTTTTATTTAAAAAAAAATAAAAATTTTATATATTTTTAATTAAGGAAATGATTGAATCAATACAGGCGATAATTAAAAAGAAACTGATGATGATTTATTTCTAGGTAAATGAAGTAAATTGATTTGAAGCCAAGTATTAAATTATAAAAAGAGTAAATTTCAAAACTTATATCGTCAGCAATAGGCACATACTGTTTCTTTGCAAGTGAAAATAAAAAGAACTCAACACAAAAGTGCGTTCTTTACCTCAATATTGGATTCATTAAGTTTGCGTTAAAAAAAAGGTGTGAATCATTGCATTTTACCAATGCGGGTACTTTACAGTAATTAACCACAAAGAAAAGTTATCAACACATAAAAAAAAACCCAAAGATGACGACCAGTCTTCTCTGTAAAACAGTGCAAGTGTTGGGAAAATATTTTACTACATTGCAACTTCTTCCCATGACTCATGCTACATTTGAATGTACATGTCTTTCAGCTGAATTCTCCAATTTAGATTTCTCAGATCAAACCAGTTGCTAAATGTTAATTTTATGTTAATTGAATTAAGTTATCTTTTAGTTATTACATTTAAATATTGTTTATATGAATGAATGATTTTTTTTATAACGAAACATTTGAAATATACAAAATTTACATATTCTAGAAACAATTTGAATAAAAAACAGAATTCCAAAGATAAGATTAAAGTGTTCTAAGAACCTTGTGATATTATAAGATTAATTAATTTTCTTTTTAGCGAAATGACAAACAAAAATGCAATTATGAATATGTCTTTTAAGAGCCTCATTTAACATCAAATTGGCATGAAATTAATTAGGGATTTCGGGGAAATAAATATGACAAGAAATTCTTTGGAGTGCAGCACAAAGGAAACATCTGCAGTTTTTGTGTTCATAATTCTATTTTATTTGTTTAATTTTTTGGTTAAGGTTGGGAGGGGGGGGGGCAAGAAATGTTTGCAGACAAACAAGGGGAATAACTTCTTGTGCGCTTGCCTTGAAATGCCGACAAAGGCGAAATATGTCTGCAAATGTTTAAGGCGATTAACAAATTAACCTTGAAAATATTAAAACAATGAAATGTTTTTCATAATAAAAAGTTTAAGTAACAGCCTCTTAAATGTCTCTTTAAAATTTTTAAATATTTATAATCTCTAAAGAAATTGAGAATCATGAAAGAGCAATTAATAGTTAATTTTTTTTTTATATTTTATCTGCTGCATTGAGAAAGCGAGCCACATAATTTAGTAAGATTAAGTTTTATTTTATATTAAGCTTTGAGCGAACTAATTATCTAAGGAAAAATTTTTATTTCGCTACTTGTATTATTTTATTTATTATCTGGCTTCGAAGACAATTTCTTATAATTTTATGAACTTTTATATTCTTTTATACACAAATTTCAATACCAGATATTTTAAGCAGATAATAAATTCTTTCAAGACATAGTGTGTAACCACAAGCCGTTTCGAAGGACCATAGCTAGAGCTACAGCCAGAAATCTGAAATTTTGTCTATGCTTGGGTACGTATGACACACTAATTTTATTTATAGGAATCCAATTTCTAGTACTTCTACATGTGCTTTAGTTTTTGAAATCTTTCGTTACTGATAAAGACATTGCTTCTGTGCTGTATTACGGACTGATTCGAAGGACCACAAAATACGACGGCGGGTCAGGAAGTACGTGGCATTTTGAATTTTTCTGCACATGAAGTTCCATATTTGTATTTTTTTTTTTTGCAAAATCTTTCGTTACTCATAATGTCATTGTTGCTGCGCTGCAGTACGGTCTGGTTCGAAGGACCATATAATGTAAGTACTGGTCAATAAGTCCGTCACTTTTAGAATTTTTCTATAAGCATATGAAGTTATTTTTTTGTTTTTTTTAAGAATTTTTGGTTGTTGTCTGTTGATGAGTTTCGTAAGCTGAAACAAAATGCATCTAGATGTGCTTAACCAAGAACAAACTAAACTTCTTCATATTTCTAAAAATATCTATTTACTAAACTAAAATAAAGAAATATTATTTAAAAAGTCAAACAAGCAGGTTGCTGAGACGAGGAAAGGTGAAGTGACAGATAGCGAGAAGAGAAGCTTAATTTTTTTTTTGGGTTTTAAAACAGCATCCTTCACAACCCTAAGTGGCCAACTTTGCCTTCTTGCAGCTCAGCTTGCGTAGTACCCAATCGCTGAAAGTTTAGCTGTTCCTCTAATTTTTTTCTTTTAGCTTGAAATTCCAAACTAGAATTATTCGTCGGCTTCAAAAATTATTAAAGAGAGAAGAGCAGCTCGTATAAAGCCACACACACAGAATAATTTCATATTAAAATCTGCGAAAACAAGTTTAATTTAACGTATTTGTAACCGACTTCAAAAAAGGGAGGGGGTTATCAATTCGTCTCTATATTTTTTTGGCTTCTATTCTACTTATTTGATTGCTGCGAAACAGAGCAGACACCTTTGATTCTTGTAATTACACAATTTTAAAGTTGAAAAATTGGACGGGTCTGCGCCCATTAAAATCTATTATTATATATTTCACGTGGTACTACTTAACAGATTTTTACGAAACTTACCACACACCTTGAGCTCAAAAATAGACACAATCTTTTATGGAAAAAATTGGCGTAATCACGCCCATTAAAATTTAATATTTTACTTTAACTGCTTCTATTGTACCGAATTTTAAAAAACTTAACACGCACCCTGACCTATGAAAAAAACAAAATCTTGCATTAAAAAAATGGGCGGAAGCACGCCCATTTAAATTTAATTTTATATCCCATAAATTTTTTTCACAAATTTTCCATCAGATCTTTGCATTGAATTCATTCATTGTTTTTTGTCAGAATTATTTGGAATGATTTTAGTTCATGTGTGTTTCATGTCAATTCAACATGATTTACAGTAATCTTCAAAGAATGTTTTTATTTTGGAAATAACTTTATTTCATGTTGATTTAACATTTCATTACGGTTAACTTAAAATGAATAATCATATTGAATCAAAGTTATTTCAAGTTGAAACAACATGAATCTGATACTGAAATAACACTATGAACCATAATGAATTAAAGTTATTTAACGTTGAAACAACATCAATTTTATAATTTAATGTAGTCATTTGATTTTATTATTTATTTTATATTATATGTATACAGTGAAACCTCTCATAACTGGGCACTCACTGTCCTGGTATTTTTATTCGTTTATTAGACTTGTACACATTCCTTTATTTTAATTTTTGATCTACAAAACTGATCCGGTTATAATAATTATTAGAAGGGTCCGGTTATGGCAGCTGTCCATTATGAGAGGTTTCACTGTAGTTGAATTTTTGACTGAAGTGTGTTCTGAGACATATAGTAGAATTCCATAACAAATATTTTCGCAGAATATTTCAACTTCACACATGCCTCTTTTAAAGGTGGTTTTGACTTTTTTCCCCAAAAAATTACAAAAAATATAAATTTTCAGAAGAGTTAGAGGGTTAATGTATGCCAACAAAATGTTGCTTTTAAGCTTCTGATTTTCTAATTATTTATTTTTTATTTTTGCTACACAAGGGTGCAACTTTAAAATGGGTTTCAGATGTAAACTTTTAAAACGCCGATGCACGTATGTATATCTTTTTTAGTCCCCCTTACAAGAATTAGTTGGCAGAACATTGTTTTTTTTTTTTGTATATTGGACAGTGTAATCAAAATAATATAAAAAAAAGAATTACGCAAAACGTATTTTTGAAAATATTAAGGGTTTTGATGAGAGTGTTCAAAAGTCTCGCACTCTGTGCAATTGTGCATTTTTACACTCCCGTAAATAAAATGTCAAAAATTATATAGAAATTTATTTACATAAACCTGTTAAGTTTGCCCAATAATTTTGACTCGTAAACTTAAGCTGTGCAATTGTGCAACTTCTTGCTTTTTTCGATTTCTTTAGGCATTTTTAGACACACACACACACACTTTTTTATTTTTATAGAAATACATAATTAAGATTTTAAATTAAAAATTGCTTAAAGTTTTTTATTTTATTAAATGCACTTTTTGACGTTTGTTTGACATTTATATAAACTGTTTGCGCAAAACTTCAAAAGAGGCTGCATGAAACAAGTCTCGCAAGTTTGCCCAATTCCACAAATGGCAATTTTAAAAGTTGTCATGAAAGCCCTTATTATTTTAATTTTCCTTATCAAAGGCAACAACCATTTTTAAGAAAATTATTTTTAAAGGACATTTATTGTTGGTTAAATTTTTTAATTTAAATTTCAATAAATCTTAATAAATAGGGGGAAAGTAATCTAGAGGACTAGAGAAAATATTATAGTCATATCGACAAAGAGTAGACAGATGGTCGTATGGTAAAAGTTTCCTGTTCATACGTTTTTGCTGCAACAAGTGCAAGTTCTTTCCTAAAACAAATTTCTATTTTAAACTATAATGCTTAAAGACTTTCCATAATTACGGCTAAATCAAAATGTTTGCTTTTAATTAAAGTGCAGCATCCATATCCAATAATAATAATAAGTATGACTTTACGCTCCCTTTCTACTGCAGATTTCCTTCCTGCCTTTTTGCTACACACGCATTTTGCGTCTTGAGATTTTATGCACATTAAACACTCGCAGACATTTAAAGATTTATATACGAGTATTGCGTGCTTGCAGCATCATGTGGTTGGTGCCTGCTTGAGGATCGCCTTTCCCTAATCCTATAAAAGCACAAGTGTGTGGCAAAGCCACAAAACTCTTTTTTGTTTCCTTTTTTAATTTTTCAAGAAAATATCGTTATTAAATTAGTTCTTTATTTTTCATGATTTAAAATAAATTTCATGGTAATTTGTCGCTGTTTGCTTTTTCTTTCTCTCTGGTCGTGTGTCTCTAAATGATTTAGTAGAAACGCAGGGGCTTGCCTATTTTTTTTCTTCTTCTCATTCTTGGTTTGTTTTTAAGATCATAATTTGCCTTGGTTGCTTGATATTTTGTTTAAATTGCATTATAGTGTGTTAATGAATCATCATTATCGGCGAAAGTTTAATAAGAATTTCGGAGGGTTATATTTCATTTATTCGTTTTCTTGCTGCACTTGATTTTTATTATAAAGTTTACTTGATGTTTAGTAAATTATAAATACAAAAATAAACATACATACATACTTTCAAACATATGTACTCGTATATTTGCTACTCCTTTATGTAATTTGATCATTCATTACATGTGGATTTCCGCATTGCAAAGTTTATTTGAATTTATATGTATTTATATATCTATAGGATTTTCATTAATGTCTTAAAAGAATTATGAACATCATTAAGATCAATTTGAGATTCTGCTGATTCTCTTACAGCAGCATAATATAATGCGTGCGGTATTACACAAATTGCCCAATTAAAGTTTGATTATTGAAACTTCTTTATGGAATTTTATAGCAACCACAAACGAAGTTTGCTCATGAAAACAAGGATGCCTTTTATATACTCGTATTTTTATATACGAGTACATATATAGTATATATAAATGTAATTTTTGAGTTGTAGATGCAGAATTAATCCTCATATTGCTTTTCATATTGTGTAAAAATTTCATACAAATATCTTGTTTACTCAACTCTTTTTCCATAAAGTTGTGTGTAAATTGAAAACTTCAACTCGTTTTCTGGCAAACTGGTTTTTGAATTATTACTAGGGTGATCGATTATTCGACATTTTTCAGAAACCGGTTTGCAATTAAAGTTGCGTATATATATAAAGCAGAAATCTACATCAACCGACACCACACACAGTAAACCAAACACAAACAACGCTGATGATGAAGGTGTAGTATAGTCTTCGAAAACAGCTAGTTGTTCCGTTCTACTACGTTTTTGTCAGCATATGTATTTACAATTAACTTTGGTGTTATGTGTTCATTAATAATTATCACATGTAATTTGGCTTACAAAGAGATACGAAATTTAGCTTGATGAAATCATAAATACGGTTTTCGTATAGTTCGAATATTTGAAATTATGAAAAAAATTTAAGAAAAACCGGTCAACCGGCTTTATAGTGGGAAAATTATCATGCAAAAGTTTTGAGTTTAAATTGCTTTAATAAAAAAACGAAATATCAGCTCATGAAAATACTATAAAATAATAAAAAAAATTAAAACCGGCTAGGGTTCTAAAACCGGTTGAAAAACCGACTCGGTCACCCTATTTATTACTTTGTTTGAGTAAATGAGCCATATATCCTTCAACATTTTCGGTGAGGGTATAATAATTGATATTGTCATATAGCAAATTAAACAAATGTATGTACTTAAATTATTGAGTATGTGTATGTAATGCGTACTTAAAATTTAAGTTCGAACAAGACTTAAAAACTTAACAAAATTTATAAATACTCGTATGTATGTCTCTTTTCAAGATTCAAACCATATGCCCCACCTTGGCAAATCCTTTAATATGGATTTATAAAGAAAAGGCTGCGAAAAATATGCAATACGACAACGCCTGTGGCAATAATAAAGATAAATGTCATGTCAGATCAGAACCAAAGAAATGCGCAGCAAAGTGTTCATATAAATAATAAAAAAAAAGACTGAGCAGGAGAAATATTTGCTTGATATTAACAATCTTGTTAATTTAAAGCACGAGCGAGAACTTGGTCATCGCGAATGCGCGCTACGCAGCTAAGACGCCTCGGACATTTGCACGATGCTATATTGCATACATAAAGACATCGATGAGTCTTTCAAACGAATAAAGATAAAAAAGTTATAAAATAATTATAAAATAAAATTATTTAATTTAAAAACAGTTTTGACAACGTTCAATAAATTGTTTCAGGAATAGTGAGATTTTACTTTGCTGCTTCTCTTAAACATCCCAAAATTCGAAGAGAAGCCAGATTAAGGAACTTCGTCAAAGTAAAGTTCAATACACTTTTATTTTTATTTACTATTTTCCTCAAACACTCACTATTAATTGAATAAACCAGAATTATGATGGAAAATATTCCAACAATATTAACAAGAACTTTTATTCATGTAAAAAAAGTATTTTGTAACTTTCAGTACATTCTTTCTGAAGTCCTTGGGTCTAATCGTTGCTTTCGATAACGAGCTGACATTCGCTATCGAACAATGTAATAATATGGTTCGATATCGAATTCCATAATCTCAAACTGTGTTTTCACTCTTCTACTACATTTTATTATCCCAAAACTCTAATAAAAATTATTTAAATGCTTTGAATGCTTGCCCATGCCTCTTTTTATCATTTGATAGATTCTTCCAGATTCAAAGAACTATTATATCCAAATAAAACGATTTTAAAAAAACTACTCCTGAGCGGCGTAAGGCTCTTCGCTTTATACAAATTCAGTAAATTGCGACTTTGTCTCGCACACGAAGCATTCCGTACAGACACTACATAAAAAAGCGGAACCACTAATTACTAATGAAAAACTGTTTGATTCAGACGCGCATTTATTAAGTTAAACAATTTCATATATAACTAATAGACAATTTTGTAGAATTCAACATGATTGGAAACTGTCTGAATCAAACAGTTTTTCATTAGTAACTAGTGGTTACGCTTTTCAGGGCGCATGGCACACAGATGTAAACTCGGCCTAAGAACTTTAGCCTATATAATCGAAATTTATTAACCCATGTAGATATTTTTTTAAACATTTTAAGTACCCGGGAAATTTTTTTTCGGTTTTTGGCGATTTATTTAATTTTTGTGCTTCTTCTTATTTTAAGCGCTTTTTTTCGTTTTTATTATTATTTTTTGGTTTTTGGGCTTTTTTTAGTTTTGTCGATTTTTTAGGTTTGGCAATTTTTTCGACTTGTGGTGATGTTTAGATTTAATATTTTTAAGCTTTGGCGCTTTTTTCGTTTTTGCGAATTTTTAGATTTTTGTCGTTGTTTTCAGTTTTGTCGTTTTTTCTCTTGTTTTAGCGATTTTTTTAGTTTTGGCGCTTTTTCCATTTAAGCGATTTTTTTCGGTCTTCGGCGATTCTTTTTTCGATCGATTTTTATCGATTTGTTCGGTTTTTGGCGATTTTTCGTTTTGGTGTTTTTTCAGTTTTGGGTGATTTTTCCATTTTAGCGATTTTTTTTCAGTTTTGGGCGATTTTTTCGTTTTGGCTATTTCTTTCGGTTTTTGGCGATTTTTAGTTTTTAGCAATTTTTTTATTTTGGGATTTTTTAGTTTTAGCGATTTTGAAAATTTCAAGCATTTGCCTCTTACGGTTTCCAACATTCAGCAAGTTGTCAAAATTACATTTTTTTTTTTTTTTTTAATACATATAACTTATTTATTGCATCTTCAAAAAAATGAACTAACAATAAGTAATCAAATCTTAAGTCTAGATATAATTAATGTGTCCGACCAATGCCGAAAACAATTTTAGTGATAGTAGTTATTAATACAATAATTATGTACTAGCAAAAAAAATTATTCTCAAAAAGTTTCATCTGAGGTATTGCGTATTAGAGCCTTGGTGTCCCTCTTTTTTAAGCGAATGTGTCCAGTAAAGTTCAAGATGTTACGAGCAAGGGGATTAGGATGGGACTCGAGTTTAGTTAAATATTTGCCTGCGTATTTTGAAATTTCTTCAGTCACTAGTGGCATATTTAAATCACGATGTAAATTTGAATTTTTAATGTACCATGGAGCCGATGTTATTAAACGTAAAATTTTGTTTTGTCTTCGTTGGATTTTCTCAACATTTGAAGCTGAAGCAGTGCCCCATAACTGAATTCCGTAGCACCATATTGGTTTCAAAAGCGACTTGTATATTAACAGTTTGCAGTCTAGGCTGAGTGTTGAATTTCTGCCAATCAACCAATGTATTTGAGATAACTTAAGTTTCATTTGAGTTAGCTTAGAGTCAATATGATGTTTCCACGTAAGCCTTCGATCAAGGTGAATACCAAGGTATTTCACGTGAGAATGTTGAGGAATATTCTCATTGTTTATTCGAATGGGGGAACAAGTATCTCTTCTTAGGGAAAACGTTATATGGACACACTTTTGTTCATTTACTTTAATTCTCCATAAGTTCAACCATATTTCCAACTGGGTAATATGTTCCTGGAGATTGCGGGATGCCTCAGAAGGGTTTTCGTGAATACTCATACAGGCTGTATCATCGGCAAACGTAGAGGTATGGATATTATTGCTCACAGGCATATCACAAGTATATATTAAATACAAGACTGGCCCCAGAACACTACCCTGTGGGACACCGGAAGATATAGATTCGGGCACACTCATGAAGTCTCCTTCCACAACAGTGAACTTCCTATCAACAATATAACTTTCCAAAAGTTTTTGAATGTTTACTGGCAGGTATGTCTTCAATTTTAAAACTAGGCCTTCGTGCCATACTTTGTCAAACGCTTGAGAAACATCAATGAAGAGGGCAGAACAATATTTCTTTTCTTCAAATGTCTTCCTTATAACTTGCACCAACCTATGCGTTTGCTCAATTGTGCTATGCTGACTTCTAAAACCAAATTGATGATCCGGGATACACCCATTATCAGCTAAAATTTTGGAAAATTTAGTCATGAGCAGCTTTTCGAAAAGCTTTGAGATTGTTGATAGTAAACTTATAGGCCTATATGACTCAGCCTTGGTAAGATCTTTACCCGGCTTTGGAATCATTTTGATCTTCGCCAGTTTCCAGTTATGTGGAAAATACTGCAATCGCAAAACGGCATTAAAAATAAATAGCAAATTCATCAACATCTTGTTACTAATTCCATCAATACCTGGAGCTTTCTTCGGGTTGAGTTCAGCAATTATTTTTTGTAATTCACACAGCTTAAACCTTATGGGACGAGGGGGTAGAGAAACTACATTCGGCAAATCAACAGCGCCCGTACATGAATAGGGAGTGAATACAGCTTTTAAATGCTCAGCAAATAAGTTACCTTTCTCGCTATCGCTTCTTGCCCATCCTCCGGTCGAAGTGCGCAGTGGTGATTTAAGCTCAACGGGTTTTTTAAGATTTCTAGCAGCGCGCCATAAAGAGTAATTAGATGCTGACGTGACATCGAGACCTTCTAGAAATTTTTCTAGTAATGCTGTTTTTTCCGACGATAGCAACTCTTTGAGTCGTTTAGTACATTCTTTAAGTCTGAGTTTATTTAGGGGTGATTACATTAACTGATAGAATACCCTTTAAACTTCAGTATTCATTGGTGTAGTCTGCATAAAAAATTTCAACTGTCTATATATGTATAATTGTCTGTATATAACATATTATGTTCGTAGGTTCGTAGCTCTTACGGTTCTCGAGAAAACAGCCTGTAACAGACAAACAAAAAACGTATGTTGCCTTTTCACTTTTGGTGTATGGAACCCTAAAACAGAATTATTGCTCTATGCAGTTGCAGTAAATTTTTCTTCGTGGGAGCTCTTTTAACTCCCCAACGCAAAACATACCAATTGCCTTTTTATATTTATGTTTTTTATTCCCTGGACATGCTCGCGTACGTTGTATGTGTAGACAGACAAGTTGTCAGTTTAAGCCGTTTCACATTTTCGTTTTTGCATTTCGAATGAACGCCTATGAAAAGTTACATATATATAACAGAAAGGAAAAAAGAAAAAGAAAAAGAACGTAACTGCTCATGATTTAGCGTGCTGGCTCTTAAACGGCCTAAACTTATGATAGCTTAAGACTTATGTACCATACGCAAATATATGAAGTTTGCTCCATTGGCCAGGCAATCGACCGGCCATCTATGACTAATATGAATGATAAATTGGTTGTATTTTAATATTAAAACGCCATAAAGACCAAAAATATGCACACAAATGCACACATGTACATATTTAGTAGAGGCGTGTGTTGGACAAGGAATTGAAAGGATCTTTTCGTTACGGTTTGTAGCATTTCGCTTGATATTACAGCGATACATACCGTGGAGCACTCTAGTTCCAGTACTCAATTGGTTTGTTGTGACATTTATATTTTATTGTGAGTGTGTTTTTCATTTCATTTATATTTTCGCAGTAATAAATGTAAAATAAAGATTGAACAAAAAAAACTCGCTTGTCTGCCTGCAATCATCTTGCGGAGATGGAGGAGGAAAAATGCAAATTTTATTCCCATTTCCTTATATAGACTTAGTTATATGGGTTTTTTTTTTGTAATATTTCTGATCTCTGTGTGACCGGCAGGCACTTGCTTATTTTCTGCTGCTCACTTGGTTAAGATGTCTAGATTAAATGTTACGCTTTTTAACTTCTTCTTGTTGTTGGTATTCATTTTGTTATCTGTTATAGAGGCTACTGTGATGAAATAAATAACTTAATCAAAGTTTTAGAATTCTTGTTCGCTTTTTTTTGTGTACTTTAACTTTGTATTGCTGGAGTATCTTTTTGCTTTAAGATATAAACTTTTATGTGCTTGATGTGGAAAAATTCGTTGAAGCTTAAAGGCTTTTTAAATGACATTAAAATATTTTTAATTTTCGATTAAATTTGCACTTGGTTTAGTTTGGAAATTAACAGAAAATATTACTTGATTGTTAATATTTCATATATATAGCACATGATTTTTTTAAGCAAAGAAACTAAAACTATTATTAATGGTGTACAGAACCTTATTTCGTATAAACATGTTTGAGAGAGATAGAGGGAGACTCTGCCCATGCCTTTTTATACTATTTGAGAAATTTTTCCAGAGCCAAAGAACACAGAAAAAAGTATTCACCAATTAATGTTTTCAATTAAGAATTTAATTGATTCAATTAAATTTTTAATTGTATTAATTAATTTGAGTGCAAAAACTTAATTGATATTATCAAATTGTTTATAGGTGAAAATTTAATTATTTTTTTAATTAATATTACAAATATTTTAATTAATATTACCAACTCATTCATATTACTTTTTTGTGTGAAATATTATATCAAAATAAAAATATTTTAAAAGAACTGCTCCTGAGAGTTGTAAAGCTCTTCACTTTATAAATATAAAGTAAAGGGTTCCGTACGGACACTAGATACTCGTATGTAATACTGAACGAATATCTTACCTGATGTAGACATATAAAAAAAAAATAAGTTCTCGGCACAAGTATTTTCGGTTTTTGCCGAATTCTTTGGTTTGGATTTTTTTTTCGTTTTGGCGATTTTTTCGGTTTTGCGACTTTTTTAAATTTTTCGCTTTTTTAGTTTTGCCGTTTTTTCAATTTGGCGATTTTTTTGGCTTTCGGCGATTTAGTTTAGTCTTAGCCCTTTTTTAGTTTTGGCGCTTTTTCGTTTTGAAGATTTTTTTTCGGATTTTGGCGGTTTTTCGGTTGTTTTTAGTTTCAGCGATTTTTTTTTTTGGATATTTTTAGTCTTAGTGTTTCGAAAAGTACGAGGTGTGTTCAAAAAGTATCGCGAATTTTGAATTTTCGCAGGTTACGTATATTCGAATTTTTATTTTTTGTGGCGTTTTATTGGTACTCATGCCTCTCACTTATGTCGACATTTTCGGCCATTTTGAATGTTCAGTTAATTGTTGTTGTTTTGGATCGTCTTCGATTTTTATCTTGGTTCGTGCGGCAGCTTCCATTGAGATGATTGAGCTTTTGTTTCCACGTCATAACCATAAACCCACAATTCGTCATCAGTTATGACCCTCTGGAGCAAAGTTGGGTCGCCGCGGACAGAGTCCAACAGCTCATTAGCAATGTTCATGCGATGCTATTTTTGGTCGAAATTGAGCAATTTTGATACGAATTTTGCGGCGACCCGTCTCATGCTCAAATCATTGATAAAAATCGAATGGCACGAGCCAATCGATATGTCGAGGTCCTCACCAAATTCTCTAATGGTGATTCGACGATTAGTCAACACCATTTTCTTCACTTCATCAATTTTTTCGTCTGTTGTTGAAGTGCTCGAGCGTCCGGCACGGTCTTCGTCGTTCACATCTTCTCGGCCTTCTGAGAACATTTTGTACCACCGATAAACGTTGTTTCGGTCTCAGGTAGCTTCTCCGTATGCCACAGTCAACATTCGGAATGCATCCGTGCACTTAATTTCGTTTTTCACACAACATTTTATACAGGTTCGTTGTTCCATTTTTTTTAATAGGTAAAAATCGAAGACGAGCCAAAACATGTGCAAGCAAAGCAGCTGTCAACAATTAACTGAACATTCAAAATGGCCGAAAAGGTCGACATAGGTGAGAGGCATGAGTACCAATAAAACGCCACAAAAAATAAAAATTCGAATATACGTAACCCTCGAAAATAAAAAATTCACGATACTTTTTGAACACACCTTGTATATCGTTGCCAGCTCACAATGAATATTTTAAGATGGCACAGTGTTGCCACATTCGTGAATTTCCTAAATGTGTCATAAGTTGTTTCATTTTCGTTTGTTTTTTTTTTACTTTCAGAATCATCACCTAAATTTGCATCAATCAAACACAAATGCTTGACCGCAATATAAATTTTTGCCAGGTAAGTGTCTGAGTTCATTAAATATAAAAAGTCCCTTCTTTTTTCAACAATCAAAAAAAAGTTAGTGTGGAAAAATTTTGCTTATTAGAAGGTTTTGACAAACATTGTAAAATTAGTTTTTTATAACTATAGTTATTAAAATTAATGGTCTGTGTCCAGAAACTGTTAGTTCAGTTGATGGAAGCAGTTCTATAAAAAAAGCTAAAGTGAAATGAACACTAGCTAATAAAAAAAAATTTTATTAAACTTATTTTATCTACTTGAAAGTTTATCAAACTTTAAACAATGGACAGTTATTTATGTACATATGTAAATAGCGGGCCCTTATTAAAGTTGAAAGAATAAAAAAAAAAAAAAAAAACAAAACGCTAAGATAACGTTTTTCGTAAGCAAATTTACTAAATTTGTTCCTTAGCTTGAGAGGCGGTAGCATAAGATTTAATAAAAATTTACTCCAAAAGGATTAAACACAAATTAATCCTCACAGGCTCTTAAGTTTGGCTTTTCTAAAGGCTTTTTAGTACGAGCTGTCTAGTATTTAAAGCAGTTACGTCCAAAACATACGCACAATTTGCAAACAACTTTTACAAAAGAGCTTTTGTGCTTTCACACCGACGAGAGCACAACAGCCAATCAGATCTCGGCGACAACAATGCTTGCTCTTACTTTACAAAGAAACAAGAACAAGTTTAAGAGCTTTCAAATCTATTTACCTCAAATACAAATATCAGAGTATAAATATTGGGACGTGGCTGATTTTAAGAACTATAAGAAATCTTCATGGCATATATTTTTGTAGAATAGTTGAACCCATTATATGTCCGTTGGAGGGCACTTCTTAGACCTCTTTTTACGCAAGGGGCAAAAATACCCACGCAAATTTTCCTCGCAAGATTTTAAGTAAAAGCGCTGAGCACATGGCTGCCAAATCCTCCTTCTACGGACTGCCCAGTGCCAGCTGGCTGTAGAAGTTGTCTGTTTCAGAAATGCCGGTTGTATCCATGGGTGCACAGCATTGCACTCATGCTTCTAGTTTGCTTTAAAAAAAACATGTAAAGCAAACTAAATTGTTATAAAATTTTTAAATATTTCAAAGCACACAACTTCTTAGCAAAAATACTTTACAATTAAGCGTCACCTTAATGTTCATCTTACAAGTGCATTGACTTTTCCGTTCACTTAGTTACTTGGCCTAACAACGATAATGATGATCATGCTCATAAAAATACCCTAAAACCTCCGGCTGATTCAAAGTAATTTTATTATGTTCCTCTTCTGTTTTTTGCTTTTAACTGTAGACATATAATTTCCAGTGTCTTTAAGCTAAAAGACACACTTTAAATTTTCATTTCGCTTAAACAAACTTTTAGTTGTTTTGTTATCTTTAAGTATATTTTTGTTTTTTATTCAAATTAAAACATCACTCTGTTTCTGTTTTTTTGTTGCTTTTATTTCGCAAAGATGTTCTTTAAATTTCGTGGAAAAAAATTCTAAAGAATTTGCAAGCAAAAAATAAAATCAAACACAAAAATATGTTCCGCCGGCTGTTAAACACATGTTTCAAAAGCTTTTTCGCATTTTTTTTTCTGCTTAAATCACAGATTTGAAACAATGTATCTATCATTCATTCCCTCTCATTATAAATAATATTATTGTTTGGGGGCCTGATTTTTTCATGTGAATGAAAAGATTTCAATTTATATACGAGTATTTGATGCAGAAATTTAATATAAAAAATAGAGAACAATAAATTAGGGAAACAGAAATTTAAGCTATTGCAACTGTTTCACATACAAGTCATTTATTTCAATTAACGAAATGCAATAAAATCGTCAATGAAACAAAACGCATAAACTTAAAATGCCTTCAAGTGGAAAGGGGAGAGTGGGGAGCGATAACCAGTTCACCAGCATAATTATGGGAGGAATATAGTTTGGAATGAGTTGCATTTAGAGTTGACATGATCATACTCCTGGTTCTGGTCCTGCCATGAAATTTCACTTTTCTACTTTCAATATATTATTCTTCTTGAATTAAGCTGCTCTAAACTCTTTAAATTATTTCTTAACTTAAATTTTTTTTTTTTGCTTTAACAAAATTTTGTATCTGTTGGCAATTCCCTGACAAGCGACATTTTACAAAAACAGCCACTAAAAATAAAATCAATATTTCACACAATTCAACAGAGATGCAATTGAGAGTTATCAACACTGAACAACCAAACGACAAAAAGAAAAATAAAAACAAAAATCTAGAGAAGATGATGATGATGATAACAAGTGCAATTTCTACTAATAAATTTAAAAATTTGCACACAATTATGCTTAAGTACAGAAATTACCTAGAGATGGAATCGTGGGTAATTTTTCATTCACAATTCTCCAGTTGCGCCAACACTCAATGTTTGGGGACACTTTGCTTTTTTTTAAACTTTGCAAAAAAAAAATGTGAAAGGCACACATGTATAAAAATTATGAAAGTAGTAAATAGTTATTTCTCTTTCACTCACCCCAGTTGCTTAAAGGCCGAGTCACTTCGCCTCTTTCAACTGACAGCTAAGTTGAAATACAGGGTTTCTTATGAGCTCTGTCACATTCAGTACGTCTTCGTCAACGCAAAATACATAAGTTGGGCAACTTTTAACTTTTAGTGTTGGTTCACAAACGTCAGGCTTATGTTGATCAACTTTTAATTTAGGTAGAAAAAAGAGATATTTGTAATTCCTTCTGCGTTTTTCTTACAGCTGAATTACGAGTTAATCAACAAAAGTTAGCTTGTGCGAACCGGGACTTAGCGTACGTTGAGAAGTTTGCATGCCATTAGTTGTTGTTTTTTATATGTTCTGATTTAGGTTTTTATGTTTTGCGGAAGCAGGATTAAAATACAACAAAAGAAATAAAAAAAATTAACTTTAATTAAAGAAATGGAGAACGCACATATTGAAGCTGTTCAAGTCTTTCCTTCAACAAAGTATTCATTGTGTCAACTTCGTCCTTCCTTGCGTCAGTTGAAAAGGGCTACGTTTAACGTATGAAGGATTCTATGTGACTCGGCCTCAAGTGTTCATTTGAGTAAAAGACTGTCCCTGCTTAAATTTAATTCAGAATAGTCCTGTGAGTTGAGCCCATCTCTGGTTTATGCTTTCAGCAGGTTAAAGAGAGAGAGAGGGAGACAGACAAATTCTTATACTAGTTTGATAGAATTGTGTAACGTTATATTTATTTTACTTCCTTTCTGTGCAACAACACAATAGGCAACTTCTATTGCTGTGTGTGTGTATTCAGTTATAAAATTGAAAAAGTGGAGTATTTTGTTGCAGACAACTAACAGACACAAGATAAACACTTGAAATACCCTAATCCAGCTAAAGGCAGGCGGGCAGACAGACAGTGAGACAATCAGACTATTAGAAAGACAGACAGAAAAACAATATTGCATTTTAGCAATTTTATAAAGAAGAAAAGAAAATGATTGAATATTGTGACACTAATATTATGCAAAGTGGTTTGAAAAGGCTGCATATTAAATGGAAATTTGATAAAAACTAAAAGTGAAAAATTATTTATTTGGTTTAAGTTAAATAAAACTTTATTCTAGGTGTTAGCTACAAAGCAGTTCGAAGTTGGTGCCCAAAAGATTGGCAACTTAAGATGTCAAGATTTAAAATTCTATACAGTAGTTTCCGGTTAAGTGATCTCCGATTAATTTGTTCACCAACTTCATTAACAGTATGAAATTGTATTAGTGCCTAAATTAAGAGAATATCGCATAAATGATTTACCCGGTTAATTGTTTAAAAAAAGCATGTATTTTTCAAAAATCTCTAAAAGGTCAGACCGTGTTAAGACGGTTTTCGATTTTTGAGCTCCACTTGGTACATTACAAATGTTTTCGCTCAAAATAACGAAAACTTTTTTAGACTACAATTTTTAAATTTTTTTTCCACTCCCCCATCATGTTCTAACAAATCTTTTGTCAGTTGTGACCAATCAAGTGCAAAAAGTCAACAAATTGGCCTCAAAATTTATTGCGAAAATTTAATTTTTCGCAACTATTAGAAAGTACATTTAGAATAAAGCGATCGACTTCAAAATTTTATTTGAGTTTTGTTACACACAAAAAAGTAATATGAATGAGTTGGTAATATTAATTAAAATATTGTAATATTAATTAAAAAATTAATTAAGTTTTCACCTATAAACAATTTGATAATATCAATTAAGTTTTTCCACTCAAATTAATTAATACAATTAAAAATTTAATTGAATCAATTAAATTATTAATTGAAAACATTAATTGGTGAATACTTTTTTCTGTGTATGTTTTGAAAGTAAAAAAATTAAAAATTATGCCTACGAAACGAAATAGTGAAGACCGTCTCAAGCCGGTCTTGCAGGTTTGTGTATACAGAAATATCCCCTCTTTTTCATTGTTTCCACGTTTGGTTTGTATATGAAAACACTATTGTTGGCTTATTGTTATATTATTTTCATCCCTCTATTTAAAATTGTGTGAATTGTCTGACTGAGCGTTCTTATAATAAAAATATAAATTTGGATCAGTGTCTGATAGGGCTGACAGTGTTGAGGATTCTACTTACGTTTTCGATAATATGGAGACAAAAATATTGTCAGATAATACAGAACAGACCATAGCAGAATGCGTTGAAAGTATGGCTGTAGTTGAGACCACTGGTACATTTAAATTTCTCACTGAACCTTAGCACAATGGACATACCATCGGCTTATTCAACTTTCGTTGTAGGTGCAGCAGTAGTTGAAACCGATCCGACACAACAACCGTCCACTTCAACTGCAACCACAATAAAAGCATCCTTCAAATGAAAAAGAGCCCAATTTATATTACTAACAGCTGAAGCTATCGCACCATCAATTCAACCTAATCCTGGAGTTGTTTGTTGGATGTATTATATCTGTTTTGTGAATAGTTCTGAATGCAATATCTAAAATCTCGAAAGAACTTTCCAAACTAGTATGGCACAAGCTTTCGCTATCTTTACATGTGGACGAGGTAGCCTTTCAAGGCTATTCGTTACTTCCACTCATTCTAAACATCAATGGAACTGTTTAATTACTTTTTCACGGATGATATTATTTAATTGATTGTTGTTGAGACAACGGCACGCTGACAAGTTCAATGCTTCTAACAATATATCCGACGAAGCAAATATTTTACAGCTTCCAGATTTCCGTGAGGCAATAGCTGCTGAACTTATTACCTTCAGAAGTAAACGGTCTGTAGGGCGACCATTTGCTCAAAAATTGGACGAAGCACATACTAGCATATCCAATATTGAAAAAACAGCTGTTCGTCCAGTTTGCTGATATTTGGTGCGATGATGTCGATCATTTTCCTGTTTGGGTTGATAGAAAATCAAAAAAAAAAAAATTGCAAATATTGCAAATAATCTGAAACCCAAATTCTTGCTTCCAAATGCAAATTTGTTTCTGGAAGTATCACACAAATAAAAAATAATACATATGTATTTTAACTTAGTTTCCTCTTTTTACTCTCAATAAAACTTTTTCATAAATAAAACTTACCGTGATTACATGCAAACCGGCAGCACCGCGTACAGACGATATTCACTATATTTTACCTAGCGTTCGTTCCTAATATTTTTTTCAACTGTAAATTAAAACGTACGGCTTCTTTGACTACATGCACTTAAAAGAATATTAGCTTCATCCGATAATTTCTACGATCACGCCGGTTAGAGGCTTAAGCGTAAATTACTGTGCCCAAGAAAAACGAGTCATAATTTATGTTAAATTAGGTATACATACCTTATGTGTATTCGACAACTTTTTATGCACTAAGTAAGTTTTTAACAGTATTTAAGTTATTTTACACGAAATTAAAAAAAAATTATGTGAAATTTATACTCTTTTGCAACCACTGTACAGTCTTAGATGAAATATTTAGTTAATAGTTGAATTACTTTATATCGTCGAAGGAAGTTTTCTTTTCTTTTGCTTA
Organism: Nowickia ferox; assembly: GCA_936439885.1. NCBI lineage: Eukaryota > Metazoa > Arthropoda > Insecta > Diptera > Tachinidae > Nowickia > Nowickia ferox. Next base: position 119,340,011 of record OW387023.1, on the reverse strand, counting down.
AGTCAATCTACCTTTTTTCATACCTTGCGAGCAGGGTTCCCAGTTTTATTTTACACCTTATCTCCAATAGTAAATTGTTCATCCCCAAAATAGCTATTTTCTTCTGCCCAAAAATCCCCACACTTCATTAAAAACAAAATTATTAATCAGTTAATGAGGGTGGCGTTGGCTGAAGTAGTTAGCACGTTGATTACAAAACCGAAGATTTTGGACTCGAGCCCGACCTCCGACAGTCATAACATAACAATACCATGCATTTTTCTGATGTGCATTAGTGTCCCTTTGTATCAGTTGTTGTAGGAAAGTTTAAGTGATGAAGGTATAGTCACCGGTCACTGAACTATAGCGACTTTAGCAGATGCTAATCCTAATGTAATATCAGGGCGCCCCCCTTCGTCGGTATTGTGTAGCAGAAACATCGTCAAAGTAAAATAATAAATAAAATGGCTACTAAATACGGCTTGAAACGATTTAATGAGCCGCATTAACACCAGAGGCGCTGCAACACTCCTTTAAAAAAAACGTAAAAACGTAAAAAAAGGAAGAAAAAAGTTATACAGGAGTGAAGCTTTCCCCTTCCTACACTACTTGTTTTCTCTATCACTAGCCTAAAAAATGTAACACCAAGTAATAATAGGCATTCACCGTCTGAGTGTTACTTCTCTTTAAAAAATAAAATAAAAAAAAATTGGTTGAAAACTCAATTCTTTTTAAAGTTTGTATACGATACTCGTATATGATATTTTTATGCTCAACTAAGTATTAGCAGCCATTGTTAAAAATAAAAAAAAATAAATTCGACATATTTTTTTTAACAGTTGTACAGAAATTCAATTAAACTGTTTATTTATTAGTTATCATTCACAATTTAATTCACAATAATTAATAAAATAGAAATTTCAGACTTGCCAGACATAAATTTTGTATCTATTGAGATTCTTTTTTGTTATCACAAGCAATGGAAAAAATATCATTGCGCGAATTTGAAACAAACATAAAAGAGAAAAACTAAAAAACAATTTAGTTATATATTGTCTCAAAAAAGCGAAAAAATTACATTTGCGAAATAAAATTCTATGGGGATTTCCACAAAATTTGTATTCCCCAATCACAACAAAAATCCCCAAAAATTGAGAGCTCTGCTGGCAAGGATATTTTCATGCTTTTCTTTTATCTATTATTTTTTAAATTTTTTTACGGTATTGCCAGTTACTTTAACAGGATTTATTGTTGCTACTGTTGTTGCTGTTGTTGTTAGCAATTGACGGTGTTAAGTTTTCCATCATTAAAAAGCAATTTTCAAAATTTGTACGAAAATGAAGTTCTTATTTTTTTTAATGAAAGAAGTTGCTGGAGAAGATTTACTCAGATTTACACTAAATACCATGGCGTTTAAGTGAAATTTAGAGTAAACAAAAACGATTTTGTTCTCTGGAGTATCCTGTAATAGAAAATTTAAGATTTCTTCTGAAACAAACATGCAACTAAGACATGAAATTCACACTCACAAAAGAAGCAGTTTTTTTTTTTTGCTGAAATTAAGATAGAAAAAAGAGTGGCTGTGTCAATATCACAACACATTTAGCAAAAACTCACAAAAGAAAATACGAAAATTGCTGTAGACAATTTTCTACTACAACTGTTATAAAAAAAGAAGAAGCTAAATAAATATTTTGTGGCATGAAGCAGCGCAACTACAGCACACACATGCACCTCAAACAAACATTATGCAGTATGGCCTGAAGGCTTCCAAGCCGGCAGGATGAAAACTGCTTGCTGCCTTAATGGAAGCAGTGCCGGCTCATGGGGAAATAAACAGGCAGTAGCGAAAAACTAAAATTTCATGCTTGCGGCCATCATCATCAGCAGCGTCATCGCATTAAGTAAGTGCGGACGGATTACTTAAATGCTTTTTAATTGAAAAATTTGCTGCCACCTCATGCTCAACTCTGCTCAGATTTCATTTATGTACTCGTACTTAGTTCATTCTTTTATTTGCCCGTAATTTTTGTTGCATGTTGTAACAGAGAGTGTCATAAGTACGTCTGAAAGACTTTTACCAGCATTCTTTTCTTTCGTTAAGCCCAGCGACATTATTTGATAATGAAACTTATTTTCTTTTTTGTCTTTGCATGTTGCACAGTGGGAGTCCATGTACTTGTAACGTAAACTTTTCGAAACAAAAAAAGTTTTATGTTACATAATTTGACTTTAATTGTAAGTTTTAGTTAATTAATATAATAACTAATTTTGCTTAATGCCATTGAGTTGAGTGCACGGATTTTCTAATGATGGTAACTTGCCTTACAAGACAAGTTTATTTGCTTCAACTAGAGGTTTTAGTTTGATATGTAAAAAACTAGATGTTTATTTGATTGTAAAGAGGAGAGAATGCGCATCTGCAATAAGCCACGTTCGGCTGTATAATATCTATAACTTCAATAGTTCCATATTAAAAGTTTTAAATCGGTTGCGGGCCATTTCCATAGACCTTCCAGGTACCCTCAAAAAAAAAGTCTAAAGGTGTTAAATCACAATATATCGAAGGCCAATTATGATTGCCTACGAGAATTCCCTATTCTGACTGCTATTTGGTTTCTAGTGTGTTGTGGTGGATCCACGTTTACGAAATGGGGAAAAGACTCAAGTCCATATTACGGTTGAACAAAACCTGCGCATTTCTCACACAATTGCATATGTGGTCGCTGATGAGAAAATGCACCACCAGTGTTGCAGAAACCTTTCTCATACCCAAGTGATCATTAAAATTGAAACCGTGAAGCTATGTTTATTGCCTATGGCTTTCACAATCTCTTTTCCTATCAATCTCCGAATGTTTTAACACGGGTGTAGTAACCTCAACTCTTCCGTCCAGAACTTTCGGTATCTTCCGTGTTTGTGCGGCCAGTAAACCACGCTTTTACCATTAATGGGGAAGGGTCCCCATATTATTTATCAAACTTAACCTTGGTTTGCGTAATTTTTTTTTTATAATTTTAAGCTTTTTTCATTTTATTCTCAAATCAGTGAGTGACAGTCAAAAATTTATCAGTTTTGAATGATAGTGTTGGCTGTTCAGACTATCGATTATGTTCGACACTCAATCCTTCATTCAAGAAAAAAAAAATTAGACACACAAACAAAGAAAAAACACAAATTGGATGCGCATTACTGCTAACAAAATCTTTTTATAATGCATTATTTTAATGTTTTCTTATCTTTGACAACTCCTCGTACGACGTTGTCGTAATATTTTGTCTTTACAAAAATATCTCTTGACTGACGCTTTTTGGTACACACTATCAGTCAAAATTCAATATGGCCGCTGACTGTCACTCAACCACAAAAAATTCTGTGGTTGACTGTTGACTGACGAAATTCGTGTTCACACTATCGATCAATGTTAAATTTGAGCAAAACTGTCACTCATGTTCGATAGTGTGTACCCCACTTTAGTCATGGTTGACAAACACGAATAAAATGAGGCGAATTGTTGAAATTTTGATAGCAATCAATTGACAGTTGCGTGTTGATAGAAGCAGTGTTGCATTCTCTATTAAGTTAAGAAGCGGGAAATTCAAAAAGTCAAGAACTTCTGGACGCACAGTTAAAGATTTTTATTGTATATAAATTTTGCTAAATATGAAAAAAATAAGTTAATTAGGTTGTGAGAGGTCTTGGAGATGCCTATTGCAGGCCCATTTGAAATAGGCGCCGTTAATCTGGCTGCTTTGTGTCTGTGGTCAGTAGTGGGGAAATATTTTAGCTTTCATGTAAGTTAAAGAAATGGAAACTCTTTTTCGAAAGCAGTTGAAAATGCTGTTAACTATGGAAAGTTTGTATATGTATATTTTTCTAAAGTCTTCTTTGACCTTGTACTTTTTTTTTACAAAATATTCAATATTGTGCAAAGCAGCAGTTAAGTCAACATCATTTGCACATAATAATAATGAAAATAAAAACGTGTTACTATTTTTAAATAAAACTAATACTTATCTATCATTGTGTTTTAAAAGCCATTAACTTTGTTGAGATAAAAACAAAAAGAACTTGGTATATAATGAAGAAATCAGTTATAGAATTCCACATAATGTATACCTGCGATTTAAAATTAAAGGGTTTTCATGTTGTTACTACAAACTAAAATGAAAAAAATAAAAAATAATAACAATAAGAAAAAAGTCTTGTTATAAGAAAAAAAAAGAACTGCAATAAGATCAAGTAATAAAGTCAGTCAGTAAAACAAACTTAAAGAATTTGAAATGAAATGTAGGCACAAGGCACCCAGAGAATGTTTGTTGAATGTGTAAAATGCACATGCCAAACATTGCACAAACATGTCTGTGGCCGTGTCTGTGGCAAATACAGCAACTTGCAGGTAATTGCTAGACGATATTGGCCCTGCTGCTGTAAATAAACTGATGATGATACGCCTGCTATGCACTGCCGCTGTTGCTGCTGCTGCTGTTGTTCTTTATTGTGGAAGTCAAAGACAGCGATGTACTAAAATATAAAAAGTAAATAAATAAAAAATTAAGTTCCAAACTAAATAGATTTGAATTTTAAAGCTATTGCCGACGACGACAACGACGACAGTGACTTTAATAATTATGATTATGATGATGACGTTGTCATTGGAGACCATCGACAGGAAGAAATCATTAGAAGAAATAAACTTGTACTTAAAGCCAAAAGTGAAGATAAATATACCGAGATATTGTAATTGTAATATTATAAGAAATAAGTAGTCAGTACTCGCACTCGTTCATACATTCATCCATCCATCCATCCACCTGATGCTTGCACGCAATATTTCTGAAGTATTTGTTAATATACGAGGGTTTTGCTTAAAGGGCTGCTGCTACATTTTTAGTTCTTTGGGATATCATCGTGTGGGGTTAAATTAAATATAAGTGTGTATTTCCAGGAATCCAAAAAATTTGACTGATGAACTTTTTTTTCGGGTATGAAGTCCTTCATAAATTCTTTTACAGGCCACTGTAAAATGATGGCAAGTGTGTTGAAATATAAACAGTGTAATATATAATATATTTAAAACAATTAATTGCCTTCTTAAGGATCACTAACTCTTTCTGCGTTACTCTAAAATATATCCATAGTCCTTCGAATCAAATCGTTCATACCTCCATTCGTTTATACAGCTGATACTTGTACGCAATATTTCTAAAGCATGAATTAATATACCAGGGGTTTCTTTAAAAGACTGCTGTAACGCTTTTGAGTTTTTGAAATCGAAATAATTGAAATAACTTTTCGACCCTGAAGTCTAGGTGATTGTTAAATTCTTCAAAATTAGGTTAGCAAATATGGTGACAAAGTATGCAGTGCAGCAGAGAACAGTGTTGAATCTTTTAATTGTCTCTTTAGGGATCACAAAGTATTTCTGTATTCCTTTAAAACTATAAAATAATTGACATATACGACTTTTATATCAATGTTTATGGTCCTTCGATCCGAATCATTCAAGCCTTCATCCATCCATCAACCCATTCACCTGATACTTGCATGCAATATTTTTGAAATATTTATTAATATACGAGGGGTTTCCTTAAAACATGTCAATAAATGTGAATGTGTTTTAGCACAATTTTCGGGAATCGAAAATCATTCATACACAAGTGACTGTAAAATGCTGAACAGTTACGCTGGCAAGTGTATTGAGAAAGTTTACAGTTTAATAGAGAACACATTTGAATCTTCTAAGTGTCTCTTGGGGATCACAATCTCTCTTCTCTAAAAATATAAAATAATTGATATATATAAAATATATATCATTGTTCATGGTCCTTCGAACCAAATCCTGATTGCTGTTATAAATGATACTGTATTTGCGAAGGCCAATAAGTTCATTAATTTATGAATTTTTCGCCTCTTTACTGAAAAGGCAGCACTAATCCTGTCCACAGGCAACTGTCAGTTGACTCTTATCAAAATTTGAAGAAGCTGGACCTGGACCATTTAGTTTGTATATGGCAGACATTGATATCATTCCACCGCGTGGTTTGAGAAAAAAATGGGCAAGTGAGCTTAGTGTGCCGATAAAGCATTATTATTCACGGAGAAACTCAAACTAAGGCAAAGCTCGATAAATACTATTTGAACTCTTTACCATAAATTTCAAGGGCTAAGTAGTTTTTTACTGAATTTGTTAGAACCGTACAACCCCAGCAAATGTCGAACGCTCTAAATGCCCCCGTTGAGGTCTCTACCACTGAAACAATTGAAAAACACACGATATGCGCTTGGCCGAAATACGATTGAAAGCACAGAGGAGACCAGACTTGTAGAAAGTGACTTAAGAAAAAGCTAAAATCATCTGATTTGATCACTGTTAAAAAGGGACAAATATATTGTGTTTGTTATTGAATATTTTTAGTACAATAATCAAATCAAACAGCAGAAATGTATACTTAGTGAAATGAACAATTGAAAATTTTTACAAAATTAAATGAAAGATTTTGCAGTGTTGAACTAAATAAAACAATGTGTTAAATATTATTATTATTATAAAAGTGATTAAAATTAGTTTCCAAATGCCTACAAACTCAATTTTAAACATTTTCCTTCAAAAATATTAATTTTTAACTTCAACTTGCAAAAAGCAAACAACGAATGAGACCACAAAATTAAATGGTGGAATTTGTGGTATTGAATTAAAAAACACAATGCGAAAAGGATTATTAGTATTAATAAAGTGATTAAAATTTGTTTTCGAATGATTAGAGACTTCGTTTTAAGCATTTTCGTTCGCAAATATTTATTTTTACCATTTATTTACAAAAACTAGGCTGCGAATGAGACCACAAGGAATAAAATTTAATTACTTTAGAATAATACCACGCGAAAGAAAAAGTAAAGAGGATTTGATGACTGTCTGAGCGAGACCTCTAAAAACACAATTATCTTCCGTCCTGTGTCACCTCTGGTCTACTTTGTGATTGAAAGTGAGAGAGATTGAAGAAGTCATAGACTTTTCACATGGCTTAGCGGTTTTGTTTGCTTAGAATCGACCACAAACCTAATGATGTGACAAATTCACAGGAGTGCTTGGCGTGCTTCAATCGCAATATGGACGAGTTTTTGAGCCATTTCGTAATTATCGATGAAACGTGAATCCACTGCAGTACATTAGACACCAAACAGCAATCAAAACAGTGGGGTTTTCATGCCGAATCGGCACCAAAGAAGGCCAAGGTGTGTTTGTCAGCCTATGAAGTCATGGCGAAAGTTTTTTGGGACGCAAGTAGTATAATCAACATTGAATATCTTCAAAATGTTTAAACAGTCAAGGGCGAATGTTATGAAACTTATTGGGTCGATCTAATAAGGATTTTATAAAAAAATAACCAAAAATATCGTTTCAATCTGAAAAATGCAAAGGTGCACAGTTTCCAGAGAAAAAATTTATGAATGGGACTACGAATGATCCCCCATGCGCCCTAATCTCCAGATTTAGCCCCGTGTGACTATTTCTTGTCCGTATAATTTAAGCAATAGCAATGAAATCATCTCACAAACAAATAATTATTTTGATGACCTCGATAAATCTTATTATTTGAAGGGATAAAAAATTTAAGAAACCTTTGAAAAAGTATATAAAGCTCAAAGGAGACTACTTTGAATATGAAAAGGATTTGTTTAGCAAAAAATCTACATTTAATTCAAAAAGTCAAGGTCTTATTGGTCCGCCTCTTAGAATGAACGATGCTGAAATTATGAGATTAGGTTACAAGTCATGCAAGCTTAAGGCTGGTACACACTATCGTACAAACTCATACGACTTTTGAGGAAATGCAACCCTGATCTAATAGAGTTTATGTAAATTTCCAACAGACAATAGCAACTCACTAGATCAAGGTTGCATTTTCTTCAAAGTCGAATGGTTGTGTAGGATAGTGAGTGTCAGCCTTTAGTATTTAGTGGCACATAAAATGTCTAATTTGCAGCCAAAATGTTTGAGTTCGGTCTAAAAGTTCTGACAAAGCACGGTAAAATTCACGGGGCACTTTTTTGTCCCCACTTTTGAAAGGAGTAAAGATACCCACCCGCACAAAAATGATGTAGACGTGTGAAATGTTGAAAACTATAAATTTTAAATTTTTTACCGATTGCAAAGATTTTTCCTTTTTAAATTGTTTCCATTTTGCATCCGTGTATCATTTTTCAAACTGCTTGTAATCTTTGTGTGTTGTTCATCACACAACCCTCGTTCATTGGCATGTATACACACGTACATTTATACGAGTACATTTATACGAGTATCATTCGTATGCAAGCTTGTAATGTTTTAAGTTCGTACAACATAAAATGTTGTATAAAAATAATCGTTAAAATGCACGTAAACTTGTCATGTTGGAAATGTGAATTGCAACAACAACAAGAACAACATGTAATATATATTTAAATATAAAAATATTGCAGGGCCTGAGAGCAAAAATAAATATAAAAATAAAACAACAACTACAACAACAACAACAAGAGGGCCAACGAGATTTTCTACGCTCCACTGATATGAAAATCTATTTTAGAAGACAGCGAATGTGGAAAAAAAGAAAACGCAATAGTTTCTAGATTTTAATGTTGTTTATAACAACAACAACAGTAACAAAAAGCTTGCAACAACAAACCACTAAGTGCAAAAGGGAGAAGAAAAAAATCATAATAATAATTTTAGTGGCAAGATTTGTGCAACAAGTGCAAGAAAAGATCCACCAATAAACATTTGTTTAAAAGCATTTTTCTTTATGCACTTCCACATTAAGAATTCTTCTCTTTTTTTCGTTTTTGTTATTAAATTAAACCGACTTTTAATGTTCTTAGTTACAATGTTTCCACTTGAAGGACGACAGCTGTGGCCATTTGTTCAGGCAAATTAGCACTGGAAATACGATTATGTTCGAATTGATTCATGTAAATGGGAACTGATAAAATCTTTGCATGTTTGCAAGTGTCGTGGTCACTCACACGCTCACTCACTTGTTTCTACAAAGAAAATTTATTAATAAAACATTTCTAATCTTAAAGTTTAATAATTCTTTGTTTAGAACATTTTTAGGATGGGAATATCCGTTTTTGTAATGTCAATGAAATGAAATCATGCAGTTAATGAAAGAAAGGAAAGCCATAAATTAAGATTCTAATGTAGAATTGCATGAAATGGAAAACTATTTCATAACCGGCCTGCAAAAAAAGTATGAAAGGAATTTCAAAGGAATGAATGAATGAGATATTTTCATTGCCGTCGAAAATATCGAATTGATGTTCTGTGTTTCATTTTCAATTACTTTAATGAATTTTTATAAAAGCGATTTATTTCCAATGATTTTTGCAGGCAATCCCCTGTTTCCTGGTAAATCAAAACGTCTAACAATTCACATCATCCTAATAATGACGTTTCGGCATGAGCTTCTTGTTGTTTCTTCTAATATTTTATGATTAGATCATTCCTTGATTGCTTGAATATCAAATTATCTAAAATGATTTCATAACTATGAGTTTTGAATTTGGCAGCTCTGTTTTTTTCTTCTCTATTCTAATATTTGCTAATTAATGGAACCATTTGTTGTGATTAGTTTGATAAATTCTACAAACACCATTAACATTCTGCAGAAATATTTTTTTAGGAATGAATGCATCATTTTTATTGATTCCTCTTTTCTGCTGATGCAAGAAAGTGTTAAAATTCTAATTATCTGTTGACTTAAATGATGATATGAAATTTAGTGTTAAATTATAAATAAATAATTTTTAAAACAAAAGATGTTTAAACAAACAAAAACCAATAACGAGTTTTTTGAAGGTGCTTCTAAATTTGCATAATTATGTTTTTATTTTATTTTTTTTTGTTGTGTATGAGTTGAAATATTTGCAAAAGGATGATTTTAAGTAAAATTTTTTTATTAATAAATCTTATATGTGATTCAATTAGTAGGAAAATGTAATTTTGAATTTTCTATTTTTGTAATCGATTTCTATTTATAAATGTAATTAAACAATCGAAATTTCATTCGTTCGCAAGACCTTACGGTGCCATTACGTAATAAGTATAACATCGTGTAAATTTTCGATCCTACTATATTTTTTAAATGAGTTGGATTGTGTTGGCTGTCCGCTACGGTTTGTAACTTATTTGCATAAACCTGCGACTTAATCGCACGATCCCAGTGGCCAATTCCCATCACCTTCTCGTGAGCTAAAACCGCTCGTGCAGAATGTTCAATGTGGTATGAGCTGTGAGGGGCGTCCAACCTTACGTGGTTGGTAATCATCGATCTATAACGGTGATAGACTGGCCAATGTCCCTAGAAGAACACGTACATAAAAGTTTCGGTCCAGCCCCCGCATTCTGTTACTTGCTAAAACTAAATCTCTATCTAAGGGATCTCGTTTGAGTGATGGCGGGTATATTCCTCAAAGTTTATATTATTTTAGTAAGACCTAGACCTAAATTCGATCGGTAAAATGCTGAACAAATACAAAATGAAAAATTTTTGGCGATGACATAAAATAGTCAAATTTCGCCAGATTAGATTTCTAAGTCATTGAATTATTTTGCAATACACGTTTGAAAATTGTATTCATAGCCGAAATTCGATAAACTGACTTTATAGTTTTTTAGCGATAGAGATTTAGTTTTAGCGAGTTACAGAATAAGGGGGCTGCACCTAGACTTTTATGTACGTGTGATTTCAGCGTTGCCGCTGGGAATATTATTTTCTTGTTATTTTGTTTTTTCTGAAAGACCCCTAAAACCCTTACAAAGCCAATTTATATACTAATTATATCTCTTTCATGCTTAAAAATAAATGAATAAATAAATTTATAAAAAATGAAAATGAACTTAAATGCTTATTCAAAAACTTGCAATACACGTTCTAAAAACAACAGGTTCCAGAAACGGCCATTTCACGGATTAATCAAAATAAAGTTCAAGTAGCGTGAACATTTAAAGTATTCGATTAAAGTGCATAAAAAAATAAATGTCAACTAGGTAATGGTTTTTTTAATGGCGCATTAAAATTTAACATTGTGGGAGAAAACTAAAAAATAAGCAGAAAAAAGCTAAAAAATTTACGTAATTGAAATGGATGTGAAGTTAAATTTTAAAATGTATAATCCTAGACACAAACCGTTGAATTTAACAGAGCTCTGTTAACAAAAAACAAACAGACCTCTGTTAAATAATAAAAGTTAGTTTTTTCTCACAAAATGGACTTGTTTGCAGATTTCTTTATATAAAAAGAACCAGAAATCCATCCTTTATTTAAATAAAACGTTTAATATCTGAAAAAAAAATCCATATCTTCACCCACAGTCATAATATGGATTTTGGAAATTTTTTTTCAAAAACCATCTGCTACGGTTTTAAAAAAGAATGTTGGAGAAGATTCCTGGACGCCTCTAGATTAATTTCCAATAGTCGAAAGTCGACAGCTTTTTTTTTATAGAAATTACAACACAATTTAAAAAATCTAGAAGCTTCCAGGAGTCTTCTCCAATAGCTGACTTGGCTTGTTAAAAATCTATTTTTGCATAATTTGTTTCGGAAGTAATTCGGTGCCATTAAGATCGCGCATGGATAAAAAATAATGAATTTTGATCATGTTTATTAATTAATTAATAACTACTTTGTTTGAGGGTCTCTCCTCTCCCTTCACATACCACCAAGATTTTGATGGAACATGCATTTTGTTGTAATATGTAGTTATTGGTATCAAATTTAGTGTGTCTCAGTATAGGAAAAATAATAATTACTTTGTATGATGGGTACCCGTCTCCCCCCACGCCGATACATCCCGGATTTTATTGGAATATGCACTTGGGTCTAAGAGCTACCCATCCGAAAATTATTGCAGTTTTAGAGTTATGAATTGATCCGTAAACATAGCTGTTGGCCCCACTGCGCAGTAGTGTAGTAAAAATTCAATATAAAATTGTTCAAGTACGTTACCTAAAATATATTCCTTGTTTTAGTTTTCGGAATGCTCTTCTTGTAGAGTTTTTTTTTTGCAAAACAAAATAATACCTGTACTAGTCTTTAGTTAAAAAAAACTTTAATACCAAATATAAAGTTTAATAGTTTCTAAAAGATATCTTTATACAAAATATTATATGAAAAAAAGTTTAAAAAATCTGTGTTGCCCTAGAATCGGAGCCTCAAAGAGAATTAAAGCTAATTTTTTTAAAGATATTATCTCCGATCGCAAAATTTAAGAAATGTAATCCTATTTTGTATGCGCTCACATCTCTTTTTTGTCCCAGAAAAAAAATTAAAAATCCCCAACTTGGAATTTTAAAAAAAAATTTTGGGAATTTGTTATAAAAATTTTTTTTGACTTCTCTTTAGCTATTTATTTGCATTAAAAATTTCTTTGCAATTGCAAAAATTCATTCAAAACTAGAAGTAGCTTCAAACATAATTGACTAATAAATCCGAAGGCAGGGTGTGCCTCATCTATCCGATTATGAGCTTTTCTAGCAGTCTACAATTCGACCCTCCCTAATTTGCATATGTATGTACACATTTCCCCTTTACTTGCCTAGAAAATCTACTGTTAAAACTTACACTCTTCTGCTAATTTTTACGCAACATATTTTTTGTTTTGTTCTATGCGGAAGTGATTTTGTTCAAAGTTAAATATTTTTTTCATATTTATTTTCAGATATAAAATTTTTACTGGCACTTTTTATGTTCTTTGAGTTTTTGCACATTTTATTTAACAGCAAAGATGACATTCTGTCATAAATTCAACAAGAATACGACAGTAGCTCGCTCAGGTCAGATTAAATGCTGTTGCTGTTGCTGTTGCTGTGTTGGTGACAGCAGCAAACGATGAATAATATTTGATGATTTAGTTAATTTCTTGGAAAAACACCTGCATTACGAGCAAAAGAGTATTTGCAAATTGTTTAACATGTTGCCCATGGACACACAAACAAAATGAGCAACAAGGAAAACTAATATGAAACATAGTTGCAAACCAACCATAAAAAAGTGTAAAGAAAACATTTAACTAAATCTTAAATCACACCAGGCAAATGGCCAAAAGAGTGTTAAAAATGGTTTGTTCTTTCCAATGGAATAGAAGGCAGACACCATATTTAGATATTTTAAAATATTTACCATCCATACCTACAAGATCGAATCTGAATGATCATTATCATCATCATCTTCGTTTTTTCATGCACTTAAAGTCGTGTGTGCAAGAGTGTTTTTAAATGTTCTTTTGGGTTTTTTACACACATTTGATGTCTTTTGGAGGGAAACTCCCTTTAAAGTGATCTTGTTTAAACAAGCAGTCTTAAAAACTAACGGTATTGAGAAGTTTTTAAACGGTGTCATATATTTTGTTGCTGCAATAATTGCAACGGTAGGTGCTGGCAATAGGTGGGCTCAAAAATAAACAATTTGAATTTAAGAAATTCGCTGTAAGTGCGATAAAAAATAAATTGGGGAAAAATATTAAATAAATTTACACTAGTTCTACGTTTAAGTATATATACAATCGAGACCGAAAACATTGCTATCCGTTGATTAAGTAGCACTTAAATTAATTAAAAGAGCCATAAAAAAGTAAAACTCTGATCGGAGTTGTTCAGGAAAAAAATTATTTAGTTAATAAAGAGTTTGAAACGTAATTGAAAAATAAACAACTATCCTGATTTATAATATTAAAAAATAAGAGCACAAATACCCAGTTAAAAAATAGCTTCCACGGAAGTCAATAAGATGCCAAACTTGTGCTCCAAAAGTAGCGCAAATCTGGATCATTTCTAATGATGTTAAGTAAATTTGATGTTGTGTGTGCTCTTTTCATACCCTTCACCAGAAATAGAAAGGGCATAAATAGGTTTTTCATTCCATTTTCTAATTTCTACAATATTCATATGTGAACCCATAAGCACCAAAATAGCTTAAGCGACACACGACTTCGCTTTTTTTGACAAAAATCTACTATTTACGATCGGAAATAATCGATTTTAGTTCAAAAATGAAGTCCGAAAATTATGTCGCTTAAGTTTTTGGGCGCTTATGGCACGATTTCGTTATCTTAATAACTCAATAACTAACTCAATATTTTTTTTGAAATCGAGTTTTTTGTATATTTCGATAGAAGAACATCTAATGTATCGAAAAATGCAAATATCTCGGTATCAAAAAAATAATGATTTACGGCCTTTCTATATTAAGGTAACGATATATTTTGTGGCCTTATACATAGTGTAGTCGAAAAATTTATGTCCGTCTGTCTATACGTGAAATTGACTTTGTGAAGCCTCCAGAAAGGCAAGAGACTTTAGTAATAGACTGATGTGTCTGAAGTTTTCTTAAATATATTAGTATTGTTTTCGTATAAATCAGGGCTGGAAAATGTAAACTTTTTTGGTTAATAAAACTAATTAACTAGAACTAGATATATTTATTTTCATACATGAAATACCGAAGTATATTTATTTGACATAAAGTCTTTATTTATTTAATTTGAAAATTTTGCTTGTTTTTATGGTTAAGCGATTGTCTATATGCATTTCGTTCCCGCTTTTTGGAACTCATCAGTAGACTTCAACCCAAAACATTTTTGATTTTAGCTAACAAACTTCGTATGTTTATAGTAAGACTCTTAATACTATATTGAGAATCACAATATACAAACATAATAAGTTTGAAAGCCTCAAACAAAAATCTTTACAAAACAAGCATCTATTTTATTTTGCACAATCGAATAAAGATGCTTGTTTTGTAAAGATTTTTGTTTGAGGCTTTCAAACTTATTATGTTTGTATATTGTGATTCTCAATATAGTATTAAGAGTCTTACTATAAACATACGAAGTTTGTTAGCTAAAATCAAAAATGTTTTGGCTTGAAGTCTACTGATGAGTTCCAAAAAGCGGGAATGAAATGCATATAGACAATCGCTTAACCATAAAAACAAGCAAAATTTTCAAATTAGATATATTTGTATTTTAGAAAAAAAATTCAAAAATATCAAGAATCTGAAAAATCAAAAAGGGAAAAATTAAAAAGACGATTCCAGGGTTGGAAAATTAAAATTTTTTTGGTATACAAAAAGAGACAACTAAAACTATTTTTTTTCTTTGTTAATCTTAATCAATTAGCATTGAAATTCAGGAAAATCAAAAAGAAGGTTCCAGGGTTGGAAAATTTAAACTGTTTTTTTATATAAAAAATTAACTAGTTTCGACGAATTTTTTTATTTCTTATTATTTCAATTAAAAACAATATTTTAATATAAAGCAGGGCTGGAAAATGGAAACATTTTTTTGGTACTTTATAAAACTAACTAACTAGAACTACTCACAGATATTTTATATTTTAGAATGAAAAATAAATAAGTAAGAACAATATCGAAAATCAGAACAATCTAAAAGATAAACGGAATTGAGCTCTGTGACATGGCCGATTATATCGAAAGAAAAAAGTCCTTCTGTGGCTTGGTATTTTTGCCATAAAAAATTTAAAAGCTAAAAACCGATTCTGTTCTATTTACTTTCGAAATGACAACGTACATATTTAAGCCAAATTTTTAAATATTGCTATTTATATACATACATGCATATAAGGCAAAACCTTAAAACCTGCTCGATATGTATAATATCATTTATAGCATTGATTAGTTTAAATATTAAACTCTCCATATCAACTGCAATATGAACTGGCAGCAATACAATGCCACTGACATCTGTGTAGTGGCCGTGGCAGTGGCCGTGGCATTCGCATTCAGTTCTTGCACATTTTAAGGCTTCATCATCCTCTCGTCATCAACTTCAGCAAACATTAAACCAAAGACACTTTTATTTTCTTATTCTGTTGTTTTTTTGCTCTTTTTTTCCTCATTAAGATAGAAAAGATGCATTTTTTATTTTGCCCATAAGACGGCAGAATGTAGCCAAAGTGAAGGAAATAAAAAAAATGGACAAAAACAAAAGATTATAACACTTGTTGCTGGCTACAAAACTGCGTGTGCAAAAGAAGTCCTGCAGTGACTGAATGCTTTTGCATTTAAGGAAAGAAGAGAGGAAGAGCAGACAGAGAAAGAAAAAAAATGGCACAGAGCATTAATGAAATCACGTAATACAGTGTGTAGAAGATGCCACATCCATGATTTCATATAATAATTGCACCAGGCTAAACATTTCATACATGTTTGATGATGTTGTTGCTCCATAAGGAAAAGTAGCAAAATAGCTAAGCTTGCAACACACACACAACAGTATACACGTACGAGTTTATGCATATATAAAAATAGAACTCCTGTCAGTTGTTTAAGAAACCCTAGAAAAAAACCCCTGTTACAGAGTTTGTTTCTTTTTCTTTTTAATAAAAATTTTTATGTGTTAATGGTTTTTAATTTGCAGTAAATAAAAGAAAAAAAGATGTCTTAAGTGTAGGAATCAGGGATTAATTTTTTTATAGATTTCTCAAGCAGAAATATTTTTAATATATTGTATAAAAAATAAAGAAGCTTTTATGCCATAAAAGTAAATCTTCAGAGAGAAAGTATTCAGTCAGCAAATACAACTGCATTATAAAAACGCAAACACGAATGAAATATGCAACAATACGAGTATTCTTGCTTGAAGAAGGCTTTGGTCTTAAGCTTAAGATTTTTATGGCGACTGCAGCCCTGGGCAATTTTACTCTGCCGAAAGCCCGGCTCATGTACTCAATAATTATTGTTTTTTCTTATGCCAACAATATAGTATAGTGATCCAAATATTATTGACTGAAGAATATAATATACCAGTACACAACACAAGTTGAAGTAAAA
The DNA here is from genome assembly GCA_936439885.1 of Nowickia ferox. Lineage (NCBI taxonomy): Eukaryota > Metazoa > Arthropoda > Insecta > Diptera > Tachinidae > Nowickia > Nowickia ferox. The sequence goes on along the minus strand of OW387023.1, from coordinate 119,323,198 downwards.
ATTTAAAGCGTAATAACAACTACAATATTATATCTTCTCTTAATGTAGAAATGTGCAACCACACAAACACGTAAACCAATGCAGACGCCAGACATAAACAACAACAACTCTAGTGGATCTACATATGCCTTAGCATTTTCAATCGTGAAAGAGTCTACTGGAAATCTTACGAAGAGCTTTTTTGCTCCTTGACGAACGCATTTTGTTAGTCGTAGAAGATTCCTCGCACTGGAGCAACTGTTACAGGAATTTATTCTTCTGTGAGATTCTTCCACAACACAGTAAAAGCCGCTTACTCGTATATTAATTGTACAGGGAATCATATGAGATGTATATAGAGATTATCTAAGGAAACTTTCATAAATCATGTCAAGAATCGCATGAGAATCATGTAGGGATTACCTTACAACTGCTGAAATATTTAGCTGAGTAATTCTAATATGATTCATGCACAGTATTTATTTAACGAATCTAATAAGATGTAAAAATTTTTAATGTTTTTTTTTGCAAAATTTTTAATTCCATTTCGAAATAAAACTTATTTATTATTAGTCTGAATAAATAGCCTTCAATTTAAAAATTTAAATGAACTAATCTTAACTTTTTAATTTTAAAAGCACCAGACAGGAAAATTATGAAATTTATTGAAAGAGCAACATCAGTCAGCATTTTCGTTTAAATACTTCAATTTGAGAAAGTAAAAAGAAGTAAAAGTAGATCTCTTTAGCTTTAAGTATTAACCGCTGTGTTACCGGCAACTAGAGAAAAACAAGCCTAGAAAGTAATACATATTAAATTTGATTGAACTAGAGTGAAACGTAATCAGAAATTAATTCTTAATTGGGCTTAAGCTCAATATATCAATATATCAATTCTTGTACAATTTCTATCAAAGAAGAACATTTTATCTACTAAGCACTAAAGTTCAGAGCTTTTAAACACACAATGTTAAATTAATTCACTGCTAAAATACCACGATGTTAACTTTGCCTTACATGACACAATTCTGTCTGCTCAGCGGACGCATCGCACTTTTAATACTTTACACAATGAACCCAGAATAATGTTAGCAACATGCCAAAAGCCACAGCACATTCAAAAACTTCTCAAATACCAAACGGGGTAAACATTATGGCATTTTGTGACATCTCAATAGTGTGTATTAGTAGCAACGTTTGTCATTTTCGATATTTTTCGTTGTGTGGCATTATATATATACATATGTATATTGTTCCTTTAACTCCCATTGGAGCATAGAACGCCATAGAGTGACATTGCTTTCCATATAAAAATCATAATATGAACGACGTTGCACACATTTCGTAAATGACACCACAAAATGACGACAGAAAAACTGCCAGATGTAAACTCAGCATAACTTTCGATCACGTCAATAGTTCGTGTTACAATTCATTCTGTTGCTTTGTGCTTTTGTAGAAGCATTATTCGATGTTCACACTTACGTGTTTAACGCCTCATTCGTGTTTAAGTGCTTAAACACGACAATTTTTAGATGTTTTACCATACATTGACTTGTTTTGTCTCAAATGAAGTGTTTTTATTAAATAGCGGCACGTGAAAAATTATTTGTTAAACAAATAATTAGTTAAAATATACTCCATTATTTTCGAAAACATTTGCCCCCATATTCATAAAAAAATAAAATTAATTTGAAATCCATTTAAGGAAAATTTTGTATGAAAACTTTGAAATAAAATACATTTCAAATTCATTTTAAATTTTATCAATATGGTCGTTGTTGTTTGAAAGTAATAAACCAATAAAAAAGCATAATTATTCGTAATTTTCTACAAATACAATAATTTGCTGACAAAACGTCAAACTTAAACATCTCAAATGTAATGTGAACAGTTGTGTTTAGTTTTTTAAAACACTTGCCTTGAACACGTTTAAGACCATAAGTGTGTGTGAAAATGGTATTACATATATACTACGTTTATACACGCACTATTTGCAAATAAATTAAATCACTGTTTATACGGCATTGTAAATATATAAAAACTTGGTAGCACTTCTATAGAAATATTGCTTATGTTTACAAAAAAATTGTGTAAATATATAAAGTAGGTTAGGTTAGGTTAGGTTAGGTTATAACAGGCTGCCGATTTATAGTAAAACCAGCCCACTTGGGTCCGTTGAGGTCCCGTTGTGCTACCTGGGCGGATTGAGGTAGACTACCCATCCTCATTCCCTCTATTCACTATTGATGTTTTGTTAAAACCAACCCCAAAGGCGTATGAATGAATTCACATCGCCGATGTCACATTCTGACAGGCTCTCCAAACCTTGCATTATCGGAGCCCCCATGCAGAGTGACCGCACCTCCGCGAGTACTGGGCAGTGACAGAGAAAGTGCTCAATATTTTCCTCCTCTTCCTCGTCCTGACAGCTTCTACAGTAGTCATTATAAGGTAGATTTAATCTACCAGCATGTACACCTATATAGCAGTGTCCTGTTAGGACTGCAACCAAAGTAAGGAGTTGGGCCATGTCATTCTAGAGGCAGAGCATGTTACCTCATTTGACCATCTAGCTTGCGCAACTCTGAGAAGGTCCTACTGTATTTACATTTTGCAGCAATGCATCGGAGCACCCACCAACCGATCAATGTCCTCATCCTGCATTTGAGCTCCAGCCTTAGCCAGCTCATCCGCAATATCATTTCCAACATTATTCGCATGTCCTGGAAGCCATTGTAGCTCCATTGTAGCATGCATTCCCGGTTTGTTAAGAGACATCCGGCAATCGTGTACCAGATTCGATGTCGTAAAGACACCCGCAATATTTTTAATGGCAGCTTTGCTATCCGTGAAGATACGGATATCCCAGTTGTATATCCTGTAATACCTCAACCAGTTAGCCGCTTTACCTATCGCTGAGATTTCAGCCTGTAGTATACTACATCTATTGTCTAGCTTAAAGCTTATCCTCTTTTGAAAGCGAGGAATAGAGATTTCACCACCCACGCCTCTGTGTGACTTCGATCCGTCTGTGTACACCTCAAGCAGATCTTCCTCTGTTCCTATAGACGAGTTAGATACACCCGATGTGTTAGATTTGAATCTAATGTCAGGCAGAGGTATGGGTGATCGGTAATCAATATTGGCCGATAGATCATTCAATTGATCTCCTATTATAGAGTGACCACAAGGCTTTTTCCACGCATTTACCAACTGTAATCCAGTTGCAGAGTTCATAGAAATTTGCTTTACCATGAGATCCGCTGGCAGCCAGTGCATCATCACGAAGAGCGCCTTGGAGGGAGTGGTTCGAGGTGCACCTGTAATAGTCAGGGCTGCAGATCGTAGAATCCTTTCAATAGTTCCACCGTGGATGGCCTTCTGTATAAAGTAATAAATAATCATTAGATTTTATTGCCATTATTTTCTTCTATCAATGGTTGTTTGTGCAATATTTATAAATTTTTTGTTTTTTATTAGCAGACATTTGTAAGTGTGGCAACCTCAAACATTTTATTTGCAAATAGTGCGTTAATCGTGAATAGTTTTCTGAATTAGTAAGTCGCAATAAAAACAATAATATGGCAACAATTTACAGTTTTATTTGCAAACGTAGTAATAGTTGTTGTTGTTAATATCTGGTGTCTGTTTTGGCTTATGTGTTTGTGTGGTTGTATATTGCTTAGTTAAGCATTGTTTCTTTAATCGCGGACAAAAATTTCGTAGACTATAGTTGAAGTCGAAATACGGCAACAACTATACATTCTATAATATAACGAGTAAGTCAATCAGTAAACGCTTGGGAATTGTTCGTTCTAATTACCTCAAAACAATTGAAAACAAAACTAAATGCCGCAATCATTTTCTTTGCTTTTATTTTATTCAGTGTCAAGATAAAAAAAAACGAAAGCAAACTTTTCCTGTGTTCATTTTCGTAATCTGATGAAAACTGAAGATCCACTTCCAAAGGAATGTTTCACTTTTTGTAATAAAAAAAGTCTAATAGTAAGGCACTAAGCTAAAACATAAGTTTCAAATTTAAACTACGAACAAAACGTCCTCGAAAATGCTGAGCTGGCAACTCTGCTTATCACCAAGTCGGTATCTAAAATCTAAGAATTCTATGACAGCATGCAACAACATGTTGTACAACACGCACATACACATTAATTTCATTCATCTTTTTTTCTTTTTTTAATTAATCAGTTGAAATTTGTTAATTTTCTTTGCGTCTGCAAAGCAGATTTCTCAAAATAAGGTTATTCGATGCTTTAAGACAAACAAGAATTCACAGTAAAATTTTTCTATAGGCTTTTGATGTCATAAAGCTGTTTAAAATAATCTCATTTATTATCGTATAAATTCTATTACAATGAAAAAAATGTTTAAGCAAAAACAAAAACAAAAGTTAAACGAACTGGACTTTCATTTGGAAGAAAGTGAAATAAGAAAAACATAAAATATTGTAAAGTCGAATAGTTTTTTTAGGAAATTAAAATGCTATATTGCCTTAATTCAATTTCAAGTGTACTTACAGGAAAATTATTATCTCCAATATGTCTAGTCCATGATGATATTATGTGAGGGTTATTGCTGTTGTTTTATGTCGTATATGATTTAAGACATATGGCCTCCAGAAGGAGTGCGGCAAAAAAACATACATAAGTAAATAGTCTTATGTAGTCTCACATATTTTCTTTCAAGCAACTACGACTAAAGGCGATTCCAAGATACAAGAGAATCTCTACTACATGCGTATCAAACGCATTGACTCTCCCTCATACTTTCAGTCTGAGTATGCTTATACTCAGTCTAGGATATTTAATCGGAACAAAATACGCTGATACTCGGGGTATTTATTCATCATTCGCCAGCATTTGTATATATAAAATGGAATGGAAAACGTTTCGGTGTATATGTGGCTGTTTGAAAACATGCCCTGTTGGAGAATGTGTGGTTGACTACAAAAATAGTTAACTTATAGTTAACTTTTCTTAGACTGACTAAAAGCTAACTGCAATGTCATCCAGAACAAATCCAAAATTAATTCTTAAGTTGAGTACGTAATCGAATTTTGTGAGAGCCAACAAATTTATTCTCAGCTTATTTTAAACTCATTTCAGTTTTACATATACATTTTGCTGTTATTATTTTAGATGGTACCTTGGCTGTGTAGTTAGCGCATTGAGTACACAACGTGTGATGATACATGTTCGAAACCCAGAAAAAAAAATTTAAATTTACTGACTACCAGGTGATTTAGAAAAGCCAACTTTAAGTTAGCTGAAAGTAATGCAGAGTGAAACAATTGGCTACTGCCTAGGATATTGCAATGTTGAAATAGTCAGTTGATTACATTGAAAAGTAATCCAAGTGCCAGTCAGTACTAGTTGCGAAATAGTTAGCTTAAAGTTAGTTTAAAGTTAACGGAATTTCCGCCAGGGTACTTTATGTGTATGTCTGTGTGTAAATAAAATAGCCCTGTATACACTCATGTGTAGCCGATTAATAGACCGAGTATTTTTATACTCATGTGTATGATTGTAGCTCACACGGTCTATAAATTTTAGTTGTAATTGTTTTATGCTGCGTAATTTAAAAAATATGTGTAAACATACTTGTTTGATGTTTATTGTTCTACGTATTCAGTTCAAAATAATGCGTGTGCTTGCATTTTGTGTGTTTTTCATTTTTAGCTGCATGCATTCATACTTTTTTGATGGCCAATGCTCAAAGAATACTTAAATCGATAGTTTTGTCTTAACGGCTGGCTTAAAGAAAGTCAAATCAGGAAGTTAAATGTTCGATCTCTTTCTGCACTAGTGCAGACGATATATAAACCAAAACGTCAATAATCTGTAGAGTATTGGCGTTCATATGATCCGCCACCAAAAATTAATTTAAAGATTTTATGGGCATTAATATGTTGTAGAAAAAATCAACGATCCAACTGAGTTGAGTTGAGTACGACGCTCAATGAACTGATTTGGGTAACTCTCGATACTACGTTACGCCACGTACGACTACCCTTGAGGATGCGTGTTGTCCTTTAGAGTAAACGTGTTCCGAAAAGAATTCGAAATCACTGAAATTAATTTCCGACCATAAAATAAACGAATTACGGGATGAGACTCTCGAACTAAATAATTTTTGTAACAACTCAGCAAAAGATGCCAGCTTGCTCATGATGAAATTTCAAACGTGTTCCTGGTATCAAAAAAAATAAATAAATTCAGTAAAGTACGACTTTGACTCGCACGCGAAGGGTTCCGTACCGCGCTCATTTAAGCACTTTTTTCCTTTTGGAAATTTTTCGTCTCGGCATATTTTGAATTTTGGGATTTTTTAGTTTTGACGTTTTTGAAAATTTCAAAGTTTGCCTCTGCGGTTTCCAAGATAGAGCAAGTTGTCAAAATTACTTAAACTGATAGAATATCTTTTAATTTTGATTTTTTAAATTTAAATTTTTATTGGTGTTGCCTGCATTAGCTTTTAAAATTTCAAGTGTCTGTATATAATTGTCTGTATATAACATTAGGATTTCAAAATTTTTCGTTGCTAGATTTAGAATTCCCTTTTATTTTTAACTCTCATATATTTGTAGTTGTAGTGGCCAAAATTTTACATATTCAGTGAAAATTTCAGTTCAGACAGACAAACGGACAGACGGACATTGTAGCGAAAACAGTAGGGTTCCTTTTTACCTTAAGTGTACTGAACCCTAAAAACAAGAACTTAGTAATTTAAAAAAGAAAAAAGAAAACACTATTGATCAGTTTACATGGAAAAAATTGTTTGCCAAGCCACAACGATCCATTTGAATACAGAGAAAATGAAAAAAAATTGCGAAAAAGTGATGGTCATGATTAAGCTTATTAATGATGTTTTAAAAGTATTTAAAATGAAATGAGTTTTTTGTAAAGATTTTGTCTGCCGTTTTTACTTCTTGCGTTTCATTTCTTGTATTATTATTATTTATTTTTTTTTAAGTTTTAACTCTTTTTTTCTTCTGTTTTCTTACCAGAAGTTCAATGTACCTTAAATCGAGTAAAAGATGAGTTTACGTTGCCCTTCATTTTTTAAATTTAAGTAACCTAAGTTGGGTTTTATTAAGTTTTGTCAGTGCAAAATTAAAAATAATTGAGAGTAAATATCAAGTAATTATTACGTACATATTTATGCCTTTAAAGCTTTATAACGATATTCAGTAAAAATTACCTCCAAAGAAGGCGTTAATACCCAAATATTGCGGTGTTTAGCTAGTGTAAAATGTTATTCCTGCTCAAAAAAAAATTTTTGTAAACCTCAACTTTAATATTCGTGCAATTAGTTATAGAAAACATTTGGTCACACCCGTCACATCAGCGCTGAAGTGCAATTTTTTCAATAGCTATCAAAAATAATAATGGGATCAAAGGAAGAAACTTCAGGTAAGTAAAGAAGAATAGGGACTGCATTTAGATTTGTGAAAAAAGATACAGAAAAAGAAGAAAACAAAAGAAAGAAAAAAACTGATCGAGACAGAAAACGAAAGAGCAGACAATGGAAGAAGGATGCAAATAATGTTCTAAGCGCCTTGAATACTTCTAAAATTGTTATTTTTAAGTCACAGTATTCATTATAAAAGGCAGTCACCGAAGTTGAAATATCACTTCATATATAAAAAAGTTTTTTATCAAAAAAAAAAAAAATAGATATGAAAAACGACTTTTAAATATGAATTGATATTTAAATAGATTTAGTGAAATATGCCCTGGAATCATACAATAGTGCGTTTACAATTCAGCAAAATCTAGTGGTTATGAGACTTCGGGCAAAATCCAGTAGATTTTCCACACAAAACAAGATCTACTTTATCACTAAACTTTGTCCAAGTCTACTTAAAATCTAATAGAACTTAGTAATGCACCTATAGTTTCTTTTTTCAAATTTGTACTAAAACATCAGACTGTCTGCATAAATTTTCATAAATTGTTTGGTAAATTTTCAATTAATAGCTTTTGTGTTGGATAAAATATCTTGATAAATTTCAAGCAATAAAAAACTTGGTGTAAGCGGTATAGATTTTTTCAGTGTTTAAGAAACTTAAGTCGAAGTAGCAAAAGTCGTAAAATTTTTACTTTTCGCTGCTTTGACTTTTTTCAACCAATGCTTTTGCTTATGCTTGTGAAAATCAACAACAGTCGCAGTCGATGTCGACGATTTATGAACAATTGCGCAATGTTTTCAACAGTCGACGATATCAAAAGTTTGAATATGATTTGCTGTTGCTTTCGGTTATTTTCGGTATTAAAAGCATAAGCAGTCTGTATGCTTTTGTAAGTATCCAACAGTCACAGTCGAAGAAGCAAAAACTCTTGCTTTTAGAAGCTTTCTGCAGGTTCAGTCAACTATTTTGTGGTGTGTGTCATGTTTTTGTTGTTGTTTTTGCAGATGAGACAAGAGGCAAAAACAGAAACCACTTTACTGCGATTGCTTCTTCTTCTTCTAAAAGCAAGAGTTTTTGCTTCTTCGACTGTGACTGTTTGCGACTTCCAAAATCATATAGATACTAACCAAAAGCAAAAGCAAATTAAATTAAAACTTTTCAAATCAAATTAAAAAATCTTCTATTGCTGAAAATACTGCGCAACTGGTCATAAATCGTTTTGTGATTATGCGTTGACTGAAACTGTTGTATTGTATTTTTCAAAAGCGAAAGCAGAAGTAAAATCAAATGAAAAAAATGTTATTACAGTTTTTTAAACACTGGTTTTTTTACTGGTGTAAGTGTCCTATAAAAATGTTTTTTTTTTTTGCATGTAAGTAACAGATTTTATAAATTCGAAAACTAAAATTGTTTCCTTAGTGCGGACCTACAAAAGTATTATTTAAAATCAGCAACTTATTTCACTTAAAAACACTGAAGTTGACACAAGAAGTCTAGTGTAAATAAGAGCACAAAACAAAATATTTACTTAGCCTGTCAAATTATTTATTGAATTTTAAACTTAGTTTAAAAACGAAAGGAAATGTTTTAAAATTTGGGTGTTTTCATTTGAATTACAGATTAGATCCCTTGGTCTGAAAATAAAATTTGGATAGTTGCATATGTGTATCAATCTCTATTAGTAGATGTGAGATACTGATATCAATAAATTAAGATAAACCAAATGGGAATTCCATTTTATTTTTTCATAATTAAAGGTGGTGTAAAAACGATGGTCCTTTTCTCTGAAAAGTTTGATATCACGTTTGCGCCTTAAGTCTTTCGTTTTGGTGTAAGTTAACGCTTCCAATCTCTAAGTTACACTGTGGGGCCTGAGACAAAAAATAATAATAATAATTCAGTTTTTGCTGCAATAGTGATTCGATTACGAATTCTTTTTAAAGAGCTTTTAATAATTGGAAAAATAATTTTAATCTATAATGCACGTTAAATAGTTAGACATAACGGTTTCTTTTGCCTCTTTTCCGAAAGGCAGAAAGAAGATTCATATGATGAATAGTTTTGTTCCACAAAAATGTGCCTCGTTTAATTTAAAAAAAAAAAAATGATAAGCAAATCTTACACCACAAGAATCTGCAATAGACTGGTGGCTTCAACCCTTCCGTCCTTTATATAAAATCCTGAAGTAAACTTTCAAAACACCGATAGACATACGCATATTTTTCTTGGTCTCCTCCCCTAGAATCACAGCTTCGAATCTTGTTATTTCTATTTATGTTATACACTGTAAAATTTATTATTTCTGAGTCACTTTTTTTTTTTTTTTTTTTTTTTTTTTTTTTTTTTTTGAAAAGGAACGTTTTATACATTGCATCAATTATTTCGTAAAATTAATCATTTGTAGTGGACATGTTAAACTGTTTTATATTACTATATATTAATATTTTTAAGTAACTAGAAAGAAAAAACTTATTAAACATATTGTCTACTTCCACTTGTTTCTTATTTCTTTCGTCTTACTTTTAAATTTACTTCTTAAGAGTAGAGGAAAAATCAAAAACACTTTTCACATGAATGTTCATATGCTCATGCTTTTTTCATAACTAGATGAATCTATTATGACATACTTTCTCTATTTACAATATTTCTTTTTTCCAAAATACATAAAACCTTTAACATTTTCTTGGGCATTAAAGAATGTTTTAAAGTACGAATAAACATCTGTTACACATAAACAATTATCGTATTAACAATGTAAAATGTATGACATTTATCCAAAACTACATTTACAATTTATGCAAGCGGCTGAAACCAAAAATTTATTTTTTTTATGAGCCTGAAGATTTAAGTTTCTCGCTTCGCTCGTTTCTGGTTTTTACGACTTATCAAAAGTATTTAGTCAAAATAAAAATGAATGGATTTTATGTTTTACTTAATAATTTTTAGTTGCTTTTTTAACACTCTTGCACTCTGCGTTTTTTACAGTTTTGCCTTCAATAATATTTTTTTGCGATAACACACACACAACCACATCATATTTTTATAAATATTTGTTTGAGAAAAACTAAAAATTTCGCACACTAACGAACTGACAGAATTTCTGAGTCAAATTGATAGAATGCCGAAATGTAATTTTTTAAGAAATTCATATGCTTTTGTGTTGAATTAAGATCTCACTTTCTCTGTTTTGTTTTTAACTCGTACAAGTTCTTCCATGCAATATTTAAATGTAACATTGAAGGGCAGAACAAACAACTACACCGACAAACAGACAGACGAACAGATAGACTGTTGAAGTTTTAGAAAATTATTAAATTATATATTGTTGCCTTTATATGGAAAACGAACATTTTGTATATTTCGAGTTTAGGGCCTTTCTATATTAAGGTAACGATATTATGTTTTGGCATTTATTTTTAATATCTTTTCAACGCAAAAGAAAGTGCTCCTGAAGTTTGTATAAAAAAATAATTTGCCAAACTGTCTTAATAGGTACAGTACGAGCTCGATTTACGCAACCACCAATTATTGCAACACCGCGATTAGCGCAACAGGTAATTTATCTACATTACAGTCTTTATAAGTGCAACTTTTATCAAAAAAGAGTCTCGGTAAGCGCAAATTTGTGTCTTTTAGTAAATTTAAATCACTTTTCTCTCTGAATGAAATGAACTCAACATTAATTTTCTCAAACTAGATTGTGTTTATAAATAAATTTAAATAAAGTAGAACTCAAATATATAATTACAATATATAAAGACTGGTTTTAAGTTTCAATTCATGTATAAAATATTATTTTATAACTTTTTTAATCACATGTATGAATTTTTTATATTTAGCTATACTAAATATTTTATGTTAAATTATAGTGTGGTTTGTATGAAGTTTTTATTAGTCGATTATTGCAATTTTTGGCTACAAGCAACAACCTCGATTTCCTTTCGGTTGCGGAAATCGAGCTCGTTCTATATTAATATAGTTTTTCTGTTTTTAGTTTGGTATTGGCTCCTTAAATGTGCGATAAGTACTTAACTTTTTCCAAACAAGCAGCAGCCATTTAGTAAATACTTTTTCCTCCATTTACGCCACAAAAATGGTTCAGTGAATTTAATTCTAGAAAACACGTCGAAGAAGTGAATCTTTACATTGAAACAGAGATAGCCACCATAGAAAATCATTGAAATCAAACTAGGGAATACAATAGATAAAAATTGGCTTCCTCCTTTTTTTCTAAATTTTTTGCTGCAGTCATTTTGTAGTCGGATGACTTCTGCAAAGGACACAGGTTTATTACCATTATTTTCTGCTTTTGACGCCACTGTGCAACATAGAGAGAGATTGAAAGCGTTAATTTACGCCAAAAACAAAAGACTTAAGACACAAACACGTTATCAAGCTCTTAAGAGAAGAGGACATTAGGTTTTACACTAACTGCAATTGTGAAAAAGTACAATGGAATTCTCATTTGGTTAATCTTAAAATTAATATCAGTATTTCACGTCTACTGATGACAGTTAAGTATTCAAATTAATAATTAAACTATTTTTTAACGCGTGGTCTGTATATATATTTATAGTTTTTATGTTCAATATTTCGTTAACCTTCGGTCAACTTCTTTAGGAAACCTATTTTAAATTTTTTAATTGAGACAATTCAAATTTTAAAAAAAAAATATTTCTGATTAATATTTTTTAATTTTGAATTTTTTCTTTCAAACACAAAAAATATTTTAAAAAAAATTGTTTACTTAAACATATAAAGAAGTTCGAAAAAATAGATTAAAAAAAATTGTTGTCAAATAGACGCAACAACAAACACAACTTCAGCTTTTTAAGTAAAATATTGGTAAAATGGGCCCTGAGTAAACACATTGTGAAATACGATAGCAACTTTTCATGCTTTTTTTTCAAAAATATATTTTATTAATTTAGTTAATTTAGTTTGTAATAATGATACTAAAATTTGCTTGTTATAATTCAAAAATATAAAATTTATAATTTAAAAAGAGGGTGCGTTTCTCAAGGATGATAATGCTCAAAAAAAATTAGGAACACTGAAGAAACATTATTTATGCTCAGAATGGCCATCAGAAGGGTGTGGTGGGTGTGACTTTCCTAATATCAGTTTACTTTTCTGTAAAATCTTCCGTGAGGCGAACAAACTAATTTTATGATGATAAATTGTCATTTTGATTGGCTTAAATATCTACTACCTGGAAAAAACAAATTTTTCTTAAAAAAAGACTGCTTCGGAATAATGACGGGCGTGACCTTATTTATGTGACGGGTGTGACCTAGCATAAAAACTTTTAAAGTTTGAAGAAATAAAACTTTGTATTGACTTCATTTATATAATCAATATATATTAGAGCAAACTGATAGGAATCTCTTGGAGGAGTTGCCTAATATAGGGTGTTTTTTTAGAGGTATAGAACTTCGAATTAAAATAAAACACAAGAAAATCGTTTTAATGTCCATCAATTTGGCTTTATTGGAAGGATAATTTTATGCCATTAACGTTTAAATATGATTTCGGGCATGTGGCCGCCGCGGCTGGCTCGAATAAAGCCAATTCTACAGGTCCAATTTTCAACCACTTTTTCGAGCATATGGGGCCGTATGTTGGCAATAACGCCACGAATGTTGGCTTCCAAGTCCCCTAACGTTTCTGGTTTGTTGGCGTAGACGAGCGACTTCACATATCCCCAAAGAAAATAATCCAATGGTGTCAAATCACACGATCTTGGTGGCCAATCCATGGTTAACCGAATTAATTGCTCTGATGGACGATTATGTCGACCATAAAATGGACGGAGCTTGCGGTAAACTTCGCGAACTGAACCATTATTTTCGAAATAAATTTGCACGATTTGCAAGCGTTGTTCTTTTGTAAACCTGTTCATGATGAAATGGCAAACCAAACTAAATATTAATCACTTGACAGCTGACAAAATGGCTGCCAGTTAAAAAAGCGATGCCAACTTAAAGTTCTATACCTCAATAAAAAACACCCTATAGCAGCACTTATTTGTGAAAAACTATAAGGAAGATTAATTTTAACTTCAGTGCCTGCCTTATTTAATGAAGTTTGTGACTTAAAACTGCCAATTTTGGATGTATTCAAAAGGCTTACAGTTCGCGTTCATCCTTCTTCTTTTGTCTTTTTCTTTTTTCTTTTGTTGCTCTCAGTGATTCTTTATTCATCATAAATTTCTTAGCATTTCTTATTTGCCTGTACCTTTCTCTCTCTTTAAAACTAATGAACTATTTCATGTTTTTCTTTACTTTCTTGAAGATTCTTCCTTTGTTGTTGACATTTATTGAAAAAAAAAATTACTTTTCAGCGTTAGTGTGACCGAATATTTACTATAACTAATTCCTCGAATATTAAATTGGGGGTTAGCAAAATTTTATTATTTTTGTAGTTTGGTTTACGTTTTTATGTGTTGATTAGTTTGATTTTAATTTTTACTGTGACGGGTGTGACCGAAGATTTTAATATATCAATTAATCTACAAAATGTGCATTATAAGACATATAAAGTCGAAACTTCAGCAAAAAGCACTCAGAGATGAGAGTTTGAAATAAAGATGAGAAGGGGAACAAAAGAAATTGTGGAAATTAAAAAAAAATTATATAGAAAGGTGAGAGCAGAGTGTTCAATATATGCTCATATCAAAGCTTTTCCAAATTGATAAAAAAAAGACAAATTTAAATTTTTTTTATAGGTATATTATTGTCATTCCAAAATATCAATATGAGTGTATTTTTGACTTTTTAGAAATCGATTATTAACAATATGCAGATAATTAATTAAGAAGCTATTTCACTTATGCGAAATTAAAAATTATTATTATTTTTCCCAAATACTTACGATATGTCATGAAGTATTAGATTTTTGTTGATATAAAATATGTTGATTTAAAAAAAATTTAGGAAAAATCAGATTTACTCAACGTACTTCTTGCAATGACAACCCAATGTAAAAATCATTAGAAACTATACAAATTTGCACTACTTCCGCATCGCAAGTTCAGGATCTTATTGACTTCCTTGGAAGCTCTTTTTTTACTGGGAATAAGTGAATTATTTTTTTTCTGTGTAGAATTGTTTTGTGTGGAATTGCTCATTCATATTTCCTCCCCAATAAACTAAACAATGGGATCATTCAATGACTTAATTAAATATTTAGTAACTGACAACGTTTTTTCTGTGTACTAATTTATTTCTAATTTATAGTAATATTATGGAATACCTTATGGAAAAGCCAATTATTGTTATTTTATTATTATTAAAATTGTTTTACGACTGTAACCTTTTTACATATGCCATTTTTATACATAGTGCTGGCAAAAATTTATTTCTAAGTGTTGATTGATTCACTTTTGTTGCTAACGTACTGCTTTTAGTTATCAAAGCTGCGTTTGATTGTGAACTAGTGCTCTACTTTAAGCTGTAGACTTTATTTTAGTTTTCTTTTAATGTTTTCTTTTTTTTTTGATAACACTGCACATCATCATACTTTCTCATTTAATTTCCTGGCTTGATTTAGCTTTTATGGTGATTAAAAGCACACGTGTGCTTATTATTCGTATGCATTTCATTTAATTGGTCAGTGTGCATTGGCTTGGCGCTAATTTTTGATGATTTTCAAAGGTTTTCTTTATGCAAATATTTAATGCCACGGTTAATATCACGGTTTTCAACTCTTCAAATAGTTTGGTTGGGATTGATAAATTTGCATTGCCATTCGCCACTGAATTAACAGGTGAGTCTTCAGTTGTGTTTTCGTATTGTCATTTTCAACTCTGCATAAGTTTGGTTGAGAAAAACGTTGAGTATACACAACTGCTGTTTAGTAGTTGGGTCTGTGGTTGGGTGTTTTTAGTTACAGGTTGGTGCGATATAAAAAGCAGAAAAAATGGAAAATCGTAACTAGAAGTATTTTTTATGCTTAATAACAAAATTTTCATAACAGTTTCAGAATCGGCGGTATTCCGGACACATACAAAGATTTCTTTAAATATAAGTGATCCAACAAATAACAAAACGTTTCTTTGTTCTGTCGGAAACTACTAAAAAAAACAACAAGGTTGGTATCATCACGAATTTTTCTTTTGATACGTAGCACATCTATAATTGCGACTTTGGTTTCGTCGTCATAAAATAAATCTACACATCTGGTATGATTTCTTTGAACTAAAACACTCAAAACAATATTTTTTCTAAAACTTTGTGTTTTAAATTTTCACACAAATTAATTGCTTTCTGTCAAACTTAATATTTTAAGTTGGCAACGCGATGACAATTTCAACTAAGAAACAGCTGTGGTTCATAATACTAAAACACAGTTTGGTCGAACAAAACTGAATTTAGTTGAAAACCGTGATAGGGGCATAAATTATTTCTCTTACAATTTATTATCAAAATCAAACACATTTTAATATTCTATTTGTAATTTATGCAGTTATTTAGATATATTTTCAAAAGCCTGATTACTAAATGAATTTTTCGGACAAATATTATATTTATATTTATTTATATATATTCTTAAAAGGAAAGCTAAAGCTGCCTTTGTCTTTAAATAATTAATAAATGGGTCATATTCAAATTATTGAATAAACTTAAACTTTGAATTTTTAATTTGTTCTTAATTTGTAAACAAGTTGTTTATTTCCTCTCATTCGAAAAATTCAAGTATATAAACAAAAAATCTTTTGATATAAAACTGGTCTTATGAAATTTATTAGTTTTTTTTTTATTTTATTTTATTTCATAAATATTTATAATTAATTTAAAAATGAATGTATGTTGCTTTATTTTTTGTAGGTTAAAGATTCTTGTTATTAGTCAGATTTTATTTATATCAAATACTTTTTTGTTAGTTTTAGTTTTGGTCGTACTATCAAGAAAATCTTTGCGAAATTTTCTAATGGCTAATAAAGCAATGAGCGATACTTATTTATTTTATTATTTTATTATTATTATAACGACTTTCCCGTAATGCATAAAAAAGACACTTATTAGAAAAGCTTCATATTTAAATTCTAGGAAAACAAGGGTAATTTAACATTTGTTCGACAATGATTTTGCTTCATATGTGTTTCATGCTAATTCAACTTGATTTCCAGTCATATTTAAAGAAAATTATTTCCTTTCTGAAATAACGTTATTTTATGTTGATTTAACATTACAGTACTGTTAAATCAAAATAAAGAATGATGTTGATTCAAAGTTATTTCAAGTTGACACAAACTATTTAACTTACAAATTATTTAACTTACGTTATTGAGGCATCAGGAAAATATTTATGTGTTGTATGTATAGTTGGCTTCCCCGGCCAATATTTAAACTCGTATTCATTGCGTGGTAGTCAACGCGCTTACAGCTGCAGTGTAATAAAGTAAATAAAATCACTATCTTTGTTCGCGATTATATCAATATAAATAATAACAAGGAAATTCCAAAAAAAAAATTTAACTCTTTTTTATGTAGTTTATTTTACGTTAACGTAACGACATATGGACCTTACTTAAATTTTTTTTAAACGAAACACAATTTTTCACAAAAATCATAAGTGCACATTTCATATTTGACAATTTTCCTATAAAACTGCATTCTCAGATTTTTTTTAATTGAGTGATCGAAAACTAGAATTTTTGTTACTAAAATCAATGCCACTGTGCGTCATATAGTGCGTAACAAAGGAAGTGTGAGTGTAGTATCGAGAGAGATCGAAATGGTTGTTATATCGTGCCGTAACTGAAAAAAAAGCTTAAGCGACATAATTTCCAAACTTAATTTTCTTTATCAAAATTTATTATTTTCAGTTGTAAACAATAATAATAATAAATAAAAGCGTTTTTGGCGATTATGTCTCGATATGTGCAAAAATAATTACAATTTTTTTTTGTCAATCAAACTTGGTGATGATCAAATGGTCAGCCGTGAAATAAAAAAAATAAAAAGTTTTTTAATCTTATTAAACATTGCCGACAATGCGTACATACAGCCGAAGAAACACGACTGTACACTTACACAACTACGTGATTTACTTGTTTGTTTGATAGTCTCCAGGGAACTTTATGCAGCATTTTCAGGAAATACTGATGTAAGAGAGGGTATAGAGTAAGAATTTGGTTCAAAGGGTTGAAAGCAAAATTGCTGTTGAATTGAGCTGCGGAACAAAAGGTGCTTTTTTAGGAAATTGATTGGTTGCAGAAGATTTCAACCCAAATAAAGCGTGTTTTTTTTAGACTGTCACAACTTTGAGTTGGCATCACTGATAATTGCTTTTTGTTTAGTTTGCTTAGAAATTTCATTATGAATCGACTTACACCAGAGCAATGCCTGCAAATTGTTGAAATTTTTAATCAAAATAATTGTTCTATTCTTCAAACTCATCGTGCACTTCTTCCATTTCCGCTGAAGCCCATTTCTGGTTCAATGGGTACGCAAATAAGCAAAATTGTCGCATTTGCGGTGAGGAGAATCCACAAGCTTTTGTAAAAAGACCATTACATCCACAGAAAATTAGTGTTTGGTGCGCTTTATTGGCTTGCGGAGTCATTGGCTTCAAAACGATGATGGTCAGAATGTTACTGTCAATGGTGAACGGTATGGGAATATGATTCGAAATTTTTTCGTACCTCAATTACGTGGCATTAATCTTGCTGATATGTGTTTTTAACAGGACGGAGCCACATGCCACACAGCGGTCGCTACAATTGATTTACTCAAATAATTTTACGTAATGGTCCAATTAATTGGCCACCAAGATGGTGTGATTTAAGCCTTTTGGACTATTTTCTTTGGGGTTATATTTATTAAGTCACTTGTCTTCGTCGATAAACCACAAGCAATTGAACTTCTGGAAACAAACATTCGAAGAGTTGTCGGCGAAATACGACAGCAAATGTTGAAAGTTGTTGTAGCCGTGGCGGCTACAAAGCAGAAATCATATTTAAATATTAATTGCATAAAATTTTCTTTCCTATTTCATTGATATTAAAAATATATTTCCTTGTTTAATTATGATTTAAACTTGTGTCAATCTATAAGAAATACCAAAAAACAATTTGACAAATCATGCGAAAAATCCTGCTTTTTTATTATGCGACTCCTTAATTGTTCTCTAATATCATGTTATATAATAAGGCGGGATTACTTTTTGAAAGTCCAGGCTCTGTATCTAGTCTACTGCGATAAGTCATACACGATGGACGACACCTGCATTTAGTTCAAATTAATAATTCTCTTTAATTTTTTGTACCAAATTTCTTTGAAAATGAAGAAGATAATAATTTCTGTGGCAAATAGGAAAAAGTACTTAAGTCGAGATAAGCTGATTTTGAGTTAATGGCGCCCCTGTAATCTCTACATATTAAAGTAGCTCTGGGCTAAATGTCAATTATTTTTGACGAATTTTCAGAAAGTTATAGCGCAATAAATTGCTGCTTATCTTTTTTCAACTTTTAAACTCATATGGAATACAAGTTTATATTAAGCTTTTATGTTTTGTTAATAATGTATAGAATAATGATTTTGTAAAAAAAAAAATTAAGTGAATACTAAAATTCCCAATTTAAGTGCACCAAAAACTAATTTCTGAAAATCGACTTGAAAGTGCAAAGCAAAATATAAACTTAAGCACTTTTTCCTTATTGCCACCGATTTTTATTTATTTGCCACATAAAATGAAATTTAGATATATTAATAATCATTTTTAGCCTTTAAATTCTAAGTAAACTTTCTCGTCTAAAAAAAAATTTAAAATAGAAAATATAAAAAATTAAATGCAAAAGTTAAAAATATCTTTTACTTCTTTCGCTTTAATTAAGGAGTGGCTCTTTAAAGTTCGCACCTATTGACTAATGTGCAGGTGTTATGGGTTTCTTGTTTGTTAGAGATTTTTATTTAAGATAAAAATAATTTGTTCATCATGTATGTAAATTTCATCTCACTTGCCGATAGATCAAAAAAGCGAAAAATAAACTCCAAAAAAAAGAAAGTTTCCCGCCGGTTTAAAGAATAAGAATTGTTAAATATTATAAGCACACAAATCAAATACTTAGGATTTGTTTTTTTATTTTTTATTTTTTGCTTAAACAAATGAAAGCGGTTTTATTATTTATTTTTTTTTAATTTTTTGGATTAAACGAAAGTGTTAGTTGTGAAGTGAAAGTGAGAATAAAGTTAAAAAACGAGCACTTCAATTTGCAAAAAAAAAAAAAATAATAAATAAACAAGTGTACAAACTGTTTCTATTACTGTTACATTACATTTTTAATAATTTGATTTACTTTTATTAAGAAAAGCAAGAAAAGCGACAAGCAACTGCTCTAATAATAAATTTTACAACACCACTTTTTTTAATGTGCTTTAGCTGGTAAAATAATATTTAAAAAGACAAATCAAATTCATGTGTAGTAAAAGAATGACATGGTGCGGTTTGTGATTTAATTAGTTAAATTTTTGTGCAAAAACTTTCCACTTAAAACCGGATTTTGACGTTCTTTTTTTTAGTTTTCTCTTCAGACCCATTTGAATACATCTCTGTCATTTGAGTTCTTAAGTGGTCACAAATGGGAATTTATGGTTATTATGGAGATAAGGAGGAAGAAATCGTGGGTATTTTAAAGTATTAAAAAATTTTTTTCAAACTAAAACCCAGCAAATGGCGTTTTTTACTAAGACCGAGTTCACTTACTCACGGCAATTTTAGTTGAGGTCATTATTGAAATAAACGACTATTTTGAGATCCTTTATAAGTCTCCTGGTGTGGAGGGGAAAAAATTAAAAAAGAAAACGTTTTACTAAATGTTTCAATCTTAAAGGTGACTATGTTAAGTAATAAAATTCTTTTTGCATTTTCAAGCTGCCCTTATTAACAACAATTTTTGTGAGACTATCACCCAGCAAAAATTATTGCTTCCCAGCAGCGTTTTTGTGTGGGAGACAATTTTAGAGAATTACTTGCTCTTGCGCATGAATAAGGTATTTGTTTTTAATCGAGATGAGCCAGTGTCAATATGGCAACATGTTATTGTTAAACTAAACAAGTCAAAACTGTCAGCGCAGGTGTAATTTGGGGAAAAAAGTATAAAAAAATATTAAGTATTACATATTAAAAAATTTTGTTATTTTACTACTTCAGTATACTGTATTTTATGTCGTTGCCTGCTCACAATGAACATTTTAAGATGGCACAATGTTGCCACATTAAAATTTTAAGACACTCATTGTGTTGTAGACTTCCTAGACCTGAAAATGCTTGCAGCAAAAGTTTGCAAACCAAATTTTAAGTAAAAATTGCTGGACTTGCATGCCATGACATCATCACCTTTTTCCTTGTCCACATTTTTCATGACATTAGTTCGTGTAAATTTTATTAAAAAAAACTAAACAAATAAGCTGTCCAATGTACTATTAATTTGTTATACAACTTAAAGTTAATAAATAATAAAAAAAAAATTTAAAGCGGATCTTATTATATGTAAAGACATCATTTTATTCAAATTTTTATACTCGCATAGTTTTTTCTTTTTATTATTTGCTAAAAATAATAAATTAATAAAATATATAATCCGCGATATTTCAATATAAAAAAAAAACACTGATGAAAAGATTATTGTATAGGCAGCAGGGCTTTCAATATTTATTTCTTCAATTTCTTAACAACAATTTCATTGAGAAGAAACACTCAAGCTTCTATGGAAAAATTAAATATACGAGTATACTGCGCTGTTTGTTTATTTTTATGAATGAATGTTGTCATCGCGAGTCTTTTGAATGAAATTAACGATTAAGAAACCGCGAATTAGAAATATTTCCTTTTTTTTATTATAATTGTCAGAAATAGAAAATAAACATGTAAATTATGTAAATGCAGCAGTCTTTTATTTAGATATTTTGTTAAAATTTAAAACAAAATATGGAAATTATGCACATGCAGCAGCCACTGTGAGATGTTAGAATGAAGTAAAAAAAACATTTTTGTTAAACGAACTTGTTAATTATAAAGTTCAAAAAAAATTAAAGACTTTGCTTACATAAAAAAAAATTATTTTGAGGCTCGTTTGTGTGTTTGTTTTTAATTTTAATGTCTTGTAGTGATGAATCTATAAGGTTATTTAAGTAATTTCCTTCAAGTTCAAGTTGTATGCCTTTGGGGAAATAATTTTAAAATACTATGCTTAGTATTTGCGGCCTACATTAATATTGCTTAAATACTAAACATTATTTGTTAATAAATGACAGACTATTGCTTATAATGTAAAATAAATCACATTTTATTTAAAAAAAAATCAAGCTCCTTCACGCCCTCCCCATTACTGTTGAACATACAAAAAATGTTTATCGAAAAGCTAAAAATTATACTTAAATTCCTATCAAAAAAAGAGTTCTCTTATTAGATAAAATGATAGCAATTTTTTTCAGTCTCATATGCCTGCATTAATACATTTTTTTTTATTAAATTTTGTATTTATTTACAAGTCTTATCAGCAGGGCCTGAGGTTTCATATACATGCATGTGTTTTCCCCAGCGTTAAAAACTTCTCATTTGTGTATATTATTTTGCTTCTAAACATACTTCTGCTTCTGAAAATTCAAGAGTCGCAGTAGAAGTTAACACAATTTAATAAAAACATTTCATAAAACCATTTCATTCTCTGAACAAATGATTTCGCTTATTATCCTATTAAAGTAAAAAGCATCCATTGCCTGTGTGTTACTTCTCTTTGAAGATAAATTTTAAGTTCCGCTTAAATTTCGTTAAATTTTTCGTTGGGCTTTTAAAAGCACCATCAAAAATTTTTATCTATACTTGAAGCTTAATTTACACTTTAATTAGTCCCTTTATCTGCTTGTCACATAACTTTTTGCTCAGCCAGCAAATTGGTAACAAATAACATTTAATTGCCGCTAAAACAATTTTTATATCAAACACTGATAAAAATGGCCTAAACCACTTTCAAAAAGAAAAAATAATAATAATAAAATGAGTGTTGGGCCAACTTATCAGTATTTGATATTAAAAGTGTTTTAGCTGTAATTAAATTTTATTTGTTACCAATTTGTTGGCTTAGAAGACACACTCTTACTTGTTTTCCCACTTGTTAAGGAAAATCCTGTTTCAAATCATCCACCGTCTATAAATAGAAATTTTTTATGTCATCTTTTGAATATTATTAAGCGTGTGTATGCGTTGTTGTTGTTGTAAATCTATAACATGCAAAGACCTGTTTCAACTTTATCATCCATTTACATTTATTAGCATTTTAAAGCAGATTCTTGAATTACATCATAATACTCGTATAAAAATAATACTCGCCACATTGTGATGCAATTTTTTTCCTTCCTTCTAAGCTGCTGCTGTAGTCTGGTGGTGATTTTGATTTTGTATTTTAAGAACTGGTCTTGTCAGCTGGTTTTAACTTTATTTTTATTTTTTCTTATTAAATTATTCCTTTATTCATTTAAGTTTTATGTGCAACAAGGTAATTTAAATTGGCAATTTATTTAACTAGAGTAAGTTGGTTATCATGGCTGATAATCTGCAAATAACAGATTGCTTGAGATTAGATCGTAATATTTTTAAGCATCAATCATTTCCTTCGTATCATGCGAAATTCAGTTGGATTAACTGTAAATTTAATTAAGAGCATAATGATAATTTCTTTTTTAAAATTTCATAAATTGTACGTACAAATTCGAACAGTTTTCACTGTTTCAGGCTCTTTTGTAAACAAGTTTGCTTCCTAAGTCTTTCGTATTAAAAGCTCTCTCTCTCTCTCTCTTTAGGTTTGTGTCTTAAGTCTTCGAGGCTTAGCAAGTTTAGCTCTTAAGTCTTTTGATTTTAATGTACATTTCTTATTTTAAATCTCAATTACTGCATAAATAAATAAGAAGCATTAAACTTCATTTAATTTAAATCATCATCGATTTTATTTTTCATCAAGGCTGTTGGCAAAATTTTTAATTAAAGTGCGGAAGTATTTAATTAATTTTTTAGTACCGTAAATTGAATATTGTTTATCTATCTTCTTTTTTTTATTGTATAAAGATGAACACGTTCTAATGAGTTTTATTGCAAAAAAAAATAATCATGGTGTTCAAAGTTATTTACAGACACTTTTGAATACGTTTTTATTTCAAAGCTTTTTTCTGTATTATTACAAGTTTCAAGAAAAGTTTAATAAAAGAATACGTGTCGTCGATTAAAAGAATTAAATGCGATCCTGAGTTGTATCAAAAAACTTATTTATTATTTTCTCACTGATTAGATCAGAATTTATTCTCTAGAATGTAAAGACACATATAAATTTACCTAAATAAGTTAAAATTTTTAATTAAGTAGTAGATAATACATACTTGTTGTTATACGACCTCGCTAAATGACGACAAAAACTATTCTGTCCTTTACATGACTATCATTTTCATTGATTTAAAAGATGGCGAATAAATACTTACTGACATTAAGAGTTACAGAAATGTATATACAAATAAGATCATATTTTTTATTTTATGTTATCGACAATACGGCATGTAAAGTGTGCTAGAGTATGCATTTTCTGAGGTCGATACTGAACTTCGACTAAAGGCTCTCTCTAAGTTAAGTGAACACAAGTCTAGATTAGATTAGAAAATGGGGAAGATCTGGCCCGGCACTGCGACACCTGATGGATCTTTTGTGCCATAGATCTGTAAATTAAGTTAAATCAATCTCTGTATGACTCTCCTTATGAAAGTCAGCACAGATATTGAAGAAGCCCGACTAATATCATCTGAACACAGAAACTCAGAATGAAAAACACGCCTTCTACTGTTACATAAGACGACACACTCACAAAGAACGTGTGCCGTCGTCTCGTCATCTTCCAAGCATAAACGACAAAAGGCTGAACGAACTTGGTTACTTTTCCACAGAGAATAGTTGAGTCCAAAGTGACCAGAAAGAAAACCAATAACCAGCCGTAAATTATTCCTGTTGAGTTTCAGGGTGCCATTGTATGTAAATGGCTGCATCAATGCTTTGGCTTGCCTTAAACGAAAAGAAGTCAGCCAGATTTCCTTAGCGCTCGAAGTGTCATCTTCTTTGATCAGATCAGATGTTACAGTCGACCTACTTACGCCACAAAACGGCTCTGGGCCCATAAAAGGAGTAGCAGAGGCCCTCTTGGCAAGTTCATACGCTTTCTCATTCCCCGGCTGACCGCTGTGGCCAGGTATTTAATAAATGGAAACCTTGTTCTATATGGATAGCTTTTGTAATGAGTCAAAGCACTCTAAAACCAGCCTGGCACGAAATTCCCATGAAAGGGGCGACTTAAGAGCTGCCTGACTATCGGAAATGATAGCTGTATAAACGCCTCTAATGCCCCTATTTAAATTAATGTCAACACATTTGGTGATTGCCTGTATTTCTGCCTGAAACACCGTAGGCCATTTGCCCATGGGCAAAGAGATTTTTATGTTGGGCATAAGTCTAACTTTATTATTTATAGAGACGTTATTCCTTGTTTATGGGTTTCCTTGTTAAAAGCTTTGTCAGATCGATGTGTATATTCGTAACATCATTTTTTATTTTATTTTTTTTTTTTTGACTAACGTCTATCTAATTTTTTTTCGATGAAAAAAGTCTTGTTAAATTACTACTTTCAAGTATTTCCATTTTTACATCAGTCTTGTGTTTAAAAAATTATTCTCTTATAGATGCTAATTAGCAGCTTAAAAAATTACGTTTTAGTTAACAAGGACTATATACAAACAAGATTCTATAGAACTTTATGAAATTCCCCAAAGATTATTTATTTTAAATATTATTAAATCAACAAGCAATTAATCTGCCTTATCCTGGTTGGCGTATTTCAAATACGACTACGACTGTTTGGTAATAGATTAAAGAAGACCTCAACAGTTTTTCTTTAATCTATTACCAAACAGTCGTAGTCGTATTTGAAATACGCCAACCACGATAAGGCAGAATAATATTTGCTATTTAATGTCTTTAAATTAAAAGAGTCAAAAACATTTAAATATTTTTTTAATCACTTTTATTTAAATTAAGTTGTATAAAATTCCAGGCCAAGCGAGGAAATAATCGACAAAATTATTTGGCATAAAAAATATTTCATAACGCATCCCTCCATCGTAAGCAAAGCTGCATCAGCTAAACATACCGATTTCTATAAGTCTCCTACTTATGAGAATTACTTACTTTATTACTTTTATTTTTAATTAAAAATAAAACTCCCAAAGCTTATAACTTAATTAATTTACGAATTCATTAACTTGAATTTATGCTTGTCTCTGTTACACAAAGTTTTTTGACCTCTTCTGCTCTGCAATGAGGTCTAGGCGAACTAATTTTTATGTTGCTTTTATATATATTTTTTTTTTTGTTGTTGGTTTTTAATTAAGATAAGCAACAAAAAATAAAACACGAAACACAGTTCATTGACTGATAATTTAAACAACTCAATTTTTTGGGGAAAAGAGCTAATTTGGCTGTAAAACATTTATTGCGGAAGTTAGTCTCCCTTAAAGAAATTAAAAAAAATTATGTAAAAATTCATAAAGTTACACTATTTTTAAAGCTATGGAGCAGGTGTAGCCAGTTATACTATACACAACTTCTCACAGTTCTCACCACAGTGCAGGGGTATAAAAATTAATCAGCTGGCGCTTTGAGAGTACCTGTACATTATTGTGCCAAGCGTATAACGAAGAACTTTTTTGGTCCCAACAGCTTAGCAACAACACTTCATAAAAATTAATACGCTTGCAGCAAACTGCAAGCTGTTTTTTTAGAGGTATAGAACTTCGAATTGAAATAAAACACAAGAAAATCGTTTTAATGTCCATCAATTTGGCTTTATTGGAAGGATAATTTTATGCCATTAACGTTTAAATATGATTTCGGGCATGTGGCCGCCGCGGCTGGCTCGAATAAAGCCAATTCTACAGGTCCAATTTTCAACCACTTTTTCGAGCATATGGGGCCGTATGTTGGCAATAACGCCACGAATGTTGGCTTCCAAGTCCCCTAACGTTTCTGGTTTGTTGGCGTAGACGAGCGACTTCACATATACCCAAAGAAAATAATCCAATGGTGTCAAATCACACGATCTTGGTGGCCAATTTATGGTTAACCGAATTAATTGCTCTGATGGACGATTATGTCGACCATAAAATGGACGGAGCTTGCGGTAAACTTCGCGAACTGAACCATTATTTTCGAAATAAATTTGCACGATTTGCAAGCGTTGTTCTTTTGTCAACCTGTTCATGATGAAATGGCAAACCAAACTAAATATTAATCACTTGACAGCTGACAAAATGGCCGCCAGTTAAAAAAGTGATGCCAACTTAAAGTTCTATACCTCAATAAAAAACACCCAATATATGCAAAAATAATTCCCTTTTTTAATAAAAACTAAAATCAAACTTAATTTATTGAAAATTTAAGCACTAATCTGCTTTATTTCCAAAGTTCCTTTTTACGGTCAACAAATTATCGTTTATGCATATTTCATTAGTAACTGGAAGGTACTAAAATAAGTGCACACAAAAAAAAAACACCAATGTAAAATCAACATGCAAAAACTTTGATTTCATATCATACTATATTTATTAGAAATAATATGTTGTTTAAGTGAGTAAATGTTTATTTGCTTTGTCATACATAATACATTAGATGCTATGCACTAATGTAGTCAGTTTTGTGACTTGTGCTTGTTTTGTTGTTGCTGATTTTGAGGTTCGTAAATAGCTGATAAACTTTGCTTTACCAGCGAAAACATCCTGCTGCTGGCAAGTGGGTACTGTACTTGTCTTTTAACCGGAAGGTCACATATTCAAATCATGCAGACAAGCTAAGAAAGCTTGGCAGTTTGTTTTTATCTATAAGTTTAATTTCAAACAAATTTTATGTTAAAAAACACTATGCAACAAATTGAGACTTCTGGTAAAACACACACACCGGCCACTATAGGTTCGATAGTAATACCAAAGTGTAGTAAAAAACTGTAATGACTTTTATTTCATTTGATTTTGCTTCTGCTTTCGCTTTTGAAAAATACAACAGTTTCAGTCAAAGCAAAATCACAAAACGATTTATGACCAATTGCGCAGTACTTTCAGCAGCCGACGATCTTAAAAATTTTAATTTGATTTGCTTTTGATTTTGATTAGAAGCAGTCTATATGCTTTTGAAAGTCGCAAACAGTCACAGTCGAAAAACAAAAACTCTTGCTTTTAGAAGTTTTAAGCAATCGCAGTAAATTGGTTTCTGTTTTTGCCTCTTCTCTGATGTGCACACCACACCACAAAATAGTTGACTGAACCTGCAGAAAGCTTCTAAAAGCAAGACCGTATTGAAAAGATGTTTAAAAACTCTTTGATTCGAAATGAAGCAAATCTAATCCGTGTATAACGAAGCTCTAGTGTATATAAATACTATTCTCATCTATGCTGAATTTTTAACATAAAACTGATGATATGGGTCACGGCTGCTCACACGAATGTGGTTCATTAACCCTAGAAAGCGCTCACACTTAAACCAGTTTTTTTTGTAAAGAATCATTAATTAGAATAAAAACATAAAGCAAATATTTGTTTATGTTCTTTTTAAATTTAAAAATGTTATAAATCTAAAGAGCACATAAAGTGTGTCTTTATCAATATTTAATCGGACTCGTTTGGCTGTTTTTAAACGATGACACATTTTCATTATTGAAATTATATCATCAATGAAGTTAAATACAGTTCAAAAGATTTTATTATTATATGTTGGTAGTTGTTATTGTCATCAGATGATTGTTAAGAAAATCAAAAAAAAATCTACTGTAGTGTTATTTAAAATTAATAAACAGTTAACACTCGATAAATGGAGATTCGTTAATTGGAATATCTCGATAACTTAAATCTTTTTCCGAATCATTTTGAAAAAATGAAAAAAAAAATCTGTTGCTCTGGCCTCTTTGGTAACTTGAAGTTATAAAAATTGCAGGTTGGTTCAGGTTTCATAATTTCAACAGATTATTTTTAGTAAGTTGAAATTTTTTGTTACTAAATTTGAACATCTTATTTTTATCTAACGTATGTCAAAATGAATAAGAATTTAAAAATGATTGTCAGTTATTGGTTAAGCACATATAGATGCATTTCGTTGCTATTGAACCAATAACAAACTAACTTCTTCAAAGCAATTAATTCTTTTTTTGTAATTAAGTAAATCCAACATTTGTTTGTTTGAAATTTTTGGTTTTGACTCTTTTTTGGTTCGTTGAGCATTTGCTTAAATATATTTTTTTCACATTATCGAGGCTTCACTGTATTCCATGAAATCGCTCATTTACTCAAAGAACGTCATAACTTAAAAAATGCAATTTTCGTGTTAGCGATGCAGAATTAATCCTCATATCGGTATTAATTTCGTGTAAAAATTTCATGCAAATATCTTGTCTACTCAACTCTTGAGAGAGAAAAAATTTATTTTTCCATTAAGTTGTGTGTAAATTGAAAACTTCAAACTCGTTTTCTGGCCAACTGTTTTTTTAGTTATGCCGTTCTTTGAGTAAATCAGCGAAATATTCTTTTAACACCTGAAAAAATATTTTTATAGTGGCTGTCATCAAATTTTATTTTATTTTTTTTAAATAAAAGGAAACCATTAATAGAAGAAAGAACCAGAGATTATTGTTTTTGAAGGTAATTAATTCTGTATACAATAAAAATAAAAATATACGAGTATGTGTATGTAAGTGTAGCTTGTAATTAATAAATCAAATGACTTAAGGCACATGCACTAATTTGTTTTTTTTTTCAAATTATTGATGCTCCACTGTATTGTATTCTATCAAATATGATTTGAATATCTGAAAAATTTACTTTGGTAATTATTTCTATCTAACGAAAGATTATTGTTTTTTAAAACTAATTCTATAGACAAGAAAAAGAAAATATATGTACATATCGAGCCATAACCGCCAAAAAAGCTTAAACGACACATTTGTTGGACCTCGTTTTTTTTACGAAAATCCATTATTTAACATCCGTAATGATCGATTTTGGTCAAAAAATCAAATTCGAAAATTATGCCGCTTAAAGGCCGTGATACACTATCATACAAAGTCGCATACAAAGTCGTGCGATCTACGAAAAAGTACAACCCTGGTATGATGAATTGTTATTGTCTTTTGAAAATTTTCATAAACTCCATCATACCAGGGATGTATTGTATGATAGTGTATCACGGCCTTAAGCTTTTTTGTGATGTGTTTGTAATGTTAAATTGTAGAAGGGCCACACATGTCGGCAGAACTAAGCAAAGCATATTCATTAATTTTATTAGTGGCCGGTTTTGTTTTAAGCCAGAGTAATAAATTAATTATTACTTTTTTTATATTTGACCTGATTGTTCAGAGGAAAGTTGCATGAGCAAATTTATTCAAGATAACATTTTAAGAAAGCCGGACATTCATTTAAATGTTTATAATTAAGAAGAAAAAATAAATAAAAATAAAAAATTAATGCCCACGCTAACATTATGTTTTAATGGCTATAAAAAATGATGTAAAACTCTAGCATGAAAACATTAAGCCTACATTTTAGGAAAAAATGTGAAATCCATCAAACTTTCTTGCTTAAGCTTAAAAAAGATTTATTCTAAACAAAGTAACATAGCAGGCAGATCAAAAAGATTAATTGGTAAATTAGGCATCGCCAAAAAAATATACCTCTCTATATTTGTTTTTAAAATTAATGTGCAAATTATTAAGAGCAATTCCCATGTAAATGGCAAATGTTTTCTGAATTTCACATAAAAATTTATACGTTAGAAATTGCATAAATATTCGAAATGTTTAACCCCAGACACAAACCAGCTCGTACGGCAACCGACGAAAGTATTGTGCTCATTTGCAGGGATGCCAACTTGGTGCTTTTGGCACTATTTTTAGTGCTTTTTGAAGATTGAAAACGCCAAATCTTGAGCGTTAGTGCCAAACTAAGAAAAAGCACTAAGTAATGCTTTTAAATAGAAACTTGGTGTGTTTATTTTTTCAGTGTCAAGCATACCTCTTTCGTCTGATATATTTCATTAATTATGTTGATACTATTGCCGAAATAGAGAATAGCACTCGTTTGGATCTGCACTCGTTTTTCACGTTAGAGCTTTTTACGCTTTTTAGATCGAGAAATTAAGCTTTTTAGTGATTTTTTAAATTTCGAAGAGCTTTTAGAGCAAAATAAGTTTCCATCACTACTCTTTTGTTCCAATCAAATGCAACCCTGGTGCGGCAATTATGTAAAAGCTTGAGAGGCAACCATAAGCCAATATAAATGTTTTAAATACACCACCATTAATTTATTATGTTCTCGTAGGGCAATCGAAGAAGATAATACGCGCCAATATTTAAATTTTTTTTTGTGTAAACGTGGAACAATATTTCCCTTCTTGGCCCATGTACTTCTTCCAAATGGAATTTTGATGATACTTTTTTGTTTTTTTTTACAGGGCATTTTCCGAAATATTTCTTTTCTTCTTTTTTCAAAAGAAATACAAGTTTTTTACATCAAGTTTGCTTTCCAAGTCTTATCTTCAGCTTCAGACATTTGAAAAGCTATAAAAGGGCTTTGCTGTAACTTCTTTAATGAAAAAAAATTTAAAAAAAGATACAAATCATAGCTTAGATTACACTGAATGGCAAGCGGGTGCTAAAAGTAACACCTTTCCGCAATATGAAGAACTGAAATAAATACTCGTACACCTCTAGGGTAAGAAACGAGACTTTGAAGAATAATGCAGCAAGCAAACAGAATAATAAAACAAGCAAACATAAATAAATACATATAAATGCATAGAAAATATTTGAGTACTTAAACTTCTATTAGATTGTTGCAGTCACTAGCAAAAGAGGGCATTTACATTTCAACTCTTAGACCAAAGCAAATGACCATAAAGGAGCCAATACTTGTGGCGACAGTGTGTTTAGTAGTGAAGAGAAATGCAAATAAACTGCCGAATTCATCATGAAAAAATATATTTCTTTTAAAAAAGCTTATGAAGTAAATTTTTGTATGGAAAACTGTTTTACAAACTTTTTGTCAAATAAAATAACTTTTTGGTATCTTTTGTTTGTTTTTAAGCCTCTAAAACAAAAATTAAATAAAGTGATACAAATAAACATTTTTTTTAAATTGCGGTACGAGTATTTCAAAGCAAACTTTTAAAAAATTCCAGCAAGAAAAATGAAGACTAATGAATTTTTTTATTTAATACATATTTTTTTTATTTTATACACAAACAAAAATATTTTTCCAACCAAGACTTTTAATTGAAAAAAAAAACAAAACTCAATTGAAAATTTAATTATATCAATTCATCATTTTATTTGAATCCACTAAGTTTTCAGCAAAAGCTTAATTGGCTGAATTACATTACAGCTTTTTTTTAATCAATTAATTTTTTAAACAAAAGTTTTGGATTTTAATTCATTACTTGTATAAGTTTTCGATTGAAGATGTTAATTTTGTGTGGAATAAGTTTCAACTTTTCGTAAATATTATCAGCCATATGATGCAAATCGTTTTCCATTAAAAATCTTGTAAAAAAATGTAAAAAGCTGCGATGCACACATTTGTTTCGATTTCATTGGAGGTTGGCTTTAAATCGAAATCGACTTCTTTTCCCATCTTACGATATGACAGTGTGAGAAAAAAAAAAGAATTTGTATTGTTTTAACGTTTTTAAATCCCGATCTAAGTATTATTGTATATTTAATTAAAATTTGCTTGCAATAACTTGTTTTAGAATTTTAACCCTGTTGAGAGTTTTTCTATTTGCATTGAGGTTTTGTAATCTTTTTTGAATTGTGGTTGAAGTCTACTGATGTGTTGCTTAGCAGCATCGAAATCCATCTAGACGTACTAAACCAACATCAAATAAATTTTTTAAATTCGTATTCATTTTAACACGCGTTAAATAAAGCATAAAATATTGAAATTCTCTTAACTAATTAAAACAGATTCACAGAGACCCCAAAAACGAATATTATATTAATTATTTTTTTTTTTGAGACAATTTTAATTTTAAAAATTAATTGAATCTAAGATGAAGCCCGTCAGCTAAAACCCACCGATGTGTCGCGTGACTTTTCCATTTAAAATCTATTTTGATTTTTCTTGTCTTCTTTAGAAAATCACATTAATTAATAAAAATGTTTCATTCAATATGAGTTACTCGTAAAAATACGAGTACTAATCTAAAGCCCGATTATGAAATTATTTGCTGATTAAAGAAAAGTTTTATTGATGCATAAATGCTTTGAAAACTGAACACAGAAAAAAGTATTCACCAATTAATTTATTCAATTAAATTTTGAATTGTATTAATTAATTTGAGTGGAAAAACTTAATTGACATTACCAAATTGTTTATAGGTGAAAATTTAATTATTTTTTTAATTGATATTACAAATATTTTAACTGATATTACAAAACTATTCTTAACTTTATTTTAGGGGCACGTCTCTGCATAAAAAAAATGTATGCTAAAAAAAACTTCAGTGCGAAAATGCCCGGAAACGCGTATTTTGGAAGTTACTGATGCACAAATTGCGTTGGAAAGCTAAACCGATTTTGTACATACCCCAGAGTGGAAAATGTTTGAAGCCGGGAATGTAGAAATCTTTTGGAGAGTGAAATTAAAAAAATTTATAAGTCCCAAGTTATTTTATTATGAAAACTTACCAATTTGTATGTAATGGTATAATGGTATGAGAATTGAAGAAATTTTGAGATTCTGTGTGAAGTTTGGTAGATAATTTTTGGAGGGCAAAATAAGGCCCAAATAAAATCAAACAAGTCCCAAATTTCTTAGCCGGTGAAATAACCTTAAACATTTTTTTGGGAACTTTTTCATTTTCAGTTCTTTTGTGTAATGAAATAATTCTATAAAAAATAAATTTAATTATTCCCAAAATCATAATACAACAACTTCAAAAATGTGTGAAATGTATGTTTCTTTGTTACAGCCAGAGTAACAAAGAAACTTTGCTTGTGATAGTAAAATATAGCAGAGTCTCTGCTGGATATCGAACTCACAACACCCGCAATAATTAAGAACCTCTCAAAACATTTTTGATATATTTAATTCTCCATTCGTGTACAAATGATTGGCTTGGCTTTCCTTATGATAAATTCTTGAAGCATCAATGAAATTTTATTTAGCCAAAAAAATCGAATATTTGCTAAAAAAAATTAAATTAATACAATTTTGATTTTCTGTTGCTTCTTATTCTGTTTCTGTAAAGAAAATAACACACATGAAGCTTAAGATGCCATTTAAGAATGAGAAGAAAAAACTTGCTAAAATTATAATATGTAAATTTTGGATTTGTATGGTAAAACAACATACAAAGAAAGAATTTAAATTTAAAAAATAAAATAAAATCAAAAACATCTCACAGAACATAAAAATCATTTATGTACATATTTCTCATTGCATAGACATGTTGGGTGTAATCCTCCTTAAAGCCATGATGTTGTTAATGGTGTCATGCTTATAATCTCGTGTGAATGTGTGCATGTATGTATGTGCGTGTGTATGTGTGTGTCTGTTAGCGGGTGCTGTTAAAATTCCATAAGACATTTAAATGAAAATAGCCCTCTGCTAATAAGTGTAACCGCATGAGCTTGTCTCTGCTTATTTGTTCGTATGTTCGTTCGTTTGTTTGTTTGTTTGTTGATTTTGTGGCATCAGTATTCTTTAGTTGGTTGACAGAAAAGAATTTAACAATTTGCTGTGTAGTTTTCTCAGCTTTATGGCCTTTTTATGACGAATGCTGATGACATAGATTTTTCTTCATAATTATAATTTTTTTAATGTTGGCTATAATTTCATACCACAAGGCTGCTGTTAAAAGAGCTAAAAAAGAGTAAATGTTCTTTTTTGTGTAAACGAAAAATAGGCCAAGTACTTGAAACCTCAATTTAAGTTTAATGTTTAACAAAGCAATTCCTTTACAGTGAAATGTCTGAACAACATATTCATAACCAAATTGCAGTGGCTGCTTCCCATAGAAAGTTGCAAATAAAATGGCAAAATAGCCACTAAAAAGTTATAAATAATGAAGGTTCAGTTCAAAGAAACACATTATTACATGTATTAATTTAAGAGTGTTATGCTAAACTGCTTGATGCCACCTTTAAGCTCTGTAGGGGTAACACATATAATGTCATGTTTCGTTTAACGCAAGCTTAATTATATTTAAATAGTAAGAAAATATGTATGTTGTTTAAACCCCGTTCAGACTATTATACAAGTATTAATACTTTCATCACATTTTACGATACAGAAATCTAAATACATTCGTTGCGACTGTCAAAAAATCTAACGTAAAATCACATACTGTGTTCAGACCATCACACTTCAAATAAAATGTGTAATACAAGCAGAAAACAAAACAGCTGTTCAATGAAAATGTCTGTGCTATTCATTGACTAGCGGCGGCAAAGCGATTTCATGTAGGCGGGGACATGCCGGCACTTGAAAAAATTCAGCAGTTGTAAAATATTCTATGTAAATAACAGAAAAAATTTAAGAAAGATATTACAAAAAAACGTTAAAAAATTACGTCAACGAAATATACTTCCATACGATTAGCTTATACAAAATTTTGAGCCGATATACATATGACAAAACATTACATCAATGACGGCACGCTATCGGCGGCGAAACAGCCGACTTGGAAATTTGGTTTGTGTGAAAATGAGACCCTGATCTAATGAAAAGTATTATCGTTTAGAAAATTTTCTAAAAAAAAAAGTCTTATGGGATGTCAAAATTTTTATCGTATTATTTGCCACTTTGATGACATTTTGCGTTCAAACTATCACACTTGCACGTATTATTTGAATTTTTGACAAGTATAAATACAAAGTATAATAGTCTGAAGGCGGCTTTAATGCTTTACAGCATATTTTTGAAAACTGACAACACTGACAATATTTCCAATATTTCTTATCCCCAAACGTGTGGAAAGTTTCTCATAAATCAACGCTTTTGGCAAATTTTCAAATGAACATTTGCTTTCGATTTTGAAAAAACTTATAAAAAATATTTGGAAAAATTATATTAAAGAAATCGAGGCCAATAACAAAAATTTTAAAATTCAAATCCAAATTTTTTGCAAACTATTAAATATATCTTAATGAAATAAAGTGCATTTTCTTTGTCTTTTTAAAAATTTTGCAACAAGCTTAAATTCCATTGATTCAAAATTGGACGATATGTACATATATGTATAAGTTATTAGGCAAACAGGGTTTCTCCTGTTCGAAGTAGTCAACTTTTTCACCCTGCAGCTCACCGTATGTTTCCAGACGACGGTGCAAATTTCAGCAATCTGAAAGCTTATGTCCTCCTTTATGATTTTGACCTAAATTTTTCTATTATCGCAGAACAAGTTTCAGAGATTCTGATTTAATACCGTCTTTTTTCTAATTGAAATCACTGTATGGGGGCGGCAGTACAAATATATTTCTCTTCTTAACGAAATATGAACAATAAATTTAGTAAAGTGCGACTTTGAATCGCACACGAGAATTCCGTACGGACACTACATATTGCTCATTTACTCAAAGAATGTCATAACTCAAAAAAAAACTAGTTTGCCAGAAAACGCGTTTCAAGTTTTCAATTTACACACAAATTTTATTTTGCTTTCGTTTATTACGTTTAAAACAATATGAAAGTTGTATTTATTAATGTAATTATGCAGGTTTGACTACTTTACTGTGACGGTAATATACATCAAGTGTGATTAGTCAGACGTGACTACCGCATGCATCATTAATGATAAGTAAACAGACAGCAGAGTAAGCAGGTCAGATATATATGTTCCATAGTAGATATTTTTAATTAGTTAGACAAAGATGCAAAATCACACGTACAAAAATGTTTACATCACTTTTCCACATTGCCACTGATAGAAATTCAGATAGACAATTCCATCACTACTGTCGGTCAAATGACCGGTCATTTGACTGGGAGTGTTCTTACAAGGTAACTGTCTTAAAAACACACTTATTTTTGACAAATTCAGTTTTAGTGATACCAATGTAAAGTAGAAATATGGGAATTAACAATGGAATTCGATGTTGGGCAAATGTCCACCTCTAGCACGTCGTCATACGTCCGCTCTTTTCACAAAATTTTGAGACACATTTTGCAACAAAGCTTAGCTTATCTCGTCAGTGCAGCGCCGAGTTTCATCTTTAAGAGTGTCAGTTGTTTCTGGCTAGTTCACGTAAACTCTGTCTTTCAAATTAAAATTCACAAATTTCACTATTAAAATTTGTTGTGCAAGAGTGAAGCGTTCCATGGTTACCATCTCCCAACTTTTTATTAAATAAATGTAAAAGGATGACAGCTCAACTCTTGACATTTTATCACTTCAATTTGCTTTCTAACCTCAAATTTGCCCACCCCTTAGATGTGCAGTAGAAAATTTTTTGTAGTCACAAAGTCAAAAATAATTAAAAAAGTCTTATATGTATGTATGTATGTATCTAGTTCAAAAAATTAGTTTAATAGCAATGGTAGAATTAGTCGATTCGTATCGTGTTACGTTTGAAGTTGTCGTATCGTTTAAATCTGAATCTTATTGTATTTCTCTTTGCTTTATACATGGGTGTGTAAGTATGTGAGAGAGAAGTTAAAATCTATTTTCTGCAGCTTTCTACATCACATACGTTATGATACATATTAAATAAACAGTAAAGGTAGAATAGCCGAACGTCTCCGTCCCCTAACGAAACAGCTAATCGTTTTTGTTGATTGAAAATAATGCAAATGCTTACCGAAATTTACTGTAACGTTGACGGCACGTCTCAACCTGCATAAAATAGAATTACATAACGTTGTTAAGTGACGTTTAAATACTAGTGATGGCACTATTGTATGTTCAATGGAATGGGGGTATTTTGGCTCTGTTTTTCGGTACTTTTGTGTGCTAGACAATTTAAAATAATACATAAATATTTGCATATACATATATACACATACATACTTATGGACATAAATACATACAGATTTATGTGCATATATATAATAAAGAAATATATAAATTCACTATAAATGTGAAATATATGAAAGGATTTAAATGGTATCAAAATATTTTATTGTGTATGCACATATTTTGGTATAAAAATATTTCATTACACACATGCATATGTATGTGTGTATACACAGTTATATGCATATTTATTTATTATAAATGTATAACATACATAGATTTATTTTTATGAACATACACCATTACAGTCACTATTTGAACTTTTTTAATTCCCATCACTGTTTTGTGAACAGCTGTTTCTTTTTCATATTAAAACAACAATTTTAAATGTTCTATAAGTGCACAAACGTGCTAACAGTGCGGTACGTTACAGTACGGCAACAGCAACGTTCGGCTAACGCAGCCTTAACATGATTTATTTATGTTACATATTTTGTCAGCTGATTCGTAAACTCACGATACGAACCTACTAATTCTACCATAAGTGTGAAAGGCTAATTGGGCGCAGTATTGGAATAAAAACCTCCTACAAAATTATAAAAATGCTTGTGATTAGATTTAAAAAAAAATTACATATTTTCAAATTTTATTGATTGATTTGCATTTTGTAATATGTAGTATTTGAAGATAAAATTTTTTAAATTTTTTTCTCTAGAAAAAAAATTCTAATATACATATAGAAAGTGCATAAAATAACCAAAAGAAAATATCTAACATTCTAGGAATTCATTTTATGTATCGCCGCACCCAAAGTTCTCATGCTAATAGAGTCGATGATGGCGTTGGTGGTCACTTGTGATTATTTAGTTTTTTGTAAAAATGCGTTAAACTGTTAAATAAACATTTAGCCTTCTTCCCATAACTTACAGACAACAGACAATCTCATAGATTATTGATGTTGCACTAACATGGGGGAGGGAAATTTAAGCGCATATTTCCAGGTACACAA
Organism: Nowickia ferox; assembly: GCA_936439885.1. NCBI lineage: Eukaryota > Metazoa > Arthropoda > Insecta > Diptera > Tachinidae > Nowickia > Nowickia ferox. The sequence goes on along the minus strand of OW387023.1, from coordinate 119,284,758 downwards.
TTTTTTGTTTTTTTTTCTGTTTGCCAAATTTAAATATAAGCATTTATTAACATTTGTAATTTGGGTCACCATAAATTAAGTGTTGTTTGCTTTTTTTTTTGTTGGTTTTCCTCCTGCTTAAACTCTTCAGTGAACCCATCCATCGCCAACAACATCTGTAATATGTTCTCGTATTTATCATTTACTTTATGATGTTTGCATATCATATTTAGACTTTTTTTATTTGTTGGCTTGAATTTATTGAAGGCAGTCGTAAATTGTGAACACACGAGTACCCAGAATGGTTTTGTTATGTGTGTCAGTCAGTCAGTTTTCATGTCACAAGAATACACGAAACAAATTAAAGCAACAAATTTTGGTAACATACATATTTGGTTTGGTTTGAGCCTAATTATTTATATTAATATGTAAGCACGCCCTGTTGCAAAGAATTTTCCGATAAGGACAGGCCCATGTTTTTAATCTGCAGCGAGCATATGTATTTTAATATTAATTTTATCTTAAGCAAACTATTTATTTCACATTGACATTTTCCTTACGAAAATTCTATTTTCAAAATTATTCTTTCACACAGAGCTTTTTTTTAATAGTTTGCAGCATTTAAACGTTTTTTTTTGCAAACAGTTTGTTGCTGAAACATAAACAACTTAAAATAAGGTCAAATTTTTATTTGAGCAAAAAGAACAAAAGAAACTTGAAAATACAACATGACTGTTGATAACACACAAATACACATATGTACATATCGATGGTCTCAAGTAGAAAGGCCCTAAGTCGTAGTTTTATGAAATTAAGCTTTTCAGTGATTCCAATATACTTCACACATAAACTTCTTGTCACAAAAATTTATTGCAACGCTTTTGCAAGCAGTTGTACAGTTTCTATTATGTTTTTACCCTTCTTCGGTAAAGTTACAATTATTTGAGTTAGGCCTTTACTACTTGATACCAACGATAAATTTTTTTCAGTGTTGCTGCTTTTTCTTTTTTTTCTTTTTTTTTTTGCTGAGCAAATAGTTTTTTTTTTCTAAAAAACTAAATACTCGTACATTTAAAATTCTTCAAATAATAATATGTTAATATAATTAAAAATATATGTTAATTCATTGAGATCAGGCTGGGTAGGTAACCCATCCTTACCTGAATTGTTGTTTTAATAACTCTGTTTATTTAGTCGTAAACTTAACACAATCATTGCCAAAAAAAAAACAATAAAAGGCTGAGGGTTGCTGAACTTTTAAATAAAAGAAGTAGACATTTCAATAAATCCGCTAAAAATAACATTAATGTAAAATCATATTTGTGGAGTATGTTTTCTTTGAATACAAATCTAAAATAAACATTAATTTGTGTAGAGCATAAAGGTGAAGAAAGGAAATGAATTAGCTAATAAGCAAAAAAAAAAAACAATAAAAAATTAAAAATGATCAAAAACGAACAAAATTTCACCGTACAACCAGAGCTCTAAATGAATCATGCATGCACTGAATTAGCAAATTTTGAATTAATTCTTTCCACACAAAAAATGAATTGAATGAAATTGGAGTCAATTCAAATGAATTTGGTAAAAATGAATTGAAATTCGTTTCTAATTCAAATGAATTTGACAAAGTAAGTTGCAATATATTTCCAATTCATTGGAATTGAATTCATTTTGAACTAATGTGCATATCTACACAAAAAGACCTCTTACACAAAAATACCTCTATATGGTTTATATATGTTTCACCAATGTTCGTGGACGATAAGACACTTTTAAAGTGTACGACAAAAAAATGTGTGCCGTATTTATTATACACAAGATACTTATTTAAGACTCCCAACTCCTAAATGAAACTCGAAAACGTAAGCCAACATTTTACCATAAATCTTAGAAAGAGCAAGCAATAATGAAACAATGTCTCAGGAAAAGCGATATTCAAATTTTTTTTAATGTGAGCTAAATGCATTAGTTAGAATATGTGATTTAATGCCGCAGGCTGTTGGTAGCGATGTTGTGATGGTTTTACGTTTTAATAAGAAATATATTACTGCATTTACATTATACTCGTATCTCAAGCTGCTACTCCCTTTAAATAAGAATAACACGTCTGCGTTTACGCTTATACAGCCCAATAAAAAATAAGAGGGAAAATTTAAAATTTTTAAACTCAGCTGTTTTACTTCCAGCTGTTACATTTTTTTTTTTTTTTTTTTAAATTTGCCAAAATAATTTTGAAAACAGGGAATTAAGGAATAGAGAAAAAAACGAACGACGAACGAAGTGTTGTTCAAAATCGGGCTCATTGGGTAATTCGACGAATAAAACAAAAGACTTAAGACACATACACATGCACTTTTGTTGACGGGACATTTAAATAAATAAAATCACTTTTTATAACGAAATTAGCTGTCTCTTTATCGAAGACAAATAAAAATTCTAAAACTCTAATTTGTCTGTTTATATTTGGGGTATTCACATGGTAGTCTTAAGTGTTATAGTGTCATAATCATTTAAAATAATTTTTTGAAAACAAAAATACAAAAGAAAGCAGAAACAATTTTGTATATTAAAATAATTTAAAACATTATGACACTAAATAAGTGCCACTTACGACTATTACTTGTATCCACGATTATTACCTGAATCCATGACTATTACCTGAATCCCCCAATTTTATATTGAAAATATAAACAAAACAGTCAAATTTGTTTTTACGTCCAATAAAAATAGAGCGTGGGCAGCTGTCAGTTGACACCTGTCAAAATTTTAACAGAGCTACGTTATTTAGTTTATATTTGACAGTCATTAATAGCATACTTTCGCGTGATTTGAGAGGAAAATGGAAAAAATTACATTTCTTGCGAAAAAAAAGCCATCACTCAAACCATGGCTACTCTTGATTTATACTACAAGGAGGACTACTTACCATCAATTTAAATGGGTGAAATAAAGTGGTTTACTGAATTTATTGTGGCCGTACAAGCAAACTATGCCGAACTTTTTGAAGTCTCAACACCCGTAGTATAGCTTTGTGTAGATATTTTTGCAAATATTTTACAAGAACTTTGTCACAGCAGTCGCCTTAAAATTAATTTTACTAATTCCTACCACATTGTGTGTAAAAAATTTATTAAGAGAAATTTGATGATCAAGATGATCAAACACTTCACCAGGTAACACGTATGAAGGCTCGAAGTTGATTAAATGTGTTTTATTTTTGTGTGTTTTTGCTTCCTCCATCTGTACTCGCAAGATGATTGATCAGCAGGTCCATGCCAATATTTAACACATTTCAAAATCAATTAAAATTATTTGCCCTCAAAGAACATGATTCTTTTTTTTAATAATAATAAGCAAAATAAACACGGATTCGAAATCGTGTGCAGAAGCACTTGAAATTTAGAAATCTATTTTGATTTTCAATTTGTTTGCTAAATACTCATAATTTTTAGCAACATTTTATGAGACTCGTATATTAGTTCTTAAAGCTTTTTTGCAAATTTAAATGTAAATTTCTCTTAATTAACTATTAAATCTTTCTAAGAGGTATAAGATTTTCTAGAGAGCGATAAGAAAAGAAAAGCTTGCGAATATTAAAAAATAAAGAAGAGATGGTTACAAATAATAAAAAACTTTCTAAGCTTGTGGATCATAGATCTTTTATGCTTTATCTGTTGCTTGTGATTCATATAAAATAGCCACTGGCGAAATTTAAGTTTCAATGGGAATATAAGAATGAATAATTTTTCGGTATTTTTTTTTTCAAATATTATTTAAAACACCAACAATTTGACATGACACAACATTCTCATTGCTATTGGTTTAGCAAAAAAAAAAAACAATAAATAAATAAACAACAACTAAAAAACAAAATAAACATACAAATTTAAATGGCTTATGCAAATATTTTTATGCTAATTTTTTTTCTTACACGATTCTTATTTAGTTCTTTTTTCTCTATTGATGTATTGGGTATTTTATGTATGATATTTTATTATATGCTTTGCGGGTTCTTAACGAAAAGACTGGTCAGTTATTGCATTTAATTTTAATCATTAACAAATTAAATTAAATGAAATATTCCAGCCCTTTAAAAAGAAAACATAAAAATTCATGAACCAAGTGAAAAGCAGCCACTAAAAAAGATAAATCATTAAATAATGTTGAAATGCTTTTTTTTAATTGGTTGGAAGTTTTTTTTATAATATTGACGTATCATTTTTTACTACCAGCACACATTTGCCAGGAAAATTACGTGTTCCAATAAGACGTTTCATTGTGAATAGCCCGCAATTTTAACAGTTTCCATGACTCAATCTGTAATAAGTATATTTTGTAAAAAGTAGCTTTTGTAAGAAGTACCTGTCGTAAAAAGTACCTTTTGTAAGAAGTATCTTTTGTAAAAAGTACCTTTTGTATGTTTTTAAAACATAAAAATTAAATTCTAGCAATCTACGATATTTGGTTTAGGTTAATAGCGTAAATCATATACACGAACCTTCTAGCGAAGACAATAATTAATAATTATCTTAAAGCATCACAACAAGACAACACAATTGTCGAGCAGAATTAAAAAAAAAGATAATCATTTTATTTATACTCACACACGAGTATATTCGCTATATGTGAGATTTTTAAAATTTATATTATCTTCTTCTTCCTTTCAGGTATGTACCTCCTAATGAACAAACTGTTATCAATTGCATCTCCAGTTAATAATACTTGAAGTCAATTCTTAATGTTGGTAAGATTTGCTAAAACTTAAACTAACTACCTTTGCCTTCTTTTATAATTATCGGATATTAATTTGGAGTGAATTTAATAATAATTGCAATTTTCTATATAAAAAAAGCATCAGCATATTGATGTTCAAATCTAAGCCTCCTCACGCACAGGTTGATTGTGATGAACATCTTTACCATTAGATTTTTTTTAGTTGCGAGTAAGACCAAATGCGACTGAATATTTATTTTGAATATAGAAAATTTCATTTTGATGTCTAAGGAAATTTATCACAGACTTGCAAGGTGTACGAGGGTAGTCATATTCATATATTCTTTATATATGAGTATCTTTTTTTAACTGTGAAGAAGGGCATACAATCAAACAGGTAATCAGTGAAGCATTTCAATAAAAACGAATTTCTTAAACGCTTGTCTAATAGCACATAGTTCACATATACAGACTTCTGTTTGGCTTCGGCCATATCAATCAAATTCTATAGTATATTTAATCAAGTGAAAGAAGCGTGAAATTTAAATTTTAGCCAAACCACTACTATAATCACATGCATAGTTTTTTATTTACTTGCATTTTTTAAATTAATTATTCAAATAAGCGAAGTTTGATTTTAAAGCTTATTTGCTTTTCTCTAAAAAAAATCAAACTTAAATTTTAGCCACTACAAATTGGCAAGTTGGCCTTCAAATTGATTGTTTGCAAAAAAAGAATAATACAAAAATATTTTGCTGCCAAAATTTAAAGCCACTATATGATAATTAACTAAAAGTACCCAGAAGTTTTTTGTTTTGTATGACATCCTCCATTTACTTAAAATAATTGTCCTCTTTACTAAATTGTATAAGAACAGGCAGATTGTCAAACTATATGAATTTTAAGTAATATACTCGTAAAAGAAAGCAGCAGATGTTTTTATTCTTTCTTAAATTATAAATTTTATTTAAATTTTGATTTTTCGTTTCTTGGGCTTTAAATTGCTTGTTTGCTTCATCAGTAAAACGTTGCATTATGAAATTAAATTTATTATTTGAATTGTGTGATGTGAGTGCAAATTTGCATGAACAAATACGAGTAACTTGTTGTTGTTGCTTTAATAATGATAAAAGTGGAAATGATCAAATTAAATTATGTGCTGCGCTCTATTTAAATTGAAATATAATTCCTACACACAATGCAAACGAAAGACTTAAGTAACAAGCATGAAATCTGTTGGGAAGGTAAAAAAAAGCACACTGAGAAAAAAACTGATTCTATTAAATATTCTCCATATAAAAATAATAGTAATGAAAGTGCTATAGTTGCAATGGAATATTTCATTTCATGCTTTTTATTACCCGACTGCACGATGCAAAAGAGGGTGTTGTGTTTATGAGCCTATGTATGTACGAGGTCTGATCAAAAAGTAACAGTTATTTTCAATTTTTTCAAAAAGTATTTATTTATTCATCAATAACTATCTTGTCCCCTTCAAAGTAATCCCCCTCAGATATAATACACTTATGCCAGCGCTTTTTCCAATCCTCGAAACACTTCTGAAATGCGCTTTTTGGTATTGCCAACAGCCAACAGCTCCTGTTTCGATTTTTCTTTTATCTCCTCAATCGTAGCAAGACGCTTTCCTTTCATCGGTGTCTTCAGTTTTGGGAAGAGGAAAAAGTCAGCGGGGACCAAGTCCGGTGAATACGGTGGTTGAGGCATGATAACGGTTTTGTTTTTGGCCAAAAACTCACGCACAAGCATCGATGTGTGAGCTGGTGCGTTATCATGGTGCAAAATCCATGATTGTTTTTTCCACAATTCTGAGCGTCTCTGACGAATTGCTTCGCGCAAATGGCGCATAACTTCAAGATAGTATTCCTTATTGACCGTACGACCTTGTGGCAAGAATTCATGATGCACCACGCCAATGCAGTCGAAGAAAACAGTGAGCAAAACCTTCACATTTGACTGAACTTGACGACCAGGACGAGCATGGTCATTGACATCTTCTCGGCCTTCCTTAAACCGGTTATATCACAATTGAACTTGTGTTCTGCTCATAGTAGACTCGCCAAACGCCACAGTCAACATTTCAAATGTCCTTGCGCATTTAATTTAATTTTTTACACAAAACTTAATCCAGTTTCTTTGATCCATTTTTTCGAATTTTTTTATCTGTCAAAAACAAACTGACAATCCAAAATGGCTGATATTGCCAACATATATAACAGACATGTGTACCAACATAACAGAAAAAAAATGCGAAAATCGAACATACGTAACTCACGAAATTTGAAAATAACGGTTATTTTTTTATCAGACCTCGTATGTATGTATGTATGTATGTATGTGTGTTCCTTTGCGGAACTACATAAACCGAACGCGTGGACCGATTTTGATGATTCATTTATCAATCGATTTGTCTTAATTCTGGGAGTGTCGCTAAAGATATGACAGTAGTCAAAACTTAGCAGCGCTATTTTGTAAATACGAAAACAATAAAAAGTCGGTGAACTAAATCAAAATGTGTATCATTTGAGAGATATTTTTAAATCATCTCTAGGTTTCGCTTATGATTTTTCATTTCGAATGACCATTTAGGATATTTAACAGTTCAAAGTTGGTCGCAGTCGGGTCTTTTGATTTTTTTAATTACCACTTGTTAGTGTCTGTTTCACAGTTTCAATGTTTTAGTGGCAATTGTTTTAATGTTGGAACGTATTTTGTTTTCAACAAATTTATTATAAAGTATATGTAAATTTATATGATTTTTTTTCCTATTTGCTGTATACAATAACACTATGCAACAAATTGAGGCTTTTGGAAAAACACACGGACTGGGCAATATAGGTTCGATAGTACTACTAAATTGGAGTAAAACTTTATACTCAGTTTGGCGATTTTGGTGACCAATTTTTTTATGGGCCTGCAAAGATTTCGAAAATCACTGCAGCCCCAAAAATCGGTGTCATCAGTTTTTGGCTAACAGCTAACTCAGACTTAGTGATATCGCTTAGCTACATATAACAATAATGTAGCTAAGAGTCTACCAAACAAATCTTGTTAACATCTTATGCCAAAAAAAATATTTCTTGGTGCACTTTTTTGTGCAAAAATTAATGGGAAAAAATTTTTCACTTTTTTCAGAATAACTTGAAGGAACCCTTAAATTTTTACTAACAATATTTTGCAAATTTATACCTACGGTAAAGCTGAACAACTTTTGTAAACATATCAGTATAATCTGAACGTGTCTAGGCATCCTAAATACTTCAGTAAGCCCACTTTGTAGCTTAAACATTTTCGTTTTTTACCAGTTAGACTATATTTTTTGCATTTCTTTTATTTTCATTTCTTTTGTTGCATTTCTTGTGTTGTAAGTTTTAGTATTTACTATTTTAAGGTTTTGTTGTTGCTTTGCCAAATATCCATAGTGCAAAATTATTAGTCCTTGTAAGTAATGCTGAAAAATGTGAAAAAAAATATTCTTTCGTCTATTTTTTGCAAAAGAATTGTTGCAAAAAATAAATTTTTTTGCACAAAGTGCTACTGAAACTCAACGGAGAAATATGTATTTGATTATATGATTTTCAAAAAAATAAAAAATTTTAGCATCGAAAAATTGTGAAAAACGAAAATTTTTAAGCTACAAAGTGAGCTTAATGAGGTATTTAGGATGCCTAGACACGTTCAGATTATATTAATATGTTTACAAAAGTTGTTCAGTTTTACCGCAGCTACAACTTTGCCAAATATTGTTAGCAAAAATTTAGGAGTCCCTTTAAGTAATAATGAAAAAAGTTAAAAAAAAATTTTTTCCTTAATTTTTGCACAAAAAAAAGTGCACGAAGAAATATTTTTTTTGGCATAAGATATTAGCAAGATTTGTTTGATAGACTCTTAGCTACATTATTGTTATATACAGGAAAGCGATATTACTAAGTCTGAGTTAGCTGTTGGCCAAAAACTGATGACACCGATTTTTGGGGGTGCAGTGATTTTCGAAATCTTTGGAGGGCCATAAAAAAATTGGTCAACAAAATTGCCAAGCTGAGTATAGAATTTAGCTACCCTTTGGTAGTACTATCGAACCTATACTGTCACAACCGTGGGGATTTTTCACTAATGCACAGTGTAATTAATGCCCTAATGCTGTTCGATAATTGCGTCGTCTTGTCTATGCACGGAAAAAATTCGTTATTGTGATTCTTTACGATAATTATTGTCTATTATATCCAACACATCTTTTTTGTATATTTTTGGAGCTATCGCATAATACTTTAATTGAAGTTTTGTGTTTTAATGTATTTATTTTTCATTATCAAAGACAACAACCAGTTTTGAAGGAAATGATTTAGAACAAACATTCAACAATATTTCAAACAAAGAACGTCAATCTTCTTATTGAATTAGGGTATTATGCAAAAATTATAATTTGGTGACTGAAGTGAGGAGAATATTCTGCAATATTACACTTTTGGATCAAAAAGTCTGAAGAGTTCGACACAATGTTAAAAAAAACGATATCGGGGCAACCATGATCATCAAAAATGGTATAAAATTTAGCAAGTGTCAATCAGTTTGTTCGTGACGATCCTAAACGTTCAAGCTTAAAGATCGCCAAAATACAATAATTAATTGGTTCAAGATTTACTCTTGCCTCTTTCACTATGTCGAAAGAATGTTGTCATTCGCATTCTTAACGAAAGAAATTTGATTTTGATTTCTCTATCGTACTTCTCTACGAACTTTGACTAGAAATTATCATTTCTTCTACTAAGAACTTTTAATGGTTAACAGTAATCTGTTAACTGCAAAATGGGCTCTGCTAAAATGTTAGGTTCTTGTCTCTGCTGCTTAAATTTAAATTTAACTTTACATACGTACGTGCAGTTTTTTAAATTAAAAATAAATTCTGCACTTTTTCATAAAAAAACGAATGGCATTGCAAGAAATTTCGTTTCGATATTTTTCATTACCATGCAACTCATCAACCAATTGATAGATCTAATTGATTGATGCATTGCTTAATGGCAAACATAATGGAGATAATGCCATATTAACGCAAAGGACACAGAACTTTTTGGCATATTTTTAAATTTATCAATTTAGGCTAAAGCCTGATTGATTGGTATTAATTGCTATTGCAACTGAAAATTTACTTAACAAATTGCCAGCGGTTGAAATGAATTTTAAGCCTCAACTCAGCTTAAATTAAAAAGTGCAGCCAAATAATAATAATAATAATAATCAAAACTTGTTTCAAATCCAAAATAAATGCAAATTCAATCTTATATTATTGCTATATGCAAAAGAAGCCATTAATAAGGAAACAAAAAATTAAATTACTTAATAAAATTTTGTAGATACGTACACGAGTATTAATATCTATCTCTTCCATTTGAAAATACACGGAACTAATACTTGGCGTTTGTTCTCTTATCTAAATAACATAATACGATTTTATAAAAGAAATGTTCATTTCAAACATTGAAAAAAATGTACGTGTACATACATACACATGTGCAGGCAAAATCTTAAAACCCTGAAAATAATTTGTTTTGTCTCCAAGCAATAATTTCAAATATATTAAAACATTGCCCGAGAACAGAAATTCTCCCTTATCGTAATTTGAAATTTTTTAAGCAGCTCTTAAACTTCTTGCTTTTTAATTTATTAGATTTATTATGAAATTAAAGAAACCTTGATTGTGCGGTCTTGCTGAGAATTACTTATTTATTATTATGTCATTGTCATCTGTTTGCCTTTTGTTCAATTGTAAGTCCATATTTACACTATGCAATTCTTATTGCTAGGCAGATTAGTTTGACGGAGAGAGAGACTAGGAGAACAGTAAAGTTTATTTTCCCCTCGTCTCTCTTTCCTAACAAACTAATCAGCTTAGCAATAAGACTTGCATAGTGTAAATATGGACTAAAAATAAAAACAATTAAGTAATGATGTGATCAGAAATGTTTTGATCTAGATTTGGATCGAACTCATTCAATAGCTCGTTTTATACACAACCCTTTGATCAAACCCATTTAAATTACATGGGTTTGATCAAAGGTTTGGGTCTGAAACGAGCTACTGAAAGAGTTCGATACAAGTCTACTTGGGTTTGATCAGTGCTTTGTGTCACTAAATGCTACCGAATGCGTTCGATCCAAGTCTACTTTGATCTGCAAAAAGCTTGAAGAATTTTCATGTCCATAAAATTTATTTTAAATAATTTCTTCTTCTTCTTTAATAATTTGTTTCCCTCCAACAAATAAAAAAAGTAATTAAAATAGATTTCATGGAAACAGTTATAGTGTAAATTACAGTCTTCAACTTATTAATATTTAAATAATGATTCGTTCACAAGTATACGAACGATATTTTCGCATAATCTTGTCACACTATTTTCTCACAACATGGCAAACTAAATAAATATGTTGTATATGTATAACAGTAGAGTTGTCATTGTTGCTTCAGCACGCCCTTTTTATAGTGAACTTTTCATTTTCCTAACAACTTGTATGACATTTTCTTAAGAGAATTATCAGTGTTATTTAGGGGACTAGACACATGCACGCGTTTAGTATTCATGATGTGGAATGCTTTACGCATTTCTAATTATAGTTTTACCGTTTTGTTTTATTATTGTTATTCAATGAGAAGTAAAATTAACTATTAATCAGATAATAATTCGCAATATAAAGGGAGAAAAATTTTGCATAGTCTTATATAAGAAAATGGGTTAGTGAGATTGTGAAACGTTAGAACAAATACAAATCAAAATGTTAAGCAACCGTACAATCTGCAGATTGTAGATTTACTCTGTGAATCGAAATGAAAGGAAATGCTTTCGAATTTGCATGTTATTAAGAGTTTTACATGGATCTAAAAAGTGCAATTTGGTTTTCGTTCCTTAAAAATGTTTTACTGTCTCATAATGTTGCGACATTGTCGAGATTATGCTATAAATTCCATTATCAAATGGTTCACAAGACATTTTATACATGAAACGGCAACACCATTATACTAACTTAAACATGCATTTACCGACAGTAAATCATTAATTGTGTTTACAATAAAACCATTTCTTGTATTCCATTTCATTAGATGTTTATATCTAATATCTGATGTTAATAACGAAAAAAAAAAACTCAATTCTAAAAATCTAATGTGAAGAAAATACTGAACAAATTATTGCTTAAAGAAAAATTAGTTGTCCATGTGAAGGCACACTCGTCTTGTAGAAATTATGGTTTATGTACTCGTAGGTCGTATAAACGTTGTTGGTAATCATTATCCTTATCCTTATCCTTATCCGTATCATCATCCTTATCCGTATCATCATCCTTATCCTTATCCTTATCCTTATCCTTATCCTTATCCTTATCCTTATCCTTATCCTTATCCTTATCCTTATACTTATCCTTATCCTTATCCTTATCCTTATCCTTATCCTTATCCTTATCCTTATCCTTATCCTTATCCTTATCCTTATCCTTATCCTTATCCTTATCCTTATCCTTATCCTTATCCTTATCCTTATCCTTATCCTTATCCTTATCCTTATCCTTATCCTTATCCTTATCCTTATCCTTATCCTTATCCTTATCCTTATCCTTATCCTTATCCTTATCCTTATCCTTATCCTTATCCTTATCCTTATCCTTATCCTTATCCTTATCCTTGTCCTTATCCTCATCCTTATCCTTATCCTTATCCTTATCCTTATCCTTATCCTTATCCTTATCCTTATCCTTATCCTTATCCTTACTGCCTTACTAATATTATAAATGTGAAAGTGAGTTTGTTTGTTGGTTTGCTACGCTTTCACACCCAAACCGCTAAATCTATTTTGAAAATTCTTTCACCAATGGAAAGCTACGTTACCAGCGTCAAACATAGCCTATTTTTTATCCGGTTCAGAACCGGTTTTTTATATTAAGCTCGAATTTTTCCGAAAAAAAAACATTTTTGGGCAAAAGCATTGATAAAAAGATAAAAGCTAGTTTCTATATAAACATTTGTTTATATAAAACATTAAGAATTGTAATACGATGAATCAGAACAATTCACATATTCCATTTGCAATAAAAGTTGCGTATATAAAGCAGAAATCTATAGTACATCAACTGACACCACACACAGTGAACACAAAGAACGCTGATGATGAAGGTGTAGTGGAAACCAGCTAGTTGTTCCGTTCTACTACGTCAGAGTCAGAATATTTACAATTAACTTTGGTGTTATTTGTTCCTTAATAATTTTCACATGTAATTTGGCTTACAAAGCGATACGAACTTGAGCCTGATCAAAAAATCATCAATATAGAAACGAATGAAGTTCGAACAATAATAGTTAAAATTAACTAAAAATAAAATGTTTTTATTTATTGGAATTAGCAAAAAATCATGTACGAGCTACAACTCCTACAATAGATTTTGAATTAAGCAATTATTTATTTATTTTACTTATTATTCTTATATTATTTCACTTTTAATAAATTTTGAAGCTTTTATTCGATTTAAGTTGTATTTTCTAAAGCATAATGCCTTGTGTTGATCTTACTCCATGATTTGGCTCTCTTCCTGCTAAAAAAAACTCTATTTTATTTGGCATGCTTCGATTTCTTTTTCTAACATTTAAACTTCTTGACCTATTTTCATAAATAAAATAGAAATCCATTTTCTTTAATCGTTGTATTTGCTTTTCTCACCTACATATTGTCTATTATATTTAAATCTTTTTTGTTTTTAATAAAGTTATCTAATTTTGCTTAAAATCACCATTTAATAATTGACAATACATGACATAAATAAACACGATAATAATAAAACAATCAAATGCAACCCACTGGCAAAATGCATTTTACAAATTTTGCATCTCAATTAACAGCAAGCAAAAAATGTTCATGATCATCATCAACTATCTGCCTTATGATCATATCAAGATTATCGTTTTGGTGATCATTACAAGTACTCGTATCTGTAGAACATTTGCTTTGCGTTTGTGTTTTGAAATCTTGTTAAACTGTCACTGAACGCCCACACACCTACAAAAAGGAAATCTACGGCATGAAAAACAGGGGGCATGATGGTGGAGACAAAGTTATGGTTGTTCTCGTCGTCTGAGATACTTAAAGTTTTATTCATGACAGTCATATAATTCACACGATTGTCGAGCTTTTGAAAGTGCAGCACATGAGTTGATAACAATGCATGGAGGCGACAAACTATACTCATACTTTACTCGTATTATTCAAACAGATACATTTTAGTTTTTGTAATTTTTTTTTTCTAATTTAAATGGTTTGTATGCAAAAGGCAAATGCCATAAATGTCTGCTGATATCGAAAGAGTGTTACACAAGAGGTGTTATATGTTATAAGTTCTAAAGGAATACATAATTTTGTTTGTTCTTATGTTTATTTCTAGTGGCTTTTTTAATAAATATCAAATTCGATTAAATTAGATTAGAAGAATTTAAAATATATTTCCAAATGTTACGAATAAAATTTTGTAGATTTAAATGGAATTCTTAGTTGTTATTTATCTTTATTTGAATTACTCTCATTCACAAACTGAGAGGACCTGCAAAACATTGTACAACTTGATCCAATGATCTTCAAGAAAGTTGCAAAATGTGCAAAGTGCTGATCAGCCCGTTCGTGACGATCCTAACTTTTCAATTACATTCAAAAAAATTCTACTGGTGCTCCATGTTGCCTGTTAGACTGTTAGATACTATACAATTTATCGCCAGAAGTGGCAATATAAATTTTCCTCCGCGCAGTGCTGCTTAATCCTAATGCCGAGTACACACTATGGCATTTTGTGACATCGCAATAGTATATACTAGTGGCAACGTTTGTCATTTCCGATATTTTTCGTTGAGTGGAGTTGCTTTCCATATAAAAAAAAAAAACATAATGGGAACGGCGTTGCTCACAACACAAGAAATGCCAGATGTGTACTCGGCATACATAAGTCGTAATGGCGTAACATCAAAATTCCAAAGATCGACGAAAAGTGAACACTATGGGCTACAAGAGCAATATTTTCCAGTTCAGTTTTTCACATTACTAACTTGTTAAAACAACTCGAATTTTTCAACCGGCTTCACAATTGATGGCCGAGAAGATGCTTCACTACGACCCAAAAATGCTTCAATTCTGCGAACTGTGACCGTGAAATTTCCTCCATTTATGTAGTGAATTTTGATAACTGCAATGCCTTTTTGAAGCGTATATCGTTCCATTTTATTAATGGCATAATTTTTACTTTTCAGCTTTCTACTAGTACCGGTTGAGTCATGAGAACTGCTAAGATTACGGGCTGTGCAAAATAGGACACTTTCTATTGGAATACCATATACTGAGCGGCATTTTCAATTTAAAGCATTTAACACATTGACCACGGCAGGCTACTTTTTCACTATATCAATAATTATTGGTCCCTATTGATCTATTATAATAGATTAGACATGTTTATATGAGAACGATGATTTTGGCGACTACAAGCAACATTTTTTTTTTTGTAAGAGAAGTAACACTCAGGCAATGAATGCCTACTACTATTACTAGGTGTTACCTTCTTTAGGAAAGCGATAGTGATAGAGAAAACAGGTGGTGAAAGAAGAGATAGAGGAAAGCTTCATTATTTTACAACTCTGCTTTTTGCACGTTTTTTAATAATGCACGGTTGCAGCGCCTCTGGTGTTGGATGAGGCGTATTAAATTTTTGAAGCTGTGATTAGTAGCCATTTTATTGGTTATTTTACTTCTGCTACACAACGAAGGAGGGCGCTCAGATGTTACATTAGGATTAGTATCTGCTGAAGTCGGTATAGTTCAGTGACCAGTGACTATGCCTTCATCACATGAACTTTCCTACAACGACTGATACAAAGGGACACTAATGTACATCAGAAAAATGCATGGAGTTGTTATTTTATGACTTTCTCATACGCGGCTCGAACCCATAACCTTCGTTTTCGTAGTCAACGCCACCCTCAAGTTGTTCTCCATGCTGCTTTTGTCGTTGTAGTCAAATTAAACTACTAAAATATGGAATGAATGAGAGCTTAAAATTGTTGCGTATTATTTAACAGAAAGAACAAGAAATAATGTATTCATTTTTATACTTTTACGTGATTCAAGTACATTTTAAAAGAGTTATTTTATTTCTTCAAATGTGAAATATTTTGCAAGTGGTACCACTTGGATTATGTGTTTATACTTGAGTATCAGCTGCTGGTGAAGCTGCTGCCATTTCAAAAATAATTAAGTAGGTGGCTACAACGCAACAATTGCAGCTAACGGTATTTGAAAACGAGTGTTCCTGGAGCCCGGCTGTGCTAACTGCGCTTAATGCATAAAGTTCGATGCAAAAGAAAAACGCTATATCTTAATGTATTCTCTTTCCACTCCACTTGTAGTAACACCCTGTTTTATTGTTATTTTACTGACTTATATACACACACAATTACATTCATATGCACATATGTACGTACATACGAGTATGTTATCATAATTTTATCTCTTAAAGTTGTAAATGTTTACAAAAATAATTTATTACAAAAACAATAGGAGCAACAACATTACGTTGGTGTTGCTACTATACTCCTAAGTGAAAAAGTGGCGCCTAAATGTCTAATACTTTTGATAGTCATCTACAGTGAGGGGAACTCAGCGATTTTTCCATCAAATGTAGCGATTTCTAACAGGGGAGAACAGCGTCTTAGGCCGAGTACACATTGTGGCATTTTGTGACAAATATGTGCAAAAATAGCAGTGGGAACTAGTGGCAATGTTTGTCATTTCCGATATTTTTCGTTGTGTGGCATTACCACACAAACTGTTTAAGTATCTGATGTGAACAGCTGTGAGAATAAGTTGGCTGCATTGCTAACACAAAAAGAAAATGTGAGCGTGTTGACATTGACAAAATACAGAAAGAACTTTAAATGTGTGCAGGTGTAAAAAATTAAAAAAAAAATCTCTCTGTGATATTTAAAAACTGTCATATTAATAAATTAATTATCATTTTTAAGCACGAACCAAATATAAAATGATACTCGGGGAGAACAAGTTTTCATTTTAAAAAATTCATGATATAATAATAAAATATTTTTCTTTTAAAATGTTTAACTATAATTTCAATAATTATAATTTTTATTATAATCAGGTATGTGATGAAAAACGATTTAGACAAAAAACCAATTTGCCGTTTTTTAGATTTTCTTAATTTTTTCTTATTACTGGTAAACATACGGTGGCACCAGCTAATTGAATAATTTTGCGATTATCCATACGAAAAACAAAGTCTTGCAATGATAAAGCAAACGACACTAAATGTCATTATGTCAAAGTTAGTTCTTGATGTAGACAATGATGAATGATGGGACTTTTTCCTGTCACAATCACACAACAAAATTGTGTGTCATCAAAAAATTTGATGGGAACGGCACTGCACACATATGAAAATGACAACACATGAAATGCCAGATGTAAACTCGACCTTAGGTATGTATCTTGTTGGAAACAAAATTTATTACAAGGCCTTGCTGCTATTATTTCAAGACAATGAGTGCAAAATAATTTGGCTGCTTTAGCATATATCGAATGTTTGTTATACTTGTATAAAAGTTATAATTTTACAATGAAAATATGTGAATATGTATATTGAAGAATATGCGAACATAACTAATTGCCCAATTTTGTAAAACGCAACGCCAAGCGTTGACAAATTTTTTATAGAATAAATTTATATTACAAAATACCAAATTTGTCAACGCCAAGCGTTGCGTTTTATAAGATTAGGCCCAAAATTTTGTAATAAAAACTATAGTAAACCGAACTTATTTTATTGTTTCCGAAGCTTATTTTCACGATCAATAAATTTTTCTCTAGATACAATAAGTACTTTCACGTAATGATATAAATAAGTTATTATTTTATTCATTACAGGACATTCATATATAAGCATAAAATAATTAGATGAATAAGTACCACTCATTACTTTGTAAGCCATTAAAAAAGTACTACCCAAAGGACTTCCGACCAATCAGCCTTTCATCTTTCCTGATTAAGACGTTGGAAAGACTAATAGACAGTCATATAAGGCAACGGCTGTTAGGATCGTCAATACTCTCAAATAATCAGCATGCCTACCTTAAGGGCCACTCTACAGAAACAGCACTACATGAAGTGGTAAGGTTCATAGAGAGATCCCTGGAGCATAAACAATACACCCTGGCTGCCTTCCTAGACATTGAAGGCGCTTTCAATAATGCTCTCCAGGATGCTGATGTTGAGGATTACATCCGCAACTGGATAATAACCATGCTGGGGGCAAGAAATGTCACTGCTAAATTAGGCAACAGTGAGAGGTCGAAATGGGCGTACCGAGGGACACCGCAAGGTGGGGTGATATCACCTTTGCTTTGGCTTCTTGTAGTTAACAAAATACTTTTCAGATTAGATACCTTGGGGGTTAAAGTTGTAGCGTACGCGGACGATGTGGTAATAGCGGTCTCAGGGATGTTCATGGAATTGATAAGTGATATCATGTCCAACGCCTTGGGCACACTTAGCAACTGGGTTACAGACTGTGGACTGGGAATGAACCCAAACAAAACGGAACTGGTACTATTTACCACAAAGACCAAGGTACAGAACTTTAGACTTCCTCGGTTGAATAATCACGAATTGACACTATCAGACAACGCAAAATATCTAGGAGTTATACTGGACCAAAAACTTTCTTGGAAACTGAATATTCAACACAGGGTTAGAAAGGCAACGGTAACATACTACTCCTATAGTAGGATGTTTGGATCTAAATGGGGCTTAAACCCCAAAATGCTTTAATGGATGTATACAGCAATTGTGCGTCCAATACTAATATACGGCTCTGTAGTTTGGTGGCCTGCCACAAGTAAGAAATGCGTGGTAGATCAACTTTATAGAATACAGAGATCCGCTTGCGTAGGAATAACAGGATGTTTAAGTACTAGTCCTTCGGAGGCTTTGAATACTATACTAAACCTTATTCCGATCGACCTTCATATATTGGCGGTATCCTCAAGTAGTCGGCAAGATTAGCGGCATATGGGCTGTGGAGATCAAGGTCCTATGGCCATGCCAGAATCCTGGATCAACTACCCCCCATGCTGAGGAAATCTACTGATTACATGGTGTCTCATCTGGACTTTGACAAGGTGTTCAAAGTTCTGATTCCATCCAGAGGGGAGTGGAAGGGAGGCAAAATGGTAAGGGAATACGACGTCAGTATATGCACTGATGGATCAAGAATGATCTGCGGTGTCGGCTCTGAAGTCTTTTCAGGTGATCTTGGTATAGAATGCTCCTTTCATCTCCCAAACGAAGCAACTGTATTTCAGGCTGAAATTTTGAGAGATACAGGGTAAAGTTGGTATCTTTGTCGACAGCCAGGCAGCACTACTATCCCTAAGATCACATATCACCTCGCCTATTCTATTCGGGCAATGCAAGAGTTTGCTATCTAGACTGGATGGTCAGACTGACCTCACCCTCATCTGGGTTCCAGCACATAGCAATTTTTTAGGTAACGAACGGGTGGACGAGCTGGCTAGAGCTGGCTCTGCTATGAATGTTTCCAATGCCGAATCGGTAGCCATGCCGTTTGGTGCTATTATAAGCTATATTTTCAAACACTATCTCTATCTCGAGACTCGTTGCAGTCATGAAGGGGCACTGGACGGTCGGCAGACATGCTAGTAGGATAGGTCTATCCTATAATGAGTTCTGCCGAAGTTATCGAGAAATAAGCAAAGAAGAAACAATCTTTCACTTTCTTTGCGAATGCCCAGCTTTGCATCTCTCGAGACACAAATTTTTAGGCAGTCATGTACTAGATGATCTATCAGATCTATCTGAGATTGGGTTGAATGACTTTATCAGATATCTCAACGTGACGGGTTGGATCTAGTAACGATCACCGTATCAGAATACTCAGGTACGGTTCTACATAGATTGACACCGATGAGTGTAGTGGTCCTTTCAAAAAGGAATCTTCTAGATTCTACTTGAATGCCTGCGTGTAGTGGGCAGCCACGTAAACCAACCAAACAACTACCCATTACAAAATCTTGAAAAATTTTTAAGTTTTTATCTTTCTTTGATGTTAATAAATAATTCTTAAGCCTTCTTTACTGTTTATCGCAAAAATCTCGAAAATGGGCTGCGATTTATGGCAAAAATTCAAAATAGTCTATTTTTGAAATAATAATATATAATAAATTTTAAATATAAAAACTTCATAGGAATAGCTTGTATACTCAACTAAAATAAAATTGTTTTTTTTAAGTTCACTGTAAACTGTAAACTGTTTTGTTATGACGTTGTTCAATTAAATGATTGATGTGTATTATCTGGTTCTGGCTAGCGGGTTTAAAGAAAAAAGTTACCATCACTGGTTATTTACAATAGGAGATTGCTATTCATTATTAATATTTTTGTTGTCGTGTGCCAACTTGTCATCATAAATATATTTAGGTGAAGATATGTGTACATACATACATACGAGTATGTACATTAGAGTGGCCGTTATTTTTTTTTTCTTTTTTTTGATTTCATATATTTTCTCCCCCAAATTGGTTCAGTTTTATTTAAAAAAAAATACAAAAAAATTCATAGCGATAAGTTGTGTTTTAGGGGGTGCGTCCGACCCTCAAAGTTGGCCTTCAAGCCCATTTTTCAATATAATTTGTTTGTTTCAATATAGTTTGTTTGTTTTTAAAAAATATTTTACAAGAATATTATTTATTTATTTATTTATTTGATATTAAGATTATATAAAATATAACAATAATATATACATTGATAGCACTGGCTGCCAAGGCCATCGTCTACAAGAATATTATATATGGCAATATTTTAGCTCTTCTAGTCAACAACATTAGTATCAAAGAATTTTTTTGCTAAAATTAATATTTTAGAAAATAATGAAGAAAATAACCAACAAAATACCAAAAATTATATTTACCAAAATTATATTTATATAGAAATTCTTTATATTAAGCGTGTAAACTAAGAGCTTATATCTATTAAATTATTTCATACATACGAGGTTTGTTCAAAACGTATCTCGCGGGTTAAGTACATTCGAATTTTGATTGTTTTTTTGTGGCGTTATGTTGGTACTCATGTCTCTCACTTATGGCGACAATTTCGGCCATTTTGAATGTTCAGTTAATTGTTGACAGCTGCTTTGCTTGCACGTGTTTTGGCTCGTCTTCGATTTTTACCTTGGTTCGTGCGGCAGCTTCCATTGAGATGATTGAGCTTTGGTTTCCACGTCATAATCATAAACCCACGACTCGTCATCAGTTATGACCCCCTGGAGCAAATTTGGGTTGTCGCGGACAGAGTCTCCAACAGCTCTAGCAATGTTCATGCGATGCTGTTTTTGGTCGAAATTGAGCAATTTTGGTACGAATTTCGCGGCGACCCGTCTCATGCTCAAATCATTGATAAAAATCGAATGGCACAAGCCAGTCGATATGTCTAGGTCCTCAGCAACTTCTCTAATGGTGATTCGACGATTGGCCAATACCATTTTCTTCACTATATCAATTTTTTCGTCTGTTGTTGAAGAGCTCGGGCGTCCGGCACGCTCTTCGTCGTTCACATCTTCTCGGCCTTCTGAGAACATTTTATACCACCGATGAACGTTGCTTCGGTCCACTGTAGCTTGTTGTTCTTGTTGTTCAGCTTCTTTGTTTCATTTTGTTTTAATAGCTAAAAAATCGAAGACGAGCCAAAACGTGTGCAAGCAAAGCAGCTGTCAACAATTAACGGAACATTCAAAATGGCCGAAATTGTCGGCGTAAGTGAAAGACAAGAGTACCAATATAACGCCACAAAAAAAATAAAATTCGAATATACGTAACCCGCGAAAATTCAAAATTCGGGATACTTTTTGAACAAAAAAAAACTAAACAAAAAAAATTACATTGAATAAATGGGGTTGAGGGGCGGACGCACTCCCTAAAACACAACTTATCGCTATGAATTTTTTTTTGTATTTTTTTTACATAAAACAGAACCGATTTGGGGGGAGAGAATATAAGAAATCAAAAAAAAATTCTCCATACAACTAACGGCCACTCTAATGTAAATATATGTACATATATGTACACACATGTATATATACATATGTTTGTACATAAATATGTATGTATGTATGGTTGTTATCTACTTTAGTCTGTCTGCCAGTCTGTATAAATTTATAAAAAAATTTTGCAATTATTACACTGCTGGAGCTAAAAAAAATATCAACTTTTTTTATTATTTACTGCTGTTTAATTTGTCTTATTTTAACCATTTGTTGCCTGTTTTCAAATATGTATTTTTTTATATCACATTGTATTGTATAGAGTTTAAATTTTTTTGTTTTAATTTTTAATTGATTTATAATCTTTTGTCTGAAGGTGTGGGAGTCACACACAGCGATTTTGATTTAAGATTATAATTTTTTTTTCTTAACATTGATTTTTAATTTGGTCTTATAAGTTTATATATGTAGTTCTATGGTTTGAAGTTTTGTATTTTATAAATTTTATTTTCATTACGTCTGTTGATAATGACTGAAAATTACTCATTTTGCGTCAACAAAAAATAAATAAATAAGAAAGAACCTTATCAGAACAGAGATTAAGTTCGGACACGCGTATGAATTTATTGAACAGAATTCGATGAACATTTTCCCAATTATTCTTTTAGTAAAATATGAGCATTTTTTCAATTATTTTCATTAGAAATAAAAAAAGTGGTTTTAATTAGTGTGAAGACAAGAAAAAGTTAAATTGTTAACAAATACATTTATAGAAAAATATAACGATGTTTGGCTCGCAAAAAGTTACGGTCAACTCATATGTATATATAATTAAAATAAAGTAGTTCTTAACGTGGGACCTGATTTAAAAAACTGTATTTTTCGACCAGTCAATTTTAAAAATCGAATATTGGAGTTTTGTAGAGAATTCTTTAAACATGAAAAGTGCATGTATGGTTCTGAAGAAAATGTTGTTTTATTTTTGAAAAACTTCCATTCTTTAACATTCAAAGTTGTAAATTCAAAATTCATATTTTAAGGCTTTTGTTTATATTTTGGAGTGTTCCAATATGACAACAACAACTGACAATGACAGTGACAACTTTCAATGGTGTAAAAAAACCGTATGAAGTCATCACAGCACAGTGGGCGTTATATGATTGAAATATAAACATTTAGTGTTTTCACATCTAAAGTTAAAACCATAAACAGCTGATTTTGCTTTCGTTCACACTGCAAGTTTGATAAGTTCAGGTTTTAAACCACAGGTTCTCTAATAAGTTTGTTCAGAATAAAATAAATCTCCTATAGAAATACGTGTATTTAATGCTGTATTTTTCTGATTTTTATAACACTTACTTGACCAACTGTACCACAGCTGTTTTTGTTTGTATGAAAACCCAGAAATTTTACAACGCGCTCTAAAATGGAAATAATTTTATATTTTTTAAATGAACATTTTAAAATTATGGAAGTACATATACAAAGTGAAGAAGTGCTTGGAAATCAAGTTATTGGGTAGTGTGAATAAAAAAAAGTATTTGCTTTTTACTTAAAAATCTGTTTAAAAAAACAAAAACCACATACGTATTTGGGGGTTTTTTTAGAGTATCACAACTTTGAGTTGGCATCACTGCTTTATTTGAGCACCCATTTAACAGCTGATAGTTGCTTTTTGCTTAGCTTGCTTTGAAATTCCATTATGAATCGACTTACACCAGAGCAACGCGTGCAAACTGTTGAAATTTTTAATCAAAATAATTGTTCTATTCGTCAAACTCATCGTGCACTTCTTCCATTTCCGATGAGGTGTGTTCAAAAAGTATTGCGAATTTTGAAGACGAACCAAACAAACTGAACATTCAAAATGGCCGAAATTGTCGGCATAACTGAAAGACATGAGTACCAACATAACGCCACAAAAAAATCAAAATTCGAATATACGTAACCTGCAAAAATTCAAAATTCGCGATACTTTTTGAACACACCTCGTATGTATGTATAATAAAATCTATTGAAACTTGTATTCCAAAAAGTCTGTTTGAAATCAAATGGACTTAAACGCCTTATACAGCAAATTATTAACCAGAGAAGAGTTTACATAATAAAAAACTTTTTTTTGACATCGCTTGAGAAAATCATACAAATCACGAGTAATCAACACAATTTCACTATTTAATGTCAAAAATACACACGCAACTTAAATGCCAACCATTAACAATGATCGTTATAGAGCAACAAACAACAAACATAATGCCAATAATAAATAAGCAACTACCCTGCAGGAAATGCGAATAGTGAAATTGTAGTGATTTACTAGTGAAATTGTCAGTATGTACCCAGCCAATGTAATCATCTATTGACTAGACTGTAGCACTATTGACTAAGTAGTTTTTTTGGGACCACATGGAGACATTGGCACCAAAGATTCGCTAGTAAATTTTAGGTTCTCTAGTCTACATATCGATATTTCCTCGCTTTATGTCAATAGTAAAATTCTAGCGAACAACAATTGACATTGTACGAACAACAAGTGTAGGTGTACCCCAGCCAATGTAATCGTCTATTGACATATAACATGGGGTTGTCATTGAAAATCTACCAGTAGACTTTAGTACTATTCTTTTACGACCATATGGACACATTTGATCCGATGATTCACTAGTACATTTTAGTGACCGTCATCTACAATTTCATAATGTTACGGCAACAAACTTAAACACATACATACATGTGTATTTATTTTAACAATATTGCACAGCAATATCAAACTATTGACGCGTTCATTGACAATGTCACCAGAAATACACTAGAACTGTTGTCTCTAACGTATCTCTACTCGCGCATAAAAGGAAAGTTGTCAACATTTCAACTAGTCCAATTGTCGCTAGAGAAGAGAGTGTTGACATAGAACATAGAGACATATGGTTCTAGGCTGACTAGAGGGTAACTAATCGTATGTATGTATGTCTGTATGTGTATATGTGTGTGTGTACATATTTATGTATGTAAATATTTATGCATGTATATCTGCAACTTGAAAAATTATTTTTATCTATCATTTCATTAAGGCGTTTCATTTAGAGCGATTTAAGAAACCATTTAAGAAATCATTTAAGAATAAAGACAATGTTGCATGTGGTTCTACTCTGTTGTGTTGCACATAAAGAATGTGTGCAAAGCCCCTGAACGTTTGACTGATTGACTTACATTATTGCAGAGATTTATAAATAGTTGAGGCTATTTTTATAACAAAAAATTTTATTTTAAGATTGATGACTGCTGCTCGAAGCATTTAACGCTGCTTTGTAATGTTTTTTTTTGTTGCCTCTGAGATTGTCCAGTTGAGTTCCTCTTGCATGTCTGGTTTTGCAGATGCTAACCAATTGGTTAAGGATTGCTAAACTGCAATGAAAGAAATGCTTAATGCTGTGGTGTTATTGATGCTTGATTGCTTTGATATGCTTGAGGCAAAATATCAAATGCAAGCGCTTCATTAAGAGGCTTTTAGTTTAAATTTAAATAAAATAAAGAGGCCTTTTGATGCCAATATGTTTGGAATATAATATCATGGAAATATCCACCACGGCTTCGCTTTGCAATGGAGAGTTTACATCACCTCCAAATTATGTGACCAGAACCTCAAATCGCTTGTGTAAAATATTCAATGTGACACGTAGCGCCATCCTGTTGAAACCACTTGACGTTTTTGAACCATATCATATCAAAATGCCCAAGTATGATCAATGATATAATACCACTCTTTGTAGTTTTATCACAAAACTGTATGAATACAACCCACTGTGCGTTACATAGTTGAAAAATAAATAAGATCATAATCATATTTTAATTAAATCTATGAAAATAAGGAAAAAGTGCTTAAGTCATATTTTAATGGTTCGCAGGAGAGCACTTTTAAACTTTCAAATCGATTTTTAAAAATTTATTTCTTTTGCAGTTAAATTGGGAAAGTCGATGTACACTTTTATTTTATTAAGAAAACATCGTTCTACAGACTGTAACTAATACATTTAAGTTGAAATATACCAAAGTACAAGCTAAATTAAGAAGCTTTTATTCCACATGAGATTATAAATTGAAAAAGTATAAGCTGCAAGTCATTGCTCTATAACTTCCTGGAAAATTGCACAAAATAACTGGGATTTTTCTCAGAGATACTTTTGAATATGAAAATTACATTAGTGCCATTAACTTAAAATTTGCTCATCTCGACTTAAGCACTTTTTCTTTTTTGCCACAGAAATATAACCATAATATCTGAGGCAAACAGGAAAAAGTGCTTAAGTCGAGATAAGCTGATTTTGAGTTAATGGTACCGCCATAATATGCATACTTAAAAATGCCCCTGGGCAAAATCTCAATTAATTTGTGCAATTTTTCCAGAAGTTATAGCAAAATGAACTGCGGCTTATCTTTTTTGGACTTATAATCACATTTGGAATAATTGCTTAATTTTAGTTATACTTTGATGTATTTTAACTTGAATGTATTATTTAGAGTGTGTAGATCGATGTTTGCTTAAACAAATAGAGATTAACAAAGAATTCCCCAATTTAACTGTAAAGGAAATAAATTTGTGAAAATCGACTTGAACGCTTAAAAGTACTCTCCTGGAAAACAGTCAAATTTGAATTAAGCACTTTTTCCTTTTTGCCACAGAAATATAACCATAATATCATGTGATATAATTATAATGAAAACTATTGAAATTTGTATTTCAAAATGTAGGCTTTAAATCAAATGTACTTAAGCGCTTTAGACAGCAAATTAAGAACCAAATCTTGGATATCGAACTTCTATAAATTCAGATGTACTCGTATTTGACAAAAAATAAAACAGGCTTCCCTCAACAAAAATTTAAAATTTTATTAAGAAAATCAAAAAGGAAAAGCGTTTGACCAATTACAGAACATTTAACACGTGTTTTACTTTTTCTTTATTGCTTGAATATCAGAAAAAAAATTTAAATTGTGATAAATTTTTACAAAGAAATAAAACCAAACAAACAAATTTATAAATTTACTGAATCAGACAATAGTTTGTCTGCAAACAAATTGGTTGCCTGAAAATAAGGTCGACTTTTTTTCAGTGCAAATAGTGTACGTAGTGAATATAAAAAAGTGAATAATTATATTTTAATAGCCAAATTATTTTGCAATTTAAGTTTTTAGTTTAATTGGTCAAGATTGAAACCGTGTGCTGATTTCAATTACTTTAACCTTTAATTTTCTTATCAATTTCGTTTAATCAAATTCTTTTTTAAACATTCTGTTTATTGCAGATATTTTTTTGTTTCTAGTTCTCTCTTGTAGAGAAAGTTTTTTATTGAAGTATTTTTTTAATTGATTTAAATGTGGAATATGTAGTTTTTGTACCGGAATGAAATTACGAAAAGACTAAAGTGAATGTTTCAGGTCTGCAACTGGAGTTGACATTAGCCAAAACGGTCAACTCACGCATACTCGTACCTTGATTATAATGTTTTATTTTTTAATAGACACCTCCATTCACTCATTCGGGCAGTCGTTCGTTTTTTTCCTTTGTTTTTTGCTATTATTGTTTATTCGATTAAAATTGTTCATGCATATGGTTTGATTTTTGTTGCGAATTAAAAAAAATTAAGAAAATTGTGTATTCACTTTTTCAACTAAAACATGGTTTCAAGTACCTTTAAATAAGTTTGTTATTAGATAAAAAAAAAAATTAAAAAAAAACTTTCTTTACTTAAATAACTATGTAAAGAGTGAGTTTTTACCGACTTACTTTATGGCAACACTGTTTTTGTTTGTCAACTCAGCTGTTTTCCGGTATCACGGTACTGTTAAACATGTTCAGTTTGGTATATTATAATAAACAACGCTTGTAGGCTACACAATTTTATTATCAATTTTCATGATCGGTTAAGAAAGTGCATCAGTGCACTTCTTCCATTTTATGGCCAGTTTGGGCGACCTTCTGAGGCGGCTATCCGGAATCGTGTGACTAAATTTCGCCGCAAAATTACATTATTGAACATTAAACCACCCACACGCATACGTAACGTGACCAGATGGTTTTTACAAAAAGCGGCACATGATCTATCAAAAAGCGGGATTGTTAAGAAAATATCCCCAAAAAGCGGGATTTAAAAATAAAAGCGGGATGAAGCACATTAGACCTATGGCATCGGTTTTAATTTTTCATTAACTCTATGTAGCTTTGTGGCTCCGCCCCCTTTAAAGATATATAGTCTGAACTCTAGATTTAAACTCTTGGACACCTCTTTAAATGCTGCATGAAATTCCATAACAATCGGACAGCTCTTTTAGAAACTGCAGAATTATTTTAATTTTTTTACAAAATCCCCACTGTGTATCGGGTACTTTAGGCCTCACTAAGCAACAGAAGGCACCGTCGGATCGAGCTAAAAAATTAAGACCGTATTTATGGCAGCAAACTTCGTATTTTAGACAGCGCTTATATTAAGAATTAAAAAAAATTCCATGCAAGCTGTAAACAGTCTAATGCACATGCACATGCATGTCGTGTGTACTTAGGAAACACAGTTTTCAACTCAAAAGGACGATTTCAATCTCCTCAATGAAGAACGACTGCAGCTAGAAACTTGAAAGTTTGTGTA
The DNA here is from genome assembly GCA_936439885.1 of Nowickia ferox. Classification (NCBI taxonomy): domain Eukaryota; kingdom Metazoa; phylum Arthropoda; class Insecta; order Diptera; family Tachinidae; genus Nowickia; species Nowickia ferox. The sequence continues at coordinate 119,256,321 of OW387023.1, read as the reverse complement.
AGTAACGATTTTTATAATGTGCGTTGTCTTACAAAAAAAAAGTTCGAATTGGGCATGTGGGTGTGGGTGTGACACCTACCATAAAGAAAAAATATTTATTTTGAGATATCTGGAAAACCAATATAGGGAAAACCTTTAAATTTTGTTCAGATAACTCTGTTGATATTGTGCACTGTCTCTGGAAATAATTTCAAAATTTAACAAGTAGGCGTAGTGCCTTTCATATAGTGCAAATTTTTGTTTGTCTTCAAAAATAATACCAGCGTACCGATCTTGCTGATTTGCTTACAGCATATTACTGATGCTTAAGAAGGAACAGGAGGCTATTAATTTTTTTAAGCCTAAAGCTGTCGTGGCACTTCCCACATAGAAGCAACATTTAATTCAAGATATCTTGGAAGCCAAAATAGTAAAAGTTTTGAACGCTAATAACGAGAATATTATTAAAAAAGGAGTCAATAATGGAGCAAAAAGGGTGTAAACTCCTAAGAAAATTAAATACTAATTTTTTAGATCAGACAAGTGAGCGTAGCCTCGCTCCTCTTAATTAGAGAAAATGTTGTGAAAGTCTTCATGACTATTTATGTTAATAATGAGAATTATATTTTATAAAATAGGGAAGGTTTGAACCGCAAGCGTGGCACTTGTAATATAATATAATAATTAATATAATTTTCTTGTCATCTCAAAATGTATATGGGGTGTAGCGAAGCAGACAAGGGTTTGGTTAGTTAAGCATTAACTACACTTAGAAAACTTTTATCAGTTACATTTTAATAAAAATCAAATAAGATATTTTAAAACTCTAAAAAAGCGGGATACAAATTCAAGGCGGGATCAACCTATGAAAAGCGGGGTAATCCCGCCTAAAGCGGGATATCTGGTCAGTTTACGCATACGTAGAGTGTGGACCGAGGGAAATATGGCAGCTGTATCCGCCAGTGTTTTCGTAACCATTTGCAAAAATTGGGCTTCTGTCACTTTTTTTTGCCCAAAATGGAAGAGCTGGATTTGGTTGAGATGTGGTTTCAGCAAGACGGTGCCACATTCCACACACTACGCGAAACAATAGCTCAACTGAGAGGCGAGTTCGGTGAAAGGTCTATTTCCCATTTGGGGCTATTTTTTGTGAAGCTATGCTAAGGCTGATGTCTATAGGGGCAAGCCCGCAGCAGTTAACGCACTGGAAGACAATATTGAAGAATTTATTCCTGAGATACCGGGCGATATGTTAGAGAGAGTATGCCAAAATTGGACCCAGCGTAAGAACCATTTCAGACTTATTCGCGCTCAACATTTACATAAAATCGTCCTTAAACAGTGAATTATATAGATCTTTCTACCGACTCAAATAAAGATTTCATACATTTCTCTAAATTGTAAGTGTTTTTTCTTTAAATCAAATCCGAAAGCTGTAAAAAATCACCTTGTATAATATCAATTTCCTTCTTTCCGTAACTGGCATTGTCTCAGTGTGAAAGAATTTTCTTAAGTTTCGATTCCTTTCAAACAGCCCGCTATCTTTTCGTCTGAAACAAAGCACTGAATGTGTAGGTTAGGTCAATTGAGCCCAATGTCAAATTAAAAAAAGCTACTCATAAATAAGTTTAATAGCAAGCAACAAAGACCATAATTTCAAAAACAACTCTTCGCCCGGCTTTAGTTTAATTAAGACTTCAGTCGGATTACCACAAAAAAAAAACTACTTGACAATTCGTTAAATGAACGTCTCATAAATAAATTTAATAACAAGCAAAAATGTTTTTAAAATCACACAAGTTCAATAGCCTCAAGTTTAACAGCAACCTACTCACAATAAATTTATTTATAAACATACATATGTGCAGCAGTAAACCTTTTGTCCTCCATTATTTTACCACGGCAACAACTTAATCAACCGAAGTACACACAAGAAAGTAAAAAATAAATAAAAGTCCTAAAAAAGCTTTAAAACTATCTGTTAACATTGTATTATCTTGTTACATTTGTTTAAATTGTAGCGGCTTTTGTAAAGTATTTTGCCTCAAAGACGTGCCACAACTGACAGCAGACACACTTTTACACTCAAATCGGATATAAGAAGCAGCGAAAAAAAAATAACAATCTATTTTTATCATTTCATATCATTAACGATTACGACGAAAAACTTTATGTTTTAATAAAAATTAAAGAAAACGAGAGCATGACTTTTAAAAACATGAAATGCAATTCGAAATAACGGGCGAAACAAGCAAAGAGAAATCTACTGGCATCCACAGCAGTATGAGAGTGTGCAGTTAATGCTTTTTGCGGGTTCTTCCATTTTCATTATGAGTTGTGTTCCAATGTGAAATTTTGAGAAATATTTAAATTTTCTACAATTCTAAATTTGTGACCCTTTTGAAAAACAGGATACAGAGAAATAATTGTCTCTGTTTTTTATATAAAACTTATAATTTTATAAAAACATAAGCAAAGCCTGAATTTTCTGTGCGTTTCGTTGGTGAAGAATTTGTATGAGAAAGACAGAAACTACCTTTTAAAATTTAAAAAAAAATTTTCTTTTGGTTTTCCATATAAGTTATATTATTTAGTGGGACGTTTTGTACAATTACATTAACGTCCCTTTTCACAATGTATGATTAAGAGTTAACGCAAACTTGAACTGCAATTTCTTCCCCGTTAGCTTTTAAATGTACGAGTACATTGTGAAAAGGGCCGTAAAACACATTGTTATAAATATCAGCCAAAAAGGCGAAATATAATACTGACATCGCTACCTCAACTTTTGCTAATTGGTTTTTTTTTTTGCTTTGACAATCGCCTCCTTATTTAACATTCTTTGTAACCACAAATTATTTTACTACATTTTTGTCATCATTGTACACTGATTGTGTTATTTTTTAGCTCGTGTTAAAATTTAAACTTTTTGTTGCTCCAATTTTAAGTTGTTTGGCCATTAACGACAATTTACACATTCTTTGTTAAAAGATTGTGTCATGATAGTGTGAAAAAAACCAATAAAAAAAGATCATAAACTTCCTAAAATCAATAATGTTATTTAACAACATTAAAACCAACAACAAAAAGCGGACAGACACACGCAGATTGGAAGAAAAAAATAAAAATTTATACTTCTTTTTGTTACCACACGGGCCATAAAATTACCACACAGCAAATAATGTGAAATGCATTTCTAATTTGCCAAGTTTTGGGGAGCGGCATTTGTAAGGTGTTAGATTTGGAGAAGGTGCTAACAAGAGAACATTTTAGGTTTGTACATGCCTACAGGCAAATCCCGGTATAACTAACGCACGGTATAATGTCAGGCCCATTCGTTATAAATACTTTTATTTTAATTAATATTATTGTAGACGCGACAGCAATTGGTTTTCAAATAAACTACCAAATATACAGACTAACGTACCACACTTATTTTAGCATTTACATTTCTTCTGCTGTTTATTTTGTTTAATATTTTTTGCCGTTCGTTATACAGAGCACACTTTTGTCAAAACATACTCTATATAAGATAGTACTAAATTTTTGAAATATGATGCTATAAAGGTTTTCTTTTATATTTTTCGATTTTTTCTTTATCATTCGTTGCATCAAGTACAAAATTAAGGGCCTGACCCACGATATCGACAACGTTCGACTTGTCGCACACTTACATATGAAACAACAACAAAATATTAAAATTTGTTTTTGTTTTGAATGTAAGTGTGCGACAAGTCGAACGTTGTCGACATCGTGGGTTTGGCCCTAAGATCGTATTCTTCCATTCGCTATATAAGGTTGTTAATGTAAACAGTTTGGACGTTCATTTTATAGGATTTTCTTTATAGTGAGATTCGTTTTACCGAGATTTGCCTATATATCAATATTCATTCATACATGTTAGAAAAAAATATCAATAAGAAATAAAATTTTAAATTTAATTTGTAGTTGTTGCAAATAACAGACAAAAAGTTTAATATATTTGTCGTATTTTGATTAAATTTAATTTATTTTCATTCGATTTTGAGTTTCTTTTTAGACTTGAAATTTTTAGAATTTTTCTTCTTCTTTTTATTTTTATTTTATGTTTCTGTTTTGTGTAACATAACAAACGTTTTTTTTTTTTTTGTTAATTTATGTTCTTTGATTTATTTATGCTAAAATTACATGTGATAATTTTTGAGGAGCAAATTACACCAAAGACAATTTTAATTATTTTGACAAAGACGAGCATGTAGCAAAATAAAACTATTCCAGCTTGTCCTTCCCCTCCTGCTTGTATTTTTAAATTGTCTAACAAAAATTTATTGTTATATACGACTGGGTTCACGAACGGTAATTTTAGTTGGGCAACTTAAAAGCTTCTGGAACAGAGAGAAGAGAATATAATGAAGAGGAGACAAAGTTAGAGAATTCACAATGACTATCTTAAAATTTTAATGTGGCATCACTGTGTCATCTTAAATTTTTCATTTTGAGCAGGCAACGATGTAAAACACAGTACATTGAAATATTAGAACAGCAAAACTTTTTAAAATTTAATATTTTTGTATTTTGTCTTGAACAACAGCTGCACTGACAGTTTTCACTTGTTCAGTTTAAGATCATCATATTGCCATATTGAAAATGACATGATTACCAGACTTGCCAACCCATATTAAGAAACTTAAAGAGCTATGAGACAACTTTAAATTTTTAGTTGAACTATAGTGAATTTTAATTAGCAATAATTTCTTAGTCGGGCTTACGAGTAAGTTCAGTAATTTCAACTCTCATTGAATGAAATATTTGTTAATTAATGTGAGTTTCTAAAGCTGAGAAGAAAAATTAAACTAGACTTTATTAGCTGGAGGAAATACCGATATTTTCTGTGCAGCCACGCACTTGATCAGCATCCATGTCTATCTACTGGGGTAGAGAGTGTTGTTAACATCAGCTATTTAACGCAAAATTTTCAATGAAATGGAATATGAGAAATGATTAAAAAAGTAAAGTTTAGTACGAAGTTATATCATCTTCTTTAGAAATTCACATTAATTAATAAAAATATTTCATTCAATAAGAATTGAAATTACTGAACGTAAGCCCGACTAAGAAATTATTACTGATTAAAACATAAAGACATATTTTAAAACGCTATTGTAAACTCCCTAATCATATTTCCTCTCTCGCTTATGAAGTAACGAGTTGCTCAACTAAAACTTCCGTGTGTGAAGCCAGTCTTCTTTAAAGAGAATTATTTGTTCGAAAATTTGGTGGTATTTTGCAAATAATTACTGGAATATGGATTGCAACCGAACTTTAGTTGTGCTGCCACTTACTAAAATCGTATTTCGTATGGCAACTCACAACTAACAGCTGTTAATGGCAGTTGCCCAATTGCAATAATATTGGCAACCATAAATTTATAGTTGCTGCTTAGTTTCTAAAGCAAAAGGGCAGTAAATTTGAAATAAAAACATAAAATTAAATTAAATAAACACATCCTACTTTCGGAAGACTAAAATATGATTTACAGCTGAAAAAAGAAATGGTTAGTTAAACATTATTTTAAGCGGTAATTCTACTAAATGATTTGGATTGTACTTCCTTCTCTTCATCGACAAATAATTCCACTGATCGAATCATCTTTATGGTCTTTCACACACGAGACTAATTTTTATGCCGCACAATTTTTGTTCTTTTGTTCTTTTGTTTGTATTCATTTAACATTTCCGGTTTTTTAAGTTGTGTGTGTATTGGTTTTGTGCTGCCGATGATGCAGGGTTGTACCTGATTGAAAAATTATGCCAACCACAAAACCAGTCTCTCACCTACAAACTGGCATGTTATGCCAGCACAGTTGTTCTCGCGTGTGAATGGTGTATGAAAAGTAATTTTTTAACGCTTTTTCTTAACAATTTCCTTTTTAGCACTCTTATTTCTTTTGCGTGTTTTGAAGCTTCGTTTACAATGGTAAAGTAAGAAAATAAAAAACGTTGATTATTGAGTTCTTGTTTTAATTTTGATATTGGTGGAATTTATCATTTCTTTAAATTGTAGTTTAACATAATCGGCCATGTTCTGTAAACCGAATCCGAATAAATTTCTCGTTTTCGAAAAATAAATAATGGCCCCATTGATGTGTTTTAAATCATACATACGAAATTAATTTCTGATATGATATTTCAAGCTCTTAAAAATAGAAAACTACAAAAAAGTCTGAAAAATATTCGCTAATAGTGGATTTAATTTTTCTAAATCGAGCGTTTTTAAATTGACTCGATTTACAGAACAGGCAGGAATATCTCCAGTTGTTCTAAGAATTTTTTCTTTTTACAAAAATAAAATATTTTACTAAATAAGCAAAATATATAAGCACTCCATTAAAATAAAATTTATATAAATAAACTAGTTTTTATAGTACTTGTAATTCTAAAAATACGAGTAGTCCTTGTAATTCCCAAATACATCAGTTGTAAAGTTTTTTGTCATATTATTTTCTAGTTGGTGAATTTCAATAATTTTGCTTACTCTCGCATTAAAAAAAATAGGGAACACAAAATGTCAACAAGCAAAACATCTGGCTTCGAGGTGCAGTGATGCCACTTATTGATACTTTTTGTTCCCAAGGAATTTATGATTGGATGAATTCTTTCTCGAGAAAATTGTTTTCAGTGAGAAATAAATTCCAATGGAATATTCATGATTGGGTTGCATTTAACGAATCTTTCATAAAGCATGTCAGTAAATCGTATGAGACTCGTAAATTGCTCTGCCGTATAATGCTTATATGATTCATACAGAGAGAGTCTCAAAAGGCATCACCTGTAACTTTTTAGTGTTCTTTCTTAACTTCAGGTTTTTTTTACTTTTAAGAAAGATAAGTAGATGGTTTTGGCTATTGTTACTCGTCAGATCGTCAGCAGAAGATTATTTTATGAGTTATATATAGTAACTACAATCGTCTAACAAACAGCCTTTGCTATCTGTAAACTTATGAAATAATTAAAATTTCTTTTAGGGAAATTTTGCTTGCTGAGAACAAAAAAAAAGCAAATTAAAGAATAAAAAATCAATGACAATGAAAAAAAAATTACACAATAAAGTGTGACTAATAAAAATGCTCACTATTTTCGTTGTGGAAACATGAATTGAAGAAACGGAATTGTAGAATTCAACAAATTATAATAGACAAAAATCTGAATTGTTGATTCCGGGTTTATCCAAATTAAATGTTTATTTATTTATTTTTTTTATTATTCTATTATTGTAAAACATTCAATTAGAGACTCAAATTTAATTGGTAAACAATTTCCAAACAATGGGATAATTATAATTTTGTGAATTATGAATGATTAATATTCAAGCATTAATAAAAAATAATTCAAAAACAGAGAATTTAGCAAAATATCTCAATCTTAAAAAAAAGAAACATTACATTTTACGAAACGATTACCTTTCTTGATTAAAATCAACAGAAAGAATATTCAATTTAATTTATTAATCATTTAAGCGTTTCTTTAAGCCCTAAACAACTTCAGTATACTCTTGCGATTTTAACTCGCCAAGAGTCTTGCTGTTTTCCATGCGATTTGTAAATGACTTAACAAGTAGGTACTGTATGAGGTGAATACAGTGCAAATTTTAGTTAAAGGTTTCAGGAAGGGCCCATTCATATACTACGTAACGTTATTTTCGGACGATGTACTCGTATTCATCTTTCTTTCAGTTGTCGATATTGGCGACAAAAATTGGGGCTTGTGTACCCATTATCGAAAACAACTGACTCCTGTTGACAGGTTTATGCTATTTTCTAGACAGAAATAGATTGCCAGTAGCACAAAATTGTTCTCGAGAGCGAGTAAACAAGCCCAAATTTTTTGGTATTGTGTTACAGTTACGTCGATGTCGACAACTGGAATAAGGGTGACTAATTAAATTCGCCTGCAAAAATAAAGTGAAAGAACCCATGGGAAATGTGAACAATTCCCTTGAAAAATATTGCTCATGATAAGGGAAAAACTTTGTAGGGAGTTTGGGAAAAGGGGAAAATATTTCGCAGGAAAAACTGTGATTAAAAGATTTCCTTCAAAAAAAATATTAAATGCAATTATATATGAATTATGCATTATTTAATATATTCTTTGAAGTGCAGTTCAAATTAAATACAGCAGATCCTTCAAGTATGTACTAGCGTTTCAAACACGTGAAGAATCAAGGGTTTGCGTTCGTCAGAACATCTGTTTGGCGTTTTCTATTTAAAAACGCAAAACGCGAATTTTAAGCAATATACGCTTTTCTGGACATTTTCTGGAAATCTATTCAAATATAATAATATAATAGAAGTCTCTTTCGAATAAAAGTACAGTGGAATGCCGGTTTAACGAATACCGCATTTAACGAACGCTCAAATTCTTCTCATTGACAACCTTATATAACGAACAAACCAAAAAAGTATGACTCAATACAACGAAATTTTTTAAAAACTACCTGTTGTGTAAAAAGAAGGAATGAGAGAAATTTTCTTACATTATATCGTTGATTAAACTGGGATACCACTGTAAATAAAAAAATAGCTTTGGCTATTAAAATAAGACCATGTGACATCAATAACTCGAAAAAAAAAGGCATGGAAGCCATAAAACTTGAGTCCTATTTTTAAGATATACTCGTACATATGTAAGTATGCGTAGTAAGCTTTTATATAATTTTAATTAGCATGTGATCAGCTAATAAAAATGAGCTTAAAGACTAAAATTTAAAACACCACTTTATATATATATTTTTTTTAACATAAAAATTAAAGCTAAATCTCAGCAACTCTTTTTAGTATATGCACAATATAATCTATTTTGGTTACTTTTATTTCATTGGAGACATCAGCCAGTCAGCCTGCCTGCCAGCCAACCAGCAGATCGTGTATGCCTTTAAGGTTTTTCTGTAAAACAATCATGTGATCAGACGACCAGGAATACTGCAACAGCATTTGAAAATGCTCTTGGATTTTTTCTTACAAATTCTTTACACCATTAATTTGTACACTAATGAACATGTGGATAAGAAATAAAACAAATATAAACTTCAAACATCGTATAGAACAGGGGTGGCCATCCAGCTCTACTAACTTTGGGAGCCACGTTTACAAACTAACATTAACATTTTTTTAAAGCATACATATGTATAGGATTTATCAAATTTTAGGGCCAAATTGAAAATAGTTTCTCCTTTTTTGTTGAGAAGGCTATTTTTAAGGTTCCATACACCAAATTTGAAAAGGGGAAAAAATTAAAGGGTGCTCTAAAGCGAGCAACAACTATACAGATAATTACATATTGATACTTGCTCCTACTAAAAGAATCGACAATCTCTGTGGTCTCCCACTCTCGTCCTGCTTCTCCAGCATACGCTTCGATGTTACCTTTCTTGAATTAACTCAAGGCAATGAGCCCACCTACGCAATAGCGAGATCCCTCTGGTCTCGCCTAAACTCCCATAGAACGAACTTCACTAGGAAGCACTTGAGAAACCTTGTGGCCACTTTGACCGGTCACTGTGCTTTCGGAACCCATGCTAATGACTACTGCTACAGTTGCAATGATGAGGAAGAGGAGGAAAGTAGCTTGCATCTCATCTGCTTTAGTCCCGAGTTATCGGAAATTGAACTCAAAAATTGTAGCCTTTATATTACGAGCAGTGACTGGTATAGACGCTGACCCCCCCCCCCCCCCCCCCCGCCCCCTTTGAAGTTCGTATAGTATTACGTATGTAGTGTCCGTACGGAACCCTCCGTGTGCGAGTCAAAGTCGCACTTTACTGAACTTATTTTATGTTTTGTCTATATTTGTAACAAGAAATGAAGTAAAATATTTCTTTTTTTTAATATTTAATAAAAAAATTTTAATCAGCAACAATTTCTTAATCGGGCTTAAGTTCAGTATTTTCAATTATCATTGGATGAAATATTTTTATTAATTCATGTGAGTTTCTAAAGAAGAGAAGAAAAATTAAACTAGACTTTATTATCTGGGGGAAATACCGATATTTTCTGTGCAGCCACGCACTTCATCAGCACTCATGTCTATCTACTGAGGTAGAGATTGTTGTTAACATCAGCTATTTAACGCAAATTTTCAATGAAATGGAATATGAGAAATTATTATATTGTGTATACAATTATTGATTTATCTTTTGTAAATACATTTGTAAGTATCACTATTCATTTTCTGCTTTTCCGTTTTTCTCACTAACTGAGTTATATCAGTCTACCTAAGTTTGCTTAAATATTCTTGTTTATCTTTTACAATAATCACATTAATTAATTTTACTTATTCTCTTCTTTGGAAACTTACGTGAATTAATAAAAATATTTCATTCAATGAGAATTGAAAATACTGAACTTAAGCCCGATTAAGAAATTATTCCTGATTAAAAATTCATTCTAGTTCAATTAAATTTAAAATGTTTCATTTAATAAAAAATTTAATTTTTATTAATTTCTTCTATAAAAAATTTTTCTTATATGAATATTAAATATTGTGCACAAGAGCCACTCCTATCGATTTCAAGAGCCGCGTTATGGCCATCTCTGCTATAGAATGATAATTTTTTCCCCCCCATTTGCATTATTTTTTCAGTTTTAGTGATTTTTCGTTTTTAGGTGTTCAAGGGGTAGAGTAACTGGTGCAGTAGTTGGAAGCTTCTGGACACTTGTTTGACTGAAGTTTGTTTTCTGTTTTCAATTTAGTTTGTATGTTAATATGTGGATGTTTGGAGGCAAAAACCCTGCAGCTGTTTGCACAGTCTCGCTGTCATTTTAAAATATATTTTTTCGTTTTATGGTACTAAAAGCAAAATTACCTTTCTTCAATTTCATTTATTTGTTATTCATTTGTTTCTGTATTTGTTAAAGTTGCTGCTGAGTCTTACAATAAACGTGGGGAATTGAAATTTAATTAGAACAAAATAAATATTTTATTACTGGCATAACATTAAAGTTTATGGCACCAGCATTGAATTGGCTAATGAGGACGATATTTCAGAAAACAAACTGTAATGATAAATTTCGTAGTTGATCTGAAAAAGCATCTAGAGAACAATAAAATATTTATAAGCTCAAAACAGCCATTAACTATAAAAGACTGATTTTGTTTTATAAAAAAAAGTAATTTTCTAAATAAAATTCTATTTTGTCTCTAAAGGAAGAATAACAAAAATCAGTTACTTAAATAGATTTCATATTTGCTTAGCAATAAAAATGCATCCTATTTAGTTGGCTGAAATTTTTATTAAAAGGTTTGTTTCTCTCTTTCGCAGCGAGAAAATTGCCAAATACGAGTAGATGCTTAAATCGGTTTTGAAATCAAATAAAAAGTACGAGTACGTGTATTAAAATGTCTTGTCTAATGGACTATTTTTATACACACGGCTGCAGCAGATGAAATAAAGATAAGACAAATTAAATTTATAGACGCCCTGAAACTATAGTAACCATACTGGGAGAAGTTAGTTGTTGTTTTTTATGATGTTCTTAACCCCAACAATTAAGTCAAATTTAATTTAGTACTTGTTTGTGTTTAAAGCTTTTCATGCCAGGATCATTTTGTGGTGATATTTACCATGGCCTTGATGGAAGTTGCTTCGCAATTTATAATATTTTACTTTCAACGTGCATTTGAATTATAGTAAAATATTTTATGCTGCCATAAAAATGCACATGTAAGTCCGAGAATGAATTTCACATTTTATTTTATTTATTTTTCACAAAACACAACGTCAACGATTTTACACTTGGCCAGAGATTGGTTATAAACATCAGCTGTTAAACTTGAACTGGTAAGAAAATACAATAGAATACCAGAAATGATGTAACTTCGAAGCATAAACAAATTTCTCGTATGCTATTTCATTACTTAAAATTGCATATACCGACGGCATATAGTATGAGCACAATAGCTCGTTTGCCACCCGGTTCGATATTTTTTTTTGGGTTCCGTACACCGAAGGTGAAAATAAACCCTATTGTTTTCGCTACGATGTCCGCCTGGCTGTTTTCTCGGGAACCGCAAGAGCAACGAACCTGAAGTTTTCACAGAATATGTAAAACTTTGGCTGCTACAACAACAAATATATGACAGTTAAAAATTAAAGGGTGTTCTAAATCTTAATGTAATATGCAAATAATATTTACACTTGAAATTTTCACTGAAATTTAAAAAATCAAAATTAAAGGTTATTCTATCAGTTAATGTAATTTTGACTATGTAATTTTGAGAACTTGCTGTATCTTGGAAACCGTAGGACGCAAACTCTTGAAATTTTCAAAATCGCTGAAACTAAAAAATCCCATAATTCAAAAAACAAAGAAATGAAAAATCACTCATATGAAAAATATCACCAAAAATAAAATAAATCGCTAAAATGCAAAAAAAAAATCACCACAAGTAAAAAGGTCGCCAAAAAAAATTAAAAAAATTGCCAAATCTAAAAAAATCGCTGAAACGAAAAAAACGCCAAAACTAAGAAAAACCGCTAAAAAATTTTTAATTTGGATTATTATAATTATGCTCATTGGTTTGCACTGTTTGAAATTGGCTGAGAAAACAAGAGTTCTTTTGGCTATCAATATGATAAATGTGTGGCAATAAATTTGCCTTTAGGGTCTAGCAAGAAAAAAACTCATCAGTTTAGGAAAGTTGAATTTGTTTTAATACAATCTCTTCTATGTTAAAAAACACTTTTTCCGCAAAATATTTGTGTACTTTTATATAGTTTTTTTTATATCAAAGTTGCTTTTTTTATTTGTTTAAAGCTTATGGCCGTTTTGATTGCTTTATTTCTCAATTCATGCTACCGCCAAAAATTTGTTTGCATCTTTGTTAATCTTAAAGGTCTAACACATTAAATTTTTATGGCTTAATTTAAATTTTGAGGATGGTAATTAAGTACTGTACGTACGTCCTTTAAAAATTCAAGCTAAACAGTCAAGAATTTTCGTTCACTGGCGGTTTGTGGCTTAAGTCTTTTGTTTTATATTAAAACCTCATCATAACGATTTAATTTTTTTTTTGTTAACTATTGAAACAACGACTTCTTAAGAATCTATATAATTTTTCAGAAATTGAAGAGTTTTTTCAAATAACCCTTTTTCCTGGCGCTTAAGCAAAACAATAATAATTTTAATCATCAGAAATTAGTCATACGCTTATTTATTGCTTAAAGCTAAAAAATGTATATAAAAACATAGAATACCATTGGATAAGAGAGAGAGAGAGAGAGAGAGAAAAATCTGTAAAACATCTAAGAACCGGCGCTTGGTAAGTGCAGGAATACTCTTACGCCGAAGTTGTAGTAAACTATTTCATGAACTAAAAATAACTTCATGACGTTATTTTTTTTTAATATTGAACATGTCTATAACTTATAAAAATAGAAAATCGCTAGAAAAAAACTTATAGCGAATAGAGATGAAACACACAAAGCGACTTGGTAAACAAAACAGCAATAAAATATTTAATAATATTTATAAGTAGTGAACAGAATTAAAGCGTAAACTTTAACAGCTACTTAAGCAATCAAACACAAAGACAACAGACAAACAATAGCTTATTTAAATAAATTATTTTTAAGGAAAAAAACGTGATAACAACATGTTGTAATATATTAATTACTATAAGACTGTTTGAGATAAAAAAAATTTAAAATAAAAAAGTAAACAAATAAAACAACAGCATGCCTGCAGTAACCACCAGCTAAACAAATTACCAACTATTTTCGATTAATTTTTTTTTGTTTTGTTAATATAAAAAATATTTATTTAAGTACCAAACTGAATTCGTGAAAACGATGTTCAGTTATGGCGTTTGTTTTTTCTTCTTATTTTGACAAATGACTTTATAAAGCCATTAACATGACTAAATTGCAGCCAATACCGTCGACAGCACAATTCGACATCATCCACAACATCGTCATCATCATCATCATCATTATTATTATCAACAATAGCAGTAGCATCAAGTATTCAATGTTACTGTCAAGGACGTTGAAGGCCGGCCATTCAACGACTTTTTGTGCTTCCAAGCTCTTTTTCTTCTTTTGATATTTATTTTTTACAAATTGTCTTTCAAACTGTTTAATTATTTCCAATATTTATTTATTTAATTTTATTGTTTTTAATCAACTTTTTATAAATGATTTCTTATTTGTTTCGCGTTTTTTCTAAATAAATATGCAAAATTTCTTTTATTGCCGCCGCCTTTTTTTACATTGAAATTAAATATGTATATGTACATATATACATATGTCTAAGTTACTTTGACTCCCATTGTAGCATAGGGCGCCTATCAACAATCTACGAGACGAGGGCTAGCAACTTCCAAAAATCCAAAACTTGCTAACAAATCGCTGAAATTAAATATGGTAAGCGAAAAATAAATTCTTTTTGGGCATAAAGGCGCAAGAGCAGAATTTTACTGACAATCACTTGAGCATCTCCTAAAGTTTTAGGTCTGAGAAAATATGAACCCAACTAATCTATTTTGAGTTTTCATTTTAGGGCCACTATTACAACTGGGCGATAAACTTCCAGCTTAGCAAAACTGAACTATAAAGTTGCCTTTAAAATAAATACAGTGCAGAATCGGTTAGCGCAACTCTCGATACGCGCAACACCTCGATATTCGCAACACCCAAATTCTTGACTCTCTTAACGCAACTTTTCAAAAAACAAGATCTCAATTAATGCAACTTTGCAAAGAAAGTTAAGATTCTCTCTTTCGTTTTGTTTTTTTTAATTTAGTCTTTTATAAATAAATTCAGAACTATAAACCTTTGTGCATGAAATCTTATACTGACGTACACAAATCATTTTGATTTATCGCTATTCTAGGAATGACAAAGAATTTTTGCGTGGTGCTTCTGTTTAAAAAATCCTTTGATTGCGAGCGGTTGTTCTAGTAAGATAAACGAAATGCCTGTAATAACAAAATTTATTAAATTAACAATAAAGCAAAAGAACGAAATTCTGAAGAAACTTGAAAGTGGCATACCTGTCAAAACAACTTGCAATGAATACAAAATTCATAAATCAATATTATGTAGAATTAAAAAACCGAGCAACTAACGAGCAACTACTAACGAAGTTCGTGGAAAATTCATTTATTTTAAAAGTGAACCTTTGATTCTTTAATAAACATTTTATTTGGTTTAAAATAGGCATAAAAATTTTTTACTCGGTTTTCGCAACAAACTCAGTTTTCGCAACAGCCGAATTTGCACTGTAATAAAATTTTTGTTTGGTGGCAACATTTTTGTGGATACTGTGGATATTGATTGTTAAAAATGCTAAGTGACAACGACTTGCTTTTGTTTATACTTAGGATTATTTTAGGATTCTTGATAAATCTATAAAATTAAAGGCAATAGTGAGCAATGTTTCTTGGTTGCTTATACGATTGATTAAACTACGGGACAGAAACCGGCGTGTTTAACAGAGCTCTGTTGAATATTAAAAATTTTTTATTTGTTTTAAAATTAACTTAAAAAGAAGTCAAGTTCCTTCGCTATGCCTTCTTTGCCTAAATATAAAGCTTAATGCCTTCAAAGTGTTCTTCATATACACAAAATTATTTTCTCCCATCTCGAAATTTTTCAACAAAAAAACCAAAATAAAAATACCAAAGCTCTTGTTTTCGTTGCAATGGTCTTTTTGGAAATTACGTAGCAAATTTTTACAAAAGGTGGATGCTATGACTTTTGCATATTGGACATTCTGCTACACGCCCAGGTATCCTCTCCGATATTATTTTACTCCCCAACTCCTAAAATTTAAAGAAAAATGCCAAAACGTATTTTTTGATTATCCCATATGCACTCAATCTAAGTCAGATTCACTGAGATACCCAAGATAGTATGTGAAGGTGATATCCCTTGTGTATAGACTGGATGTCTTTCGAGTATGGAACGCATTTCGAACTGTGTCGTATGAGGCCACATTTACCGTTGCTGGGTTTATATTAACGAAAGTGACAAAAACATTGATTAATGACTGAAGGGAGAATGGACTCACTCACTGATAACCGATATCAGAACATGGTTGAATAGAAGACATGGTGACTTAGACTACTATCTCACACAGTTCTTGACTGAACATGGCTCTTTTAACCTTTTGGACAAGTACCATTTTGCCCGTAGTGGAAGTGTTGAAAAGGATGCTGAGCATGTTTTCTTTGCCAGCTCATCATTTCACAATTAGACCGAGTGCAAAATTCGGATTATGCTAGAATCTTTGTATAACTGGACCAGCGCACAGTGGGATTCTCGACCACCTAACTTCAGAAATGGAATGATGCAGTTTCGTAGAGAAATTTTTATGTATAAAATGTGCAGTTATGGTTTTTTAGAAAATTTTATATTTTTGGAGTGAATCTTATGCCAGAGTGCCAACAAGAAATAATTTGTTTTTTCACAAAATTTGTGGTCCATATGTGCATAATTTTTTTCATAATACCATTTGATTTTAATATGTATGAAAAATATTGCATTTCGTTATGAATTTAAAAAAGAAATTAATGCGATATTATAATTACATTAATGGAGGAAAAGTTATGTAGCCTACACAAAAAAATTATTCTCAGAAATTTTTAGAAGTATAGGATAATGTTTTCTAGGAAATATATAGGGTGTTTTTTATTGAGGTATAGAACTTTAAGTTGGCATCACTTTTTTAACTGGCGGCCATTTTGTCAGCTGTCAAGTGATTAATATTTAGTTTGGTTTGCCATTTCATCATGAACAGGTTGACAAAAGAACAACGCTTGCAAATCGTGCAAATTTATTTCGAAAATAATGGTTCAGTTCGCGAAGTTTACCGCAAGCTCCGTCCATTTTATGGTCGACATAATCGTCCATCAGAGCAATTATGGAATGGACCTGTCAATTGGATTGATTGACACCATTGGATTATTTTCTTTGGGGATATGTGAAGTCGCTCGTCTACGCCAACAAACCAGAAACGTTAGGGGACTTGGAAGCCAACATTCGTGGCGTTATTGCCAACATACGGCCCCATATGCTCGAAAAAGTGGTTGAAAATTGGACCTGTAGAATTGGCTTTATTCGAGCCAGCCGCGGCGGCCACATGCCCGAAATCATATTTAAACGTTAATGGCATGTAGTACAGTTTCGACAAACACTGACATTTTTCGACATTAGCCATCCAAACAGGAGTTTCAATAACACGATGTAGTCTAAAAAATGATAGATGACGAATAAGTAAAGATTTTTGTGAAATGATGAACAAAATTTAAAGAAAAAATCTTATATATATTTTGTATGGGTTTCATGAGTCTTGATGAAACCTGGCATTATGCTACGAACACAACTGGGACGAACGACGATTTTCGTCCACGTCGACGAATTCCTCTCTTATATTGGATAAAGTTTTTTTATTGTGTGTGCAAAGACAGAGAGAGAGAGAGAAAATATTGTTTTTTCGTCGTTCGTCGGCGTACAAAACATTGTTGCGATTTGTGGTACAATTGTACCAAATTTGGTACAATCGCATTTGCATTGGTACACTGGTACACTTTATACTTCAGTGGTACAATTTGACAAAAGTACTTTGCAATACAGTAGAAACAATTTTTGTTAACAAAGTTGCCCAACACTGATCATGGTTATGCTCATATTTTTCATTTCTTTTTGTAGTACTTAATCCAGTTCTTTAGACTTTGTATGTATACCTACATATAGTTGGTTATAATGAATTCTTACTGTGTATGCTTGTTTAGCAGATGGCTACATTTTGGTAAAATTGATGTTAATTTGGTACAATTTTACCATTTTCATTGTAAAATTTAAGAATAGCCATATCCCAACACTGGCACAAAATGGAAATAAATCTCTCTGAGAGTTCGTCACGCAAGACGAATTTCGTTTAACGGCGGTGTTGTGTTCATTTTCATATGCACAAATGTGTTTTATTTTTTATGACGAAAGTTTGCACCGAAAAATTCGTTATTCGTCCCAGTTGTGTTCCTAGCATTACTCTTTCAGTTATTCTACAAAGTGTATGTATGTACCACATTTGAAGACTTCTGTTCGGATAGGAACAATTGTGTGCAAAAAAGTGGATTTGAATTGCATTGGAATGGGCGGCGGGCGTGGCCAATTTTAATGAATCTCAGCATGTGTTCTTAATTCTAGAAAGTGTATGGACCAAATTTGAAGACTTCTGCTTAAATAAGAAAAAATTTACGCGGAAAAATCGATTTGAAATGTATGGCAGTGGTGGCATTGGTTGTCGTAAAGTCAATGCCATTTTTCAATGATCTAAAATCACTCCTTTTTGCACAAAAATGTATTACGCCATCCCATTGTGCAACATATGTAAAGTCGTGAAGTTAGTTCTATTAGAACTACGTAAGTTAGAAGAGATTCGCCGAAGCATTAATAAAGCTTTTATCGGGTCTATTACCTATTCTAACCTGTAATGTAAGCGTTGCGGTAGTGCCACGGTGTTGGTGGAAGGGAGGTGCCTTAGCGTGGCAAGTCACATTGTTTCCATTTCGTTAAACAACCAAAAATACACACATACATATGTATAATTTAACAAAAACTTTTGCATATTCATAAAAATTCCCAATTAAATTCCACACACAATGACCAGAGTATAAAAAATTTCAAGTTCATTAAAATTATTTCTTAAAAATATCCTAGGAACAGCAACAGCAACAGAAACAGAACATTTCCAACAACAAAGAAGTTTTCAACGGTTAAATTGTAACTTCTTTTGTGTACAATGATGCTATTAGCAAAATATAAATTTTTTTTTATATAAAATTACCCAATAACAACTCATGGACAAAAAGTATTTACAGGCCCATCAAAAACATAAAACTTTTTAAAACCCATAAACAACATCGTCAACAGCAACAAGCATTAAAGCAAAAAAGCCCTTAAATGAAACATAAATTCTTAAATTTAAACTTGAATTTTGTGTGCCGAAGCAAAAATTATATTGCAGATGGTATAGATACAAACAACAGCATGGGATACGAAAACAGCAAGAACGCAACGAGCAAACGGACGTACATATGTACAGTATGTACGGTATGTACGGTACGTATGTAAGTGTGTAGTATAAATGAAATCTAAGAAGTGCAATAAATGCCCTCAAGGAAATTGAAATAAAAGCAACAAACACGACACATGCTAGGAATGCATAGAGAATTGCTCCTCGCTCACATACACACCCAACACACTTGGAAACAAGTGATTGTGTGGCCCTAAAAATTAAACAAAAACACCATCAGCCATGCCACCTTATATATACATGCAACAATTGCACCTTACATACATACATACAGACAGAAGAATAAAAGCATACAATACATATGTACATGTGTGTCCTTGAGAATAGTCATAATAATAAACAAAGTTTTTTCTCCTCTTTTTCATTTTGTATGGTACACAACAAAGCAGCAAAACATTTCGAGGACATGGTACATTCTGCATTAACCAAGGTAATATACCACCTCTTAAGCTGCTGCGAATAGACAACAACGCAAACTCTAAGAAACCATTAAAGTCCGGCTGGTAACGTGTGGGTATTAAAGGTTGTGTTTGGTTGCAAGCTTTGCTTTCTGCTTGTCGATTCCTATTTTTTATTTTTTTATTTTTTTTTTGTTCTGTTGTAACCCTTTTGCATTCTCTCTGCCTTTGCTTTTAGTTTAGTTTAGTTTAGTTTAGTTTAGTTTAGTTTAGTTTAGTGTTTTAATATCTTTGATTAGCTTCCTGCTAGAGATGGCTTTATGGCTTCGTAAATGCCAGCCAGCACACGCAAATATATTTGTTTTCACTGTTGATGAGCTTAATGACATGATTTATAATTATTTTATATATGTAAATAGTATATAGTTCATTATCTACCTTAAGAATAAATTTAAATATTCTGTAATGGAAAATGTAAGTGAACGATAATTACGTAAAGCTCTTAATGGGCTTTGGGCTTCAAGTCGTTTGTTTTAGTGTGCTAAAACAAACTATTAAAAAGTTTATATTTTAATTTGAGATAATCTTAAGGGCTCTCAATTAAATATTTATAGTTTTCTTATGAACTTTAAAAACAAAATTAAAAAGTTGATAAAAATGCTCATGCCCACTCAAAACGACAACTAAAAGTCTTAAGTTACAATACAAAACGCAACCTTTTCACATAAAAATGTATTCTTTTAATTTAATTTTATTCTATTTAGTGGTTCCGTGGAAAAGAAATACCATAACTTTCACCGTTGTGTAGTAACTATAAAAATAATTCAAACCAATATTTATTGGAAAACTTATTTTTAAAACTACAGATTAGATCGCTTAGAAAATTAATGTTTCCCAAATTATTAAATATTTGTCAGGTTGTGCATGGTTAATGAATTTCTTATCAGCACAATATTATGCATGAACATGAGCATAAAGAAGTTAAATTTCATACATTTCACATTTCAAGTTACATGCCACGCTTTTTACGACGCAACATCGATAGCATTGAAAATAAAACGAATTTTTTTATCTAAAAAAATACGGCACAATTTGTTGTTTTCGAATGCCGCACACCATTATCGGCGATCTTGTGGTACATTTCAGCCTTATACATTTTTTTCATTGCGCATATGTGAATTGTTTTGATTCTTCGTACTACAATTTGCTTAGCGTTATTTTTTCTGCTAAAGCAAATGCCAAATGTCAACACTGCCAACAAATTCAGTAAAGTGTGACTGGGACACAAACACGAAGGGTTCCGTACGGACACTACATACATATATAATACTATACGAACTTTAGCCTATATAATCGAATATCGTACCTGTACCTGGATTCAGTAACTTTTATTACGAGAATCGCATCGCTATAATATATATAACAAAAATTTCTCGACTTTGCTATTCAGTAACATATTTTAACGATATTCGCTGTCGATTGAATTAAAAAAGTAAAGAAATAACAAGCTCAAATTCATTTAGTTTTTCTTTAATTTTTCTTTGTGCTTTTAGCTTATTTTGACATTTTGTATGCAGGAATGCCACATGATATACAAACAAATGGCGATTATAACACAAATGTACAATATCGTAAAAAGAAATTACGCAATCACATTATCGTTACTGCAAACTAATAAATATGTCGATAAATTTTTACGATTTTTGGTTCGCAAAAAGTTACAGAATCCAGGTACTGATGTAGACACTTTTTAAACAATTTTAATTACACCGTAAATTATTTTTGGTTTGTGGCGATTTTTTTACTTTTGGCGTTTTTTTTTTAATTTTTGGCGATTTTTTTCGGTTTTTGGCGATTTGTTTAAGTTTCAGTGACTTTTTAAGTCTTGGCGCTTTTTCTAATTTTGGCTATTTTTTCGGTTTTTGGCGATTTTTTCGTTTTGGCGATTTTTTATTTTCGGATTTTTTAGTTTCAGCGTTTTTGAAAATTTGCAGAGTTTGCCTCTTACGGTTTCCAAGATACAGCAAGTTGTCAAAACTACCTAGTTAACATTACATTAACTGATGGAATACCCTTTAATTTTGATTTTTTTTCAATTTCAGTGTTAATTGGTGTAGTCTGCATAAAAATACACTAAAGGTGTCTTTACATGGTAATACAATGCATTACTACATGTCAAAAAATGCTGTAGATTATACAAAAAAAAATTTAGAAACTTAAAGTTTCTCATCACACCAGAGGTGTATTTCAAAGTAAACATTGGCAGCACTAATGGTATTTATTGAAGGTGTTGACACTTTTATAAAAACAAACAAAATCAACTCAGAAAATTTTCATGTTGTTTTTGTAAGTATTTTACGACTGCAACCATCAGCTACTTAACAGGTACAGCAAAACCAAACAAACAATAAATAAACTTTAAAAAAAGTTCTATTTTGTAGTAAAATATTAATAATTAGAGAGAATTTCATAATATTTTGATTCTACTAAGTCCTTACACCTTAATGCATTAAACACATACCCACAGCAGGCTACACGAACACCGACTTCAAATGCCGCTAGCAGCATTTGTCGCCTCGTAGCCAGCTACTTAATTATTTTGGAGACGGCAGCAGCACCATCTGCACTTCAAATTTAAGTATAAATAAATTGTTCAGTATTGCCACCTTCAAATATTTCGCATTTATAAAGATTAAATTACTCTTTCAAAATGTACTTATATGACGTAAAAATATAAAAATTAATCAATTTATGCTTTACATCAATTTTCGGATATTGTTTCTGTTAAATAATATGAAATAATTGTAATATCATTCATTCAACATTTTGTATTATACTGGCAACACTGAATTTTCTAATTGTGGCCAAAGAAATATAAATTAGTTTAATTGGAATACAACGACCAAATGAGCATAGACAACAACCTGCCGCCCTGTTGCCTTGCTGTCTTCAAAAGAATCACTCTCATATAAACATGTGTATTCTATCGTTGACATTTTGTAGTCGGTAGCCTGCGGTTATGAATGTGTTTAATGCATAACTTTTAAATTTTCAAGAGTATATTTATAATTGTCTTTATATAACATTAGGATTTCAACATGTTTCGCTGCTCGCTTTAGAACACCCTTTAATTTTTAACTATGTTTGTTATTGCAGCGGCCAAACTTTTACATGTTCTGTGAAAATTTCAGGTCCGTAGCTCTTACGGTTCTCGAGAAAATAGCCTGTGACAGACAGACAGACAGCGTAGCAAAAACAATGGGGTTCCTTTTCACCTTTGGTGTAAATTAAAATTTCGTGATCGAAATTGCATTCGAAAATAATTTCGGTTTTCTGATGATGATGTCACTCAATAAGAAGCCAATCGAGTTTTTGTTTCAGTGTTGAAAAAAGCCAAATAAATGCATTTCACAACTCTGAATAAAAAAGTGCGACTGTTTTAATACAGAAGAGTGAGTGAATTGCAAATTGAAAAGTGAAACTTGAGCGTGTGGATCACAAGTTCCTCCAAGTATTATCAACTGCCATAATAATTTATACCAATCAAGTGTGGTTTTTGTTATTGTTATATTTTTTTTTATAAACCGAGGCTACCTTTGTTTTGCCTTGCATGCAGGTTTTCTGCGGAGAATATAAGAAAAACTTTAAAAAAAAATTTATAATTGTTCTCATGTTTATTTTTACTCGTAGTATTACAGATATGAAATTTCTTGGCAAAAAATATCCACACTCCGATATTATTTTCTTACTTTTCTTTTTCTTTCATTCAACCCACAATAATTTCACTTTTGAATTCTCAACACTTCATTGAAAATTTTTAGCACATTTTACGCGCATCTTTAATGGTTTCGCCTGGAACTCTTGACTAAACACTTCAATATTGACCCTGTTTTTGATGGTTCCATGTGTTTTTTATTTATCTCAAATGTTCCTAAACTAAAGCAAATTTTGAAGAAGAAACATCAAAATATGTTTTATTCTTCAACAAGTAAATGGAATATTTATCAAGTTCTCATCGTTCGCAGTGCGAAAACAAATTTGAATTTTTTTTTTTTTTCAAAAACATATTGAAAGCTACACAGAAATTCTCATTAATGTGTGTATTTTTTTATTGCCTGGGGCTGTTTTCATAATGTACATATGTACTCGTATGTATGTACATATGTATATGGTTTTCAATTGCCGTATAATTTAATGTTAACATTTTTTTTGTAAGTACTGGGTCAGAAATGCAAATATGGTTTTAGGAATAATAATTTGGAGATAAAATTTTTGCCTCAAACTAATACTGGTAGTAATACAATAAGTTTTTCAAGTGTATCTTCTAAGATTTATTTGGCTTGAGATGGTTTCACTTTTGGTAGTAGTGCATTAAACACATAGACCTTGAGACACGCCTGTCATCCATCCAATTTGTCCCAAACAACTCGCTTGTTATTTTGACACCTTAATGGTCTTTGTTTTTACAATCAGCTGTATTAAAACTAATAAACAAGTGATTCAAATTTAGCGCCAGTTCCCGGGCTAAATTTAATGTAAAACTTAAGTTTCGCCGGTAGCGTTTTCTAAGTAACCGCTCTCAATTTCTTTTAAACCTTTGAAAATTTTGTTTATGTTAATTTGTGTCTGTGAATCACACCAATTTGTAAATTTATTTTCAATTTCAAATGCCCAGAAGGGACGCACGCCTTAGGGAATTTTATAACTATTTAAAACTATTTAAATTATATTATTTTTTTTTCTTCTGTTAAATAAAAATGATAAAATGGAAAAATTAATATTATTTAGAAACTATTTTTTTTTTTGCTCCCTAAAACTCCAACATTTTTTTAAATTGTGACCTCGATAAACTGAGAAAAAAAATCTATTTGTATCTTGTGCTAAAAGTACAAGTGCTAAAAGAACAAAATGCTCTCTATCAGGTCAATTTATCTTTGAAATACATAAATAATTTATTTGAGCTGATTAGTACACCAAAAAATCTTAAACAGAAACTTAACGATTTTTTTATTTAAATTAACTGTTGTTTTTTTTAGTTCAAAACTTTCATCGCTTAAGGTTTAAAAGTATTTATGCGATGGTGGTCACAAATTTACTACGAGTATGTTGGTCGTTCATGCCTTGACATTCCGGAATGATTTTCAAAGTTAAATGGATGTCAGATGCGAGTATGCAGCACAATTCAATTTAAATTACACATACATATTTATTCAGAAAAATAGTTTGCGAACGAAAGTTTGTATTTAGTAGGGCGATTACTAAGCAAGTACTTATTACTTACTTAAATACACAATTTTAGAATTTATTTCTTAAAATTAATATCGTGCAAATGTAAAATCTTCTCCTAACAGACTGGTAAAATTTCTAATGATGGCTCGTGAAGTAGACTACGTGATAGTTGTCGTTATTGGCACAAACGTTATATTTGAGATAATGGCGTAGGAAAACTTTTATAGAGGTCAATTTATGCCATTGGATTTTGACTGTACGTGAACTTATTATACGAAATAAAATTTGAGATTATGGCATACGTGATCGTATAACTGATTCTATGATTTTTTCAAACCATCCGTAACTGTCCGTTAGCAAAATGTAGTGCGAGTGCATAAATATTTAAGTTTAAATTTAATAAAATGTGTGCATAAGTAAACAAAAATTGCAGTGCAAAAATTATATTTTTAAAGCATCATTATGTTTCTATGACTGATTAGATATAATAAATTGAATTCAAGATAAAAAGAAGTAATGACATAGCTTATGAATAAATCCCAAAACTTGGTAAAAAAGAATGTTCCCCTTAATATCGGCCAAGGAAACGCTACAGCCAAGCTGTTACGACCTTCAATTGTTTTAAAAAAGCTTCTTCGCTCAAACGGAAAAGCTTTGCAATGCTGTAATTAAGTGTTTATAGATACATTTTGCGAAACATATTCTTAAAAGCTTACTCGGTGTTCGACAATGCCAATGGACTGCTCCGATCCCTCAGCTGATTCTGTATTATTTTTTTTTTATCTTCTTCGCTATCACGTGTGTAAAATGGTAAAGGGTATATTTACGAGTATATAGTTTTGTCAATCAGTGTCCAATTTCTACAATGTAACATACCATTTACACATGCCAGTATTGTGGCATGTCAGTTCGATAAACTCAATACAATCACGATTTTTCACCAACACACTCAAATTTTTCGCAGTGGCAGCAAAATTTGCATGCGAGTGTAAATTTGGCATTTGCATGTCATTGAATGTCAAAAAAAGAAAAGTGTCTGTCAGATACAACTTCAACTCTTTGCGTGACAAAAAATGTGTATAACACAATAAAAACTTTGACAACACTCACTTTTTGTTTGACTGATTTATTTAATGCATAAAATACAGCACAATTCGATTGTTGTGTAAACCAAGGCATATCAAACTCATCAGCTGAGAGAGACTATATGAAAAGCGCAGAGTTGCAGCTAATGCGTGTACCTGTATTTAATGTGCCTTGGTGTAAACAGTAATAGTACGTTTCCACTATGAGCAAAACAAGTTGCTTTTCTCAAAACACTTCGAAGTGTTTCCATTATGCCTTTTTGTGTTTTGTGTTTTATACGAATTTTCGAAAACAATTTGATTTTATTGTCAAGGCCGCAAACCTTCTTATTTAGACTAGTAAAATTTTCACTCAATTACATATGAACACATTAAAAATACAACTGTTGTGGTTGTGCGGCTTTTTTTCGAAGTTTCAGCCAGCAACGCAGTGTTGCTCTGACAAATTGTGTCATGTTTTGGAGGAAAACAACTTATTTGAGGTGTTTTGCTGATATGAAAAATGTATGGGAAAACATGTAGCAAAACATTGGTTTGAGCAAAACAAGTTTTTTGCTTCAAAACACGTATATGGAAACGTACTATAAAGCAAACGGCAAGAGATTCAAATATTTCCAACAATTTTTCGTTGATAATACGTACACAACAATTGTTATATACATATATTCTGGGTCCTTATGAATAGGGAGACCAATAAGCGATGTCCGTCTGTCTGTACGTGAAATCGGTTTTCCGAAGCTCCCAGAATAGCTAGAGACTTCGGTCTTGGACTGGCGTGTCAGAAATCGTCCGAAATAGATTGGTATTGAAAATCAGTAAAATAAAAAGATGGTTCCAGAACTATAAAGTTTAAGCTTTTTTTGCCATATAACTAGCTCAAACTTTTTTTTACTATGGTTACTTAATCTGTGATAAGCTAAGTTTCAATAAACATTTGAATTTCTTCTTGTACTGAGGATATATTTAAGTCTTTACGAATATTTTTGTTTGTGAAAAATCATGGCGCTGCTACTTTCTGTTATGTTGAAAATTATTGAATTAATGTTACGTGTTCTTATTTTTGAGTTGCAGATTTTCCCTGAGTGTACATACATAAATATGACTAATCATTGAAGCTGCGATTTATCAATTAACTTATGAACTGATGTAGACTTTTGATTGTTTTTTTTTCTTTTATTTAAGAAACGGGCATACTAATCTTTCATTCATTAATATTTTAAGTACAATAATAAATTTATTTGTTATACAAGTAAGGGAATTTGCAAATATTTGCTTGCACAAACAATGAAAATATTAAAAAGTAACAAAATCATTTGCAAAAGATAATGGGAAGGCCTTTTAATGCACGAATTCCAATTAATCACGATTTATCGAATTCTCAATAAAATAATACAAAAAAAAATATCATGTAAAAACAGCGCACAAAAATAAAAACATTTTAATGAATGGCAGCAATATAATAAACAAGTGTGGCCGAAAATTTTATTACTTCATTTTAAAAATTACCCCTTTGATTTTTTTAACAGAAAACTAATTAAAAATATATTTTCATCATCTCACTGAAGTCTTTGTCTTTCTAATGCATGCAGCGAAAAGTGCATTTAACAAGAAAAACATTTTTTTTTTAAGTATATTTAGAAATTAATTTTAAAACAATACTTTTTAATTAATTCAGGATTTTTTATTTGTTTATAGCCGAAGACACAATAAAACATTTTTTATATAAAACAAGAAACGTGCCGTAGAACTGATAATTAGTAAAGTAATCAATTAAAAAAAAAAGCATGAATTAAAAAATAAAAAAAATTGTAAGCAAATAAATAAATTTAAATTTAAAATTTAATTTAATTCGATTACTTTTCAATTACATACATGATGTTCTAAGATTTTTCCACAATTTGGTAGAAGCGATATTTTCTAACTTCTTAATCTCTCATATAAAATTCCGGAACTACGGAACCGGTTGCGTGACGTGTCCTGTGACAGGTGTTTTCCCCTCTAGGTTACTTATTAATATTTGATACAAAATAAACAATTGTCTTGGCATGATTTGAAATTGTTTCTCTAATTTTTATCAATCATACTTGAAAAAGAAACTGTAGTGGCAAAATTTTAATTATTTTATTTACACAACAACACAAGAAATGCAAAAATGTTTAATGTTTAAAAAAAATGGTTATTCCCTAAGGCCAATTAAATAGCAAAAATAGTCTGTGTAAAAATTATGAGCAAAAGATTATAATAATTATGTGTGTAATAATATGAAGTGCTTCCTATTACTTAATGACCTCCCAGCATATGATACGTGGGTTGTTTCTCAATATCTCGGTCTCAGCAAAAACTTATAATTGAAGTAATCTTTAAGGAATGAAATTTTTATTGAATCAGTAAGTTTCTTAAAAGCTTTTATTCACTATCCTACATATCCTATAAATTGTAAAATCAGTGCCTGGGTTCAGTAATTTTTACAATGATAAACGTATCGCTATAATAAATATAACGAAAATTTATCGATTTTGCTATTCAGTAACATGTTTTAACGCTATTCGCTGTCAGTTGAAGTAAAAAGAAGTAAAATAACCCAAATTCATTTAGTTTTTCTTTAATTCTTCTTTGTGTTTTTCGTTTAATTTGACATTTTGTAGACAGGGATGCCACATGATATACAAATAAATAGCGAGATGTACACTTTCGTCAAAAAGAAATTACAGAATTACATTATCGTTAGCGTAAACGATTAAGTATATCGATAAATATTATGATTTTCGGTTCGCAAAAATTTACTGAATTCTGCACCTGTACCTGCATTCAATAATTTTTTGCGAACCAAAAATCATAATATTTATCAACATACTTAATCGTTTACTCTAACGATACTTGTGGGTATATTTATTCGTTTGCGGTAACGATAATGTGATTCTGTAATTTCGTTTTTACGATACTACACATCTGTGTTTTACCCACCATTTCATTGTATATCATGTGGCATCTCTGCATTCAACATTTCAACATATGCGAAAAGCACAAAGAAGAATTAAAGAAAAACTAAGTGAATTTGAGATTATGATTTTACTTTTTTTTTACTTCAACCCATAGCAGATATCTTTAAAATATGTTACTGGATAGCAAAGTCGATAAATTTTCGTTATATCCAGGTACTGGATTCAGTAAATTTTTGCAAACCGAAGATAGTAATACTAATCGATATACCTATTCGCTTGAGGTAACGATAATGTGATTCTGTAAATTACATTTTACGATAGTGGACATCTAAGTTTTACTCACCATATAATTCTATATTACGAGTATGAGGCATCCCTGCATGCAAAATGTCGAAATAAGTGAAAAGCACAAAGAAGAATAAAAGAAATACTAAATGAATTTGGGTTATTTTACTCCTTTTTACTTCAACTGACAGCGAATAGCGTTAAAACATGTTACTGAATAGCAAAATCGATAAATTTTCGTTATATTTATTATAGCGATATGATTATCGTAATAAAAGTTACTGAATCCAGCGCCAGGTACAGAGGATTGTCATATAAAATAATCAAATATTTGGCGCTTTGCAGCAATTATGTGACCCTGCCTTTAGACAAGTCGGAAAGAATGGAAATATTCCTATATTCCTTGTAATTTTTAGGCTCAGGATAATTTTCGCATACTTCCATTCAGATAGAAACGTACTTGTCGTACAGCCGTATTAGAAATGTGACTAACATAGCGAATCATGTGTCCAGGGTATAAACAAAGATTACTCAAACCTTCCATTGTCGAGTTTTGATCCACTCTCTATAAATTTCCTACTTTAACGCTGTGCTGTGCAACGATTTGGAAATCCTGAGACCACTCTCGTCAACACAAACTGTTGTTGCAATTTCATAGTTAAGCACAAGTAAATTTGCAAATAGTATTCAAAAGATCTTGAACAACTTGGTCCAGTCATTTTGTGTCATCAGTACCTGTCTGAAAACAACGAAACAAAACAAAAAAAGAGAAATACTTGAGCAAGATGAAGATGAAGATGATACATCGTCATCCTCTTAAGATTCTTGAAACATTAAATCATTTGCAAACTTAGTTTCCC
Organism: Nowickia ferox; assembly: GCA_936439885.1. NCBI lineage: Eukaryota > Metazoa > Arthropoda > Insecta > Diptera > Tachinidae > Nowickia > Nowickia ferox. The sequence goes on along the minus strand of OW387023.1, from coordinate 119,226,471 downwards.
CTTCTTTCTCTAATTTGATTTTTATATTTTAATGACCTCACAATTATTTTTACTATTCTTATGATTACTACGTTGTTGTAGTCGTTGTTGTTTTTTCTTGCTACTTGTTGTTAATAACATTTATTTAATGTTTATTTATTATTTGAAGATTCACAATTTAATTGGTTTAAGCCACACACATACTTATGTAACTAGTTCTTCATTTATTTCCGTTGATTTTACTTTTAAAGATATTACATTCATTAAATAAATTGGTCTCCTTGGGATACTTGTTTATAGACAGACGATTAACTTTTTTTTGCTGTACTTTTGACCAGTGTAAGCTATTGCTTACGATTAATTCTCCCATAGTTTAGTGACAAGAATGATCGCAGTCGGAAATTGGAGGGAATTGGAAAATAAATATTTCAGAGATTAGCAAAATGACTAATTATGTATGTATTTATAGGGCAAAGAGAGATTTATATTCCATAATTACTTATTTCCTTCTCCTTCTTAAGCTGAAGGTCCATAGCATCCATTCTATGCATATGCGTTGTATGCGTTTATGTACGTTCTCTCCGATTCTAAATTCAAGTTACATGCAATACGTCTTATGCGCCAAGTTAGCCGACTGTAATGTAATGTAACTGCAGCAGTACTAAACAGCTGATCGATATTGTTATGTGAAAAGTAATGGAAATGGTTATAGAGATGTAATGTAACGTAACCTACTTTTCATATAAAAATATCCGATCATCTGTTTCTTACATTACAGTTACATTGCATTACAGTCGGCTAACTGAGCCTTGAGCCTTTAGCCGACTGTAATGGAATGTTACTCTAACGGTAGGAAACAGCTGATCGATATTGTTATATGAAAAGTAATGAAAATGGTTATAGAGATGTAATGTAACGCAACCGGAATGTACGAATCTGTACATTACCACTGCAGAAAATTTGGTGACAATTGATCCCATGACTTAAGAAAACAAAAAAAATATCCTCTAATCGTCAGTAAATTTAATTGGGAACCGGTCTAGTATTATAGTAAACAGCATTGAACAAGTTGGATGTGGTTGGATCCAGGACCTAGCAAATATTATAAATATAACTGGTGGAGACCATAATTTAGCCTAGAAGAATAGTTCAGGATTTCTTCTTAATATACGAAGCTAACTTAAATTTAAATTGGAAATTAAGCGCTGCTATCCATTGTGTCTTTATAACTCAAAAAAATGCACAAAAATCTTATCAAAAATATTTTAACTATCACTAAATATATGATTGCCACTTGTTCGATTATAATTCTATTAACCTCTGATTTTAATATTTAAAACAATAAAAAAAAGTATTTAAATTAATTAAGCATTCAAGTGCCAAGATTCGTTTCATCGATATTTCAATCATAATTATGTTTGTTGTCAGTCAGAATTTGTAAACATTCATTGTTTCCTTGTCTTTTTTTAATTAAACAAAAATCGCAAAACATCTGCTAAATAAATAAATTTTATTGTTTCATAATAAAAAAAAACTTAACCTTTTGTCTTCAATTGATTTGTTTAAATCTTTAATTAACTCAGACATTGTGGAAATTATTTCTTTAATGTTTAATGTAATATTATACATATTAAATTTATCATGATTATCAATTTGAAAAATCTAACTTGTAATTAAAACAAATCGTTTTGTAATTAGAAACCTGAATTTCTGTGCTTGCAAATAATGAAATTAAAAAAAAATAAGAAAAGTCAACAGCTTAAAAAATTAGTACAAATAAAGAAACAAAAGAGTTACATATCGTTGGTCTGAAGTAGAAAGGCCCTAACTCGAATAACAGAATAGAAACTTTAATATTCACAATATAAGTTTTTTATACTTCTGCTTTTTAGAGCGTTACTTTTTTACATTATTGCAATAAATTTTTGTGGCGAAAAAAATCTCAAAAATACTTGACCCTATAAGCTTTGAAATTATGCTTGAGCCCCTTATGTATGTATGTATATGCCGCATATGTAATCACTTTGAAGGATTCAAGAAAAAAATATTTTTAAATTCAATTAAATTTTTAATAAATAAAATTAAATGTTTAATTGAAACCTCGCCAACAACGGCTTTCGCTAATTATTTATAATGTTTTTTAAATACTCGTATGATTTATTTTCATTTTATTTTAACAAAATAGACAAGTGAAATACTGCGGAGTTGCATTTTAAAACTCATGAGAATTGCAGTATTACCACACAGAAAAAAATGATTTTGATATTTGAACACGAAAATCGCTGATTCAATAAAAAAATCTTTTGAATTTTCTGTGATGTTTTTTTCACTCAATAAAGAAATTTAATGAATCGAAGAAAAAAGTTGTTGACTGAAATTTTATTTTCAGTGATAATTGCTATTGTGTGTGCGGTGGGATGGGTGGATGAATGTCACATTTTTCAAGCACTTTTGGTTTGTTTTTGCTTGGCCGCCATTAAAACTAAATGTGTTTGGGATGAGTCGAACCGGCTACCTCTTAACTAGTAGACTAACGTACTTACCACTCAGCTAAAGAGCAAATTGTTATTGGATACCCAAATAATGAATACACGCAAAACCTGATTTCTTATGTTTCTTCTATATGTGCGCATTGGGTTATGATATAATTTAAAAATAACTTTGTTGAGAAAAAACACAAGCCACTACGTTTTTCGGCTTCTTGTCGGCATTTACACGTATACAATACGAGCATTCAAAATAAACAACAACAATTGCACATGAGCGCGTTGGGTCAATCAACAAGCAAAATAAACACCAACACAAACAAATTAAATTAAATAATATTTTAAAATGCGCGTTATTGATACATATTGTATTAAATTAATTACATCTATTATTTAAATTAAATTTTTTTTTTTCAATAAAAAGGTTTTGTTGAAAATAATTCTTGTCTATTTTTTTCTGTGCAATTGTGGATTTTCGAACGCACTACATATCAGATGCAGCGCAATGATGGACATCCGAACACGCCCACACCCAACTACTATCACTTGTTCCCACAGCAATCGGGTTTATTTATATTCCAGAACGATACAAATCCAGTTCGGTCAAAGATTGTCAATTCAGCAAAAGCTGTAACAATTTAAAATTTTTGCGCTGTGTCCCGGGAGGGACATCCGGACACAGCGGAGCGGTTGCAACAATAACTACTATCAGTTGAACAATTTTATAATTCATTTCATTTAAGCTTTACGATATACTATATTGTATAGTATTGTGCTGAGATACATAATTGTTTAGTTTATGATATGTGAATTATCTCCTTGTAATTAAATTTCGAGAAAACGAGCCTTTGAAAAATCATTGTGTAGGATAAAAAAAGTAAACAAGTAACGTCATCTATGGGGTTTTGGTGCAAATATTGCAGTTGCTTCACTGTTACTACGAAAAATATGACTAAATGTGATACTATTCTACAAAAATATGTATTTATTAAAAATATGGAGTAACACCACTTTTACAATAAACGACACATATTTTCCTCATAAGTTTTATGTTTTACACTGCAATGTTTCTTTGCTTTTCTTATCGCATACATTTACAAACACAGCTATTAACCGCTCAGATGCAACTTTTCTAGCTGTTCTTATTTCCAAAAATTTTCAGGGATTCATCATTATCTAAACAAACAAAAAATACCGATCTAATAGCAGGCTTTCAAGATCTAATTTTTATGATCGTTTTTATCTGTCACGTTAATTAATTAATTCTTAATTGTTTGTTTTACAATTCATGTTACTACGAAACTTCCTTACAACATGAAAAACCTCAAACATTAAACAGAGTAGATCATTTAAAATGCATCGTATATCAGCATGTAATGAATGCCTTAAGCGGCATGGCCACACATCAAGCTGACGCGTCAAACTCTGCTTTTCTTTGATAGTGTTAGTAAAAAAAACTCATGTGAGTTTGACGAAAATCAAAACAATTTAGATTTCCACTACCATCGCGGCAGAAATTTGAAGCTAATTTGATCTGCGTGCGCGTAATTACTTCAAATGTCATTTTTGTTTAATTTTCGCAGCGACAACATAAATTTGATTTTAAATTAAACAGTTTCCTTGCTTTATGGCAAGTTAAACCTAAACAATACTCGTATAGTAATAGAATGCGCTCTACGACATTTTACTTGGAAAATATCATAATGCGGGTAAAAGATGTCATAAAAAAAACGTCCGTTCCTTTTTAAAACAAATTTGAAATGAAATTTGATGGTATGAATTTGATGTGTTGCTGTGATAGGCAAAACATAGTTTTACCAACACATACACAAATTTGAAGCGTCAGTTTGATGTTAGAACAATTACGACTACGAGTACTTCGCATCATAAGGAAGTCGTATTATAAAAATTACTACTAAATACTGCTGTTATTGAGAAAGAAACAAATTGTATACTTACATATGTATGTGTATAGTAGGCGTCCCTTACGATTTAAATGGGCGTACGCAGTCACTTGTGAGCTGGAATATGACTTGCAAAATATAAAGTGCAACAGATTTTTATGGAGAGTGTTTAAGGTATTAAAACTTTGTTTTGTGAGGGTGGTCTTACACAAAAAATGTTAAAAAGCAATAAAAATGCAATCAGCTGATATCAAAAGAGAACATTTATCAATTATGTAGGTGAAGGCCATCATCACTTTTCAGTTCATTGGTAATTCTTCACTTTCAGTCAACTTAATTTAATTGATTAGAGGTTATTGTTTCGTGTCATCTAAGATTTGAAAAAAGCCAACTTTGGCTTCGTTTGATTTAATTGGGCTAAAGTTCGGATTTTTGAGAAATCTAAGTTACATGTGATAATTTTTAAGCTACAAATTACACCAAAGATAATTGTAATTAGTCTGAAGAACATGGTGTTTTCAAAGGCTGCGGTGTAGCGTACTCTGGTCCCAAATCAAAACAAGTAAGGACGCTATAGTCGGTTGTGCTGACTCGTATGTGCCCTTCAACGACGTACGTATGAAGAATATCGTCAGCTGAAAAAAAGTGTTATTACGTGATTTTGCATTTCAGCTAACGATATACATATGTACATACATATGTACATACATATTTGCTTTGTGAAAGAAATATTGTTCGTTCATGTTTTGCCTTATTGCAATTTTTTGTGACCTATGGGTATATTTGAACTGAAGAATTTGATTCAAATATTTTATTTTCCATTAGCAATAGTTGAATATTTAATTCTGCACTCTGCATTTAAGAAATTTTTTACAATCTTAATTTATGTTTGCTCGTTGGTTAAGCGGCGTCTATATGCACTTCCATTCCAAAAGATTTTTGAAATAAGCTACTGCTGAGCTACCGAAGTCTCTACCTTTTTTTGGGAGGGCGTGTGGGGGTGGGCTAGATATCGCAGAGACAGATATCGCTTATTCGACTACCCTATTCATAAGAATGTGGAAGTACACCGCATATGAATATTGTAGAAATTACACACGGAATGAGAAACCTATATAAACTCTTCCTTTATTTGGTGAAGGACATAATAAACATTATTACAAGACATTATTTATTACTTTTATTTGCATGATCTAAAATTTTAATGGCTCTTTTTATGACTAATAATAATAATAATAATACATCTTTTTACTTTTTAAAAAGTGTTTTTTTTTTGTTATTATTACTATTTTTGTAATTTCTTAAAATAATAAAAGCTTAATGCTGTTATGTAGTACTTGCAGTCAAATTTTTAAAACATGGAGAATTATTACGAAAAAGTTCATTCAATTCGAAGAGATTTAAATATGTCGAAAAGAATGTGGCTAATATGCCAAATAACAAGACCACCATTGAGCAGGATAAATCGCATTGCAAGCGATTGAAGGTGTAGATGGTGCGCAGCCAGCAAACTTCTAACAGAGCCGCCAATGTAACTCTTGAATTTGTTTCGAGATGAGGAACTTGTGCATGTAGGGGCTCATAATTTAAATCTAAAGGTAAACTGCCATAAGCTGCCTCGGTGGCAGTACGTTGATGATAACGCTCCAGTTGGACCATTCGTCTATACAACAAAGGAGGTAGAATAAATACCAACGGTCCCGTTATGGTACCACCCACTATATCCATTAATGCATCAAAGCTGGGCAGAAATTCAGAGATCATAACTTGCAGACCCACTACTGAAGATCTCACCAGAACACGTTTGAGAGAGAATACTGCAGGATTGTTTTTTAATTTCAAATAAAGTTAACTGAAATGCAATTTTCTATACCTTCTGATATTTTAAAATAGTTTTCGATTTGTAAAAATAAAGCAGAACTGCCCACTGTCACGGAAAAACAAAGCTGTATTGTAATTAAAATCAAAAGAATGTACAATGGCAGGCTACGAGGCAGAGACTCCAGAGCATTTTCTGCTATCATGGTGCCAAACTTGTACGCGGCCAACACGGATCCTATGATTGCCGTTGTTGATGTTGCTGAAATTAAAAAAAAGGATATTAAATCTTTTTGATTTAAAAGTTTATTCTCTTATTCGTAGTACAAGTCCCGAGACGTGCCATACCATAATGTCATAGCCACAAGCATTGTCTTAACCATAAATATGCATATATTGCCTTCACCTATTAGTGCTGCCGTAACCATAAAGAGCTGTTTATGTTTCCATTTGTTTATGGTTACGGCGAAAAACCAAAATTAAATTGGTTTCTATATCTCAAATGAGACGTGCCATAACCATAACCATACAAAACAGCTGTTCGAACCAAACTAATGGTCAACACTGTATTTGATTATAGGTGGCTCGCCATAACGCCATAGTCATAACCATATAAACCAATCGAATTTTTAAGGTTATGGTTATGGGAAATGGCGTTATGGTGAATCACCTATAATAAAATACAGTGTTTGGTTTGAACAGCTGTTTTGTATGGTTGTGGCACGTTTAATTGAATCTTAAGGTGGTATGCGCAAAGATATGCGGATTTCTGGAACAAAGACCATTAGAACACAATCCATTATAGTAGCGATAACACAATGAAATGCAGTCTACATTGCATCGAGGCTTCAATGTGTCAATAGAGTTCGATACTCAACTGTCACCGATGAGTTTCTTCGCCCTCTCCGGTACGCGGTCGAGCAGGCCCAAGGCTTTGAAGTGGCGCCCATTTTCACTTTCTTAAGAATGTGGCTTATGTGGTTTGAAACAGTCTCAACAAGAAATACTCATAAGGCAGACTCGCCTCAATTTGCTTTGAAAAATGCGCTCTTGGCATGTTAAAAATGTACTGAAAAATGTGTGTTGACATCTGAGGGTTATTTAAATTACAAGCGGCGAAAACAGTCACTTGTAACGAAAAGTTATAAGCTTTGCTATCCAGTAACATATTTTAACAATATTCGCTGTCGGTTGAAGTCAACTGTTATTATTATTAGTTTTTATTTTATTTGTTTTTATTATTCTTTGTGCTTTTCCCTTTTTTATGCAGATATGTCAAATGTACAGTTGTACAATGTCGTAAAAAAACAATTACAGACTGAAATTATTGTTTCTACGAAGGAATAAATAAATATACCGATAAATATTACAATTTTCAGTTTGCAAAAGTTTACTGAATCGCACTACTGGTAAGAATTCACCTTGATTCTGGCAATATCTTTCCTAAATAAAATAACAGTAAAAATAATGCTCTCTATATTACTCTCTAAATATACTTACTGGCAATACCACAAAAAGACGCCCAGCCAACTTTCTCTTTCTCCCGCATATCGATTTGCAAAGTCAACAACATGGGATGAATATCAAATTGAAAAGCTAATATACTGTAGCCACTTAAAATTCTTAAAAACGGCGGTAATTCTAAAAGGAAATTGCAAAAATCTTTACAAGATATTAAAAGTATATATAAATAAAAATAAAACCAACCGAAGCTTACACCCTCGAAGGGTTTTCCAATCGGTGAGGCTGTAAGCAGGCAAAACCAAAGTAGCATTACAATCACTATCATCACTACAGCTGAGAAAATAACTAGACTTCTACAAACCCAAAACAAAATTTTTAAATAACAGAAAATAATTAATGTACATATGAACTCGTATGTATGTATTTATAAACAAATTACAACCTCATGTTTTTCGGACTTCCCAACCATGCCATCGGACATAAAAATATTCCAACTATAATCGCCCAATAACAAAATGAAAACCGAAATTCTCCATTTGTAATGCGATCGCCTACAAGCTCCAAATTTTGAGAGGCCATAACAATGTTGGGTATACCATTCGCAAATATGCTGACATTCAATAGGATTGTAACTAAAAAACCGGCGTAAGGTCCATAGGCCAAGTCAGCAATTGCGGCATAGGGATATCTAGAGCAAAGAATATTTAATATATACATATTTATGTATTACATAGAAATGACATCCACGCACCTGCTTTTATTTGTTATAGATGAGTCCAATGTCTGCGCCATAGTCCAGCACTCGCTTAACAGAAACGATGTATAAATTTGCAAAACCACCACCGATATGACAAGTGGTATGCCAAAAAACCCCAATTCAACCAGTAGAGCCGGAAGCATTACAAACGGAAATACACCAAACATATCGATTACATACAAAATTGCTATAAACAAAGACAAATTATTCGAATCATGGTCTTCATTAGATGCAGCATGAAAATGCGGCAAAGCACTAAATCTTGATCGCGATAAAAATGGCAACTGATCACTTGGTTGCTGGTGACGTGGACGTGTTTGTCTTTCTTCTTGGAACTTGGATGCTCGCAGCCATCCTGCACGTTTATTAAAAAACATTTTATTTAAATTAGTTTCAAATTATTTTAATGCAAAACGACGTTTTCGAAAAACTATGCAAATTGCATACATGTGTATATTGACAACATTCCACTTGGGATATGAATTGTAAACTGAAGCCATTTATGTGGCATCAACAAAATAGAAGTGTTACATTTTCAATTTCATTATTTCTCTAGTACTCTTTATGTTTTCTCTAAGGTGTACATATGCATATATAAATATGTACGCAGGCAATACATGCATGTGTTTAATCTCTCTTTTTTTGCATGATTTCGAATGTTAACTTTTGAAGTGGGGGAAGTTAACCCAACTTTTAATTGCTTTACAAATTACAGATGTATGAAAGAGAAATTAGAAAACTGTAAAACTGTTAAGGCTGGTACTCGCTATTCTACACAGTAAAACGGATTTTGAGAAAATGCAACCCTGATCTAATGGAGTTTGTGAAAATCTTTAACCTTGCGGCTACACGTCCAATAAATTGCTTTAAATTTTTTCACTCATATGGTCAAGGAAACAATTAAAAATTTTCGCCTCAATGCAGGTACTTCATGAAATAAGTGCAATTGTGTTTTAAGTGTTTTAAATTTTTTACAAGCACAAAAATTATTTTAAAACAGCTGTTAAATTAAAAGAAAAATTTAATGAAGCGTTGAAAGAAAATTGAAGTCCACCTGGTATTCAATTCCCAAATGTATGAGTGTATAGTAAAAAAGTGTGAATGTATTGAATTTTGAAACAAAAATTGAAGCAAAAATTTCACGTATAGCCTCCAAGTAAAAGACAATAACAACTCATTAAACCAGAGTTGCATTTTCTCAAAGGTCGAAGGATTATGTAGGATAGTGAGTACCAAACTTTTATGAATTTTAGATGAGCTTATTTGTGTTATGTTGTTATCATTTTCTCTTCAAATTTATTTTTGTATCTTTCTGTGATTAATTTAGGCTAAAGTTCATATTTTGAAGACAATCTTTAAGGAACAAATTACAAATTTGCTAAAAACAAAAACAAGTTCGAAGAGATATTAAGAACAATCAAAAATGTATAGGTTTCAGCAAAAAAAATAGTAATGACTTATATTGAGTACAACTTACTCTCAAATAAATTATTCTCTGCGTGATGCAGTGGTAGAGCGTGTGCTTATCATGCAGTTAGTCCGATGTTCAAACCTTGCCGAAAGCATGTGTTTTTGTACCCTTCACCAAAAATGCTAAGGGTATATATAGGTTTGTCATTACGTTTGTAATTTCCATAATATTTATATGCAACCCATAACGTATGTACATACGAGTGTATTCCGGGTCCTTGTGAATAGGGAAACTGACTAAGCGATGTCCGTCTGAAGCCCCCAGAAAAGCTAGAGACTTCGGTCTGGGATTGATGTGTCAGAACTGACCCTAAATATATTGGTTTTGAAAATCAGCAAAATAAAAAAATGGTTCCAGGGTTCAAAAATTATATTTTTTTTTTGGTATATAAAAGTAACTAACTAAAACTAATTTTTTTTCTAAAACTTTTTTGGTATATAAAAGTACATAAGTAACTTAAACTATTTTTGTTATTTATTATTCGCACATATGTAATATATTGGTACTAAAAATCAGAAAAATCAAAGAAATGGTTCCAAGAAAAATTACAACTTTTTTTGGTATATAAAAGTAACTAACTAAAACTAAAATTTTTTTCTGTGTTAATTAAACCTATATTTTAGAAAGAAATAGATTAGTAATTAAAATCTTAAAAATCAAAAAGATTGTTGCAGGGCTAGAAAATTTTAACTATTTTTTCTTGGTTTATAAAAGTAAGTAACTAAAACTAATTTTTTTATGTAGTAATTAAACGTATTTTATATGTTAGAAAGATACAGATTTTTAATTTAAGTCTTAAAAGACAAAAAGGTGGTTCCAGGGTTTGAAAATTAAAACGTTTTTGGTATATAAAAGTAAGTACCTAACTAAAACTAAATTTATTTCTGTGTTAATTAAACCTATTTGATATCTTAGAAGAAAATATATAGATTAGCATTGAAAATCTTAAAAATAAAAAAAATGGTTCCAGGGTTGGAAAATTAAAAGTTTTCTTGGTATATAAAAGTAACTAACTAAAATCGGTTTAATTAACCTATTTTATATATTATAAAGAACTATATTAGTATTGAAAATTAAAGATATGGCTCCAGGGCTGGAATTTTTTTGTATATAAAAGTAACTAACAGTAGTACACAGAGAAAACAGTGCCTAATAAATACCTCATAAAAAAGAACAAAATTAATAAGATATCTCTATGGTTTTCTTTAATAAGGAAATCTTATTAATTTAATAAGGAAAACCTTTTTGAAAAAATCAAGCAGAAATCTTGTAGTTTTTATTAGATTATCTTATTGGTTTTTTCAAAAAGGTTTTCTTCTTGTTTTTATTAGGCGACCTAATAAAAAATAAAAAAATATTTTTTATGTCTTTATTCTTTGTACTTTGTACTTATGTATTTTCATTTAAATTCTCTACCATATATCTGTGGTAATAAATAATAATGGCTTAAGTCGAAATTTCTTGTTTTGAGATATTAAGGGTTTTGTCTATTTTTGTGTTTAGTTTTAACATAAAATGTTTCCATGTACAGACCAAATGGCTGGCCGGATTTTGATTTTTTTTCTGTGTGAAAGGTGGCTTTATTGAGAGGGTTCTTTGCTTTGTTTTAAGAAAATCGGAACAACCGTTTAGAAGATATCACATCTTTTCTAGATATATCGGGGGTTTTTAATATTTTAATTTTTATTATTAATATGTAATAACATTTTATAATTGAAATTTAGCTGAGTGATAGATGTTGAAGAAGAGAATAAGAATGTGTAATAAAATGAAAAAGCACTTATGTCAACTATAATCTAGAACTCTCATATCTAGAATATTGGCTTGCGCAAACATTTCTTTTTTTTTTTTTGTACTATTGCGTTGAGAAAAATTTTATTCGAAGATATTAGCATAATGATGTAACTTAAATGGCAAATTTTGTAAAAACAAACAGTATAAAATTTGTATTATTTAAGTTAAACGTTTGTTCTCAAGATCTTCGAATATCGCGGAAAAAAAACTTAAAATAACCAGGTTTTCAGGTTGTCGAATTCTTGTTTATTAACCCCAATTCAACTTAGAAACTAGCTTTATATTGAGGTTAATTTTTTGTGAACCAAACTTTTTATGGAACAATTCATATTTAAACAAGATAACGATCCAAAACACACGTCCAAAATCGTGAAGAAACAGCTTACCAAAGAAATTTTTAAAATGGTGCTGTAGGCAGCCTAAAGGCCCGACGCCAATCTTCTTTAGAATTTCAAAAAATTTAAGTGAAATCCTAAAATTCAATAGTGAGGCTTGCTCGTTTTTGCTAAACATGTTTTTTAGATTATTCTTGTAATCGGCATGTTTTTCTTGCAAAACTGTATTTCAACTATTGGAACATTTGAGAAAATAAAAAAAATTCTCAATATTGATCAATTGAAATTTTTGCATATTGAGGCACCTTCCCCAATGAATTTAATAAAAATATTTTACTCCACATTTCGTGCTCTTATCACAGCAATAAATTTATCAAACCCATGCGTATATTGCAATAAATCGATTACAATTGTTGTTATTATAATATTCGCCACTATAATTATTATGACATTGACTTCCATTAATCGCAAAAAAAAATGTATCTACGCTCTCAGAAGATTTCGTTTTTGTTGGGCAAATAAATTGCAACAAGCTTTTACTTTATGTGCATACATGTGTAATTTACTTTTAATTGTAAGTAATTTAACACCTAATACACCATTTCCATTTGTAAAATTTTATATATACGGCCAGGTTCTAAAAACCATTTCGTTTTGAAATCGCAAAGTTTCAAAAACGGAAAACAGCGTTCTCTTTATCAAATGATTGTCTGCAGTCGAAATTAAGTTCGTATAAAATATCTCAAGCATATGAAATCTTAAAACCAAATAAAAAGCTGCAATAAGTGAGTTTTGTTGTTGATTTTTGTCCTGAAATTTGTCGGTTTCAAAACGAAATGGTTTTCAGAACATGGCCGATAAGTTGATATAAACTCAAATGATACAAAGAAACTTAAAATCGACAGTAGATGGACAGCCACCCAACTACAGATAAATAAGTAAAACATGCAACTGAATGACGTAACTGTCAATTAACATCTGTTATAAGTCCGTGACTTTTTGAATGAAATACAGTTTTTTTTTTGCTTAACAAAAATTTATTTTTCAACATAGTCTTCTTTTAAGTCAATCCACTTAGTCCAACGATTCTCCTGTTTTTGTATCCCTTCCAAAAAAATAGGATTTTTCGAGGTCCATAAAATAGGCATTTGTTTGGTCAATAATTTCATCGTTCGAGCTAAATCTCTTTCCACCGAGCCATTTCTTTAGGTTTGGAAATAGGAAGTAGTCACTAGGGGCTAAATCCGCAGAATATGGCGGATGAGGTACCAATTCGTAGTCCAATTCATAGATTTTTGCCACTGAGACTGCACACATGTGCACCCGTGCATTATCTTGATGAAAAAGAACTTTTTTCTTGGCTATCATTAAATCGGTCTAATAAGTTGGCATAATATTTGCCGTTTATTGTTTTTCCCATTTGAAAGTAATCGATGTGGATTATCCTTTGAAGTAATTTATGGTCAATTGAGAGCAAACGCGGCAGCCATCTTGCAGACAACTTTCTTGAACCCAGCTGATCACTTAAAATCGAAACCACACTGCCATATGAAATGCCTATGGCATCAACAATCTCACGCATTTTTACTCTTCGATCATCCAACACCATATCGTGGATTTTTCGACATTTTCGGGTGTACTGATCTCAATTGGCCGTTCAGAACGTTCAGCGTCATTTGTACTTGCGCGACCACAACGAAAGTCAGTAAACCACTTTTTTACCATTGAAATCGATGGTGTAGAGTTCCCATAGTATTTATCGAGCTTTTCCTTGCTTTGATTGACGGTTTTTTTTTCCTAAAAAATAATGTTTAATGAGCACTCGCAATTCACCTTTTTCCATTTTTAGAAAAATACACGAGGTTGTATGTTTTGAACAGTTGTTAAACGCAAAGTAAATGACGACACTTGCTCAAAATTTGACAGTAGTCTATTAACAGCTGGTACTTGATGGGAACAGTGTTCCATTTCATATAACAACGAGGGAAGTTCCAGTGGTTGGCATCCGAAAGTAGTGCAACTTCTGATAATTTCAAATGGTTTTATATAGGCTTGTCCTTTTTGGATTCCTTTAATTTTATTTCTTAAAAAATTGGAGAAAAATTAAGTTCCTTATAGTTTTCCATGGTCTTTGTTTAGTTAAACTGAAGTCAAAGTAATTAAATTTATTTAGTAAATAAATTTATTTAATTTAATAGTACTCGCAACTTTCATTCTTGTAAGTGTCGTTAATTGACTGTCAGAAGAGCTGAAATACTTGTATGAATTTTAACATTTATCACGAAAGTTTTTGATATGAATTCTAGACACAGATAATTTACGTAACGTTTATATCTACATAGAAGTTTGATTTATAAAATATAACTTTCACGATAGATGTCAGTACACTAATAGATATACATATATTTGTAAATATTATGGGCATTAGAGATACTTTGGGAGCCATGAATATGTCGTTCCTTAAGAACAACTTCCATTTTTTTTCTGAGACTATTTAAGAAAATCATTTTTTTTCTCGTTCTAACAACGGATTCTGGCAGAGGAGAGAAAAAAATATGTCTGCCTATGTGTATCGGCGTTTTGAAATTTTATGCCCTTATCGAGGCTTTCACATTTTCAAACAGTTTGCTTGGGATTAATAAATTTGCAATCCTATTCTCAACTAAATTAACAGTTGACTTTTTAGTTGTGTTTTGCCAGTGTCATTTTCAACTCTGCATAAGTTTGGTTGAGAAAAACGTTGAGTACACACAACTTGTTTTTGGTTTTTCTAGTTACAAGTCTGTGTGTTATAAAAAGCAGAAAAAATTTAAAAATATATACATGTGGCATTGAAATCTCTGGTAATGACATCGTGATCAAAAAAAAAGCAATTGATTTCAAAATGTACATCTCGTATGTAAAAAAGACTACGAAGCGTAGAAAACGTTATTGTTTTTTATTTCTTTATTCAGACGAAATATAAACTATTTATAGAGTTTCGAAATTGTGAAAATATATTTTAAATTTTAGCATTACATATTCTTATCAGTCTTTTTCCCCATTTTAATATTGTTTGAAAGCCGATGCAGCTGCAAAAAAAAATTTAAATCTGTTGACATTGCTCTTCGTTTTCACTTTATTTTCCTTAACTTTTGGATACAGTTTAATTACATATTTATTGTTAAGTCCATATTTACACTATTCAAGTCTTATTGCTAAGCTGATTAGTTTGACGGAGAGAGAGACGAGGGGAACAGTAACGTTTCTTTTCCCCTCGTCCCTCTTTCCTAACAAACTAATCAGCTTAGCAATAAAAATTGCGTAGTGTAAATTAGGACTAAGAGTTCTTTCTATATGTATGTAACGGGTGTTTTTTAGAGGTATAGAACTTCGAATTGAAATAAAACACAAGAAAATCGTTTTAATGTCCATCAATTTGGCTTTATTGGAAGGATAATTTTATGCCATTAACGTTTAAATATGATTTCGGGCATGTGGCCGCCGCGGCTGGCTCGAATAAAGCCAATTCTACAGGTCCAATTTTCAACCACTTTTTCGATCATATGGGGCCGTATGTTGGCAATAACGCCACGAATGTTGGCTTCCAAGTCCCCTAAAGTTTCTGGTTTGTTGGCGTAGACGAGCGACTTCACATATCCCCAAAGAAAATAATCCAATGGTGTCAAATCACACGATCTTGGTGGCCAATTGACAGGTTAACCGAATTAATTGCTCTGATGGACGATTATGTCGACCATAAAATGGACGGAGCTTGCGGTAAACTTCGCGAACTGAACCATTATTTTCGAAATAAATTTGCACGATTTGCAAGCTTTGTTCTTTTGTCAACCTGTTCATGATGAAATGGCAAACCAAACTAAATATTAATCACTTGACAGCTGACAAAATGGCCGCCAGTTAAAAAAGTGATGCCAACTTAAAGTTCTATACCTCAATAAAAAACACCCTATATGTACATGTGAGTATGTATAGAACTAGGGAAGCCCTTGATTTACCTGCAGACCTAAGGAAACTCAACCGCAGGCCCACAACTGAGTGTGTTAGTTTAACTTTAAATTCATTTTGGCTCCGTGCACAGGCTTATGCAAAGCAATGCCAATAAACTCTGTGAACTTTAAGCAAATATTATACAAGCAGAGAATGCAAAAATATATGTATGTATATAAATAAACCAAAAACATCAACATAAACAAATAACGGAAAATAAAGCAAGAAAAGTGTTACATACGAGTATACAAAATAATACAACAATTATAAAATAATTTAATGTAATATGAAAAAGTTCAAAGAACACTATGGAATAGAGATGAGAAAATAAACTACGTACAAAAAATGGGTGAGAAGCTAAATTTTAAAATTTGTAACCCTAGACTCAAACCATCGTGTTTAACAGAGCTCTGTTAACCAATGAAAACAGACCTCTGTTAAATAATAAATATTACGGCCTGTCCCACGAGTGAGTCTAGTGAAATCGTGGCACAGGCCCTAACGGCCTTGAACCAGAAAATTTAAGCTTGGTGATTTTCAAAGAAAATTTCCTGCCTGGGAAATAATTTCCCAAATTGTGTAACTAATAAAACACGTAATAATCGATAAAGTTTGTATATTAATGACTTGATTAGTTAGGCTAAAGTTCGTATCGCTTTCTAAGCCAAATTACATGTGAGAGTTTGTTAAAGTCTTCAATTATTTATTAATAAATCCACTAAATATAGTCTTTCGTTTGAGACACCCTGTACTGTTCTTTATCTTCACGTTGAGTTGAAGTTTCCTTTGATCTTAAAATTTACTGCCATTAGTGTGATTTTTCATTAAAATTCGTGTTTTATTTGTGGTTTATGTTGCATTATTGAATAAAATTATTCATTCATTTCACATTCAGAACTTTCTCTTTAATACACACATACAATGCGTAAAAATGAAAAAAAATATTCACAAATTTGATTGCAGAGAAGTTAGAATTTAAAAAATGGCTCCGCGAAGTTGTTGTTCTTCACCCACAGTATTCTCAAAAAGCTAAATTAAATAAACTGTTTCAGAGAGAAAGATAAGGGAAAAGATAATTTATTTAATTAGCCACAACACCAGCAGCAGCAGCAGCAACAGCAGAGAAACAAAAGAAACGAACCTTAAATGACAACAATTAAGCAAAAGCGACAACAACTACAACAAAAATGTTTGCTGTTTGCTGTTGCTTTTTGGGGCAGTAGTTTTATGTTGTTGCCTGTTTGATTGTTTATTATTAAATTTGAATGGGGCTGGCTGAGTGGCCGGTTGGTTGGTTGGTTCGTTTGTAAGTTTGTAAGTTTGTAAGTTTGGACAATTTGTTCATTTCCTCTTCAGATGATAACAATCTGTTTATTTGCTTGGAGTTTTTTGACACAGTAGTAGAAGGGTTCATTGGCACTTTCCACTCACACTTCGTTCACACTTTAATGGCTGTAAGGCAAAGACAAGCAACCAGACACCACGAAGATAAGTCTAAATTAAAATTTTTTTCTGAAAATTAATCATAAAAAGTTCTTAATAAATAACCACCGCAGTAAGAAACATACTAAATCTAGATTTAATTCAATTAAAAAATAAAATATTTCCATGATTTATTTTTTGTCATTTCAACCTGCAGTTTTGCTTTGGTTTAG
The DNA here is from genome assembly GCA_936439885.1 of Nowickia ferox. Classification (NCBI taxonomy): domain Eukaryota; kingdom Metazoa; phylum Arthropoda; class Insecta; order Diptera; family Tachinidae; genus Nowickia; species Nowickia ferox. The sequence continues at coordinate 119,208,818 of OW387023.1, read as the reverse complement.
TTTGGTAAAATCTTTGAAGTGTGAATAATGTGTGAGATATAAAAAAAAGATATTTAATTCAGTGACCTTGCTACTTTTGAAGCTTGTTCAATTTGAAAATAGTTCATAATTTAAATTATAAAATCATTAAGCGACAAAAATTTGTAATTATGTGGATTTGAGGGTGGCGTTGGCTGCAGTAGCTAGCACGTTGACTACGAAAACGAAGGTCCTGGGTTCGAACCCGGTATCAGACAGTCATCAAATAACAACACCACGCATTTTTCTGATGTACATTACTGTCCCTTTGTATCAGTTGTTGTAGGAAAGTTCATGTTCATGTGATGATGGCATAGTCACTGGTCACTGAATTATACCGACTTCAGCAGATACTAATCCTAATGTAACATCACAGCGCCCTCCTTCGTTGTGTAGCAGAATCGTCGGTGAAGTAAAATAACCAATAAAATGGCTACTTATTACAGCTTCAAAAATTTAATACACCTCCTTCAACACCAGAGGCGCTGCAACAGTGCATTATTAAAAAACATGCAAAAAGCAGAGTTGTAAAAGAATGAAGCTTTCCTCTATCTCTTCCTTCACCACCTGTCGTCCCTTTCCTAAAGAAGGTAACACCTAGTAATAGTAGTAGGCATTCATTGCCTGAGTGTTACTACTTCCATAGAAAAAAACTGTTCCAACCAAACTAATGGGCAACACTGTATTTAATTATACGTGACTTGCCATATCGCCATAGCCATAACCATATAAAGCAATTGAAGTTTGGTTTGGTTATGGCTATAGCATTATGGCTAATTTAAGCTTAATGTCCAATTTTTTGCACGTGGCAAAAAGTCCTTCTAATCCTTTTATGGCACGCCTCAATATTTAGCCCTTTTCATTCTTTTTAACACACATGTTACTTTAAACCAAGTCGATTCCAATACAAAACAAAGCGATACGAACTTTAGCCTGATCAAAATCAAAAATATACAAAAATAAAAATTCCATCAGTCACGCCCTAGAATTAAATGTATATATGTCAATGAAGTTTCCAAAACAGGAAACAAAATTTTTTACCACGCCCCAAAATACACCACTTTTTGTTTTTTATATGCAGCGCCGCCATTTAAAGTCCCATCTCATCATATCGCAGATCGATGTTCATGGCTTTACTATGGCTTCATTTGATAGATGTCACTTATTTTAGGTTAGATCCTTCCCACCCCCCCCCAATTTCCAATTTTTCATAAATGAAAAAGAAGCCCTTCTGAAACTTTGTAAGTCACTTTTTCTCACGCCTTAAAATTACGCACCTTTTATCATTTTTCCTCACAAAAAATTACATCGCTCCTTGAAGTCTGATTGAAAAATATCGCTTATCTTTACTATCAAAAATGGCATACAGGATTATCTTTTTTTATGTTCTGCATATAAGTGGACTGTGGTTTATTTTTCAGTATTTTTTTTATTCGACCGGCTCTAATGTGCATCAACTTGGATTTTTAGAAATTTAAATTTCATCACCAATAGAGAAAACATTATAACAACCTGTCAATGTTAAATTGTACTCGTATTCAATTTGTATTCACATATTAACTAAATGAACAAATGCTTGCGACCATAATAATAAAGACACCCTCTTATTGCAGTCGAACAGAGCGCACAGTGGTACGAATCAAGAATCTAGCTAGACAAAATTATTTGATGGTCAGTCTATATGGTTTTGGATCTGCTGAACTCGAAAAAAATAGTTACAAAATTCTAGCTCATTATTTTAAGGGAATACGATAGAATTTCGCTATTGCGAACTTCGGCAGTATTAATTTTTCCTATAATATTAACAAAATCGAATTAGCTTTTAATATTTTAGTGATTTTTGAATTTGTAAAATTATTTTCAAATGTCTATATCATTTAAACAACAGATAAGTTCAGCTATCGCGAACTGTGTATGCGAAACTTTTTTTTTTTAATAAGTAATTTATTTAATTTTTTGTTTTCATTGTTGTCTAAATAACAGTAATCTTTTAAAGTATAAGATATTTACATATGATTTACAAGATTTAACGAATAGAAAATTAAAAAAAATTAAATTAATCAATTGACAAATAATTTCAATACACTCGCACTTATTTTACTAACACACTCAAACTTTTTAAATTGACAACGAGATTACTTTCTATTTCACCTATCCATTTATCTGGCAATTTTATGTTCCTCCAACTTTTTATTCTATCGTATTTCCTGGTGTGATGCTCTCCAATTGGAAGAGTTGCTTCCTTAACTATTTGACTCCCATGTACAAGTACTAGATATCATTTTCAAGGTACAAATTAAAAGTTTCAACTCGAAATTTTTTAAATGCTTTAAAAATTATTCCCAAGCTTTTACTAAGAGTTTCCTTAACTCCCTTTATGTCCGAAGCAGAAGAAGGATTATCAAAGAACCGTTGAGCAGTGTTGCCATCATTTGAGGATCTAAATCCATGCTTGGGTATGTCTACAAGAAGGGACATCGCATTTCGAAATCTATCTTGGATTTTTTTTCTAGCATCGGTTAGTTCTTTTTCGCTCTTTTGAATTTGCCAAGATTTTAGTTCTAACCTATATGAGATGCATAAAGTACACTCCAAGCAGTTCATCCAACCATGCAGGCTTGACAAACCCAATTCCCAAGCAGCTTTATTATTACCCAGCAAAAAAAAACATGACAAATTATGAGTTGAATCATTGTTTCGATTAGGTGAAACATGCATGATTTTTAGGCCGAGTTTTCATCTGGCATTTCATGTGTTGTCATTTTGTGGTGTCATTTTCATATGTGTGCAGTGTCGATCCCATCAAATTTTTCGATGACACACAATTTTGTTGTGTGATTGTGACAGGAAGAAGTCCCATCATGACACAATGGCATTTAGTGTCGTTGGCTTTATCATTGTGAGACTTTGTTTTTCGTATTGTTTGTTAACTAATATTTATACAAATGGATAATCGCAAAATTATTCAATTGGCTAGTGCCACTGTGTGTTTATCAATAATAAGAAAAAAATTAAGAAAATCTAAAAAACAGCAAAGAAAGTGATGGAAAAGACCGGAGATTAAGGATTTTATTGTACTCTGCATTTTTTCGTTTTCCATTTTTTTTTATTTGTACACCCGCACACATTTGTAGTTCTTTCTGTATTTTGTCCATGTCAAACTGTCAACACGCCAACATTTTCTTTTTGTGTTGGCAATGCAGCCAACTTATTCTCACAGCTGTTCACATCAGATGCGTAAACAGTTTGTGTAGTAATTCCACACAACGAAAAATATCCGAAATGACAAACGTTGCCACTAGTTCCCACTGCTATTTTTGCCATATTTGTCACAAAATGCCAGAGTGCGTGCTCGGCCTTACATTTGCTTGTCATTTGGTATCCATTAAAATTAATGAATTTAAACTCATGCAAGTTCCCTGATTCGATGATGTTTGTTCACGTAAATACAAAACCAAAAAAAAAATGTCACAGCCAGGATACGAACCGTGCTGTTCTATCTGTCCAGGCATTCTCTCTACCACTGAGCTATTCTATCCTTATTATTTATTGGTGATAAAACTTGTTTTATGACAATGTGTCAATGTGATGATTTAATTGCCCTTTTGCATGCCTTTTTCGCCGGATATTTATTTCAATATATTTACATATGTATATATTACACAGTAATATCGCATGCGTTTTTAATGAGTTCAAAAACTATAGCATTATTTACGATTTGCGATGATATTCAGAATGCATTCGAAGAAACAAATGCTCAAGAAAGCGTGAAACACTATTTCATTTTGAACGCCTTCATTTATTTTTTGCTGGGTATTTATTAAATTTTCTTGGCACGCAACAATAAGATCTGAAATAGAAAATAACTAACCGATCAGTCCTCTCTCTATGACTGTTTTTACACATGAAAAGTTTACTTTGCAAAGTCTTGGATTTGAGAAGGGAAAAGAACTCTCATTCTCTTTTCCCTTCTCTCCTACAAACTCAAAGTAAACTTTGCGTATGCAAAAGCAGTTTATGTGCAGCAAGGCTGGGAAGTTCATGATCAGTCGATTTGCCCTTTGAATATGATATACGCGTACATTTCAATTAGTTTCTCCATTGTTTTCAGTAGGAAGAACTTGTGGTATAAATAAAGTTTATTAAAACATTTGCAATAAACATGTATGCACATTTATTTATTTTTTACTTATCAACTTCAAAAATATGTACTCGTATGTATGTAAGTATGTGTTTGCTTTTAGGTGCATAATAAGTTAAAATATGTTTGTAAGTGTTATAAATAGTAAAAAAATATTTGGAATTATTTATTGTAGCCTTTACACTTTTCAGTCCTTATTTTAAAGTCAGGCCTAAGACATCTTTTGAATTTTTTTTAACATTAACATTATTTAAACATTTTCTGCCATTTTTGCCTTCTTGGATTTCATCTGCAAGAAATTAAAAGAAATAAAAACAATAAATATAATAAATATTTAGCAGGTGGTATCTGTCATAATAATGTTCGGATTAGGCGTATAACTTAAAAATGCGGAATTTTTACATATTTTGAAAGTTGATTGTGAAAAATTGGTAAAATATTAATTTATTCCAAGTATTGGTCATTAGCTTTGATTTTTATTTTTGTATCTTTATGTCAACATATGGATACGCTTTTAAGTGAAGCGCATTCCAGTGAGAGCGTTCGATTTGCATCGATATTTCATAAAATACATCGATGTTTTTTCTCAAGTTTATTTCACATCTCCCAATAATTTTTTTTTTTTCAATACTGTTTAGAAATAAAAGTTTACCAAGTTTTTCACCACTCAATCTTTTTCTTTGTTGACTCATCACCTGCGCCGCTTTGGAAAATAATATCTCTGACGGATTCGATGTTCCCACCATTATAAGGTACATATTTAAAAGTGATCTCGTAAAGTTTGGGAAACTGCGACTTATAATCTTTCAGTCTTCCAACAGGAGTCCGCCAATAAACTAAAAGTTCATCAGACAATATACGTATGTATCTTCAGTCTTCATGCTTTTCCAATTTCTATGAACCAGTTTAAAATGACTAGTCCATAATGAAAAAGTATCCTCACTTTTATCGGACTTTTCACAGTCAGATTCAATATCTTCATTTTGCAAAAGGGTACTTTTCATTAATTCCTTGATTTTTGATACAACATTGGCAACGGCTATTTAAAGTGCATTTTTTTTTTTTGAATCGAGGATCTAAAATGTTTGTTAAAATTTGTCATTTCGATGCATGGAAAGAAAACATCGATGTTTGCCTGATTGTTTAGAAGCAAAAAAAAAACATCGGATTATATCGATGTTTCTACACAATACATCGATTGTTTTTAGAGCATCGATGTTTTTTGTCCATCCCTAACTCAGGCAATGAATGACTATTACTAGGTGTTACCTTATTTAGGAAAGGGATAGTGATAGCGAAGACAGGTGGTGAGGGACAAGAAATAGAGGAAAGCTTCATTCTTTTACAACTATTTTTTTTTGTACGTTTTGCAGTGTTGCAGCGCCTCTATTGTCAATGAGGCGTATTAAATTTTCGAAGCTGTGTTTAAGGCCATGATTCACTATCCTACACAATCGCGCGATCTGCGAAAATGTTCATAGACTCCATCATACCAGGGCTGTATTTTCTCAAAAATCGCACGATCGTGTAGGCTAGTGTATTTTATTTTATTGGTTATTGTACTTCGCCGGTGATTCCACAAAGTAGACCATAGTAGATTAAACTGACATGAAAAAAACTAAAATCAGATGATTTGATCACTGTTTGTTATTGAATAATTTTAGTACAATAATCAAACCAAACAACTGAAAATTTATATTTAGTGAAATTAACAATTGAACATTTTTACAAAATTAAATGAAATATTTTGTAGTGTTGAACTAAAAAAAGAACAATGTGTAAAACATTATTAGTATTATAAAAGTGATTAAAGTTAGTTTACAAATGATTACAAACTCAATTTTAAGCATTAACCTACAAAAATATTAATTTTTAACTTCAACTTACAAACAGCAGACAACGAATGAGACCCCAAAGCATAAAATGAAAATACATGTGAGCGCATGAACATTTGTACAAAATTAAATAATGGAATTCGAGGTATTGAACTACAAAACACATTGCGAAAAATATTATTAGTATTAAAAAAGTGATTAAAATTTGTTTTCAAATGCTTAGAGACTTCGTTTTAAGCATTTTCGTTCACAAATACTGATTTTTACCATTTATTTACAAAAAGTAGGCAGCGAATGAGACCATAAAGTATAAAATGGAATTACTTTAAAATAATACCACGCGAATGAAAAAGTAAAGAGGATTTGATGACTGTGTGAGCGAGACCTCCGAAAGCACAATTATCTTTCATCTCGTCACATCTCTGGTATACTTTGTGCTTCCAGTGAAAATTTCCAATGAAAATTTTTCACACTAGTGTTCACTACAACAACTACAAGTGACACTGAAATTGGTGAAAACTTCAAAATTCATCGTTGCAGAAGCCGGCCCCGTCACTTTTTCCAAATTGAAGAAGTAGAGTCCCAGAGGATAGATAGCAGAGGTGACACCAGACGGAAAATACTTGAGCCTTCTGATGTCTCGATCGTACAGTCATCAAATCCGCTTTACTGTGTCTTTCGTGTGGTATGTATTATTTTAATGTATTTTCTTTTTATACTTTGTGGCCTCATTCGTTGCGTGATTTTTTTCAAGTAAAAAGTAAAAATTAATATTTTGAATGAAAATGCTTAAAACGAAGTCTGTAATCACTTTTTCAATACTAATAATCTTTTTCACATTCTGTTTTTTAATTCAACACTACAAATTCTTTCATCTAATTTTGCAAAAATGTTCACTTGCTCATTGCACAAACTATACATTTTCTTTTGTTTGTTTTGATTATTGTACTAAAAATACTTAATAACAACACACTATTTTTGTCCCTTTTCAACTTCGAGAAATGGCACTTTATTGGCACAAAATGTGAAATTTTCAAAGCAAACAAACAATAGTAAATCCAAAATGTCACATAAGTTGTTATGGTCACAAACCACCTGTAAAAGATGATGCCATCTGTTGTGAATCCCGCATTTTTAAATTATACACCTAATACTTCATTGTTGCATTTATTTTGTGTTTTTATTAGTTTTGAAAAAGTTTGTTACATGCAACTCTTACCTCATTATCATCCAATACAACTTCTGGAATGCCACACCTATTGGTTATTACTTGTACCGCCTGCCCTGGCGCAGTAGCTGCTTTTTTATTTTTATTGCTATGCTGTCCCAATAATTTTCCAATTACACCAGCACCATTTTTATCACCACAACAGAAAACATTGGCTGCAGCTGTCATTTTCTTGCGATTATCTAAATTGTTGCTATTATTATTTTTAACTGATGAAAACTCAGTTGCATCCATATGCTCTTCATCACATTCGACATCATCATCTGAAGGTGTTGTCTCATTTGATGATGTCTGCATATTAACATATTGTTCTTGTTGATTAATGTTAGCATTATTGAATAGTAAATCCTGCTTTAAAGGTTTAGTTAGCAATGTTATATACTTACTAATGATCCAATAAAATGTTAGGCAATAGATAGAGAGAGAGAGAGAGGAGTAAAAGTGGTTTTTCTATTATATGAATTGGACAATTTTACACAGATGCACGTATACGAGTACATATGTCACCTGCCGTCTACAACAGACTTGAAATGAATAACATTAATACTGACATCATACTAATGGATAATGTGGAACACTCAGTTTAGTATTTTGCTAATATTTCAACAGCGATGTTAACAAATATGTTATAACAGCGATGTTAAAACATGACGTCTACAGCGGAATAGGAAAGCAAGAGATGAGAGACAAAACAAATATCCTATCTCTTTTGCGCAACCTAAAAACACTATCGCTAGAGTAACACTAACATGATTATGTGTATGCCACCATTGACGTGCCACTCTTTTAATAGCAACTCTCAATTTTATATCCTAACAGCATTTCATGTCCAATGTAAGCGGCAGGTAAATTTAAAATCTATTAATTTATGATTTAAAATTTTGAATGATTTTTGTTTGCTTAATGAAAATTAAAATTCACACTTATTGTTACTTTAGCTTAAAAAAACTCTAACTGGATATTTTTTTAATATCTTATTTTTTTTTTAATCGGGAAAAAGTGCATTACGTAATATGAGAACGGTCCCTTATACATACTCGTATGTATATACCTCATAAAACTTAAATTTTCCTCTACCAGAATCAGTCGCTCGGGCCTTAGGGCCTGTCCCATGACTTGTCGCACAATTATTACATTCAAAACAAAAACAATTTTTGAAACTTTTTTTATCGAATGAAAGGGCCTGTTCCACGATTTCGACAACATTCGACTTGTGGCACACTTACGGCCTGTCCCACGATGTCACAAGAATTCGTTCAATCGACAACTTGTATTGCAAACAACAATAACATTAGAAAATTTGTTGTTGTTTTCAATATAAGTATTCAATCGAACGATTTCTATTGACATCGTGGGGCAGGCCGTAAAATTTGTTTTTGTTTTGAATGTAAGGGCCAGTCCCACGATGTCACCAACGTTCGACTCGTCGCACAGTTACATTGCAAAATTTTAAAATTTTGTTGTTGTTTGCAATGTAACTGTGCGACGAGTCGAACGTTGGTGACATCGTGGGACAGGCCCTAAGTAAATATGCGATCAAACGTTGGCGATATCGTGGGACAGGCCCTAAGGGCCTTGAAATCGTTCGATCGAATACTTATATTGAAAACAACAACAAATTTTCTAATGCTATTGTTGTCTGCAATACAAGTTGTCGATCGAACGATTTCGAGTGACATCGTGGGACAGGCCGTTAGTCTTTTTTTTATTAATATTTTAAAAACATTTGAAAAATATATTTGTACATACTTTTAAGAGCGACAAATAGGTATTTGCATCCTCAATTTTGTGTGCTTTATGAAAACTTTAAAGTGCTGTCTGAAACATGTGAAATTGTTTTGTAGTAGAAGCTTTTGGTGAAAACATAAACTTTTAAGAAGCAAAACCAAAATGTTGATAATCGTAATATACATATGTACATATGTACATATATGTATATATAAATATTTGATTTTCTATCAAGTTTTTTAACAGATAATAGACCTAATTACTAGTGTCGTATTTCGACTACGACTACGAAGATTTTGTACTAGGTTAAAGAAAAAATTCTGCAATGTTCTTTAGTCTAGTACAAAATCGTCGCAGTCGAAGTCGTAATACGACACTCATAATTAGGCAAAATATAACGTTACCTGAAGCGCAACACGCCCTAACTAACATTATCATAATTTTACAGAAGGAAGAAAATATGGAGGTGAGTAATGCGAATTTTTGCAATGTAATAAAATAAATTTATTTATTTATTTATTTCATGAATACTTTACAAAATAAATTTGCAAATTATTGTTGCACAAACATGGGCGGGGTATGGATGTTATTAAGAGTATTTTAAAACAGTTTTTGTGACTGACTATACACGACCTATGCCTTCACATAGGAATCAGCAACATGATTGTCAACGAAATTACACAAAAGAACTGCAATACAGTTATCCGTGGCCAATTAGTTAACCAGCGCGAGCGAGCGAGACGAAAAACTCTCGAAGGCCACACAACACACGCAAGCCTGACCGCACTTAAGAAATAATTACGATGACGCGAGAGCTGTTCTTCAACCTAGACGTAATAAAAAATAAATAAAATCGCTATTTTTGTTTTCGCAGATTTTAGTATTTTTTGTAGCGGTTGTATTAATGAAATAGCACGGAATTTATAAGAAAAAGTCGATTTAACATTTTTTGTTATACATATAACGATAAATTTTAGCCCTTTTGAGATATTTTTGTACATGAAAAAATACGAAAAAAGGCTGCAAAGCTAGAAAATAAATTTCGTTACCATGACGATAATTTGAAAAAGGTCAATAATGGTGAATGGTAAGCCTACACTCACAAGCCTTGTCCATAAATAAAAATAAGAACTTTGTATTAAATTTCCAAAGCTCAGAATAAAAAAGCACTATTATTCTACTTCATTCTTCTCTTATTTATGAGCATACATGCATATCTTCGGTGTTTGGATACATTTGCCAGGCTACAACAAAAATGCATTTTTCAAACAGTGAAAGCTAATTACTTCAGAAAATTTTATTGAATTCTCAATTAAACTCACACATTTGCTTTGGTGTTTTGACCCACGAAAAAGTTTAATTCTTACACAAATTTTGTTTATTTTTATTTGAACATTCAAAATACCGAACGCAACAAAGTCAGTACTATCCTTCCCCACCCTTTTTCTTTTATTGTTTTCCTCTTTCTTCTATAAGTTCAAGACTAAAAAGTAAATTTACCGTGTCTTAAAGGTCGTTAAGCAAATGTTTAATCTTAACTAATAACAAAAATGTACACATCTGCACCCTTAACGATATTAAACATTCCACTTTTTATCGGTGTTTTTTGAGTTTCTGATTTGAACTCTTGAAGAAATGTGATATTTTTCTTGGGTCTTTATTATCATTAAAAAAAATACCTACTTATCTGTGTAGCTAAGGAAAAAGTGCTTAAGTCTAATTTGGCATTTGTGCAATAAATAATTATTAAGCTTTTAAAGCATTAAATGTATACCTATCTTTGTAAGAGGTGTTACTTTCCTACGGAAATTTATATTAAAGTTTCTTAAATATGTATAAGTTTAAAATTAAAATTATTATTCCAAAAAATATTCGCATATTGACATAAAGTGAGCAAATAGTAACTTTCTTAAAAATTACACAAATAAAACGTGTAATTTTTTATTATTTTTAATTTAAAAATTTATAATGGCATATTTATCTCAATTTTATAGTAACTTGACTTAAGCTATTTTTTCTTTTTGCCACAAATGTATGAATCAGATTGGGATAAATCAATTTTAAAAATCCACAGCATATCTTAAGGCAAAATCGAAAAAGGTTTTGTGTTAAATTTGTAACAAAAACTAAACGTACTCTGAACAAATGTATCAGTCAACAAAAAAAAAAACAAGTGCAATATTTTTTAAATGTTATCACTAATTAATATAATTGAATTTAAAATAATAATAAAAATATCACAATATGTATACAATTTGTTTTTTGAGTTTATATTTTAAATTTAACTCATTTAACTCACGCTCCATATATAATTTCCAGTTAAGATGTGTTAAGCTGTTGCATTCAGGTGCTGGTAAAGAAGAATTGGGTGCGTTTGAGGAAAACAATTTAACGTTTAATTTTTTATTGTATTCTTTAATACAATCACTTTCTTTAGCAATGGTGGTAGTTGTTTTGGTCACATTGTTACAATTTGCAGTGTAGGAAATACTAGTGCATTTTAAGGTGTTATATCAGCTAGAATTGCTTCAGTTTTTGTATAAATAAAGTATTAAAAATATAAAGTATAAGAAATAGTAAGTGGAAAAAGCAGACAAAAAATACACACAAAAATTACAAATTATTTAGCGATTATGCAAAATTAAAACAGCAAATAAATGACACGCAATAAAGGTTTTGTTTTTAATCTGATAAAATGTTCAGTGTACGTACGTTTGAATTGAAAAATGAATAAAAATGTGCAACAGATATGAATTGATTATGGATGTAGTTTGCTTTTTTAATTGTCAATAATTTTTTGAGATTTTAAATTAAAAAATACTTACGTATTCGACTGGTATAAACCGAATTGCTTTATATATTCCAAAACCATATCATCTATAAGGTATTTACAAGATTGGCCACGACTTACAAGACGACGTATCATAGTCGAGCTGACCTCATTTGACACCCAATTTGTAACCAACGTTATATTACGCTAAAAAGTAATATATTTCTAAGCTAATTATCTTTTTAAAATATAAATTGTACATTTGACTTTACTTGATAATTGGTTAGAGTATCGGAATCAAATATAAATTTTTCAGGATTTGAACCACTACGGGATATAACCACTAAACCATGATTGCAAATAATATCTTCAATCTAAATATATTACAGAAAAATGATATATATATGTAGATCTAGCTGAGATAAAGCTATATTTATCAAAATAAACTTACATCTTCATTTGCCCACAGTCCAGGAACAGCAAAAGATTCTAACAAATCCGCTCCACATAAAAGTTTCAACTGTACTGGATCACGACGTTCCCTCAGGCTGGGTGGCAGCCAACTGGGAGCTTGATAATCACCACCATTCATATTATCGAAATCCGCAGAATTTATATAGTTATTCATGAAATTTTGATGGTACTGTAAGACGGCTTGAGTACGTGACCAGCCGTCTTGTTGTGTCTCCCAGTCCGACAAACGTATCCATGAAGATGACTGTAAGGCCAATTTAACCATAGCACAACGATGTTTACTTGGTGCCAATCCTTTTTTCCCATATGCATCATGTGTAGGGGAGACAATCCCACCAATTACCTTGTGGGTGCCATGCATTTCAAAATGATCTTTAGCAATTTCTATTTCAAAGAGAATTTTTAACAGATTTACAATAGTTTTATAATTATCCTTAAAATAATCTTCACTTACCAAACATGCGAAAATGCATCGGTGTTGGAGGGCTAAATGATCCGCATGCAATAAGTACAATCCTTGGTAATAATCGATTTGAGGTTTCTTCTAAAAATGCAGACATTTTCGTTTTGTATTTTTATAATTTAGCCTTTTGCTTATTAAGTAACTTTTATCGGTTACAAAGTTATTTGTTATTTTATTTTTCTTATGCAGTTACTGACAATGTTTTCTTAATGATAAAAAATAATGTTTATTATTTACAAGGTCGTTGCCAAAAGGAAAGACAGATAGATGTCTTAAATAGCTGTACATATATGAAAACTGTGACTTCTGAAAAGCTCATGCGCTTTAAATCTACACATTGAATGTACTGCATACACTACAAAAAATTAAGACACAAGTTCTAACACTCATCCAGCATGACAACTCGCTCTTTTACTGAAACATCACAATTTAAAAAATGGGATTTTTGAGTTTATGATGCAGAAATAATCCTCATATCGTAGCTCATATTGTGTAAAAATTTCATACAAATAACTTGTTTACTCATCTCTTGAAAGGAAAATTAAATTTTATTTTTCCACTAAGTTATGGCTGAATTTGAAAACTTTACATAGGGTCTACACCTAACATAATATGTAAGATAAGAGCGTTAAATTCAATCGCAGAGAGAATTATGTTACGTGTAGACTTCAAATTAGTGTTATCTCAATCTTATAAGATTTTTTATAAGATCGTTGTTATAAGAAATCCTATAACAACAATCTTATGAGATGAACTGTCAAAAAACACACGTACATGAAAATAAATTAGTATGCATGTGTGAGTGTTTATTAAAATAAATGAAAAACAATGTTTTGGACAAATTTCTGGGATTTTATCGGTCTAATTCATAAAAAATATTTTAGGTTTATTTGACAAATTTCCCATAGAAATATGTCAAATAACCGCTTAAGGCCGTGATACACTATCATACAAAGTCGTGCGATCTACGAAAATGGAGTTTATAAACGTATGATGGAGTTTATAAAAACTTTCAAAAGACAATAATAATTCATCACACCATAGTTCTGCTTTTTCCTAGATCGCACGACTTTGTATGATAGTGAGTCATGGCCTTTAATAAACCTGAATTATTTTTTATGAATAAGGCAGTATATGTTTAAATGTGTTTAATTTGATTTATAAATAAAAGTTTGTGTGAAAAAGTGAAAACAAAATATATAATTATACAAAAATAATATATGTTAACTCGATGAGAATTTGCATAAAATGAAATTTTATAAGAAAGGTAAAATTACGTGTTCCTGTTATATGAGATGAAGAGAAATATCGGCATTTTATTATTGTTATTCTGCCGACGTTCTCTCACATATTATGTCAGAGTTAATCGCAGTTGTAGACGCTATGTTAAACTAGTTTTTTTGAGTTACGACATTTATTTGACTGAGATTTTAACTCGCAAGAATAATGTTCTGTAGAAGTTTGGTAAACTCTAATAGCAGTAGTATTGTACTTTGTGGTAGTATATTGAAGGCAATTGATGTATATAGCCCAAACCAATTTTTGCAGAAAGAGAAACATAGTGAATTAATATGTTTTCTATCAATTTGAACCAAAACTTTAAATATTTTCTCACAATATTATTGAAAGTGTCAAGTCTAAAAATTTATTTTGTTTTGTCAATTTTTTGTCCATAGTTTTCTTATGCTCTGGCTATTTCAACAAGCAGCTGATTTAAGCGATCTTCGCAAATAGCAAACCAAACGCGATAGCTTCCAAGGCGAATACATATCAGGTGATCTCGATTCAGCAGCTAATGATCAGCAAAACGTTCGGAAATTTTACACTAACAAATATACATTTTGAAATAATTATAGCCAATTTGAGAATTGGCAATTGGAATATCTTCCATATTCGCAGTACATGTATAAAACTTCTTTAATTTTTCCCTACATTTCGTATTCATAAAAAAATAAAATTAATAGAAATCTTTTTTAAGAAACTTTTATGAATATGGGTGTTAATATTCAAAGGGACAGGTATGTTTAAATTTTGTTGGCGTTGTTGTAAAAAATATTTAATTGTTCTATATAAAAATCTACTCTGTCCCAGTCTACTCAATGTTTTTCAGTTCGAGTTATATCCAATATACAATTTGTCGGAACAGTGTAATTATTTCGCGTATAAAATATATAAAGAGGTTGCCACTTGATATTCTCTTGCAATTTTGACAGTTACAGTCCAGCAATATGGCGTCGTCGTGTTAAATGTCTTTTATACTGCCAGTGTGTGCGTGCGTGTGTTTGTGAAAAAAGGAAAAATTACGATATTTTCTTTTGTTGTTAGAAGTTAATCAAGGAAAAACTAAAATATTTGCAACAAAGTAGTATAATTTTTTACTAAAAAATATGTATTAATATATCATTATTAATGAAATCTAAGAAACGAACTTAATTTTTTCTGGTCGAAAAACTAGAAGATGGGTTTGTGCAACAAATGTAGAAATTGAAAAAAGGCCAGTGATTAAAAAATCTGTGCGAAAAAAATTAAGGAAACGAAGAATAAAGTGTATAAGGCATTTGCTGAGGCAAACAACAGTTGTAGGAAACGACAGAAAAAAATCTAGAAAAATAAAGGGGCGACAACATCAAGAAAAATTTGTCGTTATAAGACTAAAAAATAAATAAAAAGAAACAAAACAACATACTAACGCGGCGGACAAAGGATTTGTGTATCAAATGGCATTGGTAACAGTACAACGTTCACCAAGTGTCACTGGTTCACCACAATGTTCCAATTCGGTAAGACCTTTAAATAATTTTTGTGCATTTTTTGCCACAAGCATCTCTTAAATGTCATGGCAAAAATTATAAAAGAAATTATTTTTGCCGAATTTACCTCTAAAATAGCAATTAAAAAGAATCTGATCACTGATCAATGAAGAGATTCAATCAACATTGAGATAGAATATGTATATAAAAATGTAGTATTTATAAAAAGGGTGTATTATTCATTCATATTTTCTTAGACAATCTTATTTAAAAATATGCAAACTAAAAAGTCTATACGTCGTTCCTAAATTGCTTTCGTAAGATTTTCTTTATTGTATGTGCACAAATAAGGCAAAAAGTGCGAGTTGCGCAAATACCCACAAAAATTACTCATTTCTTGCATTTCTTTTACATATGTACGTACGTACTTACATATATGTTTTTGTTTTGTTTTTATTGTTGGTACTTTTATATTCTTTTATAAGATGGATTGGCCAACTAAGAATATACATACATACATATGTACATAATGAAAAAGATGAAGTGGAATATATTCTTCATTATGTTATAATTAATATTTATAGTACCAGACACATTGGATAAAAATTTTTAGACTTATTTATTTAAAATTTTTGCATAATGTACACATACATAGTACATATGTATTTAATTGGAAGTTAAAGACAAAATAGGTATTGATTTGGTTAACTTTATAAAATCTTAACTCAGTTAAATTTTAATAATATTTGTATTTGTTTACTTTTTTGCGAAATTTTTAATTTCAGATACCTATTTTTATTTTTTCCGCACGGAGAAAGCAGATTTTTAGGTAGATCTTGTTTAGAAAAATAAAAAATTAATTAAACAAGTAACAATGCTCAGTGAAGCCTAGGTTAATACTTGTGAGACATAAACATAAAGAGTATGCTTAATTTATATAAATATTATTAAATGTTACATATTGGAAAACTTTTCAAATACTAATACTAATAGCCGGCTCACTTGCGTCCTGATAGGTCGCGATGTGCGTGGGTTGAACTTAGCGGAAAAAATCAATGCATTACGTTTAAAAAATTACACAATTTTAAATGTTTAGTTGAACTATAGTGAATTTTAATCAGAAATAATTGAATAATTGAAATTACTGAACTTAAGCCCGACTAAGAAATTATTTCTGATTAAAATTAAACAATAACACAATTCATTCCCGATTTTAAAGATAATTTCAGAGGAAGAAGATTTTATTCAGACAATTAGAATAAAAGAAAAATACCAAAGAAACAAACGACTACTATAATTGACGACCGTATTAACAAAATGAAATTAAATAACAGAGATAAACTTATTTTAGATAAAATAAAGACCTCTAAAATATTTTTGAGAGTTAATAATGACTTATTAATCTTAAATTCTGAATTATGTGCATATGTATATATAGAAATTATTATAATAGAATACATACATATATCAATTGTTGGGAAAATATTTAATTAAATATTTATTTTGTAGAAAAACTTTTTTGAATATAAATAATTACAGTTTTTGACTGTAGGGTGTTTCAAAAATACATTAAGAAAATTTTTCTATAAGGCGAATTTGCTTACTACAAATCTTAAAAATTTAATAGACAACGCAGTTTATAATGTTAAAATCTCACTACATTTAAGAGACAACATTAAACTGGAATAAGATAGAACACTTAAAAAAAGAAAAATATCTATCTATACGTATTCTAAAGTTTTGAATTGTAAAAAACTGATGTTTTCATAATTAAAGGGTCTTCCAATGGGCTTTTCAGCTTCTCTTATTGTGGATGTCATAGTTATGAAAAAAAACCACTAAAAATTAACCAGCTATTTTTTATATTTTGTTGATTTGTGGACAAAAAAATTAAGGTCTTTTTCAGAAATGCGTAAATAATTTATTTATTTTGATTGCTAAACAATTTTCTTATTGAAAACTAAAAATCTTTTTTACATATGCATACATATTTACATATGTACCTACATACATGCATACATATCCATATGTTCATACATATTTACATACACATATATATATTTTTCTGCGTTCAAATAAAATAATATAGCTTCACCTGAAACTCAAAACGCCCAATCTAACAAAAAAATCAATACTCCTTTTTTTATAAATTATCATTAAAAAAAAGACACTCCAAAGAAGTCATGAAAATATAAATGCGATCCGGAAGTAGTGCAAATTCGGATAATTTATAATGATTTTTAAGTAGGGTTGTCATTGCAAGAATTTCTCTTTTAGGATGCCTAGTCTCCGAATTAGAAGCGATCTTGATAAAAAGTTTCCTTTTGGTGTTGTTAAATTAAAAATAAAACATTTTTGTATGACTAATATAAATTTTTTCTTGCTTTTCTGCTAATTATCGGCATATTAAAAATATCGATTTTTTTGGAAGCATTGAAAATGTAGTACCTTAAGAATGACTTCCATTTCCATTTTCCGTTGTATTTCCGCGAAACAATTTGTTAATATTATTACATTGGAAAAATTTTCATTGAACAACCCAATATTTTCTATTTTAAAACGTTGAAAAATTATTAAAATGTAAGTTATGGCGTTCCACGTTTCAGGTAACGATATCAGTATTTGTAGTTTAACAAATAAGGCGACCCTAAAACTCAGGTTAGATTTCAGTTTTATGTTATTATTGATAGCAAAAAAGAGTTTGTTTCCATAAATATTTTTTGCTCTTATTGGAAAATTACTCAAAAATTCGAATAGTAAACTCTATCACACAAAATCCTAATTTCATTTTGTGGTTCTTTAATGTAACGTTGTGTCACGGCTTTTCAAAAGATACAAATCAATTAGAAAATTCTAGAAGTCTGGTAGGGCCCCCGCATCCGTTTTTATTTTAATACCTAAATATGTTGCTGCAAAAGTTTTTCAGATGTGATGGCTCTATATAAAAAATGAACAAAATTCTCCCTTTCTTACTCTCTTTGTACAATAGCATTGGAATTAATTTTTACAATTCCTTTCATTTTTCATTCTCTGCCTAATGATTGTCAAAAAATATTTTGACCTTGCTTCCACTAATAAGTTGATGGTTTTTCAAAATTTATTTGTTCATATACCTATATCTACGTACATATATGTATGTATGTATGTACATACATATGTTTCTGTATGTATGTACATACATATGTTTCTGTATGTATGTATATACCAACTACATTAAGATGTGCATATTCATACATACATAATATGTATGTATGTACACATACATATGTATTTATGCTCATACTTTTTTATTTGCCTTGAATATAAACATAAACTTTTCTTACTGTATTGTTAGCGATATATTTTCTTTGCTATTTAAAAATAAATTAATCATATTCGCAATAATTTATTTTATTATTGACAAATATACTTAAGTATGTATCTATGTATGTATATAGTTTTCATTCGAATTTTTTGTGAGCTTTAAATTTGTTATGGCTCAGTTTAGCAAATAAATAAAAATGCAATATCTTTGATTTGAATATGATTGCATACTCGTATACTAATCATTTCATGCAGTTAATAGCCATTATTGTTATTAATTTGTGCACAGCTTTCTACTATGTATTATTATTTCTTTCATTTGACTTTCATAATTGTAATCTAATAAATCAGAACAGTGTCAGTAGGTGATGATGATGATAACGATGATTCACAAATATTAACTCCCCCTATTTATTAATTGCTTTGTTCCGTCGATATTTTTGTTGCGTCTTTAATAGACTTTTTATATCATTATAGTCAGCATCAAAGCTGGCGGTGTGGCGTATTTGCTCTGTGTTTGACTTTATTTCACTTTATAAAATAAAAATATAAAATAAAATAAAAAATGTAAAAAATTTAGCATAATATATAATGTTGCTATGTACACTTATTTTCCTGCATATTTGAACGAAAGGTATTTGATTTTCTTTCATTTAACATGAATTTATATCAAATTACAAATAATAAGTGTCTTTGTGCGTTAATCTAAAATTTTCTGATCTGATACATACATATGAGTATGTATGTATGTTGATATATAAAACATGTATTTGTGTTAACACATTACTAATTGCTTATTTCATAAACATTACCTACAATAAAATAATCGGATATGGAGCGATTCCATATACATATGTACATAAGCAATTTTATATAAGACTTTAAATAAATTGATGATACAATTGGTGAAAATGAATATTTTCCGATAGTTTTTATTTTGAATTAAGTTAAAACTAACTTTAAAAACTAAAAGCTGATTTTATCTTGAAAATGGTACGCGCAAATTTGTCCTTTTCTTAAAAGCTGTTGGTCTGTTCGCATAAAGCAATGACTTCACGTAACCTCACTGAAGACAGTACAAAAACTTTTAGAAAAAATATGCTCATCAAATGTTTTCTTTCATCCAGTTGGGGCCTCAAATAGTTAATCACGATTCTGTACTGCTCACTGCGGGCTCCTTTCTAAAGAAGTAAATACCCCAAGGATATCACCGTCAGTGAACAAAATATGCATTTTAGAAAAACATTCACAGTTTAATCGAAGTCGCAGTTAAAGCCTATACACATATTATGTGTATTAGAGGGTGGCGTTGGTTGAAGTAGTTAACACGTTGACTACAAAACCTAAAGTCCTGGGTTCGAGCCCGGTCTCCGACAGTCATTAAAAATAATAACACCACGCATTTTTCTGATGTGCATTAGTGTCCATTGTATCAGTTGTTGTGGGAAAAGTTCTAGTGATGTAGGCATAAGGCACACCGGCTTCATCAGATAATAATACTAATGTAACATCAGAGCGCCCTCCTTCGTTGTGTAGCAGAATCATTGACGAAGTAAAATAACTAATAAAATGGCTACTAAACACAGCTTCAAAATTTAATACGCCTCATTTAACACCAGAAGGCGCTGCAAGACTGCATTATCAAAAAGCGTGCAAAAAGCAGAGTTGTAAAAGAATGAAGCTTTCCTCCATCTCTTCCTTCACCACCTGTCTTCTCTATCACTATCCCTTCCCTATCACCGTCTCTGACTATCTTCTCTTCAACTAACAGGTAGCACAAAGGGATCATTGTATTGGACCCAAGTGAGCTGGACTCTAAATTTCACCCTTCCTTACCAGCAGCCTGCTAACCTTACCTAACTTTATTTGTATTTCACGAAACCATTTGGCCTGTTTTTAATACGCATCATAAACAACTTTGTTTCCCTTAATTATAAAATGGAAAATATTTAATCAGGCAAAAAATCAATACTCAGCGAAACAGTCTAGAGGAGAAAATTGACTGACTCACTCATCTATATTTGGCTATAAGTCAGAAGTTAGGAAGGGTGGTGCTATAACACACCCCTATTCCGAGACCTGGTCGGGTCCATTGTGTTTCCTTTCTACTGACACCCGTTAATAATAACATTTAAATTTCATTTGTAACCAGAAGTGCCCTTATAATCTGCAATTAAGCCACTGAATTCACATGATGAAGCCCCTGTTATTCTCCATTTTATGCTTACCGATATCACTAATGCTCTCATGGAAACGTCTACTCAGCCATCTAAGCCTATCGCGTTGCAGCTTTGGGCAATTACATATGTTCCATAGTTTCTGGTTCCTCTTCGTTTCCACACATCCTACAAAAATCTGGAGTGAAAGCTTCCCAAATGCTGGGGGTCTACTCTGTAATTCAAAGCGAAAGCATATGCTTCCGAATTGTAGTGTTAATAACATACAAATTCGAAGGCATTTTCTTTCGTTTCGAAATACAGAGTAGACCCCCCGGTACTTGCTCTGACCAAACAGTGACCAGTCAACGCGCCTAGCATACCTCACATCGCCTTCCTATTCATTTCCAGTAACAGTTTGGATCTTTCTGAGCCAAGTTTTGGTCACATAGCCTTCGAGACTCTGCAATCCTTCCTACTTCGCTATCAACGGTTCCTGCTTTCCACCCAATTATTGAGGTCCTATAGTAATGACCTATCGGTAATTTCACCGATCTGCCACACATTCTCTCATCTAACACCGACCCTACTCTTGCCAGCTCATCGGCA
This sequence comes from Nowickia ferox, assembly GCA_936439885.1. Classification (NCBI taxonomy): domain Eukaryota; kingdom Metazoa; phylum Arthropoda; class Insecta; order Diptera; family Tachinidae; genus Nowickia; species Nowickia ferox. The sequence continues at coordinate 119,187,343 of OW387023.1, read as the reverse complement.
ATTTCATTTCCCTCAACACTGCTGTGGTAAGAACCCGACATTGTCTGACACTATATTTGTAAGCAAGTTGAGGGCTCTCCTACAGTCACTAACAAGTTTCAATTTGATATTCACCCTTATAGGGAATAAAAGGCGAAAACCTTGTTCTCGTGAAATATTTCCCATGAACAAACAATGGTGAACAAAATTAGAAAATAGTATGCTGAGACAAGAACAACGCAAACATTGGCGATCACAATTTTAGGGAAAGGGAACAAATTTCATGTAAACTTTTATTCCCGATAAGGGTGATTGTGTCCCTTCAAAACTTACTAACTAACATAGAAGATTATCTTCTCGTCTTCAGCTAAATTTCTGGCCACTAGTTCCGTGGTCCTGAGGATCGCCAAGATCTCAGCTTGGAAAGCGCTACATTCATTCGGCAATCTGAAAGAGCTAATGTTCTTTCCCAATACATAGGCACCAGCCTCTGTCCCTTCCCCCATTTTTTACCTGTCTGTAAGGACCGCACTACTCTCATATAGCTTTTCTGATTTGACCCAATAGTACCTATCCAGAACTACCAGTGAGAGTGTTCTACTAAAATCAATTTCAGAGATCTTTAGTCAGTAAGCGTAGGGGTTACGGATTCCTGATCACTAAAACTGATCTCATTTAAGATTGATGTGTGTCTTTGTTATGCCTGTCCTCACCAAACCTGCTTCAACGAGTCTAGGGAGACTTCTAGTCTCCGTTCTCACCACAAAGTCCTCTATAGAAAGTAGGTGAAGAATTACGGCCAATTCAGCCTGAGGTGTGCTCATCTGAGCACCTGTGATGCCCTCTCACCATACCACACAACCATAGGAAATAACTGGCCTGACAACCGATTTGTAAATCTAGTTTACTACCTTCGGTTGCAGTTCATCATCACTGAACAACATCACGCTGGAAAACTTCAGTCTTTTCAAAAATTAGCTGAAACAATAGGGTGAAGAACAACACACCAGAGAAATTGAAAAGAGAAAACAGATTCTAAGATTAAAAAGGCCAACACTTCCGAAATTGTTGAACATAGCAACCGGATATACCAAGTTAAAGAATCTCCTAGCTCTCATGGGTATTGTTGGTCATATAACATGTAGAACTTGCCCGGAAGATGATAAAGCACTGGTACACTACTTGTGCCACTGTCCAGCATTTAGTCAAATCTGAAGATAAATCTATAGATTATATAATATCAGGCATTCAGATTGGAAAATCTTAAGACAATATACTGACGAAACCAGGTCCGTAACTTAGGTTTTTGTTTTCTTTGATTGGGAACTGTCCCCTATTTTTTTTAAAGAGCGCACAACATGCTCTAAGAACATAAGTGCATTGTTTAAACCTCAGGTCCTTCACATTCAGGGCATTTAAATATGGTAAGAAGATTGTTCAATAGGGCGAAACTCACAGGCAGTATTGAAAGTTTGAACAACTATAAAGTGTTTTATAATAAGTACAAGGGTGATAGAGCCTCATGGATGAAATACTGTGAGGAGATTGATTCAGTGAATGAGCTATCGAGGTTCCGGTAAATATTGTCAAAAGACCCTAGGCCTCCTGGGAATATTTAAAGAATGGATGGCTCATGGACGGAATCCAGCTCTGAGACACTTACTGTTATGATGAACACCCACTTTCTTGGCTGTAGGGAAATTAAGAGAAAAGGCAACGGCGGAGGTTAATTTTAACTACTTGTCGGAACCACAATTGGAAAAAGCAACATGTGCGATAAATAGCTTTGAGCCGTATAAATCACCGGGCCCAGATGTAGATTTTTCCGGTCATGTTGCAGAATGTTCCAGAGCGCGTACTACTGTGAATATCTTTAAGATATGCTTTCTTAAGGGACTTATACCTAAAGCCTGGAGAGATTTTAGGGTCATTTTTATACCCAAGGCGTGTAAAGCAAGCTACTCAAAGTCGAAGGATTTCAGGACGATCAGTCTTCTTTAGTCGTATCTTTTGAAAACATCAGGACGACTGATTGATCTCCATCTAAGAAACACAATTGATATGCGCATCATTACAATGTACCACTATAGTTGTGCTCAGCATGCCTAGCAAAAGGGCAGGTCTGTTGAGAGTGCGCTTCATGAGGTGGTTGGCGTTATAGAGAGAGGATTGCAGCATAAGGGTTGCATACTGTCTGTATTGTTAGACATTTAGGGAGATTTTAACACACCCAGGACTCACAACTTCCTAGAGGAATCATCAACTCGAGTATGGGAAGGGGAAAACTGAAGAGATTAGTGACCCGAGGTACATCACAGGGTGGAGTTTTATCACCTCTATAGTTGGCACGAATTTTATTCTGTGTTATTTGCTTTTTTACAATATACATTTCGTACATCAAACAAATTAAGTAAAAATTATGAATAAAATGTGTTCTGTATGTATGTATGTATGTAAATGTATTTTTAATACATAAACACATCTATTTTTTTGGTTTGTTTTTTGTTTACACATACATGTGCATGTATGTATGTAAGCATTTATTTTGTTATGATAGCAATTTCTTCATGGTTCGCAACTAGGTTCAAGCTGAACGGAGCTGTACGGCGAATCATATTGATTCAATCATGATTCGAATGATAACTTGTAATTCGTGATTTTAGTAGAAGACCCTCACTGATAACTCCGGATAGGGACTATTGAGTCAAATTGATAAGCTTTTTGAGGGTAGTGCGGTCTTTAAAGACAGGTCAAAAATGGGGGAAGGCAAAGGGGCTGGAACGAACATACGTAGTTCTTTAGGACTGTCGAATGAATGCGGCCAAAACTTGATTCAGGAAGATCCAAACTGCTTTTGGATATGAATAGGAAGGCGATGCGAGTCGTGATAGGCGCGTTTACTGGTCACTGCTCGGCCAGAGCAAGGACCAGGTTAGATGGCTGATCAGACGTTTCCATGAGATCATTAGTGATATCGGTAAGTGCAAACTGAGAATTCAGTGGCTTGATTGCAGATAATTGATGCAAATGGGGGTTATAAATTATTATTAACGGGTGTCAACAGAAGGGAAACGCAATGGACCCAACTGGGTCTCTAAGTGGAGGTGCGTTATAGAACGATTACCACCCGTGTAATCGTAATTAGTTTTAGTGTTAGTTTTTAACTTATTACAATCACAAAGGTAAATGGTTAAAAATTAGATGTTTTTTAATTTATTTTATTTATTTATTTATTTGTTTATTCAAAGTAATATAAAGCCTAAAAGGCCAAACTTACACATATATTACTTAGTGATAATAATGCCCAAGCATATGAAATTAAAATATATTAATTACAAAAATATAAATTTTTAATTATAAAAATATAAATTTTTCATTATAAAAATATAAAAATTTTTAATTATAAAAAAGGAATCTTTTATTGGTCCCCCAACCATAGTGTTCAACAAAAATAATTACAATTATTGGAATCTCAAAAGGCAGTAAATATTCTGTCCAGATCAGTAACAATACTACTAAGATACTCTTACTAAAAATGATTTTTCATAAAAAGAATTTACAATCCTAGGAATAGAAATCTGTGGATTTCTCGTCGACCGACTAAAGATAAATCTCTTGGACAATAATAATGGGCAACTAGTTTTAATAACCCTATGAAAAAGAATCAAACAACGTAACTTCACAAAACTGGGAAAGGTGCACCCTAGAAATTTTATTATGTAGTCAGTAATATGCTCCCTGCGGCCAATATTGTAGACATATCGAACAATCGTATTAACAATCCTATTAATTCTGGATATAGCATTTGAGAACGTCCCAGACACAACCTCCAATCCATATAGAACTTGCGACATCATAAGAGAATAAGCCAATCGATATTTAATAGTAATAGGTAGATGTGCATTAATAGAAAATAATCTTCGTAATATTTGTAAAATCTTGCCAACAATTCATCAAATGCGACTCGAAATTTAAGCTTCTATCTAAAATAAAATAATTTTAAATTATTTTTGCAGGATAGCGAAGGAGAAGAAGATGAGGGCAGCAAAAATGAAAAAAGCGAATGTTTCTTTGCTGGCAAAGACACCGCATTAGTATTAGCGCTCAAAGATATTCCACAGCATGCTGAACGTCGCTTGAGCACGGATTCAATAAGATCAACAAACAGCACACAAAGTAATAATTCCGATATACAACAACATTTGCAATCCATGTTTAATTTGATTAGACATGAGGAAACATTGAAAATGGTAAAATATCTTTTTATGATGAAATGAACTTTTTTTACATGACATACTCGTACATACAATTTATTTATTTATATTGTTTTAAGGCTGTTAAATTGGAATCACAACGTGCTAATCGCACACGGTATTTAGTTATTACATCTCGTTGTTGTTATCGTTCTACAACCACCGAAAGGCGTAGTAAAATAGTGCGTCATAATTCTGCTAGAATGGTGTCAACGTCATCTTCATCAACAATGTCGCCAGCATCAACAGTCACGCCAATAGCTTGCACAGCACGTCAGTTATCAGTTGACAGTAATAAGCCATCGTCGCAGCATTTGCAACAGCTTCAGCAACAAATTCAACAAATCGATGACAATTGGGTGGAATTGCGTGATAAACGGGTTTCGTCAAACTCCTCCTCCTCGAATCGTCAAAGTCTTAAATGTGATGCATCTGATAAAACATGCGCTTCGGGTGATAGTAAAAATAGCTCTGCCTCATTATCACAAACAAATGCCAACGCTAACACTACGGCTGGTTCCACTGTAAACATTAACACGATCACTAATACACCCATTAGTCAAGATTGCATGGGTGTCGAAGAATCCTGTCTACTTGGCATCGACTGCAATGAGTGCACAACAATTGGTTTAGTTGTGCCAATATTAGCTGATACTACCATACATCTAGATGGTGATGGGTAAGACTACTTTAGAAAATAAATATTTTTATCATTACATTTTGCCATCTTACAGTGGATTCAGTGTTTCAGTTTACGGCAAGACTCATATATTTAAGCCAGTTTCTGTTCAAGCAATGTGGTAAGTTGAAATATAAGAAATACATTCATATATCCAACGGTCAAATGAAAATAATGGAATTTAAAGGTCTGCATTGCAAACTCTCCATAAAGTATCTCAAAAGGCTCGTGAGAATAATTTTTATCCTGGCGGTCCTTCACATGATTGGCTATCTTATTATGAAAGTCGCATAGAATCAGAACAATCGTGTCTTAATGAGTGGAATGCCATGGATGCAATAGAAAGTCGCCGGCCACCTTCACCAGATGCCATACGAAATAAGTATGTTGTTGTTGTTATTTGTAATCAAAATAATTAAGTCTTACGATGCTTTTTTTTTTTTTTTGCTTAGACCCACTGCTAAGGAAGAAACAGAAAGTGTGATTAAAATGAAATTAAAAGAAATTATGATGTCTGTTGATTTGGATGAGGTAACTTCGAAATACATTCGCAGTCGTTTAGAAGAACATTTGGATATGGATCTGGGTGAATACAAATCATTTATTGATGAGGAAATGTTAATGATATTAGGGCAAATGGATGCTCCCACCGAAATATTTGATCACGTTTATTTGGGTTCCGAATGGAATGCTAGTAACTTGGAAGAGTTGCAAAAAAATGGGTAAGTCGTTGTTACTATGTTTATATGCACTTTCATTTAAAATTATTATTAATTATATGTAGCGTGCGCCATATTTTAAATGTAACCCGCGAAATCGACAATTTCTTTCCGGGCATGTTTGACTATTTGAATGTACGCGTTTATGATGACGAAAAAACAAATTTACTCAAGCACTGGGACAATACATATCGCTATATTACGCGAGCCAAAGCCGAAGGTTCAAAAGTGTTGGTTCATTGTAAAATGGGAGTAAGTCGTTCAGCATCTGTGGTTATAGCTTATGCAATGAAAGCCTACAATTGGGAATTTCAAAAAGCCCTTCAGCATGTCAAAGAGCGACGGAACTGCATTAAGCCCAATAAGAATTTTCTTAATCAATTGGAAACCTATCGGGGAATGTTAGATGCCATGAAGAACAAAGAGAAGTTGCAGCGCAGTAAAAGTGAAACAAATTTAAAGAGCACAAAAGATGCGCGCCTGTTGCCAGGAAGCGAACCTACACCCCTAATACAAGCACTTAATCAATCGAAAACGAAATCAGGCGGAGATACCACCGATGCAGACTCTGTAATCAGTTCGACATCAATTTCTGTCCCAGAAGTAGTATCACTGTCAAGAACTACGGCACGGAGTGAGCACAAAAATAGACGTTTTGTTAGAAGATCGAGTAGCACCTCGCCCCGAACAGTACAATCGCCATTGGCCACCACAATTGTGATGAAGCAGCAGTCACAAAGTTTGGAGAACTTAACACCCGACCGTAGCATAGCAGATGAGCCAAAAAATATGCGTTTTCCCGGGAGCAATGGAGAAAACTATAGTGTAACACAAAATCAAGTTTTGCATATACAAAAACATACGCCCCCTTTAAACACATCAATGTTTTTAGCCTCGTTGGCCCGCAGAGATGAACAGAAGATGCAAACATCGCCTTCGTCATCCACTTCAGTACGTACAATAGTGTATGATTTGGAAAATCATCAAACACCAGATCTGACGCGTAAAGCTGTAGAGGATCGTAAAACTTTGAATTTGCCATTCGAAAAAACTGCCGAAGAAGAGTGCTTTACTGGCAACTTTGCAAAAAATGCGGAAGCCGACTGTGGTAGTGGCTCAAAGGTGGTAAGTCCGGTTTGGACATCGTCGGCAAAATTGATAACACAAACATCAAACATTACCGCCACCGGTGCGTCGCCATTTGCTCGAGAAGAGTCGAAACAGAAGCGTCAACATAACCGCAAGACCCAGTCATGGGCTGCTACTAGTGGTGGTATTATAATGGATTCTACCAGCAAGGGCTCAAATAGCAGTATTGATTCGATCTCAACTCAGGCCTCAGCTCCTACCTCTGTGGCTTCTTATGAAGGTATAGTGCGAACACGTCCCCGCCAAAGAGAATTACCTTCTCGCCATGCCTCCTGGGGTTCCGGTGATACTCGCTCTGGCATGCCAATGCGCAATAGTTCCTGGGGAGCTTTTGACTCTAATCGAAACAATTGCCAGTATAATTTTATCCAGCATACAAATGCTAATGCCATCTTCGAAGGTCAAATTCATGAAATTAACACGAGTAATAAGACTGCTCCGACCGAAGTTCGATCAACTCATTCTCAGCATCACTTTGGCACTGTGAAGCGTACAAAGCAAAAACTTGAGGAATGTACGGTTCTTAAGAAACTCTGCCAAGAGAACGGCAGCGAAAGTGAGAACACCAATATTGAGGCTACTTGTGACCCAAACGAAGAACCGGTGGAAAGTCGTAACAATCCGAAAAGATGTAGCAGTTTGTTCCGATCAGCATCAGCAGCTGCAGGTACACGAACGTGTTTTGCTCAAAGATGTAATAGTGATGAAATCGTTCCAAACAGTGGAACACAAAAGGCACACTTAAGCACCAGTAGACGCAGCGACGGTAATCGTCCAATAAATGATTTATTTTCAGCTCTTGAACCCTATACAATGTCGGATATTGAGAATAAAAACACCATGACAGGAAGTGGCAGCGACGAGGAAAATGTTGTTTTAAGAACCACGCCATCAGGACAACAAATTTTATGTAGCGAAGATCAGCGCATATCGGGAAATGTGCAAATTTTAAAGAAAAGTTTCGAAGCTAAAGCCGGCAGTGCAGGAGCAAGTGCAGTTGCACAAAGTCAAGTGCAGGCTAATATTGCAACAACTAGCATATGCAACAAGCCGATCAAGGGTCACCAATCGCTGCCATCATCGCCAGTAGCTCAACATGTAGAACATCATACGACACAACAAACGACTAAAGCACTTTTAGAACAAAACAATACTAACACAGCCCTTATGACAACGTCGGCCTTGGAAAGCGATCGTAATGTTAAGGGCTTAGTACATAAATATCAGACTTCTTCCTCATCAACAACCACGCTGACAACGACAGCGGCTGTAGCGAAAAATGCAATTACAACTACTCCCACTCCCGCCTCCACAACACACACACTAACCACCATGACGACCCTTAAACCCCGGCCTAGATCATACTATGAACCACAAAGATCTCTATCGGGGAAACCACATGAATTTAGCGAAAGTAGACCACCACCTGCTCCCCACAAATCGACCACAACAAATGTTTCATCACATCACCATAACCTAACCGAGGGCATACTAACGCAACAGCAGCAGCCGCCACAGCAAAGGCGTCTGCAACAACATGGAAAAACTCATCCACTCGCTAGGTTAAGTTTACCCAAGCAAAGCTTCAATACAGCCGCATATAATACCATGTAATCATCGTTTATATACAAACATACATATATTTATATATGCATACAACATATACAACAAAACAAAAATTCTAATATAAATCAAATCTTAATGAAAACAAAACTCAAAACATATTCTTCACCATAATACATTAATTTACGATGCTACACCAAAACAATCCCACAAAACACAAATCATCACCAATTTATAATAATAATTATCAGTAATGTAAAACAAAATTATTATTACAACTACCCACAATCCCTCCACACATAAAATACATTATAATTCTCATCTTTATGATCCGGTTCATCTCTTTCGTTCTTTAACACGTACACAAGTCAACATTATTTTCTGAATGATTCAATGGTTTGTTTTTTTTTGTGTGCGTTTTATCATCCAACGCAAATCACTTTACACAAACGAAAAATAAGTATGTATGCATGTGTTATTATTTATAAATTGTCCTTTTGTTTATACCGTAAAAGTGCCGAACATCAATCGGCTTCTTATACAAATGAATACACATACGCGAATACATTACTCTCGGTGGGCAGCATTGATTTATACACATACTATTTTCAATATAGCTCTCTCTCTCTCTCTCTATGTCTCTCTCACTCTCCAGAAAGAAGCATTTTAGATTTTATTAAATGATTTGCTTTTTTACGGCCCTTTTCACAATGTACAATTAAAAGCTAACAGGGACTTTAACGACAAGTTTTGTATGAAGAACTTGCAGTTAAAGTTCATGTTAACTCTTAATCATACATTGTGAAAAGGGACGTTAATCCTTTTAAATTTGTATTGAATTTCATTTAATATATTTTGTTAATTATGTTGTCTTTGTTCGTAAATGTTTGATATTGTGTCTACGAAATATACATAATTTCAACTCAACTTGGTCCTGTATGAGAAAGATCTTTAAACATTTATGTATGTATTCAAAAATAATTTAAATCTCTTTGTGAATACCGTAGCGTTTTGTTACGGAGCGTGGTCCAGAGAATTTCAAAAAATTTTAAAAAAATTTTCAAAATCGTTTTTAATTTTTCATAAACTAGTGTACGATCGCAAAAATGTATTTTGTATCACAGGAAAAATACCGTTATATCTACATGTTTTTATGTGACTCTCATCGCTTGTACAACATCAACAGTTTTTTACTTGTGACTTTTTTTTATTAATTTTGGGATATGTATGTACATATGTATATATTTTTTCTAGAATTTGCAATAAATAAATTGCTTAAAAAATTAAATTATAAAATTTTTAACTATTACCTCCTGTTTACACAATTCGGACGGTCGACTTGTGCAGAAAATTTATATGAAAAGTGCTCAGGTATTTGATGGAAAATTATCGCGTGTGATGAATTCCGATCGATTTTGAGAATAATTTTAAGCAACAATATAAAATAAAACATAAAGTATATAATAAAGTTGAGAAAAGAAATTTTGCAAAAAGTATTAAAAAAACTACATATTAAAAAAAATTTTAAAATGATTGACAAAAAACTACAAATAGCAAACACATCACACCCTTTACAGTTTACAAATCGGTTTTGTGTCTAAATCGCTTTTCATCACATATCTAACTATTTTTTTTTATTGAGTGAATTCCAACAAATTTTCTAGACGAGTCGATTGCTTGGGTTATGTAAACATGATATTTATTACGCCATATGAACAAAACTAAAAATATTAAACCTATTTATAAAATTTTTCTACAATTTATGAAAATTATTTCTACACAAAAATTTTTAGATAGTATCCGCATACGTAGACATGCGTATGTATGTTTAATAATTGAGTAAAAATTTTATTTACGTATAACAAATTCAGATCATCCATTAATATTAAATGTTTGTTAATGTGAAGTTTGTATACATATGTCCACTTTACTTTTTATATACATGTGTTTGTTTTTATAAAATAAATAGCTTTTTGTATTTAAAAATTGCTTTTATCAAAACTTTTATATAACACTGTCCCCGGTCAAGCAAATACTTTGAAAAGCATTTCGTTTCAACCGAACAAAGTATATTAATTATTTTCATACGTAGTATGCATGTATATATGTATAATACGTATATATGTATAATATAATATGTATATATAATATTGTATACATATGTACGTACATATATATACTATAGTATAAGGAACCAATATCCCAACTATTTTTTTTTTACAGATTTATTCGCATGTTTCGCTCGGTCAAGTACTCAATTGATTACAATAACAACATATGCTATTACAACTACAATAACACCAAATAAGTTTGATTTAAAAAATCATATAAAAACTACCTATAAATTTTACTTTTAAAAATTTTTCCCTGCCGGTCAACAATATTTCTTGTCTCCATTTAAACCTACTCCACTACCTTTTTGTCAACGATAGTTCTCTTTTTTGTATTTTATGTAATATTAATATTACTTTCATAAAAAAATTTTTTTTAATTTAAAAAATTTTATTTGGTTTACATACTTTCAAAAATACATATTATGTATGTCATATTATGTTTACAACATTTATAGAAAAAACTAAACAAGTATGCTGCAGATAACTTCCAGGCATTTTTAATTAATTTTCCTATTCAAATTTAATAAATAATGTTTTAAGTTTTATGGTGGAATTGATTTGTTATCAAGCTTAAACTATATCTGTGTTGTGTTCCTTACGATAAAAAATAAATAAATATTTTTGTTTTATAATCCAAAAGAGAGTGAAAAATGTTATATACTAACTTAAATAAGCAATTACTCTATGTGATGATGTAAGCGTTAAAGAAATTTCAAAAAATAAACTAAATTAAATTAATAGTTTCATGGAAAGTTCAAAACATATTCGCATACACCAAATTAATTGTATAATTAAACTCAAAATATGTACATCATATATTTCAACTCACTTCCATGCCTGATTATGAACAAGTTGTGGAATAAAGCAAGTATGTACACATACTTTTTAAAACAACAAACAACCATAAAATACAAAAATAAAATCCCTCTTGTCTTATGGTATTGAAACAGAAAAAAAAATATTTTCATACCGTTTCAATCCTTTTAAAGCTTTCTTTAAGGTTATAATATATATACATATGTATAGTTTAAAAAATTACTATATCAATTTTATTTGAATGCAAAAGTAATCCACATCAACATCAAATACAAGAAAAAGTAATCTATTTTAGTTCTAAATAATTAAAAAAAAAATATTTTTTATGTAAATATTGTAAGATTTTTTCTATTTTTATGTTTGTATGAATGAAACCAATGGTTTTAAAAAATTAATAAATTATATAAAATTAAAATTTTTAATTAAATGATTACAGAAGTATCTATATTTAGTTCTTTTTACCGGTATAACTCAAGTTTGCCTTTTTACATACTTATGCCGTTTTTAAATTTACGCTCGTAAGGAGTGATACAATATCTAGTTTCTAATTAACTTCTTTTTCAAAAAAGAATTTTATTGCGAGTTTTCATCGAAAAGTGTAACATGTAATGTAACATTTCTTTCCAGAAAAGAAAATGCCAATATATTAGGTCTGTTTCTTTTTACTCAACTCTTGAGAGAAAAATAAAATTTTCTTTTTCCATTAAGTTGTGCGTAAAATCCCATTTCACACTACGCAAGTCTTATGCAAAGATGATTAGTTTGTTGTAGAGAGACGAGGGGAAAGGAAACGAGTACTCAGCTTCATGTACTGTCAATACGTTTTGCTTTCTCATTCGTATGTTGTAACATTTTGCTCTTTTCCCCAATTCTTATATTCTGGGAGATTTTTCTTCGGATTTTATTTTCGAATAAATCATCAATTATAATATCGTGCCATAACCGCTAAAAAAAGCTTAAGTGTCGTAGTTTTAGAGCCTAATTTTTCCCCCCCGAAAATCGATTATCTACGATCCTAAATAAACGATTGTAAAAACGAACTTAACAAATATGTCGATTAAGCTGTTTTGGCGGTTATGGCACGATATTCTAATTATACTTTCATATTGCTGTGTTCCTTCGTTGAAAACAAATAGTGAAAAACAGAAATAAAAAATAAATTAAAATGAAGTGTACTGTGAAAATTGCAATAATAATAACAATAAGACAAAACCGTGCACAATTAACTTTTTAAACTTTGCATCGGGTCCCAGAATGGAATGTTTCTCAAATATCAAAATTTTTTGATGCTCTATGTTTCAAAACGCAATTTTCCTTTGTCTGTATCGATGTTAAATTTCTGCGTTGAGAACAGTTGTTGTGTGCCGTGGTTTTCCAATTTGCGGAGTAAATAAAATAATTGAAAATGGTGACAATTGAAAATAATGAAAATTGGATCAGTTTAATAAATTAATATAAAAATTTAGCAAAATTATGGGATATAATACATATGTGATAATAAAACTAAAAAGCAGCATCATATGACAAATTAAAATCGCAATCATAGAAATCACAGAATGATATACATAGTAGTAGTGTACTCCATAACACTGATGTTTCGTTTTTGATTCCATCGCACAGTGGCGTGAAATAAAAAAAGTGGTAAAAAGTCCGCAACTTTTGAACTAGTGAACCGATTTCGATGAAACCAACTGTTTTGAAAAGAAGTGTTGAACTTTTGAGAAAGTATATTTGTAAGACAGGGTAGCTCCAAAGAGCGTCAAAGTGGGAAACTGCGGGTGTCGAAATTCTTTCGGAGCTTGTAACTTTTGTAAATATCGACCGAAAGAAACTAAAATAAAACATGCTCAGAGCACCATCTCATCTCTTACAGTTTCCAAGTTATTTGACTTGAAATTTTTCTTTTTTTAATCGTTAGTACATAACTTCTTTATTACTTGACAAAAATCATTTGGTTTTGTTGTTTTTAAAAGACAACTTCATTACAATTCATATGAAAAAAAAATATTTTGATATCTCCAAAAATTGTAGCAAGGAATAATTTTGCAATTTGGATTTTTACAAGTTATGAGAAAATTTTGTATATTTTGTGAAAAAAGTGTTCTTAATTTGTTTGTTATATTTAAAAAATTATTAAGTATTTAAAAAAGCTTTGATTGTTTCTGAGAGAAGAGGTATTAAGAAAGACTGTGAAATAAATTTTAGAAATTTTTGATGGTGCACCCTACATCCAGCATTGGTCGAAAATTAGCATTTTGCAAAAAATCTAATATTTGGATATGGCAAAAAATTGCACGCTCTTTTTTGTAAATTTTTTGGTCTTTTATTATAAATAAACTTGTTTTAAATAATTTGTTAGAAACTCTTGACATCCTACACATAAATGTGTATAACACCATTTTTCCCCAATAAAAAAGTTTTATGAAATAATATATTTTTGCCTAATTTGTTGATCTCATTTTCTTTACTTCAAATGTTTCTTAATTTTTTCTAGGTAGTCACAATAGAAGACGTAATTGTCTATTCAACCGTATATAATATGTATACCTTTGCCATAGTGGCAAAGGTATATAGATATAGATCAGTCTTAAAATTTATACATAAATATAACACCTCAGGTGAAAATACACGTGTTTTTTCTGCTATTCAAACAAACCCACATTTTTTATGACCTCTTGTAGGTGTTATTAAGTATTTTTTTTTTTATTAATTGCTTTTATTTGGCTCAAACATATAAAAATTAATATACACAGACAGTATATTTACCCACAATGACAAATCCACCTGCACGCACATCCCTATTATGGGTATGTTTTTACAGCGATTTAGAAATCACGTTCACAAGGAGCACATTATTAAAAAGTCAAAGTATCGCTCAACACTAGTGGGCACTATAAAAGCGTCCTAATGAAAAAGTGCCGAGCAATTTGGTTGTCGGCGGCAGCTTGGAATCGGCTGCGGACAAGAAGTTATTTACATATTCACATTTGTAATAGCAATCAATAAAATTGCAAAACTTTTTACTGCAATATTTTTTCTACAAAATATAAACATATTTGCTTAAAAAAATTTCCAGTAAATGAAATTATTGCAAAAAATTAAGGTGCAATCACTTAGTTATTGGAAATTTTTAAACTGCAATCAACATTCCAACCAGCTTTTATGAAACGATCGGAATCAAATTGGAAACAAAAATTTTTATAATGGCGGTATTCAGTGTTTGATGCAAATGGTCTTGCGTAAGTGTAAATGCAAAATATCATAGCTTTTCTTTAAAATCCAACAACATAATCAAAAAAAAACTGCGATATTTTGCTTTTGCACTTACATTAGGCCATTCGCATCAAACATCGAATACCGCCAATATTTCGTCAGCTAAAACGTGATCTCATGTAACTTAATATATTATTAGGCAGACGTGTAAACGAATTAATAAAACAGTGCAAGAGCTTAAAATGTTTAAAAATTTAAGTAAAATATATTGTTACGGAAATGACCGTCGACAGGGTTAATGCAGCTTTACGCAAAAATATTGTAACAGGATTAACCCAAGTGCTACGAAAAATATTCCTACAGGGTCGATGCAAAGAACTAACTAGAGAACAGTAGCAAAGAGCTATATGTACATGCGTAGCACATACAGGCGTGATTAAACGTAAACAACAAAATGCGTCTGCTACACATACTTGCATACATACATGATAATTCAAACGAAAAACAAAAATAAGGTAAACAACCACCATGTATTGCTTGTTTAATAATGTATGCATAATTATACACACGCATGTGCATAGTTACCACATGATCTAATTGCGCGCTTAGTAAACAACATATTAGATGAAATGAGATTGTCTAGACTTTGCTGAAAAATTCTAGTGACCTTGTGCGAACTATAAAAAGGGGTAACGCATCCAATAGCAAGTTAGTTGTTACTCACAAGTCAGTTGATAATTAAGTTGTGAGTTGATAACCTTCTGTGCTTGCGATACAGTAGTGAGCTGATAGTCGAGTCTGTGCTTTACAATACGTTAGCTGATAATTGAAGAAACTATAGTGACAGTCTGTCGTTGAATTGAGATTATTGTGAAGTCTATCGTGTCGACTGAAGAGTAAAGAGCTGATAAACGTGTGTAAGAGTGGAAAAGTAAAGCCAGCGTGCGTTGTTATTGGTATACCAACGGTTGAGTGTCGACAGAGTGAGTCTCGCGTGTGACAAGAACCAGACAAGGAGGAATTGCGTCAATACTAGCGCAGCGTGCGTATACAATAGCAAAAAAGTTGTGGTAACCAGTTGTGAATAATTTAAGCTGTATAGTGTATTTAAGCTCTTGATTAGTTTAGTTTAAATGTATTTGTAAATAAAACTTCTATCATTCTTAACCCTAATTACTACGCTAGGGTCTTTTATTCATTTGCAAATCTTCGAGTCCACGGAAAAGCGTTTTTAAAGAATAAAAACGTAACAATATATACGTATTTTGATATACATACAAACATAATGGGACATACTCATATATATCAAAAGAGTATACTTTTAGCATCTTTTATTTTATGATTAATTATTTTCTGTATACTCGCCTGTAAAATATACTTCTTAATGAAAAAAAAATTATATCCTTATAGCTTGTTACTTTTATAACTTGGAATATTCAGACAATAATATCATTCTGGACCAAAATTTCTTTATTCCAATGAAGTGTTGGACCTACAGGTTAAGGATGTAGATCCACTTAGGCATGTATGTATGTACATGTAAAAAAAATTCTAACATAACAAAATATATATTCCTTCCTAAATATACAAAAAAAATGTTTTCAGCCGAAAAAAAATATAATAAAATGTGATATCAATCTGCGGCGGCTACTATTTAGCATTCGGCGGCTCGGCGTTGCCGGCTGTGAGTTGCCCGGCGCATAACTCTGGTGGCAGTGCTGTCATTTTACAGATATGATTCAAAAAGGAAAAAGTAGTGCCTATAAATACCAATAGTCTCCCTCTAATCAGTCATTCCTTTTAAGAAAATTTCATTGTGAAAAAATTATAATAAATACCTAATTGACTAATTCAAAGCCGAGTTTTATAAACTTTTTATCAGAAATGTGTATAAATTTTACAAAATGAAATATAATCCTCTCTTTGTCAGAGATAAAATTTACATTATTTCGCATACTTGTCAAAAATATTTAAGGCATATAAATTTTCACAAAGAATATACATACATACACACGTACGTATAATCAAGAAATTGGAAAATTTTCTTTAGCTTAAACGTAAATACAAAATTTAATATTAATGCATATGCGAAATTTAAGTGGTGTTAATATAATGCAGCATATTAAATATTAAAAACTACACCATATAACCAAGAATTAAAAAAAATTAACAAAAAAGAAAATCACAATTTGAGAGTGAGAGTTTAGAGTGAAATAGAAAAAAGTGACATACTCTAGTACTGATTTTTTGCAATTTTTACGTACTGGTTGTTTTATATTTATTTTTTAATCTTCATGTGTGGAACAACTTAGTACGTGGCGTTCCATGATATACAAACTTTATTGTTTGTTTTGTGCTTTTAAATTTTGTAAGTCAAACTAAAAGAAACCTGTATTAAAAAAAGAGGATCTTTAAAATTGCAATCTTAGAAATTTGGATTAACAAAAAAGAAAAAAAAATATATAGGTATATATTTTTTTTTTGATTTCTGGAAAAGGTAAAGGAATGTATCAGTCAAAAAATTCGTAATAATCATAAGTTCAATTGATGTTGTCAATATTGTATAGAAGTTTTTACGAGTAATATTGAAAACGAAATCCAACACGAGAGTGTAATAATAAAGTTTTGAGCTGGTGAAGTGATAATGACAGATGCTTCTGTAGCTACTAAAGTGACACCCGGCAACGACAACGAAAATGAGAATGACCCGGAGATGAAAGGTTGGCTTCTCAAGTGGACCAATTATTTAAAAGGCTACCAAAAACGCTGGTTCGTATTATCTAAGGGTGTTCTAAGTTACTATCGCAACCAAGCCGAAATGAATCATACATGTCGTGGTACCATTTCTCTTCACGGTGCTCTTATACATACCGTCGATTCTTGCACCTTCGTCGTCTCGAATGGCGGTACACAAACATTTCATATCAAAACTGCTAATGAAGTAGAACGTCAATCATGGGTTACTGCTCTTGAGTTGGCTAAAGTAAAGGCCATACGTGCAATGGAAAGTGAAGAGGAAGAGGAAAAGGAGACGTATCAAGTAGTACCCAGTCAAGAAATAACAGCAGTAGTTCGTGACCTCACCGATCGTTTGGAGAGTTTACGCACATGCTACGATTTAATAAATAAGCACGGCGTTGCTCTACAGGGTGCTCTCAACGAACTAAAATCAATAAATTTGGCTGTTAGCGATGATGATACTGTTAACAGTCGCATTAAAATTGTCAATGAGCGCGCTACACTCTTTCGTATAACGGCAAAAGCAATGATAAATGCCTGTAATGACTATTTACGTTCGGCAGAGTCGCAAGGTCACAAATGGTCAAAGGCACTTCAGCACGAACGTGAAGCGCGTCAACGTTTAGAAGAAATTGTCGAACAATTGGCTAAACAGCACACACAACTAGAGCAAGCAGCCAGTTTGGTACAACATAATAAGATAGTTCCAAATCCACCACCTGCTGCTCCACAAATTTGCGACGCAGACATGCAACAAAATTGCAATTTCGTATCCGATGATGAAACAGAGTTTTTCGATGCCGAAGGTTCGACAACAAATAATGAAGAGGACTCACCCCAGAACGGCTCCGATAGTGGAACTTTCATATTAAAAATGAATACTTTGGGCGCAAATAAGCAACAACAAACGGAAGTGTACAGCAGCAGCAGTTCTTCCGAAGCAGAAATGGCTGCTGTGCCCCCATTACCGCAGCAGGTCTGCGTTTTGGAGGAAAGAAAATCAATGGATTCACCAGATAGGGCCGCACCAGTCGGTGGCGATCCAAACAAAGTTTCTTCAACAGGTAATAATACATCTACAGGTCGTCGGGATGATGAATCAGCATCATCTAATCCTAGCAATCCTCATAAGACAGGCGAGGGAGTTAGCGGCGCTGCTGGAAGTGGTTTCAGTGGCGATGATGGCGGCGGCAGGGACCCCAATAGACCAGGTGGCAGTCCGAAAGGTCCTGAAAATGATGGCTCATCAAAAAAGGTTCGTCAACGACGGACCCGTGTCCCTGATAAGCCCCATTATCCTCTCAATCTATGGTCCATTATGAAAAATTGTATTGGAAAAGAATTGTCAAAAATACCAATGCCCGTCAATTTCAACGAACCCTTATCCATGTTGCAACGTCTAACTGAAGATTATGAATACTCTGAAATCTTAGATGCTGCTGCCCGTTGCACAGATGAATGTGAACAGTTGGCTTATTTGGCTGCGTTTACCGTATCAGCATATGCCACCACAACAAATCGCACGGGAAAGCCGTTTAATCCATTGCTGGGTGAAACCTATGAATGTGATCGAATGGACGATTTGGGTTGGCGCGTCATTGCCGAACAAGTTTCGCATCATCCACCTATGGCTGCCATCCATTGTGAAGGTCGTAAATGGACTTGTTGGCAGGAATTCACCATGACAAGTAAATTTCGTGGAAAGTATTTACAGGTAAGTTATCCAGTTCTCCTTTAATTTAGTAATAGCAGGTGAAATTTCCCAACACTCTTTATTAAAATTGCAAAAATGCAATAAAAGTATGTTTTCATGTTTCTTAAATCCAAAATTTTTCTTAATGAAAACAATGGCGGTATTCGATGTTTCATGCAAATTTTCGTGCGTTAGTGCAAATGCAAAATATCGTAGCTTTTCTTTGGATTGTGTGTGTATTTTGTTGTTGGATTTTAAAGAAAAACTGCGATATTTTGCATTTGCCCTAACGCACGAAAATTTGCATCAAACATCGAATACCGCCAATAATTAGTGTTTATTTTTTTATGAAGTGTTACAATTTAAGTTTAAAATTTTTTAACTTACTAATAATACCAAATTATTATTTTACTTATTCAGTAAAATATTATTTTATTAAAAATACATTGAAATTGATTATTCAGCGGTTTATCTGGATCCTATGCGCATTTCACTGTTGCAGATCTTCAGGGAAACTTTACCCATAAATTTCTTAGACCAACTAGAGTTATTATGATAAAAAATAATTTAAACAAATGAGAAGCTCAACAAATAACAAAGTTGAAACAAGAACTCAATAATCAACATGTTTTTTATTTTCTTATTTTACCATTGCTACATTGGCTAACCGATCGTTTTTACTTTAAAAAAAATAAAAATTGTGAAGCAGTAGTACAGTCGAATTTTTGTCTTTATATCTCTCTTGTCCGAACTTACCAAGAAGAAAAAGTTCGTACTAATTTTTACAGGAAATGAAAAAATTACTCTCTCACTAGCTCTCAAAATTGCACAAAAATTGCTATCTGGAACGCTTTTGGATAACTTTGTACATTTTCGGACTGTTGTTATGCATCTCGAACAGACCTATTATTGTATCATGTGCAAATTTTTACTGCAGAAATTTGTCGTAGTAAAGTTTAGTAGCATTCGTAAAACAGCTCTGGGCGAGTCAACATCAAGCGTCGTTGGCAATTATCTCTTAAACCAGGCCACTGTTGTTTATTGGCCTTCGAGAGTTTTACGTTTTACACCGCATGTGATTAGTGGTTGGCGTCGGTTGGCGGTACTCCTTGCGGTATCCCGTTTGTTTCCATTAACCACATGCAAAAACAATTATGTATAAAGAATAAATTTTGGAAATTGGTTGGAAAACCAAACAAAAACTAATTTTTGGACATATAAGGAGAAGAATTTTGGGATTTCCAGCTTCGTATGCGACGGTATATGTTGTTTGGAATTTTCTCGGAGAAAGAAATTGTTGATGGCGTTATAACCCTTGTGTTCGGCCAAATAAAATCTCCCATCCCTTGTAATAACAAGGGGGCACGGAGTAACTTCAAATCATTAAAAAAAATAAAAATAAAAGTTTAGTAGTGTGAAAGGTGATTTATTAATTCTTTTGTTTTGTGGATGACTTTAATTATTCAGAGTTGTAAAACTGTAAAGTATCTGGTTACTTAGTACTGCACTTGTTTTTAAGGTACTCAGTAACATTAGCAAACAGTCATGTAATTAGGTGTGTTTTTTTACTTTTGTAGTAAAATGCAGTAAATGAGTAGTTACTGCAAAAATTTTAAAATTTACTCTCAAAAAGAGTTGTTGCCGCAAAAAGTACGCGAACAGAAAAATAGTAAAAATTGGTAAGATTAAGGAAACAACTCCAACTCCACATAGTGCTGAAAAGTATATGCTCTTTTAACTGTAAATTATTTGGTCAAAAATAAATTAATTGCAAATATTACATAAAATAAATTACAAATTTATTCTTAGATTGGTCGTGTTATCAAAAATATTGTATAGAGTACCAATAAGAAAAAGAAATGAAAAATTTTTGGGTAAACAAACAGACCTATTTTTGTCGTACAGTTTTAAGTATCTTATCGTCCACTTACATTGGTGAAACATGTATGGTTTATAAGGTATTTTTGTGAAATATGCACAAAATAAAAGTTTTTTAAAAATTCTTAGCATAAAAGTGCTAAAAAAGCGATTTAAATTTGCATGAAAAAAATTTCTGTTTGATTTTCGTTTTGTACACTAATGTATGTACATACATATATACATTTTTGCATATTTACATACGTGTCAAGGACGATCCCAGTATAATTAAAATGATCCAAACAAAAAACAGGGTATATTTAACAGTAAATAAATAAAATAAGTTATGAAAAATGTGGACTATTAACAGTTATTATCCATTATTTTGAATTATTAATTTTTAATGACTCATAATTTTTATTTAACCTGTTCTAAAATTTTTTCCCTTTTCGTTTGCTTGCTTATTTTTGTTTGTTTACTTTTTGAATCATGTGTTTTTATCTTTACTGCGAAAAATTTCTGCAGTAAAAGTTTGCAAATACTCAGTCAAGATCAGGCGCTTTACTCTCTCAAAGTTTTGCGTACTGGAACATAGCTAAAAGCCAAATAAATTTTATTCTTAATAGATGTAGCTTAGCAGTAATATGCTAATCTTAACCCATTGAACATTGAATTTACTAGTTTTTATCGCCAAATTACAAATCTTTATGCATTGATTTATTATAACTTATGGATTATATTATTTAATATACCTATAGTCTAGATTTTAATAAACCGTGGCAAATATATAAAATATATCTTATATTTTACCATACTAGGTGGTCACAAGGGATCAGGTGACTATTTTCGCCGCTTGTAATTTGAATATACGTTGGATGTCAACACACATCAGTACATTTTTTTGCCATTTTAATTATGAATTTCTCAAAGCGAATTTAGCTGAGTATACCTTATGTTAATTTGTCTTGGATAAAAACCTTTTCTTTTCGAGCATTGTTTCGAATACAACTAGAATTAGTTATAATTCAGAATAAAAATACAGTTAAGTTTTCTTAAAGTTAAATTGTTACAATTTCAACTAAACTTAGAAGAGTTGTAAACCGTAATAGGGGCATAAATACTTTTATTTCCATTAAAATTATTGAATTTAACCCATGCAAGTTCCCTGATTCGATGATGTTTTTTTTCACGTAAATACAAAACAAACAAAAATAAAAAATTTTGTCGCACCCAGGATTACGAACCGTGCTGTTCTCACTGTTATATACATATATAGGGATATTCTCTATTACTGAGCGATCGTATTCTTGATATTTGTTGGAGATAAAAATTGTTTTATGAAAATGTGTCAATGTGATGATTTAATTCCCTTTTTGCATGCCTTTTTCGCTGGGTATTTATTTCAATATACATATTACCCAGGAATAGGCATGCGTTTTAATGAGTTCAAAAACTATAGCTTTATTTACGATTTGCGATGACGTTCAGAATGAATTCGAAGAAACAAATGCTCAAGAAAAAAGCATGAAACACCTGAACGCGTTCATTTATTTTTTGAAAATACATTTTAGATTTCACACACACTGTACTAATTTACTTCTCCTATTATCAAATTGGTACTAAGATAAGGCATTCATAAATTGTGTAACATTTAACTTGTTTTTTAAACATTTAATACTCTTTTATTTTTATAAAATAAGGCGCGTTGCATTGTCGGTCGCACAGTGTGTAGTGTTGTTTATGGTTGCGTTCGAAGTTGCATTCGAAGTCTCGAAAATATCAAAATGTTTTGATGTTTATAGGTTGCATTGACGGTTGCATTCTAGGTTGCTATGTCTGTGTCAAAGTATGCAACAGTAGTTTTAAATTGTTATAATCTCAGGTATTTAATCACCATATGTAATACATACTAAGAATTTCGCCCTTTAGGCTTGTATTGCATTTTATTGCATAATTATGGGCACATATGTATGCCTGTATTAATTTTTATAAGAATCTGATGAAGTTTGGCTCGGTGGTGCTATTGTGTGTATTTAATGTGTATTTTGAAAATATAAGATAAATAAAATGGAAATATATGTATATGGATGTACGTACATACTTACATTGTATGCAAATTTAAAAAAAAAGTTTAATTGATAATAAAAAATGCGACATTTAATTTTTATTCACCCAACCAATTTTTTCTATACATACATACATACATTCATACACATACTGAAGTGTAAGCGAAAACATGGTCCAAAACAAGATTTAATGTAGGTAAAAAATGCTCTAAAACAGTAGAGATGCGCACGTGAGCGGTTTTTAACTCACGACGCAGAAAAATATTTTACTCACGCACTTTCACGCACGAATGATTTTGAAAATTTTCAGGATCACGCACGCTCACGTATAAAATATTCTTAATCACGCACGAGGGGTGTACAACTTATCACGATCAGGCACGCTTACGAACAATATATAATTAAATTTTTATGTTTGTTGGTTGAAAAATAGGTTCTTACATATGTACTATATGTGTACATATGTATGTTTATACATACGTATGTACGTATGCATTATGTTTGCACGCTCATTCTACCTATATGTATGTATATACATATTAATGTACATAAATCGGAGCTGGCCACCGTGAAAAACACGAGAGTAATGTATTCGCGTATGTGTATTATTTTATATAAGAAGCCGATTGATGTTCGGCACTCTGGTGCTACTTTGTGCAGATCAGACATAGATTGTAGTATTTATTATTTGAACACGATCACGCGTGACACGATAAAATCACGACATTTTCACATTTCTATGAAACAGCTACGTCCAAACACACATACTCTGATATTTGCATTTGAGGTAAACAGTAGAGATGTGCAAATGTCGTGATTTTATCGTGTCACGCGTGAATCACGCGTGATCGTGATCAAATTTATAATTAATCACGCGTGAGTGTGTGACCGTGACTTAAAAAAATTTACTCGTGCGTGAGTTTTTTTTTAGGGATCACGCACGAATTCTCACGCTCTCACGATATAACACTCCTGCGGGGATATATAACTGTATTGAAAATTTTAAATTTTCTTATAATAGTATAGCCAAAGGATTTACCAAAGGCGATAAAGTGGAAGTTGATAATTTATGGTCACAACTTGAAGTTGAACTAAACGCTGCTGTAACACTGATAGGATTTTTTGCATCCCTTAACCCTTCTAAATATATTTAACTTCCGCATTTTACGTTTTTTAATGTAATTACAACTTAAGACAAATGCCCTGGGCATTTTGAAAAATTTTTAAAAGTTTAAAATTTGTTTAGTTGTTGATTTATTTTATTAACAGCTGACTCAGGCGTTCAATTATTTTATTCGAACTTAACTTCGAATATCACCAAATCAGCAATTTGTAGGACACCAAATATATATTTACTCGTTTTTGAAAATTTGTCGTTTTGAAAAACGATTCGGTCTACAGAACAGACCCGAATATATACCTGTAATCTGTTGAAGTGTATTATTAGCTTGACCGAAGATGCCTCACTATGGTGCACATTTATCTGAACCAGCTGAAGTCTTCTTGGTATCATAAGATCTAGAGAATCTAAATCTGACAGTCCCTAAGCCGAATTTCACAGTACCATATTAACAACAATATCCTCTTTATAATCCATTGAGGCCAAAGGCTCCCACTGGTTTGTCCTGAGAGGAGAATTCTGAGCTGTCAGTACTGACAGTATGGCTAGGTTAGGTAAGATTACCAGGTTGCTGAGAAGAGAAAGTAAGTTTTCAGCTCACTTAGAGAGTTAATAGTGCAAGTACAGATGCTGAAGTAATAGATGATATTGTGCTTTTTTCTAATTTTTATAGCATCGTTGCAGCGCCTCTGGTGTTAAGTAGGCGTATTACTTTAAGCTATGTAACCAATTTATTAGTTATTTTAATTCGCGGACGATTAAATGCTACAAATATCGCCGAAGGAGTGTGCTGCGATATACATTAGCATAGACACTAACGTATATCAGAAAAATTTATTTATCTGTTGATATGACTGGGTCTGGCCAGGGTTTGAACACAAGCTATCGAAAACCGTCATTTGCTTTGCATCCCCTTGCAATTAGTATGTTAACCGACAAATTTTGTTCCGTTAAATTTAGCAGACAATTTTCTTTCAAATGGTGTCGGTTACGAGTAAAAGTTAATCATACGTTGTGAAAGGCAGTTAAACCTAACTTACGGTTAAAGTTAGTGTTGTTTTTTAATCATAGATTTTGAAAAGCGCCGTTAATCAGATTGTTGTTTTTATTTTTATTTTTTAATTGATGAAGTTGCTTATTTCAGCTGAAGTACTTTGAATTATGCTTACAATTACAGTAATATCTCGATAATCCGGACACCCTAAATTTTTAGCACGTCCGGATTACTGGAGTGATGTTAATTTTTACTATGAATCTACTGATGTCTGTATGTAGGTACATACAGTGCCGGTAAAAATAATAGCACCGTTACAGTACAAATACTTCCTTTTCATTTAAAATTTTTATTACCCAATCATTTTTATATTTGATTGGACTATGCTGTAATGTAATACGTATCCTTTCTGAGAAAACAGTTTTGGTTCTCATATTGCATATGATTCTTTTTATATGAAAGAATATTTGGAGTGAAGTAAAAATTTGACGGTAAAAAATAGCACCAAACATTACTTTTTGCATAATTGCTTTAGTTTGTTGCAAAACCTATAGAAGACAAAGTGTTTCTTGAAATACGCCAAAAATTTAAGCATCAAACTGTTTTTGTAATCTTCAGTTATGGGACGTGGAGAGTACTGCACAGAGGCAAAGAGACAGATTATTAAAAAAATTATTTCGGAAGTGAAAACGTATTGTGAAATAGGACAATTACTTAATTGTTCCAATAAAATGATACGCAATACAATCACTCATGTAAAAAAAATTAAACGCGTGGTAAAAAGCCAGTAATGTCCAATTGGTTGGTTAAGCGATTGATTCGCCAAAGTAAAAAGAACCCTTTTAAGCCTGCCACAGATCTCAAAAAGGAGCTCCATATAGAGGAATGCGTGGAAACAGTTCGCAATCGATGGCTGGAACACAATTTAAAAGCCTGTAGCCCAAGAAAAGTTCCGTTGTTGTTCCAGCTAGTAAATGGAGAAACATTTTGTGAACGGACGAATGCAAAGTCGTAATGAATTGTGGAAAAGGTTCTCGCTCCGAATGCAGTATTTCATCCAAAATTTACATGCAAGACAGTAAATCATGTAAGTTCAAGCATAACGGTGTGGGCATGCTTTTCATATTGGGGAGTGGGACCAATACACTGGATAAAACTACAATGGACCAACATGTTTGCGTAGAAATATTAGCAAATGTTATGTTTCCTTACGCCGAAGACATACCAAGAAAAAGTCTCGAAGTGGTTCATTGACAACAATATTAAGGTCATGGAGTGGCCTGCGCGGTCGCCAGACTTAAACCCAATAGAGAATATTTGGGCTGATGTCAATAAAAGGGTATGCGAAGCAAAACCTACTAATAACGAAAATTTTGGGCTGTAGTTAAGGAGTCGTGGGATAGAATACACAAAACAAAAAGGTTAAAAAACTTGGTTAACTCCATGCCGAAACGCTGCGCTGCCGTTATTGCCAACAAAGGCCATACAATAAAATATTGATTTATTAACTTCAGTTTGTATATAGTTTATTTGAAATATCGTTTCGTTTGGTATTACTCAAGAATGTAGTGCTATTTTTTTACTGCAGCTGTATGTACATACATACTACATGTATATTTATGTATGTAAGTATACACATACATATGTACATCCACAATAAATAAAGTCAAAGCTCAAAAATATAATTAACTACACGCAATAATTGAGAAACCATGTCTTGATGTTTTATTCATTGTTGTTTGTCCGTCATGGATTCGAATTATTGTACAAATGTTTGGTCTGGGTCGAAATTGTAATTAAATTGTGGAGCTTTGATTGCACAAAAACTATGCTTTTATATGTGCATATGTATATTGTTCTATATTCGTCTTGTTTCTGTAAGCATGTGTATATTTCTCTATAAGTCTGGACTACATGCAGTTGCGAGCAAAAGTGAGTGCATCTTCAACATAATTTTACTTAAGGTATCAGAAAATTTTACGTTTCTCTAGTGCAGTAATAAATTATTAATTTCAGTGCCATAACGGACATTTGCTGTGTATTTTGGCCCACAGTTATAAAGCAGCTCTGGGCTGAAGAACAGATACCGCGTCATTGTAATTATTTCTTATGTGGTTGTGTTTGTCTTTCGGGCTTCGAAAATTGTGCATCTCGATCGCACTGGTGGATTCTCTTGTGGAGTTTCGTTGCTGCTGATTCCTACATACATATGTGGAGGCATAGTTCGTTCACAGTTAGTCACAAATACATCCACAGAAATACTGTTATTAACAGCAAATTCACTTTGCAAAATATTTTTTAAATAGATAATTTTTATGTGCTATATATAAAATTTCATTTACGAAAAATAATATCAAACAATCTGTTTGTTTTCATTCCTTTGCAAAAACAAAAATAGTCACTTGTGTCGTTCGCTCACTGTGATATTGACGTCATGCCTAAAACACAATACCAAAAACAAGAAATAAATTAATTTTTTTAGTAACAGGAGTACAGAACATTAAAAAGTCAGTAAATTTGCAGCCAAAGCATATTTATATAAAGTATATGCAGGTCTACAACAACTAAGAAAGTACAAAAACAACAGGCGATTTGTTTGTGTAAGAATAATGGATGAATGTCAAAAACAGATGGATACAACCAGACCTGAGCAACTTGCATTACTTTTGCATAAGCACTGATTGAAAAACAAAAATTTTAGTGCAAATTTAAATTTGATGCTTGTAGTGCACTATTTTTTGCACTTAAATAAAATCTCTTAAAAGTAATGGATTAATATTGCATTAGCAGCTAATCGCATGACAAAAAATACACTAATTTTTTTTAATTAGTGTTGCCACTAAGCACATCATGAAGTAATGCAATATTATTGCACTATCACATATTGTACACAGTAAAATTGAATAAAACGTGAAAATATTTTTAGGAGATAGCACAAATAAAAAATATAAAATACACTAAAGTTCATTGAGGGCACTTTTATAAGTACGTACATACAAATTAACGAAAAAACTGTCAATATAAATACAAACTCCATTCGTAAAGCAGCTCTGGGCGAGTCAACATCAAGCGTCGTTGGCAATTATCTCTTAAGTGCAACCAGGCCACTGTTGTTTATTGGCCTTCGAGAGTTTTGCGTCTCGCTCGCACTGGTTGACTGATGTGCCACGGGTAACCGTATATTCTTGCGGTTCTTTTGTGGAATTTCTTTAACAACCACGTTGCTACTTCCTATGTGAAGGCATAGGTCGTATATAGTCAGTCACAAAAACTATTTTAAAATACTGTTAATACCATCTTGGGCATATGGTCTAGTTACTCCGCCCATATTTGTGCAACAATACTTTGCAAATTTACTTTGTAAAGTATTTATGAAATAAATAAATACAAACTAGATTACAGAACCAATTTAAAAAAAAATTAAAAAGTTTCATACTTCAAGTACGTTGCATCTCGAGCTTATTTAAAAAACCGTGCAATTGACAAAAGATCAGAACTTAGGTTTTCGTTTATTGTAAAGTTATATCTTAAAAGATGGTGATTTTATAAACCGCTTGAAACAATTTCATCAAGTTTTGTCTTTCTCTCGAAAAATTATAAAAAACGTAGTGATATGATTTTTCGTCTTGGATGACGATATGTATTTACATAGGAAAAAATTTACATATTTATGTATGTACGTATGTTTTTATGTATGTACACATTTTCGTTATATTTTGCACTATATGTTTCACTGATAATGCAATAATACTATTCATAATGTGTTTAGTGGTGCAAAAAGTAGTGCACTAAAAATAACAATGCAATGTTGATGAATTACTTTGAAGGGATTTTAGTAAAATGCACGAAAAATTGCACTAATATTATTATGTAATACATTTGCATTTGCATTGATTTGGTTTATTGTGGGAAAATGGTCAATGCATTTGCTTATTTAATGCAATAGTCCCAGATCTGCATACAACAAAAAGAAAATGTATGGATAGACAAAACCAAAGTAAATTTATTAATTGATAAACCTTTAATATGTGAAATAAAATGGCTTACAAAAATTGTAAACAACTTTTGACATTCAGGCATTCACACTACACGAGAAAAAAATTAATCACCTGAGTACTTGCATATAATTTATATAAATTTACTTTGTTTGCAGCATACCTGGAGGCGTGTATAAGTATCGAGGTCGGACTGTTGTGAAAAGCCCTCACAGGGTGCTTCAAGTACAAGCATATCCCGGTATAACGAACGATGTAATGTCAGGCCCATTCGTTATATCGAATACAATACAAAGAATGAGGGCAATTTGTTTTCAAATAACACACACACACATTTTTTTGCATTTACATTGCTGCTGTTATTTTCCTAATAGCACAACGGGACCTCTAAGGACCCAAGTGGGCTGGTTTACTATAAATCGGCAGCCTGTTATAACATTGCTGCTGTAGATTTTGTTTAATATTTTTTCGCCGTTCGTTATACAGAGCACACATTTATCAAAAAATTCGCTATATAAAGAAGAACTAAATGTTAGAAATATGTTTCTAGCAAGTTTTAGTTTTTCATTTTGCGATTTTTTCTTCATCATTCATTATATCCAGTTTAAAATTAGATATTACTCGCTATATAAGGTGTTAATGAAAAAAATCTGGACGTTCGTTTTATCGGATTTTCGTTAAAGCGAGACGTTATACCCAGATTTGCCTGTATTTATTTTAATTAATGCCTAAAATTATGTGAAAGTTTTTTTTTCAAAAGTTACTAATACTACAGTTTTTTTGCTGTTCTGCGCGCCTGGTATTATAAAATCAGCTTGTAGTTAAATTTCTAAAAAAATTTATTTTATTTTATGTGTGACATGCATGACCGTTTTAACACATAAATAAATCATCCATAAGGGTAATAAGCGGTAAATCACGTAACTTAGCAAAAAAGATTCAAAATTGCAATTTTAATTAATTATTGGTTATATTACTTCCAAACACATATCCCTACATACTTTCAAACCTTTATCATAATAATCAGCCGAATTAAAAATGAAAATAAATCAAAGTTGCATCATTAACTGAAATAATTTTATTTAGTTTATTCTCTTTCCTATAAAGTTTAAGAAGATGTATTTACGTAATATTAAATTTCAACAGTTCGTTTTATAATTTAAATTAAAAAAAAATTAATTTTCTTATTTATTGTTTTCAATATCGAGCCTTATTTATTTTCGATTTAGGGCCATTTTCACAACGAATAAAAGTATACTTTAGTTTTAAAACTAGTATTTGAATACAAAATAGGTTTGTGTAAAGAAATTTCTATACAATTTTTGACATTTTATTTACGAGAGTGTAAAAATTCACAATTGCACAGCTTGCGAGGCCTGTATCTTAAAAGTTATTAACAATTTTGTCATTTTGATCATTCTAAGCTATGGGTAGGCCCATAAAATTTTAATTTCAATAAAAAAAGTTAATTTTTACTACATGTCGCTTACGATTAAATAAAAAATAAGCCTCGATATATGTACATATGTATATACATACATACATATGCATTTAAATTATAAAACGAAGTGCAGCTTCGTTGAACACGTGAGGCCTTAAGATTTACATATTTTTCACGTTTTAATTTTTGCTTCGAAAATAAAAAGTTTAATCAATTATTTTTTTATGACCCCCACCACCAATATTTTCGTATTTCAAAATTCGTATAAACAAATTATAAATTGATTTCCAAATTTGTAATTTTATGATTACACTTACAAAGTATAATTTTTGAACAATTTTTAATAAAATTAACTCTTATAATATTTTGATAGCAAATTATTTCTTTGGTAAACTTTTCAAATTGATTACATTTGTCTAGTATTTTGTATATTTTTTATATTCTTTCAAACACTTATCATGACATACTTTTGTTTATATGCATTTATTACAGATTATACCATTGGGTAGTGCGTATTGTCAGTTCCCGGCAACTGATCACAAATATACATGGCGCAAAGTAACTACAACTGTAAATAATATAATTGTGGGTAAACTGTGGGTAGATCAGCATGGTGAAATGGAAATAACGGGCTTAAATGGCGCAGCAGGTCTAAAGTGTATGCTTAAGTATATACCCTACTCCTATTTTTCACGTGAAACCCAAAGACGTGTTAAAGGTGTGGTCATGGATCGCACTAACGAAGTCAAATGGGTTATACGTGGCGCTTGGGATAGTAAAATAGAAATTGCCCCGGCTCTTTCGACTTCCGGCCCATCGGATAGTCCTGTTTATGAGACGGGAGCTTATAAAACTGTTTGGCAAAGACGTATGCCGCCGCCAGATAGTGAAAAATATTACAATTTCACTCTTTTAGCGGCACAACTTAATGAAATGGAGGAGGGTATAGCACCTACAGATTCACGTTTACGACCTGATCAACGTTTAATGGAAGACGGCCAGTGGGACGAAAGTAACCGTGAAAAATTACGTCTTGAAGAAAAACAACGAGCCAAAAGGAAACAACGGGAATCAGAAGCAGAAGCAGCTGCACGCCGCGGTCATCCCTTTCCGCCTTATAAGCCCGTTTGGTTTACTCAAGAACGCGATGAAGGCACCGACAATATTGTGCATGTACATACCAGCGACTATTGGGAGCACAAGAAAAAACAAGATTGGTCAAACTGTCCAGATATTTTCTAAACAATTTTATAAAAAGTAGAAACTATTAAAAGCTATGAGAAGAAACTTTAAAAGATCCAAAAACAAATTAAATTTAATTAATACAGCAAAGCAAACGTATAATAAAAAGTAAAGTTATAAAAATAAAACATTTGTAGTTAAATTAGGCCTTAAAATATAAACAAAAACTCATTGAATTATTAAAATAAATGAATAGAGAAAAAATACAAATTATATTATAGCAGTTACGAACGGCAACCGTATTAACCATGTATTAACATATTTCTTTTGCTAAACGCTTCTGAGCATTGATTGAGAATGATAAATAAATAAAGCACTTAAAATTACACAGGTGAGGATCACCTTATTCACTCATACCCATATACATACATACTTACATACATAATTGTTTTCCTTTATCTTCCACAAACCCTACATAAAGATAATCGTATACATAATTTACTTAACTCCAAGGACAATGCCTAATTGCCTAAAAGCTTTTGTAATGAGAAAAAAAATAACTACAGAAATCAGTACTTTAAAAAGTAAAAACCAAAAATAAATACATATGGGATTAACTACATACACACAAGCATTTGAAATATGTATGTATGTATGTATATTAAAGCCATATTAGGTACAATATTCGTGTATGTTTGTGTAAAACACCAATATTATTAATAAAATTAAAATACATATATTGAAAGGAAAGTTATAAACGGCAAAAAAATTACATATGATTCTCTGTTAAAATAACTATATAATAAAACAAAATATATACTATACAATTTAAAATTATTCAGAATTTTTGTAATTTGTGTTATACATTCATAAAAAAAAGAGGAAAAATTCTAATTGCTTATCGAAAATTTTGTTAAATGATATTGAAAATAAACAGAATTGTTACATATACAAAAATGTACATACATACATATTTATCTTATGTTCATTCAGTATTGGAAATTTTCTAATATTAATATCCAAATATTTAGTTATGTATGTATGTAAATGCAAAATTAAATACATTTTATTGCATGTGTATGAAATTAGATTGCTTTTTTATTACTTAGAAATTAAATATGGTAGTAGTAATTTTGTTTAACGAGATTTGAATCGAACACCTTCATTGATTTCAGTGAACCTTACAGGTCAGACTACTACACTCACTACTCTATCCAAAGCAGCAAGATTTCAAATTAAACTGTGTGAAAGAACATGAAGTTACTTGAACGAAAATATTAAAATATTGAAATAATTTGGGTTTGCAAGCCCAAGTAAATTAAATTTAAAAAATTTGTGTGGAAATTTAATTTAAACGTTTTGTGAACCAAAATTGTTATTTATGAAAAACGGTAGGGCAATCAAAAATATTTTGAAAAAAAATCGCAGAGATATGTTTCAAATACCAGCTTTTCAAATTGCTCAGAGGCAGAGCCGATATAAATATAGAAGGTACTTTCATTCTCTCATTTTTTCTTAATGATCACCATCTGTCAAGGATAAGGATTATAAAGTTTCCTGTAAAATCGTGCTACCGTATTAATTTAATATTTCCCCTCTGTTTCCTGTTTGATTGAAAATTATATTAAAAAAATATTTCAAATTGTTTTTGTAAAATACAGAATGTAAAAATTAAACAATTAAGTAAAAATATGAGTGCAGCATTTTTTAAATTCCCTTTAATTCCTGGTGTTTGTCAACAGTGGCTAAGATCATTCAAGATCTGTGAAATAGACTTGCCAAAAGATCTGATCGGTTATAAAACCAAAAACAAACAAATATGAGATAAATTATTACACAACCACTTTTCAAACTTCACGGATATGTATATCACTTTATTTATTCTCAAATTTTTGTTAAGATAATTGCACATTTTTGTAAACAATTTCTGGGGGAGCAAATTTTGTACTATATGGGAAAATTTCTTTTATTTCTCTCAAAAAACAGACTTCAAAAATCCTTATTTTTCAAAACAAAGAGAGAATGGAAGTACCTTCCATATTTATACTATGGGCGGAGCTATAAAGTCTCAAAGTAGGGTACTTGGGACATGTAAAATTTTTTTTGCCGCTTTCCATTGTTTTGTTTCTCAAATGATTTAAGAATTTTTTTGCTATAAGGCGCGATAAGAAGAACTAGTTAATGGACTTTACTCCATCAAATTACCTGCGTTTACCTTAAAACCTGCGTAATGCACTCTTTGTCACTTGCTTAATATCTTTGGGAGCACTTGGCTCAAAAACTCAATTACTTTAAACACTCAAATACATTTTGAAAATTAAATTGACAATTTATAATTATTTGAATTGCAATGCCAACTAAATTTAAGAATTCGCCATTCATTATTATAAACGTTTTTAACTTAAAATAAATGTCTATATACATGCTTAACCACCAGCAAATCAATTTCAATTATTGTGTTATAAACTTTTCTGACAATATGTCAAATAATGAATTTCTTCAAGGTTTAAGTGGGATTTTTAAAAATTAATCCATTATATGGTCATTTATTGGGTCAAAAACAAAACATAAACCTGTCGTATATTGAACCAAACTCGTATTGAAAAATTTAGCTACAAATGTCTTATACGATTTTATATGCATATGTTTAATGTTTAATTTATTCACTCTTGTTAAAAAAATTTTAATCAGGGAGTATTCCTTGTATTTCGAAATGAAAGAAAATAATTTCGAATTTGTATGTTATGTACATATAAATATTACAATCCGAAAGCATTTGTTTTCGTTTCGAATTATGGAGTAAACCCCCTGTTTTTTACACTCGCAAGTGTATAGCATTGAAACTTAGATTAAAAACAAAGCTATTCATCAAAATGGTAAATAATATAAGGGCGTTATTAAGATAAAAAAAATAATAATTATATATTTGTATGAAATAAGCACATATCAAGAAGCATTTTTCTTTTGGATATCCATTGCAGCTCTAGATATTTGACTATCACATCAGATACAGCGCAGCGCTTTTAAAGTACATATGTACATGCTAAGCTCAGTCACTCATCAGATAATTAACACAATTTCATTTGCCAAATTTCATTCGGAATATCAAAATTTGTATTCTGTTAAAAGAATTGAGCAGCGTTCAGCTAATGAACATTAGAATATATTTCCTTTAATCTAGTACAAAATCGTCGTAGTCGAAGTCGTAATACGACACTCGACAGAATGTTTTACAAAATTGTTTCATCTTATATACTAAGTATGAACTGTTCTAGATTATATGTAGTTTTTTGCTTAAAAATTATTTTTAACATTATTTTATTCATGCGAAAACAAAGTAATTTGAGAAATAAATAAAAAAAATAAATTGTTTTCCCATAAATAAAAGTGAAGTACGCCACACACACACGCCACACAATATCATGGGTATTTTCAAATATTTCAGTCAAAATATTGTTCAAGTGCTAATGCAACGGCATGGTCAGCATTCAAGTAGAATGTCACAATCATTTGCCACCCGCGTGAGTTTTGGTTGACACATGACACCACTTATTATATATTGTCCCTCAAATCAGTGACTTCATGCAGTAGTATGTCAGTTTGTAAAATAGTTAAATCCTATAGTATACGGTTTTATTTTCTAAATAAGTAGTATTGGCTACATGCCGTAAGATTTTGATAGTATTTTTAACCCAAAAACACAAATGTGACATGTAGGATTTTTACGTGCCTTTTGCTGCTGGCTTTGCAAAACCGTAGTTAAAGTCGAAGTACGCCAACCACGACAAGGGCAGCATTATTTTCGATAGAAGAACATCAAATGTATCAAAAAATGCAAAAATCTCGATTCAAAAAAATAATGAGTTAGGGCCTTTCTATATAGAGGTAAGGATCTATATACATATGTTTACTAAAATTTGTTTGAAAAATAATTTCCCTGGATGCATCCTTACATTGTGGAAGTATTCAAACACCTATTGAAAAAATTTGTTAAAGAAAACATTTCAGCTTTCGGTTTAAATATAAAACATGATGAATTTGTTTATTTCAAATAGCACAATTCAAGCATATCGCTCATTTACTAAAACAGTGGCATAAATAAAAAAAATCAATTTTTATACAATATGAATAACAATATGAGGATGAATTCTGCATCATTAACTCAAAAATTCCATTTTTCGAGTTATGACGTCATTTTAGTACATGAGCGATATGTATGGTCATTTCCACAGAATGTCACGTATTTCAGAGAAAATTTAAATTTTTCTTTATGTACTTTAGAGCGTATGTTATAAGACAAGGAAAAATCTCTAACCGTATTGGTCTGAAATACAAGCTTAATTGATTTCTAGCACATATGTACGTGACATTCTGTTGAATTGCCCATATTATGTCACTTTCCCTTAAAAATTACAAAAATAAATGTTCTTGTACTTTTCTTATGTGTGTGTTTATTTATAACTTCCGTATACTATTAATAAATAAAAGTAGCATTACAATTCACCGGATGTTTGCGAATAACGAAATATATCTAATGACCTAAGTAGAGCTTCAACTGAGGGATCACGACCGCGGAATCGGCGAAAAACTTCTGCTGTTGGTACCGTACCACCTAATGAAAGAAATGTGTCTTTGAAACGTTTTCCTGTTTCTGAATAGTCATGTTGATTTTGTTCGAAGGCTGCAGAAATATCGGCTGCAGTTATTTTTGAATACAGATGAGAAAAATGAGCCGCACCCCAATCACCAGAAAATATATCTGTTAACGAACAAGGATGACAATCTTTCTTTTCCAAAGGCATGCAACGATACACTGGCCATAGTTTGCGTACAATTTCTAACCAAAACTTGTCCGAATGATGTAATTCTATGTCCAAATCGGAAAGGTACAATTCATGACACAGATTATAACCACCCAGGTCTGTTTTGAGTAAACGTATATTTTTGACCATCTCATCGGATAAAGGTTCATCTGTATCAACATTGCATGACATCGACTTCAAAATGGAAGAATTGTCTAAAAAGTTCGACATAACATACCCCGATACTTGTGATGCATCCCATTCTATATTAGACAGTCCTGCCAAATCACTAAAACGAGCCTTTGTCAATAGATGTTGCAAGCCAGAGCCGAATGTCTTAAATACCATTTTCAAGTCATCTACGCTCAAGAGATATGGCATGTCGTCTGTAGGTGCATTGAAATTGAATATTAATGCACACAAAGGTGAATATTTGGCAGATTCATTACGATTACGTATGCTAGCCATCCAACCATTATTTTTACCAAACTTGTTTTCTTTCGAATAGCAATCGACATAAAATCCTCCGATTGGGTTCCTACCTCCATTATAATCACAATCGAAGATATCAAAGTATTTGACAGCTGGTTGCCATACCTGAGCATCTTTTCTTTCTGAAATTTTAATGTTGAACAATTTTTCTGAAAGTGAAAACAGTCCAGAAAACACTTTGGGCAGTGGGAAATATGCTCTTAAGTCTTCTTCATTAAGCCTGTATTCAGACAACAGATATTTTCTTTGCCAATAAGCAACATCGTACAAATCCAACTTGTGCTCAAAACCACTTTTGTTTGCAAACTTTTGCAGCCTTTCAATTTCAACTGACTGCGCTGGACCTGCAAACTGCATTATCTTAGCAAATGTTTGCTTAAGTTCAGATATATCTTTAGCCATTTTTGTTTGCATTGACATTGTTGCAAAATTAGGATATCCCAAGGCATTGGCTTGACGTTTACGCAAAGCCCTAATCTTTTCCAAATGAGTACTGTTTTCCAAGCTTTTATCCGTATGATTGGAACATTTACGTACATTTGCTTGCCAAATGTTCCAACGATGTGTTCGATCAGGACAATATTTTAGAAAGCCTTCTACAATTTGTGGCTGCAGTGTAAATTTCCAGGGACCTTGTGTGATTGGCCTATGGGAGTCGATAGATGTTGCTTCCAATAAAGTGGCGGGGAAATCTCGTACTAACTGATAGTCATGAACGATATGTGCAAAGCTATGTACTGATACATTTACTTTATTTTTAAAATTTGTCCTTTCTTTGTTTAGTTGAATAAGTAGTTCCTTAAGATCATTACGACTGTGATTGCTTAACGATAATCCATTCAAATTACCCTCTAATAAATATTTCTGCAAAAGTCGCTTCTCTTCAGGATCCTTTAAGCTTTCAGGGTTCTCTTCTTGGAATGCCTCATATATAACTTTATTACAGAAACGGGAGGCTCTAGCATTTCTAGCACGTTCATGAATATTCATATATGATTTTGTAGGAATAAGATTACTATTGCCTAAATACAAAGCTTTCGCGATACCCCATGTTGTGTCCAAAGGTCCAGTAACTTCATCCAGCTCTCTAAATATTTGACCTAAGTCCAATTTTTCGTTTTCCTTCATTTCTTGTATGTCATTTTCTATTCTCTTGACTAGTTTTTCTACAGCTCCAGCTTGGCTTCCTATTGCTCCTAAGCAATTTTCAATAGTTATATCGTTAAAGGCTGGAAGACCATCCGATTTTACAATAACATCTCCTGCCTGACCATCCTCTCCTATTTCAGGTACCCTGTAATAAGATACATTATGTATATACTACGAGTTTAATTGGTTATCAGACCTACTTAGGCCTGGAAATTATCCATTTTTACTTACAACACTATGTAACCGTTTTTATTAGTGGTTGTGTGCAAATATCGTACTGCATTTCTTTTTGATAGTTGTTTTAATGCTGTTAACATATTTTAAATTTTATTGCAACTAAATGGCAAAATATTTTTTCACTAAATGCACAAATAAAATGTTTTACACAATCAGAATTCTGAAAAATGATGTTTGTCACAGCTGATGGGTAGTGATGCACAATGAAAAGCTATTATAATAGGTGTATTCGTTTACCTCAAAAATTTACACATAAATTTGCAAAACGCAATTTACACTGTGCTTTTTCTGCTTGCCTGTACAGGCAGGCTTTTTTAGTTTGTCGGTGAGAAAGGGTGAAAAGCTTACGGAGTAAAACAAAAGGCACGTCATGAAAATTCGAGAGGATTTTTTACCTTTCTCTTTGCCCTTTTCGTTCTCTCAGCATTAATCGTATATATAATTGTCAAAAAGACATGATGTAATGGAAATGTGCGTGACTATTCGTAGGGGCTTAAAAGAAAATTGTCAAAACTAGGCAGACTAAAAAGTCATAGTGTGAAATGGCACAAAGGAGTGATTGTATTGACCGAGTCTGCACATTTTTGCCAGACTTGAGCAACTAAACATGATACTTGATGAGAACCACAATGCTCTAAGCCGAGAGTATCATGCATACCAGAATAAGCTTAACTTAAAAAAAACAAATTTAGACTTAACAGTATAACAATCACAGAAGTTGAAATATATCTGCACAAATATTCAAGGATTAATAAATAATTTTACACAAATGGAGATTATGGTTGAAGAGGAAAGACCTGAATTAGTAATTTTATCTGAAACTCATTTAACTGGAGACGTAGAGGGACAGGAAATATCAATCGAAGGATATAGTTTAATATCAGCAATTTCGGGATCTTCGAGAACATTATATTTTAATAAAGAATGGAACGTGGAATTAATATCGGAAATAGTAGACAACTTAAAATATTGGTTAAGCGCCTTTAAAATAAGGATTGGGAAGAATAACCTTATAATAGAAGCAGTTTATCAATTTAATGTAGATCTCTTAAACATGATTACTCATTCAAGAAATTTATTATTCGACATAATTATAATATAATTCATAATTATAATATAAGTGAAATTTATTTGCTGGTGGTTAAGCGATGTTTATATTCATTTCATGGTTGTTTTATCAAATCGGCAGTAGACTTCAACCACACAAAATATCAATAAGGATTCCGAAAAAATTTCTCTTGTGAATCAGCATAATTAACTCCATCCAACAAATGGAAAAAATTGATAAAAGGAAGAAAATTTTTAGAAAAAAAACTATTTCCCCCAGCTAATAAGGTCTAATTCAATTTTTCTTCTCTTCTTTAGAAACTCGCATTAATTAATAAAAATATTTCATTCAACAAGAATAGAAATTAATGAACTTAATTAAGCCCGACTGAGAAATCATTTCTGACTAAAATTCACTATAGTTCAACTAAAAATTTAAAATTGTCTCAATTTTGCTTAATTTTAAAAGAGCATTCGAGACAATAGACAGAAATACTTTTAAAAAAGTTATATACATATGTATGGTATACAGAATACATAACTAAAACGGTTCCAAACTTATTTAACGAATAGAAGACAAACAGCATTTATAAATAAAGTAAGATCATATACAACAGATAATGATTTTGAAATTCCTCAAGGCTCGATTCTTGGTGCACTACTATTCATCATATATATATATGTATTAATGATTTGTCTGTGTTAGATATTGAAATAGTATTGCACGCAGATGATACGCTAACTTATGCTGCTGCAGAAAATGAAAAGAAAATTGTCAGGAAAACATGATGCATGACTTAGAAATAAGTTAATAAATAGTTAAAATTAATAAACTGAAACTAAATGAGAGCAAAACACAATTGATG
The DNA here is from genome assembly GCA_936439885.1 of Nowickia ferox. NCBI lineage: Eukaryota > Metazoa > Arthropoda > Insecta > Diptera > Tachinidae > Nowickia > Nowickia ferox. The sequence continues at coordinate 119,147,178 of OW387023.1, read as the reverse complement.
GAAATAACTGCAAACAGCGATGTTGTAATACAAATTAATAATAAAAAAAAAGAAAAAGTTAAAATATAAAATACCTCGGCTTCGTGATAGACAGTGACTTAAAGTTTAATGATCACATTGATCATATCTGTAAAAAGATCGGCAAAAAATTGGTTATTTTAAAAGAATAAGAAGTAAACTATATATAAAAACCTCAACAAATATTTATAATATAATTATAAAACCTCATTTTGAATACGGTTCTACAATTTTACACACCTGCTGTATAAAAACAAATATAGAAAGACTTCAAAAATAGCAGAATATTTATTTAAAATACAGCTTAAGCTAAATATGTACGTTAAAATGCCTCAACATTCAACAGAGAATAGAACTTAACACTCTAAACTTCATACGAAAAATGAAAGTAGGAAATGCACTTCAATACCTGTGCGATCAACTTAATTTAGTTTATCAGCTACGAAACTCTCAAGATTTCAGAATGGATAATGTAAATACTTCCTTTGGAAATAAAATAAGATTTATAGTACTGGAGAACATAAAAAACTCTTGGAAACCAGTACTTCCTATATGAATGCATAGATCGTTTGTAGCTATCGAACGAAGCTCCTGCACGTGCCATAGCCTAGCTTTTGGCTACGTACCCTTTCCCAGTTTGGAACAGTAACAAAAAATTGTTGGAGACCATTGAAAATTCAGTTGGTTTTTAGTCTGGCAGGCACCACATAATAATGTAGTAATTGTATATACATATATATATATATATATATATATATTCTAGGATAAAAGTTAAGTAGCTTTTATTAAGATAATCGTTGTAGCGGTAATTTTGTGGTCCTTAAAAATTGCATGAACGCAGCTATTGTAATGATGTTTTTGAAGGGTGATTTATAAAATAACCAAAATTATTTGCGCAGCTGTAATGTTAACAAAATTTAATGTTAAGTAACATACAAATGTTAAATACAATAATAGAAAACAGCTGTAAGGAAATTTTTTTGACCGGCAGGTCCTTTTGTTCACAAGACGTTTTCATTTTGCTGACACACAATTATGAATTTCACAGTAAAAATAAGAAAAAATTTAAACACAAGCCAAAAGATATGTAATTTTCGTTCAACTTCATTTGGTGTAACCAAACGAAGACGAGTAGTAATAACTGGAACAGGAGCAGTAACTCCGTTGGGTGGTAGTGTGCAGGAATCTTGGCAAAAATTATTAAAATGTCAGGCAGCAATCACGAATCTTGGCGATAAGTACAAGGGATTACCTTGCCAAGTTGCAGCTCAAATAAATAAAGACAAATTGCCATTAAATGATTTATTAAATAAAAGTGACTTGAAACTAATGAGTAATGCTACTCAACTTTCGGTATTAGCTACTGAAGAGGCTTTGGCGGCAGCAAATATTAAACCCAAAGAATTTAGCGGCGATGAATTGGATCGATTTGGAGTTTGCGTAGGCATGGGTATGTTTGATTTATCTGAAGTTTATGGGGCCTGGGAACAACTGCAAAGAGGTTACAATCGCGTAAGCCCCTTCTTTGTGCCAAGACTGTTGCCTAGCATGGCATGCGGTCATATAAGCATAAGACATGGTTTGAGAGGACCCAATCATTCGGTATCGACTGCTTGTGCAACTGGAGCTCATGCTATCGGGGATGCTATGCGGCTAATACGTAATGGAGATGCTGACATTATGTTAGCCGGAAGTGGGGAATCGTGCATAGATCCGCTCTCTATAGCAGGTTTTTGTCGCATAAGAGCTTTGAGTACCTCATTCAATGATACTCCAAACACGGCTTCTCGCCCATTCGACAAAAATCGAGATGGTTTCGTAATGGGTGAAGGTGCAGCCATTTTGGTGCTTGAGGAACTTGAACATGCTGTTAGACGTAAAGCTCCTATTTTGGCAGAAGTATTAGGATATGGCTTATCAGGTGATGCTTATCATATAACATCACCCAGCGAAGATGGTACGGGAGCCGCACTGGCTATGCAAAGAGCCATTACTGATGCTAAAGTTAAACCTGAAGATATAAGTTATGTAAATGCTCATGCAACATCAACCCCTACAGGTGACCGCATTGAAGCACATGCTATAAAACGTGTATTTGGTAATCATACGACTAACATAAGAATATCTTCTACGAAGGGTGCTCATGGGCATCTATTGGGATCATCAGGAAATTTAGAAGCTACTTTCCTTGTACAAGGTTGTTATGAAAACAAAATTCCACCGTCTATTAATGTGGATGAGATAGATGAGAAAATAGGATTACGTGTCGTTACAACACCCGAAGTGTGGTTCGAAGATGATAAAAAGAGACGGGTAGCACTAAAAAATTCCTTTGGTTTTGGTGGCACAAATGCTTCTTTATGTATTGCTAGTTTCGTAAGCTAAGATAAACCTTATTTAATATTAAATGTACCCACTTGTTAAGTTTGTAAAATGGATGAAATGCTTTGATACAATAAATAATGAAGTCTAATTTTTTACATTAGTACACATTTTAAAAACATTCAACAGACTACAGATTTTTGTACATACATTTTTACATCCATGGATATCGCTTCTTTGCTGCAACATCACAACATGGATACATATATATGGATGTAGATAAATATATACATACATAAGTATGTACATACATACATACGTATTGAGAACAAAAATAAATGTTTATACTTTAAGGAAAATAAAATAGCAAAAATGATGTACGTACCTTCATTCTTATTTAAATTTTCTGGGTTACTCCAAAATTTCTTGAAAGGAAGTCGATAATTTCTAGGAAAACAAATATACATACAAATAATTTCAAAGTATTTGAACTCAATCGCAATTAAGGAAACTTACCGATTTGCAAAATGGGCACACGCCAAACGCAACATCAAGAAAAGTTTTACCGTCAGTCAACGTATTAAACCACTGTTTTAAACAAGCGGCGTGATATATCAAACTGCAGTGGTTGCTATCACACGATACAATAGGAATTTCACCTTGATCTAGTTTATAACAATAACAAATGTTGCAATACTGCGAGGATTTCTGCGAATCTTCCACTGGTGGCATCGGAAAAAAGCACAAATCAAATATACGCAAAAGATTTTTATGAACATTTAAATCGCCATCCCAATCACGCATACCTTCACTATAAATGCGCCTGAGACGTGTAACTTCTAATGTTGGACCAATAATATGTACCGACATTGAATTTAAAGGCGAAAAGGGATCCTTAAATTGCACCTTTACGAAAACTCTTTCTTTTAAAACAATTAAGCGCCAGTTTGCTTTAGAGTTTGGCAAACACGGCTGGACGACGTAACACAATTCATCTATGTCAGTGAAATTATCATAAAACGGTCTTAAATCTTCTAAAAACCTTTTATATTGCTGCAAAAGCATTGTGAGCGAAGTGGTCTTACCAAACAGTTCTTGCCAGTCTATGCAGGAAGGTAAACTGTGCTCCAATACTTTTAAACTTGGTAATTCTACTTCCAAGAAGTGCTGTTCGTTTTGTGAAAATTTTATAAAACGAACTAGAGTGCAATTATCGTTAAGAAAAATCTCATATTCGCTAGGTGCGTACAAATCCACAATTTCTGCATAAATATTCGTTGGTGTATTATAATTGATATTGGAAAATATTTTAATAGGAGTGTCTATAGATTCAATCAATGTAGGTAAATTCTCGATTAAATCTTCGATCCTCCAATCTGTGGGTATATTAAGTTTTGCACTTGTATATGTTTTCATATAAATATTTTGTTGAACTTGTAATTGCAAGTTATTAATATGCGGGAAATTGGGACATTCCAATTTAATATTGAACCAGGTATCCTGAAAAAATTAACAAAATTTGTATATATAAGCCATAATAATAATTAAAATTCAGCCAAATCATTAATTATCTACAACTAGCTATAAATTTAATGTACTTCCATATACTATATATAAATTGTACATATGCATTTACCTTGACTTTAACTGGACCTTGGAAGCAAGTAACACTATATTTTAATTTGCTCATAACAAGCCCAGGATATTTCAAAAGAATTTCCTCCAAATCGGACATTTCATTATCACATTTATTAATGTATAGTTTAGCGCTAAACGATTTTACCAATTTTCTACCACTTATACTTTTACTTTCATTCACGAGTGTGTCAACCATAGCACAGACATATTTAATTAAGTTACACCAAGGCTTTGTGGATCTATCTAATTATTAGATTCTAATAATACACAGGATTACATGTAGTTGCAGCTCTTTGCTAAACAGAAGGCTGCAAATGTTAACATAGACATTTGTATGCTTAACTTTACAGTCATTTATTAACAGAATTTGTACTATGTACATAAATAAATATGTAAACAAACATTTACTATTACAGTGGGACCAAGGCTATTAAATAAGGTCTATGCAAGTACTCAGGTGGATGATTTGTTTTCAAATGTTAATTGTCAAATTTTCCATATTCTTTCCGCTAATTTTTCTTTACGTGTTTATTGTCCGTTTTATGACAACTAAAAAGTATTTTACACAAAAATATACCAGCTTGTAGAGTTGCTTTATATACTACAGAAATATGATTTGAGTAGAACTTTTTAAGGGTTGCCAGATTAACCACTATAAAATTTTTGACTTCATTTTCGCCATAAATCATGACGATTTTTGACGGATTATATAGTACTGCTTTTAAATAAGCTATAAAATGTTTTGGTATTGAGTTTGCACAGTTTGAGCTTCAATTTATGCCCACTCGTGTGTGTAAATATTGTACATCAGATGAAATTATAATTTGTAAACAGACGAAAACTCAGGTAGCATAATCAGCTTAATTTAGACGATTTCGTATTTCTGGCGATTAAACTTATTAATACTATTTTTTATTGAAGATATTTCAACTGATTTTGATAATACATATATGTACATGTATATACATATGTGCATTGGGCTATTTATAATGACTTATTTCTGGTCTATTGTCGTTCTCAACTTGGCTCAGTTTGGTTGTCTGATAGTCAACCCAACTTTTACATTACATGAAATAAAATGAAAATAATTTATTTTGCAAACAATTATCCCAATTTTTTCAAAAACAAAATAAAAAAATTATTGCTACAATTTTCAAGATGCCAAAAATATTATTTGCATATCAATTAGCATACATCATAGCATTGCTATTTTTTCTTTTTGTTAGCTAACTGATCTGATAAAAAAATTCAGGATGAAGAATGTTGTAAATCAAATAGCTTTAAAACTATAAGCATCTTTTTACCTTTATCTTTCAACTTAAATCGGTTACGTATTTCAAAGTTTAGGATAATTATTAGAGATGTGTACGTGAGCGGTTTTTGACTCAGGACACGCACGCTCACGCAGAAAAATATTTTACTCACGCACTTTCACGCACGTATGATTTTGAACATTTTCAAGATCACGCGCGCTCACGTATAAGATATTCTTAATCACGCACGAGGGGTGTACAATTTATCACGATCACGCACGCTTACCAAAAATATATAATTAAATTTTTTATTTTGTTGGTTGAAAAATAGGTTCTTACACATACATACATACATACGTATTATGTATTAGGGAAGTAACGAATACCAGTTTAGCGAATAATACATTTTAATTTTTGCGAAAGCGAATGCATATATTACAATTCATTAAAATATCACATGCAAACATACGCGTGAATCCCTCGTGACACGATAAAATCACGACATTTGCACATCTCTAATAATTATCATTTTTTTATTTCACGCCCGTACAACGCAACACAGACACCGATATTAATTGGCAATGATCTTTTTAACTAAGCCGCTAACTAAAAATTAATCAAAACGTTATTTATACATTTAAAAGTATTTTTTATTTTTGAGATGGTAATGCTATGCTTAAGTTTATTAATTTAAGGTTTATATTTTCATTATTTTTCACCTTAAACGCATTGTTTTTGCAATCCATTTTATTATCAACTTAACCAAAATGTCAAATATCTTCACTTGTTTATTTATTTAATAATTACTTTAAGAAATAAAGGTATTTAAATTAAATTATAAAATATATTTTTATGTATATATTTTTTTGTTTTCGTGTTTTATTATATAATTATTTTATGTTTTAATGTTTTTTAATGCAAGAATATTAAGTTACAAGTTACAACTATCAAATGTATATATTTCTTTTATATAAATGAATTAGATTTACTTTATAAATAAAAAAAATATTAAAATAGAAAAAGGTGTAATCTTTTTATTTAGATTTATATATACATGTATTTTTTAGAATTGCTTTACTACGCCTAAGAAAAATTCAAAATAATTTATAGAAAATTTGTTGGTTGTAATAATAAATAAATTTAAGACAATGTCCTAAGCATACGTATTGCCGGTAACTAAAATAAGTGTCACATATTTGTGAAACATTAATAAAGTTAACCAAAAACAATGGGAAGACAATAACATAAATAAAATAAATGGTTTCAAGTTGATTAATTCAGGAAATAGTAATATACAGAGATGGACTATTTTACGTTTAAATTTAAATAAAAAAAGTATTTAATTTAAGATTTAAGGTTTGTTTCTATTGAAGTAATATTTCTACATGCTGCTTTTGTCGCGGTACGCTTAAAGCATTCTTAAAAAGCTGTAACGGTAATTAATAGTTGACTTGTTTATATCTATATCGAACCCTAAATCAAAAACAGCCACAACTCTTAACAGCCTCAAAAATGTATCTTGCATCGATCGGTCTTTTTTAACTGAAAAAAAATTGGTAGTACGAGTATGTCCATTTCTATGTTACTTGCGCCGCTTTTACAGAGTGAACAGTTTTTTACCTCCCAACATTTGGGATCTTTTAATTGTGACAGTTTTTTATTCAGTGATATGTGCATCGAAAATAAGACAATTTTTAATTACAATAACACTTTTTAGCGCCCATACAGATTTTTTAAATAAGTGTTTTCACCATATGTACTCTCTGATACAAAACTATTTAATTATGTAAAATTATTAAAACTATTGAAAATAATTACATTGCTGCTTTTTTAATAAATGTTTATGGATGTATTTGTTTTTTTCTTAAAATTCGAATTAGTTTTTGCTTAATAGTTTTTTGTTTTCATTGCAAAAATTGTGTGGACATCTCATGTATATAGTATCTATTTGACATTGTTTTCTGCTGAGGGCTTTTATTATTAGAATAGAGTCGATAATTGACATGCATTAAAAAAACAAACAACTTAAAAATGCATACATATAACAAATTTGAACTCTATAGAAGGAAAAACTGCAGATTTCCACAATTTTTTTTTATAAATCATTTAAAAAAATTTGTATTACGACTAAAAATTTTGTTCTCTCAAAAAACCAAAACAATAATAAAGTAATTACAATATATACTAAACATAATATCGAGAACAAAATTACACCTGTTTACATCATTTAAAAATGTATGTATGTATGTATGTATGTATGTATGTATGTATATACATATGTATGTATGCATGTGTTATGTATAAATTCATATTAAACCTGACCAAATATTAAGAAAATCTAAACATTAACCTAAAACCTTAAAATAGAAATATAAATATTTTATTACAAAATAATATAACAAACTGTTTCAAGATTTAAAATTTCAACAAAACTAATTTCCTTCCCTCTCCCGGTTTTTACTTCCTGGATTAAACTTAAATTACAATGCTCTGTTTATAATAAAAGTTGTCAAATCATATAATTTGAATTGTATCAAGGTCTATTTATTAGGTCTATGCACCTCTACAAAAACACAGCAACACAAAAAACAACTTTATATTTAAGTTGTCACAATCACACACAAACATGAACTAAAGTATATGGTGCAAACAACTTTTGGCAGTTTAAACACGAAAACACAGAATATCATCAGGACGATTGCATTGACCTGATAAAGAGGCCTTGAATTGTATGTTAGCTTGTATTTTAACAAAAATAATATATATGCATTGTATATACTAAGGGTAGTCAATAAGTATTTGAGAAATTATGCAAGAATCACTGAGAAATTATAACAAAGGTTTTGAAAAATACGTTTATAAAATTTTTACAAAAAACCGACATTAAGGGCCAATCCCACGATGTCGACAACGTGCGGCTTGTCGCGCACTTACATACATTCAAAACAAAAACAAATATTAAAATATTTGAATGTAAGTGTGCGACAAGTCAATTAAAAAAAATTGGGTATGATAGAGTTACTAGTGAACTAGGTGCTCGCAATCAGAAATATACGCAACAGTTTGACCAATTCATTACGTATTTTGTAGAAGGTACATAACCTTCAGCTCTGCAACATAATAATTAATAAGCTTACGAAAGACTAAAAATAGAAAAGAACCACCCAAATAATCAAATAAATGAGTTTCTTTCTATGTTTTTTAAATACTTATTGACTTCCTTCGTATATTAATATACTATATAGATATAGTCGAGTCGAAGCGGAGAAGATTGGTTTAAAGATGAGGTTTTACTTCATTTCACTTTATATATGTTATATATAATTGTCGTTGTCCTAAAATTCAGTTTTATTTCAATTAATATATATTATACTCCGTAATTAATTTATTATAAAGTATATTAGCTCAAATTTAAGCAAACAACTATAAACATTAGTTGTTATTTATAGTTGATAATAAATTGATATATACAAGATTTAAAAAGAAACAGTGAAATATAACTTCCATTCTTTTGAATAAGCAACCTCGTTTTTTACATAATTTTTAGCATAATGATTCATCTAGCTCTAATTTTTTATTTACTTTTTAGTTCAGCAGAGCGTCCATGGTGTAACGAAATGGTTGTTGTTTTTGGTGATGACTCATCGCTGGAAGTTGTTGGCGGTAAGGTTTATTAAACTGTGGCTGTTCAATTAATGAAGATGTAGATGATGTATTTAATGTTAAAGATGCCGCCGATGACGGTCAGTCCAATATTACAACTTCTGATTTAATATCTCTTCTGGGTATGTGTGGTTTAGTTGTTGTTATAGGGATATTTCGCCAGGGCTTACGAGCTGCCCTTCGTAGATCTGTAGGTGATAAAAACTTACGGGCTTTTCTGAAACACAAGATAACAGAACAAAATGCAAGTTATTAGAACATTTTGTTTTTCTGGCACATGAAAGCTTATTTTCAAATACATACAGTGTTGGAAAAAATAATAAGAACGAATGCTTTCAGTATGATTTTCTTAAATCTAGTTGACGTATCAATAAAGTACAAATATCAACTTAAAGTTTTTCAGTATAATATAAAAAACTGTTGAAATTAAAACGGGTCGTATGGAAATCACGAATTGGTAAAAACGACATGGAAAAAATAATAAGAACGGTACAAAACTTCAAGTTAGTTTGATTTTTCCCAACAGTAACCTTACGAACTAAATTTTATATTATTATGTAGTTGAAGCTCCATTCATCGTTATCACTTTCTCACATCTACTTTGCATACTTCCCACTAGATTTGCGAATATATCCGGTGATATTGAGTACCAGGATTCCTTTATTTTTTCCATATATCGTTTTGCATTTTCGATTTATAATGTCCGATTTTCATTTTCAGAACTCCCCAAAGGTGCTCAATCGGATTTAAGTCAGGAGATCGAGATGACAGTCCATACAGAGATCTTTAATGCTTTGGATCATTATCCTGCATGTATTCTCACTTAAGTGGCATTTCCCCCTCAGCAAATTGAAGCATTTGATTTTCAAGAGTGTTCACGTAGTCTACAGGCACATTTTTCCATATATCCAATAAATTGGTCCAACCTCGGAAGAAGAAAAACAACCCCAGATCATAAGGCCGCTTTCTAAATGTTTCACAGTCTTTTTAGTGTACCTGGGATCACATTCTATGTTTTTCGGTCAGCGTACAAATGTTTGACCATCAAAACCAAACAAATTAATTAATGAAAAGCAACAGTATTCACCAAAAGAATAGCAACCTCGTTAAATTTAAATAGCAAATCATTACCATACAGGTAGCCGTTATTATTTTTTCCAACACTATGTACATATATGTATGTACATGTATGTATACCTAATTTACATTATTCGTTTTTTCATGAAATTTTTTGAAATTAGTTGCACGAAAGTTTTTCTATTTGCTAATTGCAGCGCTATGAGCCAGCCTCTGAAGCATTTTTGGCAATTTTTTTTATCTGATTTGCTTCTCCAGGCTTCCTCAATGGAAATAAGGTAATATGTACTTTAAATATTTTAGGGTTTTTTGAATTACAGAACGTCTGAATAATTTGAAACCCAAATACACAAATCATGGTGCAATTATACTCAGGTGACTACATAAGGATTTGTTATACAAAAATACGACAACCATAGTTGGGTAAATATCCGAAGAACGTCAAAAGCACAAAAATAATTGTACATACCAAAACCAAACGAAGTTTTTGACATTCGCCAGCCACAAAGCACATAGAGCAACAAATTATCAGCTGAAGTAGCGCTGCCAGCTGGTTATATATGCCTTTACACAAATGCTACAAATAACACAAGGTAAAAAAAAAACTGAGAGAGAATTCGATAGTAGTTATAAGTAGCGTTGTCAGGTATGGTAATTTTTCTGGCGATAAATAAATTTGTCGGCGATTTTTATGGCTATATTTTTAAACAAAATTGAACTTCAAAATTTTTGTCATTCAGGAAAATTAGTTTGTTGACGGAGTAGTTTCGAAAATAAATCCTACCAAAACTCGTCTGCAAGAATTAAAACAGTTTGATTTTGGAGATTTTTCTTATATTAATTATAGTAATTAATACGATTTGAATTTAGATGAGAAAAATTTACAAGAAATAATTTTTGGCGATTTTCTGCAAAATTTTTATACGATTATTTTATAAAAAAAATTATATTAAAAAAGGGTTATCTAAATACAAATTTATTATCAAATACATATTAAGAAAACTGCATAAAATTGATTTTGGCAATTTTTAAAATCATTTGGCGAAATACGTCGGAAAAAATCTAACATCGAGTTTATTTATTAAAAAGAATTTTATAAATATATTTACAAAATACATGAGTAAATGTCATGGAATACTGGGTCATTATTTTATGTAAACATGATTGCTTTAAATTTCTTCTAATATATTGGCGAATCTAACTGCCAGTTTATAGATCAATTTAATTTTGTTTTCAATTTAAATAGACAGACGAGAATTGTACTTGTCTTCTATAAACTTACAGTAAGAATGTTTGTTTTTAACGAGTTTTTGTTACTGCATTTAAACTTCTTTTCAAACATCATACTTGCATTGTTTTTCACCTCAATATCTGTTCTTAAAAGAGATAACAGCATAAGTCGACGGAAGACCAAATCGAGTTATATGTATATGTCAAAAAATTCTATTCATATTCATTCATTCATATTTTGCTATACATAATAGACCTTTTACATCTTGTAACTTTAGTAAATCTTGATATATTTCAAACACGATAACAAATGCCATTTTTAATTAACTATGTTTACACCATCAACAATGCTAAAAAAAGTTGAAAAATAAAGATGGACTAACGCAGAAGAAAGGTGGCTCACACTTAGATGTTTAAAATCGTAGTATATTTACAAAGGTTTTAAAAAATTTAATACGAACCGTGAATTCCGTCCGCTATTATTTTGCTAAGGTTTTTTCAGATTTCATAAATTTTGTTATTCCGTTCATAGAATATTTTTCAAGAAGAAAATTTCAAACTATCGAGAAATTCAAATTGACCCAGTATACATATATTATCGAGAGTACACTGTGGTTATAAAAGGCGACGAATCTTTCAGGTAATTAATGCGTTATATAAAATTAAATTCGAAATTAACATTATGGAAACCGCAAAATCATTTCATTTTTAAACTGTTGCACGCGTATAGTTTCAATTATTACCCACTTACTTGCTGGCATTTGTTGCTCTAAAGTAAACATCATCTGGTGCGTCCATCCAACTAATAACCTGCTTACGACCGTTGCCTGTGCGTGCCATTTGAGCAATTTTCGGCTTTCCATTAAGCTAAAAAATAAATAATTATGTTTGACAATTAAACTTAAGAACTAATAATACATACATGATGTCTTGACAGTGGTTGACCGGAGGCAGCCATCATTGCAGCAAATTGTTCAGGACTCGGACAATGTGAGGGCATGGGATCTTTATTGGGTCTCTTGGTTGGTGGTCCAGTCGGTACTATTGTCACTGAGCACAAAAACCAATTGAAGATTTAAAATATATATAAAAGTTTAATTTAAAAAAATAAATACCTTCTGTGCCATTTAGTTGAATTTCTTCGTGAGGCCGTTTACGCATTACGGAGGGAGCCGGAGTTGGTATAATTGTTAAGTCCTTTTCTAAATCAATAATTTTATTGGGTATGCGATCGTAGAGAAGACTCCCGTCAGGGCCTTTTGGAGGTTTAGGAAAGTAAACCACATCTGGTTTTGGCATTTTATCTTTCGGCGTCAATACTAACCACTCGTGGGGTCCCATGCCTGGTGACCCCAAACGGTTAGCTATTTTAGTAACACTGCCGCGTTCCTTCTTTTTCAAAAATAAAATATTTTTAATGTCAGCAGGTGTTTTTCCAGACATGCGACTTGTAACTGACAAAAAGAAAGATAAAATTAGACAAATAGCACTTGGGAATATATTTTATACTTACATTCCTGCTTAACCAGTTGTGTGTTAATTGCGTATGAACTTTGTCGGGCTGCTTTTTTAGGTTTTATAAAATTTCTACAAACAATGCGTGCCAATCGTGTCATAGGATTCGTATGCAAATAGAATGCCGTGCGTGTCTTCATTATCGGTCTGGGTGAACTAGAACTAATTGCTATGCCATGAGATTGGGCATAATGGCGAGCAAGATGCGTTTTTAGCTTAAATTCTTTGCCACAATTGACAATTGAACACCTATAAAATTGCCTCCAATTTATTAATAATAAGCATTCATATGTAACAGTAAATAAAAATACTCACTTATGCATTGAACGGTTTGACAAATCACTAACTTTTTCCTCTTCTTCTGTAACCACTTTCTTTTTTGTATCATCGATGCTGCCGTCATTTTTACTCTTGAGGCCTCCATATTTTTTCCAATAGTCCCAGCATGATTGACACAAACGCGTAAGCACGTTGCCACTATTCCAAGGGTACCACTAAATATAACAGTAATACGTAATGAAACATTAAAACATTTTCGTAACAAATTTTTGGTGTCTTTACTTGAGACGATTTCATATTTGAGCAAGATTCACAAGGTTTGCCCATGTTTGATACATCTGGACCACCATTCGTCGTTCCATTGTAAACACTGCCCTTTGGAACAACAGCTGTGCCACTACCACCTTTATTTGCAGAGGAATTATATTGCGGGATATATACTTGCTTCAATTTTAATTCCGCTTCCACAGCCTTAACACGTTTCTGTTGAACATAACGATCTGTAGTTTTCCACATGTAATAATACTCAATGATTTGTTTTAAAGTCTTCCAAGGCAGCTATGTAAAGAAGTTATAAAAAAAAACACAATAACAATTAAAGCCTTAAATGCATCGCAAATACTTACAAAATCTTTTCGTATATCATTGAAATCTTTGCCATATTTATCTAAAGCTTCTTCAAATAGATTTGCTTCTGAAGCACTCCAATCTTCGATTTCATCGCGACATAAAACTGGCCCAGTGGAAGGAACTAAGGAACACATTGCTTCTTCTATGGAATAATTATGTTTGTGCAAAGTGTCCATGGCGTGAAACTGCAAATATATTTTTTAATTAAATGTTCTAAAAGTATTTATTTGGCCATGTATTTATTATACCAGTGTGATATCGCGACTTGCTGCTGCTGCTGACATATGTAAGGAAGGCTGTTTGACCGAACTACTACAGTCCAGGGCTCGTGCAAATGTGCCGATGGAACGTGATACAACCAAAAACTGATCAATTTTTCGATCTGTCAGTATGTGACTTGGAGTCCATACTATTGTTTCTAATTCTTCTAATTTTCTTTCGTCCGTGGCAATGTCTTTGAGTTTAGCAGGAATTTCACTTTGATAGCGGCTACCAACACGGATTTCACCCTTGTCTGCCAAAAGAGTTTTTTGTATTGGATCAAAGACCAAGCAATAGAAGAAAGTATCCTGTATTCAAAGATACAAATTATTAATTTATATTAATCTTTTTCACGTAATTACGATAAATTGATTTTGTTAGCAGAAAAACAAAATTGGCGTTACAATATTAGAATATCTGGAATTTACGACTCACGTCTTTATTTAAATAACTTTGCAGTGATTCCGTTTCATTGAGCAGTGTCACCGAACATTTGCCTCTTATTTGTGTGGCGGGTAAAGATTCAACAATTCGAGACATAAACAATTCGCGGTGTTTGATTTGATAACGTTGTTTCGCGGTTAAAGGCTCACCTTTTTCCGGTGTTACCAATGAAGCATTGATACCCGTTGTTGTTTTATCAACGGCAGACGAAACAGGACTTGCACGATCTTCATCTAGAGCAGCTACAAACGAAACAATTTTAATAATTAGAATGATAAAATTTAAACACTATGTACGTATACAATGTATATATGCACATATATACATATATATATATATATATATATATACATATACATATGGATGTGTATTTACATATGTATGTATGCACATACATCTGTACATATATACATACGTATATGCATCACATTTTTTAACTACATATAAATTTTTTAACTGCATATATAAATCCTACGAGTATAAACAAAAACAAAACCAATATAAAATAAAAAAACAATTTACATATACTACATATGTTTGAACTAATATCGAATTTACACCATAAAATTTATTTATATATATTATAAATTTCATGAAATTTGTAGAACGAGGAGCGACAAGAATTTTTGACACATTTCTTCATGTCAATGGCTTCTTTCTACACGCCTTCTATTCATATTAATTTCATGAATCATTTCATAATGTAAATTCAGTCTAAGACAAAACGCTACATACATACATATATAAATCCAATTAAGCTTTTTTAATAAATATTCTAACTAGTAGAAGAGTTTGTGGTTGATACCTATTGAAGGATCAAGAACAGCTTGAGCCGCTTGTTCTTCTCCTACTGGTGTTCTAAGCCATGTTTTCTTCAGCTTCATTGCCAGTGGGGAGTCTTCAGCTGTTGCCACTACATAATTTAGAAAAATAAATTTCAGAGCTATGTTAAATTAAGTAAACTACTTCTAAGACTTAAAACGAAAAGGGAAATAAAATAATTGACATATACATATGTATGTTAAAATTTATTCGTTTTATACTTAAAAAAAAAAAAAAAATTAAAAATGATTTCAGATTTTAAAATTCCATTGACATGTATGTATGTAACTAGAGTTTAATGTTTCGTTTTAATCGAAAGTTGAAGATCGGTTTCATGCCTGAAAATTGAGACCGTAAAAATACAGAAAAATTCCGTTTTTTTAATTCTGATGAAAATAAAAATGGCAAAGGCACGAAACCACAGTCAGGATATCCCAAGAATAGGAGCTTGCTTCTGAATCTAACAAACGACTGTCAACTGTTTTTTTTTTTTTTTTTTAATTCACCACCATTATACAAATATTCATTCCTTTTTATAAAATCTTCTGACAATGTCGTATTTTCTTATTGAAATGGTGACCTACAAATAAATTTCTTTTCACATTTGCTTTTGTAAGGATTTACATTCGCAGTAAATTTGGCTATCTAAAGCTGATAAAAATACATACATATATGATTCAGATTGCTCGCAATACAAAATTGGAAAGAATCAACTGCACACGAACGAAATTCGTAGCGACATATCGTGAAACTCCTTAATTTTGGATACAAAGATATAGCTCGAAAACTGGAACCATTTAAAAAAAAATGGGACATTGTATACTTATCTGAAACCCTCGAAATTATTCGACCTAAGAATGTATTAAAATTTTATTTAATATCTTTTTATAAAAATTAAACGTTTGGTATCGTTCTCCGCTAATAGTTTTTTTTTGAGAATAAAATATTTTCAAATTAATTTTATAACAACAATGCTATGGCAATTTCGAACGATTTAATTTCACGTGGATCACAGATAGTGTTGTTAATTATTCGTGTTTTATATTTGTTCGAATGAAATTACATGATTTTTTTTCTTGTTCGAACGGACGAATAATTTTGAACTTTTGTTCGAATATTCGAACGAACAAAGAATAAAAACATTTATTCGAATAATTTAAAAAAGTTTAACTAAGTTTAAAATGAGTTTAAATTTTTTATTAACAAACAAAAAAATAATTCATTACACAAGAAAAACAAATAGTTTAACAAACTTAGAAATATTATTAAAAACCGAAAGGACATGAGTTCAAAAAGTTAGTTTTTATACACCTTTACAAAAATGTTTAATATGTCATTGATTTATTTTTAAATAGTCATTAAAAACAGCAGATAATACCACTTTTTAGCTTGTAGACTGTTCTTTTTTTACTTTTGATAAAAGAACAAGTAGAAAAATATCTTTCGCAAATTGTTGATGTTAGTGAAACCGTTAAAAAAAGGACCAAAAAGCATATCCAGTTTGTGTGTTCTTTTCTTTGATGTTCAAATAATTTAAATCAAGCTCAAAATTTTTGACAATTTTTATATTAGTACAATTTCTTACTTTATTGATAACATTTTTTAGATCAGCTAATAAAACATTGTCAGTTACTTCAGAAACTTCATCTAATACTTCATCGTACTTGAGATAATTTGCGAAATTTTTATTACAAAATCATCGTGAAATCGAAGTATTTACGTACTCTTTTTTTAGCTTTTTGTGGCATATTTTAAAAAGTTATTATTGGAAAGCTAAGGAATAATATTATTTATTTATAACAATAACCAACCGAGCCCATGGAGCTTTTGATTAGATCTGTAGAAAAGCAGTTATTTTTTAAACTCTTAAACAGGAATTGTAAGACACCTTCTGATTCCATTAAGGAGGCATTATCTTTTCAATTTTGATTGCTTAACATCATATTGTTAACATATTAAAGAGTTATGAAATGTAAAATACTTTTTATACGAAGTAATTAAGGAAAGTGTTCGTATATTCGAATATTCTACAAAAATGATTCGAATATTTTTTTATTCTAAATTGAAAATTTTTGTTCCTTCGAGCAAAAATCATAAAAAGTTGTTCGAATATTCGAATAATTTTTGTTCGGATGACAACACTGATCACAGAACATACTCGTTTAATTTTGATCTCACTAAAAGAAAATAAGGTAATTATAAAAGATTTAATTGCTTTGTACATAACAAACAAAAAATATAGCAGTTAAATAAATTTGCAATTTATTTGCAATGGAAAAAGGTGTAAACTTTGATTTGATGAGAAGCATCATAGAAGAAATATAAAATTGCATTTCTTATATTATGTTCAGACGGCAGAATGAACCACTTGGTTCGCTCTCTGAAACACAATTGCGAATCAGGCCGTTCACACGACACATTCGTGGTTCGTTTCGACAAATCTTGATGTATATACATACATACATGCATACATACACACATACATACGTGAATAATAAACATACATATATACGAGTTAAATATTCTGTTATTTGTTTTTTTTACAATAGATAAACAAATTAAGTAAAAATTTTGAATAAAATGAGATATAATTTTTTTATTCATACACACATTTATTTTTTTGCTTTGTTTTTTTGTATAGACATGTATGTGCATGTGTGTATGTACGTACATGTGTACTTACATATGTGCCCTTAATTATGAAGGTGGTCTAAAGCCTATAGTAAACGGCATGTAAAAAGCCACATGCGTATGTGGCTATAACGTCACGAGAATTTTCAGCATATTCGTTGCATTTTTTAAAATTACTAGTAGTGGCTACATGCCGTAAAATTTTTATAGTATTTTTGTTTCAAATATGGCACATGTAGCCGAATCGAAGACATTTTCTGAGGCAGCACATCTGTAAGCATGTGAATATCTACATGTACGTAAGTTGCTAGTACACGTCATGTAGCAAATGTAGCATCGTGATGACGTCAAAATTACGTCAGAACCACATACGCATAAGGTTTTTTACATGCCGTGTACTGTAGGCTTAAGTCATATGCATTTATGCTTCGAAATGTTAAATAAATCTTAGCAAAACTGCAATAAATATTTAATAAATATTAAATGAATTTATACTAATCGAGAATATAACAACTCTTAATTAAAATGTTGTGCAGTATAAAAATATTTTTTCATTTGTTCAAATGTAATCTAGTAAATATCTCGACAAACGAAACACATGACTTAGACCACTTTCATAATTAAGGGCACATATGTTCAGATAAATTAGCGATAATTTGTTATCAAAATTAGACTTGATAGCAATTTGTTCATGGTTCGCAGCAAGGTTCAAACTGAACCAAGATGGATCGTTCTCAAAAATTTGTATGGCGAACTATGTTGATTCGATAATTGCTGACCGTGTGAACATACGATGTTTCACGCGAACTCATCAATAAATAAAAAAAAAACTTGCCGATAGCTAAAAGAAGGATTTTGTCGGACGGATAAATGGCTTAGCATTAAAAAAACCTTCATTTATTTTTTTATCCATTAAATATTATTATTATTTATAATAATAACAAACCAAAATTGAAGTTGTAATGATGCAAAGCTTTTTATCGGGCAGACTAAATCCTTCCTTTAACTATAGGCAAGTTGTAATAATGGCACTAAGTGTAATAAAATAATATCCTTATTTATTTTTAGAAATTAGCCTTTTATTTTTTGTTAGTCTTTCTTTTATAATTTTTATCCTTTTCATACATACGAGTATATAAGTTTTCAATCCTAGCTACTAAGAATAATTGTATATATTTAAAGATAAATTATAAATCGTAGTCTGAAAGGACCTTTTTTTGTCCATAGACTGAAACAATTAAATAAATAAATAAACACAGAGGATTGAGGTACCGGAATTGGGTGTGCTTCGGCGAATTAGTGGCATTATGCGTGCAGCCTATATTACCATATTAGAGGATTCCTACCTCCCAAGTTTGGATATATTCGCAACTAACAACTCTATCGATCACCTTTTGGGCGATTTTAAAACAAAAGATTTTTGGCAAAAAAAACACTCTAAAATCCGAGTATGTTGAAACCTCTTCCAAATATATTAATACTTTTTTGTCCTCTACTGTATATGTATGTACATATGCGCCTCTATGTGAATTCGTATTGTTTTGCCAAAAATTGGAAAATATTACATTTGATAAAAAAAAATTAAATAAAAAATGTACAGCTGTGTAAGGAAAACATAATGATTATGACATTTTCGTACACAATGGACTTCCCTGCAATTCATGTCTTTAAAAACCAATAAAGTTTCGAAAGCCTCAGAAATGACGAATAGACGATATTGTACTAGATTAAAGAGAAAATGTTGCAATGTTCTTTAGTCTAGTACAAAATCGTCGTAGTCGAAGTCGAGATACGAAACTCGTAATTAGCCTCGAAATTTTTTTTTTAATATATCCGCAGAAATATTAAATACTTACGTTGATGTTTGTCAGCTAATTGAACCAAAGTGTTTGGAAGATCTCGTCTTCGATAGAAGCACATTGCTTTCGCTTCCACGCTTCCGCTTTGACTTTTATTTAATTCTTCAATGCGACGTATCAAATATGGACTATTTGGAGATGTCTCTACATACACATAGTCTAAAATGAAAATTAAAGTCAACAAAAATTTTAAATATACAAATAACAATATGTTGTATATATAATGCAAACAGTCGATAACAAATATTATTTTGAGAATCATATTTTCATACATAAATACTATACAACCAGAAACATCCATTCAACCATTCGGCGCACTTATGTAGTTAAAATTGGGGATACTGCAGCAGTAATAAGGGTCATTGTTACAACTTAAAATTAGTTAAAAGTAAGATTTTATCGGACGTAGGTATTAAAAGTTTTTCATTATTACAAATTTGATTTTAATTACCAGGTATTATAAACTTCTAAAATTGTACTTATGACAATTTTTTTATACGTCCGATAAAATCCTACTTTTAACTAACTTTAAGTTGTAATACTGGCACTCAGTAAACAATGTAATTGAGGGGGAGAAAGACACAAATCAAAATGTTTAATATTTATAAAATATTAGCAATACTGTACTTGCACCTATAAAAATGGTTTTTGTTAAATTCGTAAAATTCTCCGTGCATCCCACTTTGCGAATGCTTACTAAAACGAAGAAATTTCGAAACGAAATTGTAAATAAATATTTAAATCACTAAATTCATGTCTGAATCAAACAGTTTTTAATTCATTAGTAAGTAGTCGTTACGCTTTTTTGGCCACATGTGTTCCAGATGTGTACTCGACATTATATTAAATGAAAAATTTACCAAGAAAATACCAAATAATAGAAAACTTTGGAAGTCCGAAATTCCTAAAATATGCCTTTTCGATGATTTTTGTACATAACAGCTTTCTTAAAACTCGGTTTTCTATCATTTAATATTTCCGTGACTGATTCCAAAACAAAAATTCTGTTATTTGCAGTAATGCATATGTACTGTAAATTCATATCTATTCCAACACAATGGTAAGTACAACTTTAATTTTTTTTTCAGTTTTTTATGATTTGCATGTAATCTTTCTTTCGTCAGCATTATCCATATTTTTGCATTAAGAGCTTAAAGCGCACACACAGGAAGCAGTCGCATCGAGAAAAAGATGTACATATACATATATGTATATACATATATATGTGCATATTCACTTTAGCACCTTATTAAATTTAAGGCCCCCGATGAGAGACACACTGCTGCGATAACAGTTACTGCACACAATTTTTTGGTTCAACGTCATTAAACATAGCGTAAAAAATCGACGTTGACGAAATACGTACTAAAAAAAACATCAAGAAGATTGTGTGAGACAAGAAGTGCAATGATTGATGTAAAAAGCAAACCGACATACGAAGACAATACAAAAAATACAAGGAAAAAATGGAAAATTTTCATCTCACCTCCGACACGATACATATTTGTAGCCATTTTCACTTTTCTATCATACACAACTTTGTATGTATTTTATGCACTATAAAGTTAATAATGTTTTTACACAACTTATTTGCAATTTTAAGCACATTTATTAATAAAAATAACAATTTGTTATGATTACATCCACACAAGACGCGTTTTTTTCGTCGCCATCTTAGAAAATTACTGTGAGTTGCAGCGTTGCTTTCGACTGTTTCAAATAAGAGAAGTAAAGAAAAAAATTTTTAGTACTATTGAATACATTACTGCTTTTGTTTACGAATCAGTATTAAAGAATAAAAATTTTTTTATTTACGTTACTACCGACAATCGTAACCTCTTTTATACTGTTTTATCTACAATGCAATATGGTGTGTGCCATTGGCGGCGCCGCCTGGCACGAAAATAATCGGTGGCGATTTAGCGCTTAGATTTTACGCAGAAATTAGTAACCTAATTTAACCAGAAACAGTAATTTTCACTCACTTTGATTAATAAAAAACTCTAAATAGAAATAAGATATAAAAATGAAAACGCTAAATTGACCTGAAAGTGGCTAAAGTTACATTACTTAACAAAAACGACAGTACTTTTGCAGCCAGTTTCACTTCTTTACGCACTGTCAAAATTGGATTTTCCAATTGCAAAGCGTTGACGCTGCGTTATTTCTGTTGGTCTCATACATTTTGTATAGGCATGAGAAATTTTGACAGCCAGACAACGCTTTGCGGTGTAATTTAAGTTGGTCTGTTAGGTAGTTTTTCTTTATTTTAGCTAAAAATATATATTTACATATCGTTGGTCACAAATAGAAAGCCCTAACTCAAATAACTGTAACTTTACAGAAGGTAAAAACATAATAATAAGCAACTGCTTGTATAGCTGCTTTGTACAACTGCTTGTAAAAGCGTTATTTTTACACTATTGCATTAGGTCGTTTTAGACACAAACTTCTAACCAATTTAAATTACATATTTGATTAAAGGTTTGTGTCTAAAACGAGCTGCTGAGAGAGTTTGATAGAAGTCTACATGTAATTTAAATGGTTTTGATTACAGGCTTGTGTCTAAAACGAGCTACTGAAAGAGTTCGATACAAATCTAGAAACCACTCAGTACTGAGGTGAAAGCGCTCAGTGGATTGAACGGCTCACAGCGCTCAGTTAAGTGAATCGTTCAATTGAACTACATAGTTCGTTCATGAGCTGCACAACTCTACAGTGTACCATACTACTTCATATCTTTTTATTGTTTAACAAAACTTATTTAAATATTTTATTATTATTGCATTATTTTGACCTCGCTACGTTCCAAACTAATAATATGTACATATTATATGTACCTATATATACATATGTATGTTATATTTTATTGTAGATCTTTGGTATATGTTTGCATATATACATACATATAAAGCTGCGAAAATTAAATTGGAATCTATAAAGAAAACAATACCCGTTTAAATCAATCAGATGCGAAAATTTACTTGTTGTATTATGTATCAGATATACATACCTACTCTATTTAAATAAAATAGAGTAGGTATGTACTAAGATTAGTATTGCTACGAACCATGGCACTTCGAAAGACCTTAAAGAACCTAGACTCAAACCATCCTAAACGACTTCAAACCATTCACAATTAAGTTCTTGCACTACCATTTCCCGATGAATCTAGCAATTTAAAAACTGCGAGCAGTGATGAAAAAATAATTTGGCTGTTATGGTATGCACACACTTTGCAACATGCTTACGCAGATAGATTTGTCGCATAAGCTGCGCAACTTGGACGCGGAATGTTATTTTTTGTAGTATTCTTCAAAAATTATCCAATTAATTTGAAGTCACTTTTAGCGGGGCCTTATGCAAAAGTTACCATCACTGTTCTTATAGCGTGGTATCACACTCAGCTGAATGGCTTATAATAATAATTGCTGTTGTCAAACGAAGTGACGTGGCCGAGAAACCAAATTTTGGAAAATCTATTCCTTTTTGAATCAAAGAAAGTTCGATTTATTTGTTTGATTAAAAAGAATAAATCAAAAAAGTTACAATAAATAGGTTTATACCTCGTTTCTGCCATAATAACTCGGGTTAAAAATGACAACATATGAAGAATTTATTCAACAAAATGAAGATCGAGACGGGGTGCGGCTTACGTGGAATGTTTGGCCCTCTAGTCGCATTGATGCTAGCCGTTTGATAGTACCTTTGGCCTGTTTGTATCAACCACTCAAGGAACGTCCTGACTTGCCACCCATTCAGTATGAACCTGTACTATGTACTCGTAGTAATTGTCGAGCTATTTTGAATCCCTTGTGTCAAGTGGACTATAGAGCTAAATTGTGGGTCTGCAATTTCTGTTTTCAAAGAAATCCGGTAAATCAAGATAAATTTAATAAGAAAAATGTTTTTAAACCATGTTTTATTCTTAGTTTCCGCCACAGTATGCTGCCATATCGGAGCAACATCAGCCTGCAGAATTAATTCCTGGGTTTAGTACCATTGAATATACCATAACTCGGGCTCCATGCATGCCACCAGTTTTCATTTTTCTTGTTGATACTTGCATGGATGAAGAAGAATTGGAAGCTCTAAAAGATTCTTTGCAGATGTCCTTAAACTTATTGCCTCCCAATGCCTTAGTAGGTCTTGTAACTTTCGGTAAAATGATCCAAGTTCATGAATTGGGAGCCGAAGGTTGTTCAAAGAGTTATGTGTTTCGAGGCACTAAAGATTTAACGGCCAAACAAGTGCAAGAAATGCTGGGTATAGGGCGCGCGGCAGGTGGACCTCAAAGTGGTACAGTCGGTCCGGGCGGTCAGCCAATGGCAGGCCAACAACGTATGCCAGGCGCTCCCGGTCAACATCCTGCTGTCCCGCCGGCTAATCGCTTTTTGCAACCAATTTCTAAGTGTGATATTGCATTGGGAGATTTGTTAAGTGAGTTGCAACGTGACCCCTGGCCAGTGCCTCAGGGCAAGCGTTATCTCCGTTCAACGGGTGCTGCCTTGGCCATTGCGGTAGGTTTGTTGGAATGTACTTATCCCAATACAGGTGCCCGCATTATGGCTTTTGTTGGTGGACCTTGCTCCCAGGGCCCTGGTCAAGTGGTTGACGATGAGCTCAAGCATCCAATTCGATCCCACCATGACATTCACAAGGATAATGTCAAGTTCATGAAAAAAGCTATTAAACATTATGACACGTTGGCTTTACGCGCAGCGTCTAATGGTCATTGTATAGATATTTATTCTTGTGCCCTCGATCAAACTGGTCTAATGGAAATGAAACAGTGTTGCAATTCCACGGGTGGTCATATGGTAATGGGTGATTCTTTCAATTCTTCCTTATTCAAACTTACTTTCCAACGTGTATTTTCGCGAGATGCAAGAGGTGATTTAAAAATGGCCTTTAACGGTACTTTAGAAGTTAAATGCTCCAGGGAATTAAAAATATCGGGAGGCATTGGTTCGTGTGTGTCGTTGAATGTGAAGAGCCCATCGGTGTCGGATGTTGAAATCGGCATGGGGCAAACTGTTCAATGGAAATTGTGCACCCTTAATCCCAGTTCAACTATGGCTTTCTTTTTTGAAGTTGTCAATCAACATGCTGCACCTATACCGCAAGGTGGTCGTGGCTGCATTCAATTTATAACACAATATCAACATCCAAGTGGCCAAAGGCGTATAAGAGTCACAACATTGGCAAGAAAGTGAGTATATTGAATTTCAAAAATTTAAAATGAAAAACTTCAATTAATGTACATAGGCTGCGTTTGTTTACTATACTTTTAAATTTATTTCGTAGTGAATAGAAAAATTGATAAGGTGATATTTATGTTGATTCAAATCAAATCGCTTGAAACTATGCATACACTTTTTTATAATTAGTATTTTGTAAATTCTAATATACCATTTCAACTTTCATGACACTGGAAATGTTCTGAAAATCGCGGCATTTCAATCATGGTGGTTAAAAAAAAAAGAAAAAAAATAAACGCCAAATCATTGATTTTGTAAATTGCACGATGTATTGCATTGGAAATATTCTATAGGGTCCGCCATCTGACTTTTTTTCAACTAGTGCTTATTTCGTGAATGGTAACACTTAGCTCATGTCTGATTTGACATATAATTAGTTTTATCCTTCCGCTGAACGAATATGGTTGTGTATACGCTTGAACGCCTGCGATCGACTTCAGATGAAGCTCATTTTGATCTTGGCGGGTATGTAAACAAGCAAAATTGTCGAATTTGGTGCACAGAAAACCCGCACGCATACATTGAAAAGCCGACGCACCCAAAACGAGTCACTGTTTGGTGCGGATTTTGGTCCAGAGGCATAATTGGGCCAATGAGCAAGGAGTGGCCGTTACAGTCAATGGCGATCGTTATCGGGTCATTTTGAACGAATTTTTGTTCACAAAAATTGAAGAGGAGGATATTGGCAACATTTGGTTTCAACAGGACGGCGCTACGTGCCACACAGCAGAAGCCACACTCGATGTTTTGCGCCCTGTTTTAAAAAAAAAAAAGTTATCTGGCGGACCCTATATTATAAATGACAAAAACCTAAAATTCATTAAAAACCCAAAAACAAGTCAGTTATTAATAGTTTGTTTTTGAAATCAACTTGAAATAATGAAATTTTAGTTAGAAGTGAAAATTGTTATTATAAAAATACATTTTCTCGTACAGTTGGGCTGATGCTTCTTCTAACATTCACCACATAAGTGCTGGTTTCGATCAAGAAGCAGCTGCAGTTATTATGGCACGTATGGTAGTCTATCGTGCTGAAACTGATGATGGACCTGATATATTAAGATGGGTTGATAGGCAACTCATTCGCTTGGTAAGCGTTAAAAAATTTTAATTAAAATGTAAAACTTAAAAATTCTTTAATTATAGTGTCAAAAATTCGGAGAATATAGTAAAGATGATCCCAATAGTTTCCGTTTGGCCCAGAATTTTTCACTCTTCCCGCAGTTTATGTATCATTTACGTCGCTCACAATTTTTGCAGGTTTTCAATAATTCACCCGATGAGACCACATTCTATCGACACATGCTAATGCGTGAAGACTTAACACAGTCATTGATAATGATTCAACCCATATTATATTCGTATTCATTTAATGGTCCACCAGAACCAGTTTTATTAGATACATCGTCTATACAACCTGATCGAATTCTTTTGATGGACACATTCTTTCAAATTTTAATTTATCATGGTGAAACAATCGCGCAATGGCGTGCTCTTAAATATCAAGATATGCCTGAGTATGAGAATTTCAAACAATTGCTGCAGGCTCCAGTTGATGATGCTCAAGAGATTTTGCAGACACGTTTCCCAATGCCGCGTTACATTGACACGGAGCATGGTGGCTCGCAAGCTCGATTCTTGTTGTCAAAAGTTAATCCATCTCAAACGCACAATAATATGTATGCTTATGGCCAGGTATGTTTCAGAAAATATTTTTATTTAATAATTCGTATTTTGTATTAACTATTTTTTTATAATTTTTTGTTCGTTTAAAAAAAATGCATCTTTGTTGTGTGCGTTGCCTTTTTGTTTTTATATATTTACCAAACCAATCAAATCCAGCCACCAATTGGTTCATCTACGGTATTTATTTTCATATTCTTTACAAAATATGTGTAACTGTTGACTTCTTTTTGATCGCTTTTGAAATTAGCATATTTTAAGGCTATGGTGCTGGTTTCCTTTTAATTTTTCTACTGTATATATCGCTCGTTTATTACAACAGAGACATAACTAAAAAAAAAAGAGTTTTGTAAAAAACAAATTTTAAGTTTCCAATTTCCATACAACTCAATGAAGTTATTAAAATATTTTCTTTTCTCAAGATGTGCGTGAAGTGCAAGACTTTTATATGAAATTATAACACAATGTTTATTAAAATGAAATCTCACGATTGTACTTGATTGCTTGCGGTCAGCAGGCAGGCAACCACATACCCCATTATACAATGTTAAATATGATATAACGATTTTTTCTGCATTATTAACTCCACAAACTCATTTTTTGAGATATGTCTAAGTTGCAATAAAAGTGCGATATGTAAATATACATACATACATACATATATACATACATGCATATACATATAAATTTATAATTTATTTAATTAATTTTTAAACACATTTCAGCAACTTAATTTAAACGTACTCAAACATTTTCTTTTTTACTTTATTTAGGATGGTGGTGCTCCTGTTTTAACTGATGATGTATCGTTGCAACTATTCATGGAGCACTTGAAGAAACTAGCCGTATCTTCAACAACATGAATTAATATGAATGGATGGTATTGTAATTTCATATCGAGTTTGTGTATTATTTTAAAAAATGCGTTGATAGAATTGAAAAGATGGTTTATACACTTTATTATCAATTAGATGATATTGTATGCATACTTTAATTCTGCTAGTTTTATATCCAAATGTAGTTTTATTTATGCTATACGTTATGTTTGAAATGATGAATGGTGATGTAATTCGAGTGATTTTCAATTGCCTAATCTTTTTTATTATTATTTTATAATTTTTTTTTGGAAGTTTAAGATACAGTTCTTGGAAATCGCACGAATTAAAGTTATTCATTTAACAAAGCACTGCGTTAAACGAATTGATATTTGAATTACTTTTATACATAAGTAGAGAAATAAACACAATGATTCGAAATGCATATGTATGTATTAAAAGGATGTTAGTAATTTAATTATATAAAGAACAAAACTATAAAAAAATTAAAATTACGATATATATATAATATATGTATATAAATATATAGTTCGAAAATTATTAATAAATAATTAAAAAAATAAAATGAATTGCATTTTAGATTAGAAATTGCGGCTTGTCCCATGATGTATATTAAAAATAAAAACAAATCAGAAATAATTTCTTAGTCAGGCTTAAGTTCAGTAATTTCAATTCTTGTTGAATGAAATATTTTTTTATTAATTAATGTGAGTTTCTAAAGAAGAGAAGAAAAATTAAATTAGACTTTATTAGCTGGGGGAAATGCCGATATTTTTCTGTGCAGCCACGCACTTCATCAGCACCTAAGTCAATCTACAGATATTAACATCAGCTATTTAACGCAAATTTTCAATGAAATGGAATATGAGAAATATTGTGTATACAATTATTGTTTTACTTTTGGTAAACACATTTGTAAGTATCACTATTCATTTTCTGTTTATCCGTTTTTTTTTTCATTTTATATTCAGGTTAGCACGAAGTTATGTCACTCTACCTAAGTATGTTTAACTATTCTTGCTTATCTTTTACGATCATCACATTAATTATTTTTACTTATTCGATGTACCGTCGGTACATTCATGTAAGTATTAATGTAGTGGATATTATGTTACATTGTTTTTGCTTTCTACAGTTGATTTTACTTTCCAGTATATGAAACATATACTGGAAAGTATATGTTTCATATAGTATAAGTGAACATATATTTTGTCACGTGCCCATGATTATTTAAGTGAGACAATTTTAAATTTTTAGTTGAACTATAGTGAATTTTAATCATAAATAATTTCTTAGTCAGGCTTAAGTTCAGTAATTTCAATTCTTGTTGAATGAAATATTTTGCACAGAAAAATTTCGGTATTTCCCCCAGCTAATAAAGTCTAATTTAATTTTTCTTCTCTTCTTTAGAAACTCACATTAATTAATTAATAAAAAAAAAATATTTCATTCAACAAGAATTGAAATTACTGAACTTAAGCCTGACTAAGAAATTACTTCTGATTAAAATTCACTATAGTTCAACTAAAAATTTAAAATTGTCTCAATAAAAACAAATTTTTTTTATTTTACTCTTATGATGAAACTGAACGATTAATTTATGCTCAACTCCTGCGGCCCCAGTTTTACATATAATTGTAGTATGTACCTTCTTGTAATGTTTTGAAAAACACTGGTTTGTTCAAATGGTTTAGAGCTTTTATCCCCGACCAAGATTGGGAACTAAATATTTGATTGTACTATTTGCATGTACAGATGTTCCAGTCTTTACTTTAATGTTCTATTTTTGTAGCCAATCATGAATAAGATTTAATTGGGTTTTTAATAATTCATTATCCATTATTGGCATATCTGCAGTGTAAATGATGTACTGTATTGGACCTAATACGATTCCTCGTGGGAATGCCTGCATTAATGTTATCAAAACTAAGGGCCTGTCCCACGATGTCCACAACGTTCAACTTGTCGCATACTGTGAGTTGAAACAACAACAAAATATTTAAATTTGTTTTTGTTTTGAAAGTAAGTGTCCGACAAGTCGAAGGTTGCCGACATCGTGGGATTTGGGTTTAAGTTTAATGAATATGAAAATACCAAGGGATAGAAATGCTCCAGGGGAATATTTAAATAACAAGAAAGCCGAATGAGTTTTATTTTAACAAATTACAGTTGTGGAATATTTGGTTTAAATTATGATCAATAAAATTGCACTCCGAAATAAATATGACGTGTAATTACAGGAGTTGCTTTTAATTAATATTAATAATAAATAATTCTTCAAACGACGAAGATTAATAATTTAACGTTAATCGAAAAAATTGGCAATATTATTCAACAACTAAAATATTCTTTAATTTTATTTTATTTTATAAAAAAGTTAAAGTTCACAAAATAATAATGTTAAAAAGTATTCTTTCTGTTTGTCACCCCTTCAACATGTTGCAATAACCTAACAACTTCCTTTGCGTACATACATATTGTCATCTAAAATCCAAAAGGCCGTAAGTACACTTTTTACTTTTTACAGGAGAAGCAGAAAACCTTATAAATTTAAGATTCGTTAGATGCCAAATTGAATAATGAATAAAATCGGTATTTTTGAACATATGTCAGTACAATTTAAATGAAATCACATCATAATCAATCAAAAAGTATATTTTTAATTTTTTGGTTGTTACGACCTTTTGGGTTTTAGTTGACGATGTGCATATATACGAACATACTTATATAATAGACTACAAGGGCGGTAACATTTTGAAAAATCAGTGGACAGTGTGAACATACATATGTATGTATGTACATATATATGTATTTATAGAGCTGCATAAGTGTGTACATATTAGAAGTGTGCGCAAGCTATGAAAAAGTGAACAACAGTCTTGTATTTTTTTCAAGAGCGAATATTGTTTGTAGTTGTGATCGTAATTGAGTGTGAAGCAAAAATAGAGAACAAGGAAACAAAAAAACACACAAAACCATTGTATAACAGTTGAATAGACAGTCGTGTCAAGTGTGCAATATTTTTATTGTACACTTCATAGTGCACCATACTTCATTTCACAAACTCAAAATTTCATAAAATATTATGTGATAATAAAACTTTTTACTTTTAAATCCATTGTGAAAGATATTATTTTTATATATATTTTATTTTATAAAACTTAGACCAGTATCGCAACAATCTACATTGTTTGTTTTTTCTTTTACACATACACATATTTTTACACTTGTGTGCTCATTTTACAATTGTCATTCGGTGTGCACTAGTGAAATATGCTTCGACACTACAATAACTAATGCTCTCGCTTGGCATATAAACAAATGCTGTTGCATGCTTTTGATAAAATTGAGCACCAGTTTCAGTGTTCTCATAAAATCAAGAGCACTAAAAAGATAGAACAATTCAATAATATACACCATGAAGATTAAGCAAGCAAACATCTTGTGCTCAGCTCAAGTACATATCGATTGATTAAAAAAAGCATATCTCAATTTATTCGAAATCGCATTTAACGTAATAATTACATACATCGTCCTTAAAGAACTATGTACGTTGAAGTAAAAAATAAAAGACTTATGGCCACTTAGTTTTTATTCAGTTTTTTTCCTTCTCCTGTAAATTATTGAAAATTCGACTTGCGTCTCTCTTATATTTAGCCATCGATATGTTTGTATATATGTGCCCTTAATTATGAAAATGGTCTAAGTTATATGAATTTTTGCTTCGAAATATTAAATAAATCTTAAAAAAAACTTCAATAAATATTAAATAAATTTATGTTAATAGAGACTAGTACAACTCTAAATTAAAATGTTGCATAATACAAAAATATTTTTTGATTGTTTCAAATGTAATCTACTAAATATCTCGACCAAAAAATATATGACTAGACCACTTTCATAATTAAGGGCACATACATATCGTGCCATAACCGACAAATTTTTTACGATTGGAACTAATCGACTTTGGTCGAAAAATTAAGTTCGAAAATGATATCGCTTAAGCTTTTTTGGCGGTTACGGACCGATATATCCTTTTCCTTTGTAATTTATAACGATATTGACTTGCTACTTTACAAAGTACACATTAGTATGGATTTAATTATACATATAGTGGATAAATCTTTTAGATATTGTCTGCAAAGAATTGCTATTGAAAATTTGTTTCAAAATAAGTTAAAAAAAACTCATGGTTTTATTTTTATTTAACCGAGAGTCAATACGAACACGAGAAAAACACATAACACCTGTTATATATTATATATTCATCTTTATTCCAATTGTTGACATCGAAGTTACTTTAACACAATACTAAAAAATTGGGGCTTGTGTACTCGTTGTCGAAAAATAAAGTGAATGATGGAGTTAAATAGATCTCAGATATTAATAGATTTGTTTTACTACAACAAAACTATTAAAGAAATTCAGGATATACTTAATACAAGCTGCATGCATATGTACCCATGTACATATCTACATATGTATATGTATGTATACATTTATAATTTTGAACATAAAATCACTTTGTAATATAAAGTGATTATATATAAAGTTTATATTGTACTTTGAAACAACATGCACAGACTGTCAATTACATATGTATGTATATACATATGTATGTATTTCTATAATCGCCAAAAAAAAGCTTAACCGACACATTTTTTGGATCTCGTTTTTATTTTGACGAAGATCGATTATTTACAATAAATAATCGATTTTAGACAAGAAATCAAGTTCGAAAATTATGTCGCTTAAACTTTTTGGCGGTTATGGCACAATATACTCAGCAGAAAAACTTGGGATAATTTTCGTTTTGAATAGAAAATATTGCTGTCATTTTTCACAGAGTATAAAAATTTAAAAGGGGCTCTTTTTTAGTTAAATCTGTTTTCGATTAATAACATAATTTTGAAATATTTTTTTAATTTGTCTAATCTCCGTATGGTTTGAGAACTCAAATAATTAAAAAAATATATGTAATTCCGAGTCTTAAATCAATTTTCAACACTTTGTAAATATTATGTGTACTATAACTAAACACATTACTACATAATTGTAAAAATAAAGAAATTTTCCCTGTGTATGTATGTATACATACATATTTATTTACGTATGTACATAAGTATGTATGTATACACAAATATATTTCAATTTTGTTTAATGTTGTGTATACCATTATTGGCAGCTTTTGCCCATCGAGAACATAAAGTTCTTTGCCTTTATTGAAACAACAACTTTTGAATGAACTTACTTTCAATAATAAATACAATATAAAATCAGTCATCGACATATTGTTGCTTTTCAAAACAGCTTCGGGCATCGCAGCGATAACACTTGTTGAATACGGTTTCGTTTATTAAGAATACAATATGAACACAAACAGAATACAATGGTAGTTGTTATAACTGTAAATATATTTTAGAGTTAAGTGAATTCAATTTTTTGATTAAAATCAAAGTATACCTTGAGGACAAAGTGTTGGTTTAGTTAAAATGTGTGTGTAAAGAACGTTTTATTCAAACATATGTCTACAATTATCAAGTTTAAAATATATTCATGTAGTTTTTGGTGGTTAAAAGTTAAAAATTTAGTTAAAAAAAGTCAAAACTGCTACAATATGTCTGAAAAACAACAATATTCGGCAAGTAATATGGAAGTAAACGAATCCCTAGCAAATTGTGCTGCTGGTTTAAATGAAACTTTTAATGAAAGGGGACCATCTAGTTCCAATTACAGCACATCTAGTCGCAGTCTGATTGCGGTCATTGTGTATTTGGCCTTGTTGTTGGATAACGTCTTGTTAACTGTTATTGGTAAACACATTTTTTATATCACTATTAAATGATTTCAAAAAAGAAGGAAATTTTCAATTCGATTGTAT
This sequence comes from Nowickia ferox, assembly GCA_936439885.1. Lineage (NCBI taxonomy): Eukaryota > Metazoa > Arthropoda > Insecta > Diptera > Tachinidae > Nowickia > Nowickia ferox. The sequence goes on along the minus strand of OW387023.1, from coordinate 119,113,875 downwards.
TTTTTTATTTTATTATTTGTTACTTCATAACTCCGACGCAAATCGTCGTTTATTATCTGATTGGAAATATTTTTTTGTCTGAGAGGGTATTAGTGTCATTTGGTTACATTGTGAATAAGCGGGGCGGGTCCCTATTAAAATTTAATCCTTAGTTTTATGTAATTTAACCCAACTGATTTTTACGAAACTTTACACACATTTTATGTTCTTTTTATGTCACAATCTGACGATCAATAATAATCAATAATTTAATAATCTCTTATTCAAGTGGAACTAAATTATTTTTAAATTTTTAGTGCATATTTTTAAAGTGGTTTAAAATTGTTTAGAAACAAATATTTATGATTTGATTAGGCTAAAGTTCGTATCGCCTTGTGAGCCAAATACAGTCGAATAAGAACTTTAGCCTAATCAAATCATAAATAAATGAAAAGAAATGTTTTAATTGTAATAAAATTTTAATATATTTTTTGTTTCAATCACTATTCTTATTTAACAGCTAAATAATGCATTATAAAAGGTATCGGCTTTAATTTTTTGTTATTTTATTTTGCAAAGCAAAAACCATTAATTGGAGAAAAAACCGGGAGCGGAAGGTTTATCACGCAATGAAAACGTTTGTAAAAAAATATATGAGTATGGAATGGAGCGAGCAGGCCTTGCACATCCTAAAGAAGGAGTACATAGGCCTTCTAGAAGGCATTTTTATGTTTATCGACTGCTGTATAATGGAATAGAGAATATGATAAATTATTTTTTATAAATTAATTTTGAGTTTTTTTGTTGTTTATATGCAACACTACACCAATCAGTTCACTAATTTTGTGCAAAAACGTAAAAAATTATGTAATTCTAATATGACAAAGATTTCGAAAATTTACTAAAATAGAAAAAAACAAACGTAGAAAATAGCGAAGATTCGTAAAAAAATTATAAAAGGGGAGTGAATTTAATAATTTTTGATCATTCATTTAATAAAGAATTTTCGTAGTTACATTTTGATTTGAATCTTACACACTGGCTGCCGTATTCATAAAAATTAATTTAGGTTTACAAAGCGTTTATTAAATAAATTTTCAAAAAAATTCTTATTATAAACCTCTTTTTAAACCAAAATTATTTTTTCTGACTACGGAAGTGAATCTTTATTACACATTTATTTATCTTGGTTTTAAATATAATATAGTATATATGTATATACTCGTATATAGTGCACTCAAACCGCTTTTTTAATTCGGTTTTGAAGTTATACGGTTTTCGAAGCCGAATTTTGAATTTCATGAAATTGGCATTACCCAACTACATTTTTATAAAAAATTGCTTTATTTTTGCTTGAATTGTATGTGGGGCGCTTTTTATGTATTTAAGTTTGTTTTCGCATGCATAAGTCATGTTTTAGACACAGCAGTTTTTCTTGAAGCAAGTCTAAGTTTATGAGATAGAGAGGAGAGAAGAAGAGTATAGATTTGCTTGTACCGAATGGTTATTAGTTGTTTACAAATTATTTTGTTAGCACAGAACAAAATAAGAACTGCAAAAACTACATTTTCATATGTATGTATTTTTTTTTGCTGCTTATTTATTAAAAATACATAAATGGATTTCTTACATACATATTTAATTATGCAGTTTTGATTAAATTTTGAAAGTGTGATTTGAAGTTATGCGTTTTTTTAAACAGGAACGTATCTAACCCTTTTGTATAGAAGTAGTATCTTTTTTTGCGGTTTTCTTTGGAACGCATCTACCGCATAAAAAAAATTGAGTGTACTCGTACATACTAATTTTTGCTTGCCTTAATTGTAAGGTATGCATGTTGTAGATACATATGTGATTTTAAGTCTAATAAACGATAACTAAAAATTACTTGAATACTTGGAAGCGAATATAACATAATTTACTCTCGCCACAGTGTTCAAATTGGCCTCCGTAAATAAAAACAAAAATATTAAAGCCTCCGATAATAATCCTACCAATATTAAAAATTTGCCTGTTTGTCACTTTATAACGCAAAGACCGCCGATCGAATTTGATTGAATTAACATGAACATGATGTAAACCATTAGGCATATACATAATAAAAAAATTATTGTAAAATATTTTTAATACTTAAATTTATTATATCATACGTTTTTCTAATTATACTTTATCTCCTTTATTTATAAAAAATAATTTTGTTTTAATTAATTTTGTTTTTTATAAAACAAATTTTGTATGAAAAACTGCTTTATAAAGCTCTTATAAAACAAAAATATTTTTTTATGAATATGGCCCTAAATCTTTAACTTCACATAGGAAGTATGAGTTCTGAATTTTGGTCCACTGGGTCTTTAATGGTCTCCATTAATAATACGAATGGGGTACCACACCACGTTAAGTCTTCCAAAGGGTACAACAAATTGCTTTTGATGTCTTATCAAAAACAGGCTAAGTCATTCGAATTGCTTATTGTGTAGTAAGAAATGCGGTTATTACAAAAGGAGTGTATGTGGTTAATATCATAGTTATTCAGAGATACAATTAAAATAATGCAAACTGAGACCGTAAAACAATCATAGGGCTGGTTGTACTAGATAAGTTATTACCAAAAGTAGCCTTATTTCTTTTTCGAATTTCGAAAGTATTATATAAATACATGCATACATTCATATGTACATGTTTGTGTATATACATACATATGCACGTTTGTACAGAAAGGATTCAAAATGTGAAAATTTTAAAACAACTTTCACGCATACATACATACTCGTGCATACATAGTGTGTATGTACATATATTTATGTATATAAATTTTGTTATGCTCTTCTTAAAATAATATGTATCGATTATTTAAACAAATTTTTTTGCCACTTTTTCTTTTGTGATTTTCTCCCTTAATCGAAATTAATACGACTGCATGCAGTGCCCATTTTACCAGATTATCTTGCCTCCATAAATAATAGAACATTACATTACGCTTCACTGAATACAGCCGCAGCAGCAACAAATGTTAAAAGTATAAATGGTAGCGGTGGCCTTGGCACTGCGGCGACAGCACAGCATTTAGCTTATCGTAATCTGAATGCTACAGAGCATCAGCAACAACAAGGGACAGCAGTAATACAACAATACCAACAGCAATCACATATTATGACAAAACATCCAATACCGGGTAAATCAATGGTTAATTTTTCATTGATACACTTTTCAAACGATGATAATAATAGCAATAATAAGTTAACGTCTTCGCCGATAAGTGAACAAGGGAATTTATCCTCCACAGAGGAAACTTCTCTGTGGCTTATTTATCAAAGCGAAAAGAAAGACAATAATAAACCAGCTGAAATTGAGTTAAATAATCATAACGAGCGCAATATTAATCTATCTAGTGAAAATGGTTCAATTGGAATTTTGCTGGCAATGAAAGCATTAGTACAATTATTATTTAATCCTATTGTTGGTAATATGTCAATCAAATACGGATATCGCGTCCCCATCGTCATGGGAACTTTTTGTCTACTCATCTCATCATTAGGTAAGCATTGAAATAATGTATGCTTTTCAACAGCTAAAGCAATAATTATATATGTACATACACACACATATACATATGTACATACATAAATACATATATCTCTTTTTAGTATTTACTGTTGGCGAGTCATATAAAACACTGTTAATTGCTCGGTCAGTGCAGGGCATAGGTTCGGCTTGCATTGGAGTCTGTGGTATGAGTTTAGTGGCTCAGGTATGTAGATATGTCCAAAACGTTTATGTAAAAATCTTGGAACTTAATATTACTAATTTATAGCATTATCCTGAAGAAGATCGTCGTTCAAAAGTGATGGGCATTATTTTAGGAAGCATTGCTTTAGGTGTACTACTTGGTTATCCATTTGGTGGCATATTATATGATTTGTATGGAAAATCTGCTCCATTTATTATATTATCAACAATAATTTTTATTAATTTAGGTAAGAATATGAAAATTTCCTTAAAATAAATTTAACACATTTTGGTGTTTTTATGATTTCTGGAGCATGGTGAATCCAAGTAACGTTTCGCCAAAAAAGTTTTAATATGAAAACTGAGTAGAGAATGTGACGTGGTTGTGGTCACTAATATTTTACATACTTTTATTCGTCGGTCAGTCAAATCCAAATTTTATTCATTGGGTTGATCATTTGTAGGTCTTACATACTTCCCGTGATCCAGTTGGTTGGGTAGTTTACATGGCTGCTTGTTGCCTGCAAGCAGTCAAATAGAATCGTGAGATTCGTGTAAGAATTTCATACAAATATCTTGTTTACTCAGCTCTTGAGAAAAAAAATTAAATTTTCTTTTTCCATTAAGTTTTGCTGGCAAATTGCGGCATTTGATGCGATTCGAAATTTAAAAATATTTCCATATAAACTCTATTGAAATATTTCGTATACGATTCGTATACGAATTATAATTTCATTCGATAACGAGTGCCGTAATTTGCCCCCTGGTTTTTTTTAGTTATGACGTTGTTTGAGTAAATTAGCAATATATATACTACTCTACTCGAGATAGTCCTAATCTATTAAAAGATCTAATAGATTAATCCAGTGATAAGCCGTACTAGATCTACCCCGTTGCGTTGAGATAACGTATGAGGCCACCTATATAAATCTGTGATACCTCTTGGCTGAAGTAGTTAGTGCGTCAACTATAAAGTAAGACGCTGCAACGATGCTATAAAAATTAACAAAACGTACAATAGCACAGTTGTAAAAACGAAAAAATTAATTAAGCTTCCCTTTTCTCTATCTGTCACTTCACCATATCGATTGTCTCAAGTAGAAAGCCCTTAAATCGTATCAGTGATTCCAATACATTTCACACAAATACACATCGTCACAAAAATTTATTGCAATAGTGTAAAAATAACGATTTTACAAGGAAAGGAAAAAAAATTTACATATTTATAATTGCAGTTTCTATTACGTTTTTACCTTCTCCTGTAAAGTTACAATTATTTGAGTTTGGGCCTTTCTACTTGAAACCAACGGTATGTACTTGCACTATCCCTTTCCTAATCTCAGGTAACACAAAGAAACCTAGCCTCACCTAACCTAACATTGTGGATAGCAAAACTAACATGTGAAGACCCGAGAAATCAAAGTTTCTTAATAATTTTTTCATAATTCATGCTTATTTTACAATACACTTGGCACAAAAGCTATACAAAATATATACATATGTACCACATATGTACATATGTATGTATATCATACTTATTGTTGTACTTTACATTAATCAATATTTATTTTAAAACTAATTTAAGGTATGCAACTAGTGACAATGGACTTATCGGTCCGACCCGAGGTTTGTGCAAGATATTATGCCACATTTTCCCAAAATGTATTCATTTCAAAAATTTTTAGGCAATTTTTAATGATACCCAACAGCAACAACAACTATGGCGGTCATTGTTACAAAGTAAAATGATTTTGGCTATTGTTGTAGCAATATGGTTTTCTACTTCAACAATGGCAATATTAGAGCCATGTCTGCCTATTTGGCTAATGCAATACTTAAAACCTACCAAGTGGCAATTAGGTACTGTTTTTATACCTGACTCCATAGGCTATTTCTTGGGTACAAATTTTTTTGGCAGCATTGCCTATAGATACGGCCAAATTAAAATATCCTGTTTATCGCTAATATTAGTGGGCATTTCTTCCATGCTGGTGAGTAAAAATTCGAATTAACTGACTTAAGCATTAATTTTGTTATATTTGTACTAGATACCTAGTGCCTCAACAGTGGCACAATTATTGCTGCCTCATTTTGGCTTAGGCTTAGGTATTGGCATTATTGATGCTGCTCTAGTCCCTTTATTGGCCACATTTGTAGATGCCACTTTGGCCCAGGAGAATCAAATGGACATGGGTACAACGATAACAAGTAGTTCACATACCATTTCAAGTTATGGTACTGTTTATGCCATACAACAGACATCTGTTAGCCTAGCCTATTGTTTGGCACCACTTATTGGAGGAGAATTGGCTCAGGCTTTCGGATTTGCTTGGCTTATGCGCATTGTAGGTTTCTTCAATATAATTTATGGACCAATACTAGTGTATTTGTACTACAAATATGATCCAAAGGTAAGTGATTTGTTATATAAAAATTGACAAAAATTAAATTTTCATTCAACTATATTAAAAAAAAGAAAAAGAACGCACTTTAATAAGGTACCCCCAGTTATTCAACAAATATTGCAACACCAAAAACCGCAAGAACTTTGTTGGTATAAATGACTATGACGCTTTTCAAAGCAAGATAATCTTGGTGGCTATTTTAGAAAACGCGTCGAAGAAGTGAAGCTTTCCATTAAAGCAAAAACAAAGTTTCTAAACTGTGTTTGTTTACCATACAATTCGAAAATGAAACGGTGAATTTTGTATAATAAACAAAAACAAATTTTTTACATTTATGAACTTTTGTTTTTCATTACATGTAACTTTCACCAAGTCGACGCGTATTCCAGAATAGACACCATTGTCTGAGTGTATGTCTGTTGTAATAAATATTCTCTGAAAAATATATACATATCTGAAAAAATGCCAAGTTCCTATACAAAATTTCGGTCATCAAAAGTATTGAGATAAAAGTTTTGACCAAGTTCTTGTTTCGTACCATACCTATCACAACAATCTGCTGTACATTATATAAATTTGTCATCGTCAGCAAGTCATCTTATTTCTGGGCAACCTGTTACCTATATTCTAAAAGTTCTAGTTTTCCAAAGCTTCTAATTACGCAAAATTTATACCATATCGATTTACATAAGTTCCAAAATTCATAACTTGAGTTGCCAAAACAACTTTCTATAAGCTTTGAAATTCAAGAAAAAAAATTAGAAACGACTTAAATATTTTTTTTTTGTTAGTCATATAACTAAACTACGACCAAAATATGAACAAAAAATAAAAATAAGATAAGAGAAATTGCTTAATAGTATTTTGTTGTCAAAATTTTACTCGTTTGCATACTGTGGCGTATGAGTATTAAGTTAATTGAATAGTAAGTATACTTCTTACATACCCATGATATGAAAGCTTCTAGACAAGAACACATTATGCTTTTTATATGGAAAGCAATGTCACACAACGAAAAATATCGGGAATAACAAACGTTGCCACTAGTACACACTATTGCGATGTCACTAAATGCCACAGTGTATATTTTTCAAACAGCTGATTGATTTTCTACGTGCCCAAACTAGCACGAAGAAAAAGTACGGGCTGTTTCGTGCAAGAAGAAGAAGAACATTACTCTCACAAAACCTCTCTCATTTACCCAATTTTCGAGTAAGGGAACGCTTTTCGTGCAAATTGGGATACCGCGGGATCCCAATGTAGAGTAAAGAAACACACCTAATAACAAAGAAAAATTAAATTTTTCTAAATACTAGAAAAATGGAAAAATGTATGAAAATATATTTAAAAACTAGTGGCGAACAAAGTTTTATAAGTTTTTATATAGATACTTGTGTATGTTATGTTAAGTTAATGTAATCCATTACGGATTACACTTATACTCTTAAAGAATATTGGAGACTTCCCAAAACCGAAAACCTATTAAACTTTGTTAGGTTAAGAAACTAGTTTCCTGAATATATTTTCTTAAGTTTTCCAATATCTGGTATGTTTTCCATGTAGAAAATGTGTCTTCTGGCACAAATAGTGTAAAAAAGATAGTCGTAACAAAGTTTAGTTAACGATGTTCATTGTGTTCATTAAAAAAAAAAAAACAACAAAACCATATGTTTTAATGATTTTCATTTTTTTTTTAAATAGATTCTGCGAGACAAACAGAATGAAATTTTATTATGTTCTGCTGGAATCGGACGCGGCAGGAAATATAAGCAGCTTTACAACTCTATGGACACTGAGTGACTGAACTTTTTATTGAGATTTTTGCAAACAAAAACTATTATTTAGCAATACGGAAACATATACATATTTCAGATTAACTGACTTTTGGTGAGAGATAACTAAAAGAGTTGATACTGATATAAAATTCGATTTTAATTAATTTTTTATTGCATCTGGAGTCTGATGAATAGTTTCAAGAAACAAAATTCTTGCAATGGCAACCATTGGAAATAATCCTAGTTTGTTCTGCTTCTAGATCACAAAATCGGAAATTTATGGACGCTCTTTACTGACATATTTCCGAATTTTACCTTGTTGTATTAATTTTAAAAGACTATATTATCAAATCCATCACATACCTGATTGGCAGACTCAAAGTAAATTATTTTTAAATTGATGTTATATTTTTGAAAACAAATACTATGCAGATATTAACGTCCTGTCCCACGATGACAGCAGAAAGCGTTCGATCGACAACTTGTGTTGGAAAGAACAATAAAATAAAAAAATTTATTTTTCTTTTCAACATAAGTAATTGATATAGTGGTACAGGGCGTAATAACATAACGCATTGCAAAATAAATAAATAACTCTTAATGAGAATCAATAAAATAATCAAATTATCTTCAAGCTTTTCAAAAATTTCTTTTGTAGAACTTTTGAATGGAATTTAATGAACTGTAAGTATAAAATATTGAAGCCGTTTAACTTAAAACTCATTAACAAAGTTTGGTAAATCAATCTGGCGAATTTTTCAATATTTTTGAATATGATCAGTCAATACGGTCGGTAAATTTTTTACAGTATATGTAATTTAATAAGAAAGGGAATACACCAAAATACTCCATTAGGCAGAGTTCTACACGTGTCGAATTTTTCATACCACGATCAGACAGCACAGTGCTACAAAGAACCACTTATTCCTAACATGTGTTATTTTATTCTTACACTATTTATGTATATAATTTTAAGCAAATTTCTCGAACTTTAAACTTAAATTTATATCTATTACACATTCGTAATCTCCATAAAATTAACGTTCTTGTGAATGTAATTTTGTTGGATTTTGATTTAGGATAACAAAGGTACATTGCAACGAAACTGAAAATATCCTTTTTAGGTATTCTTCTTATAAACTTACAACTTTATCATTACATATAAACTAGATATTCTTGTTAATATATTTTAATAAATATATTAAATTTAAAATTATAATCATTAAAGAAGTTTCTGAAATATTTAAAGCATGTATCACTTCATGTTACTATATTTAATAGAATAATGAGTATATTAAGTAACTATTTTCAAACTGAAAAAATAGCTTCGGAATATTTTAAACTTGCAACCTACATCTATTATTGAAAGTTGTGTTGTTAGAGCACATCTTATCGGTTCTTTGAGAATTAGTGGGTTGCGGAATAATCTCTAAGAGATATATCAATGATTCCTACTTAATATGCGAAGGCATCTGTCGACTTTAATTTTTATTAAATGAAAACACTCCCAAAAAAAAGTAAGCGTAGAAAAAATCAACAAAACTTTTCCTATATTTCTTTCTGAATCAAAATTAAAATTAAATTTTCGGATAAATTTTTTGGAATGCACATATATTTCGGTCTAAATTTATAAAAAAATTTAAAAAATTTTCTAAAATTGCAAAAACAATATAGGATGGCGAAAACGTTACCAGGTAAAATTAAATGTTAATATGAAGACATTAAAGTTTAGAATTAAAAATATACAAACGTACTAATGTATGTATGTATGTTCATACATATACATACATACATATATGTATATGTATGTATTTGTTATATACATACATATGTATGTACATATCTTTAAATAAAGGTCCTGCTGATTTGTATCCTCTACCTCCAACTGTGGGATTTGTAAATCATGATGTGCGTAAGCAACGCTTGCCAAATTATTCATTTGGCTTAAAAACATCATTAATAGAGAACACCTATGGACCTGGCCCAGCTAAATATAATGTATCAAAATTAGTTCGATATGGTGTGAGCAAAGCTAACCAGTATTCGATGGCACCTAAAACCTATTTAAAAGGTAATGCGTAAAATTACATTTAATTTTTATTGAAATTAATTCTGACACAAGAAAATATACAGAAAAAAGCAAAGGACCTGGTCCTGCGGCTTATCAACTACGCGAATCTCCCACTTTCAAGGGCTCGAAATCACCCGAGTATTCCATGGGAAGAGTAAACACGTTCTTTTTCAAAAATTGTGCTCCTGGGCCAAATATATATGGTATCAATGATTCATTTGTCAAACAAAGGGCCCCTAAATACAGCATGTAAGTTAAAAATTTTGCAGAACATAAAACTTTTAATCGCATTCTTTTTATCCATTATTTAAGTGGAGTTAAAAAGTATTTGAAAGAGTTGGTTCGCTCCCCCGGACCTGCCACCTATCCAGGTGCTTCAATGTCTTTAATACGGCCTGATAGTCCCAAATATACAATGACACCTCGTACAGAGTACATATTTAAATTATATGGACCTGGCCCAAACTACTACAATCGTATGGAATACAAGCCTGGTAAGCGCGCTCCTGTTTACTCGTTTGGAGAGCGCCATTCTCCACGTTCTGGCACTATGATTGTGCCATGCGATAATATATAATTGCAATTTTAATGAAAATTTTTTCTATTTTTTCCGTATACTTTATTTTTAAGAACAAAATTTTATTAAAAATTTTTACCTTTCTAAAACAATGAATACGAATATGGTTACTTTTTCGCGTCTTGTCGACATAAGTTTTTAAATTGTACGTACTAATTTCACAGATATAACCAAACATTGGGGCTTATTCAGTAATTAAAAGCGGGAACAAATGTATTTTCGAATTGAATTAGGAAACTCGCTACATTGGCGCAATTTTTTGCTGCAACAAACTGTATTGTTATATTGAACTTTTTGTTGCATATTTTGTCAAACTTGTTTTGATTCGTGATTTTAAAACGGAGTCATGATCTTTGTTTACCAGCAACGTTTATTTCAACTGAATTTAAAGTAAATTTTAATTGGAAACAAAAAACAGGTTAGGTTAGGTTGAAAAGGTATGTCCGGGGACATACACATAAGCTAGTCCAGGCATGTTGTGCGCTCTCGTGTAAATTAACAACCCTACAAGAAATGAATGACTGAAACTAACACAAACAAAATTTCTTCACTAACACATTTGCAACAATTTTACATTGAAATCAATATTGACAGTCAATTGACTAGTCATTTGATCAGAAGTGATGACGGATTTATTTATTAATTATAGTTGCTTTAATCTAGAACGTCTAATGTGCATATGACAAAACTTTTCAAACATCGAGTTTTATTAAAAAAAATACAATTCATACTGCCTGTGAAAATTAAATTTATAAGTGCTAAAAAAGATAAGTAAAACAATAGTGAATAAAATAAATTTACAAAATTTAATTTTACATTTCTTTTCAAAATTTTAGATATTTGTAAAAAGCAAGATGCGTTGGACGTGAAAAGGTGTGAAGAAAGCTAGATACCGCCTAGGTTATTCGGTTTTTTGAATTATATCTTTGTTTTGAATATTTTGTTTACTTTTATATATTCTTTAAAGTGATTTTTATAATAAAAAAAAAACAATTAAAATAATATTTATTGTCAGTATATCAATCATGTATTATTGCTCAATTGTTGGGGGTATATTCGCCAATTATGATCATTCAAACTTGACTAATATTTATGCTATCATTGATTAGTAAAAAGCTGTAGAGTGAGCAGTGCGACTATATAGAAGTTAGAGTGAGATGCAACATCACATTTTTCATTTTGCCCTTAATAATGTGATAGAAACTTTGTTCTACGCACTGATGAATATATTATGAATGACTTCCGATCAAATGACCGGTCAATTGACTTATACTATTCTTGTAGGGAAACGAATCCCACCTTTATAGGAACTCTGTATCGTACACGTAGTCGCTCAAACTTTTCAAGTCAACACCACTGAGGTAGGTAATGCCAAAGGAAGTGCTCCATTATCCATGTCCTTAGTGCATACCCTGCATTCATTGTCATTCGTGGTTCCAATCCGGTACAAATATGCTCGTAGATTAGAGTGTCCCGTTAAGATGCCTTTCCATAGAACCTTGGTTAGGAAACACAACTTTATAAAACTGTTGTGTGTGATGGTATTTAGTAAAGTGATTCTTCATTCGATTTTTGTTTAAAATGTCGCAGTTTTTTTTAATGAAGAAAAAAGAAAACTCGTTTTAAAAAAATAATGAGTTAGGGTCTCTTTATATTAAGGTATCGATATGCGCCATGGTTTTTATTTAAAACTAATGAAGATCGTTCATTTATCAAGAAGGCAATCAAAAAGAAACTCAAGTATTACTAAATGTATATTAAAATATGACAATTCATATTCATAGTCAACACAAAGTATACTTTAAAAATTTAAAACCAGTATTATCATAAAAAAAACTGGTTTTATATATAACAAAAGACTTTATTCATTAAAATATACTATAATTTAACAAACTTAAGCAAAATTAAAGCTATAAGTATGGCTAACTCGAAAACAATTATTAAAATTAAAATGAGTTTATTGTAAAAAACTTCACGTTTTAGCCTACGGATAATACTGCGTGATTGAGAGATATCATCGTCGGCACTTTCGAGGCGACGTGTTGAACGCAATAGTGATTCTCGCTGTTCACTCAATTCGGAAAGGACCTTAAAAATATAAAAGATGTTCTTTTTAATTTAAGGTTAAATAATTTTTGAAGGTGATCGATAGAAAATGAAACCGGGCGGTATTCGAAGTTTGATGAAAAGCTACGATATTTTGCATTTGCACTAACGCACGAAAATTTGCATCAAACATCGAATACCGCCAATATGTAATATGACCCCATAATATGAATTAAAAAGAAATAATAATAAATTACCACTATTCTTCTATTTTTAAGCTTTATTAAATGTAAAATTTCAATATATCCAGGCTTTGACGCTCATCATAACGAAAAGAAAATTGTTTTGCAGAAAACAATATTAAAGTTTTGAATTTGTTAACAAAAGTATACAAGATTAATTCTATAATATTAACTAAAAAATCGATAAATTTCTATAAATTACACTCAAAGTGTTACGGTGATTCGTTTTTGAATACATAAATATGTAAATATATAAATAATTTAAATTGATTTTGAAATTTAAAACAATTGGTCTCATGCATAAAACGTGAGCTTGAGCTCGGACTCGATTGTTTGAGTAAAAGTTGCTTGTCGTATGCATAATAAAATTTGATGTATTTGCTTTCACTCACTGCTCACGTTTGATCTCGTCTTGCTCAGTTTGAACTAAGTTAGATGAGCTTCTGCTCATTTTCATATGCATAAAAACAACCTTTTGCTTTCTTTTGTGAACTCTTGCTCAAATATGGTTGAGCCTGCCTTATAGTTGACTCGCGTACACTAAAAAGGAATCATGGCTGAATATTTTATGACACGAAGAAATACAAAATGTTATCAACAGCGTAAAACAAATTTAGCAAGTGAGGATAAAAAATTATACAGGTTTGTATTCTTAATTATTAATTTCTTTTTTTATAATTAATAATAAAATGATAAATACATAGGTTTGATGATAGTAGCATCTGCTGGTTGGCTAATTATTTTTTTGAGCAGTCAGAAGAAACACGTGGTGGTGCCCTCAGCAACATTGATAAAATTCGACTGTATTTAAGATTTTGTACAGATCCTGTATTCCAAAATGGTATAGCCACAGATATTGGAGTCCATCAATCAACTGTGTCGCGACTCGCGAACTATTGCGGAAGTTGCGAAACTTATATCTGCCAAAGCAAGCGAGTGGATAAGATGCAGATGAAATAAAAGATGCTCAAATGAAATGACAAGCAAATTATTGCTTTCCATTTGCAATTGGAGTGATTGATTGTACTCATATAAAAATTAAAAAACCCACAAATCAAAGCGATGAGTATATTTATAGAAAAGACTTCCACTCTATAAATGTGCAGGCACCTTGTGATGGAAAAGAACTTTTTACAAGCGTTGACATATCCTGGCCTGGTTCAGTTCATGACTCACGCATCTTATGTAGAATAATGCAAAATGCAACGAACGGTGCATTACTTCTCGGGGATGAGGGCTATGGAATATGAAAAAACATTCTACAAAGTGTTTACAAGGGAACGTGTCATTATAGAACGGTGTTTTGGGCAATTGAAGCAAAGATTTTCGATACTTCAATACAAAATTGACTTTTTTCTAGTAAATATTTATTTTCTTTTATTTTTTCTACTAAAAATTTAGAAATGTCGTCACTTTGTATTGTATTATTATTATTTGATTCTACTTCACTTTTACTTGACGACATGTTTGCACTTCAATAACCATTAGACGTTTGATCTTCCTTTTCTCAAGTAATTGCAATTGGTTTGAACTCATTTTTATGCATACGAAATTGAGCAAAAGCTGTTGCTGTTTGATCGAACTCGACTTACGAGCAATTGCTCACCTCACTCAACTCAGCGCTTTTACTCGTTTTTATGCATGAGACCCATTGTTCTACACACAACTCAAGGCGTATATAAAAATGTCTTCCGTTTTTTAAGGTATTGAACGAATATTAAATTTGTTTATCATTTAAGACTGGTGGAGTCCACATATATTTTAGGAGAAGAGTTCATGACTCCTTCTACTTTCTATACAAAGGTATATGATGATGGTTAACTCCTGTCGGAGGCTTCTATTTTATTTTAAACCCTGGTAAAATAAATTAAGTTGGCCATAGAACTTTTAAAACTAAAAAACTTGTAGCTGAAAAATATGTTCGCATATGTATGTATGTGTATATGTATGTATGTATATATGTATGTACATATTCAACATTTACTATGTATTTTTGCGTGTTGAATTTGTATTTGAATTTTGTATATGGAATTTTTACCTGTTGCTTACATATCTAGTCTACCAATTAGAATATACATATGGCTTTAAGAGCTCGATTATTTATTTTAATTTGATAAATTATAGAAACTACTCATAGTTGTAAGACGTTCATGTTTGCAGATGATATACAAGTACTTTTGAGAAATGATATTCAATACTTGGATGTTTTGGAGGCTAGTGCAAACTTTTGTTTAAATAACATTTCCTTTTGGATGTTGGAAAATAATTGTATTGGTAAAACTAAATACATAGTATGTGGAAATTTCTCTGGTTTTGAGTTCAATATTCTTATGAATGGTCATAAAATAAAGCATGTTGATCGATGTTTAGGAGTTTTTATATGTAGATGATAAGCTTGAATTTAGTCATCACATAAATGCTATGGCTGGAAAAATTATTTATACTTTGCGCAGATTATATAATTCGGACATTTATTTGCCATACGGTATAAAAAAAGCGTGGCGATTGCGCTACTAATGTCGCAGATATGTTAGTCTTTCGAGGTTTTATCTGGAATCAATTTGGGAAATTTCCACAAATTGGAAAGAGTTTTCAACGTTAGATTGAGGGAACATATAACGTCTTATGTGGTTAAGTTCTTAGGCTGTAGTTTTCGTAAATTTATTAATTTTAGATTGATATTAATTTTTTTAAAACTTATTTCCAACTCTGTACCATATACAAGTATGTAACTTACGTCATGTTTTAAATTTTAGTAGATCGACAATAAATGTCCAGATCTTGATATCTCTTATTTATATTTCTAGCTAGACTTTGGAATGGCTTACCTTCAAATGTAAGAAATTTTTCAGACTCAATAAATGTTTTTAAGAAAAAATCCACTTATTTATATGTGTGTCAAAATAAATATTTTTTGCTTACTGCCGCAATTTAAATTTTAAGGTTATGATTGCTTTGAACCATAAAAATTATTCCTCATATACATATGTATAATCATAGACTTTCAAGTAGTGTCATTATAATGGTCTAATAAATTTAATAAATAGTTAACCTGGCTGGGACGCTTAACCTTAATTTAAACATTATATACATACATATATATTTTTTTTTCTTTTATATTATATACTATATATTTTTTCTCTAACATTAAGTCTGAAGATTATCTTTGTGAATTAGTCTGTAATATTCTTATTTTGGCATAAGGTGACTTTTTAGTATTACTTCAATTGAAATAAATAAATAAATAATATAATTTAAATTATACATATCGTGCCATAACCGCCAAATTTTCGAACTTAATTTTTTGATATAAATCGATCATTTGCGATCGTAAATAATCGATTTTTGTCAAAAACGAGGCCCAAAAAATGTGTCGGTTAAACTTTTTGGCCGGTTATGGCTCGATATGTACATATGTAAGTACATATCACTCATTTACTCAAACAACGTCATAACTAAAAAAACTAGTTTGTCAGAAAATTAGTTTAAAGTTTTCAATTTACACATAACTTAATGGAAAAAGAAAATTTTATTTTGCTTTCAAGAGATGAGTAAACAAGATATTTGTATGAAATTTTTATACAATATGAAGAATGATATGAGGATTAATTCTGCATCATTAGCTCAAAAATTCCATTTTTTGAGTCATGACTTTCTTTGAGTAAATGAGCGATATGTACATACATACATATATACATACATACAGGCTTGGACTTTTTTGTAAATATAATTCCATAAAATCTCAACAGACTTTGTGATGGGAAGTAAGATTTTCATTTCAGTACCCAAAAAAAATTTTGAGGACTTTTTTTGTCTCGATTGTTATAATTTTTTATTTAAATTTTATTAACAAATATTTATATAAAATTCATTTGCAAATTTAAGAAATTTATTATTCGACATATTGTCATAAGTTTATTTTAATTTGAAATTTATTTGATGGAGGTCAAATTAAAATAAACTTATGACAATATGTCGAATAATAAATTTCTTAAATTTGCAAAGAAATAAAAAAGGAACACAAAGCACGTACACACATACATATGTAGGTACAAATGTGAAAGACTTCAATAAATATTTGACCAGGATAAGACTTGATACTTTTGGAACATAAAGCCTGTTCCATTTTTTTCATGAGATTTTGGTAAGACAAAATCTTTTCGACATTTGCAGAGGAGTGAGCTACTCTCGATATATCAGGAAACATGTATGTATTCATCTAATGCGTTTTTAGTTTAAGCCACTGCACAGTGGGGACTTTTGGAAAATAAATGGTAATAAATTTGGAACTTCTAAATTACTAATTGGATTTACCTGAAACTTCGAACATCTTTGAGGAGGACTTACGCTTTATAACACATGTCTCATGGCTTAAGCTGGAGAGGAGTTACAGCGGACCAAAACTTACCACCTGGGAATCCAACAAAGTTCTCAGGCTTGTAACTTTTTTAAAAATTACAGAATATAAATAGAAGTTCCAGATTTATTAACAGACCAGAAACTGCATATATTTTCTGTTGTTAATGGTTTCAGTTCTTCCATATCAGCCAATGCTCTATATTGGTTGTTAATATTTTCAAAATTTTCCTTTTCGCTGGGAAACATTTTAATTAAATAAAGTATAATGCTGTTGGTTTTACCAGATAAAACTTACTAAACCTTAGAACTTTGACAGAATTTAATATAAAACTTTTTACAATTTTCTTTAAACCGATTCAAAACAATTGTTTCAATGTAATTTGTGTTTATATGTATGTACATATATATATGTACATCAACTTCTGTGCCGCATAAAATATCATGGTTTTCGTTTATATTTAATTGTGAAGGGTTAAACTTTTCTAAAATATCTTTACTAATAAAGTTTCTTGCCATTTCGTCGGTTTGTTATTGGTTTGCGGCAGTCATAATGTATTTTGAATATACTGTCCCGCGAACCAATGACCAACCGACGATTTGTCCAAAAAGAAATTTAATTCATGGCAAAAATATATGCATTTGGCGTCTTCCGACTGCATTTATAATTGACTGAGAGTATCAAATGAGTTATGGGAGGAGTACGGTATTTTTCATGTCAAATAGTATAAAAAAAGTACGATTGTACCAACTTTCCCATCACTGCTAGTATTTTTTCCCGACAAAAGTGCCAAGCGCAATCTGGTTCAATACATATATCTGGATACATGTTTTGATCCATAAGTACATCAATAAAATGCAGATTCTGGGTTTACCTGCCAAAAGTTAGCTCCGGAATTATTTGATTCCACACTTTATATGTGTGTATGTATGTCAATATTTATTGTTAAATAGTCCATATATACATACATACATATGTATGAATGTACCATACATTATTAAAATGAAACCAACTTACTTCTGTTCCTATTTGCTCCGATTCGTAAGCAATTTGATTAGAACGCTGTAAACTTTCACCTGTTCGCTGCAGGACATCATAGGAATTTGCTGCTAATTGCTGTTGATTATTAATAGAACGCGACATTATTTGCAAAAATTGTTTACAAGTTAAAAAAATTATTTGTTGAAGTACATATTGGTACATATGTACTTTACACTTGTTTCATTTATTTACAGCGATGCCAACTAGATTTAGCGCGTTTTAACTATGCCAAACGCGCTTTCTCTTGGTCTTACCGCGTTATTAAAAAGCAATCAATATTTTTTTTTTCATAAATTTAACAATTTTCTAGTATTCAAAACTCATAAATTTTTTTAAATTGGTTACTTTTATTGTTATCCAATGGATTTCTAATTGTATAAAGGTGTAGAAAAATAAAATAGATTCATATCGAATATAAATTATTTGCTGGGATTTTGTTATAGTTTCTATGCCTATTGCTTGTGTTTCGCTTGTGATTTTCAGAAATATTATTATTTGTGATTATTATTTGTGAATTCTCAAATAGTTTTTGAAAGTCTGTGCATAAGATAAGAGGTTTGTGACTGTTCAAAATGTGGTTAAAGTCTACTGATGATTTGGCTAAGCACCAATGAAATATGTAGACAATGCTTGACCTCCAGCAAATAAATTTCAAATTAAATTGGTTAATGATTCAGCTGTCGCAAAGGCAGTGAACAATAGTCGTTATGATTGGGACATGCCTTAACAAAGATTTTTGTCATTTTTTCTTTAAATACTAATAACTTTTCATGTTGTATGTAAAAAGTATGTCAACTTTAAGTTTGACTAAAAAACATATGTATATATTTCTTTTATTATTAAACAAAAAATTCTATCATATATTTTTATAAAACTAATGAACTAAACATTCTTCATCGATTTTCTCGAAAACACATTTTTGTTCCATACATCAAACCAGTAACCAACCGACGATACATCGACTTTTATTAAAATTCCATTTAGCGCGTAGGAAAATAGAGCGTTTTGGCTATAAATGCTTGACAGTACTGTAACTTAGCGCGTTTTGAGAAAGGGAATAGTGAGTTTGGGTTATAAATAGTTGGCATCGCTGCTTATGTACATTTGCATAGACAAATGCAAAGTAAATTTATATGATAACATTGATTAATAGTAATATCGACATTCACAATAGTGAATTTTATATTTTGCAACACTGCAAAGTACATGTTTATATAGTATTGCCATTGTTAATTTTTTCCAATTGGTTAATAATTAAGTTTTTTTTTATCAACGTCAGTATATGTAATTTATTTATTAGTTCATAGTGGAAAGAATAAATAACACATAATTTAATGAAAAGTTGATGATAAAGCTTTAATTTATAAAATAAAATAATCCTTAATTCAGTCCACAATAAAGTTTTCAAATGAAAATGAAAAAGACATGGGTAAAGCGGGAAAATATATACTACGTCCCATTTTATAAACAAAAATCGAAAATGTTCCTTTTGGGCATATTTTTATTGGGCATTATATTCTTTATATACCAAGCTGTTTCCATTAATCAACTGCCAAATGATAGCACACCCTGGTCTTTGGAAGACACGGTGCAAGGTCTCAAGAAAAAGCATAAACAAATACAAGCATCACTAGGTAAAAAGCAAACTGATAATGATTCCGGCGGGGGTTATGATGCAGGGACTAATGATGAAGGCGGTGGTAATGATGATAAAATATCTCATGATTCTATAAAAATATTAAGGTAAATCACACAATTTTTCAAAAAATCTACTTAAGCATGACATCAAGGAAAAATAAATTAATTCCGCACATGATTTCTACAAATACCTACTGGAGAAGTTTGTAAACTATATTTTTCATATTTCTAGAGGCATACGACTTTTTGATTATGACTCGTATAGACCGAATTTCGCAGGGAAATTCCGCTGTTTAGATGGAAGCTTGGAAATACCATTTGATCGAGTCAATGATAACTACTGTGATTGTGTGCATGACGGCAGCGATGAACCAAGTACAAATGCGTGCACAAATGGACGTTTCTATTGTAAATATCAAAAGCGTCACATTACTGGCCGAGGGCGTGAAGTATATATACACAGTGGCTGGGTCAATGATGGAGTATGTGATTGCTGTGATGGTAGTGATGAATGGCAAGGAGTTAAATGCAAAAATAATTGTTTATAGAATTCAATAACAAATTTTATCCTAGAAATCCCTTTTGTTTTAAATAATTATTTATTAATTTTATATTTCTTGAGTGACTGAACATTCTTTTTTTTTCTCAAGTCGTCCAAGGACTTTAAATACTGATATTTTAATAGCAATAATATTTTTTTTAAGAAATCAAAAAAGTGAACTAATCTGTGGACAAATTGGCTAAAAAATTATGTTTTCCAAATTTAAAAAAAATGTATAATAAAAAATTTAATTAAATATTGAAATAATAATAAAAATTCATAAATAATAAAAATATGGTAGAAAAAGAAAAAAATTAAAAAATAAATTTTAACCAGTGATTCTGGCGGAGATAGGGTCTTTTTTAAATGGGTATTGAAAGTCACCACCGTGCAGAATTTTGTGATAAATCGAAAATTATGTCGCTTAAGCTTTTTTGGCGGTTATGGCACTATGAGGGCAATTATGAATAAAATTCCGCAAGAAATTTTTCCTGGGGAACAATTTCAAACAATAGCAAGTACTAGGGAAAATAAAATATTCTAATTGGAAAAGGGAGAAGTTTCTCGCGGAATTTTATTCATAATTGCTCTGTATATGTTCTGAATACACTAAATTTAGAAATTAAACTTGAAAGATGTTCATCAAAACTTGAAATATGATATTTTATATACATATTTGAAATATGATTTTCTTTCACAGTGTAACCAAAATTGATTTTAGAAATCATTTACAATTCATCACCCCTCTTTAAAACGAATCGTTATAAAATAACAATTTGCTACGTGTTCATTATTTACTTTTTATTATTATTAAATTTATTATCTCACTTCAGGTCCTCATTCGAAAACCGCCGCACCTTTACAAAACGAATTTACATTCATTCAACGTACATTTTGCATGTGTTAAGATCGACAAACTATTCGGCTCAATATACATATGTATTGAAATTTTAGTAATTCATAAAAACTTAACTGTTCATATTTTAGAATTTAATAAACAGAAATAATTTTGAATGAAGTTTAAATGTTTTTTTTTTCTAAGTGATGCAGGTTCTATATAAAAAGTTTATAATATGCTTTTAGTAGCCCCTGTTCCCTCTATCACGAGTCTAAATGTGTTAAACATTAAATTGCCATTTGTGCGCTTGGGCAAACTTGCGAGACTTGTTTCATAAAGTCCCTTTTGATCTTTTGCGCAGTTTTGAACAGTTTATGTAAATTTGAAACAAAAGTCAAAAAGTTCATTTAATAAAAATAAAATAAGAAAATTTCAATAAATTTTTAGTTTAATAACATATTTATATATTTCTATAAAATAAAAAGTGTGTGTGTGTCTAAAAATGTCTGAAGAAATCCAAAAAAAGCAAGAAGTTGTTTACAAAATGCACAATTGCACAGCTTAAGTTTACGAGTTAAAATTATTGGGCAAACTTAACAGGTTTGTGTAAATAAATTTCTATAAAATGTTTGACATTTTATTTACGGGAGTGTAAAAATGCACAATTGCACAGTTTGCGAGACTTGAACATTCTCATGAAAACCCTTATTGTGTCGTGTTGATTTAGTTGTATGCTCAAACTATCATAACAATATTGAACCAGTTCAATATCACTATTAGACATTTTAACTTTCAACAGGAAATTATTCTAAAGATCAAACCGCAAATTTAAAAAAAAATTACTCCTTATCCACGTTCCTTCAAGGAACCAGGAAATTGTTTTTCATTGAGAAAAACTGAACGAGTGTCATCGACAAACGAAACTATTGAGTTAAATAAAACACAAGTTTATATTATTTTGACATACATATTTTAGTAGAACTTAATGAATATGGAGTTGTTTTTTCTCTCTTTTTATTATTATTCAATTGTTTTTTTTGTATTTTTAATCTTAAAATCTAAACATGTATGTATGTGTTTAGTTATGTATATTAATTTAAATGTATAATTTTTAATTAATTCTTACAGATTGTGTAAAAATTTAGTCATATTATTTAATATACGTCGCACTTTTTAATATATTTATGCATATGTATATAAAATGATAAAAAAACTAAGAATACTAAAATACATATACTTTTTAAATAAATATTAAATAATAAACCCCATAAACAAAATCAATTGGGATTTCGACTAAAATCAAATAGTTAATATAATAAAAGCAGATTTGCGATTTATAGAAGTTTTTGTTTGTATTTTTTCCCAAAAAAATACTGTAAACAAATTTTGGTATGTGTTTGATTTATTTACTCGTATGTACTTTGAATCAATGTTTAATGAATTTTATTTAATTTATTATTTCTTTCAAGTGAAACGCATTAATGCAATTTTGAACTGCTAATTCGAAAAGGTACTTTTTTAAAGTGTTTTTTTATTTAATCTTTCTTTTTTTCGTTAAATAAGTGATATACATACATTTGTTTAATTTTTTGTTTTGCAAATTTCAAATACTTGCGTTCGTTAATCTCTCATTTAAATATATATAATATTCTTGTTTTTGTGTTTATTAAAAAAAATTTCAAAGTACTTTATGTATTGCTAAAAACTAATTACATAATATTTTCTTTTATTATTTTAAGTATAGAATTTTAGAGAGCCAGGACTTATAATGTTATTGTGTGTTTGTCGTGTTAAGTTTACTATCTTTTAATTTAAATGATTCATACTTTCTTTTATAAAATAAAATCTAATTAATACTTAATATATATTATTATTTTTTAATTAGCGCCCATAATTTTAATAAATATACATATTTCTGCGGCATAAAAATATCTGACAACTTTAATTTGTAGCGCAATTTGTAATATTGACTTACCTCATGGTTAGAGATACGCTTTATATACGTATGTATGTATATTCAACAATACTCATTTGGCGAAATTACGGAAAATATTTTTTCAAAACATTTTGTAATTCATAAAATTTAACATTGTTCAATAACATAAAAACCAATCACTATCACAAGTGGTTTTATTTAAAAATAAAACTCTGTATTATAAAACAAAATTTAAGAATATCCTATGAGTAGCAAGCGAATGTTGGTATGAAAAATAATCTACATATGTACATACATATGTATAAAACATATAAAGGTTATTGAAAAATGTGTAATTTGCATCACGAATGTTAGCAACTTCCTTTCTTCCGTGAGAAAGCATCAATGTGAATATAAGAAAATTTGTCAATATGTACATATTTTCAAATAATCTTTAACATATTTTCTAATTATCCACATCGTTCAAACTGCTGCTGAATTCCAAATATAAGTGTGTGTTTTTTTTTTAAATTTACTCTCAAAAACAGTTGATGCCGAAAAAAGTACGCGAACAGAAAAATAGTAAAAATTAGTAAGATTAAGGAAAGAACTGATTCCAACTCCACATAGTCACACAGAAGTGAAAAAAAGCTTCAATCAGGTTTTTTAAAATTCGTGGAAAAAAGAGAAAAATATAGTGTATTTGATATTGTAGTGTATTACTACTTACCAATTAACAGAGATACAGAGATAATAAATAGCGTTGTAATTTGATTGCACTAGAAAGAAGAATCAAAACAAAAACACCGGCAAAATTTGAGGGAAAACGAGACAAACAGAAAAGTACCCTTATCTTCCGTCTCGTGACATCTCTGTATACTTTGTGAAATAGTGCTGAGAAATATATATGCACTTTTGACTATTCAACTCTTTTTCTTATCGGTACTCGATACAATATTTTTTATAACACGACCAATCTAAGAATAAATTTGTAATTTATTTTATGTAATGTTTGCAATTAATTTCTTTTTGATTTTTCTGATTTGTTGTCGATTAATTTATTAAAAATTACATGACTGTTTGTTAATGTTACTGACTACCGTAAAAACAAGTGCAGTACTAAGTAACCAGATACTTTACAGTTTTACAACTCCGAATAATTAAAGTCATCCACAAAACAAAAGAATTAATAAATTAAATTATAAAATATGTATATTAACAGTTATTATTACCATTCTTTATAAATTGTCCATTTTGCAATGACTTTCACAATTTTTATTTAACCTTTTCTAAAATTTTTACACTTTTCGTTTGTTTACATTTTGAATCATATGTTTTTATCTTGCTAAACTTTACTTCGACAAATTTCTGCGTTAAAAATTTGCAAGATACTCAGTCTCAGTCAGAACTGTCACTTTAATTTTTCAATTTGTGAGAACAATTTATTTTGTATTTTCGGTAAATGAACTCGATTTAATAAAATGCAGTAAAGTTCAGTCAAAAATTTTAAAAGCTTTTACGTACGCGAACACACTTACGGCCCGTCCCAAGATGTCACTAAGAATCGTTCGATCGAATACTTTAATTGAAAACAACAACAAATTTTCTAATGTTATTGTTGTTTGCAATACAAGTTGTCGATCGAACGATTTCGAGTGACATCGTGGGACAGGCCGTTAATGTATCAGAAATTTACATTAGCTAAAAATTGAGAATCTTATGATATACTGATATATTCAGAACTGTTTTAACGGTTTTCACTACCATCATTATTTCCTAAAGTTATTTTTAAAAGTTTTTAAAAGAAATTACTAAAATTTGTGAAGTAGAGTTTTTCAAAATTCTTCAGAGCATATATTTTTAATTAAATTAATTCGTTTATCAAAAAAATAAAAATAAAAATATGGTTCTGATTGCATCAAATCATTTTGACAGGGTTTTCAGGAAAACTACCAAAAAACAAAACAAAAAATTCGGTTTATGTTCAATGGCTTACCAAATTTCATAGAAGTTATAGTTCGCTTTTGGTCCATATTCGACCGAAAGTCAATTTTTGATACTCCTGAAAACGAATATCTAAAACAATTTTCGCGAATACGAACAGGAATATTATATAAGTATGTATGTTATGAAATTTAAACACAAATATGAAAATAAATATAAAAAATTTTGTATGAAAAAGATATTTATACTCCTGTTCGCGTACACTAAAGTTAATAAAAACTATCCCAAATAATGGTCGCCACTAAATTAGATTTGAAGAGGATACAAAACACAAATCTCTATAATAAATAAAAATGAACTGCTACACCGCATGACAAATTTTAATTTTTGCACAAGTCACTTTATAAAAAGCAATCTTGAGACATTGTAATTTTTGTTGTATGTGTCACGATTTTTTTAAGTAATTAATTACAACGTTATGACTTATTCCGATTTTTATGGCGCTTTCGCGATAGGAATATTTTTCAGAGTGGTAAACATCAATTTTTATAATTTCCGATGAACTTAAAGGACTTTTTCTAACCATTTTGATTTGGTTTACTACTCTCACGAGCAATTTAATATTAATAACATTTTGTAAAGCTCTATAAAAAATCGCAATTTTTTTTTTTGCAAAGTTCGCGGTAAAAGCGACTTTTTGCATGTTTTCAGCTTTCTTACAATTTTGCCGATTTTTGAACAATGTTATACTTTGTTATCATCCCGCCGTTAATAAGTTTTCTGCGAATTTTCGCGATTTTTGGCGAACTTTTCGCATTCCTTACAGTTTTAGCGATTTTTATTCAATATTAGGGCTTTTCGCGAATTATTGTAGTTTTCGCTTTATAAAAGTATAATTACTTTTGTATTTAACATTACAATTTTCCAACTTTCTTTTTTATTTTGCAATAAAAAATATTTGTAAGCACTAATTTGATTTACATAGTTTTATATATTGTCAACACAGTTTTTGTTTTGTAGCCATCAAAAACAGAAATTAGTTTAATTTGACGGTTGCCTTGCTATCTACAAAAGAATCATTCTCATATAAACATTTGTATTCTATCCTTGAAATTTTGTAGTCGGTAGCTTTCTGTGGTGAATGTGTTTAAAGCATAAGAAACTAACGGCCTGGCCCACGATGTCGACAAGAAAGTTTCTTTCGTTTACTTACATTGAAAACAAAAACAAAATAAGAGAATTAATTTGTTTTTGTTTTCAGTAAGCGAAAGAAACTTTCTTGTCGACATCGTGGGCCAAGCCGTAAAAGTTTTCTAAATGCAGTCATTTTTATATTAAAATTTAACAATTAAAACAAAAACATGTAAAATTTTAGATCACAGTAAAAATGGCCCAGCATATACATATTTTGTTAAAAAAAATTTAATTTTTGCATTTTGTATGGAATCCATTATTGGGCAATAACGGATTTTAGAGGTCTAGGAATGGAATTCATTAATATTTTTCAAAATACGGAGCAATTTTTCTCCATTCCTCCTCTAAAGTCGCTTTGAGGTGTTCACATTGGAAATTCCGTGTTTTCGAACTTCAATCTCCAGCTTTTGCCACAAATTTTCAATTACATACATATATTTAAATCTGGAGATTGTGTTGGGATTTTGGTGACCCTTGGGCAGTTATACAACAACTATTCATTTACTATTACAGCGGGATGTTTAGGACCGTCGACCTGGTAAAGTGGAACGTGTCTTTTATGACCAGATTATTTTTTCGAATTGTTAAATTTTGAAATATGTCCCTCCACAAAATAGAAATTTTACGTGACCATCACCAAACTTTACATCATAAGCAAGTGCTTACGATTGAACTCCTCGTTGGGCTTTCTATACACAATAAATATTAAATTTTGACTCATCTATAATCAAAATATTTTACGAATATGAAAAATTTCTCTATTTTCCTCACAAAAGGTTTTTTGCGTGTAATTCTTCCATTCTGCCAACTTTCCTGAGTACTGTACTCTTCGTATCTTTTCTTCATTGTATCTAATATTTAATTGTTCCTCAGCTATTTATCATTCTTAATTCTGGACCACTTAATCTTGGATTATTTCTGGACTTTTGGAGTACCCAACGTTCGTCCCTGTTAGAAATTTTTTTGGGAATGACTTTATGTCTTTTAATAATATTTTTTACATCTCAATGTGGTATTTTCACAATTTCAGCAACCTTCCGTTGACTTTTTCCATATTTGCGGTGGTCAATCATTAATTTTTTCACTTAAACTGTGGTATGACAACATATCTTCTTAAAAACACGTTTAGTAACGATTTATGAAGTAAGATCAATGTTCACAGGAATAAGAACAGAATAAACTTTCCAAGTAATAATTTCGTTTTTTTTTCATTTCAAAATAAACCGTTATTATGAGTGAGACCTTTTAGGTGGGTCATTTTCACTGTGAGATAAAAAATTTACATTTTTTCATAACCTTATGTAGTTTTGTTGTCGTTGTACATAAGTTGAGTTTATATATCTTATACCATCTTTTAAATTGTGTGTGTCCTAATCCGAAATTTTTAATATCAAATATCTTGACGTGAATAAAAGTACATTGACTTTTTCAATCTTAATGAAAATAATAAAATAAGTTTGTTTTGTTTGTTTTTAAGTTAACTACAAGAATATTAGCCATTCTTTGGATTGAAAAAATAAATTTTTTTTAATTATTACAAGCAACAGTTTTGTATGCAATTTATTTAAAATTTCTGTTAGGTTTAAAAAATATTCATTTGAATTTGGCGAATACGAATATTTAAAAATGTCCGAATATTTGGGAATTCGAAACGAATACTCGCACATAACTACTATTATTATTATATTCCTTAAAAACAAAACCGATTAAAAGAAGAATAGACCGAGGCACATTAATAACGTCTATGTAAACTGAATTCACCACAACAACCCAACTTTTTCGATATTTATCTGAATTTTCAATGGGATTATTTTCAGCACCTCTTTGTCAGATGTTTGGTGTTTTATAAAACCTACAGATCAACATCGATCCATAATGTTATCAATAAAAACCAAGTCACCCACTCCTGTTGCTATTATTCAGCTCCACACTGTTAGACAAATGGAACTTTATTTTACTGTTGGTTTTATATTTTTTATATTCATATTAACTCTGAAAAGAGCACGAATAATTTGCTTGCTTAAATTTGTCACGAAGCACAGTGGCGCCCGTAGAGCAAACGAGGTTGCAAAAATCAAAATTTTCATGTGCGCCTGCGAAATTTTAAATGAATCCATCTTATAGTAAACTTTTCAACGATCTCAAATATGCTACTCTTAACAATATCAGATTTTTAGTTTAGAAGACATAACTGTTCAAAGTTAACCAATTTTCGGATTTAAAAAAACACACAATTTTTAGGTAGTTTGATCCGATTTCAGGTGTAATATCACGAAAACTAGGCAACGAATAGTATTTTTTTTTGTTTTTAGTGATTGATGTGCTTATTAAATGTATAACAATAAAAAAAATTGTGCTGTTTGCTTTGTGTTTCTCTAGGTAAATCAGTATTTAAAAACTATCCATTTTTTCACTATTCTTCAACTTTGACGGAAAATAAAAAAAATTTACCTTTTTTTACCTCCGCCATATTTTCAAAATATGTTCTTTAACTAGTCTTTTACATAACTCAAAAGGTTTTATCTGCCTTTACGTGCCTATTTGGCTTCTACAGGTAAAAAACGTTAAAAAGACATGGTTGCAGAAATTGTATGGCGGGCATCCCTTACATGCCTTGACTGACAGTTACTTTGATGTAATAGTTTGAAAATTGCATTTTGAGTCAGTTGTCTACCTGAGAGCCTCTGGCGAAAAATTTGGTCCTAATATTCCGTTACAGACACAAGATGCACAAAAAACTACTCATTGAAATAAGCAGGTACGCACCTCACTTAAAAATTATTTTTGGCGTACATATGGTGAAGAACAATACTGACTTATGGTACAGGTAGGCACAAATCTCATTTGGCTACGTGCATAATATCAAAACTGTATAATTCAGCCCAAATGCATATGTATGCATGTAACAGGTACATTTGTAGACATGGTAGCATAGGCCTATATATTGCAAAACAAGCTTAATGCCTGCATTAGTCTACGACTGAAAGTTGGCGAAACAAGTATTGAAAACATGGCGTTGAACAATTTAAAACTATTTGAACTGTTTAGAAAGTCAATTACACCAACGTGTTTCGCGGAAGCTGCTTTAGAAGAACTCGATAGCTTATACGGAAATATTGAGAGAAGCAAAAGTATAAAAAATAATCTTTGTATGATACATGCCAAAATTAAGACAAAATGGGTGAAATGCAATCGAACCATTAACATCTTCAACTCCAAATACGAGGACTGGCTTAATGAAGACACCATCCTGGATATATTGGCAGTAGATAAACCCTCCACATCAACCAGAGGAGAAAAAGGAAGGCCAAAAAAAAGTATGGAGGAGTGTTCAATTTTCACAAGAAAGAGGAAACTTGCCGATGCCACCAATGACTTGACCACGAAGGATTTATCGGATGCGCTGTCTATTAAATACATAAAGGATAGTGAACGAGTTAGGTCGCAGATTACAAAATCTGTTGCTGATGCAAGCCCACTGCGACTAAAAAGGATTAAGGAAAGCATTCCCACTCCCACAAACGCACATATTAAAAAGTATAGTTCCGAAGAAGCCTTGGCTCTGTTTTTGGACTTAGAACTTTCCAAAGAGAAATATGAGATACTACGGGCATCTTTAATGCGACACGGGGCTGACCTTTTCCCCGGATACAAGCATATTACGCAAGCCAAAATAAATTCACGACCATTGCGTACGGAGTTTACGGAAGTCTCTGCGAAAGCCAATCTGCAGGATCTTATGGACCATACAGCAAAACGGTTGTTGGAAAGTCTTCCTGAAAATGAGGTGGAAATTCTTCCTCAGAAACTAACATTGATCAGCAAATGGGGCTGCGATGGATCATCCGGACAAAGCGTTTATAAGCAAAGGATATCTTCCGATGACACTACAATATCTGACGGAAATATGTTTATGGCATCTGTTGTTCCATTGCGGCTAAAATCTGATGTTTCCCTACACTGGAAAAATCATCGACCGTCATCAGTGCATTATTGCCGACCAATAATGTTTCAGTTTGCAAAGGAATCGGCAGAACTCATAAGGACCACGGTGAAGGACATTGAAGAACAAATAAGCAAGATTAAGCATACAAAATTGCAAATTGGAGAAGGAAAATATATTGAATGTAGTTACGAGTTCCACCTGACCATGGTTGACGGAAAAGTCGTAAACGAACTGACAGGAACAACCTCAACATTGACATGCCCGATTTGCAAAAAGAGTCAGAAGAACTTCGGTAATTTAAACGATTCTACAAACGAGGAGAATTACGAATATGGAATGTCACCATTGCACGCAAGGATAAGGTGTATGGAGTTCTTGCTAAAACTGGCGTATACCCTACCACAACAAGATGAAAACATCGATGAAAATACATCAATTAAGGATAAGGAAAAGATCAGAAAGAAGCAAATACAGAATGCTTTTTGGAAACAACTTGGACTAAAAGTAGACTGCCCCAAGTGTGGATACGGTAACTCAAACGATGGAAACACTTCAAGGAGATTTTTTGCAAATGATGAGGCAGTAACTAGAATCACTGGAATTGACAATGAAATCGTCAAAAGATTGGGAACGATCTTGAATGTTTTAAACTGCCAAGAAAGTGTTAATTCTACAAAATTTGGAGAATATGCATCGGAAACTGCATCTCTTTTAGCAAAAATTTATCCACAGAAGAAGTTGACCCCGACCGTCCATAAAATATTGGCGCATGGCAAAGATATAATTGAGTACCAGTCTTTGCCAATTGGAGAGCTTTCTGAAGAAGCGCAGGAGTCTCTTAACAAATTTTACAAAAAATATAGATTGCAGAACACGTTCAAAGCATCAAGGGTGAGGCAAAATGAGGACCTCTTCAACATGTTAGCAGCATCTTCCGATCCACTTATTTCTTCCCTGCGGCATGTGAAGTCACGAAAAGAACTACAATGGAATTATACTTTAGAAATGATTAGTCTTTTAAATATACCTTCTGTTACGAATTGTGATGAATATTTTACAGAAAATTCAAAAAATTAATTGAAAAAAAATTTGTTTAATTTGTTGGCTAATAACTTTAAAACAGAAAAAGCTTTCAAAAGAACTAAGAAATATAAGATTGGTAAAAATAATTTGATTTTGTTACCATAAAATAGATGAGTTAGAAAAAAATTAGAGTTTAGAAATGATTTGTATTTTAGACATACTTTGTCTTACCAAGAAAATGAATATTTTACAGAAAATTGAAAAAATCATTTAAAAAAAAACTCTTTTGTTGTAATTTTTTAGGTAATATCTTAAAACATGAAAAGCTTACAAAAGAACTACAAAAAAATATAAAATTCTTAAAAAAAATTTTTTTGTTACCAAAACTTGGATTTTTTCACAAATTTTAACTTTGAAAACCCATAAGTAAGCACCTATAAGGTGTAGCGTCCACTCCAACCGCTCATTTTATAGGTTGAACAATTATCTATGACATGCAATTTAAATTATTCGATTATCTTGTTCGGTTCAAAAGATATGATTTTTGCAACGAAAAAAGGCAAATGGCGCCACTGTGCGAAGTATCAACGGATTCAGCGGAATATTATTCGGTTGTTTATGAAGTAGATAAATGGGTATTTTTTGGTATTCCTTAGCACTTTGTCGATTTCGGATTTTCTATTTTTGTTTATCAATATCGATCAAATATTTCACAAGTTTATTTTATTGGTCTACTCTAATTATGAAGACATAAAATAATTTAATTTCTGAATAATTAACTCTTTTTTCCTGTTCCATTCCTATTTTTGGAGTATTTTATGAAAATAATAATGTAAAAATACCATAAGTGTTTTTTGTGGGAATTGTTACAATTTAAGTTTAAAATTTTTTAACGCACTATTAATCCCAAATTATTATTTTACTTAATAAGTAAAATAAAAAAATTTTAAAAATACCATATTGATTTTTTTGCATTATAACACAATCAAGGCTAAATTTATTAAATTGAGCAAGCGAATTGATTTATGAAAGGTAAAAAATTTCCAAAATAAATTACATACTATGGATACTTTCTAGCAAATGATTAAAATTTATCTATTATTAACCTGCCAAATAAATTAAATAAAATAGTATTTATATTGTATAAAATGTATACAATAAGCAAAAGTTCTTATATTTTATTGCACTGGAAGAAAAGTCTAACAAATGTAAAAGTTGTATGTATGCATCTAATATGCATGCACATGTGTATGTGTGTCTACAATAACTTAAAAATTGCTAAAAAAATTTAAACGAATGAAACTAATTACTGTAGAATATTTCAATATTCTTATAATACGAATAGTTTTTAAGGAAACTCATTAAAAAGTATCTTTTTTGTATTGTATCTAAAATGAAGTACAACAAACAAGCAGGAGATTCAACGACACAGAGTATAATACAACTTTTGTAACTTACGTTTAGACTTACACTGGTGAGTATGATTATGATGATTAGAATTATTGTTGTGCGCGTGATGAGTAGTTGTATTAGTCGTAGTTGTATTGTTAAAATTTGCATTAGAGCCCACAATAGTATTAGACGATAGTTGATGCTGCTGTTGATGGTGGTGTTGATGAACAGCAGTTGTAGCAAGATGATGATGCGTTTGTTGTGTAGTATTCAACAATGTATTGGTTGTATTATTAAAGTTATGGCGAAAACGTTGGGGCGTTTGATAGGATTGGTAATTTAAAAAATTATAATGATTTTGATTATTGATATTTACAATTGAGTTGGTAACAGCTGCTGGTGTAGCTGATACAAGTGACGTTGGCGATGTGGCATTTAAGTTTGTTGTTGATGCAGCCGTAGCGGCGGCAACAGCAGCCACTGTGGATTGTGATATCAAAGCAGCGGCAGCTGCAGCTAAACCACTAGTAGTTGTGGATGATGAGGATGAAGCTGCAGCTACGGCTGCCGATGCAATACAATGAAGTATATGATTCTGTTGTTGTTGTTGTTGTTGCTGCTGCTTATGTTGTTTTTGTTTATGAACAGAAGCAGCTGATGAAGAAACTTTACCATGATGGTGATGATTATGGTAGTTATGGTGATGGTGATGATGGTGATTAGATCGTCTCCGGTGGTGGTGGTGATGATGATGGTGGCGATGTCACTTTTCTTCAGACGTCTGTGATTGCGGCTGTGGATTATGTTGATCATTGTTTTGTGTATTGTTGGGAATTTGTTGGTTGGATTGACCTTGCTGCTGCAAGTGCTGCGAATGTAATTGTTGCTGTTGCTGTTGTTGATTTTGATTGTGTATATGCTGGCAAAATGCTTGTAATACTTCGAAGTGTGTCATTAAATTTGCTGTTTGGCTATCATAATGTAAATGGCGTGTGACTTGCGCACCCAACCGTCTCAAAAGATCCGTGAATGTCTTTTCCTCTTTTCTTATCCAAGGACGACGATCATCCTGCACTTGATATGGTGTTAGGTGTACATGTATATTGATGGCTGAAAATATTAACCCTTTATAATTAAAGAAATATTTTGAGTTTAATTTGAAATTACCCATTCTAGTTAGAGTTTCTAATAAACTTCTAGATGTAATCCATGTATTTTTTTGACCTCCATGTCCACCATCTAGCCAATACATGTCTTTTATGCGTGATAGCAATCGTCCCATAGTACTATCATCGGGTGTAAGAGTTTTCAAATAGTGGAATTCGTATATGAACTAAAATAATAAAGTAAGCATATGAATTAATTTGAAATTTTTTTACATGTTATTTTGTTAAAAGGCTGGTAATTAATGAAAAAATAAATAAATATTGTATGTACATATATGTACTCACAAAATAAATCGTATTATAGTTTTCTCTTATGAGGAAATATTCTTGATTTGAATTTCACTTTTTTAATTATTATTATTAATTTTTAAAGCTTGATTTCCGCGAATTATTCATGAACGAAAATATAAATTGTATGTACGTATTTACTTCAAGTTTTAATGTATAGTTGATTAAATATGTCTTATCATTTTTCTAAATGTTAAGTAAATCTTTTCGAAATTCTTGATATTCCTTTTGGGTTTCTATCTTTTTACTTAATTCCTCTACAATAAGAAGCGAACACGTTTTAGCATTGCCCGTTATGAACATATTTAGCTTCCCATATTCAATATCATATGGCAATCCCAACTCACATAATTCTTTAAATTGATCTTGGGATAGTTCCGATGAGTGTTTCAAATATTGTTGACACCTTTCAAAAAGTTCTACATATAAATGAATTAAAGTTTTATCACCGTTTGAGCGTTTATTTAGAAAAGATTTCAATAGTTGTAATGTATGTTTATCCGTGAGAGTGTCCCGAACACTGAAGGTAATCAAAGGTTTTTTTATATCCATTTTAATTGGTTTAGTTAAAACACAATATTCTTATAAATTTAGTCGTTTCATTTCAACAGTTTATTGCACACTAAGCACAATCTACTCAAAATTTTTTGTGATGATGTAATTTGAATTCATCAGAACAATAAATACATACATATACTTAGGCACATGCATACGTATATAATAGAGATCTGCATGAGTGCATTCATTTGAGAGACTTTTCGGTTCGTGTTGTTTTCGTTTCTCATACATTGTGAGTGTTCATTCATTTATATTTTCACATACACACACACATTCAAGAATACTCCCTGTCGGAAACTAACTTTAAGCTAACTATTTCGCAACTAGTGTTGACTGACACATGGATTACTTTCCAATGGAAACAACTAGGTTGTAGTCAATTGTCCCATTATGACTTTATTTAAGTCAGATGGTAAGTCAGTAAATTTACAAAAAGATGTTACTGGGGTTCGAACCATTTATCATCACACGTTGTATAGTAGACGCGCTGCAACCCAGCTAAGGTACCATCTAAAATAATAACAGCAAAATATTAATATAAAATTAAAATGAGTTTTAAAGTAGCTGAGAGTAAATTTGTTGGCTCCCACTAAATCCAATTACGTACTCAACTTAAGAACTAATTTTGGATCAGTTCTAGATGACATTGTAGTTAGCTTTTAGTTAGTCTAACAAAAGTTAACTATAAGTTGATTATTTTTGTAGTCAACCACACATTCCCCGACAGGGCTGCGCATTCGTATTGTGACAGGCAAGTAGAGAAATTTTTTTGAAATGTAAGTATGTGCATTTACAATTTGTATTTGTATAAGAAATAGGAATGTGACTGATTTGCTGGAAGCTATCATATACATATCTATCATTTAATAAAACAACGTCATAACTAGAATCTAGTTTGCCAGAAAACGAGTTTAAAGTTATCAATTTACACAGAACTTAATGTAGAAAGAAATTTTATTTTTCTCGCACCGTAATTCACTTGAAATTTATATACTTGTGATTTTGCGTAAAAAATCATTATTATCGGTTTTTGATTCGAAGAATACTGGAGTTTTTAAGAAAATTTCCTTAGCGCAAAAAATATTACTTTTACAGTAAAAGTTTCAAAACGCTCAAATGAAATGCATCAATTTTGCAGTGCGAAATTATGTACTTTTAATTATCCTAACATGTTAATATTAACACAAAAACATAAACATTGGCTAAATATGAACATACATGTATCAACGGCACTAGCGTAGGTTCCGCCAACAACTATGGTCCTTGCAACTTCCATTTTTTTTTTATATTTCGAAAAATATTTTTTTAATAAAACTAAGCTCTAAGCTTTTGCATAAATAAGAACAATTTTCTTCATTACAATCAATGAAATTAAGTGATAAAAAATTATAAATTTAAAAAGTAGTAAAAATTTAAAGATTTTTACACCGTTATTTGAATGTGATTAGCAGACTCACTTGATTGAGAACAACACAACCCTTGCTAAAGCCGATTATAATCAATTTTGACTTGTCTAAGTTAAGATTTTCACGCCACCATAAAGGATTTTGTTGTTGCTGATGCTGTTGATTACATGATTGCTGTTGTAAGGAACAATCGTTAGTATTATTTAAACTGTTGAAATGTTGCATGTTTTCATTATTTTGTTGCGATAATATTGTATCACATTGCTGGTGATGTGATGCTTTTGTTATAGTTGCTGTTGCTGCTGTCGAGGAAGAAGAACAAGTTGTAGCTAATGTTGTGGAAGTTGTTATACTTGTTAAAGGTGCTGATGTTTCTACAGAAGTATCTTTATCATTATTTGCAACTGAACCAGTGTTATTTGAAGTACTAGAATTATTTAAATCACCAGAATTTGAAAAGATGACAGCTCCATCTGCATCAACAGTAACATTTTCTTGAACCTTCAATAAAAAATAAAGAAAATTACAAAATAGTGTTTTTCCCCTTCAAGAAGATTCTTATTTAAAAATTGTATTTAAATGAGATTGTTAACAGAATAATGCCTATGGCCTGGGCTTTTCTGTAAGATTAAAAAAAAAAATACAGGAATTTGTAGGTGATAATGAGCTTTTGAATTTGTAATTGCTATTGGTACAGGTTTACCTTCTTTATTATGCTTTTTGATATTCATTCCTTAGCAGTTTTATAAATGTTATAGTTTCCTTTATAGTATTCATTCTTTAAAACTTATTTATTTTCTAATACAATACACAACCCTATTCTGCAAATTTTCTGCTTTTGGAAACCTAGATACTCTGTGTTCCGTTCTTCAATTTCTTTTTCGATTGTATGTATTCTGCAGTACGATCGTAGCTACGTTTTTGTAAGTTGTTATTTTAGTGATGGAGCGTCTTTCGATTTTTGTTTTAAAAGTGATTAATTAAAAAAATAGTTTAGGTTTAATTAATGATCTGCACAATTTAATTTTTTTTAATGAAATGTGAGTTTTATTTAATTTAATACAGGTCGAAAACAACAACACCCGAACAGTATAAAAGCTGGCAAATTTAATGTCAATGAAGGACGATATTGCCTGGATTAAATAAAATTAAAACAAATAAACTTTATTTTTGTTCGAAATTTATGTATAAAAAAAATTAAAATATCCCCTCCGGCTCGACAGAATTCTTCACACGGAAATATTTCGGCCACAAATTCATCTGGCTGATCTTGCCTTTTTTGGCCTTTCAGTACTTAACTTATTGTTTATTTAATGTTTGCAAAATTTCTTATTTCTTTTATGCTGTTCCTATTTCACATTTTTCATAGTAAAACAGCAGGTTTAAATATACTATTATATTCTTTTGCTCCTTTCGATTCAGTTTTTTGCAGAATATCTTTTTTCGTATTGTGCGGGATCGTAATCGAAACGCAGAATAGGGTTGATAATCTTAGAATTCATTTCGCCCGCTATCATGCAATGTAACGTTAGAATATCTTTGGGAATGTGGTGATTTATGTAATAGAAGGCATGCTTTCCTGAATTTTACTTGATAATATTAGCGATCTGCTTCAACATTTGTATTTAATGACATACAAACATAGGAAGCATTTACAAAGCTTAAATAAATGTGTAGTGAGTATTTTACAAAGCACTAATGATGTAAAAGGTATTCCAAGTTCACAATTGTTTTCAATAGCAAGTTTATTGTATTTGTGAATTTTGTGGTTACGATTGATTGATTACCTGCAAAATATCAATGTCCATTTCTTGACTACTATCACTGGCATTTGATGATGAAGAAGAAGAATCTGAAGATGCATTTGAAAGAGTTGAAGATACTAGAGCAGCAGCGGCTGCTGCGGCAGCCACAGCGGCAGCTGCTGCTGCAGCCTGCGCCGCCTGGTCTAATATTTCATTTTCTGGTATAGATATCAAACGCTGTGATAAATTTTGTAATAATCTAAAAAAATTAATTGAAGTAAACTAAATTATATAAACGAACACAATCGATAAAAGTTAATATAATACATACTTCTCCAAATGTTGCAAAGCATGATTCATGGGCGTATGATCGGGCACACCAGCATTATTTCCGCGAACAAAATTATCAAAGCAGCTAAATGTCTTGAACTCCATTCTGTTTGTTTTGTTTCAAAGAGAATAAATTTAAGTGAAAATAAAAGAAAATACCAACAAATCAATCATATGTACATATCGCTCATTTACTTGAACAACGTCATAACTAAAAATAACTTGTTTTACAGAAAATGATTTTAAAGTGTTCATTTACACACAACTTAATGGAAAAAATTTCAGTTTTTTAAAATTTAATTTTATCTCTCAAGAGTGGAGTATACAGGATACAATTTGTATGGAATTTTTACACCATGTGATTAACGATATGATGATTAATTATGCATTATTAACCCAACAATCAAATTTTTTGAGTTATATTATTGTTTAAGTAAATGAGGGTAAATGTAAGTAAATGAGTTCAAA
This sequence comes from Nowickia ferox, assembly GCA_936439885.1. Classification (NCBI taxonomy): domain Eukaryota; kingdom Metazoa; phylum Arthropoda; class Insecta; order Diptera; family Tachinidae; genus Nowickia; species Nowickia ferox. The sequence continues at coordinate 119,075,264 of OW387023.1, read as the reverse complement.
AAAAATTTAATTAATGAGCAGAGGTAAAATTTTTTTTTATATATAGTAGACTTCACGGTAAACTTTGCAATTGTTTACTCGCTAAATTCGTAAAATTTTGCAATTATTTTTAGATTTATAGCATTATAAATACGAATTGCATTACTAATTTTACAAATTTACCTTGTAAATATTATAGTTCGGTGTGATATTTTATTATAAGGTTCAAAACAAAAAAACTTTAATGAAATTTTTTAATTTTATATTTGCTCAATTGACAGCCTACTGTACGTTGTTGATAATGTCCATATAAACATGTTTTTTTTTGCAAGCAAATATTTAATTACAATTCATACATTAGTTTTTGAAATGTAAAACTGTAATTTTTGTTTTCAAAACTGTGAAAATTTGGACTTTATTTATAGGACATTTATTAATAACGTATTCTTAATTAAATGAATTTTTTAATTTAATTCTCTGCTACACAATTATTTTACAAAAAAAAAAAAAAAATAAATAAATGAATGTAAAAGTACCAACCTAACTGGACGTACGACTATTATGTGGGAACGTGGAAATGCTTCTCTTAACAAAATAGCTGAATTTTCTAAATTATATTTCATGTAACCTCGACTGTCACGATTTGTTTCCATGCTTTCAGGAAAGTCCTAGTAATTAGAAAATAAGAAAATTAGTTTATATCAAACATCAACTTTAAAACTTTTATATTTGAGTACCATCTCAAAACGTAATTAAAATTAATCACATACTAAATAACGAAGAACTTTAAAAAAAATATTTTTTAAATAATGCGCAGCTTTTAATATAATTTCAAATCACAATATTGTTGTAAACGTAAAATCATTTGAAAATTTTATTACATTGAAAATTTTGATAATTGCTTAGCAAGACTGTTAATAATTTTAAAATATTCAAAGTGTCCCAGCATAAGATTTTGCTTTTATAAAATATGTACATTTGAATGTATCTATGCTGCTTCAAAAATAATTCTCGAACGAAGCTTATACATAATAAACGATTTTTTAAAATTGCTTCACACAACTTAAATTTCAATTTAAAATTTTTACTTTTAATACGCACCTGCACGTCTCCTCCAAAATAAACAACAGCCGTGGAATCTTCAACATTTTGATTTTGTTGTCTTATTATCGGTGGACAATACACAATATCATTTGTCCGATTTTGAAAACCGGCCACTGAAAATATCCGAAATGGACCAGCTGAAGTGCTTGGTGTGCATAGACGATCCGCACTGCCACCAAGCATTACCTCAGAGTTAGTAACACGTTTTTGTAGTTGAAAGAATTTATCAATGGTTACCTAAGAAATACATATTATAAAATCATACAAAGCATCAATAAAATATTTAAAAATATGTACGTTACATTAAACAAGAAATTAACAAATTATGAGTGTTGATGATCTACATTTAAACATACATACATAAATACATATCAGAACATATTTATTTATATTTCTTAAACACACCATTGTTCAAATAACTTAATAATTTATAATGTCGTTTCGTGATGTAGGCAAATGCGTTCAGGCCTTGCACAGCACAACAAACAAAAAAGCATTTAAAACAAAATTAACTTAGCTACATATTCTCGAATTCGAAATGATAAAATTTAACAATTATTTTACAAGTTTTCATATAAATTTTAATTTAAACATGAGGTTTTATTTTTCCAATCTTTTATAAAAACACTATTTTCAAGCCACAGTAGTAGATATTATGTGTTGCCTTTGTATATTGTCGAGGTAAATGTCGTTTTAAAGAGCCGATTTTTCTGTCTGGATTTATGAGAGAAAAATTAGGCGTTTAAAAATCAGTTCTAACGTTGGTAAACTCGCCAGAAAATACTTATTAACGTTGTTCTAAATCACGACTTTTTTAAATGCCCAACTTTTGACATACATACATACATATGTATGTATGTTAATACATCAACTGCGATAAAAATTAACATACACATAGATCCAGCCAAATTTACCTGTACAATGATTGGAAAACTATCAAAGTATTATTATTTATTTTTTAAATTGAATTTGAATTATACATATATACATACATATGTACATACTTTAATAATCACTTATCTTGCAGCTTGATCGTAGTATGCAAATACTTATTAAATACTGTGATGGTGAACAAAATGCTTATATGTACATACATAGTTTCTTCGCCATATAAATGTTTTTTCTTTCATTTTTTTTTTTTTTGATGAATTCAAAACCAACTTATTGTCGCCTATGTATGGTAGGGGTACCCAATCTACCAATTTATATAATGTGAATGCAATATACATATGAACATTAATTTTATGCACACAACATAGCTTTATTACAATCGCTTTCTAGCATTAGCACACATTTGGAGGAACAAACTTACCTTCATCATATTTTTTTCATCCATCACCGTATCATGGAGTTTTCCAATCATTTGTACAGTTTTGACCAGTGCGGAACGGCCCAAGCAAGGTCAGTCACTTTCAGAATGTTACTGAAACCAGTAAAAATCGTTGAAATATCGATTGTGCTGTTTATTTTTAATTTATTTTTTAATGATTGCTTAAATTACATTTCTTCCTAAACACACGTAAATTCTCTCAATGCAACATTTAAGCAATACAAAATGTTTAATATTTATACTTATGATCTGTCATTTTGACAGGCGGTAATTCTATGATGGGAGTAGTTTGCAGAATAAGAACAAGTATTTGCGGCCAGTTTATTTTGTCAATTTTCACAAAATTAATTTTTTAATACATCACGTATATATATAGACATACATACGTACGAAAATGTAGTCATACATACATACATACATATGTAGCTACCCTGTAGGACGCTTGAGGTTAAGCCTCCAAGACATACTTTTGCCGACAATTTTGGTGAGTTGTTTGCGAAATTGTTAGCTGAGTGTCTATATACTCGTATTTATTAATATTTTCTTTTGCTGAGTACAAAACATTTTGTCATTTTGGCCCTAAAAGAACAACCAACATCAATGGTGTAGACTAGAGCTACTAGCATGTACTAGTGTCTCTGTTTTAAAAGTTTATACGTGCATTTCCACGGAAAAGTTCACCTTTTGTCACGTTACGTCACCAAGCAATTAAGCTTGTATTTCGGAGCAATGCTGTTCGATTTATTCCTATTTTTTAGTAAATGTAGAGCTGATTACGCTCTACACCAACATGCAAAAAAATATTTAAATTAAAAGTTTTTTTTTTAACAGCCTACGTTACCAAGCAACGTTAAATGTCTATAGAAAAATGCATTGTCTGGTATATAATTCGTCAATAGTACTGGTGAAAAAGTCAATAGTCAATCATAACTGTTTTAGATTTAAGAAATTTATTATTTGGCTAAGCACCAATGAAATATATATACAATTCTTAACCACCAGCAAATAAATTTCAATTAAAATAACTGTTTTAGGTTTGACACTTCCTGCAGAGATTGTCTGGGTTATAACTCGTCAGAAGTGCTGGTGACAAAGTGATTAGTGAATCACTGATGTTTTACTATTCACACTTCCTGCAGGGTATAGCACATATTCATATATATAAATTTCAGCACAAGTAGTGCTGACTGACACTTGGATTACTTTCCATTGAAAAGAACTAACTATTTTAACATTGTGATGTCCTAGGCGGCAGTCAATTGTCTCACTCTGCGTTACTTTCAACTAACTTAAAGTTGATTTTATTTTAGTCACCTGGTAATCAGTGAAATAAAAAAAATGTTGCTGAGGTTCGAACTATGTATCATCACACGTTGTATATTCAACGCGCTACACCCAGCTAAGGTACCATCTAAAATAATAACAGCAAAATGTTAATATAAAACTGGAAGTAGTTTCAAAGTAGCTGATAGTAAATTTGATTGAATTGAAAGAAGAATTGATTTTGGATCAGTTCTGGATGACACTGTAGTTACCTTTTAGGCTAGCCTAAGAAAAGTTAATTATAAGTTGATTATTTTTGTAGTCAACCACACATTCTCCGACAGGCATATTACATATCAACAAATATGTAGTGACAATTAATTTTTCGTACACATACAGTGACAATAACGCGATATTAAAAAAGATACATACACACATACATATGCATATTTATGTATGTACATGTCCCCTCTTCATTGCAACATATGTATATATATAAAAATTCGTTTTTCGAGTTAATAATGCAGCAAAATTCATTAAATCATATATAATCTTGTGTAAGAATTTGACAAAAAAAGGCGTGTATACTTACCTCTGGAGAAAAGAAAATACATATTTCTATTCCTCCATTGAGTTGTATGTAAATTGATACCTTTAAACTTGTTTTTTTAAAACTGCCCTTTTTGAGTTATGCCTATGTTGCAATAAAGAAGCGATACATGCATACTCGTATATGCATCAAAATATGTTAACTTTAAAAAGTGTACACTATGTATATATATAAATAATATATAAACTGTCAACATACCTTTTTTATATTGAAATAATTATTTAAAGAAGCGACGAAAATAATTTATTCAAATCCTTACGATGTAATTTAATTATACGACATATCAAAAGAGAATAAGTAATATGCAAGTGCTTTTGCACATTTTAGAGATATGTTAAAAAAAATTTATTCAAAAAGCCGTTTTAGTATTATAGTTTTTTATTTAATATTTATGTACTATTTATTTACTTTTGCGAAAATTTAAAATCAATTAGAGGCGTGTACTTGTATAGTTTTTATTACCCAAAAAGATTAAAAGTAATCTTCTTCATAAAAATCACGTTCTCCACCGCAACATCTCATAAAACGTAATCGAGTGTCCTCCAAACACAGCTTTGTGTCCTCTCTCATTTCCTTAAGTTTCACACGAACTTCTTCACGCATCAAATTATAGCACATAGCGACTAGACCCATGCCAATTAACATGTATATAAAATTAATGGCCAATTTCGAATGTTGATCTGTTATAGATTGTTGTAAGTCAGAAACGAGATTTGTATCTATAGTAGCATCTTCTTCCACTTTTTTACGTGCCTCTGCTATATGCGAAGGTGTCACCAACGAGGCACCAGGAACGAAATCGCCAAAACCGATTTTGCACAGAGATGTCATACAAAAATAAAAAGAGTTGAGGAACGACCATTTTTCCCAGTTGGCAAACATTATTGTGCCGGTAAGTATATAAAAAATAATAACCCACAAACAAGCTGTCGAAGGTACTATAACCTTTTTACGCTGCAATATACCTAGACTACCATTTTCTAAAGCCTCCAGACGGCGATCCATGTTGCTATCACGATCCTGTGTACAGTCATGCAGACTGCGATAAATAAATTTAAATGATTTGGCTAACACTTTGCCCATATTTAGGAAGTACAATATGTACAGAGGTATGCCAAATGTAGCATAGATTACAGTAAATCCCTTGCCCCATGGCGTTCTGGGCACCATGTTGCCATAACCTATCATTGTAATTACGGAGAGGCAAAACATTAAGGCAGCCGGAAATGACCAAATATCACTGGGTTTGTGGAAATCGTAACCAGACTTAATTACTGCTGCAACACGTGCCTGGTATTGTTTCAAGGCAATATCTGTACTGCTTTGCCATTCTGATCTATTAAACGTATTAAATTTTTCTGTTATATTCCATAATTCCTGCGCACAATTACTGCGCAATTCGTCCACTTCAATTTGTGTACTGTCTTCATACTGCAATTCTATGTGCATAAAGGAAATGGCCCCGCATATTGCATAGATAACTATTAGAGCTCCTACACCCACCTGTGTGCACATAAAGGTGACAAAATTGCGACAACATCGTTTAAAACGTTTACGTGGCAAATTGCTGCGTGAAGATGAGGAATCAGAAGAGTCTGCTCGAATGGGGAACTGAGAATTTCTTCTTTGAGTTTTTGACATACTTTATAAATAAGCAAACAATTTATATACACACAAACATATGTATTATATAATGTTATTAAAATTATTGGCCATTCGTTGCTATTGTATAACTAACTCATTTTATCTTTAAGGTTTAAATTATCTAATGAATTATTTAATTTTATATATAAATAAAACTTAACAACTGATGAATTTAATATTAATTTGTCTTCTTCAGAACCAACACTTTCTCCAATTAGTCTAAAAATAAAAAATAAATAAGTTTTTAGGCGGCTTGTAGCAGAGCGTTCTACAAATATATTTCATTTTTTTTTTGGTTTTGTTGTTGTGTTTATTTCTTAAATTTAAAAAATTTTTTTTTCTTTTTTACACGCGCTATTACCGAACATATTCAAGTTCCAAACACTACTAAGAAAAGTTCCTCTCCATCCATATTCGAAGTAACCAAACATTTTTATATACATACATATGTATGTACATATACATATATGTATACATGTACTCAATTTAACAAGAGCGAAAAGTTTGTTTATATTTTCCTATCATCCGAAATTATTTTCTCATGATTTTCTCAGCATTGATGGACAAGTGCATACGTACCATTATCTACATATGTACGAGTATGTTAAATTTTAAAAAACTATGAAATTATCTTAAACATTTTCAACATTTACTATTTGTATTTAATGTCTAATTTCATAGGATTTGGTAACAATAATTTTGATTGTAACATTTTTTTTTCAATATACTAATATTTACTTTCCAAATGTTACAATGAAAACAAAAATTTTTTCTCAAGTAGAAAGGGAAATTTATAACCCGTCGCGGTTCAGACTTGCAATTTTTGTTGCAGAAACTTTTCGTTATTTAGTGCAAAAGACCAAGAGACGAATACAAAATGTATATATTTCTATTTCAACACCCTCCAACATATTCATGAATTGCTGCAACAAAAACTGAAAGTCTGGACCGGGACTTACTAATATTATAAATGTGAAAGTGAGTTTGTTTGTTTGATACGTTTTCACGCCCAAGCCGCTAAAACGATTTTGAAACTTCTTTCACCAACCGGTTTATTTATATTTGGTACAGATTTTTTCCCAAAAACACATTTTTGGGCAGGTTAGGGTAATTTTTTTTTCTAATTGTTTAACCAGTTTTGGACCTTTTTATATATATTTTTTAAACAGAGCAACGCGAGCGGAGCCGTGGGTGAAAGCTAGTATTTTAATAAAAGAAGCAAATATTTATTTTAATTATTCGAATATATGTACATAATAATAAGACTTTCTTAGCTATGTTAATTGTTTGTCACAAGTCGTATTCAGTATCAGGTGACATTTTCCGCCCGACCGATTAAAGCAGAAATTTACATCAACTGACACCAGACACAGTGGACTAAACACAAAAAAAAAACGCTGATGATGAAGGTTTAGTGGCCTTCGAAAACAGCTAGTTGTTCCGTTCAACTATGTGTTTGTCAGAATATTTACAACTAACTTTGGTGTTATTTGTTCATTAATAATTATCACATGTAATTTGGCTTACAAAGCGATACGAACTTTAGCCTGATCAAATCATAAATATATAAATGCATCAATTTTATTTACCTATTAAACAATTATAAAAAACTTACATATGTTGAAAAATCCAGGGATAAAGGGAAACATTTTGCAGATATTTTTTCATTTATTCAAAGGAAGCCATGGTTTCGTAAGCCAGGAACCTTGGAAGCAGAAGACGTCAAAATTATTAATAGATTGATGACTGGGCATACCTTTGGAAATGTGTACCTATCCAAGATCAGGGTAATTGACTCAAATATATGCCAACACTGCCACGTACCTGAAACCCCTGATCATCTTATTTTTAAATGCAGACTTTTTCTACAAATAAGAAACAAACAAACAATTTTTGTTAAATTCAAAGATCTGAAGCAAATATTTGAAAGTGGCAATTACTCTGTATACAATTCACTAATTGAATTCATCAAGGAAGCAAAAACTGACCTGTGATCTGAATATTTTTATTTTTTTTTTGAGTTGAACCTGGCAGTTTGTGAATATTATATTCCACCAACTTAATTCAGATTTGAAAAAAAAAAATATTTTAAATAAAATTATGTGTGTGAAGATAAATTCGAATTTAACTAGCAGAGACAGAAACCAAAATTTTTAACATAGCATGTTAATCACATAACAGAGCACTGTTAGCTATTTAACAGTATTCGCTAAATGGATTAGGATTCCAAATCCTTGGAAATGGATCGAGATAGATATTTTTTTTTTTGGAAAAATTTCTCTCAACTGTATTTTATGAAATTATAAAAATAGGATGGTTAAAATATGTATGGTAGAGACAATAAACTAGATTTAAAAAAAACATAATTTTCTTGAGAAGATTAGTGCTCATTTGGGTAAAATATGGAAGAGCACACGCACTACACCATATAGGTGTGGTACCCTGAAGGGTCCATAAGGTGACCCAATTGATCACGTTTCTCAAATAATTTTGGAAATTGAAATAATCGATTTTGAATATGTTTTTTTGGTGAAATTTCTTGAGAAGATTAGTGGTCATTTGGGTAAAATATGGAAGAGCACACGCACTACACCATATAGGTGTGGTACCCTGAAGGGTCCATAAGGTGACCCAATTGACCACGTTTCTGAAATAATTTTGGGAATTGAAATAATCGATTTTGAAAAATGTGCTTTTTTGGTGAACTTTTTTGAGAGAAGTGGCAATTTTGATAAAATATGGATGAGCACACGTACTACACCATATAGGTGGGGTACCCTGAAGGGTCCTAGAGGTGACCCAATTAATCACGTTTCTGAAATAATTTTGGGAATTGAAATAATCGATTTTGAAAAATATGCTTTTTTGGTGAACTTTTTTGAGAGAAGTGGCAATTTTGATAAAATATGGAAGAGCACACGTACTACACCATATGGGTGTGGTACTCCGAAGGGTCCTAACGGTGACCCAATTGACCACGTTTCTGAAATAATTTTGGGAATTGAAATAATCGATTTTGAATAATATGCTTTTTTGGTGAAATTTCTTGAGAAGATTAGTGGTCATTTGGGTAAAATATGGAAGAGCACACGTACTACACCATATGGGTGTGGTACTTCGAAGGGTATTTGAGAAACGTGATCAATTGGGTCACCTTTAGGACCCTTTAGGGTACCCCACCTATATGGTGTAGTACGTGTGCTCTTCCATATTTTATCAAAATTGCCACTTCTCTCAAAAAAGTTCACCAAAAAAGCACATTTTTCAAAATCGATTATTTCAATTCCCAAAATTATTTCAGAAACGTGGTCAATTGGGTCACCGTTAGGACCCTTCAGGGTACCCCACCTATATGGTGCAGTGCGTGTGCTCTTCCATATTTTACCCAAATGACCACTAATCTTCTCAAGATTTTTCACCAAAAAAGCATATTATTCAAAATCGATTATTTTAATTCCCAAAATTATTTGAGAAACGTGATCAATTGGGTCCCTTTATGGACCCTTCGGAGTACCACACCCATATGGTGTAGTACGTGTGCTTTTCCATATTTTACCCAAATGACCACTAATCTTCTCAAGAAATTTCACCAAAAAAACATATTATTCAAAAGTGATTATTTCAATTCCCAAAATTATTTGAGAGACGTGATCAATTGGGTCACCTTATGGACCCTTCAGGGTACCACACCTATATGGTGTAGTGCGTGTGCTCTTCCATATTTTACCCAAATGAGCACTAATCTTCTCAAGAAAATGATGTTTTTTTTAAATCTAGTTTATTGTCTCTACCATACATATTTTAACCATCCTATTTTTATAATTTCATAAAATACAGTTGAGAGAAATTTTTCCAAAAAAAAAAAATATCTATCTCGATCCATTTCCAAGGATTTGGAATCCTAATCCATTTAGCGAATACTGTTAAATAGCTAACAGTGCTCTGTTATGTGATTAACATGCTATGTTAAAAATGTTGGTTTCTGTCTTTGCTAGTTAAATTCGAATTTATCTTCACACACATAATAAAATTGCTGTATCCCGCAATAAAAAAAATTCCAATATGAATAACGGCCTGAAAATAATTCCTTCGCTTTATATTATATTTTCCAAACATTTATCTGCATTTACAGTGTTAATTCCTTTTAAAATTTTCTTTCAGTTGAATTACATAACGTCACTGAACACTATTTAATAATAAGGGTTTTCATGAGTCTCGCAGGTTTGCCCAATTGCACAAATGCCAATTTTAAGAGTTCTCATAAAAACCCTTAATATTTATCCATTTATTTTTATCAATTCCAGAAATATGGAGTATCTATTCTTATTGGTTTAGATTTTTGAAAGCTCTTCAAGAGTGATCAACCGCATACATATCCGAAAACTTAAATTTTCTTCTGCTGAAACCAATATTTCACAACTCCATGTCATGAAGCTTCTTCTCCAGCAAACAATATTTGTTTGATTGAATGGAACAAATGCTAATTTGTTTGGCCGGTGACATAAATTGGACCACTTGACTTATAAAATTACAAAATCACCTCTTAAACCATATATATTTTACCAATATTGGTGGACGATAAGATACTTAAAAGTGAACGACAAAAAGCCGTATTTATATACTATATTAGATAAGATATTGGTGCGTTTTTCACCATATAACGTCAATTATATTTTAGTTCTTAATGACTAATACAAAAGATAAAAATACATGTATAATTAATTGACTTTGGAGCCTTCCTATTTATCCTAATAAAATAAATATATAAAAAAAAAAATAAAAGAAATATGTTAGTGTTGTTAATTATTTGTTAGAATGAAATTTCATGATTTTTTTCTTGTTCCCACGGACGAATAATTTTGAACTTCTGTTTTGTTAGAATATTCGAACGAACAAATAAAAAAATTTATTCGAACCATTTTAAAAAAGTTTGCAAAAAAGACACGCATGTGTATGAGTTTTATTTTTTTTTTATTAACAAACAAATAATTCATTTCACAAGAAAAAATAATAATTCTAATAACAAACTTAGAAATATTATTAAAAACCGAAAGGAAATTAGTTGAAAAAGTTACGTTGCTATACACATTTACAAAAATTGTTAATTTGTCATTGATTTCTTTTAAAATAGTTATTTAAAAACACTTTTTAGCTTGTAGACTGTTCTTTTTTACCTTTGGTAAAAGAACAAGTAGAAAATATCTTTCGCAAATTGTTGATGTTAATGATTACCATTAAAAAAGGATTAAAAGCATATCCACTTTCTGTGTTCTTTTCTTTGATATTTCCAAATAATTTAAATCAACCTCAAAATTGTTGACGATTAGTACTATTTCATACTTTATTGATAACGTTTTTTAGATCAGCTAATAAAACATTGTCAGTTTCTTTCAGAAATTTCATCTAATACTTCATCGTACTTGAGATTATTTGTGAAATTTTTATTACAAAATTATCGTGAAAGACGAATATTCGAATCGACATACGCAATACGGGTGATTATGGGAAAGCTTAAGCTTATTATTTATTTATTTATAACAATAACCAACCGAGCTCATAGGGCCTTTGATTAGATTTGTAAAAAGTTAGTTATTTTTTTAAACTCTTGACCAGGAATTGTAAGATACCTTCTGATTCCATTATTTTCTCAAAGCAAGAAAACAAAAGATGCGTTCAGCGAACATATACAAACAAGCTTATATTTATAATTATAATTATTTATAATTTGGAGTAATTTAATTACTTAACATCCTATTGATAACAAATTAAAAAGTTATGAAATGTAAAATACTTTTTATACAAAGTAATTAAGGAAATTGTTCGAATATTCGACAAAAATATTAGAATAATTTTTAATTCTAAATTAAAAATTTTTGTTCGTTCGAACAAAAATGAAAAGTTGTTCGAATATTCGAATAATTTTTGTTCGAATGACAACACTAATACATACATACATATATCGCGCTTCTACCTCTAAAAAGCGATTAACCCAAAATTTGCAAATTCTCAGTAGAGGGAAAAACCTTTTTTATTTTTAATTATACATACTCTAATATTTATTTATTTATTTATTTCATCCATAGGTATCACATCTGTAATTTTTTGTCGAAAGAACAGAGGAAATGATGTAAGATTTATGCAGTTGGTTGATAGGGCCACAGAACATCTTTTTCTTCATAAAGTAAAAATTGCAAAATTTTGACTTGACACCTTTTAGAGGAACAAATGCGATATGTATGCTTTATTATTTAGTAATGAGCCTTTCTCCAACAGTATAGAATGTTAACAATCAATTGTAGTCAACATGTACTCAATGTGCTTGCATAGGAAAATTAAAAAAAATTTTACGATTTATGCTTGTTTTGAACATTTATCATTATTTCCCAGATTTAATAATTAGCAAATGCATAAGGATTAGGGCAGCAAAAGAAAAAATACTTGGTGCATATAGTACATATGTATATGCACTAAAATTTAAAAAGCGCAATATCTACATACGTATTGTTTCACAAAAAATAAACACTCTTCTTTATTTTTCTTCACTTTCCTTCACGTTTTTCTTCTTTTATACATCATCATTTATGCTCAATGTATACTTACAAATTTTTTTTTGATGAAGTCTGCAATGAAGAAAAGTATTAATGCAGTTTTTTACGCGCTAAAATTCTCAACACAATAATAAAGCTTTAATAAACAAACGACTCTATTTAGATATTTGTTTCATTTTTTATACATATCGATGAAAATCGTGTTTTGTTTTTGTATTATTTTTCTTTTAATTTTATTACCGAATTTTAGACAGTAGAAAAAGTGCTGTACGGAATAATGCAAACAGCCCCCGCGAGTTGCTGTATTATAAGCAAGCGAACACACAACTTTTTCCTAGCAAATTCCCTTTGCTTTTCAAATGAATAGTGTGAATGACTTTTCATTTATTTAATCGTCTTCCATTCATAATTTACATTTTTAGTATTTTACACTTATATATGGAACAATAACTGATATTTGCTTTTTTTTAATATTTTTAACATTAAATTTTGCTAGCAACTTTAATTTTTTCCAATTAGTTTTTCTGTTGCTTTCATCTTTTTGTTCGCTTTTTTGTTAGTTAATTGTCAAAATGTCTACAAGTATAAAAAATGGCGTCACTTACTCAATTCTACAAACAGAGTTGCAATGTATATGGTAGCTGCCAGACCTTTTTCTCATCTTATGTTTATTGCTGCATGCCATTGCCATTATCTATGGTAAACTCTGTTAGTTTAAATTTGGAAATCACCGTTATTTGCGGCCCTGTGCCTATGTTTTGGAACATTGGTGAGAACTTTTCCAGACGAATTTTTTTTTAACATTCTGTGAAACACAGGATGAGTAACAAAAAACTCAGTTCCCTGCTCATGTTTCTTGTAAGCTTATTTCAGATTTTTATGAATCAGCCTGTGGGAAATAGGACAACCATTATAATTCTTTGATTTTTCTCGACGCGAAAACTTTTTGCAAGTTACAACTTAAAGATGAGGGGCGTGTACAATCTTTTTATATAAAATTTTTACAATATGTCAAAATTTTTTTTGACATATCGTCGGTTGGTTATTGGTTTGATGTATGGAACATTTAAAAAAATTAGTTATTGATTGATTATATATGAATAATATGTCCTCTTTTCAAATTCTTTCAGTTTTCCGATATCTTAAATATTGCTGCAATATTGTGTAATTTCCACAATTGTTGAAAATTAAAAAAAAAGTTTTACCGCAATCGACAATTTTTGGGAAATGTGCCACATTCCAACGTTAAAGTATTAATATTATTATTCGCAATTGTTATGATGCATATGAATGCATATTCTACTCAAAGAACGTGAATCAAAGCAAAGTACAAAATTTAATTATTGTGTTATGTTTTAATCAAATGAATTTATATATATATTTTTTTTAAATAAAATTTCTTTTATTATGTTATATGAATAAAATTGATATTTTCACATCTTATGTCTACTTAAATATATTCAGTAATTTAAAGTACTTGAAATGCAGTGAAAGATATTGTTGTTATGATTGGGACATCCGTTGACAAAGATTTTTGTAATTTTTTCTTTAAATTATAACTTTTCATGTTGGATGTAAAAAGTTTATCAACTTTAAGTTTGAATAAGAAACGTATGTATGTATCTATTACTTTTATTATTAAACAAAAAATTCTATCGTGTATTTTTATAAAACTAATGAATTAAACATTCTTCATCGATTTTCTCGAAAACACATTTGTGTTCCATACATCAAACTAGTAACCAACCGACGATATGTATGTCTGTTTTGTAATAAAGAAGCTATATGTTTATCGGTTTTTTACGTCATTTTCATAAGAAACCGAGTGGTGCCACTTTGGCCAGCAACGCTTTATATATAGGGTGTTTTTTTTAAAGGTATAGAACTTCGAATTGAAATAAAACACAAGAAAATCGTTTTAATGTCCATCAATTTGGCTTTATTGGAAGGATAATTTTATGCCATTAACGTTTAAATATGATTTCGGGCATGTGGCCGCCGCGGCTGGCTCGAATAAAGCCAATTCTACAGGTCCAATTTTCAACCACTTTTTCGAGCATATGGGGCCGTATGTTGGCAATAACGCCACGAATGTTGGCTTCCAAGTCCCCTAACGTTTCTGGTTTGTTGGCGTAGACGAGCGACTTCACATATCCCCAAAGAAAATAATCCAATGGTGTCAAATCACACGATCTTGGTGGCCAATTGACAGGTCCATTCCGCGAAATTATGCGCTCATCGAATGTTTCCTTCAATAAATCGATTGTGACGTGCGCTGTGTGGCATGTAGCGCCGTCTTGTTGGAACCACAACTCATCCACATTCATGCCATCCAATTCGAGAACAAAATAGTCGGTTATTGCTGTGCACGGTGGCGAATCGATTCATTCGGGTCCTCTTCAACACTTTGCTCTACAGCGGCAATTGTTTCTTCGGTGCGCACTGTTCGACGTCTCTGCGGATGCGTATTATCACATAGAGTAAACGTAGTGCGAAAACGATCCATGGTTAACCGAATTAATTGCTCTGATGGACGATTATGTCGACCATAAAATGGACGGAGCTTGCGGTAAACTTCGCGAACTGAACCATTATTTTCGAAATAAATTTGCACGATTTGCAAGCGTTGTTCTTTTGTCAACCTGTTCATGATGAAATGGCAAACCAAACTAAATATTAATCACTTGACAGCTGACAAAATGGCCGCCAGTTAAAAAAGTGATGCCAACTTAAAGTTCTATACCTCAATAAAAACACCCTACAAAAACATCCTAATAAAAATAACATACTTATAGCATACCGACTTTTAGTTTTGTTATAGCAACTATTATATCGCCTAAATGCCTTGTTGCACTAAATGCTTTTGATTAGTCTGGTAAGCTATCATCTAATCCAACAAGATTTACCGTTATTTTGAAATCAAAGCTTTTATTTACTAATGCCTTAGCCTGGCAACTCCGTGGTCTTTTGTTTTTCAAGTTCTCAGTCATTTAATGCAATCCGTATCCGTTTATTTTTGCTTACATGTATTGCATTTTTTTTTTAAATTTAAGAACAGATTTCAGTCGAAAAAATCTCTAGCTGGGCCACGTCATTGCAATTTTTTTAAGTTCAATCTGGCTTGTTCTTATTGTCCGGCCTATGATTGATTTACGTTTTTCGTCATTCTAAAGGTATGGTCACACTTGGGCAAACATTTGCCCAAAAAAACGTAACCACTAAATATTAGTGAAAAGCATTTTGATTCAGACACGTGCAAGGCATATCAAACAGGTACATGCATCAGGCAAATTGCTCATCCGCTGATTTTTTGTTTACACGTTTATAACGAAGAATTCATTTGACAATTACTTTTGATGCATACAATTTTTTGACAATTACTTTGTAAAACTATGTGAGAAGCACAGAGTTGCCACAGTGTTTTCTCTAATGCGTGTACCTGCAGTAAATGTGCCTTGGACACGTGTTTCTTAAGTTAAACAGTTTCATCATCTAATAGACATTTACCCGTATTGAGTATGTCGAGTAGTGTTGAGCGAAACTGTGATTTTTTAATAATGTTGCTCCTTGTGAACGTGATTTATAAATCGCTGTTCTTTTAAACTGTGATTGTGATCACAGTTTAGCAGTATTTTGTTTGTAGCAGTTCTGATATTTTGACAAAATCTAATAAGAAGAGCAGTTGTGAAATTAAACATTGACTGTGATCACGGTTTAACACATTTCAGCTCTTCTGCTTTAAAAGTATGTAAAATAAATTCATGCGGTAGCTTTATTTACTGTAAATTAAGCATACAAGAGCATTTACAGTTTGTATGAAAGAACTACATTTGCAAAACCTGTTACTTGATAAATTCAGTCACAGTTGTGATTAGTGATTTTTCAATCGCTGTGAAAAAGTAACAGGTATATACAAAAATTCGACGTTAGTTTCCCAATACCCCGTTTACAATAATTCTATACCGCTATAACACCGTAAATACAAAAATTTCCATTGTGACTAGGTACCTTATAAATTTGTATTTCGAGTATTGTGACAACATTGAAAACAAGAGTCGGAGGACGGTCATCTGGCGTTATCATTTTAATGTTATGAGTACATTAAAATTTTGGTAAACAGATATTGTACGACTCCCCACCATTATCTAAAATTCAAAAATGTAAGCCAACATCTTACAACAAATCTTAGGAGGAGCAAGCAATAATGAAACTGTTTCTCAAGAAAAGTGATATTGAACAGTTTGTAACTGTGAGCTAAAATCATAAGGTAGAATAACTGATTTAATGTCGCATGTTATACAAGTACATAAACTGCCTAATGGAGCGACGTTATGCTAGCAGCCAGCAGAAAATCTGCTTACTAGAATGCAAGGAAGTGTATGTATTCTCCAGTTGTAAGCACTTATAATTGTACTAAATAACCGATGTTTTTTTGTTTGAGAAGTTGAAGAAATGTTTACTAAAAAAAGTGCCGTTATAGTATTACAAGAATGCATTATTTTTTTGCCTACATATATCCGAAGTTAATTTGTTGAACGCAGTCGTAAAGCAGCTCCGGGCGAGTCAACATCATTATTAAAATACTGTTAATAACATCTTGGGCATATGGTCTAGATACTCCGCCCATATTTGTGCAACCATATTATGCAAATTTACTTTGTATAATATGAATAAATTAAATTAATTAATTTATTGAAAATTAAAGTACGAATCTTTTTTGTAATAATAATAATTAATATTTCAGTAATAACTTTAATTTACTAAAATATGTAAGTACTTTCACATATGTAGTGATATCAATGAGCTATCATTCTATTCATTACGGGGAAGTAATTATTGCATATAAAATAATTACATATATAAATAACTACTATTCACTATTTTGTAAGTGCAGGTTCACACACGCCAACTTTTGTTGATCAACTTTTAATTCAATTGGTGGTAAAAAAGAGATGTTTGTATTTCATTCTCCGTCTTCTTTACAGCTAAGGTATTAAAAGAGTATTTACATATACTAGGTGGTCGCAAGGGATCAGGTGACTATTTTCGCCATTTATAATTTGAATATAAGTTGGATGTCACAAACATTTTTCAGTACATTTTTTGACATTTTAAGTATAAATTTCTCAAAGCGAATTTAGCTGAGTATACCTTATATGAATTGATTGTGATGTAGCAGAGTTTGTAAGACCGCTTACATAAGTTTACAGTAAATATCTTTTTATCTAGATCTCAAAAAGTGTTTGGGCCTGTTAGAAAATGCATCACTGCGCTGCAAATGGAAATTTAAATGTCCTAAAGTGCTTTGCTGAATTATATAACGCAAAAATAAATTTCGAATATGAGGTACAAACACGGCTACTATTAAAAAAGATTACCAGCGAACTTGTTTTGCATTTTAAATTAAAGTTTGCTCGTATGATGCAAAGCAGTGATGCATTTCCGAACAGGCCCTTCTTTGATATACTATAATTAGGAGTTTGGCGAGTTAAAGTCGCAAGTGTTACTGAAGTATACTGATGTATTTAGGCTAAACCAAACTTTAAATAAACATTAAACATGGTTTCTTATTATAAAAATGTTCGGCTATTTGCAACTCACATGCGATTCAAAAATCATACGATTCTCAGAATATATGTACATACATAAGTTCGTATGTGCTCGTACATATGTATGTACCTGGCTATTTGTTATGTAAGTAAATTGTACCACTTTTTTCGAAAGATTTTTCTCTTAGAAATACAGTATTTAAGCAACTGTAGTTTTCCATTGAGTTCAAATAAGAAACTGGTTTTTATTTCTCAATTTACTTGTTAGCAAGTTAATTAATGTTTATTGAGCGGCCCAGTTTTTCCAGAATGAAGTTTTATATATGCAGACATACTTACGCTTTATCTAATTTAATTTGAAAGTTCAGAATACTTACTTCTCTAACTTTTTAAATAGTTTTCCACATGTACATATACTTACTTTTTTTGCCAGGAATATATTAAAAGAATCTTTAACCTGTAGTTTAAGAAAAAAAGAAGAAGTCCTAATCATATTTTTAAATATAACTAAAAATTGTGCTTCCAACATTTGTGGGTTTTTTGTTTAAGAAAATTCTTCATTTGTTGTGATAAAAAACAATTGAAATATATTGAGTTACTTTTTCAAATAAATAAATTGTTGTTTTATTTAATTTTTTGTTTTTTTTCTTTTGTACGACCTTTAAAGTTAGTATATTAAACTACATACATTGAGCTGTATTAAGTATTATTTCATTTTTATTTTAATATTTAAGATTTTCATGTAAAATTTAATTTAATTTTATTTTATTTTTTATTTGTTTCGTTTATTGTTTGAGAAGAAAAAAAAAATTAAGATAATACGTTTACGATAAGGTGTATATTAACTATATAAATTTATTAAAAAATATAAAAATTATATTATTTTTTAAGAGTACATAGTTATGTAGTTAGTTATTACTTTTAATTTACAAAGTTTTTTAAGCTAAAAAATTGTTTTATAAATTTTTGAAAGATTTTATTTGCTTATTGAAACATATACATAAATACAGAATTAACTTTACTAAATTGAACTAAGTTAGGTGTATTTCATTTAAGTAGTTAATGAATTAAGTTTTATTTTAGGCCTCAAGTAGAATTTTAAAACTAAAGAGCCACTCCTGAATTGTTGCAAAGATAGCTGTTGTTTTTGTAATTTGTTTTTTTTTTTAATTACTACTCTTTTAACAGCTTTCCGGATTCTGTTCTGTACACATTTCCGGCCATAGTTAATTTATTTATAATTTATTTTATTTTGTTTTAAAAAAATAATAATATACAATAGAAAACTGAAGTATTTAAGACTTAAGTTACAATATGTGTTATTTTTATAAGCACAGAGAGCAGCAAACAATTCGTGCAGGAGATTTAATTGAAAGCATGTAATTGGCCGAGTGATTTCTATACGAGTTACTCACCCGGCTTACTAAAAAAAATACACTCTAGGCATGGGTTCACACATGGCAATTTTAGTTGAGAAACTTTTTAGTTCATGGGCAAGAGAGGAAAATACGATTATCATTACCATCTACTTTCTCTTCTATGAACTCAAAAGTTGCTCAAGTAAAATTGCCTTGTCTGAACCCTGTTTAACACAGGAGCTTTGAAAACATACATATGTACAGATGTATGTATATAGATTGTATTGATGAATTTTCCCAACATATTGGAAACATGATTATTTCTATAAATTGTGACCTTAAGGAGTTTTTTTGCACTATGGAGCTGTGGACTAAAAGTATATTAATTTTGTTAGGTTTGCCGTTCTTTCAATTATATTTTTATGTAGAGTTTTAAATACTCCTTATGTATATACAATCACTACATAAAGTAGTTTTCTTTTCTTATTTTTTACGATTACTTACAAGTTTGTTAAGATTTAATTTCATTCGCAGGCCGTATAAAAAATATATTATTCTATAAATTTTTCTTTCAGAGTGAAGGGATGAGTAAAGTTTGTCCAATTTGTCTAAATAAGTGTAAATAAATTAAACAAATAAAAATTAAAAGTGTTTTTAAATCATATTTTTATTATTATTATTATTTTTTTTTTGGTACATAAATTGTTTCAATTAATTTTTCATCGTTTTGATTTTAATAACTAAAAATTTTACATTTAGATTCTTTTAAATTAAAATAATATGTACAAACTAAAGATAATTAAAAATTTGAAAATAATAATAAAATAAAAAGTTGAGCGTTTTTTTATGTGACTAAAATTATTTTTTTTTTTACATTTTGTGTGATTGATTTTTTATTATGTAATCTTTTTCATATAAAACTCAGCCGAAACATAACAATTTTGAAGATAACAATTAGTTTATTTAAATAAATTAAAATTTTAAAATTTTTTATTTAATTTAAATTTTCGTAACTTATAACTTTGCCGAAAATATCACAAATACTTGTTTTGAATTAAAAAAAAAATTAATAAAATAAAAGAGCCAAACATTAAATTTTGAATATCACAAAATGCTGAAAAATAACTTTTTGCTTTTCTGAAAAAAAAACATATGTATACATAAATACAACATATATTTATGGTATAACTTTATATTTAACAAAATATAGGAAACATTACAAACAGCGAGTGTAGTTTTTTATATTAACAATTCAACTTAAACATTTTTTCTCTTTCATCAATCTATAAAGGAAAAATAATATATGTATATGTAAATGGTTTGAGTTATTTCAAAGCAAAGTGGCAGTTAAATTAAGATATTCAATAAAAAAAATGAACATTACGTATATTAAATGTAAGAAAAATACAACCGAATTGAGAACCTCCTTCTTTTTTGAAGCGCTTAATTAAGACAGCTACAGACTGATTCAAACAATTACTTCTTTCACTTAATTTCTCGGGGAAGATTTTTGACACTTTCTTATGCATTTTCTTCCGTATCTAAAATTTAGTTAAAAAACCAGAGCTGTCAGCTACTAAGTAAATTTGAGTTTGGAACAATCAGATTATTAAAACTAACTACAAAATAATTTTATAAGAAAATATTTAACAAAAAGTGTTTTTCTTTACAAACTTCTTACACTTTTTATTAAATCATTGATGGCACCGTTTTTTTAATTTTGAGAATAATAAGAAATTAAATTAACCTAGAAAATGTTTGGAAAAAAATTGTATTTGCTGCTGGAATAACTTTATTTTCTTTTCATTTGGTGTGTAGCCTATACAGCTCTGCAATTGATACTTTAAAAAAGTTTTATCTAATTAAATGCCAATTTGCTTTCTTTATTTTTTGATAAAAACGATAAACCATTGCTTTTGAAAAGCATTTGTTAAATTCACAAAGAATTGTCGATTTAGTATATTTATATTACAATAAGATGTTGCGGTAATGGCTGCTTTAAGGCCATGACTCAATATACTACACAATCGTGCGACTTTTGAGAAAATTCAACCCTGGTATAATGGAGTTTATGAAATTCATCAGATCAGGTTTGTATTATTTCGTAAGTCGTGCTATTGTGAGGATTAGTGACTCATAGCCTTTATGAATGCGCGATTATAGTTAGCTTTAGTTATTTCATAACTCTGTTGGAATTTGGTTTTTTAATTCAAGTATCTCAATCTCTTCCCATTAAGTACTTTAAATTCATTTAAATTCATGAACAAATAAAAAATCCTTGCGAGAAAATTACAGATCTTTAGTAAGAGAAAAGTAAGAGAAACTATCCTTAATTGAAGGATTTTAGAGTTAAGGAGTTTGGGCATCTATGTATCTACAGTATTTGTGATAGTTAAATCATAAAAAATCATTAAGAAACAAATATTAAAAGTACGGGTTTTAAAAAGCGGAATATGCATGTACTCATTGTGAATTACTAAGAAAAGAGAATTGGGTGTAGATATTGCCCAGCTCCGTTATGTCAGAGTTGGTAAACGCTTATCCGGTTTGCAATGACCAGCTGGCAAAATATATATTTTACGACAGAATAAACACTAGGAAATTATATTGGGAAGAGCTCTACCCCATCTGCGTTTGTTATTTCATGGCTAAAACTACTGTCATGACAAAACGGAATCAATCCACAATCATCAACGTTAACCAAATAAATATCTATTTATATTTTGCCTTATATATGTAACATATACACTTATGCATATAATTCAACAAAGTTGTAAGTCTGTGACAATTAATTTGCGAATTGAACAATTACTTTTTATTTTTCTTTTTTTATCGAGAGATCGAGAGAGAGGATCCATTTAAGAAAAAAATTTAAGAACAAAACTTATAAAATAAATACATGTACATAATTTTTTCGTGTAACAAAGAAGATGGGAATTCAAAAATTAAAATTTAGTTTTTTTCTGCACTCGAAAAGTATTTAAAAATCGTTTTCATATTGAACTACTTCGAATGCAATTAAATTCTAGAAAAGAAGAGTTAAAAACTATTTAAAGGGAAACACTAACTTAATTGTAAATTAATTATAATTATTTCTTTAAACTAAAACTAAATATACATATATGTACATACATATGTATACATACATACATATACATATGCATACATACATATATACATATGTATATATATATATATTTTTTTTTTTCCATAAACTTGTAATTAAATTAATAGTAAAACATTAAAACTGAAATGCGTTTGAGGTATATTGATATTTGTTTGTAGTTCAATTAAAAAAAAACTATTTATTTATATGTTTTCTTATTTTAGCTTTCAAAGTAAAAAAAAAACTTAACAAAACATAATAGTAAAATATATTTTAACTTAAATAAAACTTTAACTTAAATAAAAGTTTCACTTTTCACATTTATAGTAATTTTAATAAATGAATAAAACAATTATATTTTAATGCTAAATTATTATAAAACAGCAACTAAAACTCAACAAAAAATTATGACAATTATTTATTATTACATAAAAAAAACTAAAAAAATATATATATTCTAAGAATCAAAGAGGTGTAGCAAAGAAACCTTTGTTTTTGTGATACATTTTTTAAAAGCTATTTAAAAGTATGTTTTCTTATTATTTAAAATTTTTAGTTTTATGAACAAAAAAGAGAGAGAAAAACACAAGAAAAATAAAAACAAAGTCTAACAAATTTATTTATTGAATATTATTATTAATTATTTGAGAGAATAACGTCTCCATTTCCAACTACATATCGCTCGGTAAAATCAATAAGGCCGTCAGTACCACTTTTAGGGATATTCATATGTAACACTTTATTTATATGCATATGAAAAAATTTTTAAAAATTTCGTTTTTGTTTTTCATACAAATTCTAAAAATTATGAAAGGCCAAGCAAAGCCTGAATTTTAAAATTTTTAATATTTAATTTTTGCTTTCATATTATTAATATCACTTTGATGACGTGATTTAGGCAATTTGGGTCTTCGTTTTTTACCGAAGAAATAAAAAAGTTTAATTTGAAAATTTGCTTGTTTTTATGGTTTAGCAATTGTCTATATGCATTTCGTTCCTGCTTTTGGAACTCGTCAGTAGACTTCAACCCAAAAAAATTTTTGAATTTAGTTAACAAACTTCGTATGTTTGTAGTAAGACTCTTAATACTATATTGAGAATCACAGTATACAAACATAATAAGTTTGAAAACTTCAAACAAAAATCTTTACAAAACAAGCATCTTTATTCGATTGTCTATCTATTTTATTTTCCACCACCATAAAAACAATCAAATTTTCAAATTAAATAAATAACGACTTTATGTCAAATAAATATACTTCGGTATTTCAAAAAAGTTTAATTCAAAATTTTTTAGTTCCTAATCAGTAATTTTTTCTGAAGTACTTATACTAATAAATTGTTGTGCGTAGATGCATTTTAGGTAATTATGTACATATGTATGTACATCGAACCATAACCGCTAAAAAAGCTCAAGCGACACATTTTTTGGACTTCGCGAACAATCGATTTTTGATGAGAAAATGAAATTGGAATATTATGTCGCTTAAGATTTTTTTTGGCGATTACAGCACGATATGCACATCCTAATCTAACAAAAGGAAGATTTTAAAATTTTTCCTGGTTACGGTCTTAAGATACATATTTACTTTCAGCTTGGCTGAAAGAAATCCTTCGTAATTCGGTACACAGTTTACACACGATAATTTTCAAATAGTTCGAAGATCTAAACGGAAAATATAATCCGTTATATGGGTACTAAGTGCAAACAAAAATTATTGGCTTCCATAAAATTTACGGATTGGCCCATGATATGCACAAGAAAGTTTATATCGCTTACTTACATACATATGTATGTATGTACGTACATACGAGTATATTGAAAGCAAAAACAAAATAAGAAAATTTGTTTTTGTTTTTAATATATGTAAGCAAGCGATAGAAAGTTTCTTGTCGACATCATGGACCATCCCGTTAAAGTGCTGCTGGTGTTACAAAAGTTTACAATTACGCCATCAAAATAAATGTGATTTAAACATTCATCAAACATAATCAAATTTGGGAGATCTTTTTGAACCGTTCCTGAAGAAGTTGGGATTTGCCAACGAAACAGGATGAAGAAAGCAAAATAAAACATTTTTATTTTATTTAAATTTAATTTAATTTATTTTTATATTGATGTTTTCATTGAAACGAATTCGTTTTCACTTTAGTGCTAATTTTTCTTTAAATAGTTTATATAAAACTATCAAAGATTCGAAGGCGGTGAAAGACTATCCCTCAAGTCGTGTGACTTTTAACGAAAATGCAACCCTGATGTAATGGATTTTGGAAAACAATAACAACTCACCATATCAGAGTTGTATTTTCGCCAGAAATCATACTACTTTTGGCATAGTCCAAACCAATACTCAAGAACCTTGCATTGGACATTTATTCAGTATTTTTTATTATTCCTATAAATCAAATAATTGCATAAAATAAAATCATTTCAGTTACACAACAATTGTAGAAGATGCTGACAGCTGTAATTTTCTTTTGCAATTACATATTTCAAACTTTGTTTTTATTTTTCTTGCTAAATTTTAATTGCTAGATCTTTTTTCAAATACGTAGTTTTTTTTCAAGTTAAATTTTAGTTTTAATTTTTGTTTTGTTGTAATTCACCAATATATTTTATAATTTAATTATTACAAGAAACCGTACACATTATTTTTGATACATATGTATGTATATTTTCTTTTTTATGAAAAATTTGTTTTTATTCTCTTGATTTTCTTAGCAGTGAAACCTTCCAATTAGTTTTTTTTAGTTTGTCAGTTATTTTAATTATGTATGTATATATCAATGATTTTTTTCATTTTATTTCTTTTGTAAAGAAACTTGTATTAAAGCAATACAAATGACACAAAATTTCGGGGCAGAGAGGGAATATCATCTTTAACCCTAAGTTTAAAAAATTTAGGCTTTTTTACAAGCAATATTTATATGTAGTTTGGTATGCAGATTTTTAACTTTATTTAATTTATTGTAGTTTTCTTGTAAAGCATTTTTTTTACTTTGGATGCTGCTGTTGAGAATGTGTTATTTTTGAAGTTTATTATGTTTTACATTTTACAGTTTGATAAAAATTTAAGCATGCCGAAGAGTAATTTTCAAAATATGTAAAGAAAATCTTATTTTATATATTTTTTTTATTTCCATTTTAATTGCATATTTTTTCAGTGTATTTAGAGTGAATATATGCCCACAAAAAGCTTCTCAATTTGACATACATTTTTATTACTTTTCAAACCTACATAAAAATTTTTCTCTGTGTCAAAATCAAAATGCTTGATTGGAAAAATTTTTTTAGGGACTTTAGACACGCTTAACAAAAACATTTAGAGTATGAGTGACGCTTAGTGGAAAATTAAAAAATTTTGAATTCTGGCATGCTTGCTGACACATGGTAATGTGTGTATAGCGTTAACCCCTCAAGCGTGAAAAAACTTTCATTATTATTGCTATTAAAATTTCTTTATTTAGAAAAATGTTTATATTTATTTACCAAACGAACATTACAAAATCGAACTAAAATTAACTAACACGAACTTTGCATTTAATAAATTATAAATAAAATACGTGACAATTAAGCCAAAAAAATAATTAAAGATTTCTGATTTTGTTTTCTGAGTGTTTTAACCGATTTTTTTTATACTTGAGCCCGATTCATGTCGGTAATAGAGATCAAAGAAATGAGACACAAATCAAAGAACTTTTTTATGAATGCAGCACCGATTCTTATAAAGTCGAATGTTAATGTCAATTAGGTGGCATTGATCTTGCTGATATGTGGTTCCAACAGGATGGAGCCACATGCCATAAAAAACACGCTTTATGTATATCACACTTGTTTCTCTAAAGAGGGTCACTGAAACTTTACAAATTCTCAGTAGAGACAAAAAAATTTTGTTTTTAATTACTCTTATATAACCAAGAGAGATACAACTGTATTTTTTTACCCAAGAGTAGAGAAAATTATGTTAGATTTTTACTGTAAATCGTTTTCTTTGCAAAAAGTGAAAATGGCAAAATTTTAAGATAACTTCCTTTAGAGGAACAATTGCGATATGCTTATGACTTCAGTGGAAACTCCAATCATATGTGGCCCCTTTAGGAGAACAACTGCGATATGCTTGATTGAAACAAATTTTAAAAAGCGATGCAAGTAGGATCCTTGCGTGTTTTAGCCTTTAGCGATTGCGCTTGATTGAATTTTCAATATCGCATGATTTTTAATGCAATTAACGGAATAAATCATTCATTCGATTCTCTGTTAATTGTTTCACTAACACAATTGCATTCTTTTTGATTTAATGAAGCGGATAAATCAATTAAGGGGGAACTACTGTATGTACACTGAACAAAAACCATTCTTAAATCAGGAATTTTGGATTTTCGTTCTAGAGTGCGGCATTTTCAAAAAGTATTTTTGATATAAACATGTTTATTTGAATATTAATAAAAATTTAGCTTTTCATATTTTATTTAACGAAGTAGTTTTAAAATAAAAGTTCTATTTCATAAACGTTTCTTTTTAAAATGAAATTGTTTCTTCTTGATTTTAAAGCTTTGTTTGGGCGAATGTATGCAAGTTTTTTACTTTCCACAGATTTTCCTCGCAAATACACTGAAAGGACTTTTTGCACTATTATATTTAAGCCTCATTTAATTCTATATTATTTTGTTGTATGACAGAAAACATCAATTCACACATTTATTTATTTATTTTCTTTTGTTTTTTACTTAAAAATTTATTTTGTTTAAGAAAATTTCTCTTGACAGCCAGTTTAATGTTGTTTGTTTTTGGTATATTGTAAACTTTTTTTGTTTGTTATTTTTTCTTTAAGATTTACTATTGTTTAATATAAAAAGATTTATTAATTTAAATTAGTTTAAATGTATGCATGTATAATTATTTGTAATAAAAAACAATTACTAAACATAAATGCACATTAGGTTTCTTTTGGTAGTATGTTTTTTTTCAGTGCAACTGTTAAAAAAAAACACTCTTAAAAAGTATAGGAAAATTTTTATGTTAAAAAATTATTTTAAAAGTAATCCATATTTTACATTAACAACATTTAAAGCTAAAATAAATGTTTAAGACATTTTTTTACACGTTACACGTGTTGTAGTCGATGAGTGTTTTTAGATACGTAAAATTAAAGAAAACCAAATTTAAGAATTTTTATTAAGAGTGTGGTAAGGAAATTGTTTCTTACCGAGTTCTCATTTATGTCTATGTTAATGTTGTTTGATTAAAATGTTGTGGTAGTAGCAGTAGTTCTTGCAGCAGATTTGGTAATCTTTTGTTTTTTACGTGTATTAATTACACCGTTAAAAATTCTTAAGTAAAAATGTTTTTGTTTTTATACATTTATAAATTATTTCCTATTTGCTTTTCTTATTTACTTCTGCTTGATAGATGAATGGCCTAATAGTTTGAGTTTTTATAATTTTTTTCTTTAAAATCATTTTGATGCAACATAAATTGCATCTTGTTTTTGTTTGTTTGTTTATGTATAAGAAAAAATATATAATTATAATGTATTTTATGTGTGATTTTTTTTTCTTTTTTGTAAACAATTTATAATTTATAGCCACAGAAATTGTTCACACACATTTTTTCTAGTTTATATTGTTGAACCTAGTTTCATAAGACGGTCTGAATGTTTAACTCTTAAGTGTGAACGCAACGTATCGATGCGACTGTAAGTGGCCGGACAATAAGGGCAATTAGAGCGTTGGGCTGTATGCGAGTGAAAATGATGCCAACGATTTGTTACCTCTTTACCGCAAGAACGGCAACGCCACATTGTGCCAGGATCACGGGACGGTGTAAACATATTGTGATAGGACATTTGATGATGCAAGTTGTGTGCTGATCCTCCCATGCTACCAGTGGTAGAACCAATTGTATGCAATTGATTTAGACTCTGATGGTGGCTGAGATCACCTTGGTGGTGACCGCCGTTTGCGCTTCTCATAATATTCTCTAACAGGTAATCAGTTTTTAAAGCCGCATCCAGATGTAGACCATAAGCCGCAGCATGTGGTGGAGGTGAGTCTGACAGCGATGAAGCTCTCGAAAATGATGATCTTCTAAAGGAAGTTCTCGACATATGCCCTCGGGATACTGTAACCAATAAAAAAAGAAACACACACCACATAATGGGGCGAAAGTCAGCCCAAGAACAATAAACAGAGTGAAAAAGTGTATTTTTTTTATAAATTTGTTTTTAAAGTTTATAAGAAGTATTTTTGAAAAATAAATGCTATTTTTGTTTAGCTTTTTTTTTGTAGGGAGAAAAAAGTGTTTAAATAAAATTATAGAGTGAGCATTAATATAATATAACTTATAGAATAATATGTAATTTAAAGAATTTCCATAAAGTATTTGTATGTGTATTTATGTATGTGTAGAACTAAAACGAAAGTAAAACTAAAGTAACGAAAAATTACATGAAAACAAACAACAAAATCTAAATAAAAGTTATATGTATGTGGTAAAGCATAATTTATTCCTAAATGTTTTAAATATGTAACAACAATTCTAAATAAAAATTAAAATTAAATTTGCGTTTAGCGTTTTTATTTTTAATTTTTGCTTTATGATTATTCCTTTTGAATTGTACGAGTACTTGTATAACTATTATAATATACATATATTAAAATAATACCAGTTAATTTAAATACAAATTTAAGGTCCACTTCAACTTAATTTTAATGTTTCCAAAATACTATTTTTTGGTGATGGCGTTTTGTATTTAATAATGCTTGATGTCAATCCATAGTCGTGTTCGTCTAGTTAAAAATTTTTATTAAAGCAGAATATTAAATTTAATTGTTAATTCAACTTTTTGAAAACCATCATAATCTAACTTGCTTTCGCATATAAAAGAAGTTTTATGCAGCTATTGAAAAATTTCATGACGTAAATTTACTCGTATTCCTTCCGCTCTACAACATGTATTCAGACTTGCTTCGAGAAAAGCTGTTGGATGTGTATAAAACATGAGTGCTATCACACTGGCATGGTTAAAACCAATTATTAAAACCTTGTTTTACCATACAAAATGATTTTGGTAAAACTAATTTAAAAACCCCTTTTTTATTTAGTTTTAAGCAGGTTTTATATGCAACCTTGTTTTCGCTGTGCTAAATTCAGTGCTGCCCAGTTAAAATAACCGGAAGCAGCTCATAATGTTTATGCTAGTTCCAAACTTCTGCACAAAGCTCAAGCAAAACCAACAGTAGATGTTCCAACAATACTCACTCGCCTGATTGAATAGCAATTGCAAAATTATCCATTGCTGCTTTAAACACAAGAGCATTTTTTCTTTCAAAATCCGCTTAAGTTTTTTGTATATAGTGTAACAATCTTGATTTCCAAGCACTTCTTCAAATCCGTTTATAAATTTAAAGTCGGTAGATATTCAACAAAGATTTTGGGAGTGTTGCGAAAATTTCAAAAACATATTATTGTTTTACTCGACAATATCTACCAGAAAAGTAGTAACACATCCCAGGCATTTCGACTTCATTCATTTTTGTCACACAGTGATATTTAACACCATGAAGGAACAACTTTTTTGCATCAATTAAAATGAAGATAACAAACTTCAATTTTTCACAACATCTTGAACATTGAAAATTTCTGGATAATGACCAGCTACTCGTATGCTAAAGTCATCGCAAATGAACTGAATTTGATTTACATCTGAATGCTGCAAGATGTTTTTTTTTATACAATAAAGGGTCCGCCATCTAACGTTTTTTTTCAACTAGTGCTTATTTCGTGAATGGTAACACTTAGCTCATGTCTGATTTGACAGATAATTAGTTTTATCCTTCCGCTGAACGAATATGGTTGTGTATACTCTTGAACAACGTTGGGAAATAGTGCCTGCGAAGAAGATGCCGATTTTGCCAAAAAAAAATCATCTTTTCAGATGAAGCTCATTTTGATCTTGGCGGGTATGTAAACAAGCAAAATTGTCGCATTTGGGGCACAGAAAACCCGCACGCATACATTGAAAAGCCGACGCACCCAAAACGAGTCACTGTTTGGTGCGGATTTTGGTCCAGAGGCATAATTGGGCCATTTTTCGAAAATGAGCAAGGAGTGGCCGTTACAGTCAATGGCGATCGTTATCGGGCCATGTTGAACGAATTTTTGTTCACAAAAATTGAAGGGGAGGATATTGGCAACATTTGGTTTCAACAGGACGGTGCTACGTGCCACACAGCCGAAGCTACACTCGATGTTTTGCGCCCTGTTTTAAAAAAAAGTTATCTGGCGGACCCTTTATAAAGTTCGTTATTTTTCGTTGAGAACAACTTAGTTCTTTTTTTGCAGTTGTTCAGTGTGAACTACAAAGAAGCAAATAAACTGGACAATACAAACAACAGCTGACTAATATCGTCGCTGTTTTAACTAACCGACCTAATTGAATTTTTTTTTTGAAAAACGAGTTAAGTCCTTTACTAGACTTAATAAGTCATAATACACCTTGTCTACAATTTGCATGACTGTAAGCATTACTCTTGTGCCTATATAAGAATGAATGTATAAAACAACCATAAAAGCTGTTCTCCTGTTAAATTTTTAAAATATTAGCTAGGTCAGTTAGTTAAAACAATTATTTGAACAATGTAATAACCGCAAAAAACAAGTTTTTAAGAAAACGAATTTAAAGTTTTCAATTTACACACAACGTAATGGAAAAAAAATTGTGTGTTTCTCCCAAGAATTGAATGTACAAGATATTTATTTCAATATTTTTTTTTATTTCAGCAGCTAGACGTGCAAATAAAAAATTTAATTTTTGTGTTTATGACATTGTTCGAGCAAGTGGGCGATATGTATGTATGTATGTATAGTACGAACAAAAGAACCAAAACATGAATTAGGCCGAACTTGTTCACATCATTCACTTCTCTGAATTGTTCAATCGAACTCGTTCGTTCATGAACAACACAACTATACTAAGGGCCAATTTATGAGTTCCAGATTACAGATTAAATTAACTTTTGTCTTTGTGACGTGAGTTCGCGTATACTTGTACGGCATATTGAGCGTTTTGCTTGAATATGAATAAGAGATGTTCCGAATATTTCCCTCTAACTAAAAGCCTATGTAGTAATTTGGCTAGGTTAGAAACTTACGGCCTGGCCCACGATGTCTACAAGAAAGTTTCTTTGTTTTCAATATAAGTAAGCGAAAGAAATTTTTTTGTCGACATCGTGGGCCAGGCCGTTAATTTCCTTTGAAAGGGATCGAGGTTTTTTGATAATGATATGGCATTCGTAAATAAAATATTGCATTTTTTTTGATGAAGTATGGTAATACTAAGAAATTTTAACTCTCTCTCTCTCTCGCAATGATTTAACATTGTATATACATTTTGTGTTCCTCTCTCGCTCTTGCTGCAACATAAATTGTGATCTGCAACCCAGAAGTCGACTGGGCTCACACACCGCAATTGTAGTTGAGAAACTTTTGAGCTTATGGAAGAGAGAGGAAAATATAATCAAGAGGATAACCATCATATTTTTCTCTCTCGTCCATGAACGAAAAAGTTGCCAATTAAAATTACCGTATGTGAACCGGGACTAAGTAATCTGTGAAACAATTGCTTCTATAGTACAGAACCTATACCAAATGAATTTAGGTAGGCCCACTTCTACAGAAGCTTGTATTCTTCTCTTCTGTATCAAATTGTATACTTTTATTGTATTTTTTTTAGTAGTGTTCACCTTGAGTTGAAATAATGTATGGATACTGCATGACTTATTTCAAATTCAGTAGAGTCTCCCTCTGAACGCCATACAATTTCTTATATCATAGCGCTAAATAATATGTTTTTAAGTTAAATGAATAGAACTTAAGCCCGACTAAGAAATTATTTCTGATTAAAATTCACTATAGTTCAACTAAACATTTAAAATTGTCTCGAATAGAAACAATATTGAACTTTTTCTTAGGCTGGTGACAGAGTGGCCGCTAGAAGCGAAGAGAAGATATAAGCGATAATAGTTTGTGGTATATCATGCTTGAAGGTGCCAGAGTGAACGCTTTATAAGAAAAATGGATTAATTCATGTATACTTTCAATATATTTTTGTGTAAAAAAGGGAAGGAAAAAAATTAAAAAACCCCATACAAAAAGGAAAAAGAAAAATGCCACGGCAAAAAAAAACAAAAACAAAAGGGAAGAAGCTAGAACGTGCTAGAAACCATTACACAACCTGCTTTGAAGCACACAGTAGCTTCTAGCTTCGCTCGCGCTCTGACATATTTTGAGCAATCACATAAGAAACCACAGGCGGCGGTTTGTAGCACATTGTAGCGCCATCTTATATTATAGCTTGTAGCGGCCAGTCTGTCATCAGCCTTAGAAAAGAAAATGTCATTAAATAAAAGATGGCATTATTAAAAATATTGAATTTGTACCATGCAAGCTCGCATGTATCTTATTCTGAAAGTCTAATTTTCGATCACTTTCTCAAACATTTGCGGTTTAGTTCGACAATGTCTTTCAGATCTTCCAAACTTTGCTAGTTTGCTTTCTCAAGCCCCAGAGAAAATACAGCAAATGCGTGCCAACGGATTTATCAAGATACCACATAATCGCAGACTTTTTCTTTTAGTAAGTCGACTGTTGCTTGATTCGTTTGCAATTGGATTCCCAAATAGTTAACAACATGCCTTTATACCGCTCGACATTGACGATAACTTTCTCGTTGGCTTCAGCTTTAAAGAAGATTGATCACTGTGCCGCCGTTGACGCTTACAAGAGCAGAAAGTAAACCTTTTTTTCGCATTTTAAGCATCAAGGATTAAAGTATTCCTTTTTGACAGACGTGTAAGATGCAAGAAAGTGTAGAACGCATGGTATGGACTTTCAGCTAAAGAATTAATGCAGATAATAAATGTATGCAGTGTCATACATAAATTCACAATTGGAAACATTTTCAGTATACTTTCTTAGCTTTTTGCAGTCTGAATCCCTAAGATATTACACATCTGGTATGTTTTCCAGATGGAAAATTTGTCTTCTAATTTGGCAGAATGCTACACAGTGACACAAGCAGTGTTCGAGAGTTTCATCATCCTCCTGGCAAGCTCTACATATTGTATCCTCAACAACAACCATGCAAGTGACTTTTTTAACTTTGTATGTTCTGTTATTATGCTAACT
Source organism: Nowickia ferox (assembly GCA_936439885.1). NCBI lineage: Eukaryota > Metazoa > Arthropoda > Insecta > Diptera > Tachinidae > Nowickia > Nowickia ferox. Next base: position 119,041,585 of record OW387023.1, on the reverse strand, counting down.
AAATTCCGAAGTGTTGTCCTTTTTAAACTTACATATAATCTTAATTGTCTTTTCACTATTATTTGGGTTTCCCCAGAGAATTTCGGTCACTCTCCCAACAGTAGAGTTCTGCCAATCTCTGGTGTGTAGTGCTATAGCCCATTGTTTCAATTAATTTTTAAGTTCTTGAAAAGGTTTGACGTTTTCTATTGTGATGTTATTCAGTAATGACCTCATCTTTGCAATCCTATCCGCCTCTTCATTTACAGAGACACCCTGATGTCCGGGAATCCATATTATCTCGATTTCTTTACAATACCTGTATGAGTTTATCTCGTTGGTATTTCGTTGTCAATTTACTTTAGATATTTAATACCTTCCTTTATTGCACGGAAAATTATCATGAATATATTAATGCTTGAACAACGCTATTACATTATGCAGATTTACTTCTAAAATCAGTCAAAATTCGCACAACTTAAAGACGACTTCTAGATCTTTATGGCGCACACAGCACACAATCGTCCATCTGAGCACACCATCCGAGTTTGTTGACAAGCAAAATAGCCCCATGTGGGGTGGAATAAATCCACAACAGACCCTAAATACTCTATTGCACTGGATATCATCATTGTTAGTATTATTTGTGACATACGGCCAGAAATATTCGAAAAATTGGACCAAAATTGGCCTTTATAAAGACTTAATAATTTTTATAAAAAAGGCAGCTTATACGAGTATTTAGACTAATATCAGAATCCATAGAGAAATAAGTAATTAAATAAAAGGCTATCTATTTAAGAAATGTTTATTGTACATTATTTTATTGTCATAAAAACCTAATTTTATATGCAAAGTTTCAGAAGAATCGATTGAGAAGAGCTTCATATTAAATTTATTTTTAAGCATGGCGCGTCTTCCTAAAGGTATATTTGCAATGTATCAATGTGATATTTATTAATAATGGTTTGCATACGTTTTATGTAAGCTTTCTGTAAGGGTTGCGTTTGAGATCTAGTGGCAATGTTGCAATGTATTACTGTAAAGCAACATGTGTTTAGGAAGTCGCAACTTCACAACACTGAAATTATGAACACAATCAAAGGTGTTCCTCATACTGGGTGGCATCTGATAGGTGATGGCATATGTATATTGGACTACTGTTTTCTGCTAAATAAATCTTTCGTAACATTTTAACGAATGGCGTTCTCACTAAAAAGATCTTTAATATAATATTATGCGCTCATCTGTTTTTATTATTTTATATTGAACTAAAAAATTTATTTCCAACAAATTGAACGCTTTAAACTTTTTTGTATTAGCAAAATTATAAATCTTTCTCGTGAGTGTTTCCAGTTGTTTTATTTTACCTGAAAGTTTGCAAATGACTTCATTTCATAATTATGACGAAGTGCTTTCGCGAGAATAGAAGAGCATCTCTGCTCAAAATTTTAAATGTTTCCTTAAAATGTTTGATGCGTGTAAGCTCCCATCTATGGACGTATTTTTCCGCATCTTTTGCAATAATGAATCTTGTCATGAATAAAATATTCACGTTCAATTTGTTCCTTTTAATTAATACTGAAATAATTTAGATTTTATTTTAACAGTTCGCCGATTCAATTAATTAGTAATGGCGAACAAGTTCCCATTAAAAAATCAGTCGAAGTTGATATATGTATGTTTACGTGAGAAAAATTTATGATAGCGATTTTGTGAACAGGGAACAAAATCCGAGGGAAATTTTATTCACGATAAGGCTGATTATAATGTAATATTTTATTTAATAATTATATTAGTTTTGACTGCTGAGAACTTCGTCAGGATTTATTTAATAATTTATAACTTTTTTAACATTTGTTTCATATTTCGAAGCAAAAGTACATACATACGTGTGACTTAGACCACTTTTATAATTAAGGGTACATACACATGTATGTAAGTTGAATTTGTCTTCATACTTTCAGCAAAAATTTGAGTTTTAGGATATTTTTTGTTTTTTTTTACTTAAATCTATTAAAGAGTACTCGATTGTAAAACAATTAAAATTTTATGAATTCGGTTTAGAGAAGACCAAATAGTTGAACTCCTTTTAACAACGAGAAATTGACTTGAATTCGGTTTACAGAACGTGAATGGGCACTACCGTCAAAACCTTTAATACAAAACCTTAAAACACATATCGCTGATTTACTCAAACAAAGTCATAACTCAAAAAAAAGCAGTTTGCCAGAAAACGAGTTTGAAGTTTTCAATTTACACACAACTTAATGGAAAAAGAAATTTCAATTTTTCTCTCAAGAGTTGAGTAAGCAAGATATTTGCATACAATTTTTACACAATATGAAGAACGATATGAGGATTAACTAAAAAAACCCCTCTTTTGAGTTATGACGTTTTTTAAGTAACTAGATGTAACTATTTAAAAGTTTTGCCTATAAATGACGTAGGACCATGATACGACTATAAAACAAACCCAGTACTAATACAATTCGTTGTTTTAAATTAAAAAAATTACTTACATTCCAGCGTGCAATACATGATATTCGATAATTTAGTTGTTTAAATTATGTGAATTTAATTAAAATTATTTATTTAAAATGCCTCCGTTGCTTTGCTATATTAATTTAAATATAAATAATATGTTTCTAAAACCTTCTCTTTATAGGCTAAAATATAATATTTATTTAAGAAAACATTGAAAAATTAGTCACATTATATTTGTTATTTTAATATTCGAACACTAAGTTTCCATTTTATCTAAAATAGCCACTTTATTCGAAAAATAAAACATTTTATATAAATCGCACAAAGCATTTCCTTAACTATTTTTTTTGGGTGTAACGCCTGTGCGAGTTACCACATAATTATAAAAATATTATTAAAATAATAAATAAGTAATGAAAACCAAATACTTACATTAAAATATAGATAAAGAAATACATAAGTATATGTATGTAAATTTGAAAAAATAAAATAAAATTACAGGAAATTAGGCCGGGATTTTTGTTTTTGCATAGAATAATTGAATATACTTGTAAGCTCAATGAATTATTTCTCTTTTTAAGAAACCCTGTTGGAAGCACAATTTTACGTTCTGTTCGAAGAGATATTAAAAAATCGCTTTTAGAAATAAATTAATTTTTTCAATTTTTGGATTTTCAATGCTGTTTATTTTTTATTTAAATAGTTTATCTGCTTATTGTTCTAATCAAAAAAACTTTCCGATTTTATTTTTTGTGGGTTATAAAATAATTTTTGCTGTGGTTTTTGTCATAAAATATATTAAATATTGTTTAATATCTTGTTTAAAATGCAGTTTTTAAAAAAGAAAACAAAAAAAATAAAAATTTTTTTATTACTTTTATTTTATTTGATGTTTTATTTTTATTTGTATAAAATATAAATATAAAAACTTAATTAAAATTTTTTAGTAATATTTTTTTGTTGTAAATAACAAATGCTTGGCTTTTGTTTTGTTTGAAATTAATATGTATTTTTATTTGTTTTTATTTTTATACTTAAAAATAAATTTATTATTTTTTTAATTAATATAAATAAAACTTAAAACTATATTCAAATAATAAAAAACAGTTTTAGTATTTAATTTTTTTGTGTTTGTTTAATAATTTAAAAAAGAACATCTTTATATATGTATACATATGTATATATGTATCTATTATATTTTTTTAAATTATATTATAGAAAATAATATTTTCTTGTTAATATTAAGCATGTAAGTTAAGGACAATTTAACTAGGTGATAACATAATTAATCTCTTGTGGTTTAATAACATTTTTTGTGAATACAAATGAAAAATCATTGTTAAATCTAAAAAAAGGTTTGTGCCTTTACTAAGAGTTTAGTTTGCTTTGCTCATGACAACTAAATCTTATTGAAATTATTTTAAAATAAATTTTGAGAAACCAAAAGCAGTTAATAAATGCGGCATAATGAAAATGTCGCAAGAAACAGAGCGTTGGCAACGACAGAACAAAAATAAATCCCGAATTATTCAAGGAAACAGTTTGGAGCTACGAATAAACGAAATAGCGTATTTGGCTAAGGTACTTGGGGGGGGGGGGGGTTGGGGGGAGGTCTACTCTGTAATTCGAAACGAAAACAAATGCTTTCGAACTGTAATGTTAATAATATACAATTTGGAAAGCATTTCCTGTCGTTTCGAAATACAGAGTAGACCCTCTGTATATTACCCTCACTTTGGCCTAAGAGACGCAGAGACGCCATAGCAAAATTGTTTTTGTTTAAGTCCCGTTCACACCATGAAGAAAAAATACATGAGTTGCTGCCGCAACTGAGACTGTCGTTGATCAAGTTGGATTTGATATTGCGACAGTGAGAATTTTTGACGGAAATGAACTGTCATGGTGTCAACGAGGCTTTATTCAGGCAAAAACACGTGTGCAGCGTTGCCAAATGTTTATGTTTATTTATCTGTTTTTTTTTTTGCAGATTTTGGGGAATTGAAAATTTAACCAATTCATGTGCTTATAAAAATGTATTTTTCTAAATATTTCAGTTTCTTACAAGTTTTTCTTGATTGGAAATCTATTTTCCGGTACGTTTGTTTTTTTTTCAAGATGGGTTAGTTTTCCTCAATGCCGAAAGTATTGAATTTAGAGGGACACATTGTCAGATTGAAGCTTTCGAGTAACTGCAACCTTCTAATGAACACATACTGCATTTAGGTCACTGCGATACAGAGAGGAATGAAACAGCCAATGAGTTGGTGATAATAGGACCTAATAACTAGACTATATGGTAGATGAGTTCCTCGAAGGGTGGAACACTCGAGGATATCAACGGTTTTCGCATGAGAATTAAGTGGCTTAATGAGTTTTTTTTAGGGAGCAGACTATACCTTTCGTAACTAAAATTTCCCATGAAAACAGATTTTCTACTCAAACATTTTGATATTTTTAAGAAAAGTTTATGGCAACGCTTTACATGCACAAAGTGTTTTTTTAACAGTGTTGAAGGAAGAGAGAGAAATTTTCAATAAAGTAAAATGAAACAGGAATTGTAAAGTTACATTGATGCATAAAACATTAGAATGTATTTGTAATACAGGCCATATTAAATTGATTTTTGATCATTTAAAATTGTTTTTCTTTGCACCAATTGAGGCAATAGAATTTTCTGATTGCCAAGACACCATTAACTAGATTTTTCATTTATTTCCCAAAATTTGCTTTGAATTTTTTAATTCAAATCAGGTATTAATCAAGTCTTGTTTTATAAGTGCACAGTTTTTTTTGTATGCCAAACCAAAAAAAATTTGTTTGCTTTCAGACTGAAATTTCAATAAAATTTTAATCAATATTTCCCAAATAAGTTAGTGTGTCAAAATTTCAGTTTAAAATCATACAAAATGGCAAAATCATTTTCTGTGTTATTGTTACTCACAACAATTTCTTGCATTTCTTTTTTTTTTTTTTTTTGTTACATTTTAAAACTAATTTTAATATAAATTTTATACGATAACAAAAATTTCTTCACAGAAATAAATTGCACAATTATGTTTTAATTTTTTGTGTGTTTGATTACACAACTATTGCAAAAGATATATTTTAAATTAATTAAAAAATATGTTTATAAATATAAAAATGAATTGCTATTTGTTTTAACACTGGTTAAAAAAACGAAATTTATAATTTCTTTGATACTTTCTTTTAATTTTGAGTTTTAAAAGAAAACTAGTGATTTATTGCACATACGTTTATTAGAGTTTCAGTTAATTATTTGATAATTAAATAATGCACATTAAACACATTAATTAGTATTTATTTTTTACATACTTTAGTTTTAATAGAGTTTTTTTTTGCAGCTCGAGAGCATTAATTATTGAGTTGAGAGTTTTAGTGGGGGAAGTTATAAAAGATTTTACACTTTACTGTTATACAGTAGCAAACAAAAAACAAAACATTGCCTTTTGCTTTTGTTACTGGCTTCCACACTCCCTGGCTTTTATAACTTTTCCTTAAACGCTGCAGCTCAAGAGCTGAAAAAACTCTAATGTTTTATTTGGATCTAGCACCATTTATGTATTTTATTTAAATAATTTCTTTTCTTGTTCTCTGTTTCAACATTTTCTTATACTTTTTTTTCTTTTGCTTTACCATAATTATCACAATCTTAAAATAAATTAATAAAAAAATATAAACACAAAAATATATGTGTATTTTTCTTTGCTAGAAAAAATATTTTGTTATTTTGTTTGAATAGTTTGTGCACCAAATATTCTTTGTTCTAATTTTACCATTTAAGGTTTGTTTTTTTAACGCATCATTTGATAATGAATTAATTTAAATTTTATTTTATATTAAATTAGTGTCTTGTTTTTAGAAAACACGCACATTAAGTGAATATTTTTTTTGCTCGTTAAATTTATATTTTTTTAGTAATTGGTTTTAGTAATTTCTTAATATTTACATTTACAAAAAATAAAATATATCCATAAAAGTTATTGGGAAACAGTGTAATTAATAGTGGTGGTGTTTAAGAGGTGGTTATTCATTTGTTATAAATTTTTCAGTTAATTTCTATAGTAAATGGCCAAAAGTTTTTATTAATTTCATTTTCCTTTTAATGCTTTTTATATTAAAATCTTAATTAGAATGAAGACAAAATGCGATATTAATAGTACGAGTAGTATTTTCTTGTTTGTTTTCTCAAAAGCAAGTTATCAGTTATGTACTTAATACTGTGTTGTTTAATGTGTTTTCTTTATTGCACACAACTTCGTTTTTAGGAAATATTTGAAAAATAACTGTCCTAATTATGAAAGTCATATTTCGACTTGGACGTTTTGTGCTAAATTACAAAAATATATAAAAATTTTACATATCCTGCCATAACCGCCAAAAAATCTCAACCGACATAATATTCGAACTGCATTTTTTGACGAAAATAAATTTCTTGCGATCGTAAATAATTGACTATCTCCAAAAATATTATGTCCGAAAATAATGTCGCTTAAGCTTTTTTGGCGGTTATGGCTCGATATATTTATCGCAGTCAAAATACGACATTCTTAATAAGACTAAATAAAAGCAAACATTTGCCGGCTTTAATTTGCATAAAAAAATACAAGAACTTTGCTAAAAATCCATTAATATTAATTTATTATTCTTAAAATAGGCGTTTTGAGTTAGTCGCATATTTAAGTAGGAAAATTAAACATCAGGCGTGGCAACCCCATTATCAAGCATATTTAGCTGCTTATATTTATAAAAACCGGTCAGGGTACAGGTATTTTTAGGTTGACAGTTTTGCAATACCGTCTCTTTACCGAGTATTTTTCATCGCATAAGTCGGTGCTACAATTGAAAATAGTAGACTCAAATGCGTAGAGGAAGCACTAGGAATTATCATGAAACAGTTGATGGAATGGCGATCTCCCGACTTTTAAAAAACTTCGGTGCCGCTGAAGATGATAACTTTAAACCCCTATTGTCGTTCTCCACTAAACTCAGTTTGGTTGTCTAAGAGTTAAACCAACTTACATATTGCCATTGCCAATTCACAACTTAAATAACGTTTGATTTTGTAATGGTCTTGTGTCATAAACTTTTCAAATAAAAAGTAGTTTTGATTCACAAATACCAAAAAATAGTTAATAGTTAGGTTGACTTGCATAAGACCAAACTGAGTTGAGTTGAGAATGGATATAGGGACGCTAAGCTCTGAACAGAAAATATGTCGAAATATGGATTTGTTGCTACTTTGGAAGTCATGAAAATGTCATTCCTCAAGAATGACTTGCATTTTGTTTTTGCTCCGATATATGTATATCTTTAATAAAATGGTTGACAAAGTCCTTTGAAGAAAATTTTTATATTGATGGTGGTATATCATACATGTACATATGTATGTACTGACACAGATATGTAATGCATATGTACACACGTTTGGCGGAAAAAAAAGAAAATGTGAAATTCAATTTTTTCTTTCAAATATCACTTTTGAAACTTTAAAAAATTATAAATGGTGTGTATTGCTTTTTTTAATCAAAATACAACCATTCCTACAGCAACGATTTGTGAATAGTACAGCATAAAAGAAATGTTGGCAACACATTTGCTATAATACGAGTAACAAGCGGCAACTTCGTGTTATTCTTGACAAACAGTTACTTTTAGTTCTCACATTAATTAATATTTTAATGTTAATAATTTAATAAAATAAAATAAATGGCAAAAGTAAATACATAAATGAATATTATAAAGAATATTATAAAGAAATTTTGTTGAAAATTTCATAAAATTTTAAAAATAAGTTAAAAACAAAAAAAAAATGCTTAAGAGTTAGTAATAAAAAGAAGAGGTTATTTAAAATATTTTGTACATTTTTTTAGTAAAAATATAAAAAAATATAAATATATACTATATACATACATATATATGTATATGTATATATTTATAGCGATTGTATAAAAAACTTAATAAAAACTGTCTTAATAATAATAATTTATTTCATTAATTTTTTTAAAGGGAGGTGTGGTTATAAAAAACAACAATTAGTGATAAATAATAAAGTAAAATAGAATCGCAGGGAAGGAATATTGGTTTTTTTATAATTGTTATGTTATAACATTTACTTATTTGTTTAGATGTAAACTTTAGATTTTTGCACAGGAACATTTACAGAGTAAATATTTATTTGTTTTAAAAAGGGCTTTCATAGTATATTTACGAGTATTTATAAAACTAAAATAAAAAAAAAACATTTAGTTGCACTTGAACGGGGACACACACACATATACATGTATATAACTTTAAAAATATCAATAGTTCTTGTTTTAATTAAAATTGACTACTTACTCTTAAGACTCTAGACATTCAATATCAATAATTAATTTTAATTATTATTTATTTGTTTTGACGAAGGAGGGAGTATAGTATTAGCGTGGTTGTTTTTTAGATGTTAAAAATATTGGTTTACGCTAGGGATAGACAAACACAATATACCAAATAAGAAAAAGCTAATGTTTGGAGAGCATTAAGTTAAGCCCTGGAGACAACCAAATAAACTCATCAGTCACATATCGCACATTCAGTTCAATAGTGTCATGACTCAAAAAACTAGTTTTGCAGAAAACATGTTTAAAGTTTTCAATTTACATACAACTCAATGAAGACTTGAACAAATATTTTTCTCTAAGGAGGTGATAGTACAAGCTATTTATATGAAATTTACGTAAGATAAAATACGAAATGCATTATTATTCTGCATTATTAACTCAAAAAGAATTTTTTGAGTTATGACACTGTTGAACTGAATGTGCGATAGTAGTTGAGTGCGCATAGTCGGGGTTTTTCGGTTAAATGCACGCTTTGTCGGCAGTGGCTGATAAAAATCAAAAAGTTTTTATTTCTTATTTGACGGCTGATTATATGAGGCCACCAGCGCAGAAGTGTTGTAACCCACATCTAGTTTTTTAAACAATTGCTCTTTTTAATTATTTAATTGCTTTATTACTTTGCAATATTATGATCTGTGTAAAAACAATGTTCATTTCCATTTTCTTTAGAATACCAAAATGCGGTTTACTCTAATTTGGTTTGATAGTTGGTAACGTAAATTATGTATTTATCACCAGAACAGCAACCAAAAATCGAATGTGGGTTACACCACTTCTGCGCTGATAGTCTCATACATACATATATGATCGTCTACAACTCTGATTGACAAAAAAACTAAGTTTCTTTGTGATTCTTGTTAAGGATGTAAAAGTGGGCGGACAAACAAAAGTTTATATTGCACTTACGAAGTCAAAATACAAATTTTGCTTAACGTGTTCATTTGTACGTCTTCTATAGAGTCCGCCATCTAACCTTTTTTTTTTTTACTAGTGCTTATTTCGTGAATGGTAACACTTAGCTTATGTCTGATTTGACAGATGATTAGTTTTATCCTTCCGCTGAACGAATATGGTTGTGTATACGCTTCAACAACGTTGGGAAATAGTGCCTGCGAAGAAGATGCCGATTTTGCCAAAAAAAATCATCTTTTCAGATGAAGCTCATTTTGATCTTGGCGGGTATGTAAACAAGCAAAATTGTCGCATTTGGGGCACAGAAAACCCGCACGCATACATTGAAAAGCCGACGCACCCAAAACGAGTCACTGTTTGGTGCGGATTTTGGTCCAGAGGCATAATTGGGCCAATGAACAAGGAGTGGCAGTTGCAGTCAATGGCGATCGTTATCTGGCCATGTTGAACGAATTTTTGTTCACAAAAATTGAAGAGGAGGATATTGGCAACATTTGGTTTCAACAGGACGGCGCTACGTGCCACACAGCCGAAGCTACACTCGATGTTTTGCACCCTGTTTAAAAAAAAAGAAGTTATCTGGCGGACCCTATATTAAGCGACAATCATGTGGCACTCTGATTGACGGGTTGGTTCGTTCGTCTCTAGGGTACTTTCTACTCTATTTACTCTGTTAGAGCTATAAAACAAAAATTTCGCTTTGCACTTTTGCATGAAGTAAAAAAAAAGATTAGCGTATTCACAAAAACTAATTTTGATTTGCAAAAGGTCTACAATTTCAATTTTGTATGGAAATTTATTTTTTATGAAAAAGTTCGAAATATTAGTCTATTAAATTATAATAAGGTTTTAAAATGTTTTTCTGGTATCGAAATCCATTATCCATTAACTCCTCTGCATTATGTAGGAGCGAAAGAAAAATATTCGAGCCGAAATTGAAAAGATCGAAAATTACTCTTGGTTGCCTTTAGGATACATATGCAATAAATTTCAGCTAAAAAGCGTGACTATTGTTTTTAAAAATTTAACAAACTTATTGCAACAGTTGACTTTTGATATATTAAAGTGCTAAATAAATAAATAAAACCAGTATTTGAACTTAAACGCCGCCGCTAAAATATCTACGTGGTAAAAGCTTTTTAACTTTTTACTAATTTTATTGAAAATTATTCAAATTAAAACAATTGCAGTTTAAATTTTAACCTTTTATAAATTTTTAGCAGGTTTCATTGAACATTTTTACATGTACATAATTTTAATGTCTGACGGTGGTATTCGCGGCGGCACTACCGCCTTGAAATTTTACCAGCACGGGAGATTTTGCAAACAAAACAAAAAACAGCTGTTTTAGCGTTTGCAAACATTTGCATGGGCAATTCCACAGCTACTATTTCCATTGAGTTTTCTTTTTACTAAAGTTAGTAAAAAAAAAGTAGTTAAAAAGACACAAATAAAACTGTATGGATTGCATAAAGAACGCATAATAGTGACGTCATACGATAGAAGTGAACTTTTTTGTGGAAATGCTCATATAATATGTACTACATTTCAAAATTCTATTTGTCTATCCCTGCTTTAAGGGATTCAAGAACTACAAAACATGGTGTTAATAACATAGTTCTCGTTCACCTACATGCAAATTATAGTTTTTAAATTTAATTTTAACTTTTTGTTATTATTCCTATCCTATTAATAATAAAATCTCATATAGTAATTTAATGTGTTTTAAAATTCTTTTTGCCAGTATTAGTAGGGGTTTTAACATTTTTTGTCTCGCCTTCTTTTTCTGGGTTATAATTACTATTTTTTGTTGTTGTTTTGTGTTCATATATCTAAAAAAGGAAAAACACTGAGAACAACTTTTGAGAACAGTAGATATTTAACAACATATTACTAAGTTTAACCACAATGCAGTTTTAAGAATAAAAGAGATTATTACACATTAGAGTTTAATTTTATAAATTGCACTAAATCTGCTCAACAAAATTGTATAGATGTCAATTAATGTACGAGTATGCAGCTGTTCAATCTGCTAAGTATTTTGTAAATGAATGATTTGTATATAATTTCTAATTTAGTTCATGCAGCTTGGGAATTTTGGCAAAAGTATTTTATCTAAATTTATATTTATTAAAAAAAATAATAACTTTTTTTCTAAGAAACCATTTTCAGATATATTGTGCTTAAACAACTACTTTAATATACATATGTATGCCATCCAATATGAAACCTTGTTTGCAAAGGATACTCAATTTATAATTCAGTTTGTCACTCTTATTTTGTATTTAGTGCTTTTAATATTTTGTTTTATATTTTCTTTTACTAGTGCAATATAAATAGTGTAATTTCATTAGATTTGCTATTTTTACAAATACATTTTCAATTAACAAATTGACTGTTTAATTTTTTTTTTATATTTATTTCTATGCAATTAAGTTAACAGCATTTCCAAAAAATCTCAATAATTGAAAATGTCTTCAGGGTCGAAAATAGAATGTCTTGGTGAAAACGGCTAAAAAATGGCTGTAATGTCATCTTTTAAATGTATTTACCATAAGAAAATTTAAATAAATTTTATAAATGTGTGGCAAGAATTTTGTGTTCAAAAGTTTTAACTTATTTTCATGTATGAAAGGCTTATTGTAATAACATCATATGTCACGCAAAATCATTTTGAGATAATCGACTTTAAAGTTAAAAAAAAGTATTAAAAATAGGTCTTTCATGACATTATACTGTACACCCTTTCAGGAACTCCTTTAAAATGACTACTATCGTTGGACAACAGCAACATAGCGGAAATCGTTGTTTTCAAAAGCAAAACAAATTTCAGTATAATAAACTAACTTATCGAATAGTGTCTGCAATTTCTGCAATCATTATGACACTTTCAATAATTTAAAAACACATTTTTTACAGCAAAAACCTCATAAGCCATATGAATTAAATTGCTAAATTTTTTCATTCATAAGTCACCAAAATTAGGGGCCAATTTCACGATGTCGACAACGATCGAAAACAAATTTTCATATTTGGTTGTTGTTTCAAATGTAAGTGTGCGAAAAGTCGAACGTTGTCGACATCGTGAAATTGGCCCTAAAGAAAAAAGTTATATCTCCTGGGTTTTTCATATTTATTCATTGTACTTCACAAAACGTCTTTGTATAACCACACCTTCATGCTTGATTACAACAAATCATGACTTGCATACATAACTTCTTCAAAATTCAAAATTTTAAATTAAGCTGTAGAAAATTCACAAAAACATTGAAATGTACTCGTATAAAGTCAATTATCGTCTAAATCAGAAAGTAATTGGAAAATATCTCAAATCTTTTGAGGGGATGTAGGAAAAACACATAAAACCAGTTTATACAACTTTGGTGGCTTATGATGTTATTAAAATAAGGCTTTCATGTTTAAAAAGTTATAGCTTTATTATACAAAGTATATAAAAGCATAATAATCGACCCTATTATCGTTTGATTGTCGTTTTAAAACGACAGAAAAGAGCGACAATTTTAAATTGAAAATTTACGGAATTACCCTGGCACCGTGTTACCCTACTACAGTATTAACCTAGTACCGTATTACCATTTCAATATAAAATGATCGTTTTTATGCGTTAATTTAAAACAATACTCTAACGAGAATAGTTCCGAATATTATTATTATTATTAGAATTAGAATTGTCAACAAAGCTTAAAATTTACGAGGTTTGAAAATTCGAAAATCGAATGTTGAAATTAGGAAACTGTTTGATATATTCGATTAGCAATAAACACATCATGCCCCTATGTATGTATTGCTTAAGCTTTTAGCTAGGAATGATTTTTGCCGATATCTATATTATATATAATATAGGCATTGAAATACCACATCGTACATTCCATGAATTTTCTGCCAGAAATTGTAGTTTTTCGATGTTTTTAAAGGCTCTATCTAATCAGTTAATTACAAATACATTATAACTTCTGCATTTAAGCAAGCTTAGGAAGATCCTCAACAGATTCGTTGGTGAGAATGAAAGCCACAACTTCCCGACTTCATGAAAATTCGTCTTTAATATTTTGTTTCTAAATTGATTGTGGATATAGTTCCCGCTCAAATGATCAGTGCGACTCATCCATTCGTTAAAAATTACTGTGAAACATTATTATTTTTCAATCATGAAAAAGTGGGTCAGCGTTCGTTCATTAAATGAACTTTTGGATCCAAGCTTAGTGAAAGCAAATCAAAAATTCTGGAATGCTCATATGTAGATGTGGTACATTAGGGTAAAAATTCACAAATGATTGATTCAAAAAATTTACTTTATCACATATTCACCCTTATCGGGAATAAAAAAAAGCTCACGTGAAATGTCTTCACTTTCCCTAAAATTGTGATCGACAATGTTTGCGTTTTTGTTGTGTTCGTATAATATTTTATAATTTTGTTCACCATTTTTTGTTCACGGGAAATATTTCACGTGAGCAAGTTGTTCGCCTTTTATTCTCGATAAGTGAAATTTATTTGCTGGTGGTTAAGCATTGTCTATATGCATTTCATTATTGCTTTAACAAACCGTCAGCAGAGTTCAACCACACATTTTGAACAGTGACAGTCTTTGCACAGACTTTCAAAAATCATTTGAGAATTCACAAATAATAATATTTTTGAAAATCAGAAGAAAAAAAATAAACGTATTTTTCTATCAGTATTTCATGTTCGTGCTTAAATTTTCTTTTTGCTGTGACCGAATGTTAGCTAAATAAAACAAGTTTTTGAACATTTCCCCCCTAAATTAATCATACATACATATGTATGTATGTATGTGCTCTTAATTATGAAAGTGGTCTAAGTCATATGAATTTTTGCTTCGAAATATTACATAAATCTTAAAAAACTTTAATAAATCTATATCTGTATATAAAAAATCATATTGTACAACTACAGCAATCTACTAAATATCTCGGCCAAAGAAATATATGACTTAGAACACTTTCATAATTAAGGGCACATATGTATGTCTGTAAGGATCTTAAGATTCTATAGTTTAATTCTGCTTGAACATTTTAAAAAGAAGATTTTCGCATTTTTCACAACATCAAAGCTTATACTGTCTCAACATTTCTTGAAATTTTTAATGGAAATGGTGTTCCCAATTACAGCAAGTCTCAATATTTTTTTTCTTGAGTGTTACCAAAATGTAGTTTAGAAACTTGAATCTATGCTGACTTTAAATACAAAGTCAAAATGTCTTTAATCCCTGGTAACCGGTGTGTCTTTTGCATCCAAACAAGTACCAGCAGGTGCCAAATTCTCATTTGGTTTGCTAGGAATTGTTAGTAAATTGCCCAAAGTGTCATCCAGTTGTTTACTAATATCAAAATCGGAGGAGGAGCTTTCAGGTAAACTTCTGCTTAAATCTTGCAGCTTTTTCATACTTTGTGTGCCGTTCAAAGTTGCGGCAACATTATTGGATTCGTCATTATCATCACTTTCAATTAGATTAAATGTGGGTATGTTGTGATGAACATGGGAATAGTTATCGTCATCGGTATCTCTTCGGCGCTCGGTGTTATTGCTGTTAGCATTTCGCATTGAATTGACCATAGTTTGTGCTCTTTTCAAATAGTCCATTTGGGCTTCTCGATTAGTGGCTGAGGACGTGGAGGATGTTGAGGTGTTGCCGAAATATTGGTTATAGTAATTGTGTAAAGTGTTATTGGCTTGGGGTGTAAAGTTTGCGGAGTTGGCGCTGTTGTTGTTATTGTTGTTGCTATTGCTACTGGAGTTGGTGCTGTGGTGGTAGAGTTGTTCTTCTTCAAAATTCCAAGCAAAAGGATTCCCTGCGACTGCAGTATTATTAGCAGAGGAAGATGCAGCTGTTGCCGCAGTGGCAAGTTGTTGATGGGCGTTAGATGTAGTATGAAGGGACTGTTGTGGCAGCAAAGCCAGAGTTGGGGATGGTGGCGGTGCATAGGCATTCCCTATTAAGTTACCATAATTCCAGCCTAGCAAAGACCGATATCATTCATTTGCGGCGTTATGCGATTGTGGCTGCTGATGGATAACTGTTTGTGCCAACAGTTGTGACGCTTGCGCTTGCTGCTGATGTTGCTGCGGGTGTAGTTGCTGCATTTGTTGCTGTAACAAGTGCTGAGTTTGTTGCGTTAAATTGTGCGCATGTTGCTGCATTTGTTGCTGGTGATGTTCTCTTTGCTGTTGCTCTCTCTGCTGCTGCTGGGCCACATTGAAGGCCGCCGCCGCGGCTGCCGCAGCCATAGCAGCTTGTGATGCAGCCGCCAGCTGTGTGGGCGTGGGTGAGTGTGTAGCGGTAGCGGAGGCAGCTGACATTAAATTTTCAAACTTTCTCGTATCCGGATTGTACATGGGGTGTTTGAATTTACAATGCGTCCGCAAGTTGTCACTGCGGGTGTAAGTGGCTCGACAAAGGGGGCATTCGAAACGACCCGGAAAGTGTACATGATAATGATTTCGTATGTGCGTCACCACTTTGCCACACAATTTACACCGATGCAGATTACAGCCTCCTGACAAACGTTCGAAGGTTAAACGCATGTGCCAGGCTTTTGAACCTGATAAATGTGCGACCCCAAAAACGGAGTTTGTTTGCAGGTGTTTTGTTTTTGTTTGTTTCGATATTTTAGGAATGTCAAAATGTTATAGTATTGTTTTTATATTCATTTGATAGGGTTTTGACATATTTTTGAGTTTTATTTTGAGATATTATTCGCACGCACAGAGAATAAAAAAGAAGAGAAAAACAATGTTTTTGTTGATGATTTACAAGAAACAAAACATAAAGATAAGAAAAAATGCTTAAAATTTTAAAGAAAATACTTAAAAAAAATTTACAACAAAATGATATTAGGGACATGTACAAATTCGGAAAATCAAATGGAAAAGGGAAATAGAAATCTTTATAACACGTTCAGCTTAGAAAAGAAATATTTGTATGTATGTAAGTATAAAAACTTAAATAAAGGCAAATAATTTGACCGAAAAAACAAAAGACGAAATTTTTTTAAGTGAAAATATAATATAATAAAACATTAACATAAACACGAATTTTAGAGAAACATGTGGAGAAATACCATTAGAAAGGGAAAGGGATAGAACTTTAATATTTCCTGTGTTAAATCAAATATGTAAATGTTTTTCTAAAGATGTTTTTTCTTTATAGTTTGAGCGTTATGACAGTTTGCGCAATAAATTGTACAATTTTTTTTCTTTTTCGTCTTTTGCATAAACGAGATTTTATATAAAAAGTTTCGCAACAAAATCGATTACACCCAAAAAGTGTGCAAATTTGTTTAGGAAAAATTTTGAAACATTTGTTTAACACCAACCAATACACATACTATTATAATAAGAAGGGGCGGGGTGGTGGGGTATGGCAGGTTCAAAATATATTTGCTCTCTTTTTGTTTCGGGATAACTTTTACCTATTACATATGTTTGTATATATATAATACTAAAACTAAACTAATATATTTAGCTTAAATTAATTTTTGGTTATTAAAATATTATTATTATTATTATTTACAAAAAAAAGAAGAGAAAACCGTTTTTTTTTTTGAAATTAATATTGTTTTTAAATTTATTGCATTATTAAACCCACTCCATTTTTAAAGGTTTCTTTATTTTTAAATGTTCTTGTTTAAAGTAAAATGTATGTATGTATTTATGTTCAATTAATATAAGTGATGAGAGATATTAATCTGTTAAATTAAGTTATAAAGTGTGAAGTGTGTGTTTAATTGTTTTTAGGTTTATTATTAATTAAAATGATGATTTTAATATAATTTTTTGTTCGTTTTACATATTCGATATAAAACCCAAACCACTAATGTTTTAATATTTATTGATATTTATAAAAATATTTTATTTTTTTACATTAAAGTGTTTAACCTTTAATATTGGTTGAATAGAAAAATAAATAGAGGCAAAAAAAAAAAAATAAAGAATTATACAACGGTAGTGGGGGCGGGATCTCTGAAAATTGTTATGGTTATTAAAACTGTTTTCAATCACGATATTTTAATTCAGTGAAATAAGTCGGCTGGTCGTTTGAAAATTTTTATATTTGAGAGAAAAAATATAGGTATGAATAAATAAATGTAATAGCGATAGATTAAAGGTTTTCACAAAGAAAAAAATTAACAACACTTGTCAAGGAAAAAGTATGTGCACGCAAATATGTATGTATGTATATTTTCTTTGTAGCAGGATTATAATTATAAACGATTAAGCATTTTAAGTAATTCTTCTACAAGTAGCCTAGATAATTTATATGTATAGAGCTCAAAATTGGATTAAAAAGATAGCACTTCAAGTCTACTAATGCAGAGGGTGTGGGGTGTTGAAGGCTATCAAAGGTTCACTGGCTTGCGAGCGAAATCCTTAATTACTCAACTGGTCATTGGTTCATTTAATTATTTAAAACAAACTTTTTGCAAAGAGAGTTTGCAAACTATGGTTGCCCAAAAAATGGGCGGGGGTGACTAAGACCATGTGCCCATGTTGTTATAAACAGTATTTTTGCGAATGCTTTTGTGACTAAATAATAAAAAGCAGCGTAATAGACAACAAAATTCACATAAATTCCATTGGCGTAGCTAGAAATTTTTGCAAGGAGGAGGTCATAATGACTGGTGATTTTCATGAGTAATATGAAAATAAATAACAACCGCAATTCTAGGGAGGGCAATGTACCCAAAATGGCTTTTCTACGCCTTTAGTCGAATCAATCACCAAATGCGAGAGAGATGCAAAACTCTTGAAGCACAAACACCAAACTCTACCCTGACCCCACTTAAAAAATAATTACGACGAGGCGAGAGCTCTTCTTCAGGCCACAGCAGGTTTACCACTTTATTGGAAATATATTTAAAGTTTTGTATTTCATATAAAAAAAATATTGGAATATAATGAATGGGTTAAAAAAACAAGACAGCTGTTATGGCGAGTACACACTATGGCATTTTGTGACATCGAAATAGTGTGTACTAGTGGCAACGTTTCTCAGTTCCGATATTTTTCGTTGTGTGGCATTGCTTTCCATATAAAAACATAATGTGAACGGCGTTGCACACATTCTGAAAATGACACTACAAGATGACAACACAACAAATGCCCAAAGATGTGTACTCAGCCTTAGTTAAGAGTTGTTAAAAGAGCACTACGAGAAATAACAGCTCGTTTTCACTGTTGAGCCATATTTTATAAAAGTGTCCCTTCTTAAGTTATGCGCTATGGCATCTCTATGCAAAACTTGTCACTTCCGCAATTGAAATTGTAGGTTCTGACGTTTTCACTATCTAAACTTCTTATGAAATATTCCACTAAGCCAACAAGAGCAATAAGGAAAACACATTTTGCAAAAATGGTAACAAAATCTAAGAATTTTTCCGCCTAACTCAAATGTGGCAACTTTTAGGCCACCCTGCAGTGCTGATATTTATGCGAAATTCAATTGTTGAAGCAATTGGCTGCAGTGCGAAATCCCACAATGATAAGCAAAAATTTTTGCTTTGCGAAAGAATATTGAGCCAAAGTGCGAACTTTTACAAAAAAGTTTTGTGCTTTCACACCGACGAAAGCACAGCCAATTACACCTCGGCGACAACAATGCGTGCTGGTTACTTGGCAAAGAAACAAGAACAACTTGTAAGACCTTTCAAAGCTGTTCTAAAGTTTAGAAGGATTTTATTGACTGTTTCTAGCAGAGATAATAAAATATGCTTGTATCAGCGTTTCACTTTCGGATCACAAGTTCACGATCTTATTGAATTCCTTGGGAGCTTTTTTTACTGAGCGACTTTACCCCAATTTTCGAAAATCAAGTTTTTATAATATTTCAACGTGTTGAGGGTCTGGGAGTCGATTCTCGCGATGATGTGCTTATGGATATATATTTTTTTTTTTGAAAAACAAACACAACCCGCGGAGCGATTAGCTTGTCTGCAGAAAACACCCAGGGTCTATGGCGGGAATCGAACCCACGCCCTCTGGACTGAGAGGATAACATCGCTATCACTCAGCAGCAGGGGTACCCTTATGTGTGTGCATATATGTGTGTGTGTGTGTATTTATGTAGGCGTGTGTTTGTATAGGTAAAAATATAACTTAAGAACGGTTCACTTGTCGCTTTTGCAAATAAAATGTTTGTTCCCACACACTATATATTTTGATATTTTAGGCTTAAATACTGTGCGTCCATCTGGAAGGCAGCTTCCAGAAAACGCATACTTTTTTGCTGTTTTAATTGCAAAGACTCTACTTAAAAGGCAATCGTACACTTACTTTTTCCTACAAGTGTTTCGATTTGTTAATAATATTAATATGATTTTTCTGTTAAAGGGAGAATATTGTCCAGTTAAAATGAAAAACAGGAAATGATGTTGTTTTAAATTAAGAAAAATAATAGAGGAAATTAGAGAAATAGGCGAGAAAGTATTGTAGTTAGAAGCTAAACGAACTAACAACACATCGAACATATTTTCAACACCCCTCCTTCCTAAAAATGAAATGTTGAAAAAAAAGCTTTATTATTATGTATGTATTTCAAATTTAAAGCTCAATAACACAACAAAACTTAAACTTAAAAAAAGTTTGAATTTGAAAAAATTTTGATTATTTTTTTTCATTTTACGGCCAATTCCTGTAACTTTATTTGCTTTTAACATTTGAAAAAAAAATTATATATATTTTATGTTTTATTTTTGTTTGTTTTTGTTTCATTGAAAAATTAATATAATATGAAATAGATAATTAAATACTTAACATTCATATACACATAGAAAAACTTACCGTGATATTTTGTTTAAATAAATTTGTTTTTAAAGAAATAATTATTATGTGTGGCGACTTATAAATACAAAAAATTATAATGTTTAAAAAATAGTTAAAATAAAAAAGAATTAAGAAATTAGTTGTCAATTTAGTTAATATGTTTATAGTTTTCAGCTAAAAATCGTTTCTCGCTGAATTCCGCTAAAGGGCTCATTAAAAGCTTTAATTTTACTCTCGTAATTAAAACACCTGTTTGTTTTTGTTTTATTTGTTGAAATTGAAAGAAGTTTTATTTTTAATTAATTAAAAGTTTGGTTTTTCCTTGTTTTTTTTTCTTTTTGTTTGTTACTAATCAAGTTTAGCATATATTCTGTTGGTTTTTATTTCATAATTTAATTGGTTTGAAGTACTTTAATTAATGTTGCAATTTATTATTTTATATTTATGTATGTTTTTGTTAATGTTACAATTTATTCAATTATTCCTTATATAATCGGGGTTTTTCTTTTATTTTCTTTATTTTTCATTTCTTTGATAATAGTGAGCTTAACTTTGTTAACTTCCCTAAAAAATAATTATCGTTTTTAATCCCATTTTAATTAAAAAGTTCGAATTTCTAGGAAATCCTATACAAAAATTTGGAATTTTTCTGCTTCTGTCATATTTTATAGTTTAATTTAAAGAATTCTCTTTTTGTTGTTCTATGTACGAGATTAAATGTGTTTTAAAATAAGGTGGGTTACGTTATTTTTTTTTCAACATACTTTTTCCGAAAATCTATTTATACTTTCTGGAAATTTATTTTCACAAAGAGGTTTTATAACAAACACATTTTTACTACTCAAAAGGGAAAAAAATCTAAATATTCTGAAAATGTTACAAACTTAATTCGTTGTGTAGTTCAACTTAATTTACATTTCTTTTGGTTGTATGTACAACTTTGCTTGCGCCACCGTTTTCTCACTTTCAATAAGTTTTATCTAATTCGCATTAAGTCCTATTGTGAAAAACAATTCCTTGTTTCCACATTAAAAAAAAAATCATTTGCAATCTCTCTGGTAAAATAAAAATGCTGGAAACAAAATAGATAAATTCGAAAATGAGAAATTCTCCCTCACTTTTTATTGATGTGCATCGCCATCGTTTTTGAATAGAAAGTTTTTATGGTTAGAAAAAATTAATTGCGGAATATTTACATCTGGGCTGAATTTGTTTAGTGATTAAAAAGTGATAAAAAAAAACACTTTGTGGAACTTCCAGCATCAGCAGACAATAATCGTAGTAAGTAATTTTCATGACTTTCAAGCCTCTTGGTTATTCTTTACTTATATTTGTACACAGAGAGAATAGATTGGTTAAAAATCTGTTGGAGCAACAAATATTTAATTATGTATTTCAATATTCCATATTTGCTATCAATTATCAATCAATTGTACGATTTTTTTATATTTATAAACAAAAAACCATAATTACAATGTATATAGAATTCCCACAATAGTCTATTTGGTAATAACAATTGATTCCGTTTATTTCTAATGACCATTTTAAAGTATTGGTAGACACAACTGAATTAAATTCATGTTAGAAAGCAACGTAACTGAATATTGGCTTTTGAAATGAAAAAAACTATTCCTGTAAACAATATTTAATTTGAAAAAAAAAATTCGGTTATTGTAACTAACAAATCATTTGCCGTCGTGCTGAAATTCTATTGAAATAAAAGAAAAGAAACTTAAATACTTTTTATTGATGTTCTCAACCGAATTTTTTATTCTGAATACAAAAGAAAAAACATATTTTGTTGTCGCAATTGAGTTATTCCTTATTTTTGGAAAAAATTTTTATGTAATAAACAAAAAATAAAAATAATATAGAAATGTCACATAAAAAATAAATTTTGCAGAATAATTACACAAAATCTCGATTCAGTCGTAACAAAAGAGGTAAGGACATTATTATATATATCGCAAAATATTCGAAGTGTTATTACTATTATTCTGAAGTGAAATTGTTTGTGCAAAAAATATGTACTTTCTTGATAGGAAAATATCTCTGTGTAATAAAGCCGAATATCGGCAACGGATGTTACAATGCACCACGCGGAACAAACATTTTCACATTTCATTCAATTGAGAATATAAAAAAAACTTGGAACAATATGCGATAAATATAATAATGTACTTACCATTTTTATTCTGCACAAATTGTTTTTATGAATGTATGTACGAATGTATGTACATATATGAGCCATGTCTACCAATGATTCCTTTAGAAATACCAATTAAATTGGTTGTATCAATTAATTATTTCGATAGTCATAATTAAAATTTCATTCTAAAAATTCACATATCGCTACTGAAAAATTGGTGCTTACAAAAGCTATATTCGTTCATTACAACAGAATTGTGTATTAGTTGTTGGAACCGACAAAATTCGATTGGCTACAAATTCGGTTATCACAACAAATCTGTTTTCTCTGTGTATATTTAAATTTATGAAACATTAATCCAACAGGGGAAGGTGGCCATTAAAATCAATTGGAAGAAGCCTAAGCGAATGTAATCGAATGCAATTTATGAATATTAGCAGATTCATGAAAGAAAAATGTCTATTAATGAGCGAAAGATAAAGTGAAACCACTGCCGCGATCCCAGAGACCCACAGTCCACCGCATGATTTTGAAATTCCATTCAAATGAATAGTATGATTTTTAAAAATCCTGAAGATAACGCAAAACTGTAGAAAACTTTTGTGACCAGCAACAGCGACAATATTTGGAATTAATAACACACGTTGTTACATTAAGCGAGAAAACGGCAGAAGCAAATTTGAACTGTTGTATTTATAAAACAAGAGACATTTGTTATAAGAAAAACACGTTATAAATTCAACACACTTGCAAGAGAGTGTTAAACAAGTTTCTCTTATTGCTTGTGTGTCTGATTTGTATGTATCTCTGTTTTTACAGTAACATATTATTTATTAATTTATTTCGTTTTATTTTGTTTATATATCTTACTATTTCTTATTTCTTTAAATAGTGTTAAAAGCTCAATGTGTAATCGTTTATTTATGTATTTTTTTATTCTTTAAAATCCCTGTATAATTCAAAAACAAATTCAGTAACCCTCGGCGACTAGCCAAGACAACATATTGTGTGGTCAACTCTTGCTTTCAATATAAATTAAATAACAAAAAGGAAATTTATTAAATTTTTTTTTTCAAATACGAAAAAATATTGTTTAATATTTTACGTCTTTTTTATAATTTTTAAAATTTCTCTAGTTTTAAATAAAGTTTAGGACGGCAGAAAGAACAACAAAAACTGTATTAAAAACAAATTTTAACTAAGATAAGTAAAATAAAATCAATATATTATCTTTAATATCATTATCTAAGTCAATCTCACTCTCTTACTCAAGGTGTTATTTCACTGTGTGGTAAGACTTCATTTGCACGATGATTTTTTAATTATTTTTTGATACAATTTATATTGCAATGAAAAAAAATCATGGTGTAAATGCAGCCTTGTTGTTTTTCTTTTCTTAAATTTTGTACTGGTATTTTTTTT
This sequence comes from Nowickia ferox, assembly GCA_936439885.1. NCBI lineage: Eukaryota > Metazoa > Arthropoda > Insecta > Diptera > Tachinidae > Nowickia > Nowickia ferox. Next base: position 119,017,435 of record OW387023.1, on the reverse strand, counting down.
AATTTTAATTTTACAATTTTTATGTGATTTTTATTATGTATTTTAGCTAAATTCCTCTTTTTTTACCTATAAAATTAGAAATTATTGCTATAATTTTTGTTTGTGTTAATAATATACATATGTATATCTGATGATTTTATACATATACATATGTATATATATATTATATATATTATATATATATATATGTATATATGTACATCTGGTTTTGTACACATATAGATTTTTATTATGTGTGCATATCTTTAAAAACTCTGAGCAACAAATTCCTAAACAAATTAAATTTCTTTCGGACCTTCCTTCACACAAAATTTTAACTTTATGAAGATGTTTTTCATTCGAAACTATTTCGAAAATAATTTTTTCCGTTTTGATAAAAAATTTTTATTATATTTGAAATTTGGCAAAGATGTTGGTTGCCAGCGAAGACAAGTAGAGAACAAAAAAATGCTCTTGTAAAATTTATTCTAACAAGGAAAAATTTGACACTTATTAGTTTTAATCTTATTTGATGTTCGGTCATGGCTGGATACCAATTAAATTAGTATTAGTTTTTGTTAGCATCGAAAATTCTATGAGACAAAGTTTTACATTCGCTGTCATGTTGTGCTCACATTCAGTGATCCCATGTCAAAGTTATTTGTCTTAATGAAAGATTGACAATCTCTCCTGTCAGCTAACAGGAGACAGATTCGCATACTTGTTTTGTTTTTTGTGGTCCAATTCTCATATCAGTATCAATTTTCAATTCTGACTTTCATTGTTCAACAACTCTGGTTGTTTTCAATATCACTGTATTTAGTTTTAAAGCCGGGGCACAATGAATCCGTCATACGTTAAACTTCGTCTTTTTCAACTGACAGCTAAAGGCTGGTACTCTGTTCAAAGTTGTGACAAATTTTCAGCACCATTGATTATTTCGCGTGAAAAATTTGACATGTACTAAATGTAGCCCAACTCGCGGTTTTTTTTTATAAATTTCTTGCTTTTATTGCTTGAAAGTATGCAACATTGTTAAAATTCCGTGCGAAAAAAGCACTGCTCATGTTGTTTGGCAGCTAAACTAAAATGATGCCAGACTAATTTTGCATGGAAAGACATGATTTTACGTATTTTTCACAACAAGAACAGAGTACTACTTTTGCGAATTTATTTCGCAAATATTTTACACCAAATACTTTTATATGTAGTTTGACAGCATTTCGCACGAAATTGTGAACAGAGTACCAGGCTTAAGTTGAAATACATGGTTTCTTATGAGGTCTGTTACATTCAGTACGTGCCCGTCAACGCAAAGTACAAAAATTGGTCAACTTTTAACTTTTTGCGTACGTTGAGTAGTTTGACAGATATTGGTTGGTTTTTTTGGTTTCTTCTGATTTAAGTTTTTGTGTTTTGCGGCAGAAAAAATAAAATAAAACAAAAGAACTAAACGAAATAAATAAAAAAAGTTGAATTTAATGAATAAAATGGTGAATCAACTTATTGAAGCTGTTCAAATGCTTCCGTATATAAAGTACTCATTGTGCCAACCTTCTCCGTCGTTGTGTTTATGTCAGTTGTAAAAGGCTAAGTTTAACGTATGACGGATTCATTGTGCCGCTGCCTTTAGTCTCAGCTGTTAGAAATAGTTACTGTGAATGGAATTCACAATAGTGGACCATAATAACAAATGAAAATTTGTTCTATTGAAAATTTCTCGTAATAAGGGCCTCTATTTATTTTCAAATTAAAATCAGAACTATATATGTAAATATAAAAAATATATGGGTAATTAATTTAATATAAATTAGAACCAGTTGATGAATACTAAATTTATTAGTTTTTTTTTGTTGGCAGCACCGAAAAGTTCTGAAAAAGTCGCTTTTTAAGCAATGTCTAAAAAAATTAGCTATTTTTAATAGCAAAAAAGCGATTTATATTCTTTTAGATATTTTTAAAGGTGTCTAAGTTAAATTACCCTCGTTGTTATTTAAACATTGTAAAACTTTACTTCATGATAAACTTATGAGATTTAAGGTCATATTTTCTAAATTTATATTTCATATAATTCTATTATATTATTTCCTTTTATGTAAAGCGCCATTATTTCCTTTCTTGTAATTTCTATAATCTACTTAAGCAAAATTGTGTAAAATGTATTATTAATTACTGCTAATATAGTTTTATATAACATGCTATTTTAAAAATACATAAAAAATATTTATGATTTTTAAATTTGTTTTCCTACAAGAAAGTTATTAAAATTGTAAAAATTCCCATTTGATTACGTATATTTTATTAATTAGTTTTTCATATTTATCAAATGAAATAAGTAAATAAAATTATAATTGTATTATTTTCTTGATCTTCACAAAAGCAAAAAACTTTGGTCTACTTTAGCAAAAAAAAAAAAAAAAAAAAAAAAAAAAAGGAGAATGAGTTATATTCAAGAAAAGCATTTTCAGAATATTTAAACATTTTTAGATTAAAAAAAAAACAATCTCACTATTTTTAGTTGGTTGCTGCTACATATTAGGTTTTAGTATATAAGTATAAATGTATACTTTTTCAATTAATTGACAAAAATGTTTTAAGTTTTTTTTTTTTTTTGCTAATTTTGGATAAAATTATTTATGGCAGAAATTAAATATTAATTCGAATAAATATTTTGTATATATAACAATAAATTTAGTTAATTTAACTACAAGACATGTTAAAATTATTTTAAATAAAATTGGAATTTCTAGCATAATACTTCTAAAGTATAATAAATTTTTTTTATTACATTTCACTTTTTTTTTAATATTCCAAAAAATATTTTTTTTTAGTTTTACTAACTAAAAGGTTGGCCTTAAATTTAAAAAAAAAGAATACTATTTTATAACTACTTTAGTTGTTCATTTTGTAAAATTTTATATAGAATTTTTGTAATACTTTGTTTTGTTAAAAAAAAAGAACTTAAAGTTAATAAGTTAGAAATTCCTTTCTAAGGCTTGCCCAGTTCTTTGTTTCAACGTTAAGGATAAATTTAACCAATTGTTTTCATTCCTTTAGATTTTTTTATTATAACTAAACTACTAAGCTAAGGAGGAATAAAAATTAGTTTTCTATATTACTAATTTTTAGTTTTCCTATTTTTGAGTTTTAATATGTCATAGATGTATGTACTCGTATGTATTATTATAATGTCTTAAAACTTTTTTTTTAGTACAGAGATAAATATTGTTCTTTTGCACAATTCTGTATTATAGTAAATATATTCTGTTAGAGACAAGAGAGAGAGAGAGAGAAAGAATAGTGTGTCAGTAATAGTAGAGGAGTAGCAGTATTGGTAAGAAGAAATATAGAAAAAGATTTATATACTATATATAAATTTATTTATTTGACTACATATAAAATTGATCACATATGTACATAATGACTGAAAAAACGATCTTTTATATCGGCATGCTTAATCTTACAATGGGCTTTCATATTATCTCGACGCGTAAATTTCTGTCCACAAACGGGACACTCATGGCTCTGAGGCCGATGGATGTTGGCATGATGCCAACGGTTTGACACGATTTTATTACAACTGACACAGCGATATAGTGTGGGCAGAGTACCCGAAAGCTGTACAAATAGTGAAGAATAATCGATATTATGATCTCTTCTATTGGCGGCGGCGGCAGCTGCTGCTGCAGCGGCTGCGGCAGCCGACGATGACGAGGAGGTTGTTGAAGAGGAGGAATTTGTTAAAGCCGATGTGGATGACAAGTGTTCACTATCGTGGGCCGAGGAGGCTAGAGAAGTGGAAGAAACTATAGTTGTATTGTTGCAACCATGATGCCTGTGCAGGTGTCCATGATGGTAATTGCCAACATGTTGCCCACTATGCTGGTGTTGTGCTGCTGGATGATGGAGGTGGTGGTGTGGATGTTGATGATGCTGCAGGGTTGAACTGGATGATGACGAAGAGGGCTGCTGGGCATGGTGGTGTTGTTGTTGTTGATGATGATGCTGATGGTGATGATGTTGCTGTAAGGCATACAAATGTTGCTGATGCTGCAATGAGGTTGAGGATGTAGTTGATGCCGTTGGCGACAGGGCAGCAGCTGCTGCCTCAGCCGCCACTAACGTGTCCAGAGCTGACGACCCACATCTTCCTAAATTTATCACACTTTGTGGCGCTGCCACCACATGCAAAGGTTGTTGTGCATGCTGGTGATGCTGCTGATGGCTATCATGATGCAGTCGGTGCCCTGACATTGAAGCGGGCGATAAATCTTGTTCTTCCTCATGCTGTTGATGCTGCTGCAAGTACAGTTCTCTTTGATGGCATCGCAGCTTTGTGATATCCATTTCATCACATTTGTATTGTGTACAATTATAGTTATTATCCATTATAATTTCTTCCCCCTCATTCATTTCATCCATATCACCACCACTTTCTCCTTCGCCATATGGCAACGTTGAGGTTTCACTCCTTAGCATAGCCGGTCGACGACGCCGTTCTTCTGTAGCATGTCTCACCTCGTCTTCATCATCATCATCATGCTGATGCTGCTGTTGGTTTACATCACGTTCGCGATCATGTTGTAGGCGCTCTTCTTCCACCGGCAAGTCATTACCATCACCATCCCGAGCCTCTCTATCACCTGTAAACATTTTTTTATTATGCAGATTCTCGTGATATTATCCAACAAAGAAATTAAGAGTCATTTGCGAGAGTGTGGAAAAAATATTGTATTCACGGATTTTTATTGGGAAAAACAATATGTAGTATATGTATTTATTTACTATGTAGTGAAAAAAGCAAATGGTGGGGGATTTTTTTTATAAACGAAATATGCTGGTACAAATTTGAGTATTTATTTATAAATATATAATTATTTCGGTGCAAAGTTTCTGCTCTTCATTTGAATGTTTTATACTTTGCTGTGCTCAAGCATTTGATTTAACTGATTGAATTGATTTAATGCACTTAGCAGATACAAAGCGTTCCTGAAGCAAAGTCAATTTCTTTTGTTTGACTGGGTTCACTAACGGCAATTTTAGTTGAGCAACTTTCTACTTCATAGGCGAGGGAGGAAAATATGTTCGCTCCCGTCTTTGTTGGCTTCTCCTCCCTCTTCTATAAACTCAAAGGTTGCTCAACTAAAATTGCTATGTGTGAACCCAGTATTTGTTTAGCTTCTTTTTTCGTACAGAGTTTGCGTGGCTCTGAGAACATGTAATTTTTTGTTTTATTCTCTCAAGTTTGTATGGCTTGATATCAATATTGCTTACACCGTAACGAGCAAACCGGTTTTTTATACAAATTAATGCACACATACAAATAAATTTCTCTCGGTAAGCAGCACTGTGTTATATATGTAAATATGTATATATTCATGTTTCTTTTACAGAAATGCACACTGTTTTCTTGTCGATTTACTTTAGCCTTTCAGTAATGACGCAAAATGGCAATTAATGCTTGCTCTCAATAAATTTTTGATTGGAAATAATTATATACTTAGTAAAAATATTGTTTTTGAGCCAATTTTAAAATTCCTAATGAATTTCTGGACTTTAAAGTAATTTCTAAATTAAAGGGGTTTCAACAAAGAATTAATGCATCTAGATTAATAATATCATTTATGCAAAACTTATTTAAAAAAAAACATAATAATAAATAAATTGTAACAACAGTCAACTACAATTTTTGTTTCTTTCTTATGGGTTTTTTGCTTGATATTGTTTTAAGGTTTAAGGGGTGTTTTAATTAAATTTGTATATAATTTTTTTGTTGGTATAGATATTATATATATGTATGTATGATTATAATCTGTTAAGTATAAAGGTATGTATATATATATAGCATTAAATAATTAACTAGTGTGTATGATATTTTCTATTTAAACATTATTATTAAAAAAAAACATAAGTAACTTAAACAATTTCAAAACAAATATTAACGCATTTAACAAAAATCGGTGATTAGGACTATAAAGGATGGCGGGGCACAAAGGATATGCCAGGCTAGTAAAAAATAAAAAAACAAACAAACAAAAATTTGGTTCTCTTCACTTTTTAACAAAACAAAGTATTTCGGTAAGTAAGAAAATAAAAGTTTTCAAACAGAATTCAACTTAAATTTAAAGCCAGCTAGTAAATTAATAAATTATAGAATATGTAGAAATCAATCATTACGTGATGCTAGGATACAATTAAATTAAAAATTAAATAAATAAAAAATTAAAATAATAAAAAAATAACAAAAAAGATAAACCGAAAGCAAATTTGAATAGTGAGTGTTTTTTCTTTCGCAATTTTGAATGTAAACATCTTATATTTCTTAATGTCCTTTTTTTTGTTATTGATTTGATAAAATATTTTTTGCTTATTGTTTCAAGTTTTGTAATCAAATGGGATTTTGTATTTAAAAGTATTTATAGTTGATTGGTAAAACATACTTTTTTTATTCAATGTTGCAACATTATATGTAGTTTTATTTCGGTAGTTTATTTTTTGTTTAAAACACTTTTAGGCTAAATAAAAATAAAACTTCTTTGATTAAATATTTTTTCTTGGTAGTTTTTTTTTAAAGTTCATATACATATATGAATAAATACTTATATTTTACAAAAATAGTGGTATAAAGCCAGTAAACACCATTTACGAAAATATTTTATTTAAAAATTTTATATAAAAATTAACATATATAAGATTATTTAATTTTTTTTGTTTAATAACAAAAAATTATGTGCGGCATTAAATAAATTGAAATTATAAAATAATTTTTGCTAGATTTTTGAAAATTTGTTCCAAATCTTTTTATTTTAATTAATTTCTTTCTTCATAAAAAGTAAAATATAAGGACGACACAATAAAGAGTTAGTAGAAAGAAATAAACACAAACATTAAAGTGTAAAGTAAAAGAAACATAATTTATAAATTATTTGAAAAAAAATAATATATATATATATATATATATATATATATATATATATATATATACATATATATATATATACTCGTATATAAACCTACATTATGCAGTTTTGCATTTTGAGTTCTTTCCGAAAATTTATTCAAGAAGTTTACGATTTTGATTTGCTAATAAAACAAATAAATACTCAAAAGTTGAAATAATGGCGTTTGTTTTTGTCAAGAAAGGAAAATATAATAATACAAAACACTTAAGTTAAAATGTCAATAGTTAGTTTAAGTTTTTTTTTTTATAAAAGAAAACCCACAAATAGGAAAAAATAAATTATAACATAATATCACATATACTTTTAGTTAATATTTTTAAAATTTTAATTATTTAATTTTTAACTTTTGTTTGATTTTTTTCAGTAGTTTTTCATAAGTTGCAACATTAAAGACAAAAAGTAGAGAGGAAATTATAATTAAATGTTATGTGGTGTTATTATTTTAAGTTTTTTTAGCATAGTTCGAACTGTGTTATGACTATAATATGGTTGCACAATGTTAGATAATGGGAACAGTGGATCTGAAAGACGACTTTATAGATGTAAATAAAAAAATGTGGAAGAGACATTATGGGCATAGTCCAGTATAACAAATTGTATTATTGAATATTTCATATGAAAGCTTTTTAAGTATTAAGTCAAAGAAATTGTGCCCGGTATAAGCTAAAGCAAAATCGTGTTTCAAACTATTATTGAATACAGTTGTTTATTGATCTTATATCATAATCAAGAGACATTGAATTATTAGTTAACTTAAAAATTTCTGTGTTTTTGCAAAAGTTATTCTCTTTCATATCAATACTTAGTAGGTAGGCACTTAACGATATTGTGCTGAAATAAATAGAAAAACGTTCAAAGGCCTAAAAGAAACATAACCTTGTACTAACGTTTAAGCTAGAAAGGTTTTCGCAAAACTGGCTAAAGCTTATACATATGTAGATGTATGCATAACTTTTACGGTGTGGCCTTTAAACGAAAATGTGCTTGAAGTTTCGACGTTGAGTGTTGCTTGGCAATCAATGGCAATTTTTTAGCCTATTGGTTACCATTTGCGATATAGTTAGATCAGCCTCGCCCAAGCCATATGCACGATGTGTAAGCTTTTGCCAAAGAGCTTTGTGCTTTCACGAGACGACGAGAGCACAGCAGCTAATCAGATATCGGCGAAAACAAGGTTTGCTGCTTGCTTCGCAAAAAACAAGAACAAATCGTAAGAGCTTTCAAAACAGTTTAACTCAAATGCAAATATCACAGTATGTGTGTTTGGACGTATATGACTTAGATTTAGACTCTAAATTTTAGAGAGTCAATTGCAAGCTCACAACGGATTGGAGAGCAATAAGACACCTTATCAATGCACGTGTGTAGGTTAGGAAGGCTGGTGTTACAATACACCTCCGCTCGGAGACCCAGTTGGGTACATGGTGTGCACGTGTGTGTTTATACGTGTACACTTGACCAGTCATAGTGTATGCTCAATTTACGGCAAATTACATACGTGGAGTAACATGTGTGACATTGTGACAAAATTATGTTAAAATTTTGTGCAGTGTATACAAAGCTTAAAAATAAACAAACATTCTTGCCCATTTATGGTTCAAGCGCAATTACTCTGCTTGTGAGAGAACTTAAATAATATAACGGTGATTTTAAAACGTGTATAAATTATAGCTTTCCATAAGCATCTCTTACAGTCAATCGCTAGCCCTGGGCTAGAGAAAAGGCAAATTGTTTTTTGTTCTCAATAAAAAAAAAATATGAGAAAGTATTTCAACCAAAAAATCTTATTTTGTTACAATTAATTTTAGTCTATGGTATAAATGAGATATGAAAACTAAGTGTTAATATTCTTTGATGAAATTCACGTAATTTTGTATAGCCAATTTTCAAATAATTTTTTTTACTTAAATTCTAGAGGAAAAGTTGATTTGATTTGTTTTTCGTTCTTCTAACAACGGAGGCATTTTGTTTGTTATTGTTTTAAATAACTTGTACCTGATTTTGTTTTTAATTTATTGGGATTAATAAAAATTTTGAATAATGATGTCACTTTTCTTAAATTTTTAGATGTCTTAATCTACTTTAACACGTAGAAAGGTTATTCAAGTAGATGTTTTTTCTTCATATGAATGTTAATAAATAAAATTAAATAAAGTGAAAAATAAGAGAAGATTGTAAAAAGAACTTAAAGAATACAAAATGAGATCTAATTTAATAACAAAAAATAAAAGAGAAATTGGGGAACTCAACTGAAAATAAATTAATAAAAGTCAAAGTGCTGCACAAAGGAATGATAAAGTCTAAACTAAATTTTTAAAAGAAATAAAACTAATAAACTTAATAGTAAAAGATATGGAATAATAGCTTAAAAATGGTAGAGTTAGAGTATTTAGAGTGGAAGAAAGAAACATACTAAATTTAAACATGCAACATGCACAAAAAAAACACATACATACTAACACTAAATTCAGTTGTGCTAAAATTACTATTTAATAAAAAATAATAATAATAAATAACCATAAGCGGCATTAACTAATTAACTATAAACTAGTTTGGTTGAAAATAATAAAATTTTTCCATACAAAAAAAAAACTTCACTTCATAAAGTGTTAAAAAGTATTTTAATTATTATTGAAAATTTTTTATTGATTTGGTAGGAGAGGTGTTGATCAGTTGCTTTCAAACAAGTGATTTTATAGATAAAAAATATTTTTTTTATTTATTAATTAAAAAAAAAAAGAAAATGTTTACTATTGAAAGCTTTTGGTTTTAATTTAATAAAAAAAAAATTGTATTTTATTCTTTTTTTTAAATTCTTTTGTAGCTAGTTATGAGTATTTTAAAAGGCGTTGGCTAAATTTCTATAGGAATTGAAATACTTACACAAGCTTTTAATTTACTATATACTATATGCATATATTTTTAAGTTCGCAAACAATATATATTTTTATGCTATTTTCAAAATTTGATATTTTTTTCTCTGTTGTGTAGTCCTAGTGAAATTAAAGTAAAACTTTTTGTAAACAAATCATACTATATTTTAGCATGCAAAAGGAGTAATAAACAAAAGAAATATTATAGTAATTTACGAGAAATTAAAAAAAGCTATTTTATTTGTAATTTAATAAAAATTAGGAATGAAAATTATACAGGGGTTTAAATAACAAAAGAAACCAAAGCCCCAATTACAGGTTAAATACTTATTTTTATATTAAAAAAAAAAAAAAAAATTACTCCCAAAATAGTTTAGTTTAAGGGAATTTTAGAATTTAAGCAACAAATGAAATGTGTTTTATTCAAAAAGATTTGGTTTTATAGCTTCAACTCGTGCTATATACATACATATGATTTTTTTTTTTTTTTAAATTACAAGATAATTTTGGCTTTGCCGACCGAACGAACCGCACCGTGAAATATATAAAACTCTGGGTAAATTGCGTGATTTCAGTGAATCCAATTTGTTTCAATTAAAAGCGCCAAGGTACAATGGCGCCCCAGGCAATAATAATGGCAAAATATGTACGTATGTATGTATGTGTGAAGAAAATTCTATGTCCAGCATTGTTTCAGAACAATGAATTTCAAAACAAAAATCAATTGTATCGCTCACTGGATTTTTCAAATTATGCAAGATGACGATTATGTGCAAGTTAAAGTTCAGCTGGTTTCACACGACATGTATTTTATCGACTTTTGACTTGTCAGCTTTGCGGCTCATATATCGGGTATGTTCTGTATTCCACGTGAAATTAAAGCGTTCGGAATTGCCATAGCATTGTTGTTATAAATTCTCATTTCCAACAACAGTTCTATGGCAATTCCGCACGTTTTAATTTCACGTGGATTACAGAACATACCCGTATATGGTATGCAACATTAAATGTCTGTCAATATCACCAATTTACAGACAACTTATAATTTTTGCTTTGAATCGTACAAATTAATTTACATCTGACATAACCTCTTTCTTTATATTTTTGCCACCACACACAATGTTGTTACAACCAAACAGCTGATGTCAGTCAGCTGCTTTGTCAGATCAAAATATAAACCCCTGATCGATATTGTAACAGCTGCTTGATATTGCAACATATCTGAAAAGTAATGCCAACAGGTTTTGCTAAAATTAAAAAACAAACCGAAAGATATGCGAGTAAAACGACACCCAAGCTTTTCAGTTTTCACTATTTGTGGCCCTTTTGGCGGTTTTTGTCATAAATGATGATTTTTATGAATTGTAGAGTCTTTGAAACGATTTGGTAGAACAATACAACTTTGAGAAATTGAACAGTGGTACGCAACTTAATATATATGCACTAATTTAGAATATCTTACCGATACTATTTTATTGCATCTCTTTAAATATGCCATTATAAACATTCAACCTTATTCCAGTTGTCGACATCGACGTCACTTTAACTGCATCCTGTTGGCAGGTTTATACTAATTCTAGAAAATAGTATAAACCTGCCAACAGGATGCGGTTGTTTTCGACATAAACATCATATCTTTGAAATCGGTTCACCTTTCAACGCTCTCTTTTCTTACAAAACGTGCCTCCCGTGCGTGTAGCATTACTGGTTTACGCTGAGTAAAGATGCGATTCCTTTTTATTAAACACATTTCATTCGTTAAAATTTTATTTATGTTTTCGAACCGAAAAATATACATATATACGAGTATGTATTTATATTTATATATGTAAATGTAAATCGCAAATCCATTAAAATAAAAAAACAAAATTTTCAAAAAAAATACTCAAATTATCAACTACAAAATAAAACATAATATTTATACAAAAAAAAAAAAAAAGAGAAAAAAACTATTTCTTAAAAAAATGAAACTAAATACTACTATATAGTATAGTTAAAAAAAAAACTGGTTTGTAATACTAAAGGCGAATTTATATATAATTTTATAAGTATATAAAAGTATTGAGTAAGTAGTTTATTAACAAGGAATTAATAGACAATAAATTAAAAATATAATTTGTATTTTTTACGAGTATATAAAAAATTAATATATTAATAAGGAAAATTGTAATTAAAAACTTACCATCAATATTATCGGACTGATCAAAGGGTAATTGTTTTGTATCATTATGATCCTCTCGCGAGTCGGCGGCTTGTACAGCATGACTTGACAGTAACGACGACATTTCATCGGCTGTATGCTTCAAAGCTCCGGGCTTTGTTCAGCAAGCCAAATTTGAAGTAAAAAAGAAGACATTAAAAAAATTTAATTTTATTTTATTTTATTATTACATTTTAAAAACAATTCTATATAGTCATTTTAATTTCAACATAAAGAAAAAAATTGCTTTAAACCTTAAAAAAAACTTAGTTTTTTTTTGTTATTTATTATGTATGTCTATGAACATATGTATACAATTAATAAAACTTATATGTATGTAATCGAAATTTAAAAAGAAAAATACTAAAAATTGCTTTTGCTTCTCTTAAAGTGAATATATATACAGTAGATCGCAAAACTAAGGACACACCACCATATAATTAAAGTTTCTTCGATTTTTCTTCTTATTTCAAAAAATAAGGAAGCACACAAGACCAAAGCGTAACCAATAAATTAACTCCAAAAAAAATATGAGCGTAATTTCATAAATGTAGAATAATAAAAACAATATTAGAGAAAATTTGTAAGATCGAGCCGCGAAAATAAGGACACACCTTATATATTATGGGGATTTACTTTAACAAATTACAAAATTTATGCAAAGTATTACTTTTTAAGTACTTGGCTGGTTGTATTTGATTGTGTTATGCACTCATTTACCCATTCATGCAATATTTAATGTTGTTTGCTCCCTAATTTTACTCCCATATATTCGTGAAAATCGGTTTTACTTAAGATTTGCTTCCGATTACACGCTTTCCAATTTTTTGTTTGTTAAACAATCTCAAGTGGTCGATTGGAATGAAATCTGGACTTTGAGGAGTTCTTATTTGTCTTGAAAAACAAAAAAAAAAAAATCGCAATATGTGTTGCGGACTTTGTAAAGAGCCTTTTGACGTGAACTCATACAGATTATTCTTAAATTTATGTATATAGACACATTGGTCTATAGTATTTTCAAACATGGAAGATAGAGTGTTGTGGTATAGAGCTGTATATCATCATAAAGTGCTGGAAAGCTTGTTATTTATTGAAAATACTTTAGACTAATGTGTCTATTTACATAAGATGAGGAACAATCTGTAGGAGTTCAGCGCAATCGACCACTTGAGCTCGTTTAACAAACAAAAAAAATTGGAAAGCGTGTGATCGGAAACAAATTTTAAGTAAAACCAATTTTCTCGGATATATGGGAGTAAAATTAGGGAGCAAACGACAAAAAATATTGCACGAATGACTAAATGAGTGCATAACACAATCAAATACCTACCACCAGCCAAGTACTTAAAAAGTAATATTTCGCATAAATTTTGTAATTTGTTAAAGTAAATCCCCATAATATATACGGTGCGTCCTTATTTTTGCGGCTCGATCTTACGATGTTTCTCTAACATGTTTTTTATTATTTTACATTTATGAAATTAAGGTCGTTTTTTGTTGCTCAGTTTTTGAAATATAAAGAAAAATCGCAGTAAATTTAATTATATGGTGGTGTGTCCTTAGTTTTGCGGTCTACTGTACAAACAATATAATAAGAACCTGAGTTTAACTAATAAGTTTGTAATAAGCAACGCTTAAATATTAAATATTAAAACTAAAATGGCTGCCAAAGAATTAAAAAAATTTTTTCTAACAAAATAAAAATACTACAAAATTTTATATACAACTTATTTGAAAAAAGATTAATGGACTCTTTTGATGTTGGCTTTTTTTTATAAAACTCTAAGTTTTATAGAGAAAATTAATTTCTTTTACTTTCTGCACAGGCAAGCAGAAAAGGCACAATGCAAATTGCGTCTAAAGTAAACTATTTTTCGTTTTTTATAGTGTCATTTATTAGACCAATGGTTATTTCCTTTTCACCAAAAAAAAAGTGTAATTTTATTTAAGAAATGCAAATTTTGGGTTCGTTTCTTGAAAATTATTGCTTTCTGAAAAAAGTTTGTTTTATTAAAAAAAAAAACACCTTTACAAATAGTGAAAGGTCTTGCACATTACCCCCTTTATAAATCCACAGTGTTGAAGAAGCCCTGTAACAACAGCTGACTATTTTTTTTTTTTTTTTTTTGTAGGGCTACAGTTGCAGTTGTAACAACAAAAATGCCCAGTTTTTAAAGCATTACATTCTTAATGCTAGATAATCAGTGATATAAAATCTAAATGGATTCAGTGTTATAAAATTGTTCTCAGTGTTGGACATTAGTTTGGTTCCAACGGCTGTTTTCTATGGTTATGGCACGTCTGATTGCACCTTAATACATATAGTAGTATGTTTCCACTATACGTGCTTCGCTCTCTATTTATGCTTCACACCCCAATCTGAGCGAAGCAACTTGGTTCGTCATACAAAATTATGAGAGCGAATCAAGTAGATTCAATATGAATGTGTGAATATATTTACAATATATATTACATACATACATAAAATAATGCCAAACGAAGCCCGAATGCGCCATGTAAAGCGACCCATACACTACAACAGCATGCACGCGCAATCAAGCTATTGAGCAATCATTTTCCATTTTCTATTGAAACAAATTATGTTTCAACAAATTATGATTTTTAAATGCATATTTACTCTTTGACAACTTTACTCAACTGAGCCTATTTCACCATACACAATACCAACAAGTTGGTACCATCAGCAAAATATCAAAGTCTATTTGACATCGCTACAGCGAAACGTACAATCACCCAAAATGCCCATACACAACCAAACCGCTGGCACAATCACTTGATTGCGCATGCATGCTGTTGTAGTGTATGGGCCCCTTAAACAGCGTGATTCAGAAACATGATTGAGGAAGCGAAGCATGTGATTCAAATCGTAGTGGAAACATAGCATAAAACTGAGTTAAAAAAGTGCAAAGTAAACCTACTTTTCGTTTTCTGATCCTCAGAGCATCTTACACTTTGTGCTCTGTAGCTTGCAACATGCAAATACTCTAGTTCTGCTTTTTTAGCAGACTCGTACGATGCCAGAAAGCGTTGAACGCATAGTATGGATTTTCAATCTAAAAAAAAGCAGAGCGTTATACTTTTCCATAACTTTTGTCTTCGAGACGAAATAGCATTATTGCAGTGCTGGTCAGATATTTTATACAAGTGTGATTTTTTTTGTAGAAATAAAATCAAGATAGTTTAAATAAATTTGCACTTTTTCAAGGGTGAGGTGAGGTGAGGTGAGAAAAAACTTGTATAATACGTATAATTGCAGTCAGTATATACACTGATGGATCAAGAATGATCTGCGGTGTCGGCTCTGGAGTCTTTTCAGGTGATTTTGGTATAGAATGCTCCTTTCGCCTCCCAAACGAAGCAACTGTATTTCAGGCTGAAATTTTGGCAGTTAGGGAAGCGGCTAGAATGCTGATTGATAGGCAGATACAGGGTAAAGTTGGTATCTTTGTCGACAGCCAGACAGCACTACTATCCCTAAGATCACATATCACCTCGTCTATTCTAGTCGGGCAATGCAAGAGTTTGCTTTCTATACTGGGTGGTCAGACTGACCTCACCCTCATATGGGTTCCAGCACATAGCAATTTCTTAAGTAACGAACGGGCGGACGAGCTGGCTAGAGCTGGCTCCGCTATGAATGTTTCCAATGCCGAATCGGTAGCCATGCCGTTCGGTGCTATTAAAATCTATATTTTCAAGCACTATCTCTATAAGGCTGAAAGTAGATGGCGTAATATAGTCACGTGCAAGGTTGCTAAGAAAATGTCGCCTTGCTACAATGATAGGCGCTCAATACAATTAACAAACAGAAACCGTAGAGACATCTCGAGACTCGTTGCAGTCATGACGGGGAACTGGACGGTCGGCAGACATGCTAGTAGGATAGGTCTATCCTACAATGAGTTCTGCCGAAGTTGTCAAGAAGTAAGCAAAGAAGAAACAGTCTTTCACTTTCTTTGCGAATGCCCAGCTTTGCATCTCTCGAGACACAAATTTTTAGGCAGTCATGTACTAGATGATCTATCAGATCTATCTGAGATTGGGTTGAATGACCTTATCAGATATCTCAACGCGACGGGTTGGATCTAGTAACGATCACCGTATCAGAATACTCAGGTACGGTTCTACATAGGTTGACACCGATGAGTGTAGTGATCCTTTCAAAAAGGAATCTTCTAGATTCTACTTGAATGCCTGCGTGTAGTGGGCAGCCACGTAAACCAACCAACCAACCAACGTATAATTGCAAACATTTCGTGATATATTTTGGTAAACAAATCTAAATACTTTTGTTAATGAATTAAAAAATATGCAGATGCTCCTAAAGGCTGTGATACACTATCGTACACAATTGTGCGCTTTTTGAGAAAATATAACTCTGGTATGATGGAGTCTATGAAAATTTTTAAAAGACAAAGTAATTCACCAGATCAGGGTGGTATTTTTTTGTAGGTCGTGCGATTGTGTAGGATAGTGAGTCATGACCTTAAACACACATTGGAAAAAGAAAATAACGGGAATATACTATTTCATTAATTTGAATTTTGTGCAACCAAAATTGTAAACATGATTTCCTAGCATGGTTATCGTTTAAAACTTTTCTTTAAAAGATTTCATGTTAGTGCTTGATTCTTTTAAGGCACTTAACCCATGGAATCCAGTATGCCGCTCTTGTTCGGTTGCTTACTTTTAACAAAAACAAATTCCATTTTGTGGTGACTTAGAATGTTTTCAATTTATCTTTATAAGCATACATACTCGTATATATGAAAGATTGGATTTTGAAGATCGAGCAACATTTAAATCAGCTGATTGGAAATGCCACTTGCTTTTAGTTTGGTATGAAAAACTGTTCGACATTATGGTCATCACCGCTAAATAAAGTCAATTCGTTTTTTAATTAATAATTATAATTAAGTTTATAAAAAAAATTTAATTTATACAGGCATGTTCTGAAAATCACATTTTCAATCTACATGTGATTTTAAAAGTAATAATCCTCCTGCCATCGTCTTTAAAATCATATACGATAAATTTCTTTCAGAAATGATATTTGATGCTCTGTAAAAAATATTTGCATGACCATTATTACTTTTAAAATCACATGTGATTTGAAAAATGTGATTTTCAGAACATGCCTGATAGTCATTCTTAAAATGAACCAACTTTAGTCTCGTAAATAATTTTTACGAGTTTATACATAAGTTACTTTAATTTTGGAGTATTTGGCTTCCTTTTCATATAGTACATAAAGTATATATTTTGTTCTTTGAAATACATAATTTTTTTAAAGATAATTAAATTATAATGCTACTCAGGTATTTGATCGAAGGATTAAACAAATAAGGCATAAGCAATTTATTTATACAGAGTTTTAATTAAAACTTTCGTTAGGAATGTTTAATCTCATCAAGTCTTGACTTTAAAGCTGCCTGTTTTTGCATGGAGAAGAACTTTTTCCCTCAGCAGATTTTTATGCAAAATATTTTGAATAAATTTAAAACTGGAAAGCCATTTCAACTTAATATTACGAACTATCATCTCCAATGTTAATGGTTATAATTTCTGTTGTTTTTGTTGAATTCTTTTCTGGCTTTGCTCCAGCATCATCAGCTCTTGCACTAATGTTGGGCGTAGGGCTTTCGCCTGTTTGGATTTCCGTTTCCTTGAGCTCTCGTTCATAGCATAGGCGATGGGATTTACACTTATTGTGATGATTAACGATTTCCAAACGGAAATTCGAGTTGCCTTCCACAAATGATGTGCGTATGTCTGGTAATTCATTGGACCATCTGCGGCAAAATTTACAGAACATAGTATTGGAGTGTTCATCGAACTGTAGCCAGTCATAAAGAAACAGCCAATTGGTGCGAAAACGGCCATTTTTCCGATTTGAGGCCGTGGGCGTGGAAGGCATTGCCATGCCAGGGGTTACTGGTGCGGTAAATTGTGCGGAAGAATTTCTTGAAGTCGAAGGCGATTCGTTACTTATATTTAGGAACTGTTGTTGTTGTTGTTGGTTCTGCTGTTGTTGTAACAGTCGTTGTATAGTAGAAGAAGCTGCCATTTCTATGTCGGCCACATTTTGTTGCCAGGCATTTTTAAAATGTTGCTGCGTTTGATGCTGCAGTCGTTTCAATTGCACTTCAATTGCTTGTTGAAAAATCAGCGATTGCTGTTGTTCACTTTGGAAACGGTCTTGTTCTTGCTGTTTTTGTTGCTTTTGGTAATTCTCATATTCTTTTTGCAAATGCTTTGTAAATGTTTCGTTTTCAATATGCTTGAAATCTTTAGAAAATTGTGCATGTTGCCGTTTTTGTGATTCTTGAATTGAAAGTTTTTGTTGTCGTGGAGGATTATCGAGATTAATGGTTGTCTTTTTTACACGAATAGATTTATTAATTTTTTTTACCAAGAACATATAAGAACCAAAAAAAAAAGAAAGCAAAGAAACAAAATTAAAACTTTCAACAAAAATTATAAATTTGTGTCTTTTATAAAAATCAAAACAGAGAAAAGTTTATGCTTAAAAAGAAGGATTATTGTGCTGTTCTGTATCTCAAATATCTAAATAGAGTGTTCGAAATGTTGTAGGGTGTGTAGAGTTGTAGTTGTGTAAGTGTTTTTAAAAAAGTTTAAAAAAGTGCTTGTATTTGAAATAGAAAGTTCTATAAAATAAAGACTTTTTTTAAAAACTGTTTAGATTTTTTCTTTTTCTCGGCCGATACCACGTCCCTCATGCAAACTCTCAATAATCCTTCCGTTCTTCCAAAAACTTTTCTTCATTTTGGTTTATTTGCAGAACAAACAAATTGAATTTTTAAGTTTTAATTTTGTTTCTTCGTTTATTTTCAATTGAAAAAAAACACAAATAAATTTTGCAGCAGATTTTTTTAAGGTTTAAAGCATTAATTTTTTTCTCTAAAATAAAAAAGTTAATTCTAGAAAACTGTATACAAGAGATGAATATAAAAAATAAAATGTTATTTAAGAAATTGGAACCATCGCACCGGTCCAAAGAAAAAACCTTAACATAAAGAAATTAACAAAACAAAAATTTGCTTTTTAATGTTTCAACGTTCAAAAGTGTTTATAAACATGTTGCTAAAAGAAATTACATGTTTTATTTTGTAAATAAATTTAAATACTCTCTTAAGGGCTTTTACAAATCAAAAATTCTAATGATTTCATGTATAGCAACATGTTTCTAAGAGCTCAACGTTAATCCGTATTCGGATCCAGTTTCCAAATTTAACTTATTTTAACTTTTTTATGAAAAAAATTTTTAAGTAAAAATGCTTTTTCACAGAAGCATTTTAAAAACATATGTATCTTTTAATCTAATAACGAGCTTTAAGCTTATAAAGTTAAAATTTTACTAAACTTTTGAAGATTTAGTAAAATTCTGTATTTATTATTTCCAAATTAAATTTTTAAACTTACCGGCAAGTATTCGGGTGGCAAAGAGACATGATGTTCACGCTGTTGTTGCTGTTGCTGGGCATCCATTAATTCTTGTTTAATACTCAACGATTGATTTAAACCCATACCACCAGATGAGGCATTTACATTTCCGCCACCACTAAGAGCACTCGCCGACAACGGACTATCGCGCCGACCGCCAGAGTCTTCGGTTTCTGATGAATTGCCACCGAGACCGCCGCCGCCGCCGCCACAAAGAGATTTTGGCACGGGACTTGATTTAAAATTTGTGGGTGCCTGAAAGTTATACAATAAATTGATAATTAATATTTGCTTATATGCTTGTATATAAAAATGTTGCATATGTTTGTAAGCATTGTTGCTAACGTAATGTTCCTGAGTAGTTTGACCTTCGTAATGTATGTAATGTTAATGTTGTGTAAATAACAGCAAAGTTAACATCGTGTGTGTTTAAGAACTCTTAATATCAGTTTTCAGTAAATAAAGTGTTCTGATGTGTTAATAATTGTACACTGCGGACTTTTGATTTAATTTCAAATATTCCAACCTACATAAATAACGTTTTTAAAAGGTAAGACCATAACAATATAAGTTGTCATAAGCAGCAATGAAGCAGCAGTCATATTCATAACTAATTAACAACAAAAATATTTTTTACTGCAATAAAAAACAGGTATTAAACTCTCATTTGCTACGTCATAATGCCAGAAATAAGTATTATTGGTATCGATGAAAATCTGTCATCAACTTCTTATCAAGATGACAAGTTGCCATTACATTGCTAAAGTCAGTCATTGGATTGACGAGTTTTCTTATCCAATCGATTCAGATTGCTAATTTTTCTGATTTCTGATCGTTCTGCCATTTCACTGACATTCTGTAGTCATAATAGCAATCATAGGCTGGCTTTGATCAACAATTGATGCAAGATATTACAAATATCTAATAAAGGTGCAGCTTTAATAGAACGTACATACTCTTATTTCTTCGATTCATGCCCAATGTTAAGTCCTGCTTTTGTGTTTAGAATTTATTATGAAATTTCTTTAAAACTCTACGAGTATAACTCATTGTTATCTCTTCCTTCATTATGTTGCCAATGTTAACTTACTTAATTTTCGAAGTGAGATTCCTTTTTCAAGTTCTTTAGTTTTTAGACTCATGCTTTCAAGCTCACTCACATTTAATCATTAAAATTAGAAATTACTTTAAATAATTCTTATCAGTTAATTGAGCTGAAGTGTTCGCAAGATTTGCTAATACATATACATACATACATACATACATACATGTGTATAAAGTGTATTTGTTTATAACTTTTTTTTTTGCAAAGATTACATGCATTACCTCAACAATATAATTCCCATTTCTCTTATCAGCAGCATGATAAGATATTTCTTGTAGTTGTAAACTTTATATAATCTTAACACTTAAAAGTGAAAATTTAAATTATTTCATTTAAAGTAAAACAAATAATTAAGAGTAAAATTTATCATTTCACTTTCAACTCGTACGAGAAATATTATTATTGTAATTGTGGTTATTTTCTAAGCCAACGAAAATGTTAGATTTTGAAATATTTCAAGTAAATAACTTTTGAGCAAATATTTTATGAATTGTTATTTATTAGTTTATCATGATATTTAAACTAAATAGAAAAATAAAATATTTTAAATAAATACCACAACTGTGTTGTGTTGAGTTGTGTAGAAAAATGTTTGTATAAACATTTCAATTGTTTAGGGGAGAGATGAGGGTTTTTTTATAGTGCTAGTGGTTGCAACGGAAACCGGAAATGTTGCTGTTGTAGGTGTTAAAATGTATCCTATGCCGGAAATATTTAAACTATGCAACAAATTTTTCTAAATGTTTTATTTTTGTGTTTAACTAAATTACAATATTTGCATTTAAAAATACTGAAGAATTTTATTTTTTTTTATGAAGAATTTTTCTGTTTATGAAAGGAAAATTTGAAAATTTTTAAGAAACACACTGCACCAAACACAATTGCAAATTATTATGACAAAAGATAGCAGAACGGAGCAACATGCTGATTTTGAGGGCTGCCACACCTTCATTATCAGCGTTCTTCTTGTACCACACTTCAGCTCTATATACATATTTTTCAATACAAATGGAAAATGTGATATTGTTTCTTTCCATCGTACTTCAACTTGTTGAAAGCTTTTTATGTAATGAAAGCTCAAATTTTAACATCTCTAACTTAACTAACAGTTTTGCCGTTGTGTTCGTTATTCTTACTAATCGTCTATATGCATTTCGTTTCTGCTTAAGAAACTTGTCAGCAGACTTCAATCAAAAAATTCTTGCCAAAAGCTAAAAAAACTCCGTTTGTTTATAGAAAAATTCTCATTCATCTTATTGCGAATTACGTACAATCACCCTTATCGGGAATAAGAGGCGAACCATTTTGTTCAATTAAAATAGTTCCCACGAATAAAAAATGGTGGACAAAATTAGAAAATAGTACGTTTAAGGAAAGGGAACACGTTTGACGTGGACTTTTATTCCTGATGAGGGTGACTGAGTTATTGCAGTGCTTAAAATTCGAAATCCTATGAAAGCACTTAAAAACATATCAACTCACCTGAGAGTCTTGAGTGTAATGCCTGTTCTGTACATTCGCATTTCCGGTCGAGGTCAACAAATTATCACAGTTGGATGAGTTCTTACGTCTTCGCTTATTACTAATAATGTGCTCTGGTGTGGTCGACACCTCTCTATCACGGTCTCTCTTACTCTGATTACTATAGTCTAGCTGCATGAGTTCATCACCACCGCGACGTTCGTCGGCACGTTCACTACTACCGCCACTTATGCCATTATCATTAACACCCCGCTCACTGCCGCGATCACTGCCAGCATCACCGCGACTGTTTAAAACATCAGCACTGGCACTACGACTGGCCGCTGCTGCCACTGCCGCAGCTACAGCAGCTGCGGCCGCACTTGCACTACCCACACTAGGAGATCGTTCGCCGCCGGTTAAGCCTAAGGCGGCTGCTGCTGATTGCAAACTTGCATTGCCACTGGCAGCTGCAACAGCTGCTGCAGCCGCTGCGGCAGCTGCCGCCGCTGAACTACGTTCACTGAGACTGCTACTGCTGCGATGCGAGTGTATTTCGTCACGTAAATCACCACGAACACGTTCACGGGCTTCTCGTTCGGCACGCATAGCCATGATGCCGGCCGAGCCATACGGTGTTCGACCTGTGGGTGATGAGGCTTCTGTGTGGCGGTGTTTATCAAGGTCGGGAGGATAATTTAAATTGTTGTTATCTGTGAGACCACGCACCTGAAAGAATATTAAAAAAAAAACAAATTCTAACTTTAAAACCAGCGCTCTTCTTTTTGTTTTACTCTAGTGCAATAAGCAAACCTGCAGACTTTCGGCTGTTTTGAGGAACATCGGTAATGAGCTTTGGCCGACATTTACTTCGCCCTTGTACATAAAATCTAGCAGGGAACGTATTTCTGAGCATCTGACATCTTTCAAATAGATGATGGGATGTGGATGTTGGTTCTGCAGGAAAATGGTTTCGAAATATGGACTGCATGCTGATAATATGGCTTGATGTGCCTTCAAGAAATAGAAAAAAGAATAAACAAAATTAATTTACACATAAACACACATACATAAATAATTACTTAAATCACGTATTTAATATGTAAAAATAAAAATTTGAAATCATATACTTTATTGAATATTCATTTTCACTTGAGAGCTGCTGGATAAACGTTTTAACAGTTTATTGTCAACGTGATTTATCTGACATGTCAATTATCACATTACTATCATTATCCTACTTATAAATGAACACACATATGTAGGTATGTATGTATGTATGTATATACAGACATATTTACGTACTAACTCACATCATTAAGTCTTAGTCTACCTTTTTTTAAAGTGCCTGCATTTGCAACTTGCACTTGAAGAAAAGAATAAAAATATGCTTGTGATTGCTTTCAACAATTTTAGGAAGCATATGGGCTGGTTATAGGTTTATTCAGATTAAGTGTCTTCAAGGCTGTTCCGCCACATGTCCGTTTTTTTAGATAAACGAAAAAGTATGTGCCCGCTGCTGGCATTAATGGTAGCTAAGAGATTTTGTTTACATTAGCCGACATACAATGGCCGCCAACGGACTTACATATTTGTCGCCAGCCACTGTCGGGATTTCTTCAGCGCAAATCGACTTTTAGCCGCAGCCGTAGATATTTTTTTCGTTCTCTGATTGCGAAGTTTACAAAGTAGAGGACTTCTAATTCATACCAGATACTAGCATCTCTTTTTTTCCAGTGTAATACTTTTACAGTTTTAGTTTAGTTCTTTGCTTGATGACAAAATGTCAACTATGACACGACTTGGCAACAATTCATTTATTAAATATTTACACTGCTCTGCTGTACTTTATCTATGGCTCCATCTCGTTGAATTTCTATTGGTTTATTGTGCATCAAATATCAGAGCAATTGTTTGCATTTGCAAAGTGGGTGAGGAAGCGCAAGCAAGCACTAGAAACCTGTTGCTAACAAACCGTTACCGTTTGTTGTCAGCTTCACTGAATTCAACTGCCATTTTAACACTTGCAGGATTTGCGACAATTGTCCTATAATAAATTGAAGCCGTCTCATGAAAACAACAGCATTTTAGTTTCAGATTTTTTTTCTATTTGTTCTCCTCATATTTTTTTTCTTTCAAATTTCATCCTTTTCCTTTCCGTTAGGTTTAAGCATGTAGTAGTAGTGTGACCTGCCTGGCCTGTTGGTCTGGCGTTTATGTACGGTAAGTGTTTCGGAGTGAAAAATAAAGAAAAAAACGTATGTCGAACTTTTCAACATTGCAATTTATTTATATTTCCCTGCATCCGGACCAGAGTTTAATTTGACACATTGAGTTGTAAAGTGAATTAAGTTTTACATGTACACACACACACACACACGCATAAATACGAGTATTTTTCATGGTGTGAGAATGTAGTTGTTGGCTGGTTGGCTGGTTGCTTGGTTGGTTGGCTACATTTGCTCCATTTGCTATATTATGGCTCCGCCAGTAGCCAGCCACAACAACAATAATAGCCATGACTTTGTAAAATCAAATTTGTCAAATAATATATGAATATTTTTGTTGCAGAAACTTAAAAGTTACCTGCAAAATTCAACTTATTGTTGCGTTGCAGTCGTTTTGGTCACAATCGAGAATAAAAAGTCGAAATAATTGAGTCATTTTCTCAATTGTTCTTTTAATTACAGGAATGCCAATGTAACCACTGCCGCTTTTTTGTTTTTTTTTTTTTTGTTTTCTTAATGCAAATGCTTATTTTTACAACATAACACCTAATGACAAGGAAAAATGCTTTGAAATTTCCTGGCCGTCCGCATGGTGAAAAAGGAGGATTTAAGCGAAATATTTTTATGTAGTACAAATGATGGGGTGTTGTTGGTGCAATTCAGATTAAATTGTTTTCATATAGTGAAAGGCTTTGGAATTAGCTATTAAGTAGAAAAAGTAGCAAGAGGTTGATTTAAACTGAGTATAAGACCTGTTGCATTTAAAAATATGGTTGCGTTTTGCTTATGGTTTAAATTTTTCCATACATTTTCTTATAGAAATTTTTCGAAAACATTTTCTTTATAATTTCTTTGAAATGCAATTTTCTATAAAAAGATGTAGCGTAAATAATTTCATAAATTTCTTCATTTTTATACCCATATTCACATTGACGAAAAACAATGTTGACATGAAAAAATTTATTCACTTTTATAATAGCAGAAACTATTAACGAGAGTGTAATACCGAGTAGACATTATGGCATTTTGTGACATCGCAATAGTGTGCACTAGTGACAACGTTTGTCATTTCCAATATTTTTCGTTGTGTGGCATTGCTTTCCATATAAACAACATAACGTGAACGGTGTTGCACACATTTTGAAAATGACACTACAAAATGTGACAACGCAAGAAACGCCAGATGTACATATACTCTGCACAATTTGGAACCGCTTTACTAGCAAAAAAAAAAATATTTATATCAGAAACACGGATGGAAATCGTGATACAATTGTACTTTTCCTGATGTCTTTGGGACATTCCGGTTGATAATATTTAGAATTAAAAAATTTTAAAAAGTCGAAATTTGATATGGAATACTTTTATGTTTATTTACTATTTTTAAGCATTTTTCATTTTTATTTTATTCTATTCTATTAACACACACATAAAAAATTTTTAACAATTGTACTTCCATGACATTAAAATTTTATTTATGTGACTAAGTCACAAAATGCCACAGTTTGTACCATTTTGTGACAAATATGGCAAAAATAGCAGTGGGAACGTTTGTCATTTCCGATATTTTTCGTTGTGTGGCATTACCACACAAACTGTTTATTTATGTCCCCTTTTACAATTGAGAAATTGAAAGGCAGGCAGACGAAGTTTGTAGGCGAGGGGCTGAAGAGTTAGAGTGTGTAGTACACGACCCTCTGTACGGGACAATTTTTGTTTCTCTTTTCTACTTTTCGTATTTTATTCTTGTTGCTTCACATGATTTTTCTCCTTTCAGGGGCTGTATGTATTATTGATGTGTATCAAGGCATATGTTTGTATTTATGTGTAAGTGTATGTAAGTAGCAAACGTCAAGAAGAAAACAAACTATAAATTTTCTGTCTGTCTATTAATTTCGCAATTGTAAAAGGTTTGGGCAAGTTCAAAAGAGAATGAGCAAAATGTCTGCCTTTCAATTTCCCAATTGTAAAAGCGGACTATCTGATGTAGACAGTTGTGAGAATAAGATGGCAGCACTGTAGACACAAAAATAAAATGTCAACGTGGTGACATTATCTCGCATTAAGTATATATGTATATACAGAAAGAATTTTAAATGTTTATGTTCGTGAAGCTGTATGGAATCATCTATGTGGCATTTATAAGGATAGAAATGCAAAGGAAACTGCATGGACAGAAATTTTGGTGGAATTAGGTTTCATTCATACGAAATTTTTAAACCAACTTGAATCCTGCTTCCGTAAACTGGAATGCAGAGTACAATAAAATACTTTGGTAGCTCGCATATTAAGCCCTGGTCTTTTCCACCACTTTCTTTGCTATTTTTTAGATTTTCTTAATTTTTTTCTTATTATTGATAAGCACACGGT
This sequence comes from Nowickia ferox, assembly GCA_936439885.1. Classification (NCBI taxonomy): domain Eukaryota; kingdom Metazoa; phylum Arthropoda; class Insecta; order Diptera; family Tachinidae; genus Nowickia; species Nowickia ferox. Next base: position 118,990,772 of record OW387023.1, on the reverse strand, counting down.
GGCACTAGGCAATTGAATAATTTTGCGATTAACAAACAATACGAAAAACAAAGTCTTACAATGATAAAGCAAACGACACTAAATGCCATTATGTAAAAATTAGTTTTTGATGTAGACAATAACACCGTATTGCCATTTTTCAGGGATGGGACTTTTTCCTGTCACAATCACACAACAAAATTGTGTGTCATCGAAAAATTTGAAGGGAACGGCACTGAACACTTAAGAAAATGACACCACAAAATGACAACACATGAAATGCCAGATGTAAACTCGGCCTTAATCAAAGAAGAATAATGTTTCTTTTTACATATCGCTCATTTACTCAAAGAACGTCAATAAAAACCAGTTTGCCAGAAAACGAGTCAAAGTTCGTGGTTTTTTGAATGAAAGTCTGGTTTTTGGATAAAAAATCATTTCTTTTGACTTCTACGCACTTTATCCATCGTTTCTCTGATTTTTGTATGGCTTGCAAAAAATAAAATTTGTGGAGGTCATGAAAAGAAACTCTTTCCTTGCCTAAAGAACAAAAGCGTAGTAGTCACAGCCGAATATTTGTCATTGATTGTTTTATCCTTTTGAAGGTAGTCAATGTGGATTATACCGCATGCATGTTTCGTCTGCGATTAAGAAAAGGCTTAAAAAATTTGTCCATAGTGCGGTTGAACAAGGCCAAGCACTCCTGCGAATTTATAATACAATTGCGTCTGTGGTACGTTGTTCAGCCAAGTGATCATTGAAAATCGGAATCACTCAGCCATGTGAAAAGCTTATGGCTTTCACAATATCCGATAGGCCAACACCATATAGAGAATTTTTTCAATTGTTTTGGGTGTAGAAACCTCAACTGGAGGTAAAGAGCGTTTGGCATCTTTCGTGCATGTACGGCTGCAATGAAATCCAGTAAACCATTTTTTACTATTGAAATTGATGGATGAAGAGTCCGCTGGTATTTATCAACCCTAGTCTTGGGGTTATAAATAATGCTTCTTCTCAAATCACGCGCTAGTCGTGTATCAATGGCTATCAAATACAAACAAAGTAACGCAGCTTGTTAAAATGTTGACAGGAGTCAACTGATAGTTGTCTATTGAGAGGAGCAGTGTTGCCATTTCAGTTAAAGGGCAAGAATCCACCCTTGCACTATTTGTAGCAGCGCTGTTTGCATATTTTCATGAATTTTCGTATTTTTAAGTTTATAGTTATGTTAGGCTGATAACAGGGGGCAATCAATATTGAGAAAATCCGTTTCGGATTACATGTATGCTTTCATAGCATCTTGTGAGCACTTAATAAGAAATATTGGGGAGACACCCAATGAAAACCATAAAATGCTATCAAACTTATTCAGTTTAGGAAACTAGTTTCCTCAATTACTTTGCTAAGGTATTCCATATCTGGTATATTTTACAGATGGAAAATTTGTCTTCTAATTTGACTGAATGCTGGTCAGTGACACAAATATTGTTCGAGAGTTTTATAGTCTTCCTGGCAAGATCTACATGTATATGTACATGTACATGTATCGTCAAAAACACCCGTGCGAGCCAGGGCCTTCTTAACTCTGTATGTCCTGTTATTATGCCAACCAAACTACGAAGTGTTGGCATTTTTAAATTTCACACAACTAACCATTTATATTGACGACTTCACTATTTCAATTTCACTATTTTAGTAAGAAAAAAATTGTGTTCAATTTTACAAAAACAAAAATCGCTTGTTTGTATAATAAGCAACGTTTATTCATATTTGTCTCTCATCTTAAACTTTTTACCAATCACTTTTGGTTTAGTGTTTTTATTTATAATTAAAATAATATTTTTTTTTAGGTTTAATGGCTTAAATGGCCTAAAAAATACTAAAGTTTGTTTTTATTGTGGCACCAGCTTCAGCTTCAGTTTGATCGAATTTCTGAATTATAATGTCCCATATGAAAAAAAACATTGCTCACCTTTACTGTTTCTCCTTCGCAGGCTAATGTAACATCGCAAAGTGCTTCTCTCTGCAACAAGGAGGTGAGTACATCGGTTAAATTTGTCGGATGATTGTTCCAGCGTAAACAAAATTGCTGGTCCATAGCTCCTAGGTCAGTGTTGTACCTTAAATAATCAAAAAAAAATAAAAAATAAACAAAATTAATAAATACAAAATAATATGTTATTAAAAATAATTGTAAAGAAATACATTAGATAACAATCACTTATTGAAATTTTAATTAACCATAATAAATACAGCAACTTTTCATAAAAACAAATGTTTTTTTTAACATATTTTCCATAAATAGTGCAGCAATGAACTATACATAGAAAAAATATTTTTTCTAATTAAACTTTATCATTTTATATAATTAAATTTATTTGGAATATGTTGGTTAATTTAAGAGAATTAAACGTGTTGCAGCTACCACCAACAACAAACAGAGTGCACGTCTATAAGGCAGACTGAATTATTATCTGTTTATTAAATGTTAAAAGTGCAATTATAAATTATGTGCACTCAAAAAAGTTATAGATTAACTGAATGAAATCAAACATTTCTGAAGATTTAGTTAGTTAGGGTCGTGGGGATTTGCCACCCTCTAAATTCGAGTTCGACCTTGGGGTCTACTCTGTATGTAATTCGAAACGAAAGAAAATATTATCAATTTGTATGTTATTAACATTACAATTTGAAAGCATTTGCTTTCGTTTCGAATTACAGAGTAGACTCCCTTAGGTGACGGATAAGGAGAGCTATGGCAAAATATTATGATTACCATACCTAACTGGATTAGGAAGGCAATCGCATAGTTAGGTAATGGCTCAGGCTATGGCTTGTAACTGTCTGCGGACCAAAACTCTTATTCCCTGCTGTACGAATTATCGACCAAGTGCAAAGCACCCGAAAAAAAAACAAAAATGTAGAATTGCTCAAAAAGTGTTGTAAAAAAATTGGGCGACTCATCATTTTTAGATATTTGGGTATTTGTTCGTAATGAATAATTGCCACATTTCCTCAAAATGTTAAAAAACCCGAAAAAATTTTTATTGGGCGATTATTCATTTAAAATTCGGGTGATTGTACGTAATGTACAAACACCCAAAAACTTAGGGCGATTATTCATTTTACACTTTTGGGTTATTCTTCACTTGTTTTGGGCGATCGGGCACTGTTTTTTTTTTGGGTATTTCTTTATAATAACTAATTACCTCACGAACTTGGGCATTGCACTTATTTTGAAAATTACAATAAAAGAAATGCCAAATGTGTACTCCTCATAATGCATAAACCAAATCTTGTGGCAAGGCCAAACTAACAATTGAAAATTACATCCACACACGTACATATTTACATAAAAATCATGTAAACAAGCATACACGTACGTACGAGTATGAATAGTTTTGTATGCTAATCAAAATGTATTTGAGAGTATATTTTTGTAAGCATGGGTCTGAAATTAATGTGCTACATATCTATTATAATTTGTCATTATTTGATAATTTAAAATCAAAATAATATGTTGCTTAAACAAATCAAACACTTTTACTCATGTGCAAGTAATTAGCATAAATACAACCAGTGAAAGAAGAAAGGTCATACCGAAAAGTGCTTTTTTATACAGAAATTTTTTTTGCTACACTAAAAAATAATTTCGTGAGCAATGAAAACGTCTTTCAGATAATGTATTTATTGTTAACATGTTGTCTTTGAGAAAAAATACCAAAAAACAAAACTACACAAATATATTTTTTTTAGACACGGGCCAGCTCCACACTCCTCGAATTTTTTAGGAATCCTCATTAAAAAAATAGAGCTTTAGTTTGAGAGGAAATAAGGTTCTTTTTAAAGAGAAGTAACACTCAGGCAATGAATGCCTACTACTACAGTGAAAGACAAGACAGGTGGTGAAGAAAGTGATACAGCAAAGCTTCATTCTTTTACTACTCTGATTTTTGCACGTTTTTAATATTAATAAGGAAGTGTTGCAGTGCCTCTGGTGTCAATGAAGCGTAATAAATTTTATAAGCTGTCTTTTAGTATCCATTTTATTGGTTATTTTACTTAGTCGATGATTCTGCTACGCAATATCCACGAAGGAGGGCGCTCTGATGTTACAGTAGGATTAGTATCTGCTGAAGTCGGTATAGTTCAGTGACCATCACTTGAACTTTCCTACAACAACTAACACAATGAGACACTAATGCACATCAGAAAAATACGTGGTGTCGTTATTTTTAATGATTGTCGCAGACCGGGCTAGAACCCAGGGCCTTCGGTTTTCTTGTAGGTATGGCTGCCAAAATCTGGCAAAATCTTGCAGCCATACCTACAACACTTTTTTCACATAAACTATGAACCTCTTTGGTTTTACATGCAGGAAATTTTAAGGCGTTTGTATACTAAAAAAATTTTTTGTCCTGGAACTAGAATATTTAAAAACACGAATTTACTCTTAGAAACATTTCATTTGAAACCCAATTTGTGTATTTCTTATTATTAAACTTTGATTTGTTTGATTTTCAATTAATTTTTAAGCTTTATAAATCTTCTTCAATGTTTTACATATTCACTGATAACTATCAGCTGGAAAAAATTTCAGGGTAGACTCACGATAGCATTTTTACCTTCGAGGGGAATAAAAATTTCACCTATTTTTCACGATATAAATCATGAAAACCCGAGCCGTAATACAAGTAAAATAGTTGCGAAAATATAAAATAAAAACTATTTTACTCGTATTACAATACTTGTAAGTTTTGAGAAACATACTCCTGGTAATTACATTGATTGTTTAATTTTCATGTAATTGGATTCATGGAATAATCAAGCTAAAGTTACTAAAACTTTAAAAGGTCATATTTCCAAGATACTGTACAGTAAGTTATGTATATAAAATAGTTGTCTTAACAAAGGCAACTCCTAAAAGATGAAGACTACAAGAGTATATAAGATCAAGAATCAATAAACAAGGATGTAAACAAAAAAAACTTTGAAAACTTTTCAATCTGATCCCATATGTCAACACGTGTAAGCTCCAGCCTGCATGCACATGATGTTATGAAAATGCACTGTAATCATTGTTATTATTAAACATACATCAATTTTCTATTAGAAACTAATATAATGACTGTAAATATTTAATTAAATGCACGTGGCTTATAAATAATATGACGCATACAAATGCACAATATACAAACAAGCACATGTACGTATGCATAATCTGATACAGTTAATTTATACGTTAATCATACGCTCACACACACACACACACACATATCACATGTACATGATTACATTTAATACACAAAAGCTCCAGTAAGTATGCAATAAATTTGTTTGTTTCCAATGCAATGAACACAAATGAAATAAATAAGCAGCACGAGTATGTGTATGTGCCAAAGGTTAATTTGCACCTGATTTGGTATTGATTTGGAAATTGTTTTGCTTCGATAGGGGCAAAAGTGATCAACTTTTTATTAAAGTGAAAATGGTATAGTATGATTGGTTTGTTTATTATTCTCTTTTATACGAGTATAAATATTTCAGAGAAAATATTTTTATTCAGTTGCATGCGATGTTCGATCTTTGCTGACTATCAAATTCGTATTATGAGAGATGGCAATACTAGGGAAATTTTCTTTCAAAAGCGTTTGATGTTTTGTAGTGTAAACATTTTATTCTGTACCTGGGTTTATGCTCTTAAGCACCCAAGTACAGATTTTAAGATATTTTTATTATTTTTATGCAGGTCTAGAACAAAAAAGTTTTTTTTATTATTATATAAAGGGTGTTTTTTTAGCTGCATGAGAACTTATAATGAAAGATAGAAATATTGTTATCTGATAGATAATTTCACGGCATTTATTTTTTAAATATGATTTCCGGTATATGTGAGCCGCGACTACGAGTTACATGCTCCAATCGATCAGTCCGATATTTGACTAATTTTTCCAATAAATCTCGCCGTATGACGTCAATGGTGGTTTGAATATTGGCTTTCAATGTTTCAAGAGTTGCTGGTTTGTCGTGATAAGTCAATGAATTAACACAAACCATAGTTCGCATGCAGCTGAAAAAAACGCCCGATATATGTAACTAATACGTGTTTTTAAACCATTCCGAACTTACGAAAGGTTTAACTATCGAATGATATCAAATAACTATCCTTCTCCAATCACTCTTTCGCATTTATGATCCGTACAACGTTTTCAAATTATGCAAATTTGATGATGATGTTCTATGAGAAAATTGTCTTCCAATAATGTTGCTTTAAGAATATCTACGCATTTTATTATTAAAGTCTACATATATGTATGTACACATATGAAGATGTTTCTTAATAGACAACAGCTATGCATTACCATTATTTATGGAGACAAAAAAAAAGAGGGAAGAAATTTGAAACTCTAATTGGAGAATAGCAACTAAGCCGCAAGGAATAATAACAAGTTGTAACAATATATAAATAAATATTACACAAAATCTGCTTTTAATTGGAAACTATTTTCACAGTGAAAGCTTAAAATAAGCACTCAAGGTTAATTGTTTAATAAAAATTAACTCATAATTCTTAAAGGTGAAATTTACTTAAACTCAAGACATAAATTAATTATACTGGGATCAAATTAGCGCATTCAATACCGATAGAAATTTTAAAACATTTTGTAATTTCATTCGATATCGACTCGATGTAATTTGCCTCTTGAATTTAAACCATGAAATGTTTCACGAAATTTTTTATAAAAATATGTTTCTATTTGCTTATAGCAACGACATAGTAGAGTGTGTAATATAGAAAAAATGGCATATTATGATATGTACTTAGAGGATTTTTGGCAATTTCCTTCTCCAGGATTTGCCGATAGCAAATGAAAAATATAATAATGAAAAATTTCATTTTGTGAATTCAGCATAACTTGAATTATCATTAAGCATTTTCCCTACCAAAAAATAGTTGCAGACCTTTACGTATTTAATACCTCAAGACTTCCGAAAAGGAACTGATACAATTTAATTATTGCCAAGAAGTAAATTTAATATTTTCTTTTATTTTGGTTTGCAATTCTACATAATTTGCATATAAATTATAAAATGTCTTTTATTGTTTACAAAACACTTGTTTGTTGCCTGCCAATGCAATTCTGTGTATGTATGAATGTGTGTTAAATGTGAAAGTTCATTTGATTATTGTGTTTTGGTTTTCAGTGCCCAGTAGTTCGGATGCATTCTGTGTCTACTTCAAAAGTTCATACAGGAGACAGACTTCAACCACAAATGGATTTAGAAGAGGATGAAGATGTTTATTGTGAAGTTTTTGTTGTGAGACGTCTTAGCTTATTTTAACACTAACATTTAACATTATTTTAACATTAACATTTTGAGAGTTACATCTCTGCCGTGACGGTGTTATCATATTATTGATTCCATACAACTAAAATATATTAATACCTAATATTAATTTATTTCGTTTGTTTTCTTTTCGTAAAAGATTTTTATAGGAGTAAAACCAAAATACACAATGAAATTAGAAATAGATGCAATGTTTAATTTATTGAAAAAAATATACTTTGAATGCGTTTTTATCCAGAGCGCTTTGTTAACGTCAATATCTTTACCAATACTGTATACAAACATAACAAAATATTTACAAAACAAGTATTTTTTAATTCGATTTTGCATCTTTTTTATTTTGTAAATATTTTTGAATGAGGCTTTTAAACTTGCTTGGTTTCTATACGGTGATTCTCAATAATATATTAAGTATTTTAAGCCTATTTCAAAAATATTTTGGGTTGAAGTCTGCTGATGAGTTCCATAAGCGGGAACGAAATATTTAACCAAAAAAAAAAAATTAAATTAAATTTTTTCTAAAATGTATAAGTAGCTATACTTGTTTTTTATTCTGAAGTTATTTTTACTTGTTGTTTTGTTTGAATAAAATCGGTTGAACTGTCTTTGTTTTTGTACAATAAAAACATTTTTAATAAAGAATTAAATTTCGCCTTGATTTGTATCATTTAAATATTTGGCGATTTTTTGACGTTTTTGCTGAATGTTTGTGAGGATTTTGACAAATTTTGTCAAATATGACGAATTTTAGAGAGAGAAAAAGCTTACCAGACCTGGACACTATACCACCTCAGAATTAATTAAAAAAAAAATATCGCGAAAAGCGTATTGTAATACGTTTCCATTATGAACGAAGAAGTTGTTTTGAACAAAACATTTTGAAGTGTGTCCATTATACTGTCAACCTGTAAATGGAAACGCGCTGTTATATTTTAGGAATGAATTTTCCTTTCCATGCGTTATTTAATTATATAATATCATTAAAAATATATGTACTGCCCTACAGGTTGACCTGAATACACACTACGAAAAGCTTGAGCTGGATCAATGCGTGTCTTAAAAGATTGGAAACTCTTTTCGTATAGCAAAATGTTTAATCAGAAAACATTCATTTGAACTGCAGGGTTATGGTTCTCAGCTGTGTTTATAATCGAATAACATATACTCGTATGTATGTAAACTTTATATGTACAATGTATTGTACATGTATGTATGTATGCCTGTAAATTGATTTAGAGAGTTTGTATTTTAATAACTTTTTGTTGTTACATACATACATATGTACATAAATATATAAATTTTAATAAACCATTTCGTACACAAAATTACACAAGGTTAAACGAAATGTACTTGATTTTATATAAAAAAAAGTTGTAGTAGTATTTATTTTTGTGGAAGTACATGTTGCTAATAATAATAATTTTGTATATAATTTACCAAAAAGATAATATACCTATTTCGTTTTCATAGAAAGATGGATGAGAGATGTTGAGACTTCAGCAAGTCTAACAATTTCTTAGTGTTTGTTTAACCCAATTTATTTAAGAAAAAACAAACTTCATTTGATTTTCCTTTCTCGTTATCTATGCTGCAAACAAAGCACACAAAAAACAACTTTGGATACCATCACCACACATTAAGTTGCTGATAAAACAATTATACTTAGTACAATATAATGTAAATATGTGCATAGATACATACGTACATATATATGTATGTATATTACTGTAGTCGTACTTTTACGAAACACTATCGCTGAAAAAATTGTTTGCGATTTTTTTTGTCAGATTTTTTTTTATAAAAATAAAACACTTTCCTTTTCAATTTAATACCAGAGCGATTATTAACATAAATACATACATACATGCATAATATACACATGTAAGTATGTGTGTGTATGCACTCACCTTTACAATAGCAAAACAATAGTGCAAAAAAAAATTATTAATAATATACATACATACATACACACATATAAACAAATAAATTAATAAGTACATATTAAAACAGAAAAGAAAAAACCTTATCTAAAAAGAGGCGAAGAGCAAAGTTTAAAAGTACTTTGAGAAACATTCTCTTTCAATAATTTTTACTTGAGTGTAACTTGTATCTTGAACGAGGTTCCTCAGAAAAAAACGAATGTAGAAAAACTTTTTTTAGATTATTACAATAAAAAAAAGAAAACGAAAAAATTAAACGTGTGCAAATAATTAAGTCAACCAAAATTTTAACACCAACAGCAACAAAAACAATTAAATTTTAGGTTCTTTTTTTTGCTAAAATTTATATAGATAGAATGAATTAAGCAACGACCTTTACGGCCAATTAAACAAAAAAATTTATTTTATTTAGCAAAAGTAACTATTTTTTCTGGTTAATTTAGCAGATATACACAGTTGAAAATCCTTGCCTGTATATATCAAGCAAGTGTGATCTAATAAATTTCAAGTAAAGAGCTTTTTTCGATGTACGCGAACAAACTATACGCCCGGTTAATCTTAAACACCTTAGTGTCGACTTACTGTCAATGTTGTTGTAATTCAGTTGATAACTAACCAGTTTGGGTTGTTATATTTACCGTAGATAAAAGTTGCTGCTTTTCAGTTGAACAAACCATTTTTCTTGGTTAATTTAATTCATTATAGTTGTTACTATTGAACAATTCAACTGAAATATTTAATGTAGTGTCTTCTTAGTTTAAAATCTTGCTCTCACTTTCTGCTTCTAAAATTTTACTCATTATGAATTTTACTCATTATAAGATGAATTTGGCAGCCATGCTGCTGCACGAGATAATGAAGAAAATTATTGAGAAATTAATAGAAATATTTAAGATTAAAATATTATGATTTCTAAGGATTGGAAAACGATTAGCGATGCTGGCATGAACGTTTTTTTTTTTGTCAATAGAAACAAATCACAACAAACAGTGCACAAAAATGCACTGAGATTCATGATACGCCTTTTTTCTGTATCATTGTCTCGTGCAACAAATTTTTTGTACAATTTCACAATATAAATTCGTTATTACAAAGTGGTGAAGAATCTTAATTTAAAATATTTGTATGGCCTTTTTTTAGACTTGGGATGTATTAGGCATAGCATGGCTACATATTATTTTGTTTAATAAATTTTGTTGATTGATGAAATTTTAATCGTTAAAATTTAATACGAGTAGGTTTACCAGTAATTTTTTTCTGTGTCATACGATGAGAATGACTGAGTAATATTAAAATATATAATTACATGCAATTTTTAATAATTCTATGGGGGCAACAGCAATTCTTGAGGTCAATCACCCCCCTTCCCCCCCCCCCCCACCCACAAATGACCTTTCTATGCCTATGCACTTTCCATACAATAGAAAAAGAAAAAATTCTGCTTGAATGAAAAAAGTAACCTCATCAATATTTCGCTTGAGTAATGCCAAACACGATTGGATTTTGTGGTGGATTGCGAGCAAATCCGGAATCCATCTTGCGGCAACATTTCTCATACCCAATCATCTATCAAAATTTAAACCACTGAGCCATGTGGGATGCTTATGGCTTCCACAATCTCACTCGCTTTCAATCTTCGATCGTTCAACATAATATTTTGAATTTTGTTTCAACATAACATTCTATGAAATGAAAATTCCATAAACCACTTTTTTTTATCTTTAAAGTTGGGGACCATTCACATGTTACGTAACGCTATTTGCGCAGTTTTTATACCACCCACCCCTAAGTAACGCTGTAGACAAATTGTTCAACATCAATTTTCGAAACCGTAACAAATCCTTAAACCACGCGGTAGTTTAGTTGCCTCTTGAAAGGAGTAGTGTTCAGTAGCCGGAAATTCAAAAAGTTGCTGTCTTATTTGCCCGTCCTAGGAACATTTTCTTTATCGATAGATGACAGTTTTCTCGAGTTAATAACACAAGACAATTTTGGCTAGCAACACTAAACGCATGTAAAACAATTTGTGCCCGCATGCAATTTTTTGTTTGTTTGTTTCAAATTAACATGAATACATCCATATCGCAATGTATTTATGTATGTATGTATGTACATATTAATTGCAGATATTAAATAATTACACAACTTTTGTTTGAGCGTATGTGCGTGGCAAGAATAAATAAACTAAAAAATTGCTAAAATATTTTTTTATATTTATTATTTGTTATTGGATGGGTGAATGAGTTCTCAATTCGTATAATACATACTCGTATACATGTGAATATATACATACATACATATGTATGTATGTGCATACATCCGTATATAAGTACGTATGGGTGTATTTTATGTTACATAAACTAACTATGTTCGCGAAAAAATATGGCAAAATTTTTATATATGTATGTACGAGTAGTGCATATGTATCTACCCTGCAGACAACATGGGGTTAAGTGTCCCCAAGTCACCACTTTTGTCGACTATTTTGGTGGCATTGTCAACAGAGCGTCTATTAATAATGGTTTTAATGCGTAGAAAACATTTTTTCAGATACACACAACTATGCTTCTTCTCAATGTTTTATTGGCTTGTTGAAAATAAACGTGACGTCAAGCAAAATTTAAGTGTTTATAAAAGTTATCTTAAGAAACATAATTATAAGGTTAATATATATAAATGTATTTAACAATAATTAAAAACACAATACACAAAAAAAAAATAAAATAACAATCAATATTGTGTAAAAATATAAAATGTAAAAATTGAAGAGTTTTAAGTGAAAGGTGCCAATTATGGAAATTTTGACCCTGTGGAAGATTTTGTGCCATCAGGTAAACATTTGTCACATTTTAAGATCCATACGTAAGTGTTTGACTTTACTAATTCAGCGAAACATACAATTTTTAATTTTAATATACATATCGCACATTCAGTTCAATAGTGTCATAACTCAAAAAAACTAGTTTTGCAGGAAATACGTTTAAAGTTTTCAATTTACATACAACTCAATGAAGGCTTGAATAAATTTTCTTCTCTCACGAAGTGATAGTGCAATTATATGAAATTTTTACGCAAGATAAAATACGAAATGCATAATTATTCTGCATTATCAACTCAAAAAATTCGTTTTTTGAGTTATGCCACTATTGAACTGGATGTGCGATATGTATTTAATAGAAATGACAAACAATTTCCTGCAGGTGGTGACAGTGTCTATAGTGAATCAGTACAATTTTACTACGGACATCGAGCGAGGAAATATCGATATTGTAGACTAGAGCCCCTAAAATTTAGTAGTGAATCTTTGATGCCCAAGTCTCCAAGTGGTCCCAAAAAAACTACTTAGTCAGTAGTGATACAGTCTAGTGGTGGATTTTCAATGACAAGCTAATGTTAAATGTCAATAGGCGATTACATTGGCTGGGGTACACCTGGTCAGTAGTGCTACTGACAATGTCACTAGTAAATCAATACATTTTCACTATTCGCATTTTCTGCAGGGTAGTTCAATGTTTTATTATTATTTTCTAAATATCTATGTATAACTTGCACATGTGTGTGTGTTATACATATGAATGTATGTACATATGTATTTAAATAGGAATGTCCATAAGTAAAAGTATCTGTGAAAGTTCTAAACTATGTCACGGGCAGTGTTGCCGATTTAGCATATTATATATGTATGTACTGGTATGTAGGAACCATCAATTTATCTAGAATGTACATATGTTTACATCTAATGTACAACAACAAAATTATTCTATTTAAAACCCCTGAAAATCGGCTGGACCGATTTTCTTCACACTCTCGAGTCAGCTTTCAAACAGTAAAAAACTAAATAAAAATCAGTCCAGCCGTTTGGTATGTACGTGGACTTGTACAGACATACAGTTTAATAATAATACGAGTATGTAAAATAAATATTTAAATAAATAAATGTAAAATACACACACACACATGTACGTGCAAGTTGTACGAGAGCTAATATTATAACATTGTTGTTTAGATATTTCTCATAAGAATAATCTTATAAAAATTATTAGAATTATCACTTGATTTGAAATCTTCACATATCAAAATTCTCTCTGCGATTGAGTCTGACATTTGCTGATGATACAAATATTCAGATAATATGTCAGGTGTCGCACAATGAAGTTTATTCGTTTTAAAAACAGCTTTTAAGTCAAAACAGTGACTATGAACTAGGGATGAACAAAAACATCGATGTTTAAAAAAGATCGATGTATTGTGTGGAAACATCGATATAATCCGATGTTATTTTTTTTTTTTGCTTCTAAACAATCGGAAAACATCGATGTTTTCTTTCGATGCATCGAAATGACAAACATTTTAAACCCACTATTAAAAAAAATACACTTTAATGATGCAATAGCCGTTACCAATGTTGTATCAAAAATCAAGGAATAATAAAAAATACTCTTTTGCAAAATGAAGCTATTGAATCTGAGTCTGACAAATCCGATAAAAGTGAGGATACTTTTTCATTATGGACCAGCCATTATAAACTGGTTCATAGAAATTGGAAAAGCAATAAGACTTTACAAGATTGCTTTTAAATACCTACCTTACAATGGTGGGAACATCAGTTCCGTCTGAAAGGTTATTTTGGCAAGCGGCGCAGGTGATGACTTAACAAAGAAACAGATTGAGTGGTTAAGGACTTGGTAAACTTTTATTTCTAAACAGTATTGAAAAAAAGTATTGGGAGATGTAAAATAAATAAAAAAAAATATAAAAATAAATAAAGAAAAAACAATCGATGTATATTTTTTATGAAATATCGGTGCATCGTAAACATACATCGATGTCCATCCCTACTACGAACTCAGAAAATGTTTACATACAATATGTAGCAAAATATGAGGTATTGTCATCTCAAAGCACCTGACTCTCAATATTGTGAAAATATAAGAAATAATTTGCATACTCGTATGTATAAGATATTTTGAGTATTAAAGGCAGAGGCGCGTATTCATAGTCAAAACAAATTATACTTTAACGGCCTTATTCATAAAAAATATTTTAGGTTTATTACAGGTTTATTTGACAACTTTCCCATAGAAATACGTCAAATAAGCGCTTAATAAACCTGAAATATTTTTTATGAATATGGCAGTAAGAGTTTAAAACCAGTATTTTCTATGGTAATACTGGTTTTAAACTCTTAAAGTATACTTTGTTAATTAACTAAATCATTTTCTTATTATATTTAGCAATCATGTTGTTAGCATTTGTTAAGTACATCAAGCTTATTTTGGTCATAAGTTTCTGGTAACACTGATACCTAGATTCATTATAGAAGACTTGGTAGGTGGCTACCTATTATGTACGGATGTTTTTTATTCTTGCTTTGTAAGAATTTCCGTTATTTTTTCCGAAAAATATGATGTGCCTCTTAGAAGCATCTATTAATATACGTACACGTATATTTACAAACCTATATACATATGGACATGCATATATGTATGTATGCACATATACATACATATATCCACGTATGTATGTGTGTGTATTTTCCCTGCAGAAAATGCGAATAGCGAAATTGTAGTGATTTAATAGTGACATTGTCAGTAGCACTACTGACCAGGTGTACCCCAACCAATGTAATCGCCTATTGACATTTGACATTAGGTACCACATGGAGACATTGGCACAAAAGATTCACTAGTAAATTTTAGGGGCTCTAGTCTACAATATCGATATTTCCTCGCTCACTGTCAATAGTACTGCTGTGTACCCCAGCCAATGTAATCGCCTATTGACAAATAACTTACGGTTGTCATTGAAAATCTACCAGTAGACTTTATCACTATTCTTTTGCGACCATATGGAGACATTTGAACCAATGATTCACTAGTACATTTTAGTGATCCTCGCCTACAATTTTATAAGGGTCGGGGCAAAAAATTTAAACACATACATAAATACATATGTATTTTTTTAACATTATTGCACAGCATAATAAAAAGAAAAACAAACTATTGACGCATTCCTCGACAATGGTACCAGAAATACACTAGAACTGTTGTCTCTAACGTATCTCTAATCGAGCATAAAAGAGACATATGGTTCTAGGCTGACTAGAGGGTTATTACTGAAACGCTAAAATGTAACATGTATTCATGTGTATGTGTAAGAGCATGTGTTCGTATGTATGTGCATATGTATACGTACATAATTGATACACGTGTGTGTGGTTATTAAAAACAACATGACGTTTGACGACATCAAGTGATCGTTAAGTTATCAGGCGCAGCTGTCATTTACAAAGAAATATAATAAATACGATGACTTAGGGTTAATTTTAGAATATGTATTTTTATATTTAATATATGTACATACATACCCACATATATATATACATACATACTTGCATGCAAATAAATGCATGTTAATACTCACATGTATACATACATGTATGTATGTAAGTGGATATAGTAAAGTGTATTGTCGAATTAATCACCAAGAGGCCCAATATTATTACAGATCCTATAGGTATGAAATTCCGATTTTCCAATATTTACATACATATCCATACATATGTATACGTACATATACATACATAGGTATGCATTTATGAATGTACATATATGTATCTGTGACATTTCACTTACATTCAAATGATTCAATATTTGAGGAACAGCAGTAAAATACTAAAAAACTAACGTCAAAAATATTATCAAAATAAAAATGACCTTGAAGTAAAATTATCAAATTTGTGCAAATACAAAATATGTAGGTATACACAGAAAATGCACTTTCAGTCACACACCCAGAGAAACTCACAAGCGCTGTTTTGCTGAGAACTAACACACACACACACACACATCTAACCACTTAAAAATATATATGGCATAAGTAATGGCAAAAATATATTGTATAATGAATGCCCATATAAAAATGAAAGTGCCAACAAAACAACAACAAAACAAGTACATATTGTTAAGTAATAAAAATGCCCCATAATAGGTTCCTATATTAGAGGGAGTGAGAAATAACAACCCAAGCAGCGGTTATGGCAGTGCAGTGCAGTGCAGAGTTGCCGTTGTGGTGTGATAGGTATATTTATTTCAAAATTACATACATACATATGTATGTATATGTACCTATACGACACAGATACAGATCATCCGCTACATTACCCCCCTTCTCGACTAGCAATAAATATCTCAGCAATAAAGCAATAACGTCGGCAGAATAACGGAACAATATTGCTGGTTGCTTTACTTATGTTAAGGCTATGGGAAATCGTAGCCATAATCTGGAAAAATTCAACAAGAAATGTCCAGAGCAAAAATATAATTCACTTGTAAATATCTGGTTAATCCAACAAATTTTTATTTTTATAAACTTATAACAATACAAATTATTTCACTACACATGTTTTTAAGAGACTATTTTCCTTTTTTAATATATATTTTCTCAATTTCACTAATGTTACCTGAATGTCAAACTCAATACAGAAAAGTCGAACATAAATTAACACCGAGTTTGACGTTTCATGTTCGCAATAATTGCCAACGAAAAACTGTAGACAATTATTGCAAGCCGGCAAGGCAGTGAGCTGTCTCCACTAGCAATAACATAATTTTGACAACTGCTGCAATATATGTTAAGATAATTATTGCTAGTCCAGAGGTAGGGTTATTACTGCTACTCGGTTTTAAAAAGAATTACGAAAAAATTATTTTCATTAAATAAAACCACTTTCGATTCTATAGGAAAAGAAAGCGAAAGTAAGATATAATATTCAGTGTTGTCAACTATTTCTAAATAGAGCTAAAATAACAATTTTAATGAAATACATACTACATACATATGTATGTATGTATTGTACTACATACATATGTATGTATGTATTTAGTGACATTCTGTTCATTTTTAAGATTCATTATGCAGAATGATCTTCTACTTATTAATTTTAATAACGAGAGCCTAACAAGTAGAGCTCAATTGAAACTAACTTTAACTAAATGGGTTTTCATTTAGTGGCATGTTAAAACTACAATCGGAGAAAAAACATGTTTGTGGCAATGAGATTAAGTTTTCGCAGAAATATATGGTTACGTAAAACAAGTTACTCGTATTATTGCTTTAAAATAGTGTAAACATTAAAAATTAATTGTTTTTTTTTTTTGTAAAAAAGCTAAATTGGCAACACTGATAGCATTTACTTTCCTGAATAAGAATCTATAACAAAAAGCTCATACTTCATACGTAATTATGCTTGAGTTTTTCTGATTGTTTGTTTTGATTGATCAAAATGAGCAATATATCGAGATAATGCATAAGAAAGAGGACACAAAAAACTGAATTGAATTGAGAGCGAATTTAAATTGCAGTAATGGGCAGCGATGCCAACTATTTATAACACAAACGCGCTATTCCCCTTCTCAAAACGCGATAGAATGCGCTAAGTTACAGCATTGTCAACTATTTATATCCACGCTATTTTCCTACGCGCTAAATTAAATTTTAATAAGATTCGATGTATGTATTATTGATTTTTTTAGTAACTCTTTTTCAGATTTTATAATATTATTTCTTCGAAATTATATCCTAAATAACTAAAATCATTTAATATAGAATCAGAATCGCCTTCCAAATAATCAAAATCCTTAGTTTTTATTTTAATTTTATTTGTCAAACTTTGTAACAACTTGTTTGTATAAATTGCCGAATAGTTTTGCGATTCAAATGCTTTTTGTAATTCAGCTAGAATAGATACTTAATAAGTTAACAAAAGGCATTTTTAATTTGAACCGCATTTTTAATTTATCCGAGTTTTGGATACTAGAAAATTGTAAAATTTATACAAAAAAAAAGTAAAAAAAAATATTGAACTGAAATGATGTTATTGACTTCATTCAAAATGCGACGAAAAAAAGCTCGTTTGGTATAGTTAAAACGCGCTAAATTGGCATCGCTGGTAATAGCGCAAAATTAAAACAACCGGCAAAACGAAGTAAGAAGAACAAAAACAAAATCAACCAAAATGGCACATGCTTCTTTTGTCAGTTTTGTTTTTGTTTTTCCACCCAAATACAGGCAGTGGGTGTCAGTTTATTAATGGAACGAAAAGAGAAAATCAGTGAATATCTAAAACAAATGAATTTATAAAATTAAATATACATACATATGTACATCCTTACATAAGTAATTCTATGTACACACGTACATACATATCTACATATGTACATGTTTACATATGTACATATTTATATACTAAATACATATTTAAAACTTACAACGATTTCAATACTTATTTTATCTTCTTTTGTTTGCTTTAATACATGATTGGATTAAAAATATAATAGGGAAAATTTTAAAGCAATGCTCAAATGCAATGTACGAGTAAAATAGTTTTAGCCATTTTGTATTGAAAATGCCGGTAAATTTCGCGATTGTCACGCACGCACTGGTTATATACTGCTAGGGGATTGTTTATGTTGTTCTGTCATCTATAGGCTATATATTTTTTAAAGTAGGATGCACAAGCCTGAACACATCTGTAATGCTTCCAGTCTAATATGTACTTAATATGTATGTACTTATATTGTGATTCATATTAAGAAAAAAAATTAATACAAATATCTTATATACTCAACTCTTGAGACAGAAATAAAATTTTCTTTTCCGTTCAGTTACACCATAAAGTTAGTTCAAAGTATCTAGGATTTTATCGAACGTTTAAAAAGGTATCACAAACTTGCTTTTAACTTATCGCTCACTTTAGGCATAAAGTAAAATTGTACTAATAAAAAACTTTTTACACGTCCGATAAAATCTTACTTTTAACTAACTTTAAATTGTAAGTAATAATGGTTCTAAGTTGCGTGTAAATTGAAAATTATAAGCTCGTTTTCTGTAAAACTATTTTTGTTAGTTATGACGTTGTTGAAGTAAATGGGAGATATGTACTTGCTTATGTATGTATGTATATTTTCATGCATATTTTTTATATATCTACAGATGTGAGTTCATAGCAATACAAATAATTTTGTTTTATGACGAACTTTCTCACACGTTTTTCAATTTTAATTTTAGCTTCTATATATTAAAATTACACAGTCTGAAAAGCGATGTGTTCATACAAGTATTTACATAAAAAAATAATAGATTAAAAACATTTACGCATGAAATTTTTACAATGTAAACATATATGTATTCATGTACATACATATTTATGTATGCATGTATGTACTATGTATTGTTAAGAATTAAAATAAGCAAATAATTTTTTGTTGCTATGACCAAATTTCTCATCCCATCCAACAAGTAAAAATTCCAAAACTACATGTGTAAACACCCCCACCAACAAAAATTAATACGTACATATATACATATGTATGTATGGATGTTTTCACACACATATGAATATCCATGTACATACATACATACACACATATGTATGAGTATCTATTATTTCGCTGAAAACCACACGTTTTAATAATAAATAAAAAGCAAAACAAAAACATCCACATGTACATACATACTCGTACATACATACATATTCATACTTATGTATCATATGATTTTAAGTCTAAAATGACCTTCTATACTTGTAAAAAATTCACAAAAATGTTGTTATCGTTTATTAAAAAGCAAAATATAAAATATTGTGTATATATGTACATCCATATGTATGTACACATGTATGTGCACATGGAGCTCTTGCAAAAATCACCCAAGTACCTTTTACAACCCGCCTTTTTTACTTGTTATCATGCGTTGTACGGATACCACTTCCACATTTACTACAATTTCCATGTTGTTGCTAATAGTAATTATCGCTATGTGCGGTTGTTGTTATTATTTCTTGTTTTCAATTTACATTATTCTGAAAGCACTAACAACAATTGATATTAAATTAAATCAATCCACACGAGCTCTCGATTACAAAGTAAATAACGAACTACAACTTGCACAGTGGGGGCAAAAGTGATATTAATAGTGTTCAACAAACACAAATGCAAAAATATTTAGTAATTGTAATTATTAAATATTGAAACAAATAACAAAGTCTCTATAAATTTCAACATTATGAAATAATGTTGAAAGACTATACATTTCTGAAATAATAATAATATAATATAACTTTAACTTTATAAAGCGTTTTTTTTTTAGAGTATCACAACTTTGAGTTGGCATCACTGCTTTATTTGAGCACCCATTTAAAAGCTGATAGTTGCTTTTTGTTTAGTTTGCTTTGAAATTTCATTATGAGTCGACTTACACCAGAGCAACGCGTGCAAATTGTTAAAATTTTTTAATTAATTGTTCTATTCATCAAACTCATCGTGCACACCTTCCATTCAAAATTTTATTTTCCGATGAAGCCCAGTTCTGGTTGAATGGGTATACGTAAATAAGCAGAATTCTCGCATTTGTAGTGAGGATAATCCACAAGCTTTTGTCGAAACACCATTATATCTACAGAAAATTACTGTTTGGTGCGCTTTATGGATGATGGAGTCATTGGTCCATATGTCTTCAAAAACGATGATGGTCAGATGTTACTGTCAATGGTGAAAGGTATAGGAACATGATTCGAAATTTTTTCGTACCTCAATTACGTGGCATTAATCTTGCTGATATGTGGTTCCAACAGGACGGAGCCACATGCCACACAGCGGGCGCTACAATTGATTTACTCAAGGAAATTTTTTATGAATAAATAATTTTTAATTGGCCACCAAGATCGTGAGATTTAACTGCATTGGATTATTTTCTTTGGGGTTTTGTTAAGTCACTTGTGTACGTCGATAAACCACAATCAATTGAACACCTGGAAATCAACATTCGAAGAGTTATCAGCGAAATACGTCCGCAAATAATGCGAAAAGTTATTGAAAATTGGTGCTCCAGATTGCGCCTTCTACGCTTTTACAGCTTTATTAATACAAATTATTAAGGCTTTATTAAGGCTTTATAAGAATAATTTTGTATGAAAATTAGTTTTAAAACCCCTTTATAAAGCCTTAGTAATTTTTATAAATAAGGCTATTAGTTCTTAACAGAGTTATATTAGTATGTTAAGAGAGTTCTGTTAAACAATCTGGGGGTCTACTCTGTAATTCGAAACGAATGCAAATGCTTTCGAATTGTAATGTTAAAAATATTAAAAAAAAAAATAAAATAATAAATGTTAATTTAAATATTTTATTTTAGTAAAATATTTGAAAATTTAATATATATCATTTATTTCATAATATATAAACTAAGTAAAATTTATTCTTTAAAGAATTAATGTAATGTTAAAGACTTAAAATTCGAAATTCGAATTCTTTCGCTTCGATACAGACTATACCTCCTGATTTGTGTAAGAGGGTTAAATACTGTAAAATATATATTCACGCACATTATAATTTCTTCTTTAAAAAAAACACTAAAATTATATTTGTACGTTTTCATAGAAAATATGTTGATTACAACTGGCAGATGTAAACCTCTTCTAGCCAGTTCATCTGAAACGCTAAAAATCATATTTTTTATGGAGACAACAGATGAATAAACAAATAAATCTGCTACTTTTCTTTTTCTTATTCTTTTGTAGTATTTGTTTCATCTTTTTTGCTCATCTAACGCGATTTCACACTACACGTGACTTTTCTAAATCTGTATACCGGATTATAAGAGGGCTATCAGCAAATTATTTTAGTAAGATATTCAGAACATACTTACACCTGCCGTAAAAAAAAACGGTCTTATCTTATTCTTATCAAATCAGGCACTTGATTATTAACTACAGAGTAATCGAATTGACTAAGCCTGCCCTGCCTTTAGCGGATGCATCCCCTTTCTTATACTTAACAGAAAGTATTCCAGAAGAATCTTAGCAAACATTCAAAAAACATCAGCATAATAGTGGTTTTACACCTAAAGTTAAAACCTAGTTTTAACGTTAAAACCATAAACAGCTGATTTTGCATTCGTTCACACTGCAAGTTTGATAAATTCAGGTTTAAAACAACAGGTTTTCTAATAAATTTGTTCAAAATAAAATAAACCTACTGTAGAAATACGTGTATTTGTTGCCGTATTTTTTTCTGCTTTTGATAACAAAAAATTTTACAACGCGCTCTAAAATAGAAATTATTATATATTTTGTAAATCCACATTTTAAAGTTATGGAACTACTTATACAAAGCGAAGCAGTGTTTGGAAATCAAATTATTATTTATAAAAAAAGTGCACAAATATATACATTATAAGTTAAACCTTTTTTTTCGAAGAGGGTGGCGTTGGCTGAAGTAGTTAGCACGTTGACTACAAAACCGAAAATTCTGGTTTTGAGCCCGGTCTCCAAACGTCATTAAATAACAACACCACGCATTTCGCATTTCTCTGATGCACGGATACTAATCCTAAATAAAATGGCTACAAAACACAGCTTCAAAAATTAAATACATCACTGCTTTATTAATATTAAAAACGTGCAAAAAGCAGAGTTGTAAACGAATGAAGCTTTCCTCTATCTCTTCCTTTACCACCTGTCTTCACTATCATTGTCCCTTTCCTAAAGAAGGTAACACCTACTAACAGTAGTAGGCATTCATTGCCTGATTTTTACTTCCCTTTTTAAGAGAAGTGTTCTTTGCAGAAAATAGAACTGACACAGGACTAGTCACGTGATAGGGGACCGGCCCCAAGTGATAGGGACCAGTTCGAGTTCTATCACTTCTTATGAAGCGGACTAGTCACTTTTACATGTTGATGGCCTAGGAGGGGGTTAATTAATACTTTGTATTCACCTTGCAATTCGGTGTAGAAAAACATAAATTATATATAAATGTCATTCCGACATTTAACGGTAACAATGAAAACTTATACATTTTTTTTTCATTATTACAAATGCAATTATATATTTTAGCGTCCTTATGTATAAGAAAAAATTGCCATGAAGTTAGCATAAGTGGGCTGACTTTTTCGCTAAAATTTTTGTTGCGGCTGCATCCATTTTTAAGTTTAAATTGTTTCAATAGCTTTTATTTTTGTTAGCTGGCATAAACATCAACAGCTGCTTCCGGCCATTTTAACTTGGCAGCACTGAATTTAGTACAGTGAAAACAAGGTTATGGTAAAAGTAGGCTTTAACAATTGGTTTTACAGTTAAAATATAATCAACAGATTTTTCGATTACATCATTAGTTCGTGTTACAATTCGTTTTATTGATTGCCGTGTATGTTCATTGACAATAGAACATCTTTGTAGAAGCATTATAGTTGCTGTTGTTTGTGTATTTCATCTGCATTGGTTTATGTGCTTCTTAACAAGCAGAATGTACGATAGTTGTTGATATGCTTTGAATGTTTACTTCAAAATCGCCTGGAACGTTTGTGTGCTTGAATATTATAGTTTTTTTTTCTTCTTGTATACAATGTTTGTATGGAAAATATCAGGATTAAAATTTTGTATTATTTAAAATAAAAACTCAGAATTGCGTACTATGCTTAAGCTTTTTGCAGCTTGCAAGCCTATAAAATAAAAATTATGAGCACAAATAACCCTTACAATTCTATATTGAAATGTGGCTGTTTCAAAAGCCCGATAGCAAAGTACTATTTATGTATTTATATGTGCTCAGACAGACGTCTGTCATATCGTGCCAAAAAAGCTTAAGCGACATAATTTTCGAACTTAATTTTTTGACGAAAATCGATTTTCTGCGATCGTAAATAATCGATTTTCGTATAAAAAAAAGTCCAAAATATGAATATGTCGTTTAAGTTTTTTTTTTGCGATTATGGCTCGATATACGAGTATTGATAGAATTTCGGTAAATTTTAATCCCAAAAACCTTTGTTCAGCTCAATGAGATTAATTTCAATTTACAAAGAGTTTCTCAATCTTTTATCGAATTCGGCACTGAGAAATAGTTTAAACTCCTACTTTTTAGTGTAATAAAATAATAAAAAATATGTACATTTTACACATACTTCATTGTTAATTTAGATTTTGATACAATATGTACTCGTATAACTATATGTAGGTATTTTGTTATCTTAGTCTGTAAGGATTTTTTGTCCATAGAATGAAATAAATAAATAAATAATAAACCACACTTGTTGTCATCGAAGTGGACAAAAGCGCTAAGTTGACAACACTTTTTTCTTATTATTCAATACTTTCGATTTCATTTTTAAGTTAAATATTCTCGTATTTATGGAATATGAATGCATGTACATACGTACTCGCATGTATATCATTTAGTTCAACATTTACTAAAACTGCTTTATTGCTTATTTGACAAGCTGAGAACTTTCGAAAATTTTCCAAATTTTCGCACAAATGCTTCTAAGCAGCAGCTTTGAAAACGCGTTGCGTCATCTATTCTTTTTTCTCTTTTTCTAGTTAATGAGTGCTGCTCTCTAGTCAATATTACATGCTGGCGTCTTTGGGTTTTGCGAGTGTGATGAATTGAATCATGTGTAAATATATTTTATTCTATTTATTTAACAAAATTTATAATAGAGACGATGTATTTATATGTAATATGTATGTATGTATGTATATATTTCAGTCGTAGTTGTTGTTCTTGCTCCTATTATTATTATTATTATTTATATGTACATACTTACATATTTACACGTTCTGTTCATTATCGCTGCTCTATGAAAAGTTCAATAAACTTTTCAGTGTAAAAACAAACTGATGAGAAAAGCAAACACGCGTGTATGTATGTATGTATGTATATACACTTGTTGTAAATAGTTTTCATATCGAAACAACAACAACCTTATAGGCAGCAGTAAGTGCTTATTCATTACGAGTACATACATACATAAATACAAGTGTAGTATGCATTACTATACGTTCGTTAGTGTACATATGTATGTATGCATGTTTACGTTACGTTAGGTGAAAAAAGAATTATTAATTTGTTTCTATTTAGTTGTGGATTTCTTTTTTTTCTAATGCGATCGAAAGTCAAACTGCTCTCAGTTTACATATTAACATACAGTATGTGTCAGAAGCGTGTTCCTGATGTTACATTCGCTAGCAATGTTAAGTGTGGGTGTGGTGCCTAGATAAAACACTATGTAACTACATAATAATAAATTTAAATTCGGTTATTTTATGTATATTATTATGAATTTACGCATGCATACATATGTACATAAACAAAAACAAGTTATTCCCCTCAAGCTTTAAGATTCGTGTTTAAAAAACTTCGTTATTATAAACAAAAATTCTAAACAAGCAGCTACTATCAGTTGATAATAAAATTTAGTCTTATTCGTGTTAATATAAAAAAAAATCTAGTCACATATTTACATGTTATACCTACTATCATTAAAGCAGAATTTTTATGCGAAAATTGTAGTTTTTAGTTACATAATGTTAAAAATAAATGTTACAAAGATTTATAAAAAATAAGTTAAGGGCCATTATTATGACTTGACGATAAAGTTTCGGATAGTTAATCCCAAATTTAGCAAAACTGAACTATAAAGTGACCTTTAAAATGTTTCCATTATTATTATAATTGTCCGATAAAATAAATAATACAATTTTTGTTTGGTGGCAACATTTTTGTGGATATTGATTCTTAAAAATAATTAGTTGCAACTTGCTTTTGTTTATTTAACAAATTACAAACATAAGAAACCATTTTTGTAAATTCTTTTATTTTTCTTTTGTATTATTATATGTTGGTATTATATTGTTTTTGTTTTGTATCACATTTTGTTCAAATAAATTTGGCTGTGATACATAAAGTAGAAAGTGTGGCAACGTATGAAAACGTGGAAACTTCAAATGTCTAAAGGCTCAGTTAGCCGACTGTAATGTAATGTAACTGCAACAGTAGGAAACAGCTGATCGATCTTGTTATGTTGTAATAATGAAAAAGTGTTTATCCATCCAATAAAAGCCTACATTAACTAAATACAAGTTATAACAATGGTCCGAAGTATGTTCATGTAATAAAATTTTTTTTGTATTGGTGAAGATGTATTTAAATTTAACTAGTAGAGACAAAAACCATAATTTTTAGCAGAGCTTATTTAGCAGTTAATATATCGCTGTTAACCACTTAGCAGTCATACTAAAATAGATTAATATTATTTTAAGGCGAAATCAAGAAATGGAGAGTAGAACCCTATACCAGGGTTTTTAGATTTTTTCCGACCTATTTCGCCAAATTTTTTTTATGTATCGCCAAAAGCAGAAATAAAATCGCCAAAATTTATTTCTTCTAAATTTTTCTCATCCAAATTCGAAACGCATTAATTAATACAAAAAAAAATCATCAAAATCAAATTTTTGCAATTTCTTGAAGATGAGTTTTTGTAGGATTTATTTTGGAAACTTCTACTTTTCCTTCAAGAAACAAATTTTTCTGAATTACAAAACTTTTGAAGTCCAATTTTCTTAAAAAAAAACAGCCATAATAATCGCCAACAAATTTATTTACCGCCAGAAAAATCGCCATTTCGCCAATCCAAAAATTTGTACGCCAAACAAGTTGGAAATCGATTTTGAAACTTTTTAGATACATTAAAACATTCTAAATTGCATTAATGTAATGCATTCGGGAAACCCAGTCGATTTTTGTCACTTACATGCGTTTTCATTTCAGGTAAATACAAAAACAAATATGAAGATTATACGCATACATTTCTCACCCACTGTATATATCCAATTTGCCTACAATGTAAATAGCCGTGTGTGTCCTACGTGTTTAAGTTTTCGTTGTTGTTTGAAAACAATTACATATTCTTAATTTATTGTTACATAAAGAACATTGAGGTTGTTCAAAGGTTATTGACTTCACATTTGTTTAATTATCACATGTTTTAACAAATGGTGCATATTTAAGCAAATATTTTTAGACTATGTAATATAAATTGTGTATCATTATAATATTCAAAAATATTTTTTTAAGATTGCTTGGAAAAAATTGTATTGGCTTGGAGAACTACAAACTCGTCTTAAATAAGAGTCAAGCATAAATTTTCAAAACGCGGATACATCTACTCATATGTTCCTACTTTTGTCTCTGTATCTGCGTGCCCCTGTGGCTGAGTTGTAGCGATGCTATCCTCTCAGTCCAGAGGTCGTAAGTTCGACTCCCGCCATAGACCCTGACTGTTTTCTGTAGATAAGCTAATCGCTTCGCGGGTTGTGTTTGTTTATAAAAAAAATAGTGCATAGAGGCAGCCTTGTTATTTTTTGTGTTGTACGGTGTTAGAAGGCGTTCAAAATGTTACTAGCCTCCAAGCGCGCCCTACTTCGGCTGTTGTTATCCACATATGTACGTAAATTTAACTCTAACTCCCTTTTAAGTTGTTAAAAATTTAAATTTAATGATTCTGTTTTTTTTTAACATTATGTGCAGGTTGTATGTACATTAATTAATACATTTATGACAGGCCAACATGATTTTATTACAATTTTCATTTATTTCATTACACCAGGCAATGTTATTCGAGTTATTTTAAATATTTATTGCCACTTTAATTATTTTTAAATGCAGTTGAATGATTGCACCTGTGCACAAAAATTAATTAATTTTGACCAAAAACTATTTCATTATTTTATTTTATTATTTAAAAACTAACAAAACAAATGCTACAATTTCAATAACTTTTTAATTGATTAACAAATTAGAGTTTTAGTAAGAAGTAGGTATGTCAGCGGCCTGCTCGGAATTAATTTATGAATAGCTTCATATGTACATATAAGAGTAACTAAAAGTAAAAATGAAAAACACAATACTGTGCACATAGGGTGCCCTGAAACTGAAACAGAAATCGACCTCTGACCCTTCTCTGTCCTAGTTTTTTAGAAATATGAACCCTGTGTGCCCTTTTATATGCAGATGTATCCATTATGTTTGGAATTGCATAAAAATATGTTAAATAGTTTCTTGCTCTCTATTTTTGAAAAATATATAAAATCGGAGAAATATCTATGTCTTAAATTTCATCAAAATTCGTGCGGTCGTTGAGTCGATAAAACGTAACAAGTGAAAACTTTCGAATGGTTTAGTCCTTACGACCTTAGATCTAAGTATGTACACAAAATCTAATGCAACTCATAATAAGGGGCACAGTTTTAAATTAGGCAGAATTTCACACAAAACAGCATGGACGAGCTGTGGATTTAAAAGTTGAGCTAAGTGTAGTTCGAATTATCTATATATATGAAATCGTAGTGTGTGCAGACAAGCTAATCGCTTTGCTGGTTGTGTTTAAAAATAAAATAAAAATTGTTTCGACTTTACTTAATTTTGATTCAACACAGTTCTCCATGCTATTTCAGTTTTAAATTCACTTTCTTTCAACTTGAAATAATTTTGATTCAACATGATTCTTCATTTTGATTTGCAAGTACTGGAATATTAAATCAACATGAAATAAAGTTATTTCAAAATGAATTTTTTTTTATTATTACTGTAAGTCATGTTGAATTAACATGAAACCCCACATAAAGCAAAATCTTTGCTGAAAAATTTCAAATTTTTTTGTGTGACCGTTTTAAAGCAAACATTATAAGTTGCCTGTAAATTGGGCATTCTGATAGACATACCAAATTATGTCCATGTGAAAGCACTTTAGCTACAGTTTCTAGTCTTTTTACGTGAGAAGCCTAAAACATTATAAATTTAAGAAAAGTACGGATAAAATGTTGTGGGTAGACGGATTGATTACATCATGTTCAATTAAAAGTCAATTTGAAATAGGTATGTCTACTGTAGGTGAATGTTTTTTGTATTTTATATGATACTAGCTTTTAGCCGCTGCTACCCTCGCTTTCATCTTATTAAAAAAATGCATACAAACCGGTTTAAAACTGGTTAAACAATCAAACCCGAAACGAAAATTACCCTAAGCAGCACAAAAATGTGTTTTTCAGAAAACATACGTACAAATATACAAAACCGGTTTCGAACCAGATAAAAACATGCCATATTTGACGCTGCTAATAGAGCTTTCCATTGGTGAAAGGATTTTCAAAATCGCTTTAATTGTTTGGGCGTGAAAGCGTCACAAATAAACAAACAAACTCACTTTTCACATTTGCATATAATATTAGTAAGGATTAATTTTTGTATTTATATTTCATACTTCAAAGGACTAAAATTTTTATATCATCACTCATTCTTACAAGCCTAAAATCTAAAATAAAACATTTCGACATTTAGTTTTATTTTGGCCCTGACATGTGCTAATTAGATACATATAGAGTGCAGCAGAAATATTTGTTGACTTTAAGTGGAAAAGTTTCTAAAGTTTAACAGCAATGTAGCTACAACCCAGTGGTAAAACTCAGAAGGCTTTCTTGGTGTAGGCCTTATGAAAGGCCTGCTTAGGAATTTTTTTTGACTCACACATTCCACACTACCTTCTATGAGAAGGGAGAAGAGAAGGAGTAGCATGTTTTGTTTTGTTTTTTTTTTTACAAAAGCAAAATCCATTAATTTGAAGGTCTTCCAGAATCTCTATCGAAAGAAGCAAGAACAGAAGACCTACCCTGCAATGGCAAAGCGTGTAAAAAACATATGAGTATGGAATGGAGCGAGCAGGCCTTGTACATCCAAAAGAAGTAGTATAGAGGCCGTCTAGAAGACATCCTTGCTCCTTCTTGTTCACGCTGGGAATAAGTACGTATGTATGTACATATGCAATTGAAAACTGAGGAGAATTTGAAGTTATAAATGTAGGAGTTTAGTTAATATTTAGCAGTATTTTGTGCACTCAGTAGAGTTTTAACTTGCTTTATATAAACGAAATTAAACTACTCATCATGTATAAACAAATTGTTATCATTCTCCCAAACTGTCATTCAAAAATAAAGTGATGCTAAATTAGTGATTTTCAAAGCATCTCTAAAAGTGAATCAACTGCATATAAGAAAAACGAAATTAAGTAATTTTTAAAAATATAAAATCGTTTCAATGAATGAATCATTTATTTAATCATTTAGTAAGCCATTGAATATTCAATCACCCTTATTTCACTTGTCAACATCGACGTCATGTCAATACACTACCATAAAATTGGGGCTCTTCTATCCGTTGTCGAAAACAACTGACTGCTATTGTTAGATTCATATTAATTTTTATATCTTAGGGGACATACATAAATAGAATGTGAGTATGTAGCACAATCAAAAATTTTTAGGCATTGTATTGACGTGACGTCGTTTTTGACAACTGGAATAAGGGCGAATATACAACGAGCTTCTTATTTGTTTGAAAAAAAAAAATCGCACCCCAAAATACATTTCAGTATTTTTCATGCAAACTTTAGAAACGTTTCCCTTTCTGAAATGAAGTTCTCAACTTATTAATATTACATAATATATATGTATGTATTTGTAATTGAAGTTGAAGAAAGCCCACGTTGGTGTGGCACGCAATTTTTGGTTGATGCTTTTAATTGTCCACGCACTTCAAGAAATAATGAGAATAATATATGAATACATCGCATAATTTTAAGAATTTTATATTAACAGAACCTTTCTTTTCTTTCTAGTATTTTAAGTTTTGAGAAAGCTTCTTATAAAATGTTGGCATCACTTATAGTAGGAACGAAATAAAATGAAAAAAAAATATAATTTTTTAACAATTCAAATGGAGTTACAGCCAATAGAATGAGTGAAGGTAAAACGTTCACCTACAATTTAAACTAAAAACAATAAAAATAGATGTGAGTACGAGTTGAAATGTGCAAGTGTGTACGTGTAGGCAGGCATATTTACCCTGCGTATGGTATTCGTTAATTTTTACATGGAATTTTTACAGTTATAGAAGTGCAAATTTGTTATCGTACATAGACTCCAACAGACACACACACAAACACAGACACGAGCGCGAGCGCATATACACACAATTTCTAACACTTGCAATCTTAAACGTTTAAGTCTAAAACATTTGTCTTGTTTTTTTTACACAATTAGAAAAGTATTTAATTTTTCTTTCTTTTTTGCAAGGGTGGTAGGACGCGGAAGGTGGAGGGAGGTGGAGTAAGCACTGGGCCATACATACATGCTATGTGTGTGTGTGTGTGTTTAGCCACTTGTCATAGTTAACAAATTTATGAGCAAATATTCATAAATGACATCATTTTACGAGTTTGTTTGTACAATTTATTATGTTCAATTACAATGAAGAATAAAATAGAATAGAGTGAAAATAAAAAAATAAATAAAACCTAAAAAATAACACACAAATTGAATTTAAACTGACTTTTTGCTTTGTTATTCATACGACCGACCAGCAAGCACAACGTGGCAAAATGATCTTTCTTTTTTTTTTGCATACAGATTGAAATGTTGGGTTTTCTTTCATTGTTATTTTTTTTTTAATTTATTTACATCTTTTTCTTGCTGCATTTGCAAAAAGGTTTCATTAACTTTAATAAAAATGTTTTTTATACATTTTCTTATGTCTGATGTTATCAATTTACCACACACACACACACACACACACAAGCATGTATGTATGTATGTATGTGTGTCAATGTATTTTTTTATTTTTTATGCTTTAAATTAATTTTTATTTTTTATTTTGGTTATACAAAGCATGGCAATAAAAACGTATTATTTGTGCAATTAAAGTTTTAATTGAAAATTAATTAAAAGAAATTAATCCTTAAAATAATTTTGCTATCAGCGCAGAACTATTATTTATTTAATTGCTCTATTTCGTCGTTTAAATGATCTCTTACATTGCCTTATTGTGTTCTGTGCAAAAACGATTTTTCAGCTCGAATCTTCGTTTGAATACTAAAAGGTGGTTTACTCTACTTTTTTTTTAAGTTGCTAATGTAAAAAATGTATTTATCACCAAAACAGCAACCAAAAAATAAAATAAGGTTTACACCACTTTTGCGCTCCAACATAAATATTATAAATTCGTTTAGCAGATTAAATCGAAATCTAGTATGTATACGATATTTTTTTTAGAGTTTTCCAGTGTTGGATTTTTCTAATATGTAAAATTTGTTTACTACGAAAACCACATTTATGTTACTACTATAAATACAATACTCGTAAATAATAAAAAATGCGATGTTAATAATTATTTATAATGGAATTCTTAAAATTACATTTCGGCATTGTCTCTCTCATATTTTATAAATCAAACAAAGATATGAAAAAAATTTACAGAACCAAATATTTTGAAACTGTTAATTATTTTTAGAACATTAATTATTATTGTATTGTACATAGTACATATTAGAGATGTGCAAATGTCGTGATTTTATCGTGTCACGCGTGATGGTGATCAAATTTATAATTAATCACGCGTGAGTGCGTGACCGTAACTTAAAAGAAATTACTCGTGCGTTTTTTTTAAGAATCACGCACGAATTTTCACGCTATCACGACATAACACTCCTGCGTGGGTACATATGTAGCTGTATATAAAATTTTAAATTTTCTTTTAATAAATACCACAATATATGTCTGAGCTGCCCAAAGTAGCACCAGAGTGCCGAACATCAATCGGCTTCTTATACAAATGAATACGCATACGTGAATACATTACTCTCGTGTTTCTATCGGTGGCCAGCTCTGATCTATGTACATACACATGCATATACATACATAGCCTGTCGGAAATTCAGTTAACTTTGAACTAACTTTAAGCTAACTATTTTGCAACTGGTACTGACTGACACTTGGATTACTTTTTAATGTAATCAACTGACTATTTTAACATTGCGATGCCCTAGGCGGTAGTCAATTGTCTCACTCTGCATTACTTTTCAACTAACTTAAAGTTGGTTTTTTTTAATCACCTGGTAGGCAATAAATTTAAAAAAATTTGTGGGTTTCGAACATGTATCATCACCCGTTGTGTACTCAACGCGTTAACTACCAAGGTACCATCTAAAATAATAACAGCAAAATGTTAATATAAAATTGAAATAAGTTTCAGAGTAGCTGAGAATAAATTTGTTATCCCACACCAAATTCGATTACTTACTCAACTTAAGAATTAGTTTTGGATTTGTTCTGGATGACATTGCAGTTAGCTTTTAGTCAGTCTAAGAAAAGTTAACTATAAGTTGATTATTTTTGTAGTCAACCACACATTCTCCGACAGGGTATAGATAGAATGAGCCTGCAAACATAATGCAGACATACATACGTATGTATGTACATATGTATGTGTAAGAACCTATTTTTCAACCAACAAACATAAAAAATTAATTATATATTTCTCGTAAGCCTGCGTGATCGTGATTAATTGTACACCCTTCGTGCGTGATTAAGAATATTTTATACGTGAGCGTGCGTGATCGTGAAAATTTTCAAAATCATTCGTGCGCGAAAGTGCGTGAGTAAAATATTTTTCTGCGTGAGCACATCTCTAGTACATATGTATATAGATATATTGTTACATTTAAAAAATTTACAGCAGAATCAAAATATTTATTTAAAAAATAAATTTAAAAAAATATATAGAGAATTTTTATAATGGGGCTGTTCGCTCGAACATTTATGCATATTAGAAATAAAACAAAAAACTGAAAGAGATATTTTTTCCGTAATTCATGTTTGCATGCAAACAATCAAATTTTTTTAATTGATAGTTTAAAAAAGAAAAAAAAGCTTACTTATTATTGGTTTCTGCTCGGTAGACTTCAATCAAAATACAAAAAGCTTACAAAACTCCGAAGCTTATAGACAAACTCCCAATAAATTATTGAGAATTACAAAACTACTACTATACTAGGTCAATAAACTATTTCAGACAACAACAAACAATATTATTCAGCACGTGTGGCCTATTTTATTTATTTTTTAACGTGTTACATGGAAATAAGTTTTAATGGGCATAAAATTGGTACAATGAATTTTTTTTAAATATGTAAATTAAGCCGGTTAAATGACATTTGTACTGAAAATTAAATGAATCAAACTACTCAAAAATATATATATGTACACTCAGGGAAAAGCTGCAACTTAAAATTAAGAACGCGTTACATTAATTCAATCATTTTCAATATAATAGAAAATAGTATTAAAATACTTAGAAATAAATAAAATTAATAAATAAATACTGTAAATTAATATTTTTCCATATTGAAATAAGAAATTTCAACATGGCTAGACTTTCGTTAATGTTTCTTATTAATTCAATATGGTTTTTATTGATTGTAAGCTGTTTTTTCTCTGGGTGTAGTTTTAAATCAATTAAAACTATAATTAATTTAATTAAGCAAAGTAATTGATTTATTGCTTCAAATTAAAACGAAATATGAAGTTTGCTGTAGATGCTTTCAACCAAATTCTTGAAAAAAAAACTTAGAAATTCCATATTATTTCAAGAATATTTTATTTCATGTTTATGGTTTTGAGAAACACCAGGTTTTTGCAATTGTTTCTTATTTTTTTCTCTTTCTTTCTTTTAAATATATTTAATTTTCACTTGAATTCTTATAAACATAAATTCGTAACGCTTTAAACTAAATCCAGCCTTTTGTAAAAGAAAGAAAAAAACATTATTTAAATAGTTGCACTGCAATCAACTTGTCCTTATTCTTTCACTGTTTTATTTTTACAAAATAAATTTGATTGTCGTTGTTGCTGTTGCTGTTGCCGTAGCTGTTGCAATTTTGTGTTGCTGCTGGTATTTTTAGGCAATTAAAAGTTTATATAAATATTAGCATTAATTACAAAATATAAATTTCTACTGCTGTCATGTTGTCTATTGTTGTTGTTGTTGTTGTTTTTGTTGTTGCTGCTGCTGTTGTTTTGCAAAGTTGTCGTCTTCACTTAAATTATAATTTTATTACAATGTTGACGATGTCAAAGCGATGACAACGTTTACATAAACTTTAACAATGAGCGCGAAAATATATATTATGAAATAATGTGAATAAATTTTTGAATTAATTTTAGCTAAAAGAATTTAATATTCTACCAAAGATAAAGATTGATATATAAATTGCTTGGTTTACACTTAAACTTAAATACGGAAGTATTCACATAAAATTCAGATATTTATTAACTTGCTTTAAATTAAAAAGAAATATAAATGATTGTTATTAGTTTAGCCGACTTCTTTCATCATTAGGCTTTTAATAAAATTCTTGAAAATCCTGAGAAACTTCAAGTATTTAAATATGTATTCCTAAATTCTAAATTCTAAATTGTATGTATATACTCGTATGTACATATGTATATATATCTAATTGAAAAAATAAAAATAACCAATTTAATTTAGTCAATTAAACTTTTGTTTATAAATTATATTTGAATAAAAGTTTAATTAAAAATTTAATTGAGTCAATTGAACTTCTGTTTAAAAATTTAATTAATTCCAAACTTTAAGTGACACAATAAAATTTTTATTTGATTTATTTATTTTTATTTTTTCAATTAAATGTGTGAGTAAATTTTTCCTGTGATGAACATTTTTTCAGCGATGAAGCTATTTTTCTTGACCAAACTTTCGTGTTACCGAATATTTTCCTCCTTGCTCAACAGAAATTGCTGTGTGTGAACCCAGGTCATATGGACATAAAAATTTAATGGACTAGTTCCCTAAAGAAACTTTTGAATTAGGGCGTTCTTTATCTTATATACGTATTATGTGTATGTATTTAAGAATATAATAAATATGTGTAAAAAGACAAATTGAAAAAAAAATCATCATTTAGAACAACAACTTTAATATTTGCACTTTAAATTATATAAGACAATCTAAAGTAAACAAAAGAAATACACCACTTGCAGATATAAATTCGAAAACTTTTGCCTACTCTTTACGTCAGAAACAGAGAAAAAAACTTTACATTTTATTTTATATTTTTTTTGTTGCTATTTTAGCGCAAGAACAACAACTGCAACAACAATAATAAAAAAAAGAACAGAGAAAAAAGCAACTGTTAACACCTACGCCCAGTGGCACACATTTGCAAATAAGTATTCTGATTCCAATTCTAATTTGCAATTTTTCTTATTTTTTCCCCGTACATTCTTACACACAATATGTATGTCTGTATGTATGTATGTAAACGATTGTAATGCATTTGTATGGAGTAGTTAAGAACTTATTGCAGTTACGCATTTAGGCGTTTATGATGCGTGACGTTTGCCACTGGAAGTAGCTTAAGATAATGCATTCTTGATTGACTCAACTGAACTCAGTTTGGTTGTCTGAGAGTCAACCCAACTCACACATTGGTATTGCCATTCCCAACTTAAATAACGGTAGAGTGCGTAGTTGTCTTCAGGGTTGCCAGATATGCCGATTTCTCGCCAAACATGGCGATTTATCATCTTGCTTGAACATGGCGATTTTTCTGGGGATAAATAAATTTGTTTATCGATTTTTATTGCTATTTTTTCAACAAAATTGAACTTCAAAATCTTTGTAATTCAGGAAAATTAGTTTGTTGTTGAAGGAGTAGTTTCAAAAATAAATCCTAACAAAACTCGACTACAATAAATTAAAACAATTTGATTTTGTTGATTTTTCTTATATTAATTAAAGTAATTAATGCGTCTTGAATTTGGATGAGAAAATTTTACGCGAAATAAATTTGGCAGATTTTATTTCTACTTTAGGCGATTTTCTGCTAAAAAGTGTTGTATAAAAACAAATTTACTATCAAATATATGTACTCGTAGATCGTAATGCTATTTCTATTGTTAAATCTTTGAATAATGTTATTAGTTTGAAGTTAAGTATTTATGTATACTAAAAATATTTTTGATGTAATATAAGAGGTTTATTAAACAATTTTACATAGAAAATTTTTTTTATGAATAAAACGGCAAATATATATAAAATCATCCGAATATATTCCTTTTACATAAAAATTTTGAGATCTGAATAAAAATTTATTATTGTAAATAAGAATGAAATCAATGAATTCCCCTATTTGATAGTGCAAAATTAAAAATTATTTATTAGTAGTCTTAGTTTAGATTGCAAATAGGGATATCGCAACATAACCGCTAAAAAAGCTTAGCCGGCAAATTTTTGGCCTCCTATTTTTGACGAAAATATGTTACTTATGATCACTAATAATCGATTTTGGTAAAAAAAATAAAGTTCGAATATTATGTTGCTTAAGCTTTTTTGGCGGTTATGGTACGATATACATACATACATGCATATGTATCAAAATCTTGTTCGTCACTAAAATTGCATAAAAAGATAATCTTGACCGATCATAAAAATATATAAAATTATAGATTTCGTTATAATTGTTTAATTCTATATTCATCAAAATTAAAAAAAAAAATAACTTTACAATTATTGTACTTTAGAAAAAATGTTTCCTCTGGTATTTGATATCAAACAATTAAACAAGACATGTACTACCGACATAAATATTATATTGATTTCCTTGCTTTAACTAAATTTCATAAGATTTCCTTCCTTTAAGACTCTGCCCTGCATATTCATCCATTACACTGCATTGTGTGTATTTTAGAACTAATATAAATTACTTTTACACACATTCGAGGCATAGAATGGACACAAAATTTCAAAAAGAAGGGAGGGAGGACATTTCGCGGTATAGCAAATTTCATAAGTGGGGGAACAAAAAATAATAAAACTATTTATTATAAACCATTCGCACAAGTATTTAGAGTGCGTTTATTTTTCTTTGTATTCTTTCTTCTGTTTTTTGTCTGCCTTTCTTTCTATTATATTTATTTTCTTATTTGCAAAACGACAGACAGACAGACAGAGATACGTTTGTGCATACATATGTACATACTCGCACATATTGTATGTACAAATGAAAGACACAACGTTTGCTCTATGTCTGTCCATAGTGCAAACATTGTGTAAAATGAATACCATGATTTGTCATTCTAACACAGTTTTATTAAATTGATTGTGATTATTCGCATGTAAGTTAAAAATATATATGTTTAAATTGTTGCCAGGCATTTAAGTAATTGCAGGGGCGTAGAGTTTTTAGAGAGGGTATTAAGGAGAAAATATTTATCACTTGAGGTAAAATATTATTCTAAAGGAATATTCTTGGAACATAATAAAAAATTATATATTTAGGCCTAGGATTCACTATTCTTCATAATCGTGAAATTTTTGACAATAGTGAGTTGTGCCTTTATCAAATGTTTAGAAGATAGAAAAATAGGGAAGAATACTATGTACCTATTTAGGAAGATTTGATATCACTATAAATTTCGATATCTCAGATAAATTAAACTGTTGATGACCTTTTTAAAAGATGACAAAAAAGATCAGACGACTGTATTTAGAAGATGAAACCAAACAAATTGTGTATAAAATTCAGTTTGTAGGGTAACGACATTTGCTAACCATTAAACATT
Organism: Nowickia ferox; assembly: GCA_936439885.1. NCBI lineage: Eukaryota > Metazoa > Arthropoda > Insecta > Diptera > Tachinidae > Nowickia > Nowickia ferox. The sequence continues at coordinate 118,952,195 of OW387023.1, read as the reverse complement.
TGGTTTTTAAGTTGAGGATGTGTTTTTAGTTTTTAGTCAAAACTTGGAATGTGTTTAAACTTTAAAGCTTAATTCATACTTACTCACACTTGAACTTTAGGTATAGGAAGTGTTCAGAAATTTATGTAAGCTTGCACGAACTCTTCCCGGTATAGGGAGTTTTGACCCTATTCTGGAGTCCTGTATAAAACATGTCCCATAAAATGTTAATGCAGGCTTGAAGTTCAACATAAATTCAACCAGTAATGAGTCAAAACTTCAAGGGGTTAAAAATAAAAATTTACATATTCTCAGTAACGTTACTTACGAAGTTTTTATAGCGCCGCCCCCCACCCCCCGCGACAGAGTAAAGTATTACGTAATATGTGAATAGACACTAGAGACAAAGAAATTGTTTTTTTAAATATATGTATGTCCTCTTATATCACGAAGAGTAGTCTTTTTTGGCGAAAGAACAAAGCAAATAATGTGGATATGACCAACGTGTATCGTTTTCTTCAAAAAGTGAAAATCGCATTTTTGAGTTGACCCCTTTATAGAAACAAGTGCGATATGTATGTGTATATGCATAATAGAAAAAAATTGGCGATTACATAAAAATCAAACTGTTCGCAGTTTTTGTCCAAAAAATTAAAAAAAAATATGATCGGTATATAAAATAACATAAACAAACTTTAGTCTTCAATTTGCGTTTATTTTGAAGGTTTGCTATAGTTTTTTTGCTCTCTATGTTTTTATTCTTTACAATTCTCAATGGTTTTTCCAGAACTTTTATATAAACATGTAACGTTTCGCAGGTTTGTACATTACAGTGAAGCAAATTCGAGTTTTTATTGAAAACCGAACGCAAGGCCCTTTGGTATATGAAACTGTCTAAAACTTCCCTTTTAATTGAGTTTTTTTTTGCCAATCTGCTTGTTAGTTTAAGCTTAAGAATAAAATTAATATACATTTAATGAGTCAAATTCATACCAAATTCCAATTGTTTCAGTCTTGGGCAAGAAATTGAAGTTTATTTCGTAAAAAAAGACAATTACCTGAAAAGATAAAGAAGATGTAAAAGATATTAAATATTTATTTATTTATTGCACTAAATAAAATATAGAATAGAATTAAATTTTATGCTAATTTTTTGAGAGGAAAATCTAGATGCTTCAACAAAACTCATCTAGACGTGCTAAACCAACAAATACATTTTTTAAATTCTTTTCATTTTTACTCCCTTTAAATAAGAATAATATATTAAAATAAGTATTTTGAAAAACTTCAAAATATTTTATAATATTATTTCGGAAAATGCAATTTTACCCTTCCAAGAAAAATTTCTAAGCAACGCGTATGTGTGCGTGCGTGAATGTGTTTGCATGTGTTTTTTCCTAAAATGAAAAAAGAAAAAAAGAAAATGAAATTGTGCGTGTTTTCATGATAATTTTAATTGAAGCATTTAAATAATAGCTTCTGTAAAAATCATCACACTACAAACGCATTTGTTTAATTGTAAAATATTAAAAATGTAAAAAAAAATCCAACATTAATTTTGCATAAATTACAAAGAATATGCCAGCAAAGAAATAGCAATAAATATGTATGTATGTACATATATGTATGTATGTACATACTGCCACTTACTAAGTACGTATTTATTATTGAAAAGAGCTAATTTGTATTTCAATTAAAATTCTACGAATTTGAAACAAATGACACGTCCATTAATTTGATTGATTTTAAATCGGACAATTAAATAAAGCCGATTTTAGGGGAGTTATAGAGGTAAGAATGGAAAAGACATGTCAGTTAGAAATATAAGAATTTTAATAATTCTGTCATGAATACAATTTACAATTTTCTTTATTAGCCGAGTTGAAAGTTAGTGCAAATGGTAATTATTAGATATTGCAAGTGCAACAATATACACACACATTTGCATTTACCCTGTCGGAGAATGTGTGGTTGACTACAAAAATAATCAACTTATAGATAACTTTTCTTATACTACGTTTATACGCCTACTATTTGCAAATAAATTAACTCACTGTTTATACGGCACAGCATATGTAAAAAAACTTGGTAGAAAAGTTACGTATGTTTACAAAAAATTGTGCAAATGTATAAAACAACAAATAATTATTTGTTTTTATTGTGATTATTTTCTTTCATTGGTAAGCGTGGCAACCCCAAGCATTTTCTTTGCAAATAAAGCGTTGATCGTGAATCGATTTCTGAGTTAGTAACTCACAATAAAACAATTATGTGGCAACAATTTACAGTTTTATTTGAAAATAAAAAAAAGATAATTAAAATGTCATCCAGAACTGACCCAAAATTAATTCTTAAGTTGAATAAGTAATGGGATTTAGTGAGAGAGAGTCAACAAATTTACTTTAATGAGCTACTTCGAAGCTCATTTCAATAAAAAATTAAAATAAAATAAAATAAAATAAAGTTTAAAAAAACTAAAATAAAATAAAATGAAATAAAATGAAATAAAATTAAATAAAATAAAATATATTAAAATAAAATTAAATAAAATAAAATAATATAAAACAAAATAAAATAAAATTTAAAAAATAAATAAAATAAAACAAAATAAAATTAAATTAAATTAAATTTATAAAAATAAATAAAATAAATTAAAATAAATTAAAATGAAATAAAATAAATTAAAATAAAATAAAATAATATAAAATAAAATAAAACAAAATAAAATAAAATAAAATAAAATTTAAAAAATAAATAAAATAAAATTTAAAAAATAAATAAAATAAAATAAAACAAAATAAAATAAAATAAAATAAAAATTAAGAAATAAATAAAATAAAATAAAACAAAATAAAATAAAACAAAATAAAATTAAATTTAAAAAAATAAATAAAATAAAATAAATTAAAATGAAATAAAATTAAAATAAAATAATATAAAATTAAATTAAATAAGATGAAATAAAATAAAATAAAATTAAAAAATAAATAAAATAACGTTAAATAAAATAAAATAAAATAAAATTAAAATTAATTAAATAAAATACAATAAAATTAAAATTAAAATAAAAGAAAACATTATATTTAAAGATTTATTATTGCCTTTATTTGGTTTGGTTTACATTACATATTTTTAAAAAGAAAATTCTTACCAATTTTGGTATGAATTTAGTTTTACGGAATCAGTGGTAGGTCCGGTCCGATATCAGTAAAAATATTATTTGATTTTTTTAATTTATTAATTGAATACAAAATAAAATTTTCGGCCTGGCCCACGATGTCGACAAGAAAGCTTCTTTCGCTTACTTACATTGAACACAAAAACAAAACAAGAGAATTTGTTTTTGTTTTCAATGTAAGTAAGCGAAAGAAACTTTCTTGTTGACATCGTGGGCCAGGCCGTTTGTTTTTGTGTATAGGAATTTGCTACCTTTGAATTTTCATTGGTTATCCAGTCTTTAGAAAATAGATAGAGAAAATTTAAGTATGAATGTGTATTTTCTAAGCCAGTTAACAATCGCTGGCATAGTTAACACGTGTAGACATCCCCATATTAATATACATAAGTATGTATGTACATACATCGATGGATACATGAACATATGCATACATACAACAATACCTCGCTTTGCGTTGTTTCGTTTTGCGTTTTTTCTAAGTGGCGTCGCTGCTGAATTAGTACTAATTTTCACTGTGCGTCGTCAGATTTTCGAAGTTGCGTTGTTTTGGGTTCGAGTCTTTAATTTTTTTTAAATTCGTTTTGCAAATATCTATGTATTTAATAATTTTAAAATGGAAAGAATACAGAAAACAATAAAACACTTCGTCCCATGTTCAAAAGGTTTGTGCCGCAAAGTGGTCGATACAAATACAGCATCCGGAAGAAGTTCATGCCACATATTTTGCTCCACTTGGCTCCAAGATCACGAGCATAAAATGCTCCGTTAACAGCTTTTTGTTTCGTTTTTAGCAAACAAACTACGTTTTCTTCAAACTATTTTTTTTTTGAATTAGAATTTGTTTTTATTTCTTTTTTTTAACGATCCTGACAACGGAATGAGTTAAATTGAATTTTTAATTGAATATTTTATTTTGTTTTAATTGAATTTTTGTTTGTTTTTTGTATGTATGTAATAATATTTTATATTATTTTTGCTTTTTAAATGTTTAATTTGTTCAATTCTCTTTTTAAAAAGTAGTATTTTCATAACCCTGGAACCTAACTTCGATCTGTACATGGTTTGCTATAGAAAATCATAATTCACTTTGCATCGTTTCAATTTGCATCGCGTTTTTTTTTTTGGAACGTAACCACGGCGTAAAGTGAGGTATTGGTGTATATACATTTATAAATGTATATGTATGTATGCCCTTTTGTTATTAATAAGCACTTTAACGCCAACTGTGCAAATATTCTACGACTTTAAACACAAAAATTATTAAGGAAAAATAATACGATTGGAAAAATTCAACGTCTAATGTGATGTGAATAGTTTTTTCTCAAATATTTTTTTTAACATCATTAAAACCAAACGAACTTAAGCGCCCACTTACTTGCATTTCTTTATAAGAGAGAAAAAAACACACACACACCCAAACATACACTCATCAAATCGAGGGGGACAAGAATTCGCCACAACATTTAATAAATCGTTTCACTTTTACTAAATTTTTGTTTTTATAAAAATTTTAAATTTATCTTAAGGTATGAAACCAGGGACCGTAAGGGTTATAAGTTTTATTTTAAAAATTACTTTTTAATCATTATTTCTTGATTTTTATTTATTCCTCACAAAATACTCGTAACAGCAACTTTTTGATTTTTATTTTTGCTTAAAAAAGTTAATTTTTAAACTAAAGCTAAAAAGCGTAGTTTTGCGTTAAAATTGAATTTTTCGCCAGAGTCTGTAAAAAAACAGTATATGTGACAGCGCATAGAGAAAGGGACCTAAGGGTAAAATAATAAATTTTCACCTTTTTTTTTATGTGAAAAACATCTGAGCATCGAATGAGACCGATCCCATGCCCCAAAAGTGTTCCCTCCCAGAGATATGCGCGTTTTATTTAGTGATGGTACACCAAAGATACACGTATTTAAATCTTTAAAATGGCTCTCCTGAACAAAACCTGTTTTTACCCTTAATTCCAGATAAAGGTCAAAGGTAATTCCAGATAAAGGTCAACCAAAAATTTTTTTTTTGCTCAACAATTTTTTTTTGTTTTTAATAATAAAGCTGAAAGGTCTCTACTTTATAAGTGTAAAAGCATTTTTAATTTTTGAAATTTTTTTTACCGAAAATTGCGACTTTAAAAAAAATATTTTTTTGCTGAGCCTTCTTTTTCTTTTTTTTGTAATTTACAAATATTCCACTAACAATAACCTTACGCATTAGCCCAAAAGGAGGAAAACGGAATTCTAATAAGGGAAGTTTTTCTAGTTTGCTTTCACTTATACCTTAATGTCCCATCCGTCGCATAAGATCAATATTTATTTTGTTATAGTTTAATTTCTTTTCAATCAAAGTTTAATCAATATTAGCAAAGTTACTGCGTTTGGTTTTCTTTTAAAAAAAATTGTTGCGTCCGCCTTGTACTTTACCCATTTAAAAAAAATTAAAACAAAATTTTCATATTTCATAAATCTACACATAAATGATCATCTTTCACCTTCATTTTCACATTAAAAAAATTAAAATTCTACTTAAAATTTCACTTTATGTATAGTTATTTCTATAAGCGCACAAAAATAACTTCTATTTTTGTGGCGTCCGTTTTTTTCGCTGACACTTGCTTATACAACCGTTTTACTATATTATTAATATCGCTCAAATGTACTACTCCTTTATTGCTTTAAAACACTTAAGATATACATATATTGGATCTTTCCATTCCTGTCTTGTTTTTTGCTCAACTAAAAGTGCACGAATGTCCATATGATAAATTAAATTTACTTTTTTATAGTTTATTCAGTTTAAAAATTAAAATTTTTTTTAGCGAAAAAAAATTAAACACAAAAAATAACTCTTTATTTCTCTAGGAATAAATAAAAATTAAGAAACAACTGTAACTTTTTGAGGAATAAATAAAAATCCAAAAATAATCGGTAAAGTTGAGTTTTTTCAATAAAAATTAAAAAAGTAAAAATCAATGCATCAATAGGTAGTCCATGTAACATGGAGTATCTTGGTGTATTCCTTGTGCACGTAGCACTTCTCTCAGTTTAAATTTGGAAAATAATCGTTATTTTCGATCCCTGTATGAAACACATGAGAACCACACGGTTTCTAGAGGTTTTGGGATTAAAAGCAACAATAGCAAATTTCTTTTTTGCATGTTGTTTTGATAAAATTGTGGAATTTAAGTTCCTAAGTTTATGATAAAATATACATACATACATACACACATACACACATATGTACATATACATATATGTAGACGAATACATATACACACACGTGTAATTAAAAAATAATAATAAATAAATAGAGAACGTTAAGTAAAAAGCGATTGAAAAAAAAATTAAGCTCAAATGTGAAACAAATAAAAATTGTCTTCAACATTGTTGTCAAGTCATATACATATGTGCACATACGAGTACATATGTATATACATACATAAGTACATACATACATACATATTTATGCAGTTGTAATCACTTTCAGAATATAGGAATCAATAACAAGTGATTTAGAAATTGTAAATATATTGTAACCCTTTAGAGCTGATTACTCTTAATCGAGTTACGAGTTATTTCCAAATTAGATGATGAGATATTTCTTGCAGAAAATCTTTGTGGGAACGCCGAAAGATTTCATCATCTAAACTGGCACTTAATAACAAATGAGGCCGCATCCAAACATTTTGCGAATTATAAATACCAGCTTTAGCTTGGTGAATCTAATTCTTTCAAATTACATTTTTAATTGATTTGAGCTTTTCTCGATCTTTTTTTTTTAAATGATTATTTAGAAAAACTTTCAATGAAATTTTAATTTTAAAATAAATTTTGTATTGAATTTTAAGCTAAAGGGCATTTAGTAGAATTGTGGCCACTATTTTTACAACGCCGTTTAAGACCCATAACGAAAAGAGTTAGAGGATTTTAATGTTCAACAACAATTTTGATTTTGCCGAACATAAGTGGAATCCTTTAGCCCTTTATGACTCAACATCGTGAAAGTAAACTGAAACTAACTCTTGAGGGAAAAATAATTTTTTTTTTTCCATTAAGTTGTGTGTAAATTGAAAACTTTAAACTCGTTTGAGAGCGAGAACAAAGTCGATAAGTAACAAATAAATAGTTAGTTTACTTATAACTTAAAATTCAGTCAAAGGGCATCTTAAATTCGGTATAACCGATTATAGCCCTCTTATTTGTTTTTCCTTCTCGAAACTTACGACTACTGTCTGTCTCATTTTTGGGTTTTTCTATGAGCAACCCACACATTATATCTAGAGAAATAAATGACATGAGTTTAACGCTAAATAATATACATAAAATAATATACATATATACATACGTATGTATGTACATATGGGCAACAACAAACTTAAGATATTTTTTTTTGAGATTCTTTTCTTCGGTTGTCATAGCCAAAAACACTATGGCAATAAAAATAAAAGCAAAATTTAACACCATGGCTTGCAAACATGTGTACAGATTTGTATGTGGATACGAGTACACACCGTATACATGTGTATATAAGATTTTTGCATATGTGAAGTACGAGTGCGACCACATGTACGTACCTTAAAGTTTAGATTCTTTCATTTATTAGATACAGATCAAATAAAATTTAGGTCAACACATACACATGATAAGTAAACACTAGATAATATTATCAAGATATCTTAAGTTCATTTAAGTTACTGAAGATTCATTAAAATAATACAAAGATTAAAATTTTAAATGCAAAAAGAAATTTAAGTGTAAATACACATGTATGCACGTACTCATTCGTATGCATATTAGGGTAGTTCAAATATAGCTTACTTAAACTAACAGAATGTCCCACGATGTAAATGTATAAATGTAAGTAATATATCTCTCGATAAAAAATGTTCAGACTACTTTTTACAAGCTCTAAAATAAAATCCTATTTCGCGCAACTCAACATAAAGAAGAGGTTAATAACACATCTTACAAGGTTTCACAATAGTTTCCTAAATAAATAATTTTGAGTTCTTATATGGACTGGTGCTACTTTTCGTAACTTCGTACTTGTTTTTTGTTAATAAAATTGTCAAGACATGTAGTTTAATGGCATTCATAATAATCACTAAAAAACTCGATTTTGTATTTTTTATTAGCTACGCTTTTTTGCATTTTAGCTAACGATATGTATATTAGCAGAACTCAAATACACTTTATCCTACTTGTCTAAATGAAGAATTCGAAAATTTAAACAAACCGGTTTTGAGTTACATGCTCATATGAAAATCTTGAAATTTAGAGTCAATTAAAATAAACCTCTACAAGGATATGAGCAGCAGAAATTGAAGCTGTTAATGCACCCGCAATTGTATTTTTTTTTTATTCTGGTTGCTTCGTATAATGTCCCAGCAATTTTACTTAGACTTCGTTTTTGCTAAATGATTTTTGACGGAAAAACTTGAGCCACCCTTATGCAAATAGTCAAAAACACTTGTATGTACTGGATACGTGGAACCACGTTATGCGAAAAAGTATTTCCACTGAAATTTATATACACATCTAATAAAAAAAATGTGTTGTGTGTGATCTGCGTATTTAGAAAAAAGATTAATGATGATTTAGATCAGATAACCTGAAACCACAGCACATGGCAGAGAATTGCTCGTAATACTTTCACGTATAATTTTCAACTAACATTGGGTGCATTCATAGACGTAGCTGTTGCGCAACCCTTGAGTGTTTGAATAAAGCCGCTCCACTCAACAGGTGAGTAATTTTCCATTATAAAATGTTTTCGCTACCTAGAGTCAACATGTGCTCAGCCTGAACAGATGATCGAATAGAGCATTGCCTTTTATATGCTTTTAGGTGGCGATAAAGTAAAGAAATAAACATATACAATTAAATTATATGCATCAAGCCGTTTCTCAACATAACTGTTGGTGCCAACAGTTGCCAACAGTTTCACAACTGTTGAGCTCAACAGCTACGTCTTATGAATGCGCCCATTGAGCAGTTACCAGTGAATAAAAATTTAAGTAATTATTGAGCAACCACTTTTTTTCTCTACTTCCAAAGTATCAATAAGTGTGTGTTTTTGACTTTTAAGGAGAAGATTATTAAGGGCTACTCAGACTATTATACAAGTATAAATACTTTCATCACACTTTAAGAGAAAGAGATCTAACGTCATTTCGTTCATTTACTCAAACAAAGTCACAACTAAAAAAAAAAACGGTTTGCCAGAAAACGAGTTTGAAGTTTTCGATTTACACACAAATTAATGGAAAAATAAAATTTTATTTTTCTCCCCCAAGAGTACTCAACTCAATATATTATATACAATATATTTATATGAAACTTTTACACAATATTTTACACAATTCAAAAATTCAACCTTTTGAGTTATGACATTATTTTAGTAAATGAGCGATTTGTTTGTGACTGTCAAAAAATCCAAAGTAAAATCACATACAAGTTGAAAGCAAACAGCTGTTCAGAATTAACATGCCGACATTATTCGCTGACTTGCATGCGACGGCAGAGCACTTTCATGCAGGCGGTGGACGTGCCGGCCTTTGAAAATATTCGGCGGTTAAAAGCATCGATTTTTATAAAAGATAAAAATAAAAATAAATAAGTTTTGTTAACTTTTACACTTGGCCTACACGAAATATATTTCAATACCATAAACATATTCAAAATTTAGAGCCGCTTAAAGACGAAAAAAATATCATAAGCAACGGCGCGGCATCGGCGTCGATACAGACGACTTGTCAAACTTGTTTAATGCTTGATTTTGTAAAAACGCCACCATAATCAAATGAAAAGTCATATCGTTTAGAAAAATTTCTAAAAATTATCAAGTCTTATGGGATGTCAAATTTAAGCTAGAAATTTAACTTAGACATCTAACTTGAAACTTGAACACTAGAAATAAGTCAAAACTTAATATGTGTACTAGGGTTAATTTATATTTTAACTTGTTCTTGGTGTTAAAGTTAAACTTCGAGCTTTTTCGAGCATTCAGAGACTAATAACTGGCTTAAACTGGACATGAGTTACAGAATTTTTATCCCTATTTTTATTTAGAAAAAAATTAATACTGTCTTTTAATTTAAAATCCAACAATAAACTAAAAATTTATAGGCGAAATACTAAAAAAGTCAAGGCAAAAATAAATTTTTTGTCTTAAGTCAAATATATTCTAAGTTATGAGAGATACGAAAACACATCTATCTAATCGGATAATTTTTAAAAAAGTTACAAGCCTCAGAAATTTTTTTGAGTCCCAGGTGGTCAACTTTGGCCCACTGTAACTCCTGTCCAGCTTACGCTAGAAGGCTGTAAAGGCATGTGTTATAAAGTCTAAGTCCTCCTCTAATTATGTTCGAGGTTTGATATCAATCCAATCAGTAGTTTGGAAATTCCAGATTTATTACCATTTATTTTGCAAAAGTCCCCACTGTGCGTCGTGATTGATTTCGAAAATTTACGAGGTTAAACGAAGCAACGGCAGACGGCTTACAACGAGATAACATAAATCAAGGGATTACTGTATGTATAATCCATTGCGTATGATCAATAATAAATACATGCAAACTAAATCAGGTTTAAAACAATAAAACTCATACGCTTCCTTTGCCGAAAACATAATGTAAACTATAAAAGAAAAAACTTAAATTCAAATTATAAGCATTTTTACTCTTCTTTTTGTGCTATACATCTCTTCTTTTTTTATCAAAAATTATTCTGACAAATTGTACAGACAAACAGAAATATGCCAGCAAATAAGACAGAAAATGCCACTAAATCTAGTTAAGGTGAAATCCGCATCTTAATATAAGTAATTAAATATTTAAGATTAACAAAAAATAATCAAAGAAGGAAATCGAGAAATAGAATAATAATTTAGAGGAAAATTAAAATAATTTATTAGCAGTCAGGCAAAAAGTCATTAATACCTTAATGCACAAACACAACGCAAGCAACAAAACAACGACAACAAACAACTGACAATTGCATTATTAAAGTCTGCCAATTTGCAGAGACACAGGCAGCAGCACAAATGGCCATTTGCATTAGCGACCAACAACAACAACAACATCAGTAACAAAAATAAATACACCAGCTATAATCATGTGTATCATAACAAAATGTTGACCCACTCATTTATACGCCAAGTAAAGCTTCTGCACGTACACACAAACACACACACACCAACTCATCATATGCTTATTTTTTTTTCTGAAAATACTTAAGATTTCAGGCGAAATCGCAGAATGCACACATAAACATTTTTCCTCTTTTCCTTATGCACTTTTTACTCTCTCACTCTCTAGCTGCCTTTAACCCTTGTATTGCTAGCAATAAATGTTCAAATAATGAAGAGGACGTATTAAGCATTATGGGCCCTGGAAACGATCAAATAAACCCTCAAGCGTGTGTTTATGTATGAGTGTCGTTTAATTGACGCTTTTCCGGAGTCGTCAAATAAAACCGTCGCTCGGCTTTTTAATTTTAAGTACACTGTCCTCGTCGGATAGTGATTTTTTTTTTCATTAGCGGCAAGTGAAGTTTTGTTAAAAAAATACATATGCAAAAAAAACTATATATGAAATGATGCAGTGCAGAGTACCTCCAAAAATTCCATTTCAGTTGTAAGATGCAAACCGACTTTATTGACTTGCATATTAAACCTTTGTTTTGCGCGCCGAAAATTTTTTCGTAAAACATGCACGGAACAGAACAACATGATATTTTCGAAGGCCGTTACACCTTCATCATCAGCGTTATACATACATATTTTGCAATGCAAATGGAATATGTGAATTGTTTTGATTCAGCGTACTTCAATTTGTTGAAAGCTTTTTTTTAATTAAAGCTCAAATTGAACATCACCAATTTACACATCGTCTTGCCGTTGTGTTGTCTGCTCACACGTCTTTTTATTTGCTTATTTTTGTGCTACTTAAGGCCAACTTTGTGGGTTTGATACTTTTAAGCATATTTCGCTCATTTACTCAAAAACCGTCATAACTCAAACAATGGAATTTTTGAGTTAGTGATGCAGAACTAATCCTCAATTTCATACAGATATCTTGTTTATTCAACTCTGGAGAGACAACTTTAATTTTCATTTTCCATCAAGTTGTGTGTGAATTGAAAACTTTAAACTCGTTTCCTGGCAAACTGTTTATTTGAGTTATGACGTTGTTGGAGTAAATCAGCGATTTGTTAAATTTTTTTCGTCCTTATGACGTCACAGAGCAAATAACACAAATCAAATGATTTTTTTGTTTTGTCACTCAGAGTTGCAGACGATCAAATAATCAGCCTTCAAATAAAAATATAAAAACATTTTGATTCTCATTAATCATTGATGACAAAGCGTACGTGCAGGCGAAAAACTTCGTCTGCAAGCACACTACTATGTGATTGATGCGTTTAGTTGATCGTCCCCAGGCCACTTTAAACACTAGCCCCTACATGCCAAATCGATTGTTAAACCTGAAGTTGGTTTGACTAACGAGTTTTGTATGGCATAAACAATAGCTTTTGCTCAAGACGATTAGGTCACAACAGGCTAGCGACCACAATCTGTTTGTCGCGATTATAGCTACACGGCTACAAGACAACTTGTGTTGCTGTCTGTCGCAAACTTAGGCTAAATTCGATCTTTGTAAGGCACAATGAAAATATATGGTGGCAGCACCATATATTTTCATTTATAATACAAAAATGTGAATTGAATGAAAGCTTAAAAACAATGCGATATTGGGCCTAATTATGAGTGTCGTATTTCGACTACGACTACGAAAATTCTTTAATAGATTAAATACAAAATGTTGCAATGCTCTTTAGTCTAGTTCAAAATCGTCGTAATCGAAGTCGTAATACGACACTCGTAAAAAGGCCCATTATTGAACAGTAAGAACATCTCAAAATGCATATAATGAAATAAATCTATGGTACATATTATAAATTTTCCAACTGATAGAAAAATTTGCGCTATTGTGAATTAAATTCACAATGATTCGAAATGCGTTCGATCAACTCTGGCGACTCCCACTTCAACAAGGTCCAGCCGCAGGTTAATTTCATAGTGATGCTTATAGTGGCGGCTGAGGACACCCGTTTGCTTACTTGTTTGCTTGCTTGTTTGTTTGCTTGTGTGTCTGTCTGTCTGCCTGTCTGACACTGTTAATTGGTACTATGATGAATTTGTGCAGTTTATTTGTTGGCTTACTTAAACACATACATATACATACACATCTCAATGCATCATACTACATATGCAAGCATGAAAATTTATGCTGTTTATTATAAAGTGCTAATTATCATTTTAGTTTAAATGACAAAATGTCTGTGACGTTAGACGTTGAAAAAAAGCATTAAAAAGTTTGCAGAACTTGTAAAAAGTTGTGTTTTATGTGAAATTTTTTTGTTATGCAAATTATTTCTTGCCATTTAAAACGAAATTTTCTGCTTTGTAATTGTTTTTATTTAAAACGTTTTAATTAAATTATTTTTTTTCTTGTTTTGCAAATTAAATTTAATACATATGATGTCAACTTCAACCTGTGGCAACGGTTACAAGTATTTATAATAAAGCTTTGCGCAATGAAAAAAAAAAATATTTACAATTAGTTTATGAATGGAAATTTTTTGGAATAAATCACTAAATTTACTAGGTTTTCCACATGCCTACAAGCGACCCTGTTCGAATATTAGCCACTGTAAATAATGTTATGCACGCTGCGTTCATAACTGCAAATGGTGGCAACAATCAAGGCATATAAGTAGATTCGCCTCAATTCGCTTTAAAAAAAATTCATACTGGGACTGTCAAAAAATTTACCGAAAAGTGTTCGTAGACATCCGAGCGATGTTAAAATAGTCACGGGGCCAATTGAGACCACCTGATATGAATTCGCCTTGCATTGAAATATAATTAATGTCATTCCTTTTTCTTTTGTGTAAATCAAACAATCGCACATCATTAGTTTTATTATCTTCTTATACAAGTAGAATTTGTTATGCTTTCCCACTTTTCCTTCGTAAATACAAATGAGGACATGAGGAAATGGAAAAATGGTAAACAGCTGATTAACAAAAGCGTTGCAGGGTATTCATATTAAGCAGCATTCCGCTGAATTTTCAAATTCAATTGTGAGTGCGAATACGAGTATAAGTACATACATACACATACAGCCAGTAGACAATGAACCAAATTATTCTATAAACTCTAGAACTCTAAAACTTATATTTTTGTAATTAAATTAAAGTACTTAAAATATGTTTACTTTACTCTCCTTATTTGTCATTATTCTGTTGCTATTTAATAACTTTTAGAAACAAAAGATATATGTATAGGTACATATACATACTATATACTAGACAGTATACGTATACTCATCATAAAATAATTTTTTCACTTTCATTTAAAACAAATTTTTACAATTCATATCGTCACCTAAAATAAAATTGGTCAAAATTTTGATAGAAATTCACTAATTATTACTTGTAGTTATTGAAAGAAAAAATAACGACATAATGAAAAACGGTTTTAGTTAATTTTAATTATTATTGTTCGAACTTCATTTGTTTCTATATTTATGATTTGCTCAGGTTAAAGCTCGTACCGCTTTGTAAGCCAAATTACATGTGATAATTATTAATGAACAAACAACACCAAAGTTAATTGTAAATATTATGACAAAGACGTAGTAGAACGGAACAACTAGTTGTTTTCTAACGCCACTACACCTTCATCATCAGCGTTCTTTGTGTTTCCAACAAGTGATTTTGAAAGGGGAGACCCAAAAAGAAAAATATACATAAGTCTACGTCAGCATTTTAGCTACACTTTGTGAGAACTGTTTCAGTAGCTCGTTTTTTGACAAAAAAAAACCAATGATCAATCACAATGTCTCAAAGCCGAGATACTGAATTAGTTAGATCCAACTCTAATCTTAGCGATCAGAATTTAACTGTAGCTTTAGCAAGTTGCAAAATAAGGGGGCAGGTCTCGAAAATTAAACTTAAATGACAGAGACACGCAAAGTTTACTTTGCAAAGTCTTAATTCAGCCGGGGGAAAGACAGAAAGAGAAAATATTCTTACCTCTGTCTTTCTCCCAGCTCAATTAAAACTTTCCAAAGTTAATTTTGCGGCTACAGAAGAGTTTCATGCTGGGTGTGGACGTGCCGGCCTTTGGAAATACTCGTATTAAGGTAATCGATTTTTATAAAAGAAAATAATTTTTGTTTTGAATTAAACAGAAAACGAATTAAGGCTTTCCTTATAATAAACGTTTTTTTTTATAAATAACCCAATAAAAATTCTCTTATACCCATTTTAGACACGCAAAGTTTTCTTTGCAAAGTCTTAATTCAGCTGTGTGAAAGACAGAGGGAGTAATACTATTTCTTTCTGTCTGTTTTCTTGCTGAATTAAGACTTTGCAAATACCCCTTTTAGACACGGAAAGTTTACTTTGCAAAGTCTTAATTCATCTGGGAAAGAGACAGAAATAGATAGTATTCCTCCCTCTCGTCTTTCACACAGTTGAATTAAGACTTTGCAAAGCAAACTTTGCCTGTCTAAAAGGGGTAAAAGTAAACTTTCCGTATTAAAAGGGGTAATACCAAGAAAGTAATTAGAAAAAAATTTAAAACACTACTTGCAAGTCTACTACAATAAGTATGTAGTAGTTCGTGAGGTCCAAAATTTTTACTTAAGATGTTTGTTCTTATTAAAGCCACAAAATAATGAGTGTAGTAAGTCATTAAATAATTAAGATTGCATGCTAAGTTTTTACTGGGAAAGTAAGTACTTTCAGACAAGTATTAAACCATTAAATAACATTTATATTTAATCAAGAGATGGCTAATGTCCTCACGGAAAGTTTCAAAATAATCACTATTTGAATACAATAGGGGGCAAAATATTTGTTCATTTCAAAAACTTTGCGCTCATTAAAATGTGAAAATTTATTATGGATCTTAATTAAGTCCATAAAATTTCCTTAAATATTACGATTTTATAATCATACAATTTTACAATGGTTTATTGTTGGGTTAGTCAGCCAACTTGAAACATACATACATACATACATACGCTGTTTTATTTTTATTTTTTTCTTTAAACGTCTTTTTCTGCTTGTTCTTTCCATTTTGTTTGTTTCTAGCGGCAATTCTTATGGTTAATGGGATACAGTTTTAGTTCAAAATTGCATTACCTGATGGAATACCCTTTTTTACTTTGTTTGTTTTACCTATAAAACACTCTTTAATTTTTATAAACTTTAAGTGTTTATTGTAGCGGAAATAGTTATAAATATTTTGTAAAGAATTCAGGGGGGTTATTATGTAATTCGATTCGAAAAGAAAACTGTTCGAATGTGTATGTTATTAACATTACAATTCGAAAGCATTTCCGTTCGAATCGGATTACATAATAACCTCCCAGGTCCGTAACTCTTAAGGTTCTCGAGATAAAAGCCTGTGACACACAACCAGACGGACAGCGTAGAGAAAGCAATCCCCCTTATCGGGAATAAAACTTCACGTGAAATTGTGATCGGCAGTTTTTGCGTTGTTGTTGTGTCAGTGTACTATTTAATATATTCACAATGTTTTTGTTCATGGGAAATATTTCACGTGAATTCGCCTTTTTCCCCGATAAGGGTGATTAAGTTGCGTTCTCACCACCCTAAAAGCACCAAAACTCCCCTTAAAGAATAAAAACGAGAGAAAAAACTATGAAAAGAAAATCTGCTAAGTCCACTTTAAAAGTATAAAATTATAAAGAGCAAATGTGTTAATTCCCCAAGGAGTCTATAAGTGTGTAAAAGCATTACAATTTTAAAATTTTGCGAACATTGGTATTTAAACAAAATGAACAGAAGAAGAAAACGAAGTGTAGAAAATGCAAAAAAACAGTTAAATTAGAAATAAATTGGTCTTTTGTTCATCTTTGAAGTTAAAAAAAATAATTATCCAGTTTGCTGACGATATGTATAATGACCCTTATCGGGAATAAAAGTTCACGTGAAATGTCTTCCCTTTTCCTAAAATTGTGATCGCGTTGTTCTTGTGTCAGTGTACATACTTTTTTTCTAATTTTGTTCACCTTTTTTTGTTTACGGGAAATATTTCACATTATACCTACATATTGCACTCGTTCCTCAAAAGCGTAAAAACTCAAAATTTTCAAAATTTCACTTTTTGCAAAAAACCAAACAACAGAGGTCATATCTACCCACTGTAAAAATCTCCTTTTGATTTGTCTTCTTTTACGTGAAAAAAACCGTTATGACTATCTTTTTGTTTTTAGAATAACTATTGGGTGTTTTTTATTGAGGTATAGAACTTTAAGTTGGCATCACTTTTTTAACTGGCGGCCATTTTGTCAGCTCTCAAGTGATTAATATTTAGTTTGGTTTGCCATTTCATCATGAACAGGTTGACAAAAGAACAACGCTTGCAAATCGTGTAAATTTATTTCGAAAATAATGGTACAGTTCGCGAAGTTTACCGCAAGCTCCGTCCATTTTATGGTCGACATAATCGTCCATCAGAGCAATTAATTCGGTTAACCATGGATCGTTTTCGCACTACGTTTACTCTATGTGATAATACGCATCCGCAGAGACGTCGAACAGTGCGCACCGAAGAAACAATTGCCGCTGTAGAGCAAAGTGTTGAAGAGGACCCGAATGAATCGATTCGCCACCGTGCACAGCAATAACCGACTATTTTGTTCCCGAATTGGATGGCATGAATGTGGATGAGTTGTGGTTCCAACAAGACGGCGCTACATGCCACACAGCGCACGTCACAATCGATTTATTGAAGGAAACATTCGATGAGCGCATAATTTCGCGGAATGGACCTGTCAATTGGCCACCAAGATCGTGTGATTTGACACCATTGGATTATTTTCTTTGGGGATATGTGAAGTCGCTCGTCTACGCCAACAAACCAGAAACGTTAGGGGACTTGGAAGCCAACATTTGTGGCGTTATTGCCAACATAAGGCCCCATATGCTCGAAAAAGTGGTTGAAAATTGGACCTGTAGAATTGGCTTTATTCGAGCCAGCCGCGGCGGCCACATGCCCGAAATCATATTTAAACGTTAATGGCATAAAATTATCCTTCCAATAAAGCCAAATTGATGGACATTAAAACGATTTTCTTGTGTTTTATTTCAATTCGAAGTTCTATAACTCTAAAAAAAACACCCTGTACTACTAACAGAAACAGTTTTGGCCTCTACTGAAAATTCATGAATTTTTCTGATATGCATTAAACACCCTCATCGTGGTTTAGCGTATTTTGACTTTGACTACAACGACATTTTTGTAATATGTGGACTAAAGAACACGACAACATATTTTGTTTAATCTTGGACCAAAATGTCGTAGGCAGTTGAAGTCGTGGGGGTTGGCGCCCTCCTTCGTCAATATTTGTAGCAATTAACCGTCGCTAAAAATTTTATATTGAAGTGAATTTCTTGTAAATAAATATTCCAATGTACCCGTATGTATGTAAGTAAGCTTACCCAGCAAAAAAAGTGTGAACAGACAAATAAATCACTACGGTTACTGAATTTAATATTCTACGGCTGTTGTTTTTATCAGAAATTGTTCTAGAGAAAATTTTAAGTGCATACCGTTCAGTTATTTGGATCACTTCCGTCCTATGACAAACATGTGTTAAATTCATTGATGTTTCACCAGAAATAGAACTACTTGGAGCTGAGTTCATCCACGCTGTAACTAATGATTTGTTTATTTTTTTGCTGGGTATGTTTGCAAACGTTTTCTTAAATTTTTTCTCTTATCTCGGAAATTCGGACAATTTCCGGATATTTCCGACAACACATGGCGTTTAACTTTCCGGATTATGGAGATTTTACTTTTAATCTTCCGGATTTTCACAAGCCTTTTGTGGCTTTTTGCACAATATTATATAGGTATGATACCTATACCTATATCGTTCTTTTTTTTTTGCATGTTGCAATAAGTGAGGGATGTGTAAGAAAAACTAAAATTTTTAAATCGTCATGGAAAATGCAACCTGCCCCCATGTTCTGTAACTCGCTAAAACTTAAGCTAAATTCGATCGCTAAAATGCTGAACAAATAGAAATAGACATGAAATACCAAAATTTCGGCGAATTACATTTTTAAGCCATTGCCTGCTTTAGAAATACACGTTTGCATTGCATTCAAAGCCGAAAATTGATAAATTGAGATTTAGCTTTAGCCAGTTACAGAATACGGTTGCTGAACTATTCATATTTTTACTCATTCTTTTTTCTAAACCCAAAAAAAAAAAAAAGAAATTAAGATATGCCCTCTCGTATGTAGCCAGAAGCGTGGTAACTTATCAAAATATTTTTTCCTTCTCTCATAAAATTTTTAGAACCTGGCAGTTTGCATTTCGTGTGGCTATATCTACTTATGTACATACATATGTAGGTATGTACATATAATCAAATACAAAACGTGTTGGTACTTACCTTTGATGAAGAAAATAATTTGCTAAGAATTGTAATCCAAAATTGGGCTGAATTTTTGCAGATATTTTTATATTATTTCCTTAAAGCGAAAGTTATATAAGAAGATATGGCGAAAGTAGCCCAAACGTTTTTTTTTATAATTTTAGTTTCAATTTAAGTTTTTCAAACTTGTGTTTTGCAATATAATTTTTTTAATGATTTTAAAATTTTACAATAACTTTTTTTATTTTTAAATTATTACTATTATTAGGTGTAATTTTTACTTTTTTGCCAATTATTAGAAGAAAAAAACATTACTTTAACGATACATTTCTTGTTTACATTGATTTAAAAAGTTACACTATAAACTTTAAACGTTTCATGATTGTTTTATAAGTTTTTGTTTTGATAAAATATAATTTAATATTTTTTTATATTTTATGTAAGAAAACTTTTAAGGTTTTTATAAAAAAAAATCCCAATTTTAAATGTTTCAAGGGTTTTTCTTATTTATTTATTTTTTTTTATTATATTTTCATAAGGCACTTGTTTTTTTTTTATTTATCTTTTTTTATTAGGCAGCTAGGGAAAACCCGAAAAATTTTTCAAAATAATTATATGACACTTTTAATTTTGTTGCTTCTCATATTTTCTTGCTAATTTTCTAATTAAATATTTTCCTTAATTACACTTGTGTATGCATGTGCATATTTTCGTATTAAATACTTGTATGATTTGCAAAATTTATTTGTGTGTGCTTTTTTGCTTCGTAGTTCCAACCGTTTCCGACTTTTTTTGTTTTTCTATGTTAAGCGTTATATTACAAATATGTAACTAATGCTTTTATGATCAACTTAATGTTGCGAACCACCAACTACACCAAAATTTTTTTAATTTTTTTCTTTTGCATTAGAGAGCAAAAAACTAAAGAGAGAATGGCACACAAATGGCCAAATACACTTACGCATACACACAGGCACACATACATACATAGAACACACAACCTTTTGTGATCGTTTTGCTAAAATTTTGTTGTTTTCTATTTCTGCTGCTGCTTGGTGTAGAGTTGTCGAGATGGTCTCGTGAATAACTTTTCGCACACTATCATTTATTCTCAGGTGATACGTAATTACATGAGTAAATTCTCCCGGTTTCTGTTTGAGAGTTTACGAACAAGATATTGTTGAAAACGTTTTTAAGAGTAAGTATGTAGATATGTATGTACATTCATATCGGTGGTCTCAAGTTGAAAATGCTCAAATTATTGTAACTTTACAGGAGAAAGCAAAAAACATGATAGAAACTTTAATATTCAAAATGTAACTTCTTTTATATACAGATGCATTTGAGTGAATGTATAGGAGTCACTTAAAAATTTAATTTCGTAAAATACACCAGTTAGGTCCTTTCTACTTGAGTGTATATATGTATATACATACATACATGTACATACATACATTGTATTGTATTTATTTTTTTAGAACTACACACGTACAGGCAATTTATACTTTATAGCTCACTACCGTAGTCACGTGAGCGGTGTCCATCTCCAGCTACAACCAAGTGTAGGTCTGGCACAGTACAAAAACTTTTCGTTCGGATTTCCTATATTAAGCATATGGTTAATTTTTTTTACATACCTATAAATTAATGAAATAAGTGTTTGTGTGCTTTTGTTAAAATAAATCTACTACCACATGCACGAAAAAATCGCACATTTCCCTTTAAAGATGAGAGCGTATCATCGTCATCAACATCATCATCAGTCACATAAAGATTTTTGTTTTTGCAAAAATAGAAGAACACAATGATCACCTAAAAAGTAAATAGAAGTAGACACCACACCGCGCGCAATACTAAAGAGAAGTTTTTGCAAATTATTCTCTTACAATCTTATGGCAGCCGCACTTTTTGCGGCGTTGCGTCGTAACGATACGACCTACCAAACGACTAACAGCCAGCGATGCCAACTTGGTGCTTTCGGCACAATTTTTAGTGTTTTTTGAACACCCGAAACGCCAAATTTTGAGCGTTATCTAGGATTCACACGTACAAGTGAAAATTCAAAAAACTCAATGTACTCAAACTCTTTTACTAACACAACTATACATTCGCACTTGCAGTCTACTTCCAACTCAAGTGCCAAGGAATTTTACAAGACAGTGGCTTGTGTTTACTTGTAGCAAGTAAATAAGAAGTTAGTTAACAGTATTGCCCTATTAATACTTTTGGTACAAATTAACTGGATTGCAGTGTAATGTTATATAAGTTTTTACTCATTTTAAATACATTTAAAAGCTAATTTGACATTTTTTTTCTTAAATATTCATAAATCAAGCAGTTAATGAATTTTTTAAACATAAATGTCATTGGAACAATGCGAATAAAGTTCAGTATTATCTGGTTCCCTTAATATTAAAGTAAAATTTACGTTGGTAATACGTACACAGAGCTTCTATGCAAGTACTTGCATCTCTAAACGCAGGGTTAAGGCTGGTATTCTGTTCAGAATTTCATGCGAAATGCTGTCAAACTACTGAAATTACTGAACTTAAGCCCGACTAAGAAATTAATTCTGATCGTTTCCATTTATTTTAAATTATTTTCTTTTCCAGAGGCGTACGATGAAATTAATGTACTGCTTGTGGACGGCGGCTACTGTTTGCCCGCTTTCAGCCAATCGGCTGTGTTCTCTCGTTTGTGCTGATGTGCAAAAACAAAACAATAACAAATTGAGGAATTCTTCTCATTGTTTTTGTTTTGTTTTTGTTCCACTCACTTCAAAAAATGAAACAAAACAAAATCAAACAGTTTTTTCGTTTATTTTCGTGCTCTAGTTTTAAGTACAAGGAGATCAAAACAAAAAAAACTTATAACTGTAAGTGTCGATTATTTTTGCTACGAAAATCACGTCCTAGCTCCTGTGTTGTGAGATAAATAGCATAGCTATAAAAAAAACCGCGAGTTGGGCTACATTTAGTACATGCCATATTTTCACTGGAAATAATCAATGTTGCTGAAAATTTTTTACAACTTCGAACAGAGTATTACGCTTTAGTGCCAAACTAAAAAAAAAGCACTAAGTAGTGCTTTTAAGAAATTTTTGTATTTTTTAAAACTACTTGGTGTATTAATTTTTTCAGTGAAGCAACCTTTTTCGTGTAATATATTTCATTAGAGATGCTGATATTATTGCCGCAATAGAGAATAGCTTAAAAAATACTAAACATTATTAAGTTTCAGTTGTTTGGATCTTCACTTCTTTTTCACGTTAGTGCTTTTTACGTTTTTTAGATCTCAAAGTTACGTTTTTTATTGTTTTTTTTTTAATATTGATGTGCTTTTAGAATCAAAAATTTAGAGCCAACAAAATTGGCATCACTGCTAACAGCCGCGATACGAAACAAATTGCCAAAAACCTTGATACCGATCACCAAAAACTACAACAAACACAAGCAAAGCACAAACTAAATTGGAAATTAACACACTACATGCACACATTCACAGCCATTAGCAAATATACATGCATATACATACATATATATAAATATATATATGTATGTATGTTTGTAAATGCTGTTGCTCACTCAAAAACAGTCAAAAAATTGGCGAGCTTTATTTCAAATGAAAAAGTAAATAAGCAGGAGTATGTATGTATGTTTGGATCTGTGTGTATGCGTGTTTACAATTTTTTTTGCAGAGAAAATAAAATATTAATGGCGTTTATGAGACGACGATGAACGTTGACGTCAACGCTAAGACGGCGAACCCACCAAAGCAAAATCAGAACACGCACACAAACATACATACAGCCGTACATCCATTTGCATGTATGTACATCTGTAGATACTTTAAAAGAGCAACAACATAATTACACTCAATTACTAAATAAAAAATCTATTTATGATAAATATGTGTGTGGCGATGGATACAGGGATGTACATACCCATGTCCAAATCTATGTATGCATGTATGTACCTATTACCATTTCAACAATAAGAACAAACATGCAAAATAACGACACTGAAAAGAGCTTTTAAAAAGAGCACCAACAAATTTTATTAAAACAAAACTGTGCAAAAATTTTGCAAACACACCGATAAACAACATATGTATGTATCGAAAGAATGAAAAGAAACTTTGTTGTTGTTTTGTTTCTTCTTTTTGTTATAAAATAGAAACGCAGCAATAACAAAACTTCAAATGCTCATTAAAATTCTGTTTATTTAATATTAAAGTTTGTGGATATGTACAGTTGGAATCATAAGTATACTAACAGTCAGTAAAAGCACGTCTTTTAACTTTTTAATTTCTTCTTCTTTAATATGCAATCTAGGGAATTAAAATTTAATTTAAGACAAGGTAAATGAACATTGAGGCTGACTTCCAATACGCATCAATACTAGGTCTGCATACCTACTTACATATGTATGTATGTATGTACAGATACAAAATTCTGAAACATTGCTTATCAACTTTGAAATCGATGCGATTGTTTTTTTGCGGCGTTCTTACACAATAGAATCTCGAAAAAATTAACTTGAGTAAAAGTTAATCCCTCGGATAATAACCGAATTTCAAGGCCGATGTGTAGCTCTAAAAAAGTTAACTTTTCTGAGCGTAAGAATTTTTTACTACCACAAGCTCTTCTTATAAAATTGTGGGATAAGATAAAATAGTGGGATGATGATCAGTACGATAGTGAAGACGATATTCCGTTGTCTAAATAGATTAAATCAAATAAATACACACTTCTAATTTAGAAAAAGAGGAAAGCGACTGAGAAACCCCGGACTTTTGGATATAAAAATAGGACAAAAAAATAAAACAAACTTTTTTTATCAAAAACATAAAATCATGATAATAAATATCAATTCAAAACACAAAATTGTTATTGTTTGCAAAAAGTTTGACTTGATAACGCCGATAAATACACAACACCTGAAGAGTATCGTTGAAACAAAATTTTTACTGTAAAAAGCTCTACTTACTTACTTTCAAGTAATCTATGAAAAAAAACTCTAACATTTTTATGCACGACGAAGTAAGCATAAGCGACGAAATTGAAAAAGCTGTTAAAGAGTTCCTCCATGGAAATGACATTTAAAATCGGCGCAAAATATTGATTGCTTGATATTTTATGTAAAATTATGTGGCAAAACTCAATAAGACGATGTTCAATTTTGCTTCTTATGCTACCTTTATACCAGGTTTTCGTTATGCATAAGACTGTAAGAATATGGGAGCGGAATTTTTGAGTTATTAACAAAAAAAGACAACTAATGGCTGTCAAAAAAGTAGGAGAGAAAATGACAAAAAAAGAGGACATTGTCTGGGAAAAAGAGGATGGATAACAACCCTATTTAAGAGGATACAGGTTAAGAAATTCAATTGTTAATGTCGAGCATGGGTGAAAATGTTGACATTAGCATTGATGACACTGAAAATTGCATACATTTTTCGACAAAATGGTTTGAAAATGATAACGATGGAAATCAGGTGGCAGACCTTGTCAATATGAGTACGGAAATAGTCAAAAGCTATTACACAAAGAAGAAAAAATCAAACAAGACTCGCCTGCTTCTTTTTCTTTCCCACTAGGCACTAATTAATGTGCACGTATGTATTTAGTTTCTGTAAATGAAAACGGTCAAGAATGACTGGTAATTTAACAACAGCCGGTAAAAATTAAATTTTATTTTATTTTTTGTAATGACAAGAACTGATCCATTTAAATAAATTTAGTAACTTATTTCGGAAAAATCCATGTTATGATTGTAGTTTTTTCAACATTAAAAACTGCTTAGGAAAGTTAAGTAAATTACCCTCGGGCCATTTTGGTTAAATTTTTCCAGATTCTACTTTATTTTCGAATTTGTATGTTAATAACACGCAAGTTCGAAAGCATTTTCAAAAGATATGTTTGATGAATACAGTTTTTCAGCACCCGATCGCATGTAGCACTTTAAATTGTCTAAATAAATATTTGTGCAGATTATTCACACCACCTGCTGACATACAGCACCAAAACATTACACTACCACCACCATGTTTCGCTGTAGGATAGTGACTTTATTTATTGTATGCATCACTTAGTACTTCGTTTCAGCTGAGGTCATTCCAAAATTTATTTGGCATACTAAAGTATTTATTTGCAGCAATGCCTTTTCGTTGTCTTTTTCTATTTGCTACGGAAATAAACGGTTTCTTCGCGTCTTGCTACTCTAACAATGACAGAAAGTTCGTCTCAAAACTATCCATGCAGTAATTAAAGGCATATTTAAAATCTTTCTCAAACCCCATATAGGTAGGATGGGTGTCTGGTGAATTAATTCCTGAACTGTATGTATATACATATGTACATATGTATGTAGGTATTTACCACAGTTATACGAAAGACGAACTTCGAACTAGATTTGGGTCGAACCATTGTACTAATTTAAATGGGTTCGATCATCGATTTGTGTCAAAAATGAACTAGTGAACAAGTTTGACCCAAGTCTAGACACAAACCTATTTATTGCGCATTGCTCTTTTGCCAAGTGGCCATGGGCTGGCGCCCTTTTAAAAAACCGTGGTTTAAATCGAAGTGCATGTTAATCGATCTTCAAAATAGTTGTGTATGTATTTACTTGGAAAAAAACCAAAAATTGTTTTTTATGGTAGTTATGTAGGTGCCAGCTTTTTGTCTGTTTTTTACAAATTACACCCAAAGTTAAATAAAATTAATATTTATGTATGTATGCATGTACCCATGTACATAATTAAGGAAAAATAAACTAAAACGGGCGAACCAACAAATGTCTACACATGTATATATGTAAGTATTTACATACCTACATATGTGTGTATCAGTGTTGCCAGAAAATGATGACGAGAGAATGCTAAATCGGGCAAAAAATTCTGCTAAAATGTTCTACAGAAGAAAAGTATAATGCCCAGATTTAAATGTAGAAAAAATTATTGAAATGTCTTTGAATTTCATGTTTATACAAACTTATTAGTATTTGCAGGTATTTTTATATAAAATAGTTAATAATGTGCGTTTTTTGGAAAAATCCTCTATACAGAAGAATTTTATTAACAAATTACAATTTTTTATTTTCAATAAATTCTACCAGAAAGCATCTAGCAGAATTTTTTGAAGGTTTAATGCTTTTTAACTAATGAAAATGCCAGATCTGGCAGTGAAAATGCTAAAATGGCAACAATGGTGTGTACGTTTAATATAAAAAAAATTGGCAAATTTGTTGTTGTATCTCTTTTGATTTTGATGTGCTTCGCATTCAATGGCTCAGATATTTGTGCTCTTTCACTATTTATTACTGTTGTTGTTATTGTATCTGACTTAATACTTCTTGTTGTAGTATTTGGCAAGTAGTACATGCATGCATGTATGTATATATGTACCTATGTAGTAGATGTTTGAAGGTCAGCTTTACGACCCATAAGCGCATACTTATTCGGTTTTCTTGTTGTTATTGCCATTTTTCGGCTGCCGCTGTTGTTGTCGTTGTTGCTGTTTGATAGTGTTGTGTTTGCAGTTGTTGTTACTGTCTTGCTTTATTTATTTATTTGTGTTTGTTTTGTTTTCAATTTTTACACACATTTTTTGGCAACTTTTTTTCTAAATTGGTTTGTGTTGTTGCTGCTGCCGCCGCTGTCGTTGTCTGTCGTTTTTGCTCGTTGATTGTTGTTCAAATTAGTTTAAATGTCTTATTGTTGTTATAGTTGCTGTTGGTTTTATTATTTTTCTTACGGATGTGCCTTTGTGTGTGTGTGGGTACCTTTTTTGTTGTAATTTAATTGTTTTTTACACTTGTAGTAGTTTACATGCTTTTCAAACGGCAACAAAGCACATGTATGTATGTACGTATGTGTAATCTGAATTTGTGCTAATGGTTGAGAGTGGAACGTGTTGATACATGTTTTTATGTGTGCATGAGCAAAGTGATGAGTATTTGTTTGGATGAAAGTATCCTCTACCTACTAAAATGTACCCCAATCAACAAAGCTTACATGTTATTGCTACATTCAAAACTTTTTAGGGCTTATTTGATTCAGTGTTGCTAGTTTTTTTCTAGAGCTTATCCCCGATTTTTGACTTGTCATCCCCGAAAATCCCCAAACTGGGCTTTTTTGATTCAAATTTTTCTTTTGTGAAAAAATAAAACTTTTTAATTTTATTTAAAAAATAATGACAAAAATATTAATTTATTAATAAAATTAATTTATATCGATAGCTATATTTACATTCATATTAATTTAATTTGTACTTGTAAACTTGTTAAGTATAATAATTAAACATACATATGTAGGTAGTTTAATATACACAAGTACCTATAAAAAAAATTTTAATTCAAAATTATGTTGTACTCGTACACTGCACTTGTATTAAAAAGCTTTCATATTTTAGCAGAATTAATATACATATGTATGTAAATAATAAATAAATTTTGTCACAAAAAATTTAATTATTTTTAAAGTTTGTGTTTATGCTAAGAAGTGCTTCCAACAAGTCATATTGCATTTTGTTACGTATTTTTTGTTTGTTTTGGTGGTGTTCATTATTGGTTAATCTGCATTGATACTTCTTGTTTATTAAAAACCATTCACTGTGAATAATAACACACATTTTTAGACTTGCCAGACGCACATTTCTTAGCCCAAAAATCATTCTTGTTACCATCAGTTGTAAAAAATCCCCTAAAGTTTTGTTATCATCCAACAAATCCCCAGATCCCCAACACGAAATTTTTATCCTCAATCGCGAAAAAATATCCCCAATTTGGGAACAAATCCCCTAAATTGGCAACGATGATTTGATTGCCCATATGCTTTTACATGTGCATGCATGCGAGTGTGCGAATATTTCACAGTTGTGCATAGGTACCTATTCAATTTTTGTTGCCTCTGGTTTCGTTCCTACCGAAATTTTTATTTTTAATACCTACTTACACATGTAGTATGTGTGCAGGCCAGTACATACGTATGTACATACTTATGTTTGTACATACTTACATACATATGTATGTATGTATGTTTGTAGTATGTACATTAGAGTGGGTCGATATATTCGCGTGCGAAAAAAAAGCAACAGGCATCTAGCAAAATTGAAATCTACACAAAATTCTAAGAATATTACCCTAAGAAACTACAGGTCTAAAATCAAAACCTAGCTTCCGCCGAGAGGCATCAAAATTCAAGCTCTTCGTTGGGTAAAAACATTTACCTATAGCCAAGTAACAAAAGTAACATTTTGAAAATTTTCGCTTCCGATTTTAATGAAATTTTGTATGAATGATGCCTCTGGCGTAGAGGTAAGTGCCGTTAGTGCAAAATCTTGAATCATTATACGGTCTAGTTTGCGAAAAAAACCGGGTTTTTTTAAATTATGTATAGGTATATTTAAAACTACTTAACGTAGATGTTCCATTGAGGTGTCACGGTAAAGAGCCGAAAATAGCCTTCCAAATGGCATGTGTTATGAGATTGGTTTCCGATCTTCAGAGGTCAAACTTTACTGACCTTATGTTCCCGGGCAATTTTCTCGAAAAATTGCAATTTTTAAATACTTTCACATACATACGTACTTACATACATAGATTTTATGTACAGTCAACGACTAAACTCTACATATGATCATGATCATACTTTTGGTGTTTGGGGAAATCTGGGAAGATATTTCAAAAATATATTATGCCAATATTTAGGTTGCTATATTAATATATCTATTAAAAGATCATTAGACAAAAGTCTCCATGCGGGCATAAAATACATGGAAAATATGTGCAAAGTTCTAGGGATTGTCATCTTGTTTGAAAATTCAGTGATTTTCGGTACCAAGCCGTCAAAAAATGACATCCGAATATGGTATAATATGTTCTTAAAATAGCAACATTTGATAATAAGCTCGCAAGTATCTAAAGCTTTTACCACAGATGGCGCTACTGAATTCATTCCACTTCAGGCGTAATAATGACTTAATTTTACCTCTAGTTAAGCAATGTTAAAGTTTAAAGGGCAATCGCGTCATTTGTTCTAATAAACATATCAGACTATATTCGGATGTCATTCTTTGTCGGCTTGGTAGCGACAATCACTGAATTATCAAACAACATGAAAACCCCAAGCATTTTGCACAAACATATTTTTTCATGGGTTTTATGCCCGTATGGAGACTTTTGTCCAATGACTTCTTAAGATATTTATTAATAAATTTTTTGCTGTATCATGAAGTACCTACTTTTTTTTGTACAAAAATATTTATTAGAATTATTTTCGTATGTAAAGTTTAGTCGGCGACTGTATATGTATATTTCTTGTGCTCTTTCCATTTTTTCTTCTTTGTTATTATTTGGCAAATTTAGGTTGCCAAAATATTATTTATCATTTTTATTTTTACTAATTTTGCTAATATTTATGTATAGCTTT
Source organism: Nowickia ferox (assembly GCA_936439885.1). Taxonomy (NCBI): domain Eukaryota; kingdom Metazoa; phylum Arthropoda; class Insecta; order Diptera; family Tachinidae; genus Nowickia; species Nowickia ferox. The sequence continues at coordinate 118,922,121 of OW387023.1, read as the reverse complement.
ACATAACAAAACATTTTTAAGAGATTATTTTTTTTTTCATTTCATAGCAAAAGACAAATGTGCTTGATTTAAATTTACTATAAATATTGTGTTTTGATTAGCAAGAACTATAAGCTAGCAGTAAATTAAGGAAATATGTAAACATCCCTACTCGTGTGTTATATATGATTGAATGAATACCTAGTGCATTTATTATAAATGTGGTAGATAAATCCTACCTAATAGACTCCACGACCCTCGTACTGATAAACTAGCACCCTACCCGCTAGTATACCGGAGCATCATAAATTAAAGTGAAAATGCAACATAAAGTAGGGATTTGAAAATAATCCATATGGACACATGTAGTACATGGACATATATACACACATCCATACATATGCCAATGGAATACAATATAGGTACGTGAATTGTTATAAAAATATATATGTGAATTGACCGTATACAAATGTTTTCCATAAAAACATCGGCTTATGTGTTTGTATATTCTCAATAACCAGAAGGTGTAACATTATAGTATCTGTATGTATACAATCGGAATAATTCAGATTTTATTAGCTAAGGTACAAAATTCACAAGCACACAAACATACAAACATACAAGACGTTGCTGAAGTAAACATTCCAAACATAACAGCAACTGTTAAACATTCTGCTTATTAAGAAATATACAACCACACAAACACATAAGCCGATGCAGATGAAAGACACAAACAACAACTGTAATGTTTCTACATACATACCTATGTGCATAAGTACAATGATGTTATGTTATCAACGTACTTTTACACAAACCAACAGTACAAATAGTACCACGAACGAATGAGATGATCGAAAGCACCATATGTATGTATGTACATACATGTGTATACGATCTACTATTAGTTGCAACGACCAAAAACTCAAACTCAGAACATGATTTGCAAACATAACTTTTCAGTTGATTATATCAAATTTTTCCGATTAAAATATGTACACACAAATAGGTACTTAGGCTTAGGTCACTTCCCAAACACTGATAATTTCCTGAATTTTGTTTTTTATTATTGAAAATTAACCGAGTTTTTTATGTTCTTTTGCAAAATAATTTTGGGATTGTCATGTGTATGCATTAGGGATGCCAATACCGAAATCCCCATCCCGAATTCAGAAAATCCCAAATCCTGGGATTTCAATTCTTTAACCCCGGAATTTTCGGGATTCAGTCAATCCCGAAATATTTATTAAGTTTTGTTTGTTATATAACAATAAATTCATTATGACTTTCCCCCATCTGAAGTAACCGTGGCAACACAATATTGTCAATGAAAATGTGTTTCCAAACCACGTTTTTTTTGCTTTTCTTTATTAATTGTAATCTATTTGATGATAATAACCAATATTTTTAACAGTTTTAATAATAATATATTAAATAATAAAGGTATTCACGTCAGGTGAATAATTGCAGCAACACATTCTGCTTAGTTGTCGATAAAGTCAAACACAATATGTGAATACATATGTACATATACTACACTCATACATATGTTTCTTGATTATTTATTTTGTTAAAATGCTGAAACAAAGTGTAAGAACTTTTCAGTTCAGCAATAAAAGTATAAATATTAATAACATTCGAATTTTTTAACAAATTTTTAATAACATATTTGAGCCACAGGTTAAAAAAATACATTATGTGCTTGTTGTCCTAAAATCGAATTTGAAATTACTTGATAATTTCTATATTTTCACTAGTTAAGAATTTAAAAATTTTTAAATTAATGTATTTGTGTAGAACGCATCTTCAACCACTTTTTTTCACTATAAAAAGAAATATATCCCTTAAAAATCTATTTCTATGTTATAATTTTTTGTATAGATGGTTTTATAAGTTTTGTAATTTTTTTTTGGCTTGAAATGCCATTAAAAGTTTCACAACTTTGCAAAATTTACGATGATTAGCATACCCTTGATAATTTTGCACCATTTATGCAAAATAATTTTTTATATGGTTGTTGTGATTGTGAATTGTGAATTTTGCAATTTTGCTTTTACACAATAGCCCAACTTTTGATGTGAATACTGTTACCGCCGTATTCATAAAAATATTTTAGGTTTACTAAGGGCCTATTTGACATATTCCTATGGGAAATTTGTCAAATAATATTTAAATAATTTTATTTTTTAACTTTGTTTTTTTATGAATAGCAAGCAAATATTTTTGTTATATTCAAACATATAAGATAATTATATTTAACTATGTAATATAAAATGAATTATAAAACTTTTGTTTATGAAACTCTTTCAAAGACGATTTTTTTTAATAAATACCTATAAAAACCATATATCTTTTAATGTTAAAAAAAGCAGTCCCGAAAAATTCCTGAATCCGAATCCCGGGATTCGGAAAACAAGTCCCGACTGACATCCCTAGGTATATGTGTACAGTGTCCAGCATAACTCAAGGTACCCCAGCTGAAATAAGCAAGTTCATAAATTTTAGGAAAAAATATCAGATGAAATTTCATTTATTTATTATTTTATTAATATTTTAATTAGTACACTCAAGACAAAGTAAGAAAAATGTGATATACAACAAAGGAAAAAAAAACTATGCGTTGAAATATTTGGTAACTCCATCTTTTTGCACACCAAAAGTCTTAGTATATTTTGAAAAACCACTGTCAGTTATTTTTCGATTTTTCTTTTCTTGTAGTTATAAGGGAACTTATAAAATACAATTAGTGAAATATATTTTGGCTAACAAATAGAAAAAACCCTGTTTGTAATGATATAAAAATATCTCGAAAGGAATTAGCAATTAAGGAACGGAATATTATAATTAATAAACCCCAAATATTAATATCTTCTTCCAAAATGGCCAATCAGCAATCAAAGCAAATCAGCTATCCAAAATGCAATAATCGCTTTAGGGAAAAAAAGAATTGAAATTAAACCAAGAACAGAACGTCTTCGAAAAGTAACTAAAAGAGAAGAACAATGAAAGCTATAACTAAGAAAGATCCATTAAAAAGTGCACCAAAGATTGTCACAGAGTTAAATGAATTTAAAAATGTTTCTGCAGATACAGTACGTATGTACAGCAACATGCACAACTCGTAAGAAACTCTATACTAACCAAACTCTATAAAAAACCAAAACAAGTGAGTTTTGAGATGCGTCAAAATAAAATATTTTTGGGTCGGATAGACTTGCCGTAGAGTGGGATGAAATAAATGATAAGCTTAATCCGAAGAACACGCGTAAAACGGTTGTACACGGACGTGATAGTGTCATGGTATGGAGGTGTACTCGTGTGTTAACTGCAGGTGTGATTAACTTGGAGTTTATAGATGAAATTATGAATAATTATGAATATATTTAAAAATAGTTAAGAATAACTTAAGCCAAAGTAATGCAAAACTAAAAATTTGAACTTCATTACTTCCAACAGGACCATGATCCAAAACACACTGCTGCTGGGGTGAAGATGTGCTTACATATGTACATATATGCAACACTCCCCACATACTTAATACCTCTCCACAAAGCATAGATTTCAATACTGTTGAACATTTGTGGGATTATTAAAAAAAAGAATTAAGTTACCCCCAAAGTTGTAATAAAAATTAGCTCAAAACTGCTCATAGCTGCAAGGCTACAGGTACCAAGATTTTTGGAGTTACCAATTAGTTAGGTATACCTACCAAATTTTTTCTTGTTTTGCCTTGGGTGTAAAGATTAAAATATTAATAAAATAGTAAATAGGTAGGTATATGAAATTCGATCAGATATTTTTTTTCTCAAAAATTTATGAACGTGCTTACTTCAGCTGGGGTACCTTAAGTTATGCTGGACACTGTATGTATGTACCTATGTAAGAATGTGTGTTCAATATTTGAATGTAGGTACATGCATGCATGTGCATATGTATGTATGTATAATTTCACAAAAAAATTATTAGAATATCTATTATTATTTCAAGCAGAGTAGTGATCGCACAACAGTACACAATTAATTTTCTTCACACACGCATTCCCGTGCCAAACTTACATACATAAATATGTACATACATACATATGTAGATACATACATATGTACATAAGCATGGCTGTATGTATATATGTAGTTTATCCTACAATAAAAAAACAAATTTGCAAAAAAAAAAACAGTACAAATTAAAAAAAAAACCAAAACGAAAAAACACCGATTACTCAATAGAAAGAATTACACCACATGCCGATTAGAAAAGAACTGAACGCAATCTTCAGGCGGCCAAATAAAGTTCTTGATTACGACAAATGACGGTGAACACGACGCTTCTAAAAATCAAATAAACAACAAATATAAAAAAAACAAATTGCGAAAAAAAACAACAACTTAAACAGAACTATACACACCAATAATAAAAACAACAAACGCTTTACTAACGACAAATGCTTTTACTAAAGTGAGCAAAATAGCAAACACAGCAACAAGTAAGTGGCAGCAGCCGCAAAAACAGCACAAAAATTATTTAATAAACAACATTACAAAAAAAAAAAGCATGAACTTACGAAAGTGTGTATGTGTGCTATGCAAAAAAAAAATGGCAAAACAAAACTTACAAAGAGCGGTACTATAAGAGAACAATAAGAGATCATCACTAGCGCTGCCAGATGATTTTGATAAGAAATCGGGCATGTATTGAAAACATATGTGTGTATGTGATTTTTAGTTCCTTTTTTTATTTCTTTGTAAATGAATTTGATATAATTATTTGTTAAAATAAAAAACTATAATAATTTTTGGTACTCTCGAGATCAAAACAGTACTAAAAAAAATTTTTTTTGGTACCGAAATGCAAATCTCAGTTCCCATCACGGATGTGTCCCACTTTTTCATATATTTTATTCTGCTCTCGTCATATGCAAAAAAGCATATTCACAGGGATGGTAAGATACTTTATACATGGATCTTTTAATAAAGTGGTATTTTTTTTCTTGGTAGAAAAGAAAATATATACCTACTGTAAATTAAAGTTAACGTGTTTTTAAGTGCTTATCGAAAAATTGGCATTTTTGGAGCGAAAATCGGCGAAAAGCCGCTAAATCGGCAAATATGGCAGGCCTGTAAAAGAGTATTATGGAAAGAGTAGTTCTGTATTTTAAAAGAGAAGATACAAAAGATTTCTGTAAGTATGTAAATATGTATTTATTTAATTATGTACATATGTATGTATGTATGTACATTGTTCATTCATTTAGAATTTAAAATTTGGATAGAAAGTGCAAAACAGCTACAATTAAATCAAATAGATATCGTTATATAAAATGAAACAATACTGTATATAAGTTCCATTTAAGCCATATGTATGTACCTATGTATGTAGGTACATATGTATGTAAATACATATGTATTTTATAGAAGAAAAAATATTAGGTAGTGCAAATTTTAGTAGGTACATACAGTTGACTCGTAATTGAATGCCCATCCTAAACTATAATTTTCAAGTCAATATTTTAAACAAACTTAATTAAAAACTGCATTTCTGGTTCACTTTAAGTCAACTTTAAAACTATACACAATACCTACCTATCTACAAATGAAAATATTTCATTTGCCTACATACCTACATACAGTGGCTCAGAATGAAACTGGGACAACAACTTAAGATTTTCTACCTTGAAAAAAAAATTAACACAATACCTACCTATTATTTTTTATTAAATTAATTTAATTATTTTCAACGCTTCATTTAACAAGATTTAAAATAGGTACCTACATAAAAAATAAATTTATTAACTATTTTAGTATTTAAGATATGTATGTATGTATGATTAAAAAACTTTAAGATCCCCGTTTTAAATCTGAAAATGAAAGTGGGTCACCACAAAATAAAGCAAAGCTTCACTTTTATATAATACACTTTTATATCCGTTTTTATTTTTGATACTTTGTAGACAGATCTTTATTCGATACAACTGCCAATAGTCTCTGCGGCATTGATTTTACCAGGATTAGACAGTATGAAGTATAAATTTTTGCCCATTTTTCTCTTATTATTTTTTCTAAGTAGGTTTTGTTTCATATGTTTGAATGTTTTATTTACCTGCTCTTCTAGGTCAGTCCACAGGAGCTCAATTGGGTTCAAATTCGGTGATTAATCAGTTTTGTAAGTTATATAGACAGTTGTATGTCTTAAGTACTAAAATAGTAAATACTAAATTTTTTATATTTTAAGATCTTTTAAATGAAGCTTTGAAAATAATTAAATTAGTTTAATAAAAAATTATTTTTGTGTTAATTTTTTTCAAGTTACAAAATCTTAGCATATTGTCCCTGTTTCATTTTGAGCTACTGTACATACATACATACATACCTATTAATAATTACAACATAATTTTATCACTAACTCAAATTTTTGTAGCGCAAAAAGTGAGTGATCACTTCATAGTAATATTTATGAAAAACCACTTGAACTGCTATCTAGTATTTAGCATGTGCTTCCTTGATCTTTATTATCGCTTGTAATCCTCTCGTAATTTTCGACAATTCTTCCTGTAGAACAAATATCAATTCACCTTTTCATGTTACTAGCTTTTCTGTTCAAGTGATCCCACAGATTCTGAATGGGATTTATAGGTATATGGCGATCGAGGGGGAGTTTCTATGCGTTTTGGGTTACTGTACAAAAGCCTCATCTTGATGTTCAGCGCTGTGTGCTTCCGGCCATTGTATTGAGTACATATGTATACAATTTTCAACTAACATATTCCCATTTTTCTGTCACTGCGTTGGAGATGGGCTTTCAAAATCCCGATATTTTTTTTATGGTCCATCATTCCATCTACTATGTTAAAATTTCTGAGTCGTATAGGTATAAATATACATATATTGAAAAAAACATTTTTTGGCTGTACTCAGTAGAGGCTTTTGGTGCGTAAACTTTTTTAATGTTTTTTCAATGCCCTACACGATTTTACCTTGGGAGGTATACTATTTCTGTGGTTTTCATTAATAACAAAGTATGTATGTATGTTATATATTTCTCATTTCGAGCTTATGATATAAAATTTTGATATTTTAGATGCTTTTTAGAAATTTCCAAAATTTTTTTTAAAAATATGGATGTTATTAATGAAAACCACAGATTTGCAAAAAGATGCAAAAAGTTATGACCCTAATGTATTTACATGTGTATGTATGCACTTAAGTGGATATTACACAGCGAGCATTTTGTCGAGTATATTGGCCGTTCGTGACCTATTATAGTGTAGAGCATTTCAGCGAACATCAGTATACATATGTACATAAATAAATTTTCATATACATACATATGTACATACATAAGTGAGTTATGGGAAAATTAGCACAAATAAGAAAAATCGAAGAGAAAAATAAAAATTTTGTTTTTAAATTTCTATTGCAGTATACATACTTCGGTTTTTATTTGCCATACCTCGGGCAAACTTTCATACAATTCAATAAATTCTTTTCTGTTTAATTATTTTTTTAGTGAAAAGCAGATTTGTATGAGTGTTGGACGAGCAAGCAATTACACAAGTTTAGACTTGGGCCGAACTCATTCGTTTTTGACTAGACTTGGGTGTTAATACACACCAATGATAAAACCCATTTAAATTACATGGTTGCGTCCAACTCGTTCAGTCGTTTATTTTTGACCAAACCCATGTAATTTAAATTACACTTGTATCGAACTCATTCAGTAGCTCGTTTTAGACACAAACGAATGATCAAACCATGTAATTTAAATGAGTTTGATAATAAGTTTGTGTCAAAAACGAGCTACTGAAAGAGTTCGATACAAGTCTAACTTAAATAGGTTTGGTCACAGGTTTGTGTCTAAAATTAACGACTGAACTGGTTACAACTTGTTCGAACCCGTTCAGTCGGTAATTTTTGACTTAAACAAGCAAATTTTAAATGTATGTTCCAGCTTATTTGAAAATAGCGTTTGTATGGTCCAGCAGAGCTATGAACAAATACCACTTGTTATTAGAAAACTTACGGGAGATTCTTAAAATATTATTACAATGCTTGTAGTTCTAAAAAATGTGTTAATTGCGTTAAAATGTATGAATGGACATTCATAGTGTTTAGCCGGGTTTACATCTGCGTGCCATGTGCCAAACATGCGTAAAAAAAGCGTAACCCCTAATTACTAATGAAAAACTGTTTGATTCAGACACGTATTTATTAAGTTAAACAGTTTCATACATAACTAATAGACAATTTTATAGAATCCAACATGATTGGAAACAGTTTAAATCAATAAACACATGTCTGAATAAACAGTTTTTCATTAGTAATTATGGGTTACGCTTTTTTGGGCACATGTCACACAAGAAATGCCAGATGTAAACTCAGCCTTTATCTCTTCTTTCTCAATTGCTTACATAGTACATATGTATGTATGCATTCGTGTATGTACATATCGATGGTCTCAAGTAGAAAGGCCCTAACTCGTATTTTTATGAAATTTAGTTTTTCAGTGATTCCAATACATTTCACACAAAAATTTATTGCAATAGTGTAAAAAATAACTCTTTTACAAGCAGTTGTACAAAGAGGTTGTTTAAGCAGTTGTACAGTTTCTATTATGTTTTTCTTCTCCTGTAAAGTTACAATTATTTGAGATAGGGACTTTCTACTTGATGCCAACGATATATGTACATACTCATATATTTATGTATGTTTGTGTATTTTTAACAAATTTCAAACATAAAGAGGTATCTAACAACAAAGTTACAAGCAATATAATTTTTTTTGTCAGTTAAGCGACAACATTTACTTGGCCAACTGGTAGACAAATGTGACCCTATTCTAGCCAATTTTCCAATTACATGTATCCATATTTTTTTAACCAAACGAATTAAAATTGTTTTCAAATCGATACATAAATTAAACAAACATACATACATATGTATGTACTCGTACATACATATGTACATAAAGCACACCACAGTGCACAGCCGCTCGCACTGGAAGTCACACTGGTACTCGTATTTAGTGTTGTAAAAATATTGAGTATTTGAGTACTGAGTACTCAATATAGAGTGTTTTTCCCGGTACTCAATACACAAAAGTAACTACTCAATACTTTCAGGATTGCATTTTCTAATATTCAACCGTAAGTTTTCCATTAAAATACATCAGATTTATATATACAACTGTTTGTGCAAATTTGAGCTTGATAAAAATATATCTCTGAATAAATAAATATATGAATAAATATCTCTGAAACTTCTGGAATTAGTGCAACAAACACAAATTTAGAAAGCAATAGCTGTTTTCAATTACTTTGATACGAAAACGGTCACTGAAACAAGGACTTCAAAATGCACCATTGAACTACACAACTTCGCTCATGAACATACATTGGACAGAAAAAGTGACCCTTCAGAGTTGTGAAAGGCACGTGAGACTAGCAAGTCCGGTTCATACAGATATGAAAAATCTCTTAAATTACGGCAAGATTGATACTAATGAACATGCAAAAACTAATCTTCAAGCTTATTTATTTGCATTATGTAATATGCATTGCAGGTTAATTTGCTTAAATAAATAATAATTTTTAACCTCTCATATATGCACATACGTACATATATGTATGTGTGTTTTTAAATTCAAAAACCCGTTGATGCATTGATTAATACTCGTGTCGAGTACCCAATTGAAAGAGTATCAAGTAGTATTGAGTATTCAAGATTAGCCGCTTTTTACAACACTACTCGTATCCAAAAGCCTTTTTTGAAATATTCTACCTGCTTTTGGCGGCAGCAACAGAAACTTAAAAATGTAAAACCTTGCTGATTTCATTTGTGAAATTGAGAATAAAAAAATGTAAAAATCTTTTTAACTTGACACTTTTGGTTATCGCAAGTTTTGGATATTTGGAATCAATTGGTGGTGTTTGTTGTGCTAATGGCAGTGGTGATGGTGTTTATAACTTTGTTGGGCTGTTGGCGGTTTTTTTGTACGTTCGTTGGTAGTAATCGTACTGGCTGTCTGTCTGAATGTCGATCTACGAGTATCGGCTTATTTAGCTGGCTGTATGAGTTTAAGTATTAGACTCGTTTGGCATTTAAAGTTTAAATTTAAATTTTAAACTAACTAAAGTGTCAAAGTACTCAGTACTCAGCAAACGCCACGGAATGACATTGAATATAAAATAAAAACAAAACTATTTACATTGGAGCGTTTATATGTACATTATAACCAGATCTGGGCAAAAGTAAACGAAAAAAAACAATTACAAAAACGTTTACAATAAACCTAGAAGAGAGAAAAAAATATTACAACTTTAATTACACTCAACAACATAAGTAAAGGGTCATTTGAAACCTCAAGAAAATTTAACTTGAGTGCATTAAACTGGTTAAAGCTAGAAAAAGTTTGTAATTTATGCAAACAAATATTATATTGACAATAATTAAATGGTGTCTGGCGGCTTTTAAAAGAGCATCCTATTTCTTTATACCACTATATAGCCATTCAATTATATCGATATCTGTATCGAGATCTTGGTAAAGTTGTGTTCGTTTGCTGCTTTAGAAAACTTACAATACGAAAAAAAAAATAAAATGAAGAAAAACACACCTTTTTCAGAATGCAACATAAAAAATACTGAACGACAACATCAAACAAACAAAACAATCATAATACACGGACAACAACAACAAAGGCCTCTTGATTTTTTTTGCACCAAAATCAGCTTAAATAGAAACATTTACAGGGTTCTCACGTTTAGTTGGTTCTTTATTACTTTTTTCTTTGAACAATAAAATACGGCAGCTTTTTCAATACATATGTACAAACTACAATATATGTATGTATGTATCTGTGGCAATAAGGAAAAAGTGCTTAAGTCATATTTTACTGTTTTGCAGGAGAGCACTTTTAAACCTTAAAGTCGATTTTCAGAAATTTATTTCTTTTACAGTTAAATTTTGAAATTCTCTGTTACCCTACGTCTCCACGATCCATCAACTTGGGCACGACATGAACATGACGCCGGCAGAGCAAATGTCAAAAATTCATCAACTTCTTTGTTGTAGTGAACACAGGCGATTTCCATGGTAGAGTTGTGTCCAACAGCTCTTTTTGAACTAGTTTGAGAGCGTTCGAATCAAAAGTTGTTTCAAACCCATTTAATTTACATTGATGTTTTTGACGGAACTTGTGTCCAACAGCTCATTTTAGTCCATGGTCAGGCATATCCAAGTACTTTGCGGTAGCGCAATAGAGATAGAATATTTGCCAATTTTGTTCTGTCTTCTTTTCTTTCTATTGCAAATGAGCATGGACGAAACATGGACATGGCGGTCTCCATTAGCCATTTGAGATGTCCGACATGATGCCCATACAAATGGGAGAAATAAGGTATTATTTTCAAAGCAAGAAACGAGAGGGTATTTTGATCAAACACAATAATTACACATTGATTACCACGTGCATTACCACACCTGCAGAATAAGAATGTATAGTTTTTGCTTGTGACGAGTGATATGAATTATAGAATTCATTCCTCGGACGTATTAAAATAATTCATTACTTTCCTAGGACATTTTTGTGTGTTAACAGTAATGAATGCTGGAATGGAAGGGCTACCTTCCATCAGCTTATCTCGACTTAAGCGTTTTTACTTTTATGCCACAGATATTTTCATGTAACAAAATTATATTGTTTAATTTTTCTATGGATTTTGATTTAGTTTGTGAATTTTATTGTTTTATTAAGGTTTGAACATATAAATTATAGTAAATGAAAAAAGTTTTCCACCGTGATATTTTGTTGTTGTAAAATCTGTTAGATATATCAAACACTACAAAAATACATAAGTATTGTAGTACAGTGGTGTCTGACGTCAAAATGCTAGACAGAAATAATTGCCTATAAGCTTTTGACGATAGAATTTATGTTGATTCTTTTGTTTTGCTTAATCATAGTTCGAACTTGAAATGGGAGCATGTAGACTTGTATCGAACTCTTTCAGTAGCTCGTGTTTTGACACAAACGAATGATCAAACACATGTAATTTAAATGGATTCGATAATAGGTTCGTGTCTAAAACGAGCTACTGAAAGAGCTCGATACTAGTTTAAAAGCGCGTCGTGTTTTTTTCGTGATGCGAACACCCGCCGATAAATTGACACAAAAAACACGAAACGATTTTAGGTGTAAAATATGTAGGTATGCATTAATTTCCAATGAAGAACAAATTTTTTGACAGAATATGGGTAGAGCTGTCGTTTATTTCAGACACAAACCTGTGGTCCATTTAAATTACATGGGTTTGATCATAGGTATGTATCAAAAATGAACGATTGAACGGGTTGGACCCAAATAGAGTTATATCCAACAGCTCTTTTTAAACTAGTTCGTTCGCGTTCGACGCAAAAGTTGTTTCAAACCAATTTAAATTACATTGACGTTTTTGACTGGAGCTGTGTCCAACAGAACGAACTAGTTTAATACATTTGTGTCCAACAGCTCTTTTTGAACTAGTTCGTTCTGTTGGACACAAGTCCGGTCTAGAGCTGGGTCCAACTCTTTCATTCGTTCAAAACTATAATCAAACCCATATAATTTAAAGGGGTTTGATCAAAAGGCTTGTGTCAATAGACTTGTGTGCAATAGCTCTTTTGAACTAAAATGAGCTGTTGGACACAAGTCCCGTCAAAAACATCAATGTAAATTGAATGGGTTTGAAACAACTTTTGATTCGAACGCTCTCAAACTAGTTGTACACATCCCCAGACCAGAGCTGGCCACCGAGAGAAACACGAGAGAAATGTATTCGCGTATGTGTATTCATTTGTATAAAAAACCGATTGATGTGCGGCACTCTAGTGCTACTTTAGTCAGCTCAGCTCTAGACCCAGCTCTACATATGAATCTCTTAAACTTAAAGTTCTGAAAATAAACAAAAATATGTATTTATTTGAATTCGAGCGTGTTGTACAGTATCGTGTTGAGAAAAATTTTCGCGCGCACATTTCGTATGTGTTGGACATCTTAGTATTCATGTTCGGGTCGAGTCGTGTTGGAAAAATTCGATACGCGCCCATCTCTAGTTTGAACAGTTGAATAAGCAAACTAAAAACTAAACAATTTATAATTTTAATTAGAATAAGAAATTATTCTTAAAATTCTCTAAATAAACCAATTAAAACTTGAATGACGTTACCAGCAAATTAAGAAATGACAGATTCAGGCCCACTGAATGAGCGAGCCAACTAACCGAAAGATGTAGAATTTTCTGTTCAAGAAAATTATTTAGATGTTTTTCTTCAATTCAGCTGGCATTCATTATTGAAGGTATTTATTAAAATTATTAAGACTTTATAAAGGGTTTATAAAACAGATTTTCATACGAAAGTTTTCTTATGAAACTTTTATAAAGCCTCAATAAATTTTATAAATAAAGCCTATCGGTATATAAATATACCGATATCCAAATCAGCTATAGCTATTATTATTAAAAAAAAAAAGTTCACAGTACTTAAAAACTAACAAAGAAAATTTGTGGAAAAAATTCTAGTAGATATTAAATCAAATTCAGCCAGCTGAATAAGCAAATATAGTAAATAATTTAAGTCTTTGCTAGAATTTTTGTAATTTTAAACATTTTAGAATGACGTAAATTATGATTCAGCTAGCTGAATACAAAAAAAAATAATAAATAATAAATCATAAAAGTTAAAAACTACAAGAATTAGGATGTCGTATAATTTTAAACTATTCAGCCAAGTGTATAAAATCAGTTTTCAAAATTCAGCAAGCTGAAAACAAAGAAAAACACATGAAGTTTCAGTATATACTCCTAACACATAATTCAGCTAGCTGAATGTTAAAAAAACCCATTTTAAAGTAAAAAGAAAAACTAAGAGTAGAAGCAACTGAAGAAAAAAAATTAAATGTTTTGCATTTACATGTGTCAAACATCTGTTTTTCCCACTGTGTAATACATACACACATGCATACATAACTATACGAGTATATGTATGTAGGTATGCACTTAAATATAAATAAATATAATATATAATTCTGCCATTTAAACATTTGTCCAATTGTCTGTCCCACCATCTGTTAGTTTGTCCGTCTGCCTAGCCTTTGAATCAGCACCAGCACCGCATTGTTTGCTGTGCAGTGCGGTAAAAATAATTTTGTGTCAAGGTTTTGCACTGTATTACTGAAAAAGGAGTTTTTTTTGTTGTAAAGTAAACAAAGTGTTTTTTAGATTAATTTCATGATTTTCAAATAGACATAATGCAAACTTATAAAGGCAAATAAAAAAATATCTAGGTATGTACGTTCATATATTTGCAATAAAAACATAATAACTATGATCATTCAACATTATGTTACAACCATTAATAAAATTAAATGAAAAAAAAATATGTAGATAATAAAAAAATTAAGTACAAAAGCGAGATAAAAGTAATAAATGTTACAATTATTTGAAAAATTCATTTACTAGGGTTTTTTTTGCACCAATATAAAAAAGATTATTACTTGGGTTTTCTAATTTTTTAAATTGAGTTTGCATTGTTTGGATTTATGTATTTTGGAATGAATTTATTTAATTAGTTGTTAGAACACGCGCTGAGTATGTCATTAGCTAAGTGTAGTGAATGATCCCAACGTTTCCACGAGAAAAACTAAAATTTGTTTTTACTGAATTTGGTCAAGAATAGCACAGAAACAAACCAAATGAAATAGTTACAGAAAAAGTTTCGACAAAAGAGTTCTTTATATATTATTTTCTTTATTCACTTTAATAGTGATCATAACTTCTTGAGTTAACAATGCAGAATAATACGGCATTTCATGTTACCTGATGTAAAAATTTCATATAAATAGCTTCTACTACCACTTAGAAGACGATTATGGTTTCGAGTTTTCATTGAATTGTATGTAAATTAAAAACTTTAAACGCGTTTTCAGCAAAACTAATTTTTTTCAGTTATGACACTATTAAAGTAAATGAGCGATATGTGTATGATATAACATAATTATGTTTCGTTCAAGCCATATGCACAATGTGCAAACTTTTACAAAAGAGCTTTTGTGCTTTCACACCGACGAGATCGTTCTTGTGTTATATGGAACATGTTTGCGAACATATGTATGTATAAATAAGTAGTAAACTTGGGTCGAACTGGTTGGAAGCAAATATTTGAGAGCATGAATTGTTTGTGCTACAATTATTAGTATATCTACGTAAACTGCAGTTATACAGTTACTAAAATTATTATACTTATTATCATTCTCTGGTATGTAATCAATAAAGCTTGCATTTTATTAACTTTTTCCCCAACTGTTGTAAAATTATAAAAATATGTACAAAAAACAGGGGCCGGATTCCGCGGCGATGAGTTTTGAATTGCTCACCAATTTCCGTGTTCTAGTGAACATTTTTGTCACTGGTGTTCACTATAATTGTCAAAATAATGCATTCTCACCATTGCGGGCGGACAAATCAACAAGTGAAGACTGAAATTGATTAACACTTCAAAATTCATCGTTTCGGAATGCGGCCAAAGTATTCCAATTTCGATCGAACAAATGCAGGCAGTACACAATATTTTCAATCTGAAAAGTTGCTACAATTTCTTCTTATAAAGACACATGATTAATACGCTTTAGATATTATATATTTAGTCAAGGTGATAGGTAAAGTTCAATTCACAATAAAGTACAGTGCCAAGGTCTAATACTCGTACTTGGTTAACAGGTTTTAAATCTACATTACATAATTTGTATTAGAAAAATTATTGATTCCGAATTTCGAAAAGTTATTTGGTAGCATTTTTTTATGTTTAAGGACATATGTACCTATCATTTCAAAAAACAAAACATGAATATACGATTTATACAGCTTTGTAAAATACGGGCATCGTGTTCTGAACGAATTTCATTAAATATTTTAAGATCACCAGCATACACCAGCATACACACACAATAAAAAACTGGCACCCGAAAAATGATGATCTAAATCATTTCTAAAAATTAAAAACAATAAAGGGCATAAAATACTACACTGGGGTAGAGCAACTGTATATCTTCTATTGACTAGATAAGAATTCCATCATTTAAGAAATAGCTGGGTACTCCTATTTCAATGTCGATCAGACTGTCTGCGTTACTGAAACACAAACGCACAGAGACTGAGAGCCAATTTCAACAAATATCAATTCATATTTCAAAGTAATTTTTCCATAAAAAAATGAATGAAAATCGATATTTAAATAGAGTTGGTGAAATTGGCCCTAAGAGTGAGAGTGAGTACGAGAGGTCAATGAACTAATTAAATTTGTCTAAATAACGGGTACAAGCACAAACACACACAAATACATAAACAAAAACGCACATATTTACACATTTTGTGTGTTTGTATCTATGTACTTTACACAAAGTTTTTTTTTGTTGCCATACGGCATTTTGAGTTGATCACCATTATCATGTTTATATGAATGATAATTATTGTAATCGTGATTCATAAAGGGGCTCATTTCAAGTGTGTTGTGCGTAGATATGTACATACATATGTACATACGAACACTTTTTTCAGTTTTCGATTACAAAAAAGAGAAATCATAAAATAAAACACTGTTACATAAAGTACCTATAATTATGAGCAATTTTGTGCTTTTTTGCCCAAATAATGCGTGGGATTTTATTAAAAAAAATTTACCAACAAATACCTACCCAGCTGGAAAAGTAGGCATTAATTACATAAATAATGGGAGATATGATGTACTATTTTCCAAGGCAAGACAATGCACTCCCTTAGAAACGAGAGGGGAATTTGATCAAACACAATAATTACACATTGATTACCACGTGCATTACCACATCTGCAGAAGAAGAATGTAGGTAAAGTTTTTGCTTGTGACGAGTGTTATGAATTATAGAATTCATTCCTCGGACGTATTAAAATAATACATTACTTTCCTAGGACATCTTCTGTGTTAACAGTAATGAATTCTGGAAAAATTATACAAGACTGTGCATTACCTTCTCTTTTACTATTCATTACCTTTTCCCACTAGGTATAGCAGATAAACCACTTATTTCTCCAAGTACATACATACATATGACATACATACATATATAGGTACATACTTACATGAGTACCACCTATACATGAATATTATAAAGGGTCCGCCATCTAACGTTTTTTTTCAACTAGTGCTTATTTCGTGAATAGTAACACTTAGCTCATGTCTGATTTCACAGATAATTAGTTTTATCCTTCCGCTGAACGAATATGGTTGAGTATACGCTTGAACAACGCTTCGCTAAGTCCTAGTTTACACTATGCAAGTCTTATTGCTAAGCTGATTAGTTTGTTAGGAAAGAGAGACGAGGTGAAAAGAAACGTTACTGTTCCCCTCGTCTCTCTATCCATCAAACTAATCAGCTTAGCAATAAGACTTGCATAGTGTAAATATGGACTAAGTGGGCCTGCGATCGACTTACAGAAGATACCAATTTTGCCAAAAAAATCATATTTTCAGATGAAGGTCATTTTGATCTTGGCGGGTATGTAAACAAGCAAAATTGTTGCATTTGGGGCACAGAAAACCCGCACGCATACATTGAAAAGCCGACGCACCCAAAACGAGTCACTGTTTGGTGCAGATTTTGGTCCAGAGGCATAATTGGGTCATTTTTTTTCGGAAATGAGCAAGGAGTGGCTACAGTCAATGGCGATCGTTATCGGGCCATGTTGAACGAATTTTTGTTCACAAAAATTGAAGAGGAGGATATTGGCAACATTTGGTTTCAACAGGACGGCGCTACGTGCCACACAGCCGAAGCTACACTCGATGTTTTGGGCCCTGTTTTCAAAAAAAAAGTTATCTGGCGGACCCTTTAGTATACATTGGGTTTTTACACCTAACAAAAGGTATGTACATACATACATATGTATGTACATATGTATGTATGTATGTCGGTATGTAATTATTCATTAAATAAGCGTTTGTACTCTTTTTATTTCAAATAGGTAGGTACGCACGCACTCGAGATACAACTACAAGATACTCGCACAAAATTGTATCTTTGGGCTGTAGAATGCTTTACAGCAAAGTTACACTAGTAAACACCCACAATACCTATGTATATGTACATATGTATAATGTAGTAAATATGTATGTACATACATACGTATATATACGTAGATACATATCGCTGTTACCAAGTAGAAAGGCCCTAACTCAAATAACTGTAACTTTGCAGGAGAAGGTAAAAACATAATAATAAACAGTACAAGTGCTTGTACAACTGCTTTGTAAAACTGCTGTTAAAAGCGTTACTTTTTAAAATATTGCAATAAACTTTTGTGACGAGGTGTATGTATATGCATGTGTGAAATGTACCAATAGTAATTACTGACAAACTCAATTCCGTGAAAATGCGACTAAGGGTCTTTCTACTTGTTAACAGCGATATGTATGTACATATGTACATACTTACATCTAAAATAAAAACTTTAATGTTTGCTTCTCTTCAAACCTCTCTGCCATCCGAATTTTGTAGAAATCATTTTTATATCTACTACATTTAATACTAGGTGCGTACTAGTTTCTTTCTTTTATTGTTGTTTTTTAACTTTTATGAACTGCGTGAATACTATTTTATAGCAATTTTTTTGTATTTCTATCAATTGAGTTACAGTTCCATTTATTTGTATGTATGTATGTATCTATTATTTATTTAGCTGTTGAAGTTTATGACGCAAATTATTTTGAATTTTTTGTTACTATAATATACTAATATGTACATACATATGTATGTGTGTATGTATGTACTTCTGTACATACAACAACAACAACAACAACAACAACAACAACAACAACGACAACAACAACAACAAGAAGTTGCAGGTTTGTAACAATTTTTTTCTTACATCAAAGCGATATTGTTGTTGCTGATTTTCGTGGTAGGTATTCAATATGAACGCCCTTTTATGGTAAACAATTTTTACAATCTAATAAATTGTTAAAAGTGTGCGTTATTTAAATAAAATTCTTTATTTCTAATTTCAATTCTTATAGAAGATATTGAACACTAAATCTTAAACAGTTACAACTCAAAAAATTCCAGATGTTCAGTACTTACAGCCTGTTCAGCGATAACGAGGCAATACTTTCGTTCGAATTTTAAGTGAATGAATAACGAACGTTTCGAAAGAAAACATAAGTACGAGTATAGCTTGCAAAAATATTATTTTATTACTTTAATCTATATACTACTTATTATTACCTATTACATTTTATTTTAATTTTCTTTTCGTGCACAAGAGCCATAAAATCTGCATAAATACATACATACATATGTATGTTATTGAAAATGTATGTTTTGCTCATTGTTTTGTGCTTATCATACAAAGCACATTCGCACCTTTTCGACAGAACTGATGGAGTTGTTTGTTGGAAAAGCAGTAATAACAAGTTGTTTTATAACTACGATGATTTTTTTTTTAAATTATTTTTCATTAGAAAAATTTCTATCTGGCAACACTTTAATTTATTAATACTCCTGAAATATCAACTGACAAATGTAAGGACATGCCAGCGAACCTTGCCGAGATTACTGAACCCAAAGTGAGATTCGAGTGACTGGCTTTCGTTCGCTTATATTTTCCTTTTCGAGTAAGCAATGACAGCCAGGTTTTAGAAAACATAAGCCCTTTCGTTTTTATGTTGCGTCTATAAATAACGTTGAAAATTTGCTTTTTATAACAAAAATTCTAAAGCTTTCGTTTTCACATAAAAAGAGCTTTAAGGCACCTATAATCCAAAATACACACTCACAAAACTATTGCAGTGCCGAAATAAAATAAAAAAATGTATAAAAAAATTTTCTATGATAATTTTAAAATAAAATTAATTTTAAATTTTATGAACAAGGAAATAAGAAACTTTATTTTTAATTGATTCTAGCATTCATTTAAAAAACTAAGTACACATTAATACAGATTTTCATTATATTTCTTATTTTCCGTTGTTTAAAATTTTAACATTAAAATAGTTAAAATCAAATGAAAAATATGTAGACCGATTTTTAATTAATTTTACATGAAAAATTTGATGAGTGTGATAAAAAACTGAAAGCTCTTTTGCTGTAACAACCGTTGGTGGTGTACATACGGTTGTCAGATCTTACAATATTGTTAGTAAAATGTGCTAACAATTTCTTACAACCGTGTGAACTGGCAATTTTTGTCTGACATCGTTGCCAGAAAAAGCATTGTCAGTTCATTTCAAGACTAGTAGCTGACAACAAATTGTCAGACATCTTACAATCGTGAGAACACATTTTAAAATTATTGCCAGATATTTGTCAGATGTTCGAAGTTTATGCATCTGACAATGGCGTCATTGTAAGAGAATTCTTTCTATGGGCAACACTGCATACGCTTTATTTTAAAGAAAATATAAATAAAAAAATGTATGACGCCAAAATCATTGCAATTGCTTCTTTATGGTTCATAATAATTTATATTTTCACTTTTTACATTTAACACAACTAAAAGCCATTGATTTTTAACAATTTCTAATAAATGCTTTGAGTCTGGCAACGCAAAACAACAGATCTGAAATTTTTTTTATATGACAACCGTGTGAACTGAAAATTTTTCGACTGACGATTTTCTCAGATGAATTTATTGTCATACAGCCGTCTGGCAATAAATTGTAAGATTTTCTGACAAATTTGATACAACCGTGTGAACTGACAATCTACCTTTTGCTGGCAAATTTTGATTGCCAGTACATTGTCAGCACATTGCCAGATCTGACAATATTGTAAGATTTTACAATCGTCTGTACATAGCTTCAGATATGGCGATTTCACGCCAAACATGGCGATTTTTCAACTTGTTTGGTGCCAAAATGTTTGATTTGGCGATACGGCGATTTTTGTGGCGATAAATAAATTTGTGAACGTTGAACTCAAAAATGTTTGTAATTCTGGAAAAGTAGTTTGTCGAAGCAGTAGTTTCAAAAATAAATTCTACCAAAATTCAACTGCAAGAAATTGAAACAGTTTGATTAAAAAAATGTTTCTTATATTAATTGAAATTTTGAATTTGGATGAGAAAAACTTACAAGAAATCATTTTTGGCGCTTTTTTGCAAAATTTTTAAACCATTATTTTGTAAAAATCTATAATTAAAAAAGTGTTATATAAATGCAAATTTATTATTTATTAAGAAAAACTACATAAAATGGATTTTGGCGATTTTTAAAATCAATTTGGCGAGATAGGTCAGAAAAAAACCTGACAAGCCTGGTTGTCACTCACAAGAAAATAATGGGGGCTATTCTGGAAAACGCATCAAAAAAGTGAAACTTTACATTAAAATAAAAACAAATTTTCAAAAATTGTTTTTGTTTGTAATACATTTCTAAAATGAAATAAACGTGAGAATTTCAACGCATTTCTCTCTCTTTTAAAAACGGTTAATTTTGTATGCGGAACAAAAACAATTTTTTTTTACATTTACACAGTTTTGTTTTTTTTTTGCATGTAACTTTCACCAATTCGACGCGTATTCCAGAATATCCCCCAATTAGAAGTTCGTTATTTTAAAGAACGTAAACACTTATTCATTTTCGACAAACAGGCTGTTAAACTATGAAATCAATTTTATTCGACAATTCGAAAATGCAAAGATTAAAAAAAGTTCCAAACAACTTTGAAATATTTAAATTTATTATAAATTTTTAATTTTCTCCATAAAAGCGTGTTTTAGAAGTTTTTATTTATTCATTTAATTAATACTACAGATTACATTTGAGCAAATCAAAAAATATTTTTATACTGTGCAACATTTTAGTTTAGAGTTAATTTATAAATTTATTTTTTATTTTTTTATTTTTTATTTTTTAAGAGAAGTAACATAACACTCAGGCAATGAATGCCTGCTACTATTAATTACTAGGTGTTACCTTCTTTAGGAAAGAGATAGTGACATAGAAGACAGGTGGTAAAGGAAGAGATAGAGGAAAGCTTCATTCTTTTACAACTCTGCTTTTTGCACGTGTTTTAATGCAGTGTTGCAGCGCCTCTGGTGTCCAATGAGGCGTATTTAACTTTTCGAAGCTGTGTTTAGTAGCCATTTTATTGGTTATTTTACTTCGCCGTTGATTCTGTTGCACAATACCGACGAAAGAGGGCGCTCTGATGTTACATTAGGATAAGTATCTGCTGAAGCAGGAGTAGTTCAGTGACCAGTGTCTATGCCTTCATCACTTGAACTTTCTTACAAAAACTGATACAAAGGGACACTAATGCACATCAGAAAAATTCATGTTGTTGTTATTTAATGACTGGCGGAAACCGTGCTCGAACCCAGGACTTTCGGTTTTATTGTCAACGTGCTAACTAAGCCAACGCCAACGCCACCCTCTAATTTATAAATTTATTTATTTTTGAGTGGCTTTCCATAAGGTAAACAAAATCTAAAATTTTGTGTCGCAATTTCAAATCCGATCAATTCATGCATTATATATCGTTATTAATAACTTTAAATGCACCTCCAATCATTTATCATTTAAATGAAAATGTTGCAATTTTTCTGAACAACCTGAAGTCAATTTTGAGACTTTCCAACTTAAGCAAGTACAATTTTAGTGATAGTAAAACATATTTATCTAGTTTTTTTTGGCTTTTGTTTAAATAACAAAAATTAAAGTCGTGCAAAAGTGTTACAGTTTCTTTCATTTATTGTGTGAAGAATGCTCTCACTGTGCACTCTGTTGCAAGTTTTCGCTTGAAAAAAAGTTTACAAACATTATAAGAACAAGCGCGTGGTTTTTATGTAAAATTCCAAGCACTACAATTGTCAGTCATACATATTCTAACTACACCCATCATTCATTCCATTACTACGAATTAATCATTCAGGCATGAAATCAGTATTAAATGTTTTTATGTTTACCCGAATTTCCTCATCATAAAATCCAATAAAATAATTGTACTCTCTATCCAAGTATTTAAGAGTATGAAGTTATTAAAATTAGTTTGGAGCGCAATGTTTGCTGTTGGTATAAATTTGTGGTCTTTTGAGTGATTTTATGCGAAAGAATAAAAAACATAAAAATTTTGCAACAATTGAATGTGTAATATTTTTTGTTTGGTTTTGATTTTCAGTTTGGATTTTGATTCACAATTTATGCATTTCAACGCATGCACTCACGTTGATTGTTGTGGCAAAATTTAATGAATTTTAACAAGCAACTTTTTTAATTTTTTCACAGAATATGGTAAATATTTTTGTTATTAATTAAGAATTAATGGACGTTTTTAAGCATTTAAACATAAGCAAAGCAGCTGTAATTTATGCCCCGTATTTTATGTAAACAGTAACAAACAAGTGCCCGAGTTTAGAGGGATAAAAATATATTCATACAAACACAATTGAAATTGTATGAATATTTGCACGACATCGAATGCCATAATTTGTCGACCTAAAGTCTGTGGAGTTTAACATTTAAATTTTAAATCTTAATTATAAAATACTCACAAGTATCATCAACATGTTTAAAAGTAAATTTCCAAAATGCTTACCTGAAAAGAAACAAATGAATATGTATATAATTATAAACAGTTTTCACAACAAATTAATAATTATTCACGTATGTGCATGTAACTATATAATTTTTATTGAAGATAAATATCTTTAAACAAAAAAGTTGACACATTTCTACGTCATGACCAGTGTTGACAGCTTTAGCTTCAGTTTTGTCTTGTGGCTAAATTTATTAGATTTTAAAGGTTTTTAAACATCATCGCGCTTTAAATTGGCAAAACAGTAGCGATATCAACACGTTCACCAATTCTTTTTATTTATGGAACGAAATGTTGTATAACTTTGGACATATGAACATATAAGAAATAAGTCCATGTTGCTTTTTAGGGTTCCGTACACCAGTACCTGGATTCTATAACTTTTTGCGAACCAAAACATGCAATATTTATTTATTCGTTTGCGGTAACGATAATTTGATTCTGTAATTTCTTTTTTACGATAGTCTCCATCTGTATTTTGATCACCGTTTAATTCAATAATCATGTGGTGTCTCTGTATACTCGTAGAAAATGTCAAAATAAGCGAAAAGCACAAAGAAAAATAAAGAAAAACTGAATGAATTTGAGCTTCAGATTTAATTTCTTTTTGCTTCAGCCGACAGCGAATATCGTTAAAATATGGTACTGAATTGCAAAGTCGATAAATTTTCGCTATATTTTTTAAAGCAATTGTCGTAATAAAAGTTACTGAATTCAGGTACTGAGGTGAAAAGGAACCTTAATGTTTTTGCTACGATGCCCGTCTGTCTGTCTGCCACAGGCTGTTTTCTCGAGAATCGTAAGAGCTACGGAACTGAAAATTTCAAAGAATATGTAAAACTTTTGCCGACAGTTAAAAATTGAATTGAGTGAGCAACGAAATATGTGGAAATCCAAATGGAATATAGAGACACTTGAAATTTTTTGAAAGTTAGTGTATTTTTATGCAGACTACACCAATTAACACTGAAATTACAAAAAAAAAAAAAAAAAAATTAAAGGGTATTCTATCAATTAATGTAATTTTTGCAACTTGCTGTATCTTGGCAAACTCTTGACTTTTTCAAAAACGCTAAAACTAAAAAATTCCAAAATTAAAAAAAAGCTTAAACGAAAAAACTCCAAAATGGAAGAAGCGCTCAAATGAAAAATATCACCAAAAATAAAATAAATCGCTAAAATGCAAAAAGAAAACATCACCAAAAGTAAACAAGGTTTGCGAAAAAACTAATAAAATCGCAAAAAACCGAACAAATCTCCGAAACGAAGAAAGCACTAAAACTAAGAAAGTCGCTTAAAAAGAAAACATGTATTGTAAAACCAAAAAAAAAAAAAAAAATACAACGCCAAGAGAAAAATAGAATAGAAAACATCGCCATAAAGAAACAAGCATCAAAACTAAAAATTTCGTGTAGTATTATATGTGTAGTGTCGGTACGGAACCATTCGTGTGCGCGTCAAAGTCGCATTTTACTGAGCTTATTTTATTAAATATTCTAGGACTACCTGCAAAGATATTAAAATTTTCATTGATTTAAACAACATCATTGTTGAAACAAAAACTCAATAAACAATGATTCGTAAAAGAATTTGGAAAAATTAGCTCGCTAACAAATTAAAAAATATTCATATTCATATTTTTAGTTATTCCTTTAGACTCCTTTAAAAAAGTTCGATTTACCCTCTTTTTTCTGCCCGTCCTGGTAGCACTGGCCACATTCACATTCACTTTTAACAAATGTTTCTTTAAAAAAAAAACAATTTGTTGCAAGTAACAATATGTACACATGCTTTAATTCAGCTTGCATGCCGGGAACAAAAGGAAAGAAAAAAATTAAATGAAATTTTGTTTACATCTTCATTGTCGCCGTGTAATTAAGTTGCCAGCCTACGACAACAACGACAACAACAACAGCACCAACAGCACCAACAACAATAATAAAGAGTCTGAAGAAGAATTTTGCAAAAATCTTTTTACTGAAAACAAATGAAAAGAATCCTCTACACAATTGTTGATGTTGTTGTTTACCCTAAGCTGGGATTCATTCATTGTAACCTCTGAAGAGGACTGGGCCGCATGATATTTGGGATGTCGTAAATACTGCAAAAGGAATTATGCTGTTTGCTGGTTGGTGTTGGTGCTGCTGTTACTCTTATTGACGTTGAGTGTAATATGGTGGGTTATTTGGCATTGCATTAAGCATTAAGTATTTTGCAGTGTTGTTGCAACAGATTCATGGTTAAGGCGACAGTAAATCTTAAACAGACAACAACAACTTAACAATGAAGAATAAACAACACAGCAACCGAAATTAAATATAAATATACTTGTGTGCATGTGTTAATTCAAATTAACGCACACTCACACACCCATACATTTAATCATTCACACACACTTACGTAAATTGATAAATATTTGATGCTTGTGGATCTTCTCCTTCTTAAGCTGTTCTGGGCATTTGTAAATGAATTAATGGCCAGCAGAAGGACAATTGTTAAGATGATGACAGTAACCCAACATAAAAAAATAAGTGAAGAAAAATGAACTAAGGAATAACGAAAATTAAACGTAAATGATAACGAAGATTAAACGTAAATGATATTGCAATAAATTGAGCAAATGTCAAGGAAGAACAATTTTTAAAAGGATTATTGAAATCGCAGTAATCGTAGCTGCAAGTCAGATGTAAGAAATTTTCTTTTGAGTCTCACGTTGAGTTTTGTAGATGACGACAACAGCAGGGCAGCACACAATGACAACTAAAACATGACAGGCCGATGCATGCATGGACGACTACGTAAGAAATAGCGTACATAGAACATCACTGTCATTGCGATCATTTTTGTTGTTGCAATAAGGCTGAAGTGCTTAAGTCAATGCGCTTTTAAGCATTCAAGTCGATTTTCCGAAATTTACTTCTTTTGCATTTAAATTTAAGAAATTCGTTGTTCTCTTTCATTTTAATTAGGAAAACATCTTTCTAGACATCTTTCTAACGTCCTGAAAAATCGCACAAAATGATTGAAATTTTACCCAGAGGTACTTTCTACTATAAAAAATAACAGGCATGCCATTAACTCTAAATTAGCTTATCTCAACTTAAACACTTTTTCCTTTTTGCCATAGACCGAAGCACATCAGCTTTTACCAAAAAACAATTTAATTATAAAGTTTACTAATAATTCTTACAACATTTTGATTAAGAATTATATAAATACATTTCCACTCTCATACGGTCTGTTGGGTATGATCTGCCACAGTGATTGTCCTGTGTATGCATTTGTCTTTGTGTCAACCAAAGTTTTGTAATTTATAAATAACAATTGCAATAACAATTAAAGCTCATTTCTTCACACTGACATCGCACTTCTGCAAGCCTGTTTGTATGTACGTATGTAAGAATGCATGTGCGTATGTACGTATGTATGTGTGTATGTAATTATTGATTGCACTTGGTTAGTTGATAATCATATTGTTATGGAGTTTTAATTGTGTTTGGAGCTGTGGGAGTGCATCTATGCCTGCGTGAACTTAAAATACAATATTCTTTTACTTTTTATTTCTTACAGCAAGTTCTGACTGACTTGCTTGCTTTTATTGAAACGAAATCTTTTAACGTTAATTTGTGATTTAAAATCTGGGAGAAAAAAAAATATACACGACGTTTATTGTGTTTATTTAATTGTGTTGTTGTGGTTGTTTTTGTTGTTCTTCATTGTGGTTTAATTTTTTGCAATAACAACATTTTTTTCAATACTTATTGATGCATGTAATATTGTTGATAAAATTGTGTTATAACAACACAGTGGGTGCGAAAAGTATGCCACAAATATAATTTTTGTATGATAAATTTATTTAAGGGGCACAGAAGAAAAGTTAACTCCAATTAAAAAAAAAAAAACAAAAAAAAAATACAGTTGTTAAATTAAAAATTTATTTGAGTTAATTTTATTTGATTAAAATTTTAATTAAAAATTTAACTAAGGCAATTAAATATTTGCTTAAAGATTTAATTAATATTTTGTTGTTATTATTGTTCGAACTTCATTTGTTAATGAACAAATAACACCATTCACATATTCCATTTGCAAAAAAGTTGCTTATATAAAGAAGAAATCTACATCAACGGACACCACACACACAGTGGACCAAACACAAAAGAACGCTGATGAGGAATGTTTAGTGGCCTTCGAAAACAGCCGGTTGTTCCGTTCAACTATGTGTTTGTCAGATTATTTACAACCAACTTTGGTGTTATTTGTTCATTAATAATTATCACATGTAATTTGGCTTACAAAGCGATACGAACTTTAGCGTGATCAAATCATAAAATTAATTAATTTTTGTTTGTTATTTAATTGACACAATTGATTTCTGATATTTTTTTCTGTGTTCGTACAACAAATTTCTATACAAAATTGCTCTTATATGTCTTGAAAGTACATACATAATTTTTTTATAATATTCTTTGCTAGATAACCTAAAGACTTTGGTGCGATTCTGCGATTTATGCTAGATATAAAGGGATAATTAATTTTCCCAATAAAATGTCAAATTTTGTTTATATGCAAATTATTGAGATCAGCTACATATTTGTGCTTTTCACCGCCTTAAAAGTCTTTTTCAAGTGATACCCCTAACGGATCTTCTGTTACAAAAGTGTCTTTAATGTATAAAAAATTTGGTATAAAAATATAGATGTATGCATTTATTGTTTTATTATCGATGTAAATTAAAACGTCCGCAAGAATTCATATGTTGATGTGCGTGCACTTAAGATTGTTTATTAGGGTGGTTCCCACAATCATGAAGCTTGTTTTCCTTATCTCATTATCACATTATTTTTAAGTTTAAAATATTTCCTTAAAATTTCAAGTTTGCGTTGCACTATCTGAGTTTTCGTCGGATTTTAAAAGCTGAAAGTCAAATAATGTGATATGTACAATTTTTTATTTTCAATCGCAACTCAATTGGAAATATGTACGAGTATAACCTTTTCTGTTTTTATCTAATATATAATTTGAATTTTAGCTGTAAGATTCTTAGAATTAGCTAACAGCTTTAAATTGGTTGATGTTTGTTAAAGGATATCAGGCTGATATCTCAATTATACTTAAGACTCCCGCTTATTTTTCATTTAATTTAAAATTTTCATAAACCTTATTTGTGCCTAAAAAATTTAAAGGTAACCACATATAAGAACTTTTATTAAAAATTAAAAGATATGTAAGTAAATAAACACCACTAATAAATTTTAAATTTTTAACAAATCTCTAAAGTTAACATTTTAGCTAAATTGCTAATTTTGCTTCATTCGGTGCACGAAAGTGATTACCTTACAGGCATCCTTTTTCTTAAAAACTAAATTTTGGCTGCATTTATGATTAGTACGCACTAAGGCTTAGTAAATACTTCTAAAATAATGCGCTTTAGTTGAGTGGTATTTCATACCGTGGAAGGACATTACTACCTTCCATATATCCTTAATTTTAAAAAAGTAAATTTTAGCTGCATTTATGATTGGAATGTGCTCAAAATGAATAAGGACTTCTAAAATTGTTTGTTTAAGTTCAATTGTAAGTTTTGGTTCATTCGGCTTAAGGACATAACAACGTCCCTTTTTTAAGGAACTAAATTTTAGCTGCACTCATGATTAAAATACACTAAAAATTAATAAATAACTCTAAAATTTTACTTTTTAGCTCTGTTGCAAATTTTGGCTTATTCGACACAAGGACGTGACTACCTCCCGTATATCCTTTTCCTTAAAACTAAATTTTAGCTGAATTTGTGATTAAAATGCGCTAAATATTAATAATGATCTCTAAGATTATTCATTTCAAATAATTTTTTAATTTTGTTTAATTTGGTGCAAGGAAAGGACTACCTTTCATATTTTCACAATTTTTAGCTCAGTGGCAAATTTCAAGAGCTGGCTACTTCCTTCACCTTAAAAAAAATTATAATTTTCGGTCTTATTTAATTTATAAAAGCTTTATAAAACAGATTTCTATGTAAACAATTTACAAAATATAACTTTTTTATGAGTTTCATTATAAGTATATCATTGGCTTTAATTGTAATTTATGATGTTGTCTTGCAAAATATTATTTAAAATTTCTTTGAAATCATAATTTTTTTTAATGTATTTTGTAAACCGAAGAGATGAATCTTCCGGTTTACAAAATATTAATGATGAAATTAACCATTAAAGCTCTATTTGTATTTTTCTTTGTCGAAAGTGACAATAGAGATCCACCTTCGCCTAGAAAAGACAGAAAGTTAAGACATTCCTCAAAAAGATTAAATAAAATTCTACATAAAATGTCAGGTTTAATTGGCTTCCCATGCCGTCTTTGCTAAAGGGGAAAACTTCACTTCCCTTTAAATAAGCCTCAAGTGTAGACACTGAAAACACCGATGCAGGAGTCTCTCAGCCGGTATCAATCACTAAATGCTTTTTTCTTATATTTTACTGTGCAACTGCTTTGCTGAGTACAGACATTCGCTTTAACGGCTATAGACCGGACCTTGCGACTGAATATTTTCTTGATTCCTGTGCTATTCGCTTGTATCTAACATGAATCGCCCTATTGTACATACGAGTATGTGTATATTTTTGTTGAATTGCATCAATTTATGTTAATGAGTCAACATTGTTATGTTAATTTCTTCTGCATTTTAATATATTCATTCACTCATCTACACACACACACACACACACACACACACACACATTCAATTGTAAAAGTGCATGCATGTTTTCCTTTGGCTACATTTATATTTTATTGTTTTTTTATGTTTGTGATCGTCGCTTTTTGTTATTGTTGTTGTTGTTATTATTGTTTCTACTAGTGCAAGTTTGTCGTCTATAAATAATATTAAAAAATTTCATTACGGATTTCTGTTGTTGATTGAACAATAAAATTAAGTCTTATTCTGCAAAATGAACATACACATACTTTAATATTGTAAATATGTACATAAGTATGTATATCTAGATTCCGTTATGGGTCTTTGGCTAAAGCAAGATAATTTAAACCGGAAACTATTATTAAATGAAATAAAATAAAATAAAATAAAGTGAGTAGAACGTTCTACTTAGAACTACTTAGAACAAACGACAATGGCAAGACTGTGTAAATTTAGCGATGATAAAAGTGAGCTTTCATTATAAAAAAGCTTTCAGCAAATTGTAAAACGATGAATCAAAACAATTCACATATTTCATTTGCAATGGAAACTTGAGTATATAAAGCAGAAATCTACATCAAGTGATACCAAACACAGTGTACCAAACACAAAGAACGCTGCTGATGAAGGTGTAGTAGTGACCTTCGAAAACAGCCGGTTGTTCCGTTCTACTCGTGTTTGTCAGAATATTTACAATTAAAATAAAATAAAATAAAATAAATAAAATAAAATTAAATAAATTAAAATAATAATACATAAAATAAATAATTAAAATAGTAAGTGTATTTTTTAAGCCCATTAGAGAACACTACATTGCAAAAAATGACACAAAAAATTAAATTTTAGTGCAAACTTTTTTTTGAACATTTAAAAATGGATTCGTGAGTATGGCTGCTCTTGGTGAAGCAATTTCTGAATGTCTAATTTCTTTTTCGAGCATTGCTGGCCGTATGTCACAAATAATAAGAACAATGTTTACCTTCAAGGCGTCAATTGTTGCTGCACAGAAAAAATATTCTTGCAATAAACAACTTAAATTGAAAATAAAACCAAAAATCTTTTAAAAATGCAATTGAGTCAACTAAACTTTAAAATTAATAAAATTTTTAAACACCTCTGGCATGTGCTGTCGTAAATTATTTTAATCTGATCCATTGATTTTGTTAAATATTTTGCTAAGTGTATTCTCTTAGTCTTTATTAGAAGTGTTGTTTCAAATAATTTCGCTCACTCTGACATAACGTTTTAATAATATTGCGTTGCAATAGTACATATAGTATCGTGACACTGATTGGCCCAGTGAAATTGTAAAACAAATTTATCTTAAATGCTCTCAAAGCAGATTACAAGGAAAGAGGTCATAGTACATACATACATAGTTGCAAGTGTTTTTTTATTTTACTTCTGGTTAAATAAATTTCTAAACATGAGTAAATATTATATTTAGTTTCAATTTTTTATTTTTCTTAAAGCTTTGCTTTTTTACCCGACTGCGCAAAGCAAAGAAGGGTGTTCCTTTGCGGCCTTATATAAACCGAACGCGTGGACCGATTTTAATGATTCTTACGTCAATCGATTTGTCTTAATCTGGGGAGTGTCACTAAAGATATCACAGTAGTAGAAATTCAATATGGCGGCCAACAGACGCCATTTTGTAAATACGAAAAAAATAAGAAGTCGGCGGAACTACGAGTATATCAAAATGGTTATCATTCGACAGGTATTTTAAAATCATCTTTAGGTTTCTCTTATGATTTTTAACTTCGAATGACCGTTTAGGATATCGAACGGTTCAAAGTTGGTCGCAGTCAGGTTTTTTGATTTTAAGTAATAATTCGCTTTAAATCTACAGAAAATACTGTTTAAAAACTTTTACGGCCATCTTTCATTTCCTCTTTATTAACGGAAACTCCTATACGTCTACTTTTTATTATTTTGCTCTTACTTAACATCATCATCACACACACACACACACAGACACGCACACTCAGACACTTATTTATGTATCGTTTGTTTGATTATCTTGTTGTTGTCGTAATATTATTAAACATGGTGGCGGTGTTGTTTGTGTGAGTGAGTGAGAGTGTTGAATTATTCTCGGTGCTTTTGCTTGCAATTAAACTACCAATACAACATCACTCAAGTGTGTGTTTGTGAGTTGTGAGTGCTTGAACTGCCAGGGATATACTTAATTTGTTGTATTACAACGAGTAAGTTGTATATTGCAAAAATTTGTCCTTTAATTGTTTTTAATAAAATTTTTAATTTATTTAACATTTCAGAGAAAATACAACAGACCAAATAAAATGAAATGCAAGAATTGTACATACAAAATAATTTTTTATTTATTTTTATTTTTTATTTTTATATAAAAAAAATCAAACCAAAATACGTTTATAATTTATGTTTCGTTGGTTCATTAAATTTACAAAAGCAAAATACACATTTCAAAGAAAGAAAGGAAACAAAATCACATGAGACTGACTGCAATACAAAAAAAAAAAAAAAATTACGACTAATTAATAAGAGCGTGAGGGAAAAATATTGAATTAAAAATTGTGTAAAGGATTGCAAATTAAAGCTTGTGTGAAAATTAAATTTTGATAGAGAATACTTTAATGAAGAAGATACAATTGTTAAATAATTTTTTTATTATAGCGGTAAATATTAATTTTAAAACAAAAATAATTGTGTAATAAAATTTGCAGAATAATTGAGGCGAATCGCAAATGTCTGACCATAAGCAAATTAATGTGAAATTCAATTTGATATTAAAATTGAGGAAGAGCAAATAAATGAAAAAGTGAAGTTTGTTAAGTTTGATTGTGTTTAAAACAGTTATTGGCATGCAGTGAGTTTCTATGCACTTCCTATATTTGCTTACTCTTTATGTGGCAAAAACAGCAAAAGTGCTTAAGCGGAGATAAGCTTATTTTGCGTTAGGGGCACTTTGCCATTGCATCTTGGCTTGTAGCTTATATTTGCCATTTATTTTTATGAAAATATTGATTTGTTTCTCATTGGATTTTTTGGTTTTAAGTGTTTTATTTTTTGTGCCTTTTTAATAAATTTTAAAAGTATTCCCAAATCACTCTTGTAATAATTAGAACTTCAAAGACAATTTATGCAAATTTTTTATTAATCTAATGCTTGTTATCAATTTATTTCAACACTTAAAAAGGCCAAAGAGCTGTTATTATTGGCCACAAAACCAGCGTAAACATGTTTAAAAACATGGTTGCATTTGTTAGTGTCAATTACGATTGTAACTTTTGACAGCTGAAATTAAAATATTGGTTTGGCTTTTTTGGTTGACAATACCACAACACACATAAATTAAAAAAAAAAAAAAAAATAAAAAAAAATAAAATACAAACGGTATAAACTTATAATAACACTAATAACATATGAAAATTTATGCAGTTTTGAAGCCAACAACATCTAAAGGATACACTTTCAATACTTAACACTAGAAAGGTGTAGATATTTTTTTTTTAAACTGATAAGCTTAATTAGCTTATACGAGTATGTGTCTGTATTTATAGTATGATAATTTATACATTTGACATATAAAACCAAACAGTAGACTTCCAAATTGTGGGTTGTGGTGGTTTTTTAGAATAAAATAAGTTTAACCAAAAAGCGTAGATATATTAAAAAATCCTTTAACTGCAATAATTAGTTTATTTCGCCACTTGTTTTCCATCATAATGAAGCTATAAAACCGTCCGATGACAATGGCCACGACTGCTGCTATTTAAGGTTTATAGTTTTTTTTTTTATAAAATTTCAATTGCGGCCTTTAACTTAAAGTTTTTGTTTTACATATTTTATATTTAGTACATCGGCATTTTCTGCAAAAAAACCTTAAAATAATGGCAGGATATTTTATATGAAAAAATAAATAAATAAATTCATGTATATGACACGTGTTTGGTTGGCTTGAATTTCAATTGTACACACGTGATTATTTATTGTTTGCTTTTTTAAAACAGTTTATGTATAAATAAAATATAAATTATTCAATTGACTGAATTTTTTCCAACTTTATATTTATACATAATACTTTTTTTTTTAAATTATATAAAAGAAAGAATGATAAGGTTATTATTTTTGTTTGTCTGCTACACTGGCTGATAAATAATTTATTTTATATGATGATAACTTTTATCTAGACAACGAGAGATTTCTATGGCCATGGAAATGTTTGTTCTAACAAACACGCTTCAAACCAATTTTTAGTAAAAGTTTAAATTAGAGTTTCGTGGTAGTGAAGAAGCACATGTACATACGAGGCACATGTACATACGAGGTGTGATAAAAAAATAACCATTATTTTCAAATGTTCGATTTTCGCATTTTTTTTCTGTTATGTTGGTACACATGTCTGTTATATATGTTGGCAATATCAGCCATTTTAGATTATCAGTTTGTTTTTGACAGTTAAAAAGGTTAGTCGTGTTTTGGTGTGCTCTTCGATTTTTTACTATTCGAAAAAATGGATCAAAGAAACTGTATTAAGTTTTGTGTAAAAAATTAAATTAAATGCGCAAGGACATTTGAAATGTTGACTGTGGCGTTTGGCGAGTCTACTATGAGCAGAACACAAGTTCAACTCTGATATAACCGGTTTAAGGAAGGCCGAGAAGATGTCAATGATGATGCTCGTCCTGGTCGTCAAGTTCGGTCAAATGTGAAGGTTTCGCTCAATGTTTTCTTCGACTGCAATGGCGTGGTGCATCATGAATTCTTGCCACAAGGTCGTACGGTCAATAAGGAATACTATCTTGAAGTTATGCGCCGTTTGCGCGAAGCAATTCGTCAGAAACGCTCAGAATTGTGGAAAAAACAATCATGGATTTTGCACCATGATAACGCACCAGCTCCCACATCGATGCTTGTGCGTAAGTTTTTGGCCAAAAACAAAACCGTTATCATGCCTCAACCACCGTATTCACCGGACTTGGCCCCCGCTGACTTTTTCCTCTTCCCAAAACTGAAGACACCGATGAAAGGAAAGCGTCTTGCTACGATTGAGGAGATAAAAGAAAAATCGACACAGGTGCTTTTGGCTGTTGGCGATACCAAAAAGCGCGTTTCAGAAGTGTTTCGAGGATTGGAAAAAACGCTGGCATAAGTGTATTATATCTGAGGGGGATTACTTTGAAGGGGACAAGATAGTTATTGATGAATAAATAAATACTTTTTGAAAAAATTTAAAATAACGGTTATTTTTTGATCAGACCTCGTACATATCATTACCTTAACTTATTATTATTTTTTAATCGAGTGTGTTTGTTTATTTAGCGAAATATGCAAAAAATTCGATTTGAAAAAGAATAACGAGTTAGGGCAGTTGACCAAGGCAAATTCATACAAGGTAGTATACTCGGCTCAATTCGCTTTGAAAAATTTATATTTTTTGTACCAAAAAAAAAATGTATTGCAATACATCGCCGACAACATTGTTTGCTCTTGATTTGCAAAGAAATAAGAACAAATTTAGGAGCTTTCAAAGCTGTGTACTTCAAATTTAAGTATCACAGTATGTGTGTTTGGACGTTCCTTCTTTAAATGTCAAAAAAATGTACTGAAAAATGAACTGAAAAATGAACTGAAAAATCCAAGGCATATTCAAATTACAAGTGGCGAAAATAGTCTGGATTCGCCTTGGTATATTCAAACAGTTGAGATCATCTATTTTGAATTCGCCTTGGATTGCTGACCTTGTCAACAAACAAACTTTGGCAAATGTATCAAATACTTCCAGGTTACTTTTCATGTACTATAGAGTGCCTGCAATAAATATTTTAACTTTTTTTTTTTTTTGTATTAAATGCAAAAACAATCTTCAAAAGCCCATGAATTTGCGTTGCTGCTTATTTTTGTTTATTGCCCTAGAAAAATATTTTATAATTAAATTTTGTATTGCAAAATATTTTTTTTTTTCTATAGTTTGATGTATTTTGCTGTAACGCTTAAAGGCACACATTACAACAATCTCATGTGAATACCAAAGAGAATTTCACCAAATATGTTTGTTTATAAAAAAAGAGAGAAGTATTCATTGATGTTTTTTAAGCTTAAGAGCTAAAGGTGTTTGTAAAAACACTTTAGCTGTAGATTTTAAATTTACGAAAAGAAAAAATTGGCCATTAAAAACACTTTAAAAAATATGTAGAAGTTCTATAAAAAGTATCTATTAAACTGTTGCAAAAACTATATACACCTGCCACATGCAGATATTTGTAGATGAATTGTTGAGTAGTACGTTTATCTAACCATGCTTGTTGATTTTTTGAAGCTTTCGAAACTTAAATGTCGCTTCATCAAGAAGCAATTACAACTGTGGCATAACACAGTTGGGTTGGAAATTATATTGGTGTATAATTTATTTTATAAGAAAGTTTGACATGGTCTTTTCAAAAAGGGATGTTGTTCCGTTCGGCTAGTGTTTGTCACTGACTCGTTTCTGTAACTTGTAAGAATTTCTCGCATCGAGAAAAATTCAAATTTTATATTGGTTGCCCTCGTTTACACATATAAAACTTGAATTAACTTATAAAAAAATATGAACATATATAGTTTTTTTCTTACTCACCCTGTGTTTCACAGGATGGTGACTATTTTTGTTGACTCGAAAAGTTCTCACATTCTTTACAGAAACGAGGCACAGAATAAAAATTGTCACATGTGAAAACTGGTTTCATTAAAATACAAACTTAATCCTAATTAAAGCAAACAAAGAAATGAATTCGAATTTACATTATGCATTTTTTTCAGGAAAGTTCACGATACTTTTTATATTTGCTAATAGGCAGCGCTATAGAAAAGAGTGATATGCATGAATGTCTGAAACATCTTGTTTACTTCTCCAAGCTTCCTACTGACAAATATATAAATCCGCAAAAAAATTTTTTTCCAAATTTTTCATAGCAAAAGATATCAATCACAAAGAGCCACTAGAGCTTTTTACC
The DNA here is from genome assembly GCA_936439885.1 of Nowickia ferox. Classification (NCBI taxonomy): domain Eukaryota; kingdom Metazoa; phylum Arthropoda; class Insecta; order Diptera; family Tachinidae; genus Nowickia; species Nowickia ferox. The sequence continues at coordinate 118,884,883 of OW387023.1, read as the reverse complement.
AACAATCCATTCAATCAAACTTTATTTGCATTGTTTGCACTGTTTTACTGTTACATAAAGCGAATGGCCCTAATGTTATTGTATTTTTGCATCGCGTTTTTTTTTCCTGAAAAATGAAACAAAATTTTCACCTGTGGCCTCTTGTACAAATAATATTTTTGTTATTCGATGGTTTTCATTGCATAATAAATTTTTTAATGGCCTTAAGCAACATTTTGATAATTTTTTTTTTTACTTTTTTTTGGAATTGAATTTTTCTGTCGAAACCATAAAAGAGTTGTATTTGATGTCCATACATTTGCACAATAACTTATTTTTTGTTTTTCATATTTTTAATATTAAATTGGTTGCTTACACATGTAAACTATTGGATTCGAGTTGTTTTCCCCATTTTTTTCGTGCAAATATTTGTCAAAAAATACTCGTATATATTTATTTAAATTTTTATATTTTCATAACTGGCCTTAAGACAAAGAGTGCCCTTAATATGATGGATTTATGGCTGGTTAAGTGAGTGGAAGTAATATTTTAAAATTTTATTGATTCTCAAGGCTTATGGAATGAAAAAGAATTTTTGGGGTTTTGCTTAATTGTTTTATTGTATAGATTTATTTATTTATATATATATATGAAGAGTTTTTTGTCTTTGCTGCAATTACGTTATTTGACATCGTTCGCAATTTTAAAATATGAATTTCCATATTTTTTTTCAAGTAGTTGGTTGCCAGTTTCGCCTCTGTGATGGCAAATATGACACAGAGGCGTAATATAGTACAAGAAATATATAATTAGAAAATTCACAAAGTGTTCTCTTGAGTCATATTTGTTGTAAGTCATAAATGTTTATGACTGTCATAAAATCTTGCTCACATTTTCCATATAAAAATATTATATGACAATCAAACTTTGCTACCTTTTTTTTTTAACTAAAAACACAATTGGGAAAATCGATGAATTCGCATATTTCGACGAACTTGCCTTCAAGAACACGTTGCATAAATTCGTCTTTTGCAATACCATTAAATTTGACGACTTAACAGCGCTAGTCAAAATCTCTGCCTGGCCATGGATACTAAATTATGCAAGTATTCAGTGCGGCAAAAATCAATTGCAAAAATAGCAGAAATTCGCGAAACAATGCAAGATTTTAAACAAACCATAACTTTTATTAAAAATCTCTAAAACTCTAAGGAATGCCAACAATTCGGTAAAAATGGTGAAAATGGTTAAAATTCGCAAAATCGGAAATAACCCTTAAATTTAATTAGAAATCGTCAAAACTGTTAAAGATAAAAAATAAATCGCTTTCATCGCGAATATTGCAAAAATTAGCGAGAATTCGCAAAATCGGCGAACCACATCACCACAATTAAAATTTTTTTAATATTTTCGATTTAACAACAGTTCGCCGTATTTTAACGACGTAAGAAATAAAACAATTTTTTTTATTTTCTGTCATTTGAATTTAACGTTTATGACAATTTTTTATATTGCAATACAACAGTAATTTATCACTTATGACTTTAGAAGGCTTTGTGAATTGGCTAAATGTTCTTTTTAAAATAATAAGTAAAAAAAGTATTACTCAAGCCATTAAAATGTGTACCAACATATATCTGTAAGTTTGTATGTGTGTTAACTTCTTTATGAAAGGTATAGTGAAAAGAGTAGAAAGATGATGAAGTATTTAATTATTAAGCTCAACTTGATTTGCAACTCTGCTATTGAGCATTTGATTACTTTTTATTGGCATGGCTGGAGCGCCTCTGGTGTTAAGTAGGCGCATTACTTAGAGCTATTTGTAGCCATTTTATTAATTATTATAGATGAAGAAAGGTACTATGATAGACTCTATAATATATCTGGCCGGGGATTGAACTCGGGCTCTCGAATACCTTAGTCTTTGCATTAACTACATCAGCTAACATCATTCCGACTTGAGCGGTGTAATTCGCTCGCTTAACTCTTAATATTTTGTTAAATTCAGAACTATTGGGTTTAAGATAAATTCAGTTACCCTTTGTTTCTGCAGGCAAGGCAAAGTAGCTTCTGGAAAAAATTTACAGCTAAACAAATACCGTGATTTTAAGACTCAAAAAGAAATTTTGCAAGTTGTGATGTTTCATTTGTTCTTTTAAATAAAAAATCATAGAAATTTAAAAGTAAAATTTACTTTACAAACATTTTTATTGCAAAACATATTAATTTTACACAATCGTATGACTTTTACATCTGTATGCCATGTGCCCAAAAAGCCGTAACCACTAATTATTAATGAAAAACTGTTTGATTCAGACATATATTTATTGATTTAAACAGTTTCCCATCATGTTGAATTCTACAAAATTGTCTATTACATATGTATGAAACTGTTTAACTTAATAAATACGTCTGAATCAAACAGTTTTTCATTAGTAATTAGTGGTTATGTTTTTTTGGGCACATGCCACACAGATGTAAATTCGTCCTAAGACTAAAAAAAAATTAATAATAAAACACAATGACCACATTAAATGAAATTCATGTTGTTTCAACTTGAAATAACTTTGATTTAACATGGTTCTTAGTGTTGTTTTCACGTTGTTTCAATTTAAATAACTTTGATTGGACATGATAATTAATTTTTATTTAACAGTACTTCAATGTTAAATAAATATAAAATAAAGTTATTTCAAAGGGAAACATTTTCTTTGAACATTACTGTAAATCATTTTGAATCAACATGAAACACTTATGTAACAAAATCGTTGTCGAACAAATTTAAATTAACCTTGTTTTAGTAGATGTTAATGTATAATTTTACTTTGTGTTCATATAAACAAATAAAAAGAAAGAAATCCTTGTAAAATGCAACATTTTTGTATTAAGAAAAAAAAAATACCTCCAGCAATTTTAAAAAATTTCCATTCATTCCATGTAAAACGGAAAAAATTAAGCTAATTCCAATTTTATAAAAAAAACTAACCGGCTTAGTATTTATTTTTATAGCCTTGACTTGCAACATGATTCATGTGGACTCCTTTGGCCATGGTACTCTCAAAGTTATATGTAAAAAAGATTAAAAAAAAGCTTAAAATTCACAATCTGTTGGCGGAAAACTGCAACAGTCTACACAAAAAATTTCAGTTTCATTTCTTGGTACCTCTGGCCTTCATTTTTCTTACTATGTTTCAAAAAAAAAAAGCATTTTCAAGAACAATTGAGTGAAAACAATATGAAAAGAAAAGGAAAATCAAAGGAATAAAAGGAAAAAAATTTCGCATCTAAGCTTAAAGTGGAAATAACATTGAAAATTCTAAATAATGGATGTGACAAAAATTACATTTTTGCAAAAAAAAAATTAATTGTTCCAAACAGATGTTTTTTTAATTAAGTGTTTGATGTTAGCTAGCAACACTTTCAATGATATTTTGTTAAAAAGAATTGAAAAATACTATAGCAACTTATTTAAGCAAACGGAAAAAAGAGAGCATATGTAATTGAAAATAGCTGGACTCTGTGTTAACTGTTTGCCCCTAGAGCACGAGTATTAACATTTGGCTTTGTATTGCTGCAAAGTTGACACATAAAATTTGTTATTCTAGTGCAATTTTCTAAATTTAGTAAATTGTGATATCCTTTTTTGTTTGTTACTCCTACAGTTGAATTAAAGTTTTGCCAAATTTTTTATTACAAATATCAAACTTATAAAAGGGCAAGTATTTTAAAAAGTTTTTTTTTCATCTCTTCCAAGCCACCGAATGTCAATCAAATGGTGGTAATATTCACCAAAATGCATACGTATTGTTTTAATCAATGTATTTTTTTTTACAAAAAATCTGCGAACAAAAGAGTATTATGCACTGTGGCTTGAGGTTGGTGTAAAATGTCAACTTTTGGTGTAATAAAAGCAGAATTTGCCGGTATGGAATACGTTCTACAGTGCATTTCATGGCGCCATAGATGCCAATGCAGCACTGTATTTCCTTCCTAATAATGTCCACCACACTAACGATGCGTATGTGAAAATTCGTCTTTAGTTGCTTGTGTAGAGCCAGCGTGCCATCTTTCGGTTTATACCTTATTTCGAGCCAACTGCTCTTCTGCCCAAGGCCCACACCCTTTGAGCTTTTCTTACTCTATTATCTAGATGGTCTCTCCAAAATAGTCTCCCATCAAGTAAAAACCCCAGATATTTGACGTTTTTAGTGATTTACTGCCGTCTAAGAAAATAAATAAATTGAGCCTGAAGTGTACGAATTTCCATACAAATTTTGACTAAAGCACACTTGAAGTTCAAATTAATGTTTTTTTTTTGGATACGGCCTTTAAGCTGTAACCCTGTTCGTACACTGAGCTTCACGCAACCACTCACTGCTTCTGTCATTTCAATAGTGTTGTGTTATATAAAAATAAAATAGCAAGTCAGTCCATAGTGCATGACAATTAAAAAATGCATTTGAGCATAAGAAACTTCACCAGAACCATCGCACCATTCAGAGTGCGGCAATGTGGGAATGTAGGCGGCGTGACAACCAGCCTTTACAAATAAAAAAGTATTAATTCTATTCTACCATTATCATTTTGTAAAAATAATTGAAGAAAGCAAAAGCAACAGCAACAGCAACAGCAACAGCAACAACTAGAAGGGCTGTAGTAACACAACAACACCAACAACAAGTGCTAGAGAAAAAGAAATGTCTGTTTTTGGTTTGTTTGTTCGAAAACAAAACCAAATAATTTCCATTGTAATACTATTGTGGATTTTATGCGTTTGTGGTTGCAACTATTTGATAGTGACTGACTGACTGACTAGATGGCTGTTTGTTTGGTTTGGATGCTCTGGTTGCTTCCCTTGCATTTGCTAAAAATTCTTCTCCTTTTTTTCTTGTTGCATTTGATGCTGCCAACCGTTGGCCTTCTGGTGGCTGACTTCCTCAGTGCGGTGGTTAACATTTCGTCGCTTAACGCTCGAATAAAATCATTGAGCTGTGAAATTAAAATTCATCCGCTACTGCAACATTTTGGTGCCATTGTAGAAATATACAGACACTAAAAAAAAAAAATTAAGAAAAACACTCTCTGTATTAGACCATATTCTTCTGTTTTTTATTGCTAAAATGATGCTCTTATATAAATTTTACATTTGTTTTCACGTTTTGAGCTCTTTTATCTTACAAAATTTTTATTTTGTTTTCAATAAATTTTTCTGTTAATCTGCTTTTTCCCTTGCCACAGCAGTTTTTGCTATTTTGCAAAAATTCAACGATCCCCCCTACCCACCCTTTTAGGAAGCAAACAAATAAAAATTATGTGAAATAACATTTTGTATCCTGTTCCTATTTAACCTCTTTCATGGTACATCCTCTGTCATATAACAAGAACACAGAATGAACAAAAATAATTAATTTAATTTAGTATAGAAACAAGTAAATTTGCTGATAAAACGTGGCTAAATCAAAAAGTTAATCGACTGCAATAATAGACGACCAGTTAGTAGGAATGCAATTTTAATTTGTTAAGAGAGTGACTTTGTCCTTATTTCTTTGTGGAATGCATGTGGAATTTTAGTTTTTATAGAAAATTTAACTTAAAATTAAAAAAAAGACTATTCGTTGAAAAGTTGTGGCTAAGCTGGAAAGAGGCAACAAGTTGGTAGCTTACATATAATTTGGGAAAAATAACCAAGAAACTATCTTGGATAGATTATTAAGAGAATGGAGTAAAAGAACCTTAAAGGATGTCGGCCTTTTGCAGAACAGAAATTGGTTCGAAATGGGGTATAGATCTGAAGACAATACACTGACTCTTCACAAGCGTATTAGGGCCAATTCTCATCATTAGTGTGTTGGACATCATTAGAGAAGGAGGTAAATATAAAGTCTCTTCAGAAACTGTGGCGATATAGAATATTTTATATTCTTTGCCCAACGATGTACAGGATAAATATGAGGCAGCTTTGGCTACTGCGAGGCTGCTAATGATAGAAGGGCTGGAAGTCATATAGACAGCAAGATATAGGAATTGCGTAAACGCAAACGTATAAATGTTTTCGTCCGTTATTTCTAAGAACGTATGCATTTATTAATTTTCAAGAATAGAGCTTGTTAATCTGGAAGTAAAGTGTGAAGGTCGATACCAAGGGAAGAAAACATCTTTTGCAAGAAATAGCATCAAATGATCTTTAGATTGATAAATCAACAAAAATTGTATAAATCAACGATTCTGGCAACGCTCCATGCATGGCCGTATTTACACGACGCTCTCGCGCTCACTCTCACTACTCAAACATTGCTCAGCGTTTTTTGATAATGACTTTAACAGACCAACCTAAATTACGACGCAAAGCGTTGTCTGGCTGTCAAAATTTCTCATGCGGCGTCAACGCTTTGCAATTGGAAAATCCAATTTTGACAGCGCGTAAAGAAGTGAAGTTGGCTGCAAAAGTACTGTTGTTTTTGTTAAGTAATGTAACTTTAGCTACTTTCAGGTCAATTTAGCGTTTTCATTTTTATTTTTTATTTCTATTTAGAGTTTTTATTAATCAAAGTGAGTAAACATTATTGTTTCTGGCGCACCGTTAACGCTCTAATTTAGGTTACACATTTCAGCACAAAAGCTAAGCGCTACATTACGTTGCGTAGTAATTTAGGTTTGTCTGTAATGCGAGTTTCCATAAATAGCGAACATTTAGTTCACATGAAATATTTCCCATGAAAAAAAAAAAAATAGTAAACAAAATTAAAAAATAGTACACGGACACAACAACAACGCAAAAATCGGCAAAGGAAAGGAAACACTTTTCACATGAACTTTTACTCCTGATAAGGCAAGAGGTTCTGTAACTAAATTCAGTAACTTTTGTTACGCTAATCGTACCGCTATAACTAGTGTAATGAAAATGTATCGACTTTTCTATTCAGTAACATATTTTAACAATATTCGTTGAAGTAGAAAAAGTAAAATCACAAGCAAATATTTTAAGTTGCGATTTGAGGGGATTCTAGGTACTATTAAAATTAGGTTTATGAAAAATATTGAGCATCATAATATTGAATTTAGGCAGCTCTGCCCTTGCTACTTTTTGACCCAGACTATTCTCTTTACTTATTGCCACCTTCTACAATCCTTTTTTACTATTCTTACAAGTATTCCTTACAAATTTATAATTTATTATTGAAACTCTCAACTTAACAAATATAATAAAACTTTAAGTAAATTTTATTATTTTACAGCATTAACATTTCAGCTTTTGTGATGACTTCCTGAATGAAAAGTTTTGTTTAAACATTTCTTTTCTCTTATCATAAATGTTAAAAGAAAAGATCTAACACACACACACACACACACACATCTCTTGTTGAAAATGAAAACAGGACAAAATGCAGCACAGATTTTTGTGTCATAATAATAAAAGTGTAACAAAATGAAAAATTGTAGATGAACTTGTGTCTTAATTTACTTTCCAAGTAGATACGAAAAAAAATTATTAAACATTCAGAGATAAAAAACTTTAAGTACGTAAATGTTTTTGCAACATATGAAATTTAAGGAAGGCACTAGAATAGTTACTAATGTATACCAAAAAAAAAAAAAAAAAATATATATAATATTGATATGACTAAGTCCGTCGAGGGATTGAGCTCAGGCTCTCGAAGAGCGTCATTTGCTTTGTAGTGAACGCACTAACAACTCCAGACATTAAAAAAAAAACGAAAACTAATAGACAGTAGATCGATTTCCCAGGGCTCATAATGTATGTATACGTTTACTTATTATGTTCCGAAAATTTAATTGAGAATTACCAAACATCTGAACATGGCAAAACTAAGAAACCTCAACAAAAATTATAATATAATGAATTAATTAATATTTGAATTGATTATTAGTTAAAATTCAATAAAAAAGTTCATTTATATTAAGAAAGTGAGTGAAGCAATCAATGGCCTAAATAATTTTAAGTACAATCCGCCTTGTTGTGAAAAGCGTCGTCGACGTCACATCAAGGCGACAGTAAATATTGTCACTCGTCTACTCTTTATCGGCATTAATTTGCTCTTATTGACAATCTCTTACTAAGCTCTAAGGCTTTGTAAATTAATGGAGCATATTAGTAGTAGTGAATTGTTGTCGACAAAGAGAAGACAAGTGCCAATTTTTACTGTCGTCTTAATGTGACGTCATTTCAATATAAGGGAGAATATCAAACGATGGCCGCTTTTATATAAAGAAGTCTGATGTTGACTTTTTAGTAATCCAGACCCAGATTCAGTTTCGCTTTTGTAGCGAATCTATTGTGCAACAGTGGCTGAATATTTCATATTTTTAAAGCTTAAATTAAAATACTTGACCTTTATTATTTATGTGCACTCTACTCAAACCCACTGTTCAGGCATTCACTTAACACCAGAAGGAATCTCTAGACGAAGGGCACTCGTTAGACACTCATTATAAATTTCATGGTACATTTTCCACGATTGCTGGCTGCTGTTGACTTTGTAGCATATTTTCATTAAATTTTTTTCCTGCCATTACATTGTTGTAATTTTTCTCAGCTCCTGCTGTTTGTTTTCGTGTGATTTTTTTTTTTGCAAAAGTTTCTCGCTTTAATTTTTTAATTGTTGCAGCATCAAGTCACATTTAATTTACCAAATTAAGTGGTTTTCATGACTAAGAGAAAAAAAGAAATTGCACCATGTTTTTCTCTTAGCTATTAAGTACGCACACACACACACACACTCACACGACCATGCATGCTTGCAATTGCGAGTGTGTGTGTGTTTTTGCGTTTAATAAGCAAGGAAAGTAGTTACATATTTTACGTGTAAAATAAAGTTTTGAAGTGAACTAACTTAATTAGTTCAACTGTGTTTTTTGGTATCATCGTGTTCATGTTTGCCAGATTTATTTAATTTTTGGATTTTTGCCCTTTTGATTATGTGAACATAATTTTTTTATTATAAATTTTTGGTAGCAGATGCCCTGGAAGATTTAAGTCAGATTTCAATTATATAATTGTTTTGTTTGTTTTTTGACAATAGCTTTGTCAGTTTTTGAATAATTTATTTTGGGCAATGCGCAGAAAATTCTTTGAAGTTAATTTGAATCTTATTTAAAGGGCCCAAGTGCGTATAATTTATTTGCATATTAAGTATACGTAAATAGCGGACTAAGTAAATTAATTAAAACGCAATGAACACAGCAGGCTACATGACGACTACGCGACTTTAAGTGCCGCTAGCTGCGATTTTTGGCCTGTTGCCAGCTACTTAATTATTTTATAAGTGGCAACGACATCATAAGCACTTGATATTGAATGCAGTATAAATAAAGATTTCAGTGCTGCCGCTTTCAAATATTTCACATGTATAAAAATAAAATTACTTATTTAAAATGTACTTATATAGCGTCAAAATATTAAAGGGAATGCATTTTAATCAGGAATAATTTCTTAATCGAACTTAAGCTCAGTATTTTTCAGTTATTATTGCATTAAATATTTTTATTAATTAATGTGAGTTTCTAAAGAAGAGAAGACAAATTAAACTAGACTTTATTAGCTGGGGGAAATACCGATATTTTTCTGTGCAGCCACGCACTTCATCAGCATCCATTTCTATCTATATATGATGAAGAGTGTGGTGGCTTCTGGTGTGAAGTAGGCGCATTATTTTAAGCTATGCAGACATTTTATAAGTTATTTTGCAGCCGATGATTTATTGCTATAAATATCAACGAATGCGGGCACTGCGATATACATTAGCACTGATACTATTTCATATTACAAAAATCTACGTTGTTAATATCACCGAGTCCGATTGAACTCGGGCTCTCGAAGACCTTCATTTGCTTTGTGGTCAACGCTTTAACTACTTCAGCCAACAGCGCCCCTCCCTTCCCTCCTTTTTTTGCAGGAGTTACTTTTGATTATTTCCTTAAAAGAAAATAGTAGGAATAAAATGACTGGGCGTGGCACCTCCCATATAATTTTTTCTATTTTCGATTTTTTTTTCGAAATTTTGAAGACTCAGACTATAAAGATATTGAAGACTTGGAAGAAACAAATATTTTAGAAGTTTTAATATAAACTTTCTATCAAAATGGGTCTCTTACAAAGCAAACTATTTCTTAAAGAGATAGCTATGAAGTTACCGAAATCGAAGGGGTGGAAGTTGTTGACAACAAGAAATGTGAGTGCTGAATGTCTTTCGAAGGCGAAAATGTCCTTCATTGCGAACAAGTTCCAGTAAAATATTTTTGGAATGCTATACAGAAGAGCTTGTCTACAATGTAGTACAGGCGACTAATAAATACGTCAAGTTTTTATGACCCTCCTACGTTTTCGCAATGATATTGCAGATGACCTTTTGGCACTATAAAACGTACATTCAATATGGCGTCTGTTGGCCGCCATATCCTTCTTGACGATTGACGTAAGAATCATTAAAATCGGTCTACGCGTCCCGTTTATATAAGGCCGCAAAGGAACACACATACATGCATACATAAATACATACATATATACATACATACATAGGCTGATAAACACAATACCCTTCTTTGCGTCGCGCAGTCGGGTAAAAAGTTGGTCAGAATAATTAAATTTTCATGGATGCTAATAAATCACTTATTTCATGAAAACCGATTATCTTTCTTCTGAACAAAACTTCAAAATTATACTTATCAATTTTCAAATTAACTTTCGAATATATTTTATTACAAATTATCTTTTTATAAGTATCCTTTCCAATGCAGTCCTTTTGTTTTCGCTGCTATAAGCAATTTGCAGCCAATTTTCCAGTCGCAGTAACAATAGATTTATAATAACAAAAACATACCCAAGAGAATTTTTGAAAACCTATAAAATTAGCACCATAATTCGACTATACGTGTCACGAAAAACAAAACACCTGGCAGAATTTTCGTCAATGAAAAAAAAAAAAAAAACACAACAAGCACAAACACATTGCGGCACAACTCGTGTTCAGAAGTGATTGCGAAAAAAAAGGAAATTAAGCCCAAGTGTTGCTCTTACATAGAAAACCCCAACTCCAGCAGAGTTTTAGTTTTTTACTACTGCTGCAAAAATTGAGCACCAAATAAACGTTTGCGATGACAATATATATTGTTTTGTAATCTGTGTGGGCTTGTTTTTCCTCCAAGTGTTAAAGGCCAGTAGACGACCAAAGTGATTTGTGTGCCTAAAATTCAGAGTATGTGACACTGGCACAACAACGTTTAAGAAATCTAAGGCAAAATAAACAAAATCATTAAACTCTATTTATAACTATTTCAAGCAATATGCGTTTTTCTCTCTCAAAAGAAAGCTTTAAAAACTTTTATTTGCTAAGCAAAGTTTTACTTGATTTTAAATGAATTAAATGTTTAGTAAATTTTCCAGCAATTTTGCATCCTTTTTTAAAGTTAATTTAGTACAATTTTCTTAATATTGTTAAACTGTTGTAGCAATTGAAGCTGATTTTCAGTGATGGTTTTTTATTATGTTTGTTTTTCTGTCTTCTTGTTGCAACATAAAGCATAACAAGAGAAACAACAAGATTACATGGTTAAGCAACATCGATTAGATGTTATGACAATAAGCCATCACTTGTTTGATGGTGTTTGTGTAAATCACAACAAAAACAACAACGTTTTTGTTGGTTTTACTCCTGCAGCATAAGCAGCATCAGCAGCAGCAACTGCGTCAGTGGCAAAAGAAAGAAAAATTGCTTGTTTGTTTTGCTCATAGATTTTTTATAGCCTTCATTTGTTTTCCCTTTTCGTTTTGTTGTTTTATACGCCAGCAATAGATGCAACATGATTGTTCATGATGTTCAGCTGTCAGATGTGACATACTACAAACAACACTATTTTTCTTTGTTAAAAAAAAAATGTTATACCTGAGCACGGCACTCAGCCAGCACACAGAAAACAGCTTCAAAGTAACTCAACTGAACATTAACAAACAAGCCAACTGACATTTATGTATGTACAAAGAACTAGAAGTATGAAAAGATTGGAGGAACAAGGCAATGCAACACAAAAGCTAGACGAGTTGTGAAAAAGGTGTTGCGGGCTGGGCTCATGACAAAGACAAATCTGTGAAGTTTGTTCACGTTTTAGTAGCAGTATTATAACGTCAACGGCAGTAGTGTTTAGCCCAAAATGAGTTACAATCATTTGAAGGTTACCAAAGACAACGGGCATTCTTAAAACTTTTCAGCCAAATCATTTGTTGCTTCTATTATTGTCAGGTTGACGTCATTGTCATCGCCAACATCAGCATAGTGATTACTATTGTTGAGGTCTTAGCTTAACGTAGTTGGGGTAGCCCTCGAACTTATTTTGGGCAAATCAGGTGTAAACAAAAACTGATTTGTAAGAAAACTCCCTATTTCCACAATTTGGGTTTTACACTTTTAATTGTTGATTACTTTTAGCTAGAAAACTTGTATGATAATAACAATGAATAAACATCTCTTAAATTAAGCATGACAAAATGCTTTCTTTACCAAACTTAATAGTACACATCGCTCATTTGCTCCAGCAACGTCATAACTCAAAAACTTTAATTTTTGAGTTAGTGATGCAGAATTAGTCTTCATATCGTTCTTCATATTGTGTAAAAATTTCATAAAATAACTTGCTTACTCAACTCTTGAGAGAAAAATAAAATTTTCCTTATCCATTAAGTTGTGTATAAATTGAAAACTTCAAACTCCTTTTCCGACAAACTGGTTTTTTGAGTTATGTCGTTGTTTGTGTAAATGAGCAACACAGAAAAAATGCTTCTCCAAACAAATACCTTTAATTGCAAAAAGATATCAAAAACGAAATAAAATGAAGTAGTTAGCACGTTCAATACAAAAACGAAGATCCTGGGTTCGAACCCGGTATCAGACGGCGAATTAAAATAACCAATAAAATGGCTATTAATCACAGCTTCAAAAATTTAATACGCCTCATTTAACACCAGAGGCGCTGGAACACTGCATTATTAAAAACGTGCAAAAAGCAGAGTTGTAAAAGAATGAAGCTTTCCTCTATAAGAGATAGACCATCTGTCTTCTCTATCACTATCCCTTTCCTAAAGAAGGTAACACTTAGTAATTAATAGTAGCAGGCATTCATTGCCTGAGTGTTACTTCTCTTTTTTTAAAAAAAAAGCAAACATTTAATTAAAATTTTTAATTAATCTTTTAGATAATAACCTCAATATTAAAACAATGATTTAATTGATTCAATATAATTTTTAGTAAAACTTGTAGTCAATTAAATCCGATAAAAAAGAATTTAATTAAAAAATTTTGAGTGATTATTGGGTTTTTTATTTTTAATTAAAGCTGTTAATTGGAAAACAAAACTTTTCAGTGTATTTAATATCAATTTAATTTTTATAACCAATTGAAAATTAAAATAAAATTTTGCAACTCATTTTATCGTTATTTTTGCACTTTGCTTTACCACTTACACTCGTTATCGAAATTCGTCATATTACATCAAATTTTTCCTAAGATCAAGGCATCTACATACATACATATCTATGTATCCATGATGTACATATGTAATCAAATCAATATGTAGTGCATGACATGTTTGTGTGCGATAATCGAGGGTTTCATTTGTAGCTGCTTGACTGACAAGGACAACAAATGAAAGCAGATACGTTGTTATTTCAAGATTAATTTTTGGCAAGTCGTCTTCATTTGTTTCGTTCCTCCATTGTGATTTTCTTTATTCATGTTGTAATTCTGTTTGGTTTGCTTTTTCCAATTTCATTAAGGTTATAAATAAGCTTGTCCTTTTCAAAGAAAGGAAAAAGAAGAACAAAAAAAAGGAAAAGAAAGAAATCAATATTGATGCATTCCAAGCAAATTATTTGACATCTTTCTTGCCGCAATAATTGACATGGACAGAGATTAAGAATTGAATACAATGATTGAACAATAGTTGCCTAGACATCGAGGAAGAAGAGCACGAGGAAGATTAGGAAGAGGTGGAAGAGTATTAAGATAAGGAAGAGAAGGAAGAGAAGGAACAGGAGGAAGATGAAGAGAAGGAAGAGGAGGAAAAAGAGGAAAGATAGGAGAAATAGAAGGAAGGGGAGGAGGAGGAGGAAAACGAGGAATTGGTGAAAGAGCAGGAAGAGGAGAAAAGGGGGAAGAAACGGAACTATTAAGCCGGTGGTGCAATTATACCAGGTGACTGCACAAGGGATTGGTGTACAACACTGCTAAACTAATGCTGCGTAAAGAACCAATGGAAGTTCAAGAAATTGCATGATAATTGTACCATAACCAAAACCTAACGAAGTTTTTGACATTCGTCCGGTATAAAGCAAATAGAACAAAACAATTATCAGATGGAAAATCAGTCAGATACGTCTTGACTAGATCCTTAAATACAATATGTAACTCTCATTTATAAACAATCTAAGCCGAAACTAGTTTTTCTTTTGATTGGAATAAAATTGCACCTGCACCTGGATTAAAATATTTTTATTACGATAATTGTATTATTACAATCGTATCGCTATGATAAATACAACGAAATCTTATCGATTTTGTTATCCATTAGCATATTTTAACCATATTCCCTCTTGGCTCAAATTTATTTAAGTGTAGTTTTTTCCACAATGCAAGCATGCGACTTGTTTAGAAAAAATATATGAAAATCACTTAAATTTTTGAGTGATTCCTATACAAATTTTCTAGACAAGTCGCTCGTTTGCATTAGTTTTTTTATTTTTCTTTGTGCTTTTCGCTTATATTGACATTACGTATGGGGGGATGCTACATGATGAAATTAAATGCCTTGTTTTTTTTTTGAATTCTATTGCCAGTTTAGATAATAAAATAAAAAAAAATATTGCTACTGAAAAAATTTCGCCATCCATCCAGTCATATTAGACTGGTTCTTATTTTTGCAATAATCCGCAATCGCAATCGGCCCGATTACGGTTGGCGTTTTTCGACTACGCCTGGTACTAGATTAAAGAACACAGCAACATTTTTCTTTAATCTAGCACTAGGCTAAATATTTATTGCGGGAACTTTTTAAATTATTTCTTTTAGTAAAAAAATCATTAAATCTGTGGTAAATAGGAAAAAGTGCTTAAGTCGAGATAAGCATATTCTAAGTTAGTGGCACATCCCTCATCTCCATATTCAAAAGTACCTCTGACGAAAATTTCGATTATTTTGTGCTATTTTTCAGGAACTTATAGCACAATAAACTGGCGTTTATCTTTTTTCTACTTATAATCTCATACGGAATAACAGCTTAATTTATATTATACTTTGATATTATTTAAAATTTAATTTATTAGTTACAGTGTGTAGAACGATGTTTTTCTAAAAAAACCCAAGTGAATACAGAATTTCCAAATTTCACTTTAAAAGAAGTACATTTCTGAAAATCGACTTGAAAGCTTAAAACTGCTCTTTTGCAAAACAGTAATATATGACTTAAACACTTTTTTTTTAGTATGAAGTTGCCTGGAAACTTCAAAAAATGTTTACCAGAAAGATAAGAATATTAAAAAAATAATAAAAAAATTTCAACATGAAAAATATTTTTTTTAAATTCTTCATTTAAAAATGTGAAAAAATATTGAAAAATTGTAAAAAGTTATAAAGTTGCAAATTTTGTTAATGGTAGCCGCCGTAGAGAATTATTTTTAAATTTTACGTGAATAATTTTTATTCTGTCATACAAATTATATTTTTGACATTTTGGCTGAACTAAAAGGCCATGTGGTTTTTTTCATTGTTGTATTATTATAATCTATATAATCTAATATATACATACATATATATATTTATTATTAATATTATATTAGAGTGAAAAAATGAAAAGGGCTCGGTCACACATTTAAATACTCTAGGGGCTAGTCAGGACGATGGGTTCAAAATTTAGAAAAACATTTTTGTATGGGAAAGGAGATACTTCGGTTGTAATGAAGAAATGTAGAGGAGAAAATAATTAATGTGGGTGTGTCATACATTTTGCTTCTTGAGGGGCACCATGGGGCTGAAAATTTATCAGAATATTTTTGTTTGGGATGCTCCTCTAAGGAGAAGTACAGGGGTTTGATGTGCTTAGAAAAATGTAGGGGAGAGCAAATTAATGTGAATTGGTTATAATGTTGGAAGCATTTATAGAAATATTATTTTTATACCCCCTCAAGGAACAGAGATACTCGGTTGGTGTTTTCAGAAAAAATATTGGCGGAAAAGAATTAGTGGGGGTCTGTCTTACATTGTGACTCAGGAGAATTTGTGAGGCTTTTCGAGGAATTTTTGCTATTTACCCTGTGCTTTGAACTCGATGCAGCACTAGTTAATGTTAAAATATTGACTTGAGATTTTTATGGCACCTTTTTTTTTTGCTAAAAGTAACAATTTTAGATATCATTTCATATTAAATATTATCACTTTTCGATAATAAGGACCAGCCTAATCCCTATACATACATATTCATATTTGTATTCGTATGTGCACTAATTATAAAGAAAGTGCAAAATAAGTATGTTTAGCTAAAACTTAATAAATTTTAAATATTCTCTCATCTTTGAGAAATATTCTTTTCACATCATTGTTTGCTGTTTCATGATAATATTTCGTGCTTCTGTTCAGTATTACTTTCTCATACTTTCCTGGGCATATGTTTGCTTGCGTTACCTTTACTTTTTTCCCACTTTTATTTTTCTTTAACTTATTTGCTCTATTTAAATATGTACATATGTATGTATGTATGTAGCTGTGTAAGTTTTGTAAGTTGACATTGAAAAGTAAAATTTATTCCTAACAAAAAAATAAAAAAAATATAAAAAAATAAAAGTGAAAAACAATTCATCATCACTATTATTATTATGTCATTAACGAGAATTATCATTATGTAAGAATTTTTGTTTACACTTAAAAGTACTCGAAATACAATTTTAAAAGAGAATAAAGAAAAACACGGAAAGCCAAGCAGTAAGCAGAATAAATTGACTGGGTATTGAACTATTTGAAGTGACAAAACTTAAATTTTTCATTTGTTTGTTTTCTCCATCTTAATGTATGACTTTTATAATTTTTTTTTGTTGAAAATTAATAATGGGAATTTTATAGTAAAATGTTTTATTCATTAAGTGCACTTTAATATTCGCTTTAAGAGACCTTATTGTCTCTTTTGTTTGGAAAAATTTAATTTGCGGTTAATGATTTTGTAAACTAAAGAAACAGAGAAAATTGTTACAAATATTTGTATTTGAGAGCAACGAACTTGACCTATTGCTAATTTTGAATAATTTTTGCTATATCGCCGGCTAAAGTATTCGATAGTTTTAGGGTGTGTAAGTTCGCATACTGGTCTATACGTATGTCGCACTAGTTCCTCAAAATTTAAAAATTCTCACTAGAGACAACAACAACTATTTAAAAAAAATATATTCTTATATCACATATCGACGGTCCCATTCCAAAACATCGTTTTCTTGTGGAAAGTGAAAATGGGAAAATTTTGAATTGATCCCCTTTAGAGGAACAAGTGCGATATGTTTGTACATATAAATGCATATGAAAATTATTGGTCTCTCAATAAATACACTTTTGAATTATTGGCGCACCATAGAACATTTAATTGGTTTAAAAATTTAACTCTCCATCCAAAGATCTTCAGATCCATCCCACAATGTTCTCGGGAAATAAATTATGTAATAGCCCAACTAAAATGGGGAAGTATAATCCTTGCCTATAAAGGATATGTAAGCATTTTATATGTGTACAATGTACATACTCTAGAAAATCAACTCAGAATTTATGAAACCTTTCTTTATACACATATGTATAACATAGAAATTAAAAAAGTAATAAAATATTGAGCTATCTCTGTAATAATAATAATATTGGTTTGTATGGACTATAGTATATAAAATGCGTTCAAACTGGACTTCCGCCTGTAACGAACTCATTCTAAATGAGGATTGCTGAGAACTATTTTTTATGCTTCTACAAAAAAAAAAATGTGTAAATAATATTAAATTATTAAATATTTGAAAGATATTTCCTATTCCCCAGAGTTCGTTATACACATGTTTTACTGTAAATAATTCCTGCAATAGCTTTCAAATACACATTGTTTATTTTAGTTTGTAATCTAAAAATAAATTATAAATACATACATATAAACTATTTAAGTAGCTGGAAATTTTTTAAAATTAATCATCGATACGATGACAATACGAATGAATAAGCAAAATAAAAAAACCAAATCACCGGCTTGACTGACTGACTGAGTGCCTGTAGTGTGCATGGCTCTTTATTTTTGTTATTGTTGCAATTCATTCCATTATTTACGGTATCATTTAAAATGCCGCCAAGTCTACCTGTGTGTGCAGCAGTGTGACTGCATTCAGGCAGCAACAACAAAAACTATGTATAAACAAAAACACACAACCAACAATTTGCGCTCACGTGCAGCGCAGTGCAGCCGTCATAAATACTCAAGTATTCGTTGTGCACAACAAAATGAAAAAATTTGTATGTAAAAATAGTTTTTCCTTCACTTCTCTGTTTATAAATAAGTGAGAATGTGTGTATGTAAATGCATGTTAAATTGTGTAAAAAAACCGTTAAGTTGTGCACTACATATGATTTTGCCTACAACAACAATAAACCACAAAATGCTTAACACCAACAACAACAACAACGAAAACAACACTAACAAAACAATAATTACAAGAAGTTTACTAAAGAGTTTTTTTTTGTACAAGTCGAAGTGAATGAATAACGACTGACTGCATACATATTTTCATTTAATGAATGAATGCGATTTTACAACTGCTGATTGCATTTATCGCTTTAAGTTAATTTAAAAAGTATTCAAATATAAACAGTTATGAGCAAAAGTTTAACCACACTTGGGAGTGGTTTAATTTAATATAAGTAAATTGCCAGTGAAAAGCTTCGAAGATGTGCTAAGTATTATTTTTCTTGACCTGTAGGGAATAATAGGATTTTTCCAATTAAGAGTCCAACCTAAGTTAGAGTGTCAAGCGATGCGTTAGCAGTAGGGTACGTATTTCTGTACATTTAAACAATTGAATAAAACATTTGATTCATTCATAAGACGTAGCTCTTGCACAACCTTTGAGTAATTCCGCTCCACTCGACAGTTGAGTAATTTTCCACCATACAATTTTTTCGCTACCTATAGTCAACATGTTGTGCTCAGCCTGAACAGCTGGTCGAATAGAACTATGTCTTTTTTTTTTATATATATATTTGTTAAATTTTACATTGCAAATGCGATAAAGTAGCAAAATAAAGATATCAAATGAAAGTATATCCATCAAGCCGTCTCTAAGACGTAACTGTTGGGGCCAACAGTTGCCAACAGTTTCACAAATGTTGAGCTCAACAGCTACGTCTTTTTTTTGAAACTTGGCATCACTTATTTTTTTTGAAAACAACTGATTATGTCGTGCTGTAATCGCTACATAATTTTCGAACTTCAAAAAATCGATTACTTCCGATCGTAGGTAATTGATTTTCGCAAAAAACGAGTTCCAAAAATTGTGTCGCTTAAGCTTTTTTTAAGCGGTTATGGCTCGATGTCATAAATACAGCTGCAGCTTAAAATTGTCAGTAGCAAATTCAATTAGATAAAATTTTTTTAAAAATCTACATTTTATTATAAGTAAATATATAATAGAGGTGAGCACAATACATTAAAAAGTCCACAGTATTGTGTTTCTTCAGGACTGAATATTATTTGTAATAGTAATTGAAATTTATTGAAAAATGTTGTACAACAGTTGTACAGACATTTGTGTCAAGTGTGCAATATTTTTATTTTGCACTTTGCAAACTAAAAACTTGCACAAAATATTGATTGATAATAAAACTTCTTACAAATACATCCTTGATCAAAGCTATTATTTTTATTTTAATTATTAATTTATTATATTAATAAATTATAAAACTTAGAACAGCATCACGAGCGAACTGACACTCTCAAGGAATCTGCATTATTTGTTGTTTCTTTCACAGATACATATATTGTCGCACTACCAACAATATTTAATTTCATTTTACAATATTGTCAATCGGCATGCAATAGTGAAATTTGCTGCCACACTACAATAAATAATGCCTTGGCTTGGCAGATAAAAAAGTGCTTTTGCATGTTTTTGATAAGGCAGAGAAACAGTCTCAGTGTTCTCATAAAATGCGGAGCAATAAAATAAAGAACAACTCAATAATGTACAGCATGAAGAATGTTTTGTGCTCACCTCTAATAAAAACGTTGTTAAAATTTTGCTACACACTTTAAAACAAAAAAAAAAACACTTTTGAGAAATAAGATATAAAAATGTTCCAAAATAGAGCAACAAGTACTTCATAGTAAGTGAGCATTTAATGAGCTCATGTAGCGTATATTAAGAGATATTCTTCACCCATACATGCATCCCTAAATGCATTAACACTCATATGCATTGCACATGCTACTCACTTACTCCCGCAGCCTCATGCATAACTGTATACGTATTTGTGTGCAACATGAAAACCCATAAGATTCACATAACTGCCAACTTGATAAAAATTAAAAAAAAAAACTTCAACCCAAAAAAAGGAAAAATTATATTCATACACTCAGTGAATATGAACGAACGAACGAGCGAGCGAGCGAGTGAGTACCTTCAATTTACTTTACAGGCTGCCACTAATGTTTTTTTTTCTGCTGTTTTTTTTCGTTGCTGATTCATTTACCCACAATCTGTGGAGTTTTTGGATTTGTTTGAATGTGTTACTACTGTATATTTAATGAATGAATGTATGAATGACTGCACATTAACTGCACATTAGTTTCTGTGTTTTTTTTGTTGCTTCTTACACTCATTTTGAATGTTAATATCATGGCACATCTTGAATGTAACTCTTCTTGTTCAGATAAATTAATAAAGTCTTATGCTGCAATTACTGAATAACTCAAGGGTTAACAAGTGGCATGTTGCTATTGCTGTTGCTGTTGCTACTGTTTGCTTTTATTTTCTTGGATACTTGATTATCCATATGTGTGTCATTATATGTAAATTAATTGGAGTTTTTATTTTCCTTGATTTTTAATATTTTTTAATATCTTAAGAGCGGTTTCATTTAATTAGTGTCTTTTTTAATACGTTTAAGGATTGAAGGATGCAACTAGAAATATTAAAAATTAAAATTTGTGTAATATAATGGCAGAAGTGCAAATCAAACACCTTGCATGAAAAAGAAGTTTAATCTTTAGAAGATATGTTGCATACAATGAACAAATATTTCTCCCATAAACACCTTTAATTAAAAAAAAAAATTAAAAATATATTAAAAAATTTAATTTTGTGAATAAAACTTTTTTTATTACTTAAGAAGAAATCCCACTTTCGGCACAATATACCGAATTTCGTCGGCTCATAAGTAATAAACCAAAATGGTTTTATATTTCTCAAATAATTGAAATATAAGAACATAATTGCACCACACTGCATTGATAATAAAGCCATATAGACTTATTCCGGCATAAATTGAGAAATAAGGCCATTTTGGTTTATTACTTGTGACTGTATTTCAGTGAGCCGACGAAAATCGGTACATTGTGCCGAAAGTGTGATCCAGGCTTAAGTTTTTAAACAAAACTTTGACTGACTCAATTAAATTTTAAATTAAAATTGTAATCAAATACATTTTTAAGCAAAAGTTTTATTAAATCAATCAAATGTTTAGCAAACATTTTAGTAAATTACATTTTTAAACAAAATAAATGAAATCTATCAAATTACACATTTCACCCCAAAGCAATTTATTTCACGCTTTCAAAGCAACTGCTCAAAATAACGCAATATTTTCATAAATAATTACGCGTGTCTTTTATAACACTTCAGGATGCAGTTGTAAATGAATTGCAAAATTCGCTAGATAAAAATGAATGTAATTACTGTAACTATGTAAACGAGCAGTTTTAAGATTAATTGTTTAACCATTGAATTTTATTAGCTATGGATTGCTGCAAAAAGTTTTCCCCGTACGTATTTATCTGCTTACCATTAAATTTGTATGTATGTGGCTTTTTATTTTATTGTAGATGCGCTACTAGTTTTATCTGTAAATAAATAAATATGTATGTAAGTATGTGTGTAGATGATGTGTACAAAGATGATTATGAGAATAACAATGATGATTATGATGCTGCTGTTTTTAAAAGCGTTTATTTTGTTTTTATTTTTAACACTGCAAGTTAATTGAGTGTGTGCATGACTTGGCACTAGGGCTACCTGACTTTTGCTTATTCATAATTCAAACATCTTTAAAATATCAAAAAAAAAAAAATCCCCAAAAACTTCGAAATCCCTAAGCCAATTCTATATGCCCATCTTTACGAACAAAAAAAATTACCAATTTCAAAACATAAATCCCTCAATCTGACAACACTGTCATGCACCGTGCACCAGCTCTTGCTGTTGCTGTTTGTAGTTGTTGTTCATATTTTAACTGAATTTTTTTTGTGCCTGATGTCTTATGCTTACGAAGCATATCGGAGGCGCCAATAATTATGTTTTTTTTGTTGGTTGCTGGTCTTTTGTTTTTATTATTTCTTATTTTTATTTTTTTACGATTATTTTGTTTATTTTTTTGTTTTACAATCTTTGTTCTCTTTTGTTGTAACTATTATGAGAGTCGCTTTTGCTTTTGCTGCTACTGTTGTTGCTGTGTTGTTGTAAATTGTAATGGTGTTGTTAAGTTTAGTTGAACTTAATTTATGAGGTTTATTAATTGTTGACTTTTGCTATTAATGGGGTTATGAATATAAATTAATTGTGATTTTAATAGAAAATATATTTGACATTTAATATGCATTTAAGTTGATGCTCCCGTATCGATTAAAGTCATAAAAAATAAATTATTGTTGTTTTGTATCTATGTAGGTGTGTGTATTTGTGTTTTAGTTTAGAAGCCCTGCAGAAAACATGGGGTTAAGTGACCCCAAGTCACCACTTTTGTCGACCAATATGGTGACATTGTCAAACGAGCGTCTACATATTAACATTGTTTTTGATGCGTAGAAAATATTTTGCCAGATACACACAACTATGCTTCTTCTTAATGTTTTATTGGTTTGTTGAAAATACAAGTGGCTTCAAGCAATATTCAAGTTTTTATGAAACTTAGTTTACGAAATCAATATAAAAGGCAAATAAAAAAATGTATTAAAAAATAATTCCAAGAATCAAATAAAAAGAAATTGCAAAAGAAAAATAAAAAGCAATCCATTTTTTAATTATAAAAATAAAAATATTTTAAAATGAAATAATTGTGGAAATTTTTATGAGAATGTAGAAGATTTTGTGGGATCAGTTAAAAAGTCCAGTCCATTAAGTCCAGATTCACATGTAAGTGTTTGATTTTAATAATGCGACGGAACCTTGAATTTTTCATTTATATTTAATACAAACAGCAAACTAAACCCTTACTTGCTGGACGAATGTTCCCTTTTTTATGTATTTTTTTTATTAAAACAAAAATTTTTAATAAAATATTCATTTTTATTATTATTAGAATTACTAAAATGTACTAGTGACTATCTCTTTCCTATGTCTCGATATGGTCCCAAAAGAAATACCTACTCAGTAGTACCAACGTCAGTAGTTGCTTTTCAATGACACGTACATGCTAAATGTATATAGCAAAAATCATTGTATGGGGTATAATTTGTCAGTAGTACTGGTGACAAAGTCACTAGTAAATCACTACAATTTCACTATTCGCATTTTCTGCAGGGAGATAAACGATTTGATTTAATATACATAAATACATACATACGAATACATATGTACATATATGTATATTATACAAGAAGTTGATTTGCAAATTGTATGGCTATCTACCTACCGCATCGAACAATGATGTTAAACACTCAGCAATTTAGCGTACTGCACGTCTATGCAGTAACAATGATAAAAATTCGATAAATCCGTTTATAATAAGAATACACAAAATACACTTTAAAATAACTCAGGAAAGATAATCATTTTAGCCGAATTTCGAAAGATTTTTAAACAAAGTTATTGACAATACTGTGTTTCATTAGAGTTGTCAAATGTAAGGTAAGGTTAGCGATACCAGCAGACGACAAGAACCCTTCAAGTATTGCAACTTAGTTCGTGTTACTCATTGCCAATTACTTCGATACATATTTAGCAAACCTTAGCAATCTATACAGTTCTACGGAAAGTGTTAGCACCAAGCTAGTAACGAGTATATCTTGTGTGGCTTAGAGCCAGACAGTGGCACAGTATATATTCTACTGTCTCAATTACACAAGGTTCCTTACATTCTTGCAGGTACCATCAAGTATTTGGTCCAGCAGTGCACAGTTAATACTCCCACTATAAGTCTACAGTTGCTTCTAATTAGTGATGAAAAGAATTTAATCATTTTGGTATCATAGGAGCTCTACATGATTTTAGAGGTTTTGCAAGTTTTCGTTTTATGCCAATCTTTCTCCGCTTCATTTTTCATCTTAGAGTCTATTATCCCTTTAAGATATTGAATTTATATTCAAACACAAAATTTTTGACCTTTGTGTCCTGTTGCAGGCATATGACAACATCAAATGAAGAAATTTTTCCTTCACTAGAGTTTGAACTAATTTAAGCTTTGGCTTACCTAATAGAGAGTTCGGAGGAAGATAGCAGAGTTCTCATTGCAACTGAAATCCGAAGAGGAAATGTGTACCCAACATTTCTGCTAGAATGTACTCTCAAATTCAACCAGTTGAATTGAGGGACAAACTCACACCACGGCAGAGGAGAGTAGCTCTCAAGACCGGATCCTCCAATTGCACTGGTTGGACTCCATAAATCTAAGTAGGTTGCAAGAGAAAACAACATGTAGGTAGACAGACATGATGCTCACTGGGCCTATGACCAGACCATACATAACTGGGTATAACTGGAGTATATTATGCTGGACATTTGAGTTAGTTACAGGGTATGAAAACCACGGACGCTACGCGAAAAAGATAAAAATCTTGGAAGATGATTTGTAGAAGAAGCTGAAATGTCAGCAATATTTTGTGTAAATGTCTAAATTTTGGCTGGTATTAGATCGAGAACCACTGACATAGTGTGATTTGTCTGATAGTGAAACTTAACCTGAGACCAAAACTAGAGCTTAGTCTGGATTCTAAGATGGCAACAGATTAGAGAGCACCAGTCGATCTTCAGATATCCATGAAGTCTAGAGCCTACGCTAGTGGTTGGGCGACCTTTAAATAAGATTCAGAAAAGGAATTTTTTGTTTCGATATTCCTCCTTCACACATAAAACAACAACAACAACAAAATCTATCAGTTGGCTAATGATCAAAACCTCTGCACATTTTATCATCTGAAACTTGACAGTTGAAGCACAATCAGCGTCTCTAATGAGTTTTTATGCAAAAATATATAATTCAAGTAATCTGCACTATCAAGATAAATGGCTTAGACATTATTTATTCAACTTCACTAAAGTATTTTGATATTGTTTGCTAACAGAAAGGCCCCAAATGCCATTTTCTTAAATCTTCTTTCCGCTTATACAAAGAAGGAAAAACTCGTTCTAAATGTTAGTTTCATCTTATTTATGTGTCGACGATATAAATATATATACATACGAGTATATATATATATATATATATATGTATATAGGTTAGGTTAGGTTAGTCTGGTTGGTCAGGGACCTCGCATAGACCAGTATTGATCCTTAGCGATACCAGCAGATGACAAGAAACCTGTAAGTATGGCAGCCTAGTTCGTGCTGCCTGTATCGAATGACTTCAACACAGATTTAACAAAGCCTACACATTTCCATTTCCATTCCCGATGCAAGTTCAAGACTTCGAAAAGTGTGATCACCAAGACGGTCAAATCTAGTGCGGCTTAGGGCAGCGGAGCAGTGTCATATATATTTGTATATGTATTAGATCCTTTAGTTCCTATAGCATAGGGCTTTTATTAACTATTTGGTTTGATTTGAGTACGAATGGTTTGATGTTTATTTTGAATATACAGTGTATGTATGTATATTATATTGCATAGGGACCACTGTGTTTGCTTGACGTCCATTAATATAGTGCCTCCACACGGTAGATTTATAACTAAATTACCAATATACTATGAATATATTCATCCATTGGCCTTTTCTGTTTCCAATTGCCTTCCATTACTCAATTTATTGGCCAACGTTAGCAAAAATGTTCTCTCTCCTAGTTAACCTATAAATTTACATTCACAAAAAAAAAAAACAATTGCAAACGTTTTAAATATGGCGAACTGGTAAATGGTTTTTATATTTATATTTTTGTTGCCACTGTTACCCCTCGACTGTTGTTGGTTGCACTCGATCAAAATTACATTTGAACTACTACGGCATGATGTTGTTGATGATGATGATGTTGTCCCTAAAGATGAATGGCACGGCACCAGAACAGCAAGCAGCTCATGTTACAGGACCAAAAAGGAGCAAAGAAAACTTTAGCAGCAGTAGTCAGTTTATGTATTTGTTTCAATAGTTTTGTGTCCGTCTGTGCTAGAGGACAAGAGAACAAGCAGAAAATGCTGGAAACTCAAGCAAATTTGTAAATTGTATCAAAACTGATGCATACAAATATTCTTCGTATATTGTTTGTGAAAGTGTTTTACTAATGTCTCTATGTGTGTTAATGTGTATGTGTGTGTGTGTGCGTGTGTGTCGTTGTAACTGTAGTTGGCTGGTAATAGCATTGTAATAACTTTTCACATTTGTCATTTTCCATATAAATAACTGTAACTTATGTAAGTGTGTCTGTATATGTATGTTTGTGTGTTTTTTGTATTTATGTTGTTGGTGTTAAATGTCAGTTTTAATTTTTGCACTGTTAAAGTTGTAGAGTTTTGTTTTTTTTGCTGAACTCTTTCAAATTGAGTTTAAGTTAAATTGAAGTTTTATTTGTTGTTTCCTTATTCTGTTCTACTTTTTACAGCCTTAATTAATTAAATATATTACTGCTCTATAATTGAGAGTGTTTATATATGTATGTATGTATTTATATTAAAGACGTGCTTATGTTACAACAACAACTTTAAATGTACATAACATTTGGTATAGACAGTTATACCCATCATTTTAATTTCAATGAAAGTTAAAGAAAAACAAAACAAAAAATGTTAAATAAAAACTAAGGGTCAAGTGGGCTTTTGTTTTGTTAAAAACTTGTTAAAAAAATTGTCAATAAACAAAGTAAATATATCCAGAACATTAAAACAATATCAATAGTATCACTTAAATTGTTGGCCATGAAATTTTTTTTTTTTGGAATTAAAACTCTTTTAAAAAAATAAAGCTTTATTTCAATGTTCAGCCAATCAAGCAACCAACCACTTCAGTTATATTCATTTTTAGTATTTTGGAAATTGGTTTAAAATACTTCTCTGTTTTTTTGTGTGTGCATTATTTGCTTGATGATGAATGATTTCAATAACAAGAGTTTACCACAATTGCCATGCAGAATATTGAATTGTTATGACAGCTTGTAGTCATGAAAATAATGGCGACGACAACAATGATGCAGATGATGTTGATTGTAGAAAAAGTAATGCTAATAACAATAAGAATAATAATAGTTTATTACAAATATCGTTTGTGTCATAAACTCGTACTTGTTGCCTTTACAACTTGTTGATAGAGAGTTTTGAAAAGTCTAATAGAGACGTGTTACTTAAACTAAGAAAAAAAAATAAAAATATATATAAAATGTAAGGAAAGTAAAGGATCTACCATAAAAGGTTTCTATTTTTTTTGCTTATTTTTTAAAGTTGCTTCAATTTTATTCAGAAATATGGTTGAGGCCAATAGCTTAGGAGATATAAATATTTTAGCCAACATGATTCTTCAGAGATGAATGAGCAGTCTTTCACTTTCGGCTTTTAGCTTCTTGCCTCACTTTGAAGCTATTCTTATCAGCTGCGAAACATAGTTGCATTAGCTTTTCCTCCCTCTTTCTTTCTCCACATGCCGCCAATCATTTTGTTTTCTTTAATACTTCCAGCCGAATCTATCATTAAGAATTTACGAAATTTGCTTTAGAAGGACTTTTCATTTTGCTAACGCATATTTTATATTTCTTCTTTCAAAAAAAAAAAAAACACCTGCATGTGTAGTTTTTATACCTTTTCTTCCCTTTTTATGGAAAATTTCCATTTTTCAAATCAAATTCTTACGCCGAGTGACCGTTAAAGCAAATTGCTATACCCATAAAAAGCATTAAACTTGTTGAAAAACGTCATAAAACCACACGCAGCTAAAATAATTATAGAAAAAAATTTGAGAGTTGTAAAAGAAAAACTCCATCAATTGCAATCAAAAGTTTAATTAAAGTCTCACCGGTATAAATATAAAAAAATAAAAATAAATAAACATCTTTAGCACTATTCGTAATATCAAACATTATAACTGACAAAAGCCATGAAAAGCCAAGTGGTGAATACAACAACAACGACAAAAACAAAAAAAAGAAATCATCAGCAACAGCAGCAGTAACAGTTAAAGCAAAACGGTGAAATCTCTGCAGGCTGCGAACAAGACCTGTCTTGAAACCTTTTTTTTTTCAAATCTTTTGTTAAGGTGGCTTGGTGATTTTGCGCAAGTGCAAACTGGGCATAAAAGTGGTTGGTTGCTTTGCAGTACAAGCAAGTATTTGCTGATATTTGGTCTAAATGACTGGCTAAGAGACAGACAGCTATTATTTATTTATATAATACATTTATACATTTTTGGTGCCAGCAAGTCACACATACACACTTACACACACACACACTTTCACATATAATATATACATACCTAAAGATGCAGGTATTAAATAAATAGACAAGTAACAAACAAGCCATATTTAGTATTTAAAGTCAAACAACATACAAACATGTATAGAAGTTTTTTGTTTTAAGCTTAAGGTAAATTTGACCAATAACATTTTTTACGTATAACACATACACTCAAACATTACTTGAACTAGCTAAACAATTTTAACTTGGTTGACTATTTTTGGTCAAAATTTTTTTTTCAAATTTAGCCAGCACCATCAACATCATGAAGGCCTCGATAGCTGCAGCATATTTGTATTGTACAATTGAAAATTTTATTAAACAAAAAAAAACTATGCAAGACCTTATGCACGGACACACACCCCTTTATTTATCTCTATGAATATTAGAGAAATACAAGTGGAAAATACTGCTACATTAAGTATCAAATGTGGTGTTTAAGGTACCCTCACGCAGCTGCCATTTGTGTTTATTCAATAAAAGGCCAAGTCTGATGAAGATTGGAACTACATACACAAAGTAAAATTTCATGTTAAAATTTTCAAAAACAAGGTTATTTTATAATTTTTCAGCAAATATTTTGCTTCATATGTGTTTCATGTTAATTCAACATGATTTACAGTAATCTTCAATGCAATTTTTTTTTCTTTTGAAATAACTTTATTGCACGTTGATTTACCATTATCATTACCATTTTATGTCATTGGCGTAGCTATAAATTTTTTCTTGGGTGCCGTTATGACTGCATTTGAACTTTTCTAACCTGTTTCTAGCATAATGAACATTTTTGTGGACATTCTTTGATTTCACATTGATTGACATTGATTTGATATTGATTAAGAAATTGAACTCCAGTTATTGTCTTTAGCTTACTATATACATATGTACGAGTATATAAAAAAGTTTCGTATAATAATTTGCAATCAATTAAATCGTAAATATAATACTTTACATTCATAAAAAGTACAGAATTATATAGTAACAAAAACTACAAAACTCTGTGGCACAATTTGCTAAAACTACATCACCAACGTGTTTTCTGCCACTAGACCTGAGCCAAACTATTACAAAATTTAGTCATAAAGTCGACAACCGCACACTTATACACACAAGTAATATTTACACATTTTTACAAAATCTATGTAAAGTTAGCGCTAAACGAGGATAAAACATTATTTAAAAACAACTATTAAACAACTACAACAAGTACACGCTAACAACCACTGAAGCATGCAACACTTAAACATCTGCATATACACGTACATACACACTAACACCGACACCCACACCCACACACACGTACACGTACACGTAAAGTACGGTTATAGAAATGGCTACAAAATAATATTTTACTTGTAATATTTTTTTGTTGCCTGGTTGCCAGCCTCCATGCCTGCCTGACATACATAAGTCTTAGAAATTTAAAAATTTTGTGAAACTTGCAAAAATAGTTTAATAAATAGTGAAAAATACTCAAGCATTTTGACCTGCACATATCGCTCATTTACTTGAACACCATCAAAATTTGACGATAAGTTGCTTTCGGGAAATTTCAATTGACCTCCAAGGTCGTGCGATTTGACACCTCTCGATTATATTCTGGGGGGCCACTTGAAGTCACTGACTTCGTCAAATAGTCATTTTCAAATGTTAATGTTATATATTGATCTTCTGAATATAAGAAGTTTTTGGATTAAAATTTAATTTGGTGTGTTATTTTTTTACAATTTAAAGTTCCATCGGACTTGAAAAAAAAGATCTAGAGAGAGATCTTGGGTTGGGCAAGTTTTCATGAACTAAAATTTTTGCAATCGATATTAGGGAACACTTGTGTTCGCTTTATTTTAACAAGGAGACTTAAGGGCGCGCATATAGCTATCTTCACCGATATTTAGGCCACTCTGTGAAAGATCTGTAAAAAATAGGATTTCTGTGAACTAGATACCCGGCCATAGTGGACATTGGTGTAATAAGAAAGCAGGCAAATTGGGTAAGAGGGCCGCTGCTACACCCCTTATAGTACCAGGCTGTTGTTGTAGTATAAATTGCACGACGATCGACTCACTAACTATTAAGAAGGAGAAGTTCACAGCAAGGAAGTTTTGGTTGGACTATCCGGGAATGAGGCAGGCTATTGGATTCTTCGTAGTTAGCAATGAACTACCCTTTAAGTTGTATCCAACAGCTCTTCTTTATCTAGTCTGATACATTGACGTTTTGACCGGACGAACTAGTTCAAAAAGAGCTGTTGGACTCAACTCTAGTAATCTTTGAGCAAATTCACCTGATCAGGCTCGTTCACCTATGCGAGACGTGTGCTTGCTGCACATATTCTGTGTGAGTCGACCACTTTGGGGGATTTTGCCAAAAAAAAAAAAATAGGAATAATTCTGCAGTTTCCAAACGGGCCGTGATATAAAATTCTCTCTTAAGTGAAAAATGATGCAATTAATACAGAAAGTAAAAACAAATATAATTTGCTTTGGAATTCCCAGAAATTCAAAAAAAAAAATCGCAAAATTCAAAAAATGGGATTTTTTTTTTAGTAATTTTGCTGTATTCTTCTTATTTTTCGCTAAGCGTTGATAATAAATAATAATAAAAAATTTCTTTGTAATATTTCTTTGCCTTTTAAATAAGTATAAATATGGTGTTGGTATTTTTGCAAAATTATTTTTTAATATTAGCGAAATAATTAACTCACTTTTTCTGAAAAAAAAGACGCCAAAAAATCAACTTTTTTCAAAATTTTAATTTTAATTGCGTATAACTTTTCACTTAAATGTGCTTTTGATGCAAATTTTTTTAAAATTTTAAAACTTTTGTTTTAGATCCAAAATAAGTTTCATTTTCCAAATCGGACAAGATTTGACTTTTCCATTAGCAGAACAGTGGTAAAAAAGTAAAAATTGTAATTTAATTAAAATGTAAACGAAAACCCATAAATATAGCAGACTTTTTCTTAGCTCTTGTATAGAAAGAACTGCTTGCAAAAATTTTTTTTTAAAGATCAAAAACATCAGCTTGGGGCATCGGTTTGAATTTTTCATTAACCCGAGGTTGCCCACTTTGGGGCTTTGGGGCTTTGTGGCTCCGTCCTCTTTGAAGTGTAAAGTCCAATTTCCAGACTTAAGTTCTGCAACACCTCTGTATGAAATAAATATCGGACGGCCCGATTAGAAACTGTAGAATTCTTAAAATTTTTTTTTCCAAAATCCCCCACTGCGACAGTTGTCCCTCGTTCTGTATGTGTTCAAAAGACATTAGGCGGGCTGCACCAGGAGAGTTATACACATATTGGATTAGTTAGTTATATATGGCACAAAAGCTTATTCAAGGCTTCTTTCATTTCATCTCTATGAGATTTTGAGAAAGATGAAAATAATGCTTTTTCAGTTTAGTTTTGTTAATATTTTTTTTGTGGCACTAAAATTTGATACGACTGCAATTAGTTTTATTTAGGTAAAATGTTAAAATTTTTGTTTTGTTTGTTGAAGAAAAAAATCACCAAATATGTACGAGTATGTATGTGTTTGTATCTTATGCTTTGCAAACAAAACTAACACACACTTTGTCACACGAATAATAGTTTTTCTATGGCAACCTGTGCAAATAATCTGTTGCTGTGAAGGTTTTTACCATTTTTAGTGGTCACTAATAATAACAGCAGGTTACACGGTACCTTTTATTTCAAAAAGATACATACTCGTACATTAACAAAAAACTTTAACAACGAATTAACGAGAAAGAAAAAAACAGCAACAGCGCCGGTAGACACGAAACCAACGTGAAGCAACAAAAAAAAACGAATGGGAAAAAATTGTTTTTTGTTTAAACAGAATTTGCCACTGGCATTGTGTTTGTTTGTTTCTTGTCTATGATATCCATCGAACATTTTCTGACTATGCAACAGTATGAGCAAAAAGGCTCGGTGCAAAAGTAACATGTATCTAATGTCAGTCAGAGGAGACCTGCACATACAAACATACGAGTACATGGAAATCTGTGGAAAATGCATATGATGTGCTTGCTGTTAATGCTGCAGTGTTGCATTTGTTGCTGTTTGTTGCTTAAACTTTAGCGCTTGCAGATGGCGTACAAGAAGCAGATAAAGTTATTGATTTTTGTTGCTATTGTTGTTGTTGTTGTTGTTGTTGTTGTTGTTGTTGACCACATGTTTCTACATTTTCGTATGTTTTTATTTTTTATTTTTTTTGGCAATAATGAAATTACTGCAGTTATTATTATTCTTGTTGTTATAACAGTTTGATATTTGTTTATTTTTTCTTTAAATTGCAGCAGCCAAAATTGCATAATTTTCTTAAAGTGATATAAAACTGCTTGAGTTTAATCTTTTGCCTTTGATCATTTGATTAAAATCATAAAAGCAAAAAATCTAGCTTACATTGCCATAGAATAATTCAACGTCTGGCTGCCTGTTTTATTTATGTTTTTATCACCCACAGGACTTTGATCACCTTTTGTGAACTTAATTTTTTTGGCTATCCTGCTTTTTGGTGATAGATAAAATCTAAAGTATTAAATTTATAAACTTAAAATGTTTTTTTAGAAAGTGCCTTGATCTCGGTGAACTTAAAAGAATAAAAACGCAATAGGCGATACAGCTTGAAAAAGCGTTTGCACCGGTTGAAGTTTCAGTATTATTATTATTATTATTATTATTATTGATACAGTGTCGGCACGAAGGACCATCACCAACTCAGCAGCAACTTGCGTTTTGACTTATGCGACCCGCTGTTGCATAAAATACAGCCACAGTTTTTAAAAATTGTATCTACAGATGACGTCATATCAGTACAAATACACAATCAAACATGCCAAACGCATGAAATCTTATTTTGCTTTCAAATTAAAGGTATACCATCAGGAAAGTTCCTCCCTATCCGAAGGTACCTTCGATGTGAGTTTATTGATTAATTTTTATATTCTTTAGGTGTGTTCTACAGAATTTCGCGCACGTGTGGACTACTGAGAGTAAAAAGAAAATCACTCTCTGAATATGACAAAGTTATCTCAAATTTGCATGGAACGCAAAAAACCATAATGGCACACAGTGTTGTCAGATTAGGGGATTTATCCCCAAATCGGGGATTTATTTTTCGAAATGGAGATAAGAATTTTGGTTTGGGGATTGAGGAATTAATGGGGATAACTTTTATATTTTGGGGATTTTATGAGAATTGTATTTTACTTAATATTTATTTTTTTTTATTTATTTCTCGGAATATTTTAATTTCAATACATATTTCAATTGCAC
Source organism: Nowickia ferox (assembly GCA_936439885.1). NCBI lineage: Eukaryota > Metazoa > Arthropoda > Insecta > Diptera > Tachinidae > Nowickia > Nowickia ferox. The sequence continues at coordinate 118,850,760 of OW387023.1, read as the reverse complement.
TTTTTTTAGTTCATAAATAATTTAAAATGATAAAAGGTAACAATGAACTCGTCTTTAACATTTGTTGTTAGCAAAATTTAAATAAGGTTTATTGCAAGGCAAACAGGCACTCGCATTGGGGAGATTGCTCATCAGTTAATTTTATTGTTTACACGTATGTACTATATAATTTAAATTATTTGACAATTAGTTCTTTACCTTATTTGATGCTTACAAATTTATATCCAAATAACAAGCAACTTAAACATGTTCTGGGCAGAAGCTTATTCATAAAGGGATGCCGCTGGATCGCGGCCGTTTAAAGAACTGGTAGATTATTGTATCTATTAAATTGACTTTGTGTATCAACGAGCAACGCTTGCATAAACAATAAATTAGATACAAAATTCAGTGCTAAAATTTCTGTTACGAATGAATATACATTTGAAAAATAATTGAATTTGTTGTGACACTAATCCATCTCCAGAAGTGGTAAAATTAGTACAAAATGCCTTTTGAGGAATTTTGGGGATAAAAATTTTAAAATTGGGGATGTCAGTCGAAAGGAATCTGGGAACCCTGATGGCACATCTTGAAATACTAATCTTGCTTACTTTCTTTCAATTAAATTAAATTTAACAAATTTTTAGGCTCAGTTCGCCGACTGTAATGGAATGTAAATACAACGGTAGGGAACAGCTAATTGATACTCGTATTGTTATGTGAAAAGTAGGTTACGTTACATTACATCTCTATAATCATTTTCATTACATTTCACATCACAATTAGTCGCTTAAAATGCATAACATCAGAAAATCAAAAGTGTACACCACTGGCAGCAGCTTTAACAAATCTGCAAAATAATTTTAATATGTTAAAGGAAAGGAAAAATGTGCACAAATGCACTTACAACTTCAAGTTGTTTAAAACAAATCCTTCCTTTTTGCTTTTCAATAAATTTTTCAATACAAACTGATTTTTATGTTAGCAAATTTTCTGATTAAGTTTTCAGTATCTTGTCCGAAGTTACCTAAAGAAAAAGTTCGCTGAAGTTTGTACAGGAAATGAAAAAAAAAATTACTCTTTCATTTGGTCTCAAAACTGTACCAAACATTTTAAAATGGAACAAGCTTTTGGGTAACTTTGTACACGTTCATACTGTCTTGTTATACATCTGGAACAGAGCTATTCTTATAAAAACCAATATGATTTCCACTTTCTTTGAAACAATAACCCCATCCAGAGTAAAAGCCCAAAAATCGTGTGGTCCGCGGTTGTTGTTCCGATATTTATATCAAGTACAAGTCTAACCAATGGAGAATAACCAGACATTCTTTTTATGATAAAGGTGTTTCAACTTAGTAGTGTCATATACTTTTCTACATACATTATTATAAACAATTTCAACTTTAAATAGGTTTGCAGAATTATTTTTAGTCACTCAATTGTTTTATAAGTTGTACACAATGTTTGACATGAGAAAAAAATTCGCAATGTTTGGATAGTTGATTCCATATTTATATCAAGTACAAGTCTAACCAATGGAGAATAAGCAGACATTCTTTTTGTGATAAAGGTCTTTTAACTTAGCAGTAACATATATTTTGCTACATACATACGTACATAAATTATTATAAATAATTTCAACTTTAAATAGGTTTGCAGAATTATTTTTAGCTACTCAATTGATCTATAAGTTGTACACAATGTTTGACATGATAAATAAATTCGCAATGTTTGGACAGTTAATCATCAAAATAAATTAGAGATGTGCGCGTGAGTACGTACTTGTGAGAATTATAAAGAAGCGTTTTTTTATATAAAAATATATACATATGTATATATATTAATTTCATATATTGCATATATAAATATTAATTCTATAATTTGAAAATTTTGCTTGTTTTTATTGTTATGCAATTGTATATATACATTTCGTTCCAGCTTTTGGAACTCATCAGTAGACTTCAACCCAGAAAATTTTTGAATTTAGCTAACAAACTTCGTATGGTTATAGTAAGACTCTTAATACTATATTGAGAATTACAATACACAAACATAATAAGTTTGAATAGCTCAAACAAAATTTTGAAATTAAATAAATAAAGACTTTATGTCAAATAAATGTACTTCGGTATTTCATGTATTAATTCAATAAGCTAATTTCCCTTTTTCCATGTTTCAAGTCTCTATTTTATTAACCCATTAAGGCAGGATCCATGATCCCATTGAGCTATAATGATGAAACTTTTAAAATTTAATTATATATACCTAAATAAAAAAAAAACAATTTTTAGACAAATCGGATCAGTGGGAGCCCAGATAACCCCCGTTGCGAAAACGCAACGTTGGCCTTAAACGATATAAAAAACGATACTATGTATGCTTGCATAAATATATTTGCATTTGATAATTTTATATAATTTGTATATCGTTTAGGCCCACTGTTGCGTTTTCGCATCACTGATATATCCAATCATAAAAATAGTAGCAAATGTCTAAGATAATTGGGATTTCCACTAAAAATAACAATATTCGTATGTCAGCTACCTCCGTCAAAAGTTTGAGATAGGTATATTATATATTACTGTATTTTTTTAACAATTCCAAAAAGTACCCAAAAAACAGGAAAAACTAAAAATTTAAATATTTTTTTTTTATAAAAAAAATTTATGTATGATAAAAATCCAAAAAGAGGTCGATTAGATATTAAGTTAAATTTTATTTCTCTATGCTTTATTACAATAGCTTAAGTAAACGTTGCGAAAAATCAACGCAGAGACTTAATGGGTTAATTATGGATTTTTAAATGCAATAAGTTTTAATTTGAAAAAAAAAACACAATTGAAAATTTCGTGGACTTTCACGTAATAAATTTTACATACGAATATCAGCATGATCACAAGAGAACCAGGAGTGGCTCACGCGTGACGGCAAAAAATTAAGCTATTTGCACGTAATTAGCAATTAGTGCCTTCTAGCAACTCAACTTAGTTTCGGTTACCATGCACAATAGAAACAATTTATTGTTTTATGTCCTACTTTTTAATTTAAAATTAAGTAAAAGTGATTCGGCTGTGCCGAATCTTAAATAACCCTTCACCGACGTACGTATGGAGTAAGTACATAGATACATAAGTACATCGATACATATTTGTTTTGTGAAAAAAATGGTTCATTAATTTTTTACTCTAGTGCAATTTATAGTAAGTGATTCAAAGACTTATTTCCGATATAAGCAGTAGTTATGCACTCTGTATTTAATGTATTTAAGAATTTATTTTTTAAAGGGATTGAGGAGAAATGAGCTAGAGAGGACTTTAACAGAGATCTGCATTTCCTACTGGCAATTTATTCATCCAAATCTAAAGCAACTTGAATGTGCACATCGACAAGTGAATTATATAACTATGTACCCATAATGATACTAAAATAAATTTCTATTTTAAAACATTTGTAAGCAGCAACCTAAAATTATTACAGGTCATTTGTTCCGCGTCATGTATTTAAATTAATATTAGTAGGTTACTTTTATATACCAGAAATAGTTAAAAATTTCCAACCCTGGAATTATCTTCTTGATTTCTTTTTTGCTTTTTAATACTAATTTAATTCTTAATGAAAAATAAAATAGGTTTAATTAACAAAAAAAAAAAAATAAAAAATTAGTTCTATCTTTAGCTACAAAAAAAAGTTTAAATTTCCAGCTCTGAAACCGTTGTTTTTTATTTGGATTTTAGTTTGGACCATTTCTGATAAAACAGTACAAAACCGAAGTCTCTAGCTTTTCTGGGAGCTTTGGAAAACCGATTTCACGTACAGACAGACGGATGGACGGACGGACAGACAGACGGACAGACAGACAGACATCGCTTATTCGTTTTCCCTATCCATAAGGACAACAGAATATTGTTGAAACTACACATGGAATGACAAATTTATATATGCAACCTTTATCATTTTTGGTGTAGTGTGTAATAACTAACCATATTTGTATTCTATTGTTTTGAAAAACCCGTGTACTCGTACTTCCTTTGTTCTCAATAATATCATTCAAAAATATCAAAGTTCTTCTTAAAAATTAATTAAATTAAACTAATTGCCCTACTGGCCGAGAAAATAAAGCTAAAAAACAGCTAGTTTAGAGAAGACGAATTGGCGAAAGTTCGCACTACTATTTTAATGTTTTTACATTTTTTTTTGGGTTGTAGATCTTGCAGAAAGTGTTTATTTTGATTTATATTTCGCGACTTGTCTTATAATAAATTTCAAGTCGTGTTAAAAATAAAAGCACTAAGATAAATCATATACAAAATCGTTAGAGTGAAAGACGATTTTGTAAATCTTAAAATAAAAAGTAACATTCAGATATGCAAGAACTACTTGAGTCCAGCTGACATCCTTATTATTTATACAATCAAGCATACGATAGAAAATAGAGTAGAACTCACATGTATGGGCTGGCACTTCAAAGTCTAGTTTGGGGCTGCCCCACCGCATACAGGATATAGCGAAGAGGCTCTATTGAATCACTAAAGCATCGACGCAATGTGGGGCATATTTCGCTGTTCCTTCTATCGCTACTGCAATGGAATAGGTTCTAATGAAATCAGGGAACTTGTACCCACATCTTAGTGAAGAGCACGAAGTGCAAAATATCCGGGTTTCGGGTTTTGGTCGTTTGTCCTCTGAATTGCACTACTACTATTACACAAATAATTCGTTTTTTAGTCGCACCGTTTATATGTGCAACAAACTACCTGCGGAGGTACCACCTACAAATTTCAAAGCCAAAATACTAAAATCGCTTATAAACAAAGACTACTGCCTAGTCGTCCTTCATATAACCTATTTTTCTAGTTCTAAGGCAATGCGTTACATGAATTTGGGAGGTGTCATCCCTGGATAGTTTAGTCCTACACCCAGAGAAAAAACAATTTAAAATTAATAAAAACCACATTGATTCAATAAAAAATATTAACAAAAGTCATGATGAAAATTTTTATTAAACAATATTAATTTATATTGATAATTTTAATATGTAATTAAATATAGAAATAATATTTTTCGGCACTGAATTAATATTAAACTCCTATGGAACAGTATTGTCGTCTTATTGATATGATACGGTTTACACATTCATTTAAAGTGGTGTCCTTTCGATTTTATTATGTTTCTTATTAATTCCATATTTCGCAATTTAAATTTCAACTTATTTGAAAATTTAATGAAATAAAAGTCTTAAAATAATATGTTAGGACTTTAAAACAATATTGATTCAATATAATTCAATACATAACAAATAGCGAGTCAACATTAACTCAAGGTTGAAAGTTATTGATTTAAGGTATTTATCTATTATATTGAAATTTATTGACTTAATATGACGCGTTCTTATTTATAAGTTGCAGCTTTTCCCTGAGTGTATGAAAAATAAAACACTTAAAAGTCATTTGCATTATTATTTTCGTATATTGAGAAAATATCGAGGATGTACTACTCATAAAGTCATCCAGTTAAAACAATGTTAATGTTGAATTTCGGGCTGCATTTGTTATAACAAAACAAAATACTAAACGAAGTTAGTGATATGTGTGTATGTACATTAATTTCCTCAAAAACTAAAAGCTCCAATATCTATAGTCGATAGAAATTTCTAAATAAATATAGGTAACACTCCTATAACACGGTTTTCCTTAACGCGGTTTCACTCTAACTGCGGTAACATCTTTTAACATGGCACTTCTGTAATAAGAAAATTAAATTTCTTTTACATTATTTTATGTTTATGTTATTTTATTTTATGAAAAACTGCATCATAATTTTAATTACAAAGTATTTGCAAGTAGACCCAACTCCGTCATATTTAACAGACATGCTTCTAATTTAATTGTATAACATCCCGAGAATATGAATGCGAAGATACAAATTTTACTCTTAGGAATTACGGCTAATCTTAGCAGAGTTAATTTTAGAGTAATTATTCTTGAGTGCAAAACTTCCGTCTGAAAGGAGATTAAAGGGGCAGAATTAGTTTTTACTTTCTGTTCTGTTACGAATCAGCTCACTCTCTTCTGTTTGTAGAAATCTTATACAAGTCATTAGTTTTTTTGTTTCGTTCTGTACAGTCTAACCCACGATGTTGATCTCAACTCGAGCGACTGACGACAAGTCACTCATTATAGTTCGTTTTAGCGACCCAGTAACTATTGACTTCTCGGTCATCAGGCTGTATGTTGTTAACGTAATGCAATATTGTGATAAGCATTTTGTGCACAGCAAGAATGTACATACAAAACTTCATTTTAATAATGTTTTTATATTTTATCAATAAAGATTTATTTAAAATTTTACGCACATATTCATACTTGTATGTATGTATACATATGCATGTAGTGATGGCAATTTATAGATCATAATTCCTGTGGTTTAATAAATTCAAAGAAAATTAGAATTTTGTGATAAATATATTTGTACATTTGAAAGTGTGTTTGTAGAGCAAAATAAATGGAATAAAAACAAACATTTTTTAGCAATTTCATTTTCCATTTTCATAAATGTAAATTTATGTTTAAAAATTTGCTGTTTATATAGATGTACTCGTATGTGTACTTTTTGTTCTGTCGACAATAACTGATTTTGAGATTTGTTGTCGCTTGATTTTCATAGTGGGTACCAAATTTGTATGAAAATGTTTACGTTATCGTTCGCATTGATTGTCGATCGACTTGCCGTGCTGATAAAAATTAGTGGGTCCCAAATCAGCTGTTTTTAGTTAAAAATTATTGCTTGGCTGTAAAAAATTTAATTTTTATAAGAAACAATATTGAAATATAACAATGGACGATGCAAAACTCATCATTTTAGTGAAAAATTGTGACCGTTCTGGTGCGAAACAGCTGATAATTTATTAAAGAAAAAGTAACTATTAAAATTTAGTAATAGAATGGCACAGCACAAAACAACAACAGTAAGTAAAGACTAACGAAGCCTTAAGGCAGATTGGAGTTGCGAAATTGCTTATCAGGATGATAAAAAAAAGTACGCATGAACACTGATGATGGTTTGGGAGTGGGACGATTTTCGATATCATTAACTTTGTTCTGTTGTACCGTGTAGTTTGAAAATTGAAGTGATAAGAATTTTTCTTGTTCCTTGAAATGTTGATGTCTAAATATAACATTACCAGCCAGCGTTAGGCTAGTGTAATTAAAATGCTTTACTTAATAAAAAATGCTTCACTTTTTTAATATAACTGTTTTGCTTAACATAAAGCGGTTTCACACAACACTGAATTTTCTTGGAACGTATCTACCGCGTTAAAGGAGGGTGGCCTGCCTGCATTAGAAATATAATAATATAATTTAAGTATGTACGAGTATGTGTTAATGTGTGGGCATGTATTTATGTATGTACGAGTAAGTACGCTAATTGCTCGTATACTAGTTCACATTTTTTTTTTGTATAAATAGACAACCGTATAGCGGTTTGAACACAGTAACGTGTGATTATTTCTCGATTCTACAATAATTTCTTAAATTTCGAGATGAAATCCTGCAATATTATATTCGTTGTTGCCTTCATACTGGCAGTTTTAGTTCTACGTTCCACAGGCGAGGTAAAATTTTTATTTTATTGCATCGATGCGCAAAACTTAAACTGCGTATGTGTTACGGAATATTTGCATTAGTGAGGTGAAGCAGCTAGCTATACCCAGCAAACACAAAGTCAAGCGTTTGAAATATTATGGTGGATTATACATACATATTCGTATATCTTTAAGTGATAATTTACGTTATTTAGTGAATAGTTAAAATTCCCTAAACACATTGGGCCATAACCACAGTCAACCAAAAAGTCTACTTTTTCAGTTTTAGAATGCACTTTTTACAAAAATGAACTTACGACCTACCATAGACGAGAAAAACTGCACTTTAAAGGAAAAAGTCGGTTCTAAAGTTAAAACATGCTGAAGATGTTTTTAACTAAAAAAAAAGAGAAAATTTAATAAGAGTTGTGAATTAGTGCAATAAAAGTTAATAAAAATAAAACAAAAACAATTTGTGTTGTAATATACATAAGTGCACATGTACAGGGTGTTTTTTTAGAGGTATAGAACTTCGAATTGAAATAAAACACAAGAAAATCGTTTTAATGTCCATCAATTTGGCTTTATTGGAAGGATAATTTTATGCCATTAACGTTTAAATATGATTTCGGGCATGTGGCCGCCGCGGCTGGCTCGAATAAAGCCAATTCTACAGGTCCAATTTTCAACCACTTTTTCGAGCATATGGGGCCGTATGTTGGCTTCCAAGTCCCCTAACGTTTCTGGTTTGTTGGCGTAGACGAGCGACTTCACATATCCCCAAAGAAAATAATCCAATGGTATCAAATCACACGATCTTGGTGGCCAATTGACAGGTCCATTCAGCGAAATTATGCGCTCATCGAATGTTTCCTTCAATAAATGGACGGAGCTTGCGGTAAACTTCGCGAACTGAACCATTATTTTCGAAATAAATTTGCACGATTTGCAAGCGTTGTTCTTTTGTCAACCTGTTCATGATGAAATGGCAAACCAAAGTAAATATTAATCACTTAACAGCTGACATAATGGCCGCCAGTTAAAAAAGTGATGCCAACTTAAAGTTCTATACCTCAATAAAAAACACCCAATACATATGTATGTACATAAATGTATGTATGTACATATATATTTTCATAACACAGCGTCAGATGAGAGAGAGATGCCACTTTCTTATTTTTTGTTTTCGATGATATGAAAAACTTCCAATATTTGTTGTGGCCACCCAGTTAAAGTCGATTCAACTTAACACACACTTTGTTTTTGACTATTGTAGAAAAATATTTAGAAACAGGTTTTTAATTTTAAGTTGTTTCTAAAACGAACCGACTTTATTCTGTGACTATGATGGTTATGGCCCATTGTTTCACTAAAGCGGCCCATACACTACAACAGCATGCACGCGCAATCAAGCTATTCAGCAATCATGCTCGAACCACATAACATACCAGCAAATTGGTACAATATTCACTTTTTAAAAAAATTCAAGAAGGGTGGTTATGAATAGTGACACAGTTTTTGCTGCAATTTTTATTGATATTTTGTTAATATTAGCAGCTATGTATAACTAAAGTGCTCAAGTTCCATTTTCCATTGAAACAAATTATGTTTCAACAAAGTATCATTTTTAAATGCATATTTACTCCTTGACAACTTTACTCAACTGAGCTAATTCCACCATACACAATTCCAGCAAGCTGGTACCATTAGCAAAATATCAAACTCTATTTGACATCGCTACAGCAAAACGTACAATCACACAAAATGCCCATACACGACCAAACCGCTGGCACAAACACTTGGTTGAGCATGCATGCTGTTGTAGTGTATGGGCCCCTTAAAGAAAAGGAGTGCTGTAATTTCTAGAAACAAAAAATATAGAAAATCGAACTAACAACGAAGCGATCATTAACGGTCTTATTCATAAAATATATTTCTGTTCTATAAAGCGTTTATAAAACAAATTTTGTATGGCAACCCGGTTTATAAGACTTTTAGAAAGCAGAAATATTTTTAATGCATAAGGACTTATTTGAATGTTTTCGTAGCAGTTGCGTATGAGTGTAATATTTTTTATAATTTGTGTTTTATAACACAAAGAGCATCTACAATAGTGAAATGGTTTTAAAATTGCATTATGCGCTTTGTCCTGTAAATTTGAGATGAAGATCGTGTGTTTGCTGGATAAGTGTGCTCGAAAAAATATATCGAGCCTTTGCATCAGCAGAGTCATAACTAAATAAAATAGTCAACAATGTAGAAATCTTGAGAGAAGAATAAAATTTTCTTTTTTAATTAAGTTGTTTGTAAATTTAAAATTTCAAAATCTTTTTCCGCAAAATATTTTTTTTTTTAGAAGCAAAGACTCAATATAACCCCCGTGTAGACTGGAAATAAATTCCTTAACATATATTGCAGCAACTGTAAGAATATTGATATTGCCAATGGAGACAGCATATTGCCAGTGCTTGCAATAATTGCGGCAATAATTGTCAAAAGTTTTTCGTTGACAATTATTGCGAACATGAAACGTCAAACTCGGTGTTAATTTATGTTCGACTTTGCTGTATTGCGTTTGCCATTTAGATAATATTAGTAAAATTGAGAAAAAAAAGGAAAATAGTCTCTTAAAAAAGTGTGTAGTGAAATAATTTGTGTTGTCATAAGTTTATAAAAATAAAAATTTTACAAGTGAATTATAGTTTTGTTCTGCACCTTCTTGTGTTATTGCTATATTGCCAACATAATTATTGACAGTCTAGACGGAGCTAAGCATAAAGTAGTGTATAAAGTAGTGTGTGATATAATTTCCACAATTGTTTTATGCTTGCGCATCAATGGTTTATTGTATTATTATTTTTATTTGAAATTTATTTGCTGGTGGTGAAGCATTGTCTATATATTTCATTGGTGCTTAGCCAAATCATCAGTAGACTTCAGCCACATATTTTGAACAGTCACAAACCTCTTATGCACAGACTTTCAAAAACTATTTGAGAATTCAAGAATAATAAAATTTTTGAAAATCACAAAAGAAAAATAAGCGCAGTAGACTGGGTTTCGTTAAAGTTACTAGGCCTACTACGCTTATTTTTCGTTTGTGATTTTCAAAAATATTATTATTTGTGAATTCTCAAATAGTTTTTGAAAGACTGTGCATAAGAGGTTTGTGACTGTTCAAAATATGTGGTTGAAGTCTAGTGATGATTCAGCTAAGCACCAATGAAATATGTAGAAAATGCTTAACCAACAGCAAATAAATTTCAATTAAAATAAACTTACGACAGTATGCCGAATAATGAATTTTTTAAATATAAATATTTTTCTTAATTAATTTTTTTTATATGCAGCAAAAGTGTCATAAGGCGGGCGAATTATGCGATCACAGAATTCGCAAATCGTGTTGCAGCGGTGGGTCATGTGCTGGATATACGGTTTACAGATGCGCTATCGTAACCAGGGACAATTATTATGCGGGCTTTGATTATGATTATTAAATAATTATATTGATGTAACATATTAAAAAAGAAAATGCCATACAAATTTTAAAAGAACAAACTTTTTTATAAAAAAAAGAACAATAACGGCCTGTCCGATGATATCAACAGATAACGTTCGATCGACAATATAAATAGTAAAATAAAATACGATAATTTGTTTGTGTTTTCCATATAGATGAGTAAGCGATCGAACGTTTTCTTTTGACATGGTGGGGGGACAGGTCGTAAGTTTTAATATATTTATTGCACTTTTTCCTCATTCATTTTAAAAGTTAAGTATATTTATAATGTAAAATAATTTAAAAACAGAGTCTAGAATAAAATATTCACCTATTGCTAAAATCGAAAATAAAATCTTTGAATCAAATTCTTCAATCGAAAAATACCCATGGATCACTTCCTTCGCAAAATTATTCTGAAAAGCACTAACGTAAGGCGGGCTCTCACAAAAATTATATATTATTACTTCTGTGAAGCAACTTTAGTAAGGCAAAAAAAAAAAAAATTTATGGTTTTTTGGAAGATAAATGTATTGCTTCCAGCTGTTACATCTCGAACAAAAAAATGCCTTATTCATGCGCAACAGCAAGTGATTCTGTAACATTGTCTCCCTTACATAAACGCTTCTGGTAAACAGTAATTTTTGCTGGCTTACTATAAATTGCACTAGAGCAAAACTTAAATGATCCGTTTATTTTACAAAACAAACATGTACAAGGTGGGCCAAAAGAAATCACCCTATTGGAAGATCCTCTTATTTTTGTAAATGGCGGTCAATTTCAGATCTGTTTTGGCCCGCAAGATCGCCCGATTTAACCGTTCCAGACTTTTTTGTGGGGTTTTTTGAAGTCCCGTGTTTACGTGAACAAGCCTGAGGCCCTGGAAGCCCTCAAGGACAACATTCGACATGAGTGCGAGAATCTGTCGCCCGAAGTTCTCGCCGAAGTGATGAACAATGCCATAAAACGAGCAATCAACTGTGACGGCGTCCATTTGGCCGCTATCATTTTCTCGACTTGACCAATAAAATTCTAAAGGTTCAAATAAATATAATCAAAAAACAGAATTGAAGTTTTTCATTTATATAGAAAAAAATGAGAGCCAAACAACATCGGATGACTTCTTTTGGCCCACCTTGTATGTATGTACATATGTACACACGTCTATTAGTGGGTATTAGCTATATGGGGAAAACATTTGTCAACTTTTCCTTCGTTTCACCCCTAAAATTGGTTACTATGGGTAAACAAATATGACCTACAAAATTTCAAGTCAGTTGGTGAAGATTAATTTGTGCCTCAAGCCTACTGAAAATCGGGAAAAGCCATAATTTCTCTGATCTGATTCTGTTTTTAATGTACGAGTACATACATATTGTAACTTGAAAGATATTAATTTTACAACAAAATTTTGTAAGAGAAAATTGTTTAATATGAAGTTTTGGACAAATGTTACACTTGTATATAATTTTATTTATGTATGTACATATATCGTTGCCTTAATAGAGAAATACCCTAACTCATTATTTTTACTTCAATACTTGTCTCCTCTCAAGTAATAATATGTATGTATGGTGAGTTAATTAAGAATATAATATAATATGTATGTATGTATGTATAAATAAATAACAACTACACATACAACATACATACATACATATTTATATGGTATAGAACTTAAATGAAAATACATAAGTACAAAGAATAAAGCCATAAAAATTTATTTCTTATTTTTTATTAGGTCGCCTAATAAAAACAAGAAGAAAACCTTTTTGAAAAAATCAATAAAATAACTTAATAAAAGTTACAAGATTTCTTCTTGATTTTTTTTCAAAAAGGTTTTCCTTATTAAATTAATAAGATTTTCTTATTGAAAAATTGATTGATTTTGTTCTATTTTGTGAGGTATTCATTAGGCACTGTTTTCTCTGTGTAATGCTTTATAAATCGATTAGTTTTTATTAATTTTATAATTGAAAAAATATTGTTAAAAATATATTTCGCTTGTGTGTTTTGTGGCAACGCTTGTTTACTGGTTAAATAGAAAGAAATATTTCTGCAATAAACAACTTTAATTGAAAAAAAAAATCAATTAAAAATGTAATTGAGTCCATTCAACTTTCTAATTAATTAAATTTTTAAACAAAAGTTTAATAGACTGAAATAAATTTTTAATTGATTTTGTGTTTTATTTTCAATTAAAGTTGTTTTTTGCAGGAATATTGTTTTTTGTGTTTACAAAAAATTGCAAAATCAAATAAAACTAATTTCAGTCAATCTAATCTAATCTAAGTTTAATTATCGTATCAAGGATATTTCTATCATCCTTTTGCATTTGGCAGGTAATACATCGTATATGAGAGTTGGAAGCCCTGAAATTGAAATTGATGTGACCACGAATGATAGAAATGGCAGCAACTATTTTATGCTTGACAGTTGAAAGTTACCACAGTTCGTGTGACGTCATTGCGCAGAAAATTTCAATTGTATGCACAGTATGTCGTAAGCTTGTATTCTATCATTCTTTGAAAAACTAAACTAATACAAACGAATACAAACCAACAAATCGTGTAGTCTGCTGTTGTTATTCGACATTTCTTACAAGTTCAAGTCTAACCAATGGAAAATTACCCGACATTCGATCATACACTTTGATACATACAAACATATATAATTTGTATAAAAAAACGCTTCTTTATAATTCTTGTCATATATCCATTCATACTTACGCGCACATTTCTATTTTATTTTTTGATGATCAATTGTCGAAAGATTGTGAAATTTTTGTCGATTAAAACATTCACCCGTATTGCGTATGTCGAGTCGTATATTCGTCTACGAGAATTTTGTTTTAGATTAAAGGAAATGTGTACAAGTTTTCTTTAATCTAGAACAAAACTGCCGTTGACAAATATTCGACTCGACATACGCAATACGGGTGAATGTTTTAATCGACAAAAATTTCACAATCTTTCGACAATTGATCATCAAAAAATAAAATAGAAATGTGCGCGTAAGTATGAATGGATATATGACAAGAATTATAAAGAAGCGTTTTTTTATACAAATTTTCAAGAAAAGGATATTAATTTTATACGGAAATTTAACTTTTTCCATGTTTCCTTGAATGTTAACTAATAGTGTGTTCACACTGACATGGTTTTAATAAAGGTTGGTTTTACCATACAAATTGTTTTTGTTAAAACCAACTTAAACCATTTTGGAATTGGTTTTAAGTTGGTTTTATGAAATTCAGTGCTGCCAAGTTAAAATGACCGGATGCAGCTGATAATGTTTATGCCAGTGAGAGAGAATAGATACCAATTGATACATTTTCAACTTTAAAATAGATGCAGTGGCAATAATTATCAAAAAAATGTGAAGAAAAAGTATCCTTTGAACGGAAAACAACGAAAATATTTTCACTGACCTCTGAAAAGTGAAAATAGACGATATGACTGGCATCCATCTGCCGATAAAAAAGTTTAGCTTACTATGTCTTTGTGCATTTTTTATACATGTATATATAATAAGTTGATTTCCAATCACTTATTCACTTTGTATAAGTAATTCCATAATATTAAAATCTTTATTTACAATATATAAAATAATTTCCATTTTAGAGCGCATTGTAAGATTTCCGAGTTTTTCATACAAACAAAAAGTAGCTGTTGTACAGTGTGTCAAATAAGTGTTATAAAAAGCAGAAAAAAATACAACAACAAATACACGTATTTCTTTAGTAGACTTATTTCATTTTGAACAACTTTGTTAAACAAGCTGTGGTTTAAAATCTGAACATATCAAGCTTGCAGTGTGAACGCAAAACTAGAAAGCACTATTAACGCAAAACATGCACTGCAAAATTCTAAATATTCCCATGGAATTAATTTTTTTCTAACAATAAAATTAACCAACTCATCCTAAGCAGATTGAGCTAAGAATCAAAATTTTAGGGAGAACTTAAAATTTTCGAAGTGAGCTATTTTGTTTCCATTGTTTTTTTTTATTTTAATTGAAAGCTTGCAGAAAACGACCTTTAAGAATGGGTTAAAAACGAATAGAGGATAAACTTCTGGCGAGATGTTATTCAGAATAAGGCTGATGGTATGTTTGTAACAAAATCATATGGTCGATATAGGAAGCTTAAACGCCCAATTTTATGCCTTTTGAGATTGTTTAAATGTTGTACTGATTTATTCGTTGGCTGGCTTAAACACACTTCAAACCAAAAATAAAGATTAACTTGCTCTGATTTGTAAGCCCTAAGAAGCTAAAATTTATTATCAATTTATTATTCTTTATAAAAATATAATTTATTTTTCGTTAAGCTCTTAAATAAGTGCGTATGTAGCAGTGTTAAGCAAAAACGTAAACTATCAAACTATTTTTTTTAAGCTCTTGTTTTATATCTATTAAAAGGTTGACTTTTCTCTTGCGGTCTGCCGAAGCGCTTAAGTATTTATTTATATATATTTAAATTTTATTATGCCACAATTTTACTGTGGCATAATACAGCATAATTTAAAAGCTGAATAATCTTGGCCATTATAAACAAAATTACATCTTTATTATGATCCTTTAGTTTGAGAGAAAAAATAAATGAAGAAAATAAAGAAAATTTTAATACAACAGATGTTCTCAGCTACTGAACCTAAATTGAAGTGTTCTTTTTTACAAGCTTATCTATAGCAAGGACGGTCAAATAAGGGTGGTACAAATACATATATTTAATTAATATTAACAAGACAGTTTGTAAAAGATCTTAAGCAGTTGCAACAAACTGCTGGTGTAAATATTGCAGTGTAACAAGCCTAGGATGCAGCAATAACACAACAACAAATCTAATCATATCATATCAGACTGCCAAGTGCAAATGTTTGCAAATGCTAAAACCGCTGTTTTTGTTTGTAAAATTAGAACGGAACAGCATGTTGTGCCCGAACTTGACTTGGATCGAACTCTTTCAGTAGCTCGTTTTTGACATAAACCTAAATTATATGGGCTTGATTATTGGTTGGTGTCAAAAACGAATTACTGAAAAATTTCGATCCAAGTCTAGTTCAAAGGCTCCTACAGCTTTAGCACTAGCTTTCAGATGTTTGATTCACTGTAAGTGTCTAGTTTCAGTCAATGCAAGCATTAGGCTGATATACGAATTTCTCAGTGCAAATAGAATACGCGAATTGTTTTGATTCATTATATCACAGTTTGTTAAAAGATTTTTTTGTAATGAAAGCTAAAATTTTTCATAAAAAATGCCATTGTTTTTTGTATATTTTATGTATTTTTATGATAAACTGAACTTTTAAAATGAAAGAAAAATAAAGAATTACAAAATTTTTTATTGGTTGGTCGCTGACTTTTGTAATAAAAAAAAAAATAATTGGAGATTAGGAAGTAAACTGGCTGTCAAATAATAAAATGTCAAGAATCGAGCTGGCATCCTTTGACATTTATTTATTAAAAAGTTGGGAAATTTTAACCATGAAGCGCTATACTCTTGAACAAATTTTAATTTGAAAGACCGGACTTACGAGAACAAACCAGAAACAACTAAGGCTGCATTGACGAGATAAGCGAAGCTTGAAAATTTTGTGAAAGGAGCGGACGTCTGCCGATGTTCTAAATGTGAACATTTGCCCAACATCATATTCCATTACTAATTTCCATATTTGTACTTTACATTGGTATCAATAAAACTGAATTTTTTAAAATTATTTGTTCGGAGTTCAACTTGATTTCTTGCGAAGTAAGAAGTTTTAACTATTTATTTTTTTGTACATAATTCTCAATAATTCTAAAAATGAATTTCTCTATTACCATAAGAAATTTTTTAGCTTTTCTATATAATTTTTTGCTTAAAGTCTCCTGATGAGTTTCTTAAGCACAAATGAAGTTGTTGAACCAACAGCAAATAAAAATTCTTCGTAACAAGAAAAATTGCCTAAGTCGAGATAACCTAGTTTTTAGTTAATGGCAACCTTTTAATTTTTATAGTTAAATATAACCCTGGGAAAAATCTCAATTATTCTATGCGATTTTTCGGGAAGTTATAGCTCAATGACTTGCTGCTTATTTTTTTTCTAACATAATCTCATAGTGAAATAATAACTTATAAGGTATGGTCACACTTGGGCAAACATTTGCCCAAAAAAACTTAACCAATAAATATTAGTGTAAAACATTTTGATTCAGACACGTGTTTCTTAACTTAAACAGTTTCATAAACAACTAATAGAGAATGTCATAGAATCCATCATTATTGGAAACTGTTTAACTTAACAAACACGTCTCTGAATTGAAAGCGACTTCATTAATATTTAGGGGTTACATTTTTTTGGACAAATATTTGCCCAAGTGTGACCATACCTTTAATTAAGCTTGTACTTTGGCACATTTAAAATTGAAGATATTAATCATAGTGTATAAAACAATGTTTTCTTAATTAAAATAAAAATAAATTCAGTTTTCAATTTCAGTTGACTCGAACACAAAGGGTTCCATAAGGACTCTACTTATGTAATACTATACGAAGTTTAGCCTATAAAATCGTTTTTTGTTAGTTTTAGTGCGGGTTTTGGCAATTTTTTTCGGTTGTTTTTAGTTTCAGCGATTTTTTTTTACTTCTGACGCGTATTTTTTGATTTGGCGATTTTTTCGTTTTTTCGTTTTTTTTTATTTTTTTCGTCTTTGGCGATTGTTTCGGTTTTTGGCGATTTTTTTTAGTTTTGGCGATTTCTTACTTGTGATGATTTGTTGCATTTTAACGATTTATTTTCTTATTGTTTTCTTATTTTTCAATTAAGAGCTTTTTTATTATTGGCGATTTCTTAAAATTGATGATTTTTCGTCTCGGCATTTTTTTAATATTGGGATTTTTTTACTTTAAGCGTTTTTGAAAACTTCGAAATTTTGTTTCCTACGTTTTCCAAGATACACCAAGTTGTCAAGTTGTTACATACTCAAAATTACATTACCTGGAAAGGAATACCCTTTAATTTGATTTTTTTTGTTGAAATTTCTGCATAAAATTACACTAACTTTGAACATATCAAGTGTCTTATATTAATCGTCTGTATATTACATTACGATTTTAACATGTTACGTTGCTCGCTTTAGAACACCCTTCAATTTTTAGCTGATATATATTTGTTGTTGTAGCGACCAATTTTACATATTCTGTGAAAATTTCAGGTCCGTAGATCCTGTGACATACGGGCAGACAGACAGACAGGCAGACAGGCATACAGACGGAAAACAATCTAACCTACCTAATTGAATGGTAAAATTAATAAATTTGCGGAAATCGACTTGAAAGTTTAAAAACCCTCTGCTACAAAACATTAAAATATGCCGCAGATATTTCAAAAAGCAAGTTACTTTTAAGGTTGTCTTGTCTACTCTGTTGTGGCAGTTCTCGTTGATTTTAGTCTTAAGTTAAAATTTATTCCTTAAACTGCCCGCTTAACCTTTTTAATGTACCGCCCTAATATTAAAATAGTTTTGTGTTGTTGCTGCTGTTAGTTGACTTATTTATTTTTTGTGTGTTTAATACAATAAAATGTTGTGGCACTAAAATTTTGCTTTTATTTACGAGTATCAAGGAAACATAAAGCCAGTGCAGAGCTGAATGCACCAAGTTATCGCCATAATAATAATTGCAATTTAAATAAAACGTTTATGAAAAAATAGTCATTAAAATAGTCGAGCGTTGTTGTAGTTTAAGTTTACTTAAATGCTTTATTCAACATAAAGTAAATATTTAGTTGTTTCTGTGGAAAAACAACAACATCATAAATACTTATTTACGACCTTGATTGTTCTGGCATCTCCGAATGGGGCCGAAATGCCGGGAATAAAAATGAAAAATAAAATAGTTGTGAAAGACGACAATTTCTTTATTATACCAACGTTTTGGATTATATGAGTGTATTTACAAATGTACACAGTTTATGATTTTACAACATTTCCGCCATATAAAAGTTTAAAGCACAGAAGGATGAAGGAGTGAAAAAACCATACTTATCTGCAGTTGTAAATGCATCGTGGGGAAATGACAATTAAGCACTACTGTGCAAGCAATAGTTTACTTAAATTGTCTTCAAGTGGAAAAATAACGGAATTAGTGTTGCATCATCATCATCATCATCAGCAACAACTATCCAAAGCCACAAGTGTAGTGAGTGAGTAACTAAGGCATGTTAGTTTTTTCTTCTTATATCCTTTAATCCCAACCCACAGTGCACGCTTCTGCAACTTCTAAATGAAAAACAAATCGCTAACAACTGGCTGTGAAAAGTAAAGTCGAAAACTCAGTTGTTGTTTCAATTATTTAATAATTTTTCATGTGCGTGCCTTAAAAACTATTTAGTTGGTTGGTTGGTTGGTTGGCTCGCTTGTTACTTTATTTTTACTTGTTTCTTTTTGTTCGCTTTAGTTGGTTTTTCCGTTGGCTTTTGCAGCAGCACAGACAACTTTGTCTATTATCTATTGTCTAGTGTTTAGTTTTTTCTTTTATTTTTTCGTGTTTTTAGTTTGTTTTTCATCTCTAGGGTCTGCAGCTCCCCAAGTCAAACAAGAAGCTGCTAGGGATTTTTTCGTGCATTGAACAGCAGCAAAAAAATGAATCTTGTAAAAAATATTTTTTTCCTTGCAACTATGAAATACACATAATCTTACACAAGTGATTTTAACTTTTTAACATGTTACAAGTACAATGTTTGTTTCTTTTATTTTTAAGCTAAATTTTTTCCACTGTTTTCCTTGTAAGAGATCCTTTTTATACTTTGGAGTATTTTAGGTTAATATAAAGAGGTCTGCAATGAATTAATTTAATTAAGGCGTCAAAATGTTTAGAGACAATCTGGGCTTTTTAAATATAAATACAGAGTATTTAAAAATGGAAAAGTGTTCAGCAGGGATGGGAATGTTTACTCTTTTTTAAATAAAGAATGTTGCTTAAAAATTTAATTAAATACAGTAAAATATTAATATTTTTTTAATTTTAGAGCCTTCGGTTTTGTAGTTGAACAACGCCACCTTTTTTGAACTATAGTTGCTTCACGTTCGAATCAAAAGTTTCAAACCCATTTAATTTACATTGACGCTTTTGACCTGACTTGTGTGCAACAGCTCATTTTGACAGCTGATGGACACACTGTATTTATTATTTACCTGAGATTTATTAAGTTGAGCATATTTGCACTATTAGGTTCAATTGCTCATATAAAAGTTTGATGAGCTTTAGGTCGGTTGTGTGTCCAGAAGGTGGCAACACGGTCGGTTGTTGTTTATTCAAATTATGAATAAAACATCTGAATTTTGTATAAAAATTGTTTTGATAAATTTAAGTACTTCACCAACTACAAACAAATTTTTTCTGGCAACACTTGTATAAAAGTCCGGTCAAAAACGTCAGCTGGGTCCAGCTCGTTCAGTCGTTAATTTTTGACACAAAGCTTTGGTCAAACCCATGTAACTTAAATAGGTTTGATCACATGTTTGTGTCTAAAATGAACGACTGAACGAGTTGAACGCAGCACTGCAGTGTAGATTAAATGGATTTGAAACAACTGTTGATTCGAACGCGAACGAACTAGTTCAAAAATAGCTGTTGGACACAACCCTTTTTAATAACATGGGTTTGATCACTGGTCTGTGTACCAAAAACGAGCTACTGAATGAGTTCGATTCAAGTCTAATCGATATATACTAGACTTGGGTCGAACGCGTTCGCTAGTTCAAATCAATTTAAATTACACAGGTTTGGGTATAAAATGAACTACTGAACGAGTTCGGTACAAGTCTAAAATACACTAGAAGTGTATTGAACTTTTTAGTAGCATGTTTAGAGTTGTGTCCAACAGCTCTTTTTGAACTAGTTTGAGAGCGTTCGAATCAAAAGTTGTTTCAAACCCATCTAATTTACATTCACGTTTTTGGCCAGACTTGTGTCCAGCAGAACGAACTAGTTCAAAAAGAGCTGTTGGACACAACTCTAGTAGCATGTGCTCGTACATGGTACAAACACGGTTAGTACTAACTAAAATCGATTAGCAGTGAAATTGCATTGCATTTTAAATTGAAGTTTGTAGACTTGTATCGAACTGTTTCAGTAGCTTGTTTTTGACACAGACCTATGATCATTGGTTTGTGTCAAAAACGAGCTATTGCATGAGTTCGATACAAGCCTAGAATTTTGCTCATCTGATGCAAAGTAGAGATGCATTTACGACCGGGAACAATTTTAAGGTTACTCTAAAACGAGCTACATACAGGTATGAAATACAAAGTGCAGCATTCGTTCATTTTTGACACAATCCTATTTAAATTACATGGGTCTGATAATAAGTTTATGTCTAGAATTAATTAATGTTCGACCCAAGAGCATGAATGGCTATGAATATATACAAGTATAATAAATATCCGATATGCACTAGAGTATCCAAATTTTTTTTATATATTCATGTACGTTTGTTTCTTAATTTATTCGCACAATTCATTAAAAATCCTACAGCTTAAGCGAAACTTTTTCCATTTAATTGCAGCCAGATGTTGGTGTTTTTAAGCCTTACATTTTAATCAAATAAAGAACTTTTATTTAAATATTGCCTTCAATTGTTAAAAACAAAATTCACTTAACTTGTTACAATAATAAAAATAATAATAAAAGAATTTTTGCTCTAAAATTTTCACTTATCATTGCTACAAACACATATACGAGTACACGCATACACATACACCCCAGTAGCCATACACAACTTGCCCCATGATGCATTCGTATTGAAAATTGAATTCAATTGTTAAACGATTACAGCATAAAGGCTCAAAACCTAAACCCTGTTGCCTGATCCTCCCCCTTTTTATTGTGCAACCGTGAACTTTGCTCCATACATGCAGGGTGTTCACAATTTAACATCAAATAACGTAATAACGGAACAAAGACAATTCAATTCAATCTTTTTTCAGGACATGCATTTGAAATGTTCAACTTGAAATAGTTTTAAATAATAACAAAGCAAAAAAAGAAAGAAAAAATAGGAGAAATAAATCAATAAACTTGCAGTGTGGCGACACTGCACCCAATTTGAACTGCAATACTGCCAAATATGTAAATGAGTTCGTTTTTGCTTTTTTTTTTCTTAAATTCTTTCTCATTTAACTATCTCCCGTTTAGTTTAAGATTAAAGCTAAAGCTTACACATGTTCTGGGGGATTTAAATTTACGGGGCAAGTATGCAGTTGTAGGCTTAAATTTTGTTTGCCAAACATGCAACATTTCATACCGTGCTTATAAATGTTAATGTTGGCTTATAAAAAAAAAGAACAAAACTTTCAAATTAACAAATAAACAGCAAATTAATTAAAATCTTTCAATCTCTGACAGCTCAACTCCCACAAAACGCAGGCCACAATGTTGCAAAAAATAAATAAGTAAATGACAATTTAGCAAATAGTGTATTCTGGTCGTAAAGAGTATTATACTCGTATGTGTAGACATGTATTTTTTTGCAAGCACATATGGTGGAAATAGACTTTTCAATACGCTGCAGTTCAGTGCAGTCTTAGATTAAAGAAAAAAGTTTGAGATGATCATTAGTCTATTACAAAAACGTTGCAGTCCAAGTCAACAACGGCCAACTACGATGAAACGGTCATCTTTACATTAATGTATCAACCACTGCGGCAGTTTATGGTAATAAATGGACTTGGGTCGGACTCATTCAGTTGGTCGTTTTTGACACAAACAAATAGTAAAACTCATTTAAATTACATGGGTTTGATTAAAAGTTTGTGTGAAAAACGACCGACTGAATGAGTTCGACCCAAGTCTGGGCTCGGACTTTCAGCAAATGCATGTTTTTTTTGGTTGATCAAACCCATTTAAGTTACATGGGTTTGATCATTGGTTTATTTCAAAAACGAGCTATTGAACGAGTTCGATCCAAGTCGAATTGAATAATTACACTGTACAAAGGAATGATTTTTTTTTTAAATAACAATGTTCTGCTAACTGATTTTTGTAGAGGGGATTAAACAAATACATACATATATACATGTAAGTTTTCATCTGCAACCCATTTTTAGGGCATATTTAAAGTTGCACCCTTGTGGAGTAAAAAATTTAAAAAATCGTGTGATACTTAGGTTTTTGGTATAAATTACCTTCAAAACATTTATTCAAAACATTACAAGCAACATTTCGTTGGAAGACATTAGCCCTCTAACTCTTCTGGAAATGGGTATTTTTTTGCAGTTTTTTCGAAAAAAGGCAAAAATCACTTTTAAGTGGTAGAAAAAATATGCTGTGAAAATATTTGTCATAAAATTCTACTATAGGTCCCAGAGCACAGAAATACACAAAGAGAGAGAGAGAGAGAGAGAGAGAGAGAGAGAGTTTCAATTAAGACCCTTCAGCATTGTTGCCAAAAAATTATATATGTATGTGCTATAAAAATACCTGTATTCAATATTTCAATATTTATTTTTCTACATTTAAATCTGGCATTATACTTTTCTTCTGTAGAACATTTTAGAAGAATTTTTTGACCGATTTAGCATTCTCTCATCGTCATTTTCTGGCAATACTGGGGCCATCAAACAACCAAAAGTGCCACAAATAGCCCAATTGTGCCACATTTTGCATCACTGTGGACCTTCGCAAACTGGGGTTTGATATGATGCAAGTCATAATACAATAATACAGGCAATCTCGAAGCGCCACCTGATAGATTTTTGATATTAATTTTTACCTAAAACTCACGCTAGATGGCGCTGTCATACAAAATTTGTTATTTCTTGTAGATTGTCATATAAAAAAAATGGTATTTTTACTTTTTTGAGGCAAAAATATAAATTTTTGATGTTGGCTTCATTGTTGAACATATTTCTAATGATATCAAGAAGTAAATTTTGTTATTATCAGTATGTTACTGTTACAAAAATTGTATTTTTATGGAAAGAAAATAGGTTTGCTTTGGGAAAAACTACTTTTTTAATTACACAAAGATATATTTCAAAACTGAGGTATAAATAAAACACTAAATATATTAAATATACTCGTATAAAAGTTTTGCCCCCTTCTTGGTACTAGTTGTAAAAATCGGTCAAATAATTTTGGCTTAGGAAACAAGATATTGCATCTGCTCCCCTATTGCCCTACTTTGAAAAAAAAAAATTATAATTATTTGGCAGATAAAGCGTAATAAACAAACAAAGATACATTTACATTCAGACAGGCAACGGACGGCTAGACTAGATGGCAGTTATAAACCACCACACTTTGCTCGAAGAAGAAACAATTTAAGTTTTGAAAGTCAGCCATACATGCTTACATAATTGCATCCACTAGTACGTATACGCGATATTTTATATCTCATCCGTTCTAGTGGATATGAACCAGGGATGCGAAATCAGATTTAGAAATTGTACTAATTTTCAAGAAAAATTGTACTTTTTTCAGTACGATTGTACCAAATTCTTTAGTTTTAATTTTTTAATACTTCTATTAATTAACTAAAAAGGCACACATAGTATACATGTGTGTAAAAGCTTAACAATTGACAAAAAGGCACTTTGAAGTTCAATGATTATAATATTATTAATTAATACTATTAATTAATATTATTCTTTAATGTCAGAACGTATAAAAAAACTATTAGTTGCTGAGATCTGAATATAAAAGTAACATTTAGGATATACTTTTCCATCCTTCGGAAATATATTTTTCACATTTGCAGATGAATTTGGAATAGATAACATTCCTCCAACATATTTTTGAAATATCGGAAAACATCGCTTCATTTACCTAATTTTTCATTTCTAATACCTTCGGGCAAAAGGTACATACATATCCTGTCGTTTCTTAAGGACTTAATAACTTTTTCATCAACCTGCGCTCGAAACTGGTTACTTAGATATTCTATATTTTTAATGCTATTTGTATTTATATTACATAATAGAAAAAAAAATTCAATAGTGCCAAAAAATCTTAAGCGGTAGAATTTTTGAAATTAGTTTTTTTTTTGCCAAAATCGATCAATTGCGATCGTAAATATTCGATTTTCGTCAAAAAAACGAGGTCCAAAAATGTGTCGGTTAAGCTTTTTTGGTGGTTGTGGCTCGAAATAAATGCAAAATATAATATTAAATACGGTATTTGAATATGTTGCAGTAGTATAGGTTAGATTAGGTTAGCAGGCTGCTGGCAAGGAAAAAGAAAATGAGAGTCCAGCTCACTTGGGTCCATTACAATGATCCCTTTGTGCTACCTGTAAGTTGAAAAGAAAAAGAGAGTGAGATGGGTAGAAGTAGAAGAGAGATAATAGTTAATTTAGAGAAGGTAAGAGTGGGTAAAAAATTGGCAAGGGGGAGCAGCGGTTATACCAGCCACTGTTCCTAATATAAAGGCTCAGCTTTTTGAGGTCGATTTCCGACAACTCTGATAGACTACTTAAGGGTATTCTGCCAAGGAGGTGCAGATGGAGATCCTCCAGAGTAGGACAAAAACAGCGGAGATGCAGGATACTTTCCTCCTCTTCCTCGTCATTGAAACTGTAGCAGTAGTCATTAAACGGGAGACCGATACGCTTACAATGGTTTCTGAAGGCACAGTAGCCGGTCAACGTGGCCACGATGTTCTTCAATTACTTCCTATTGAAGTTCATGAGATTTTTCGTTCTATGGGAGTTTAGGGAGAGGCCAGAGGGTTCTCGCTATTGCACAAGTGGGCTCATTGCGCCATCTGTCTTGAGCTAATTCAAGAAAGGTAACATCGTAACATGCAGTAGTACAACAATATTAATATTTATAAATATTTATTTATATTTAAGTGAAACCATTTTAAATGTTTAGTTGAACTATAGTGAATTTTAATCAGAAATAATTTCTTAGTCGGGCTTAAGTTCGACTAAGAAATTATTGTAGTGCATTCTATTTAAGTTAAGCAGAGAAATAAAAACAAAATGACAATAAATTAAATCACCATAAAAAAGAATATGCAAAAACAAAAATATCCGATTAAGTATTTCCTTGACTTCATTAACATGTAGCAAAAATCTACATGAAAATTGCACCCAAAAATTTTGCCCAAAAAAAGCAAATGAAACCCCAACAGCCAGCACTACTAAAAAACACGATAAAACAAACAGCAACTTCATGTAATAAAAGGAGTTGTTTCATGAATTTGTATGTTTAAAAAAAAAACACTTTAAATGATATTTAACCAAAATGACCCCACCACCAACGCATCATCAACAACATTACTATGGTGATTATTGTCATCATCATCGTCATCGTCATCGTCATGATCATCATCATCATCAACACAACATGAGTATTTTTTTATTGCTACTGGTGGCTGGTTTTCACTATTTTATTGTTGCTGCTTTTATTTTTGTTTTCTTGCATACAACACTACAGAGAGTGTGAGTGGCAAAAATAAAAAAACAAAAATGTTAAACAAAAAATTAAAAATAAAATTGGAACAAGCGTGATTAGCATGAGATATCAGGCACATTAATAAATGACAACTTAAAATAAAATTCATTTATTTTTTATTATTATTATTTGGTGGTAATTCAAACGTACTACCATATGTTTCGTTTATTTTGAAGCCTTTTGTTGTTATTGTAAGAAAACGAAGATATGAAAACATTATCTTAAGAGTTTGTTAAAATTTTTGGCTAAAATTCATGGTATAGTGGTGCAGATGTGTTTAAGTGTTTCGACTTTATATGGTTGTCTCTTAATTGTTGCAGCTTTAACAACAGCAGCAAGTTGTAAAGCTCAACTTCGAACTCTGCCCGTTATTTAAACATTTAAAGACTTGCAAGTTGCGTTTTTTTAGTGAGACCGTAAAGCCACAACCCCGTAAACTATTTAAGTGTTGCGCTAAAAAAATAGAATTTTATTTGTATTACTGTGTCTGTTTAACTATTGAAATCAATACCGTTTTGATTATAATTTAATTATAATAATTATTGGCTTAGGCTTAGTAACGCTTGACATGGGACTTTATACATACTCGTATATATATCTCTCGTTTATTTAAAGAACTTCATAACATAAGAAATCAGGTTTTATCGAAAACGTTTTCAAAGAAAATAAAAATAATTTCAATATCATTAGTTATCAAGGTTGGCAAACGGTATCATAAAAATATTCTTAAAATTAGATACCGCTCTCAGTAACGATACCTTGACCTTCTTTGACTCCGGTTCAGCCCAAGGAACCCACTGGTTTGACTGTTAGTCTCCGGTATATTGTGGTGCTTTCACGTTTCCTCCACGAATATGAAACGGAGCAAAAGATTAATCATTAAAATTTGAAACTACTTGGTCACGTGAGATGTCTATAGCTTTTGCAATCGCTCTTCTATCGGTCAACACTAAATCGTAATGTTTTCTCGTGTAGATACCTCAACTGATCGTGCAGAATATTCGGCATGTTCCGTGTTGTACCACAACAACGAAATGAAGCAAACCACTGTTTTCCATTGAAATTGATGGTGAAAAGTCCCCACAAAATTCACTTTTTTTAATTTCCATGGCTGTGTAACAGAAATTAAATGCCGCAGCTTGTTAAAATGTGAACAAGAGTCAAGCGACAATTGCCTGTTATAGCAGCAGTTTTGTTGCTCCAGTTAAGAGGGGCATAATTAAAAAATTATTGACGTATCTTATACTTACAATGAGGGCAGTATGCTCTAGAATATTGCCGATTACAAATCTGGCATTTCTTGTGTTGTCATTTTGTGGTTCACATGATGTTTTTAATATGGAAAGCAATGCCACACAACGAAAAATATCGGAAATGATAAACTTTGCCGCTAGTACACACTATTGCGATGTGTTAAAATGCCATAGTGTGTACTCGGTATTAGAAGTTGTTAATATGGCTTCCTAAGAGGCCGAAAATATTAAAATTGTTCTTGCCGTTTATGCCGGCGGTTATAAGATGAGCTGAATACAAAAGAAACAAGTCGAAGGAAAATTATCGGCGGCGGCGATTCAGTAGTTTTGAAAACAGCAGCGGCGCATTAAACAAGTTTTCAGCGGCTCATATTTTTAATGAATGCGTTCCATGTGCTTTAACTCAAATTAGGTTGATGATGGTCCCATGGAGGATGGGGACGCTGCATTCGAAATGTATAAGGGCAATGAAGATGATGAAGAAGGAATGGAATACAAAGAATTGGATTTGACTGCACTGTCTCTGGAAGCAAAAGAAGCTGATGGTTGTGGTACCGTTTCTGAAACAAGATTAGCAGAGCAAGCCAATTTAGCTAAAGAAGAAGAAGCGGCAGCTGCCGCCTAAGAAGCTGTCGAAGCCGATAATTTATACGAGTATGCAGCTGTCTCGTGTGCTGCATTCATCAATACAGATTTATTTATGGGAATTGGCCGATGAACTAGATGACCTTGAAGATAAAGATAAAGATGACAATGACGATGATTAAAAATACATTACAGGACTACTACTATTAATGGATCAAATATAATATATGCATGTTTAAAATGAAATTAATTTTGATAAAACGAATAAAATGCAAGAAAAATTTTGATAAAGCATAAAAGTGTTTAAATTTTTTTACAAAGCACTGAGTAGTGTACATACTATCAATTCAATCTAAAAGAAAATGTATGGCTCCTTTCTTTCTTATAATAAAGTCAAATCTAAAAAGAAATAACTTCTTGGAGCTAATAACGCAGAATAATTCATCACATTGTATTTAATCTTTACGAGTTTTGAATAGAAAGAAATATTTCAAATATCGCGTTGTATGTAAATCGGAAACATCAAACTCATTTTATGCAAAAATGTTATGCGATAAAAGAGCGATATGTATTTACTTAAATTTATTCACTCCTTTGTTTCCTTAAAATTGGATTTAGGCTAAATATGAATTACATATATTTACTCCGAAATCTTATGAATTTGGTCGTAATACATCTGGCAGTTATGGTCTCCAGTTATAGAAAATTTGCGCCTGTGTTTGAGCCGACTCCAGCTGATAACATCGGTGGCAGTTTGAGCTGATACAAGCCGATGCAGTTTGCGGCGTAATGAGTGAAAAAATAATCGACGGCAGCACATGCTCGGCTTGTTTCTCTGCTGATTAGACACACAGATACAATTGCAAGGAAATGACAATATTTAATAGCTTTACTTATATAGTATACGCCTTTAGAAAGCCTTAATAATTTTAATAAATAAGGCCTTAAGTACTTAGACCGCTTCTTCGTTTGCTCTTTAGTGAATAATAAAATTACTTACTTGGTTATTTAAGATGTGTGATTATTAGTAGTGCGCCGCAGTCATATCACTAGTTAGTTAGTTTGCACTACTACTGTTGCACCTTAAATCACATTATATGCACTGGCTGCAGTGACCTTATTCTAATATGGCATAAAGTTGTTCAGCAGCAGTTATTTATGTACAATGTGCAATGATGTTTGTTTCTTAAATTTTTTGCAGTCGTTGTAGTGATTTAAAACAAATCATTTCGTTTTTTTTTCTTTCTTTTTGCTTCAAAGTTGGAGGTGGCGATGACGTGTTGCTGATACTGAACAACTAGTTTACACACACAATTTGCTACAAAAATGTAATTTTGTTGTTGTTTTTGTTGTTCTAGTGGCATTTTTTTTAATGCAAGCAAGTACCGCTGTCATCGTAGACTTTGGGCAACTGCTGCGGTAGCAGTGACAAACGTTGGCTGTTCGTATTAAAAACGCAGGCTTGTTAATGTCATTAAAAGTCTCTTGAATTTTATTTACACTGACATCATATTTTTTATTAAAAATGACTTTGTTACAATTTATTTCAATTTTGTTGTTTTTCTTTATGCAAAAAAAAAAAAAGAAAAAGCAGCAAAAATCTATTTAGTTTCGTAATTTTTGTTTTTTTTTTTGCGAATTTTATTATTTGTTTAAACAAATTCATAAACACATGTCGTCATAACACTTTGTGCTGTAATATTAAGTTATGTATATGTAAAGTTTTTATTTTTATAATTTATGAGGGCGTTTTTGGAAAAAAAAGAAGTTCATTAATTTTTTTAGTCTCTTTAAATAAAAGCAAGTTTTTGTTTTGGTTGAAGTTGTAAAACATTTGAAATGCACTAAAATTTAAAAAAATCGCAATAATTTTAATAAAGGGAGAGGGGGGTAAGGGGGACAGATTATTTGTTACTAAAGCATTCCAAAATATTTTTTTTATAAAATAGCATAAAAAATAGAGTTCCCTTTTGTTGCTTTGTTTCAGTTGGAGTTTGGCAACACTTTTTTTCAGCGAGGCGCTCAGCTAATGAAGTTCCTTTATGCATTTGGATCGAGTGTTTTATAATTTATTACATGTATGAACGCATTGGTGACTACATATGTATGTACTATGTTTGTAATAGGGATGCCAATCGGGACTGGTTTTTACAATCCCGGGATTTTTCGGGATCCCGAAATATTTTGAAATTCAGGAATTACTCGGGACTTTGGGTTTTTTGAACATAAAAGGCACATGCTTTTTATAGGTATTTAATAAAAAGAGTTTTACAAACAAAAGTTTTATAATTATTTCGTATTACATAGTCAAAAACTATTTAAAAATTCACAAATAATATTTTTGAAAACCACAAAAGAAAAATAAGCGTACCAGGCTTAGAGACTTTAACAAAACCCAAATTCATATCGAATATAAATTACTTGCTGGGGTTTGTTAAAGTTTCTAAGCTTACTACGCTTATTTTTCTTTTCTGATTTTCAAAACTATTATTATTCGTGAATTCTCAAATAGTTTTTGAAAGTCTTTGCATAAGATAAGAAGTTTGTGACTGTTCAAAATATGTGGTTGAAGTCTACTAATGATTTGGCAAAGGATCAATGAAATACATACATAGACTATGCTCAACCACCGGCAAATAATTTTCAATTATAAAAGATCATTATTGTCACGGTTAATATCTTCACATGAAGGTCATGATGAATTTATTAAAAAAAAAACAAAAAAAAAACTAATAAACCATTTTGGGATTAACTGAATTCCGAAAATCCCGGGATAAAAAAATTTAAGTCCCGGGATGCGAGATTCGCTGAATTCCAAATATCCCGGGATTTTCGGGATCGGGATTTCGGGATTGGCATCCCTAGTTTGTAATTATATAAATAATGGAAATGTCATAGTTTCACAACATTTAGCAAAATATTTCTATCTTACACTACGTTCACATTTCGGTTTTCAAACACGTTTAGGAAAAATTATTTAAAAGTTAATCAAAGTTGTTCACATTAAGTTATCATTTTGACGGTTCTCAAAATTATTATAAATGGAAAGAGACGCTTTAATAAAATTATATTAATATTTCAGTACTGATATGAGAATACATAAATTTTTTTAAGCAAATGTCTATGTTTTTTACGGTCGATACTACATCTACATACAAATATATACGTATGTATGTATTTTTAGGGTTCCGTACACCAAAGGTGAAAAGGAACCCTATTGTTTTCACTACGATATCCGGCTGTCCCTCTGTCCGTCTGTGTGCCTGTTCGTCACAGGCTGCTTCTCGAGAACCTTATGAACCACGAACCTGAAATTTTTACAGAATGTGTAAAACTTTGGCCACTACAACAACAAATATATGACAGTTAAAAAATTAAGGGGTGTTCTAAACCGAGCAACGGAAAATGTTGAAATCCTAATGCAATATACTGACGATTATATAAAGACACTTAAAATTTTCAATTGCATCAATTAACACTAAAATTTAAAAAAACCAAAATGAAAGGGTATTTTATCAGTTAGTGTAGCTTTGACTATGCAATTTGTACAACTTGCTGTATCGTGGAAAGCGTAAGAGGCAAACTCCTGCAGTTAACAAATTAAAAAAATCTCCAAAACGAAAAAAATTGCCAAAATCACAAAAAAAACTCCAAAGACCGCAAAAATCGTTAAAAAATGCGCCAGAACTAAGAAAAGGTGCCCAAAAAATATCGCTAAAATGAAAAACAAGCGCCAAAGCTTAAGGAAATTATTAAAATTATAATAATCATAAAAAACTAAAAAAATAGCCAAAAATTAAAAAAACACTTAAACTAAAAAAAAACGCCACAAACCGAAAAAATTCCATAAGGAGATAATACATCAAAACTAAGAAAAAGCGCCAAAGCTAAAAAAAAAGTTTACCGTGCTCTTAAAGTATTTAAAGATTGTGTACGAGTGATTTGGGCATGAGACGGGTCTCCGCGAAATTCGTACCAAGATTTCTCAATTTCTTGCTCACACATCGTTGCTTGTACGCGACTTTTTGGCCACAAAGAACACACTAATGATGCCGTAGCCACCGTATTTCTCAGATCTGGCCCCCTGTGAATTTTTTTGTTCCCGAAACTAAAGAGGCCCATGAAAGGACGACACTACGCTACGATTGATGAGGTAAATACGGCTTTGAAGGAGGAACTGAACAAGATAAAAAAATGATTTTTTGAAGTGCTTCGAAGATTGGAAAAAACGTTGGCATAAGTATGTACATTATATCTTAGAGGGATTACTTTGAAGGGGACAAAATAGATATTCATGAATAAATAAATAATTTTTGAAAAAACACAAAATTCGCGATACTTTTTGAACACACCTCGTACACCAACTAAGATATTCGATTATATAGGCTAAAGCTCGTATAGTATTATATATAAAGTGTCCGTACGGAAAGAAACCTTCGTGTGCGAGTCAAAGTCGCACTTTACTGAATTAATATCCGTTATCGAGGTTACATCACAATCTGTGTGCAATATGTTCAAGCAATTCTAAGTAATTAATGAAATGATTACCAGTTAATCACAATTAAAGTGATTTACAAGGCAAATGGTGACAGGTTATTATTGAATTGTTGATGTTTAAGTTGCGAATTCATAAAAAATCAATAAATAAAGACATTGCGAGGATTTTAAGACCCAAAAATAAATATTTTGTAAAAGATTTTGAGAAAAAGTAATTTTAATATTAAAATAGAAAGTCTCTAACTCATTATATTTTTGAAGTAAAAATTTTTGCATTTTTGAATACATTAGATGTTCCTCTACCAAAATATATAAAAACTCTATTTCAAAAAAATAAAAAAATAATGAGATAGGGCCTTCCTACATTAAGGTAACGATATGCACATATCGACCTAACTCACAGTTTTTTGAAAAATGAGTTAAGTCCTTTACTAGACTTTATAAGTCATAATACACCTTGTCTACAATTTTCATGCCTGTAAGCATTACTGTTGTGCCTATATAAGTAAAAAGATTTCAGACGCAGCCTTAAGAATGAATGTATAAAACAACCATAAAAGCTGCTCTCCTGTTATATTGTTAAAATGTTAGTTAGGTCAGTTAGTTAAATCAGCGACGATATATGCACACAAAACAAAAATACTTCTTTATGACGAACACTTACACCTGCACGAAATCGAGCAGCTTTCAGTGAAAATCTTAATCAAAATCTGTACCATTTACAACAAGGTTATTTTTTATCCAATACAAGAACCATTGAAGAAATTTTTCCGAAACTAAATCTAAACAATTCCCATAAAGGTAATTCACACACCTTTTTGGGCATACCGGTTTAGTTTTTAGTACAATTTTGAAACAAACCATAGTTGATCATCACTAAATTCTAGTAAATTTTCAGTAGATTTCGACAAAATCTAGCGACAAAGTAGATTTTGTTTAAGCACAGGGCAGTTTTACCCTGAGATCCAAAGGCTGTAGAAAAATTCTGTTACCTCGCAGTTATTGAATTTTATAAAAAAAATTTTGTGTGAAAAATTACCTGTTGGGTGCTCCTTTTTCTTCTTAATCACTAAAAATTTTATTTGTGTTTCACTAAACATTATCCATAAATCTAAGTTGTAAATAGTTGTCTGGTAAATTAATTTCATGACCCGAAGCTTGCGATTAGATAGCCAGCTTTTATTTTTTGTTTGCTTATTTTTGGTTTTTATCGTTACATGTTATACGAGTAAACCAAAGGAAGGAATGTATGTTTGCACTTACCTATAAAGAAAGAAAGAAAAGTAAACATTAATTTAATAAATGCTATTGGAATAAATAATTAAAAATATGTTATAGAAATATGTACTGTTTGTGATTGTTTTTATCAGACAAATGCAACTAATTTTTGTAAAAGCTTTTTGTTCGGCCGCAATTTTATTTTATATTTACAAAAATTTAGTAAATAGAGTTTCGTAATGTTTGTATTTGTATTTATTTGTAAAATTGTTTTTGTTATTTTTTTCCTCGTCAGCCTTGTTCTTAGAAAGGGAAGATTATTTGAGTACTTTGAAACGCCCAGCCAGGAGAGGTTAGGAGAGCTTTTATTTCTACGAGTTTCTATGAAGGTTTGAACTTGACTACAAACGTTTTCTTATAAAACCAAAGCATCAAATACAGTCACAATTCCAAATTTAGCAAACTTCTTTTTTTGTATTTACTATCTGAAACGTAGGAAATGGCCCCTTTGCTGCAAGAGTTATGCATGCAGCAAGCAAAAGCAAAAGTCATTGAATATACAGAGTGTCCGCCGGGAAGGTATACTACTTTGTTTGTTTATAATTTTTGATCAAATGAAAGGGTATCGATAAATGTTTTATTTAATGTCGGCAATTATGTATAGAATACAATATCAGATAAATGTCCGCCTCTGTTAGCCTCATAAGTGCGAGCCCTTTTGAGCACATTTTTCAATACATTCTCACATATTTCACGCGGTATTTCATTAATTTCATCACGATTATTTTGTTTGAGTTGCTCAAGCGTTTCTGGTTTGTTTGCATAAGCCTTGCTAGTGAGATATCCCCACAAAAAGAAGTTCGGAGCAGTCAAATCAGGCGACCGTGGAGGCCAATCAACATCACCATTTCTTGAAATAACTTGTTGTGGAAAGAAGTCTCGCAGTAATACCATTGTAATCCTGACTGTATGCGATGCGGCACCGTATTGTTGATACCACATGTTAAATTTGCCACGTGTCTACTTTACGACTGCGAAATATGAACTGTCAAGGCTAATGTTTACCAAAATGGCGGCAGAATAAAGTAGTATACCTCCCCGGCGGACACTCTGTATTATAAATTATCAATTCAGGCAGTGTTGCCCGTATTACTGAGATTTGAGATTTGGGAGACAAATGAACGAAGAACAAAATGAACTAAAATCGAAATGAACGACCTAGTTCATGTAATTGTTCAGATCAATCTGAACTAAGGCGGCTTAATCAGGTACCACCAGTTTTACAAAAAAATTGTAAAAGCAAACAATGCACTGCAGTGTGTAGTGTCAAAATGTGTTACATACTTCTTTTTCACACTGAAACACGCTTTATGCAGCTTGTAGACACAATTTGGCATTTCCCTGTCATGTAAATATTAACCAGCTGGACTTGTGGTGGTGGCAAAATGAACTACGATTATTTTGTCGTTTGCACAGCTTCAATCGTTTTATGGATATTAAGATTTTTTTTTTTGGAATTGTCACTGTTCTAAGATTAGTGATACACATTATTTTGTTGCAAATTTAGCTAAAATTCCTTTAAATTTTCAAATAGAATAGGGCTGATTAAGTTTTCGCTTAAACTGATAATTCTTAATTATTGCGGTCAATTTATTTAAATTTTAAATTTATTGATTTGGAAGTGTGTGTGTGTGTGGGTGTGTGTGACATTTTCTGTTTAATTTTTTTGATTGCTTAAATATATACATACAAGAGTATTTATTTATTATGATGATTTTATTACTGTTTCACATTAAATATTTGTTTGTCTATTTGTTTAATGTTTTTTTAATGCAGCAAAAGTAATTCAATGAACAATGAATATATAATGTTACATAAGAACTGTTAATTTTATTACTCCACACATACGAGGGTTAGTTTTAAAATTGAGAGCTTAGTAGAGAGCAGAAATATTAAGTGCCCTTGAGATAATCAAATCAACTCTCATCAATCACATACATACATATGTATGTATGTAGCTGTGAGCGTGGTGGCTGCTCGCCCGCGTCGTTGGCTATAGTTGAGAAGTGAGAACTTTTTTTATTTCTTATTTGACAGCTGATGCCAAATTGAACTGAAATGTTACCGAATTGCGTATCGATTTGTATAATCAGTCCTTAAGTTTTTGTTTTTTTTTGGAAAAGTTTTAAGCTTCCTAAGGGGAATTTCACTCGGCATCTCTTAAAAACCTCAACTGTAGATAATAACCCTCGCACATAATAAGTGTTCATTCATTATTGTTTATTCAAATATATTTAATGTTCTTTTATTGCTCTATTTTTAATGCCTTTTGGAATTAATGCAAATGCAATTATGCTGTAAATTTGATTTGAGTTTTTAAACATTCGCATTTGTTTGTTTAAGCTCTGGTATTCTTCTTCAGTCGACAAAAGTAAATTATTTTTATATAAATATAGTATATTTTTTTTGCTTTGTTATAAATATTTACATAATTCTATACATAATTTTTTTGAAATTTCATTATAATTATTTACATACAAAAAGGAAATAATGAATCACTACCACAGATTTATAAATATTTAATAATATTAAGTTTATTTGTTGTTGGTTTTTGCTTTTAATAGTTAATAAATTATTTACATATTCAAAATGTTTGCAATCGTGTATTGGTTTGTTTGTTTGCTGGTTTGTTTTTTGTACGTTTGATTTTTTGCTTTTTTAAGTTATGTATGAAATTTTATGGTTTAATATTTAATAATTGTAATTTGTGAGCATTATGATGTAAAGGGTGGCCCGATTTCTTAAGTATTTAAAAAACAAAAACACACAATCCAGTTTCTCAGCTGCTAGATCAAGGTTAGTTGTAACACCGCAAGTGATTTCTCCGCAGCATGTTTTTTTAAGTGAAAGCGTTTTATAAATCACGGTTTATTTTTAAACAGCGATTGTGTTACAATTTCGAATTATTTAAATTTAAAATCGAACCAAGATTTATTTAACCAAGTGGCGGCAGCAGGAGAACAACAAATACAACAATGCATAAACAATATGCATTCTTGTAAAGAAAGCAAGCACAGCCAATAGCTTTTCTAACTTATAATAAATTTATTTTGTTCTGTTTATTAAGGAACCTGGATTTAATTGTTTCTTATATAACAGACACAAACTTGCAAAACGAAATATTTGGCCAATTCACAACGTGTTTTATTATATCATATCGTCATAATTTTCTAAATTATTTCAATATAATTTTATTGCTTTCAGAGAGAATTGGCCAATTTTATTAGTCATAGATTTTGTGAGTTAATTCTGTACACTCCGCTTCTTAACTAGAAGGATATTCAGTTGACTCCGGTGAGAATTTGAAGAAGTTGCAGCATTGAGTTTGTGCCATTTATAGCATACTACCGCGTCATTTGTGCTCAGACATAAATCATTATTTTTTGCGGAAAAAGCCCATCACTCAAACCAAAGCTAAGCTAAGCTTGATAAATACTACAGTGACTCTTCACCATCAATTTCGGTGGTAAAAAAAAAAATGGTTTAGTGAATTTCGTTGTGGCCATAAAAGCAGGGACGAAGCTGAAAGTTACTGACTTCCACTTGAGGTTCCTACACCCGAAAGTGGGAGAGATTGTGGATGCAGTAGTCGTTTCATATGGTTCAGCGATTTCAATTTTTCTGCAAGTTGGATGCCACGGTTGCTTGCAATCACAAACGCAAACGTGTGATAATATCGCAAGCATGTTTGGCGTTGCTTAATTGCAATATGGAAATGTTTTCGAGCCGTTTCCTTAAGGTGAACGAAACGTTGATATACCATAAGCTACCAGATACCAAACAGCAGTCAAAACAGTAAACTTCTTGGTGTGAATCGGCGCTAAGGAAGGATAAGTTGGTTTTGTCAGCCAATAAAGGCAAGGCGATCGTTTTTTGGGATGATCGTCAAAGTAATCATAAAATGCTTGTAATAAACTATATATATACATATACGATAATGGAAAAAGAAAATTATATTTTTCTCTCAAAAGTATAATAAAGATAAAACAACAAAACTTCAAGCAATTTGTAAATTTAAATACATATTTATATACATAAATATTTCTATACAAATAAAAAGTGTGAATTGTGTCTAAAAATGCAAAAAGAAGCTCAAGAAATCAAATTACTCAGATTATTCGAAAAAGTTGTTGTTTACAAAATGCACAATTGCACAGCTTAAGTTTACTTGTCATAATTGTTGGGCAAAATTAACAGGTTTGTGTAAATAAATTTCCATAAAATTGTTGACATTTTATTTACGAGAATATAAAAATGCACAATGGCAAGTTTGTGAGGCTTTCGAACGTTTTCATGAAGATCCATAATGTGAATAGCAATATGACGATTAATTCTGCATCGTTAACTCAAAAAGTCCATTTTTTGAGTTATGACGTTGTTCGAGTAAATGAGCGATATGTTAATTTTAATAAAAACCGGAAAACCTTACCAGCTGTCTTGTGAACTAATTCTAATAGGTAAAAGTTATACTTATGTCGTGCTAATATATTTTCTATTATAATGAGGAAATCAAACAGCAAACGCTTGCGAAGTGCTTTTTTCAACACGATGGTATTTCTTTTCAATTTTAATTTTTTTTGTGGCTGCGTACATTTAAATGGAAGTGCCTTTATTTATTTTTTATTGATCTCATTGCAAAAAAATAAAACAAAACGTAAGCAAACGTTTCCTTCTATTTATTTCCGCATTCTGGTAGGACTGTTTGCTAAAGTTGTGCGGTTACAGTAATTGATTAATTTTAGGCTGCTTGTAATAAACTATATGTATAAAGATGATTTACACTATGCTGGTCGAATAATAAATATTACAAGTGATAATATTGAAAGAGTGCTTGCAGAACCTTTTCCTTTTAACCTTGATTGGGCAGATTTGCTCTTGTAGCCTCATAATGGTGCTACTCTGTGCAGGAACTCAATGACTACAGAAAACATTTGCCGGCATTTATTTTTACATTTATTGATTAGCATTGAATCCATAAATTATGTGGCTTAACATCTTAAGTTTCTTTAAATAGGGTTCTTCAAGCTTAAAGAACAGGAAGAGCAAATTTTACCAAAAGGAAACGTATTTACTCGTATATGCTACAAAGATGAACTATTTCATACATAACATTGTATGATGTTAAAATATATTGAAAAAGAAATGCTATTTTTTACCCAATTCAAATCCTTTGTAAATTTTGGCACATCCTTTATTTAATGCAATAATTAAGTTGATTTCATATATTTGTATTATGGAGTATTAAAGTTCAACTTTCACCTGCAATAAATTTGCATCACATTCATTAAAATCGTTGGGAAGTGGATTTAAATACCAATAACGCATGAGTTAACAGCTTAATAAAAGACTTATAGAGTTGAAATTAAATTAACGACGAAAATAACTTTGAAGTTGAACCTTCTGAAAATAAATTTAATTTAGCAGAGATGTAATTTTTAAGAGCAGATAAAATAGCGATTTGTAGAAAGAGGCAGAGATGTGTGTATGTGCTTCGTTTCTGTAACGAATATGAGAAGTTTTCGCGTCGAAAGATTTGTTCACACTTTGTGAAACACAGGATGAAAAGGAAAAGAACTCTATTTGTTTATATTTTTTGTAAGTTTATCTAAGCTTTTTTTTATGAATAACCCTGTGTAAAATAGGACAACCAATATGATGATTTAATTTTTCTCGATGCGAGAACTTCTCACAAGTTGCAGAAACGGGGCACTGGATAGATACTTTATTCCAATTAATTCCATTTTTTTCCTTTAGGCTTCCGATCTCTTATTATTTTTTAATATGAGTTACCACTCAGCTGGAAAAGTAGGCATTAATTACATAAATCATGGGAGAAATAAT
This sequence comes from Nowickia ferox, assembly GCA_936439885.1. Taxonomy (NCBI): domain Eukaryota; kingdom Metazoa; phylum Arthropoda; class Insecta; order Diptera; family Tachinidae; genus Nowickia; species Nowickia ferox. Next base: position 118,810,799 of record OW387023.1, on the reverse strand, counting down.
GTATTATTTTCCAAAGCAAGACAATGCATTCCCTAAGAAACGAGAGGGTAATTTGATCAAATACAATAATTACACATTGATTATCACGTGCATTACCACATCTGCAGAAGAAGAATGTATAGTTTTTGCTTGTGACGAGTGTTATGAATTACAGAATTCATTCCTCGCACGTATTAAAACAATTCACTACTTGCCTTGGACATGTTCTGGAATTCTTTTACTATTCATAACCTTTTCCCACTGGGTAGTTTAAAAATACTATGAATGCATTAAACACATTCAGGACAGCAGGCTGCCGACTACAATCTCTCAATATATAGTAGAACACATGTGCGCATATGAAAATGGTTATTTTCACGACAATACGGCTACACCACTACAAAACCGATGTTGTAGCTGTCGTCAAATTAGTTTCATTTCAATTTTTGTTGGCAACAATCTGCAATTCTAGTGTTGCCAATATAAAAGAAAATATAAAGTCAATGATAGCTTGAGATTAGGATGCACCATCCTACACAACCATAAGAGTTTTGGGAAAATACAACACTGGTACGATAGAGTTTATTGATATTTTCAAAAGACCATAAGAACTCGTTAGATCCGTGTTGTATTTTTTCAAAACTCGTACGATTGTGTAGGAGAGTGAATCCTAACCTTTAAAATTATTCGATATTATTGAACAGAAAGAATACGAGTATAAGTATATTTTAAATAAGTGATTTTATAATTTAATAAATTTATTATTTGACATGTTGTCATAAGTTTACTTTAATTTGGTTGAAGTCTACTGATGATTTGTCAAAGAACCAATGAAATATGTAGACAATGCTTAACCACCAGCAAATAAATTTCAATTAGGCGATTTTATTGTTATGAATGTGAAATATTTGAAAGTGGCACGCACTTTTGAAATAGTTACTTATACTTGACTATCAGCTGATTATGATACACGGCGACAATTGTTGCTAGCGGCATTTGTAGTAGTGTAGTCGTGTAGCCTGATGTGGTGTAACTGATTAATGCATTGAATGAAACTTCTGAGTAGTTGCTGGTTGCAACTTGCTGGTTTATAATGGCGACTTACTGCTACTGTATTATTATTTTTTATTGCCACTTTTCCAATTCATTGACTTCTATTACTATAATTATTAAGAAATTTATACAAACTTCTGGAACATACATTAGGGTTTGCATTTCTATGCAACTGCAGAGACTCACATCTTAAATACAATTATATTAACAAGCATTTAATAAATCAATCTCGGCTTTAAACAAAAAAAAAAAAAAAAAATAAATAAAATTCTATAGCACACTCCAACTTATATTTGTTTGCATCTTCCATTTCAATCACAAAAGGCCTGATGATGTTCGTTCATTCTCCCAAAACAATGATTATTAAAATAATGATGCTAATGATTCGTTGCTACATTTGTTCCAGACAATATGAGTGACGCTGCTGCTGACTACTCGGCCATACTTATGCTGTCATCCTGCCCATGTGTCAGTCCGTGTGGTGTGTTGGTAGTGGGTACACGAGTGAAAACCAGCAAACATTAATTTTACTTGAATACTATGCTGCCGTTTTTGTTCGTTTTGTTGCAAACAAAATTTTTAGACATCTATTATTCAAGTGTCAATCTTCATTAGATTGGTAGTAAAATTGTTCAACTAATTGGCCAATATCAATGGCAGTAAACCTTAAAGGTTTTCAATTTTAAATTTAAATTTTTTTTATTTTCTTTAACTTGCAACGAAAGAGATCTGGTGGAAAGTTTTGTTGCAGTTTTCCGATACTGAACTGACTTGGCACATTTTATATATTCTTTAAAAAAATATTAGAAAAATTATTAGAAAATCCTTTGCAAAGTGTTTCAGGCAGCAAGGCAGAAATCGCTTTAGAAGTTAAAAAGATGTTGCATGCCACGCGTTTAAAACATCGCCATTAACATTGTCATCATTACTCGTATTTTGATTTGCAGTTTATAGAGCAGAAATTATTGGGTGTGGGCGAAAAGCTTCTCAGAGTTGAATATAAAATAAAATATGAAAAGTTTTACTTAATTTACTTGGCGCCCAATATTTTATAGTGGCAAGAGAAAGAGAAGACTCCCCTGAGCAGAATTAACCTGGGATTGGTTGGACTGAGTGAGACCTTTCAAACGTAAAAACCAATTTTTTCCATGTTTACAAATTAAATTTAAAGTCAGTTAAATTTGATGGCTCCAAAAAATGTGATAAGCAACGTGGAGCTTTAAAACTTAAAACACGTGTTTTGTATGGTTGCCACTCCTCAGCAAAGTAATTGTTTGGCATTTACTGCCGAAATCTATATTTCAAATCGGCTACTTTTGGAGTCGCATGTTTAAGCTACGATGTCCGTCCGTCTGTCTGTCTGTATCTTTGTCACCGTAAGAACTACAGACTTGAAATTTTCACAGAATATGTAAAACTGTGGCCGCAGAAATTTATGAAATTTAAAAATTATAGGATGCTCTAAAGCGAGCAAGGAAGCATGTGGAAATTCTAATGTAATATACAGAAAATTATATACAGACACTAGAAACTTTAAGAATTATTGTGTTTTATGCAGGCTACACCACTTAACACTGAAATTTAAAAAATAAAAATTAAACGGTACTCTATCAGTTGGTTTAATTTTGACTTCGAAGATCTTACAACTTGTTTCATCTTGGAAGCGAAATGTTGAAATTTTCAAAAGCGCCCAAACTAAAAAATCTTAAAATAAAAAATGCCAAAAACAAAAATTGGCAAAACGAAAAAAGCGCTTAAATGAAAAATACCACCAAAAATAAAATAAATCGCTAAAATGCAAAAAATTCAGCAAAGTAATAAGATCGCTAAAAACGAAAAAAAGTTTCAAAAACGGAAAAAATTGCCAAACCAAAAAAAAATCGATAAAAAGCAAAACCAAAAAATCGCTAATACGAAAGAAAGCATCAAACAAAAAAAAAAATCGCTAAAACTAAAAAAACAGTCGAAAAAATTACCAAAAATTTAAAAAAATCGAAAATTCAAAAAATGCCGAAACGAAAAATCATTAAAACGAAAAAATACGCTTAAATAAAATATACCACAAAAAATAAAATAAATCGCTAAGATGTAAAAAAATCACCATAAGTAAAAAGATCGCAAAAAAAAAACTAAAAAATCACTTAAAACGAAAAAAATCGCTCAACCAAAAAAAACCCCCTAAGAACAAAAAACCAGAACCAAAAAAAGTCCTAGTTTACACTATGCAAGTCTTATTGCTAAGCTCATTAAATTGTTAGGAGAGAGAGACGAGGGGAAAAGAAACGTTTCTGTAACCCTCGTCTCTCTCTCCCTCAAACTAATCAGCTCAACAAAAAGACTTGCACAGTGTAAACTGGGACAAAGCACCAAACTAACAAAATCGCGAAAACTAAAAAACAGTCGAAAAACATCACCAAAAATTCAAAAAAATCTCATAATTGAAAAAATCCGAAATGAAAAATCACCAAAACGAAAAAAACGCTTAAATAAAAAATACCACCAAAAGTTAAAGGACCGCCACAAATTAAAAAAATCGTCAAAAACGGAAAATATCGCTAAAAATAAAATAAAAACCGAAATAAAATCGGCAAGACGAAAAAAAGCGCTTAACTAAAAAAATCGTTAAAACTAAAAAACAATCGAAAAGAAAATCACCAAAAATTTTAAAAATCGCCAAAACCAAAACACACCAAAACGAAGAAAAATTCACCAAAAACCGAAAAATGAAAAACGAGCCCAACTAGCGGAATACTCCAGTTACCGTAAATTACTTCTATCGGAATAAAATTTTAAAAAATGTACTTCTATAAATTTTCTCTTGCCTAATAATAGCTGCTGTCAAGTAACTATTTTAAAAATTAATCTGCAGTATAACCTTTTTTTTTACTCAACCAACGAAACTAAACAAGCAAAACCAAACAGCCAACCGACCATCTAAATCAACCATTCATTCTTCTTTTTTTTCGTCTTGTGTGTATGTCTTGTCTTGAGTTGTGCAGTGTTTTGTGCTGTAATTTCTTTCAATCTCAAATTATTTTTGTATTTTATTTGTGCTTCATTCATTTTACCATCCATCCATCCATCCATCTGGATTCCAGACCATCTTGCAAAACTTATCAATGACCGTGGGGACGATGATTGCGCTGGTGGTAAAATCTGCAAGGACGAAGGCGTCTTTTATTTTTAACGTTTATATTGCAACTTAAGATTATGGTTTGTTGTGCTACCGTTCGTTCGCTGTAACATGGAAAAAGTCAATATTTAAGTTCTAATTTTTTTTGCTCAATTTTCTTTTTTCTTCAACTTTTCTCTTTGATCAAAAGCTGGCAGCACTTTGAGCTACTTGGCAGCAGGCTCAGCTCATTGCTGGCCTGGCATTGTCTGTTAATTCGTTTTGGATTTTGTTGTATGTTGAACTACTTTACATTATTTTCATTGATTTTTGTTATTGTTGTGGCTATTGTTGCTCTTGCATACACAGTAATATTGAATTTGTAGTTTAAAAAATTATCTCTTTGCTGCAATTCCGTTTTGGGATTAAACTTTGTAGTTGTTTAATAATTCCTTCTTTTGTTGCTTGGGCATGTGACTGGGGGTTATTATTTTTAAACTGTTTAAATAGTTGCAAATAGCATTTGTAACAACTATAAAGACTGCATTCAACTGCATTCAGAAAAAAGCCAAAAAGGAAACTGAATACACAATTGAATATACTATTCAATTATACTAAAGTTTTAATAGTCAAAATATCTTTGCATTAGTCTGAGGGATTTTATTTTACAAAGAATCTGGCAAATTTAAGGGCATTTTGCGGCTTTCATTTGCAACGAAAGAGAAAGCAATCAATTTTTCCTTGCTACTGCATATTGTGAGTTATCATTGAATTAAATGGTAATAAGTAAGTAAGCAGGGCATACTGAATGCTGCGTGCGAGAAGACGGAAGTAAGAAGTGAAATTCAAAAAACTGTCATTACTTTTAAAACTTGAGGAAAGTCGAATAAGTTATTTAAACACAAAATTGATGGTTAGCACAAATATTTGGGTTATAATCGTATAAAACAAATTATAAAATGCAAGCAAATTTATCAAAATTGGCAAGAATGTAATGCGAATCATCGGTATGGTTTCCGAATGAAATATAATCGTATTGAAGATGTGCATTCATTGATTTGTGGAAGTCGTAGGGTATATGTCGCTTATCATCATTCAGCCCTAATCCACAGTCATAGCGAGTAATTATTTATTTTTTAACATAAGAAATAACGTCGGCAATATAACGTCACAAAAATCTCGATTGACATACACGTACAATGTTAAAACACAATAATTAAGTCTCAAGGCAACTTTCGATCTTCGACTGTAGTCGAAAGTACTGATTGAATGAATTTGCATTTCGCATTATGACGAGCTGAATGTAAATATCACTCAAAGTGCTTTTTAAAATTTGCAACAACTTTACCTAAAAATAAAAAACAAAGGTTTAAAATAATTTTTTATACTAAAATACTTCATCGAATGCTAAACACTGTTGGATAGAAAATTCTTTGCTAAACTAAATTTTTGATGCTCATAGTATGAATTTAATATTCGATTTTCGATGTTCGATACCCAGCGAAGATCGAAAATCGAATGCAACTCATAATAAGGCCTTAGAAGTTTAGTTGAACACAATTAGAAAATACATGAAATACCGAAGTTTATTTATTTGACATAAAGTCTTTATTTATTTAATTTGAAAATTTGGGTTGTTTTTATGGTTAAGCAATTGTCTATATGCATTTCGTTCCAGCTTTTGGAACTCATCAGTTTGTTTTGAGTTCCAAAAGCCGGAACGAAATGCATATAGATAATTGCTTAACAAAAAAAAACAAGCAAAATTTTCAAAATAAAATTAGAAAATAATAAATTTAGAGACGATATCCAACAAAATGCCTTTATATATATATATTTTTTTTAACACAAACACAACCCGCGAAGCTACAGGGTGTTTTTTAGAGGTATAGAACTTCGAATTGAAATAAAACACAAGAAAATCGTTTTAATGTCCATCAATTTGGCTTTATTGGAAGGATAATTTTATGCCATTAACGTTTAAATATGATTTCGGGCATGTGGCCGCCGCGGCTGGCTCGAATAAAGCCAATTCTACAGGTCCAATTTTCAACCACTTTTTCGAGCATATGGGGCCGTATGTTGGCAATAAGGCCACGAATGTTGGCTTCCAAGTCCCCTAACGTTTCTGGTTTGTTGGCGTAAACGAGCGACTTCACATATCCCCAAAGAAAATAATCCAATGGTGTCAAATCACACGATCTTGGTGGCCAATTGACAGGTCCATTCCGCGAAATTATGCGCTCATCGAATGTTTCCTTCAATAAATCGATTGTGACGTGCGCTGTGTGGCATGTAGCGCCGTCTTGTTGGAACCACAACTCATCCACATTCATGCCATCCAATTCGGGAACAAAATAGACGGTTATCATGGCTCTATACCGGTCTCCATTAACGGTAACTGACTCTCCAGCATTATTTCGGAAGAAGTATGGCCCAATGACTCCACCAGCCCATAGAGCACACCAAACAGTCAGTTTTTGTGGATGTAATGGCGTCTCAAGGGTCTCATGTGGATTCTCTTCACTCCAAATGCGGCAATTTTGCTTGTTGACGTAGCCATTCAACCAAAAATGAGCCTCATCACTGAACAAAATTTTGCGATGAAAATCAGCATCGAGATCAATCTCATTTTCGGCCCATACACCAAAATCATGACGCATTGCATGGTCTCGCGGCTTTAATTCTTGCACAAGCTGGATCTTGTAAGGTCGCAAGCCAAGATCTTTGCGCAAAAACTTCCATAAAGTTGATGGACAAAGCTCCAATTGCTGTGCACGGTGGCGAATCGATTCATTCGGGTCCTCTTCAACACTTTGCTCTACAGCGGCAATTGTTTCTTCGGTGCGCACTGTTCGACGTCTCTGCGGATGCGTATTATCACATAGAGTAAACGTAGTGCGAAAACGATCCATGGTTAACCGAATTAATTGCTCTGATGGACGATTATGTCGACCATAAAATGGACGGAGCTTGCGGTAAACTTCGCGAACTGAACCATTATTTTCGAAATAAATTTGCACGATTTGCAAGCGTTGTTCTTTTGTCAACCTGTTCATGATGAAATGGCAAACCAAACTAAATATTAATCACTTGACAGCTGACAAAATGGCCGCCAGTTAAAAAAGTGATGCCAACTTAAAGTTCTATACCCCAATAAAAAACACCCAATATTAGCTTGTCTACAGAAAACACACAGGGTCTATTGATGATAATTTTGGCTGCAAAAGAATAAAAAAAAATTTTAGCGATTAATATTGTTACGTTTTCTACCTTTTCAAGAAATTATTCTTCTAGTTTCGTATATCAGAACAATTTGTTTACTCTACACTGATATTAAGAGCTTTTGAGCACTCAATGTTAAATTAATCACCAATGGAATACCACGATGTTAGCTTCGCTGTTCTTTATGCAAGACCATCTGCTTAGCAGATGCTTCGCTAATTTTTATTTAAAAGAAAGAATCAAGAAAATCTTTTTTAGAATTTTTACCATTTCAATATAAACTTATAATGATGTTTTCATTAAATCTTGTAACAATTATTTCTATTGATAACCTCGATCATCTTTGTAGAAGCATTACAGTTGTTGTTGTTTGTGCCTGGCGTATGGTATAAAATAAAAGTTGTTGTCATGCTTTGTACGAGTATGTCTACTTCAACATTGTCTTGTATATTTGACTGTTTGTATGTTTGTATTAGGTCAGTTCGCGGTAATTTGCGTAATAATACGTACATTGAATTTGTTTGATTCCTAAAATTCTAAAGTTCACCTGAAATTCCCTTTGTGCAAAAAATCAACGGGAAACATTTTCATCGACGATATTCTTTAGGATTTAACAGTAATTTTTTCATATTGTCCGGGCTGTTAATGATTGAAAGCTATTAAAGTTAATTTTCTATTCATAAAATAAATCTGTTTCAGTTTTTATTTTTGCATGATCATTTATGCAAATGGGCAAGTGATTTTATATAAATTTACAATAAAACAATTTCTATTATAATTTTATTTTGTTATTTTTTCGGTATTGGTTTGGCAAAATTGCATTGATTTTATGCGTTTTTTTCTCGCTAACACCACAACAACTTCACTATTGTCTAGCATGAGTAAAAATGCATAAATTTCGCCCATATTAAACTTTAATTTTTAACTCTTTATTGTACTGGTTTATTTGATTTAAGTTTTTTTGTTTTATATTGCTGTTTTTTTTTTGTAGAGTTTGATGCTGGTGCTACATTTATCATTAACAATTTAGCACTTCACCGCGTAAATTATTTATTAGTTTTATTTGATTGCGAATTGTGTTATTTTGTTTCTTGATTCTGCTTTAAATGCCAAAAGGTTTCAAAGGCTGATCTAATGAGAAGCTGAATATGCTAATGAGATTTTCGTATGATGATCAACTATTTTTATAACTTTGTCGCAATGAATTATATTAATAGTGGGAACAAGATATTCAATTTGAGAATCTTAAGCCATTTCGCTTAAATTAACTTGAGAATTTTTGCAACAGTTTAATTTATTAATTTCTATAAAATTTGTTTCATTTGCAGGCATGAGTCTCTTTTCTATACATTTCGGTTAAAAATTTAAATGAATTTTTAACTATTACAACAATTTACCTTTAACGTTATTTTAGTTTAGTTGATTTTATTTTATTTTTGAAATCCTAAATTGAATATGGAAATTGTAAATTTTTTTAAATTCTATTACTAGATCTCAGCTTAAAATCACACACAAATTGTTTTATCTAATAAATATATAAAACGAAGAATATGCTACCAGACATTTACTCATTCATTCGTTCATGCATTTGCATGAGTATTCAGACGTGAAAAATCAAAGTATTGACCAACAGATAAATACGTGTAAAGTGGGATTTAAATTTTTCACCAAATTCATATATACACACACAGCCAGACACACACAAACAAACACACACACGTACTTATAAAACTATTGAACAAAATTGCATACAAATGCATTTATGTTTGCAAACATTAGAGGAATTCTGTGTGAAATTCAAAATAGACGGCGAGACTTGTTGAGTGAATTTGTTTGAAGAGTTTTTCGAATATAATATTTTCATTAGTGAAATATTCCGAATCAAAATCCCAAATATACGTGAGTTTTGGAAAGGCCTTAAAAGTCTTTAGCTGGGGGCATTATAATTAATTAAATTATAAAAGATATAAAATAATTAATTATGGTAACTGATACTACGTTTATACGCGCACTATTTGCAAATAAAAATATTTGCAAATAAATTAACTCACTGTTTATACGGCATTCTAAACGTATAAACGTATAAACAGTGAGTTAAAAACTTGGTAGCACTTCTATAGAAATGTGGTTTATGTTTACAAAAAAAAATTGTGTAAAGGTATAAAATAACAAATAAGAATTTGTTTTTATTGTCATTATTTTCTTCTATCAATGTTTTTTTGTGCAATATTTTTAAATTTATTGTTTTTTATTAGGAAACATTTGTGGCAACCTCAAGCATTTTATTTGCAAAGTAATAGTTTACACTATGCAAGTCTTATTGCTAAGCTGATTAGTTTGTTAGAAGAGAGAGACCAGGGGAACAGAAACGTTTATTTTCCCCTCGTCTCTCTCTTCTAACAAACTAATCAGCTTAGCAACAAGATTTGCATAGTGTAAACTAGGACAAATAGTGCGTTAATCGTGAATAGTTTTCTGAATTAGTAAGTCGCAATAAAAACAACAATATGGCAACAATTTACAGTTTTATTCGCGTATAAACGTAGTATGAAATAACAAACAGAATTAAAATGTTTGTTTGGCTAAAAGTCCTTAAACTTCGTCATTGGCTATTAGTTTTGGTGAAATTCACGTATTACGTACCGATATTTTCAGAGTTTTTATTTATTATTTTATTTCAATTTATTTTTCATAATTTTTTATGAAATTAAAAAATCAATTTATAAAAATTTATAAAAATGATAAACAATTAAGAATTTAGATTACTAAAATTTATAAAAATTTAATGTTTTAAAATTCATAAAAAATTTAATTTTTTACAATTTATAAAAAATATTATTTAAAAAGCATTTCAATGAAATTATGAATTTTGAATTACTAAAAATATTTCATTGAAAAATTTCCATTGAATCTTTGACACTTTTTTTTAATTCCTGTTAATATCTTTTTAATTGAAATATGTATTTGAAAATATTTTTTAATTGGAACTGTTAACTGATACTACGTCGTTTTATGATTGGTTGAAGAATAATTAAGAAAAAAATAAAATAAAAAAAACTAAAATGCTAAATACAAACTTCACATGACTTGCACCACTTTCATAACTAAGGGCACACACATCATTGTGCCCTTACTTGTGAAAGTGGTGTAAGTCATGTGAAGTTTTGTTTTGCAATATTAAATAAATCTTAAAAAAACTTTAATTAATATTAAATAAATTTTTATTGATCGACATTAGTAAAACTCTAAGTTAAAGTTTTGCATGATATAAAAATATTTTTTGATTTGTTCAAATGTAATCTACTAAATATCTCGACCCAAGAAATATATGAGTTTCATAGTTATGAGCACATGTATAAGTTAGAATTCTCATTCGTTTAAATGAAATTCTGCCATAATATCTCAAGTTGTTCTAAAAAATGTTTGGGTAAAAATTCACTGATGAGCGCATTTCTATTTCACCGAATAAGTGAAATAATAGTATGAGGAATAGTGCGATAAAAAAGCTTAAACAAATTAATATCTAATTATTTAATATTTTTTATAAAAAAATTTAATATACACAAATAAAAAAATAATATATTTCCTATGAACTGTGGAAGAGACACATATAACTTTTAAAACTCCGTATTTTAAATGCTCCTAATCTATCTAAATTGAAACTGATATGAAAAATTAAAAAAAGGCACAAAATTGCAACAAGAAAAAATTATATATCGTTGTACTCGTATCTGTATATATTTGAAATTGTTTGCATTTAAGTTTTAAGCTTCAATTGTTCTGCTCGTCTATTTTTCATAAATTTACATATTTTACTTAAATTTCAGCAGCAACAACATCAACAACATTTTTCATATTTGCTGATTTCTAACCAAATATGTGAATGTGTATGTGAGGCTGTGTGAGTGTGTAGGTAAGTGTGTGTAAAATATAACTGTATGAGCCTGTGATATGTTGTGTGAAGTCTTTTTTTTTCTTTTTTGATTTGCAAAAAGTACACGCTCGCATCCAAAAATTTACATTAATAACCAACATTCAATAGATAAAAAAATAAAAATAAAAAAAGAGAATAATTTGTTATTAGCTGCTTACTACGTAGTTTTATTTAATTTTTTCATTGGCAAAATATTGTGCATTTATATTTAGAAAACAAGTTCTATGGGTAAAGTTGGGTAATCGGAAAATTTTTAAGGCGGCTCAGGGTAGTCGTATCTTATAACTAAGAAGAACAAACTTTATTCGAGCTTGGAAAGCTTTTGCTTTTAGTTAAACAAACAAATGCTGAATGTTCCTTACATAACACACTTAGCAAACAGAATCATATTAAGGCATAGTGAAGCGTTTAAGAAAAAATATCCTAAAACTAAAAACATATGATAATTTTTTTTCAGGAAAAAATTTACCAAACGAAAGTTTTAATTAAATATTCTAATAAAGGCTATCGAAGGGCTCTGCACTTTCCTCCTTTACGTGCAAATTTCACCCTTATACACAAAGTTTTGAAGTGCAATAGAATACGAGAATTGTTTGGATTCAGAGTATTACAAGCTTTAACTAAGATTTTTGTAGGCTAAGCTGAAATTCAATATGAGTATCAGCGAATACGAGTATAACTTTTTTGTTTAATATTATTTGTATATACTTTGTTGATGGAAAAAACTATTTTTTATTTAGCGACTGATAAATGAAAAACTTAACGAAGTATGAACAAAAGAAAGAAAGCAATGCATATACAAATTCTGTAACAAAATAGCTTTAAGAGCAAAAGTGGTTATGTAGTTTTATAACACTGTGTCATTTTGAGCCAAATGCGTTCCAAAATTATCAACGAAGGGAATAAGAGATTATTATGTTAAGAACCAAAAAACAAAAATAAAACATTTGTTGTCGGATGAAGAGCTTAACGTTGCCAATTCGAGAACTTTTCTTATAATTAAGGATGCCCTATTGCCAGCTAAGCAACGAAAATATTAAAACAATAATGAAGACATTGTGAAAAGCGTTTGCCAGAAGAAGCTTTTACAACCATCTGTTGATAAATTTAAGAAAAAAAAAATTAGAATTTTAATTTTTAAAAAAAGCTGGTGTCAATTTTAGTGTTTTTCAAAAGTTTTTTTCTCTGTAAAAATTTGAAAAGAAAAATACTTTTGCACTTATGTTTAAAATGTTTAATAAACTCGTGGCCCGGCCCCATTGTGCAATGAATGCACTAGTGCAGCTAAAACTAAAAGGAAAAAATGCCTTCATGGACATACATACGAGTATGTACATAAATATAAAAGTTTATACCAATATAATTATTATAAGAATGTTCAAAAACATTTAACATCTATTTTATTTGTAGTTATTTTGAAGCTTCAATGATTTTTATAGTCTGGCATTAATGCTTGCAGATACACAGCGCAGTCGCTTTCAGCCACACTGATAACAACACAGCAGGCAGATGACTTCATTTTCTGTTGTGCGAGTACTTGTCTAGCATTAGTATTGCCAAAACCACCAAAGTCCCAATTAACATCATCAGCATTTGTTACTTTTCAAATGCTGTTTTTTTATAATTTTAATTTTTATATTTAAATTAGCAAGAAAATAAATTGCAAAAATGCTGCAGTATAAAAATGGCCAAAAGCGAATTTCTTTTGAAAATCATTTACAACAATACAAAAAAAAAAATCAACAAAAAAAGAAATTAAAATAATTTTAACAAAATAAAAACTCGTTTTTTCAGTTATTGTTATTATTTGATTTGAATTACAAATGAGTTTAATTTACACGTTATTTTTAACACATTTTTTCTTTAATTTCTTAATACCGGTTATTTGAAAAAATTTAATTACATAAAAACTTGAATTTAAAAAGTTTTTTTTTTATTTTATTTTCTAGAAAATTGCAACTGATGGAATAGTTAGCATAAGTATTTTTTTTATGAAAAGTCATGAAAGAATATACAATTGCGTATATAGGAAAAAATTAGGGAAAATTGTGGTCCAGTTAGTGATAAGAACTGTACAGACCTCTACAGTGATTATAGTCTTTTAGAAGCCAGCACTAGCGGCCCATAAACACTCCAAAGAGTGATTTTTTCAATACGAAACAACGGTTAAGAATTCTATTTATCCAAAGAGCTTTTGTGCTTTCACAGCGACCAGAGCACAACAGCCAATCAGATGAAAAGACACAAGATCAAATTTAAGAGCTTTCAAAGCTATTTACCTCAAATGCAAATATCAAATCTACAACTCGTTGCAACGTATCAGTTGGCTGTCATTCTATTAATAACGAAATGGCAAACTAAACTTAATGAAATAATTCTGCCAAAAAAAAACCGACTTCAATCCAAAGATCTGATAGAACATTTTCGAAACAAAATTATGGTTTATAAAATTAAATTTTAATGGGCGTGTCTCCGGCCATTTTTTAATTGCAAGATTTTGTGTTTTTTACAGCTCAGGGTGGGTGTTAAGTTTTGTAAGAATCGGTACAGTAGAACCACTTAAAATGATATATTAAATTTTAATGGGCGTGACTGCGCCCATTTTTTCAAATGAAAGATTGTGTCTATTTTCGAGCTCAAGGTGTGTGGTAAGTTTCGTAAAAATCGATTAAGTAGAACCACGTTAAATATAATAATAGATTCTAATGGGCGTAGCCACGCCCATTTTTTCAAATTTCAAATTGTGTAATTACAAGAACCAAAGGTGCTTGCTAGGCTTCGCAGCAATCAAATAAGTAGAATATGATAAAATCAAGTAAACAAATTTGTAAGCGTGTCCTCGCTCAATTTTTTTTTTACAATGGTACCTTTTTTTAAGTCGGTTGAAAAAAGTAACAGATTTCAAAACGGAGCACATATCAAACAGTGTTGCCAGCTCAAAGTTCTATGGCCTTGAAAAACACCAGAAAAATTGCTTTGAGGCTAATCCCAAGCCATTTTTTCTAGCGATACTCTTAGCAAATTAAAAAAGAGAAAGAGTTTTATCGAAAATATCGTTTAGCCAATCAAGCCTAATGTAGCTCCGTACAGTTAGAACAGGACTTACACACCTTTGCTGCTTGAAGTTTGGAACTAGACACTGGATCGTACTGGTAGCCACAGTGAAAGATATGACCTTAATCAGCCGCAACTTTAAGCTCCTGTTGCCGGAGCCGCAAGTAGCAGCAACATTTTTATACCACTATGGCAAACACATAAAGTAAGCATGCCAATATATTTCAAGCACTACAAAAATTTATGGATTTCACTTTAAGCGTTCTTAACGATCAATCATAAACACTCGTTTGCAGCAGCATGTGTGTGTGCAGTGCGGTAAATTAAAGTTAAAAAAAATATTTATATAATGCTGCATATTTTATTGCCTTTTTTAAAAACCATAAATCTCTTAAGTTTTATGCCCAAGCAGTATATTGTAAATGATTATTTCAGTTTTTACCATTTTTCTTATTTCGGATTAAGAACATTGAACACGGAGCCAGAGTAACAACTTCTCGTGTTTGCGCATGCGTCCAGTTTTTACAGTTTTTAATGTTTTTTTTTACTGCTAACTTGATTATTTTTTTTAACTTTTTTTATTTACTCTACAACTAATACCACTGGATGTGTTTGTTGTTGCTTTTATGTAGCTATTTAATGTTGTTATTTGTTGCATTATGTTGTGCTCGTATAGATGAAATCAACACTTAAAGAAATAATAGGGTTTGAAACCCTGAGAAATCGGCATGAGAGATGTTACTTGCTTAAGAATTTCCAGGTTGCTAAGATCAATGTACAAATGTAAAGTTATTGAAAAACTGAAATTTGGTACCTATTTTTAAAAATCGACACATCCTCTAAAATATTGAAATCGAAATTTTTTTTGGCACTTTCTGAAAATTCGCATTTATAAAGGGTAAAATCGTACCCTTTTTCGATCCTTTTTTGTTAATAAGGTACATGTGCACAAACATGTAAAAATAATTTACTATGACTTCGTACCGCTGAGTGGCACATAAGATAATAAAGCTTATGTATTTTTGAAGGGTCTATAAAAGGTACCAAAAAGGGTAAATACGGGAAACGGTACTAAAAATTTAAAAGCAGGGAGAATTCATATATTTAATTGAAATATCTTAAATCTGACTTGTAAATGTATTATTATTAACTGATATAGTGTATTCTTGGCAAATATTGTTGTGGTACTTAAATAAAAAGGTGCTTTAAAAAAATTGAACTTTTTGAAAAGGTACTTTTTTGAAAAAGTACTTATTTAAGAAAAGCACTTAAAAAACCCTTTTGAAAGAATTATATTTCAGATGAGATATTTTTTTTGAAGCTGTACTTCCTTTAAAATTTTGAAAAAGGTAGTTTTTTGAAAAATTACTTTTTGAAGAAGGTACTTTATGGAAAAAGTACTTTTTGAAAAAGGCACTTTTTGGGTAAAGTACTTAAAAAAAAACGCATTACAGTTTTTCCTCTAAAGCGGCTTAATCAAATTTTTGTTTTAATTACACTGATCAACAAGCTTTTTGCCACACGGATTCTGTATGCTAATTATTACTTTACTATATGCCCTCATTGCAAAACACAAACTAATTTGTTTCTGTCGCGCACAGATTTGTTGTGACACCCAGCTATGATTTTACCTTATTTTCCGTTAATACTACTGTACGTACTGTTTAATTGCATCAAGTTTTCATTTAAAAAAGAGTAATATTTTGAGTTTAGCAAAACGTTGTTATTTTCTCAACATGCAAAGGAAGTGCATCAATCATCACAATTCTTTTTGCTACGTATGAGAGAAAAGTTTCCTAAAGTTAGTGACGCAAAGGAATTGTTAAAGGATAACAAATTCGAAGAAAAGTTAAGTTTGTTAGAGAAATCTGATTGGAAAGGTTTTAAAAATGTCTCACAAAATTTTTTGGGCAACCACAAGGAGAACTACTTTCGACGTATCAAGCATTGGGTTGTAATATGTCACTCAAAATACACTTTCTACACTCCCACCTCGATTTCTTTCCCGAGACGATAGGAGCCGTTAGCGACAAACATGGCGAAAGGTTCCCTCAGGATATTTCCAGCATGGAAAAACGATACCAGGACAAATGGAGTCCTCGAATGTTGGCAGATTATTGTTGAATACTTGCAAGAGACCAGCCTCAGGTGAAATACTCCAGAAAATCATGGCTTTTAGTTTTAAAAAACATATTATCAAGTATAATTGTATGTAAAGTATCAGTATTTTTTATGAAATATAAAATTCCTGTCAAAAAAAAAACTCCGGGTGTCAAATTTTTTCTACCTCTGTTTTCCACCTTAGGAAGTCAAAATAAAGTAAAAAATACCAAAAAAAGTTCATGTGACAAATTAAAAGTTCATTTTTGTCAATCAGTGTTATTTTTTTTAAATTAATTTTTTTAATCTTTTTTTTTTTTTTTTTTTTACAAACAAACACAACCCGCGAAGCGATTAGCTTGTCTGCAGAAAACACCCAGAGTCTATAATGGGAATCGAACCCACGACCTCTGGACTGAGAGGCTAGCACCGCTACCACTCAGCCACAGGAGCTGATGTAAGAGTAAAGAAACAATTAAAAATTTTAAAATTTAAAAACACCGTCTGTGACTCACTTTAGAAGCGTTAAAAATCATAAATGCTCATTCCAAATGAATAATTATAAGAGAAACCTAAGGATGATATTCAAATATCTGTCTAATGATACTGATATTGATGATTTAGTTCGCAGACTTTTTATATTTTCGTATTCACAAAATGTCGTCTGTCGACCGCCATATTGAATTTTTACTACAGTTATATCTTTAGTGAGAGAGAAATCGACTAACGTAAGAGTCATAATAAGAACGCTGACGCTTTCGGTTTATAGAGCACTGCAAAGGAACATACATACATAGTCGGTTAAAAATCAGTTTTTCCCTCTACTAAAAATTTATAAAATTTTGGGGGTACTACCTTTCGAGAAACAAGTTGGATATACATATGTATTATTTAAAAAAATGGACAAATCGAGCTAAAAATTATACTTATAGCGCTCTACTTTAAAGAGCAAATCAATCACCAAACGTTTGGGAAACTTTTTATATCAAAACAATTAAATTTGCATTCTTTTCTAAAACTAACTGGCACAATTATTCTTATTGATATTGGTTTGCAAAAAAACTGTGATTTATTTGCTTAGAAAGGTTCTTACTCACAAACATTTCTTTTATACGCGCACAATAAATGAACAATAGCGAGATATCTTATGAAAATATTGTATTTGTTTAATATATTTAAGCCTTCATTGTTTAAAGAAGCTTTTTTCTCCAAGTGTAACTTAACTGCACTCATAGGAACAATGCAATGTTATCAGACAAGAAATAAGTTTAAAAAAAAACTCTATGCAACCTGTTGATATAAAACATATTGAAGTTATTTTTTTTCTCTCCTAGAAGCAGGTTTTAAGGTTTTTTCTTTAGAGATTTTTCAATTTTTGTTATTTCTGTTTATTTATTTTTTATGTTCTGCTCACTAGCAATGCTTACACGAGCGTGGAAATTTGTGCACTGTACCCTTATTTTTTATTTTTTATTTTTTGCACAAACACTGCCAACAACAGCAACTTGCAACATACGAAATCATGGGCTACATAAGGTTTGCTTTGTTCTGACTAATGTTGTTGGTTTCGTTGCAGCTTTAATAAATTCAGAACTTTAGTCAAGTAATAAAGGAAGCTGTTATGAAGATTTACACTTATATATTTTATTTTTTATTTTTATAAAATTTTTGTGTGGTTGGCCTTACAGTACATACGAGTACGAAGAAAAACGCGATTATTGCACTTGATGTTGCAGCAACTATTTTTATTTTTCATACAGGGGATACATTTGTTATGAAAGTTGTTGTTGTATTATTGTTATTGATATGAAACCAGTTGCATATAGGCAATACCAACAACAAAAGCAACAGCAACAGCAGCAGCAGCAACAGCAACAACAACAACAACAGCAACAAAAACAGCCAGGTAAAACGTCTACATTAAGGCATCTAACTGTTCTTTGAGTTTTCTTTTCTCTGGGTGTTTTTTTTTTATCATTTCTTAAGCTTATGTTTGGCTCTAGTTGTTCCCTGTTTTGTTGCAAGACAACCCAATAGTACAAGTTGCACATACAGGCATACATACGCACACATGCTCGTGAAACATGTGCATCTAGAAGTAGACAAAATCGTTATGAAATTCTTTTAAAGCAAGTGCCTATTTTCTTTCTTTCCAAAAACTAAACTCGCAACGGACAATGTGGATTTTGTTTACATGTATGTAATTTTTTCTCAAGTAAACTTGCTCTTCCCTAGCAGCAATGCACTCACTCACTCACACATACACACGCCCATTATATGCAATTGCATTCACTGAAAGCCATGCATGCACACATATACATTATTAGTTAAATTCATATGAAAACCTAAAAGCAAAATATTTGATTTGTATCCGCTTACATTTGGGAAGTCTTTTTTTTACCTAGTTGGAAGGTTAATTGGAAACTTAAGCGCAAAAGTGGTACCACCCACATGCTGCGCTAACGGGAATAAGAACCTTTTGTGATGAGAATTTTTATAAAAACTTTAAAGCTTTTTATATTTTTTTTCTTTTGTTATTTTTCCTCCTACTTTTCAAATTTATGGGCCCTTGACACGATCAAATAAGAACGTCAATCAGTGCATATAGTCGCTGTTTTAACTAACCTACCTAACTGACTTTTTCTTTTTTTTTTTTTAAACGAGTTAAGGCCACAAATATACTTTAGAAGTCGTAATACACCCTGTCCAGTAAAACTATTTCAGACGTATCCATAACAATCATAAAAGCTGTAAAATTTAAAAATATTAATCAGGCTAGTTTCAACAAATCAATCAAAACTAATAAATTTGCTTGCTACTTTGGTTATTCTCATATTAATTGAAAATTTTTGTTAAATCAATGAATTAAATTCTCTATTGGGTACTTAAATTTATTTTTTCGGTTTCTATATTTAGGATACACGTACTCGTGCATACACACAGATGTGCAAACAACCAATGGTGGCTGTATCTAATGTCCCTCCAGTTTTATTGATGATGTTTACTTACTTTTAGATAAATACTCGTACCACACAGAATACAACAAATAAATTGTTGTCCTACAGGAAAAATAACAGCCAACATTAGAAACTACAAACACTAATTGTTACAGGGTGTGAGCACGAAAATTTAAGATTTGGGTTATTTAACTTTTTCTTGGAAAATAAAACTCGATGAATGATCAACTAAGAATTTTGATTTCAAAATAATCTATGATCATAGTTAAACAACTAATAGTTGTAGCATAAATCTGTTTGACAATAATTAAATTTTATTATGCATGCAGCACCCTGTATGTGAGCAGGCAATCGGCCATCAAGGTAACCACTTGTATTGGCCGTTTTGTTGCTGCCTTAAACTGATTTTTCTAAACTAATATGTACCTAAATAATAGTAGTTACAGGTATATGCATGTAAATATGTGCCTGTTGATACAGATGTGGGCATAGAGTTAGCACGAGTAAAATAAATATTAGTTTTTAGAATATTTAAAATTTAATTTTGTGTTGTTCATGAATTTAAAATGATATCTTCGAGTAGCACTTGACAGATTTCTATGGCGTTTCTTCTCGAAAAATGAGATTCCATAGTTCTGGTGTAATGGGTGCCTCTTTTTTAGTTTCTACTTCCATGAGTGGAAGCCATATCTACGCAAATAGAAACTACATCCCAAATAACACAACAAATTTCTCAAGTTGACAACAAGTAGTATCAATATTTAAAAAAAAAACAAATATGAATCTCACTCGAATCAGTCGTTGAAATTTTGTATATCACTTTTGACACAAATGCAATGTTATGACAACTTTTCAGGAGTGCTTGGGGTTGTTCAACAGCAATATCGATAATTTTTTGAGCCATTTTGTAACCGTGGACGAAACGTAAATCCACCACAATACACTAGAGGCCGAACAGCAAATGGCTTCTTGAGGTGAATCAGTGCCAAAGAAAACCAAGGTGGATTGGTTAGTTAATTAAGTTAGCGCGAACGGTTTTTCCGACACAAGCGGTGTAATTCACCTTCACTGCCTTTAAAATGGTAAAAAAATCAATAGCGAATGTTATTCGTTATTAGTTATTTTGTTGGATTGATTAATTAAGGATTTAAAAATAGCAACCCATTTGGCCAAAAAACAATTAATTTTCCACCGGGACACATGCGCTTTTTCTATGAAAAAAACCCATAAATTTAGGTACGAATTGCTCCCTTGTCCAGCCTTTTCTACAGATTTAGTCCGAGGGACTATTTCTTGTTCCAGAACCAGAACAAATGTTTCGGCGAAAAGATATTTGGCTCCAACGATAAAATAATCTCACAAACTAGTAACCATTTTTATAATCTTGACAAATCTTATTTAAAAAAAAATTTATAAAAAATGTATAAAGCTCAAGCTAGACTAAGTTGACAAATAAAATGATTTTGGATTCCAAATTCTGCACACCAAAAAATATTTCTGCCATCCATACCTTCAATTGAACAAAAAAAATATCAATTAAAAATTTAATTGTGTTAAACGTGTGATTTAATTAAAATTGTTATCAATTAAACTTTTTATCAATTAAAATTTTGAGCAGAAGTTTAATTGAATCAATTAAATTTTAAATTGATTTGATCCGGCTCAGACTTAAAATTTTGGTTGCAGCTACTTTTTACTTTCAAGTGAAAAAGAGCGAGAGAGCAATACAAAATGTATTTAGTTCTGTTTCAACACTAACCCACACATTTACGAATTGCTGGAACAAAAATTGCAAGTCTGGCCTGGGACTTATTTGTATATTATTCACTTAAAGGTGTGGATTGGAGTAATGAGCCTTATTACGAGTGTCGTATTACGACTTCGACTACGACGATTTTGTACTAGACTAAACAACATTGTAACATTTTTTCTTTATCAATATGTAGCCTCTGTACACAGAAAAAAGTAATATCAATTAAAAATTTATTAAATTGTCATTTGTAAACAATTTCATAATATCAATTAAAAGTTAAATTAAACCAATTAAATTCTTCTTAATGGAAAATATTAATCGTTGAAATTTTTTTTCCTATCTAACTAATGAAAATTGTATGGAATTTGAATTTAGCCAATTTTTATTTCTGCCATCCATACCTTCAATTGAACAAAAAAAAATATCAATTAAAAATTTAATTGTGTTAAACGTGTGATTTAATTAAAATTGTTGTCAATTAAACTTTTTATCAATTAAAATTTTGAGCAGAAGTTTAATTGAATCAATTAAATTTTAAATTGATTTGATCCGGTTCAGACTTAAAATTTTGGTTGCAGCTACTTTTTACTTTCAAGTGAAAAAGAGCGAGAGAGCAATACAAAATGTATTTAGTTCTGTTTCAACACTAACCCACACATTTACGAATTGCTGGAACAAAAATTGCAAGTCTGGCCTGGGACTTATTTGTATATTATTCACTTAAAGGTGTGGATTGGAGTAATGAGCCTTATTACGAGTGTCGTATTACGACTTCGACTACGACGATTTCGTACTAGACTAAACAACATTGTAACATTTTTTCTTTCCCAATATGTGTCCTCTGTACACAGAAAAAAGTAATATCAATTAAAAAATTTATTAAACTGTCATTTGTAAACAATTTCATAATATCAATTAAAAGTTAAATTAAACCAATTAAATTATTCTTAATTGAAAATATTAATCGTTGAAATTTTTTTTCCTATCTAACTAATGAAAATTGTATGGAATTTGAATTTAGCTCCTATTTTTTCTTTACAAAGCCAAAGTTAAAGCCACTTTGAATACTTTGACGAATAACATTTTTGGAATGGAAGCTTTCAAATATTTTTATTTTCAAATATTTCCATTTATGTATATCGTGCAATAACCGCCAAAACAACTGAAGTGACATAACTTTCGAACTTCATTTTTAAATGAAAATCAATTATGTTCCGATCGTAAATAATCGATTTCCGTCAAAAAAGGAAGTTCAAAAAATGTGTCGCTTGAGCTTTTTTTGTGGTTATGGCTATTTAAAACTTTCTTTGTTTTAAAATTGAAGCAAAAATTTGCAATTAATACGAGTACTGCTATTATTTCAATTATTTTTTAAATTTTTTACAAAAGCTTGCATGTTTGCTTTACCTGCAGCGTATATTTTTGGATTAAAAAAATTTATTCTTTTATATATTTTTTCTTATGATCAGCCGATGGTTAGTCAGATGGTTGGCTCGCTTTTATGCCTTTTAGGGGCCAATTGCCCAAAGTTTATACCTCCACTTAATTCTAAAAGTCGCTGATTTTTATTTTATTTTAATTTTTCTATTTTTTACTTTCAGTTTAATTTTGTATTTGCTTAAAATAAAGCGGCAGTTTTTATTATTACAACTTTTTTTGTTTTGGATTTTGCTTTAAGCTTTGAATTGTCTAACTAAAAATATTGGAATTAAGATATTCTTTACAAATTTCTAAAATTTTATCTTTATTAAAAAAAAAGCTGGTGTTTCATGTGTGTTTAGTTCTCTTTTTATTATTTGTTAGACAGACTGTGCGTTATAAACATGATTTTATTGCGAGTGTATATGTGTGTATGTAACTACATACACACATGTGTATATCTTCTATATTGCAAAGAAAATAAAAGAAAATTATTGCGGAGATATTTAATCCATACAGTATACATACTTTTTAGAAAACAAAAGAAGAAAAATTGCTTGGCCATATAAAGGCTTGTAAGCAAAGGAATGCTTCAACATTTTGATGATGTTGTTGATAGTGGCAAGAATAGAACTGATCACTTTTTACTGTTACTTCAACGTTCTTGGAATGCCTGAAGTAAGAGATTGGGAAATTTTACTGGTACCCTTTACCATCGCTGGAGGAAAAAGGTATGTGCAAGATTTTCGCATTCTATTTGTAGTATAGTATTTGTATAACAGAATGAGTAGGCGCTCCTTATTGCAACGTAGGATTAACTTAAAAAAAGCTAGTTTTTCAAGAAAATAAGGTGAAAGTCTTAAATTTATATACAACTCAGTGAAGATATAACTATTTTTTTTTTGCATATAAAAAATCCCTAGAGAAGTTGATTAAAAAAAAACAACTAAAAATTCCAATTCCTTTCTCAAGACGTGAGTATACAAGCCTTCGGTATATCATATATAAAATTTTTACGCAAGATTATTTATGATATAAGATTACATATGATATGTGCATATGTATATTCATATTTGCTTTTACATCTGTGAATCTGTGACGAATATTTTTGTAAAACATTTTAACCCTTTATATAATCGCTTGACTGTGCTTTTTCAAAGGAAATAAAAGAGCCGAGCGAAGTTCTAAGCGCTGTTCTTCACACCTAATATTTGAAAATTTTTATGCAAATCAATAAAAAAATAGTGCCCACGTAGACTATTTGACTTTTGAAAAGTGGGGTTAAGCCTACAAGCCGCGCTGGTCCCAAAACTAGCTGGGCTGGCGTATGGGTGCAGCAGTGATGTAAATTAATTTAAGACTTTCGTTTGAAATTTCTCGATCTACTACTTTATTTACGACTATCAAATATTGGGTGGCAGAGTTTAAACGAGGCCGTGTGAGCTGCCAAGACAAACGTCGTCATGGTCGACTAATGAAGAAAATCCATAAAACTGTACTGTATGATTGTCGGCTGAAGGTGCGTTGTCAGCTAGCTGAAATCATAGGCATTACTGTAAGACATCGCATGTTGAGCCAAAATTTAAAAAAGCAAGAAGGATGTGGCGTTTGCACAACATACACTGGGAGAAAAAACATTTATTAAGCTAATGAAGCAGCATGAAATTTCATAATATACATGAATGAAACTCAACAAATTATTCTTCATTAATATAATGAATTCTTACGTTAGCTCGCTTTCAATGAGAAAATCATTGATCCAATGAAAGGGTTTTCTTTCAGTGTAGAAAACAAAAGCGGCGACTTGAAGATGGTTCAATAGAGTGCTTGGCGATGTTTCGCCGTAAAAAGAACAAGTTTTTGCTGCGATTCGTAACCATGATTCGATTCGTGGAACATTCAAAATAGTGGACTAGAATGAAAAAATCGTTTCCAAGGAAAGCCAAGACAATTCCACATGCATACGACATCATGGCAACTATATTTTAGGATGCACGTGGCGTGGAAACAGTCAACGATGAGCATTATGCTAACCGGGCCGGGCTTAAGTGATGAAATTAAGGAAAAAAGGTCGCATTTATTGTTTCATCAGGCCAATGCTGCAGAGCACACGTTTCCTATCAATGAATGAAAGTTCGTGTTGCGTTTTTGGCTATTTTAATAAGTTCAAAAAACAGTTCATACTATATATATCCAAGCTATTGAGCATTCTCTTTCTAATTAAAAATTTGCATGAAAGACACTAGTTTTATTTTGCGTTCAACAAAGAAATACTTAATTTCGAATCTTTTGAAAGAAAAAACAAATAACTACCAGTTTGGCTTTAACTTCGTAAGAAAAGGTTTAAGTTTCTTTCTGCGAATAAATTTTATTGCTCTAATAATCCCATAAAATTTCACATAAAATTGTTTATATTAATTTTGCTTACAAATCACCTCCATACGCCACGTTATACAATATCTTATACATTTAAGTTGCCCTTTACCTTGCTGACACACATTTTATGCAAATAAAATAAAATGTGTACAAATAGAAAAAAAAGAAACAAACGTATTAAACTTTCAAAGTTTACAAGTATTAATTTTGTAAAAAAAAACTTAACTATAGCCGGCGGCTTAAAACAACAACAACAATAGCAACATTTTAGATGCGTACCCTAGCGAGCAAAGCAGGCAATCAACCAGCGAATCAACCAAACGGCCAACATGATTTAAACTTACAAAAACTTTAATCTGAAACCATGAAACATGATTTAAACTTACAAAAACTTTAATCTGAAACCACAAAATTTACAAAACTATTATATTCATGTATATGTTTGTATAGATGGATATGTATGTATGTGCATATACCCAGCGGTAAAACTGAGAAGGCTTTCTTGGTGAAGGCCTTATTAAAGGCCTGCTTAGGATTTTTTTTTGATTCACACATTCCACACCCCCTTCTATGAGAAGGGAGAAGAGAAGGAGTAACATATTTTTGTTTTGCTTGTTTTTTACCAAAACAAAACCAAAATCCATTAATTTGAAGGCCTTCCAGAATATCTTTGCACAAAAGATATGAGTGTGGAATGGAGCCAGCAGGCCTTGTACATCCAAAAGAAGTTGTATAGAGGCCTTCTAGAAGTCGTCCGTACTCCTTCTTGTTCCCGCTGGGTATGTGTGTGCATACGTGTGTTTAGTTATAAGTGAGCAAAATTTATTTCATATTAACGCAGCGTTAACAACCAAACGAAATGTAAATTTTATTTTGTTTATAAATATTTTCAATATTTAATTTATTTTTTTTATTTTTATTTTTTGCATGAGAAACCTTCAGCATGGCAAAAAACAAAAAAAAAAATAAACGGAAAGGTTGTATAAAATTTGTGTCTTGAAAATAAATCCATTAAAAAAAATTAAAAATAAAAAATAAATTCGTTTAGAAAAAAATTCAACAGCAACTTTAAGTTGTTGTAAACTCTACTTTACAACCAAAAGCCAAACTAATTAGCATACAGTTTGTGCAAATGTATGCAAATACACATGTGTGTGAGTATGTGTGTGTGTGTGTGTATTTATGAGAGAACCCCATCATTTACTTCAAGCTGTTTTTTTTAATTTATAAGTTTTTAATATGAAACACATACTGGTATTAAGGTACCAAAGATACTGGTACAGTCGCTAGCAAAAAGTGACTGTTTTTTGTGTGGGAAAACTTGCATAACATTTACAATAGTTGTTCCTGGTACGCACTGACAAGCACCCATCAATTATAATTACACTGTGTGGCAAAAAATAATACCTGTGAAGTGTTGCTATTTTTCTGGTAGCTGTTGTCGAGTATAACAACAACCTGTATTTGAAAATTTCCAAACACACCAAAAATCTTGAGTTATGGGGTTAAAACCGGTTTAGCGTACCCGCATGCACTTATCAACCTCTAACTAAGTTGAGTATCAATCGATTTTGAATTTACAAATGGATTTATAAAGAAGAGACTAAGACCTTTCGAACGATATATATTTTATTTAAGTAAATTTCAGAAATATTTGTGTATTATTTCATCAAATATATTTTTTTCGGGTTTTTCGTAATTTTTCTACTTTGGATTGGTTCTGCATTACCAGATTCGGTGGTTAAATTGTTATATTTTAAATGACTAAGAAATTTTGATAAAATATGAAAAATAAGCTTCAAAAATAACTGATTTTGGCTCTACTGAAAAAACTCGATTTTTGGACTTGCACACAGGATTATCACGCAACCTTCACTCTGCTTACAATATTTGAAGAGTTACCGAGAAGACAGAGGTCTTATATAAAGGAATGATAAATAGTGGACAAATTGGCTGTCAAATGATGAAATGTCAAGAATTGAATTTATTTAGTAAAAAGTTGGGAAATTTCAATTTTGATTTGAAAGGCCGGATTTACGTGAACAAACCAGAAGTAACTGACGCTCTGAAAGATGAAATTCGGCGATGCATTGACGAGATAATTGGAACAGTGTTGCAAAATGTGGTTTGAAATTTTTTTGTAAAGAGCAGACATGTGCCAACGTGCTAGAGCTAGAAATTTGCGTAACATCATATTGCTTTATTTTTATATTACCACTTTACATTGGTAGCAATAAAACTGAATTTGCCAAAGAAAAGTGTGTGTTTTAAGCCCATTTACTCTCTAACCTTATATTTGCCCACTCTTTATAAAAGTCGCATTTATAAATATTTTCGGCTAAAAATTCTGCAGTCAATAGACAAAACCTAAATAGAATTAGCTTTTGAGTACCCGACAATTCCCAAAAAAATTCGCAAAAATCCCAAAAATGGTATTTATTTCAGTTCTTTTGCTGTATTCTTCTTATTTTTCGCCGGGCGCAGATAGTATTTTTGCAAATATTTAAACACAAATCATGGCTTAAGGTGGCATGATAAATTTTATGCAACAAACTTTGTAATTTGTGAAAAAAGTCCTTAAATTTGATATTTATAACAAAAATAGGTCTATTTCGAAACGATCTGGTTGCTTCCGTAACGAAAGTTATGTACAAAAAATTTCTTTTTAATATTTCCTATAATATTACCTTTTAAATTAGTATAAATAACGCATTGGTAATTTTGCAAAAAAATTTTATAATAGCGAAAAAATGAACACACTTTTTTCTGCAAAAAACGCCAAAAATATGACTTTTAAAACTAATCTCAATTGTGTGACCAACTGTTTACATCAGTGTTACATATTAAAATGTAAATCTCATAAAAAAAAAAAATGTTAATTCCAATTCGCATAAAATGTGTGTTTATGTGTCAGTAGTGTAAATTGTTGTTTTTTCCAAATACAAGTCTGACTTTTTGTTAAAATGTTTTCAATTATACATTCATAATTTTTTTTACAAATTAACTTGGACAGCAAGCCTATTGCGCGCGCGCCTGTGTGTAAGTTTGACTGTGTAATTTATTTTCTTTTTTTTTTTTTTTTGATGGAGATAAAAATTAATCGTTTATTTAGGAGATTAAAAGTATCTATATTTATCAACTTAGAACAAAAGTGTTTATATGTAAGTTAAAACAGAAATGTTAAAAAAACAATGTTAGGTTAGGTTAGTTTGAAAAGAGGAGTCATTACGCTCAAATGCGACGACATACAAATGAGCCAGTACAGGCCTGTTGTGCGCTCTCATGTATATTAACAAACGAACCCCATCTTTATAGGAACTCAGTATAGTTAAAGTAGTCCCTCAAACTTTTCCAGTCAATATCTCTAAGGTGGGTAATGTCCGGTAAGGTGTCATCCCCAAAATAAAGGGATATAGGCTGGGCGAAAGCTGGACAGTGACAAAGGAAGTGCTCCATTATCTCCATGTCCTCCCTGCATTCATTCTCATTCGTGGCTCCAATCCGGTACAAATGCCCTCGTATATTAGAGTGCCCCGTTAAGATGCCGGTCAACTTTCCTAGCTATTTCATTTAGTTTCAACAGTCGCCTTGTTTTGTCTACGTACCGGTCGCCCCATAGAACCTTGGTTGGATTACCCACAGTATCATAATTCCATCGTGTCCTGTGAGCCATCTTCGTCCAATTTTGTAACTTAATCTTCGCTGCATTGAAAGGCCTCGCATTAGTTTGAGTTACTGTCCGTAACGTTCTGGCTTTTTCGCCAGTTCATTTGCACATTCATTTCCGGTTACGCCGTAGTGAACCGGCACCCATACCAGACAAGTGTTGCCATGTACTGCGTAATCGTTTATCGTATTTGTGCAATCTTAAACGGTCCTAGAGTTTGCTTTTTCGGTTGTGATTGCCCTAATTGGCGACTTGCTGTCGGTAAATATATTGACCTCTGTTTGTCTAATATTCACACTGACCCACTTTAAAGCCGCCGTGATCGCACGAACATCCGCCTGGAAGACTGTATTATGATCAAGCAAGTGGAAGTAAATCTCAGTCTCCGGTTCTTCTATGAAGAAACCTAGGCCCGTTCTTTCCCCTAGCTTCGAGCCATCCGTGTAGCAGCAAACTCACGCGGATGTTTGTTCTAGGGTTCGATTAGCCCAGGAGTGTTTCTCTGGTATCAATGTCCCGCATTCTCACGTAGCCGGTCAGACATTTCCAAAGTCTGGTCGTATCCCTTCAACGGCGTCCATATATTCTGATGGTGTGGTATGTTGGCTTGTCCGATCCATTCCCCCATCACTTTTAGACGTTTTGTAGCAGAGCTGCTTCTTATCTAATACGAATGTCATAAAGAATGGTCTCCAATGCTTACGATGTGTCTTTTTTCACAATAAACTACCCCTTCTTTCGGTAAAACACCGTTTTTCGTAAGTCTAGACGAGTACGTTTGGATCAACAACCGCAGGGTTGTTGCAAATATTCCCACAGTTGATGGACAATATCGAGCCATAACCGCCAAAAAAAACTTAACCGACACATTTTTTGGTCCTCGATTTTTTTACGACGGAAATAATCGATTTTGGTAAAAAATTAACTTCGAAAATTATGTCGCTTAAGCTTTTTTTTTTGGCGGTTATGGTACGATATGTTCTTGAAAAAGAGCCATAACATGTGAAAAGGAATGACAATTTTGAGTACACAGAAAAAAGTATTCACCAATTAATGTTTTCAATTAAAAATTTAGTTGAATCAATTAAATTTTTAATTGTATTAATTAATTTGAGCGGAAAAACTTAATTGACATTATCAAATTGTTTATAGGTGAAAATTTAATTAATTTTTTAATTGATATTACAAATATTTTAATTGATATTACAAAATTATTTAAATCACGTTTTTGTGTGAAATAGTCGAAATTGTCGAAGAAACGTGTTAGTCCCTAATATCATTCTAATAGCTACACCTAAATTGGATAGCTGAGTATTTCGTTGGCAGCAGAGCGTGTATTTTATGTTCTTAAATGTGCTGTAAGTTTGGCTGTGGCACTTATTCGTCATAACCATATTCCACTGTAATTATGCAAATATGTAGTTTAAATTTGCATATTTTTAATCATATTTTCATCTGGTGTTAAGTTTACAACATTATTAAGAAATTGTTACACAAAAATATGAAACTTTCAACAAGCCAAACACATAAGAAACAAAAAATTTTTGAGAAAAAAATTTGAGTTATATAATTTTTGTTTTGTTCAAGTTGTTTCTGCTTACAAGCGTAAAATTTCGTTCGCTGTATTTTTCGAGGTTGAGATAAGTTTTTTTTTTCATATCTAACTTACAACAAAAAAATTGAACGCTCTTTGCTTTTGCAAATATTTCTATTATTTTAGAGTTGTGTCTGCCGCTCTATTCATCATTTACTGCAGAGACTACCAAATCAGCAAAATTAAATCGTAACAACAAAAAAAAAAAAAAAAAAAACAAAAATAAAGCAAAAGTAACTTGAACTGTTTCTTATATGTTTTTAGCATTTGTAATTTATTATGACCTTGAAATTGGAGAAATACAAAAAAAATTTATAATAAATAACTACAAAACAACAACAATTCAAAGACAAAAGCCAGCCATCACTATTGCTGATATTTGGCATTTAGTTTAATTTGTTGTTAGCGCTTGATTTTGGTCAAGAAAAAAAACCAAAGCAAAACTACCAAAATCAAGTTTATTTAACAAAACACCTTAAAACTCACACAGTTGTTTGTTTGTTGCTCTTGTTTTAAAACAATTTTTATTATTGCAAACTTTTGGATAGTTTTTTTTTTTCTTTTTTTTTTTTTTTTTTTTTGAGAAGAGAGTGTGTGACTTTAACAAAAAACTTTCTTGTCAACAACAAAACTTGGCTTTATGTTTGTTTGTTCACAAACTTTTAAATAAAGGTCAAGTTTTAGTTAGTTTTATGTTTTTTCTTATTCTTCTAAATGTTTCAGTAGGATGGAGAAAGGGAGAGGTGGGGGTGTTGGCTTAGATTATTTGCAAAATAATGTAGTTTTCAGTTTAAAATAGTTTTAGTACTTTCAGAAAAAAAGATATAAGCTATCAAAAGTATTAAAGTTTTATTACTATTATCTATTATGTTACTGAAAAAAAATTCAAACTTCTTTAAATTTTCTACTCTAGAGGAATTTATACGAATTTTAGTAAACACTCATGGAAGTTTAAAAAGTAGAGCCGGATCGGATCACAACCATTTAATGCAATCGAACTTTGAATAGTGGTGACATGGGAATTGTCTGTAATTTGTTGCATAACAAGTATAATTTTTGGAGGACTTTCTTGACATGAGGGGAAAAATTAATATTAACGGGAAGGAAGGATGTTAGACAAAAAATAAAATAATATATAGCACCCAGAACATAGTAGAAAAGCATGTGTTTTTAATTTTTTTTTTTTATTTTATGATAGGAACACAACGAATTTATGGCTGCTAGTATTCATCGCCAAAAATAAAACATAATTTTCGTTGTTGTGCAATAGAGTCATTTTTATTTCTTAACGTTCAGTTAGACAACAGCTGTGCGAACCAAGCTTATGGGCAACACTGTGTTTGATTATAGGTGACTTGCCATAACGCCAAAGCTATAACCATAACCATACAAAACAATTAAATTTTGGGTTTTCGCCGTAACCTTGAACAACTATTTGCTGATTAAAAATATTTGGAGGTCCATAACAAAACGCAACAATTTCACTTTTCGATTTTTTTTTACATACCAAAGGTTAATAGTTTTATTGTAACTCAGTACTTTAACTAGAGATTCAGACCAAAATGAAACAATTCCGATATACTTATATTCTACTCAGTATAATTACAATTATTCGTTAATTCAAAAAATTGCTCAAGTGTTTTTTTCACGTTGTTATGGACCTCCTCGCATGCATTTGCTTTTTTGTGTGTTTTCAATTAATTAATAATTTTATATATTTTTATTAAAATTATTTATTCTAAATTTTGTAGATAATACAATGGCAGACGGAAAGTTTGAGGAAGCTATTCAATAAGCTTGTATCAACAAATTGTTATTGTACACTGATATTTACTTATTGTATCTTCAATACTGAACTAGCTATAAGTATTCAAATCTTAAGTACCAACAAATGAAAATATAACCAGCTGTTTATGGTTTGGTATGGTGTAGCAAACCACACATTTATGTCTATGGCTTGTGGCTTATGGTTACGGCATTATGTTATGGGACTTCTGATTAAATTTTTACGTTGGCGAAGAAAGAACCATTCACCGTGTGTTAACTTTTCATCCTTAAGACTTTTACTCTGTTCAAAACTTCACTCGAAATGTTGATATTATCCATATGAAAAAAGTTTACATGAAATATTTTTGGAATAATCTTGCAAAAGTTGTACTCTGTTCAAATCGTGAAAAAATTATTAAATGGTATCGGACAACATTTTCTTGCCATCTTTGAAAAAATGTGACTGTCATTTATTTCGTTCGAAATATTGACAGCTTGACATATGTTTTTGTTTACAAAAGTCGATCAATGTTGCATACTTCTAACCAATAAAAACGAAATTTTTTTCCGAAAAATTAATATGGTCATCACTTGTTACGTGGCAAATTTTTCACGCGAAGTCATTAATGTTTCAACATTTTTCACAATTTCGAATAGAGTACTAACTAGGCTTTATCGTGTAACTTTTGACCGACGAATTGGTCGTCTTGGGCAAAATACCTCATTCGTCCCAGCTGTTTTCCTAGCATTCGTGATGCTATCCAGTTGTTTATTTTCATATATATTTTAAAACAACTTCCTTACGACCATTTGCATTACTTTAAAAAATTCTTTGTCAGGGTAAATTAAATTCAATTCTAGTAAACTTTCTATGACTCCCTGTCCTTCTGCCTGTTTGTTTACTTTTAAGCTGTTCGTTTAGGTTGTTAATGGATGTCACACTGTGGTGCTGAAAGCCCAAAAGGTAACAAATGAATCACTCAGCGTAAAAATGGTGTAACCCCATACGATTTAATTATTTAATCGCTCTATTTCATATTATTTATCTATTACTTTGCTATATTCTGTTGTGTGTAAAAACGATTTTTCAGCTTCATCTTCTTTTGAATATCAAAAGGTGGCTTACTCCGCTTTTATATTGATAGTTGTTAATGACATTGAGCAAAAACTTTATATTTCGTCGGGTGGTTACTGGTTTGCCGCATAATGTATTTTTAATATCTATCACCCGGCGATTTGACAAATAGAGCTGAAGCAGGAGTTTTCCTTTTCTTTGAGGAGTAAGAATTTACTTATATATTAATATATAAATACGTCGTTAATATGTATTTTTATTTAGCAAAATTTAACCAGAATAAAAACACTCAATTAGGGTTTTTTCTTGCTGATGAATTTTTCAACATTCTTAAATTTTTATATTCAATTGTTGTTATAAATATTTTGCTGACAAACGAAGCAGAAGAAGAAGCGAAACATCGGAGTTCATATCACTTTCATATTTCTATATTGTAATTTGAAAAAAAAGTCGAAAAAGTTCTTTAAATTAAATTTTTAAATTTATGGGCTTTTTCTATATTTTGCTGTTTATTTTGTTAAGTGCAGGACTTAATTCGTAAGGCAAAGGCTGTTAGAAATTACACAAACAACCACTTTTAAGCAGAAATTTTTTCATTAAAAATTAAAGCTTTTTTTTTTTAATTAAATAATATTTCAAGCTTAAGTCGGCACAAGAAGGCGTTGTCCCAGTGGCGTGAAATGTTTATTTTTATAAAGAAAAGAATCACTCAGGCAATGAATGCTTACTATTATTACTAGATTTTACCTTCTTTAGGAAAGGAATACTGAAGGAAAAAACAGAGGAGAGGAAAGCTTCATTCTTTTTACAACTCGTTTTTAATAATGCAGGGTTGCAGTGCCTCTGGTGTCAATGAAGCGTATTAAATCTTCGCAGCTGTATTTAGTAGCTATTTTTATTTATAGTTATTTTACTTCGCCGACAGTTCTGCTACACAATACCGATGAAGTAGGGAGCTCTAATGATTCCGCTGAAATCGGTGTAGTTCAGTGACGAGTGTGTTGCATTCATAACTTAAACTTTCCTATAACAACTGATACAAAGGAACACTAATACACATCATAAAAATACGTGGTGTTGTTATTTTATGACTGTCGGAGACCGGGCTCGAATCCAGTACCTTCGGTTTTGCAGTCAGCGTGCTAACTACTTCAGTCAACGCCATAACGATTTTTGCATCAAATCAAATAAAAGTGAGTACCGAATTTACCAATTTAAGTGTAAAGGAAATAATTTTCTGAAAGGCGACTTGAAAGCTTAAGATCTCTTTCCTGGCAAAATACAGTAAAATATGACTTAAGCACACATTTCTTATTACATACACAGTTATATATCGCACACTAAATTACAAACAGTCACAACTGAAAAAAATGGTTTCCTTTTTTACCCAACTGCGCGACGCTAAGAAGGGTATTGTGTTTATCAGCCTATGTATGTATGTATGTATGTATGTATGTATGTATGTATGTATGTATGTGTGTTCCTTTGCGGCCTTGTATAAGCCGAACGCGTGGACCGACTTTAATGATTCTTAGGTCATTCGATTTTTGTCTTAATCCCTGGAGTGCCAGTAGAGATATGAAAGTAGTAAAAATTCAATATGGCGGCAAAATGGGTATCATTCGACAGGTATTTTAAAATCATCTCTAGGTTTCTTTTATGATTTTTCATTTCGAATGACCGTTTAGGATATTGAACGGTTCAAAGTTGGTCGCAGTCGGGTTTTTTGATTTTTTTTAATACGTTGTTTTTTGTCACTCCTGAACATCTGGTATTTTTTGAGTTGTAACTGCTTATGATTTCGTGTGCGATATATGTATATCTACTATTGTTACTATGGGTTTTTCCCCTTAAGAACCACTGTGCATTGTGCCTTTAATGTCTTGTTTCTGGGTTTTAATCCATAACACTTGCTAAATACAATTTCCTTTCCTTTTGTTGCTATAAAAAAAAAGAAAAACTTGCCTATTGTTTGTAACATCCTTAACAAAACAAACTAACAACAATAAATTTATAAATTTTTAACTATCTTTACTTCAGTTGCCGTAGTAAATATTTGCTAAGCCTTTAAGCTAACGAGACATACTATATACAATTTATATTAGTAACTTTTAAAGGTTTTTTGTTATGGTTAGCTGCTGAAAGGAAATTTACTTCGGCCACTTGACATAAATGTTTAAAGTCACCTGAAAATCTTTCTCAAATGCGGAATTTAAAAATGATTTTTTTTTTGCTAAAATTTTTATGTTGCTTATTTTCCATTTTATGTTGTTTAAGTTGCCTTGGGAGGATTGCTGTGAACCCTTTCAAAGTACAACTGTAAATAATTACTCAAGTGTGGTAAGTTAAGATATTTAATAGATTTGTATGTTAAGACATGGTTATTTCATTCATAACTAAATGTTTTCATAACAAGTTTTATTTTTTTTTTTAACTTAACCAAGAAAAGTAACTTGTTAGAATTTTGCTCATCACATGAGTATTAATTTGCTGCATAGACCATAAGGTAATGCAAATTTTACAGAGTTATGGTGGAGTTGTGGAAATTAAAAATATTTTAAAGAGGAAGTATGTATTAATTATTATTTTAAAACGAAGTTAATAAGATTAAGCATATCAGCTTGTTAAGCAGAAAAAAAATATGTTTTTATTTGTGTTTACTTGCACAATAAACAAATTCAAGTATGCAAAATATGTAAATGGAAAAATACCATTGTGCACAATGGGTCTTTTTATTAATTAAATTAAACAGTTGCTTAAATATGTATTTTTTTTAGAATATTTGAACATTAGAGTTGTTCGCCTTCCATAAAAAAAAATAAAAAAAAATTGCCAGTCACCCCCTGTTCAAAAAATATCACTAATTGTTTACTTTCTTAAGTACCTATTTAAGTTATTCATAGTTGATTACTTTCAGGAGTAAAAGTTTGCCTTTAATTATGGGCCCAGCTGTAACTAAATGCTGATTGATTTCACTTACAATTTAATTGAAAAGTAAAATCAATTTGTGGCTCTCTAAAATGTACAAAACAACAAATACTCTTTATCTCATGACTTTCAAAAACTCAGTTCGTACTCTCCCTAATGCTCAATATTTTTGAATAAAAGTCATGACTAAAATATGAAGAAGTAGTAAAAAAACTACTAAAGGCAGAAATGTAGCCGTTTCAGAGCCAAGAACTCCTGTATACAAAATATTGTGATCGGACTGAAAATGGCGACACAGTGAACAAAATACTAAAAGGGCGCTATTTGTAGGCGTGGCTAAAAAATAAAATAAAAAAAAAAAAATATTTTTGGATTTTTTTTACATTATCCTTAATTCTAGGGGGTGACTGGCCCAACTTTAATGTTCATACGAGTAGATATCTAAAATGAAAACATTTTTTCTAATATTACAGATTTTAACTGCTTCAATTGTAAAATGTCCCCTTTTATTTATTTCGGTTTCAAGGCTTATGGTCGAGTTGTGTATTATTTATGGTTTCTCTGTGTCTGTGGGTGGAAGATCATTAGTAAAAACTATTTGTAAGATAGATACCAATCTGAAATTGAAATTGACAGTTTTTTTTTCTTTTTCCAACTAATTGCTACATAAAAGCATATTTTTTTCTTCTAGTGTTCTAAATATCTTAACACCTTTGAACAATTTCAATTTCTTACAATTTGTGCAAGCTTAACAACAAATTGTAATTAACTTTGTACAGCACTTAAACATATAATTACTTTAATGACAATATCTGTTTTTTCTTTTAATTTAAATTCTAACAAATTCATACAGATTAAAGCTAAAATAATGCGTAATTATTTTTTTAAATGAAATACACATGTTGGTTTAAGCAAACATTTAAACATGAAAAGCGAAATGTAATTTGTTTTTATACGAGTACTTGTTAATATTTTTTTTTTATTCTTTTTGATTTTGTTGTGCATTTGCTGTATCTTTTTAGCCAATTGTTTATGCTTGACCAAGTGCTAACGATGATGCCAATTAGTAAATGCTTGCAGTAGTAGGCTTTAATATTTTTTTCTTTAAGAA
Source organism: Nowickia ferox (assembly GCA_936439885.1). Classification (NCBI taxonomy): domain Eukaryota; kingdom Metazoa; phylum Arthropoda; class Insecta; order Diptera; family Tachinidae; genus Nowickia; species Nowickia ferox. Next base: position 118,773,695 of record OW387023.1, on the reverse strand, counting down.
TTTAAGTGTAAAAATTTTAAGAAAATTCATAGAAAATTATTGAGCTTTTTAGTATTTTCTTATATCCAATTTTTTTTTAGATTCGTAAAGGGTGCTTAGTTTTTTGGCAAAGAATTTTGGCAAAATTTCTGGCAACCATTATTTATATATTTCAAAAAAGACACAACACTTCAAAATATTTATAAATCAAAATTTAAGTTTGTTCTTGGTACACAAATTACTGTAAATTTTTGCATGAAAATATTCACAAAAGTAGTTGTGGCTATTTAAATTCATTTCATTATTATTTTGCTAAAAAGTTATTTTATTTTCATTTAGTAAATTAATTGAAAACCCAGCAATAAAAAATTGCTTTTATATACGTAGCAACATATTTATGAAAAAAAAAAATCATAAAACGTGTTTGAAATCCATGTAAAAAAAATTTATTTTGAAAAATTGGAAATAAAATATATTTCAAACTTGTATAAAATTTTATGAATATGGCGGATAATATTTATGTTTCCAAATATTTTAAGAGGTAATAAGCTTTGCTCACATGGAGGAAGTATTTCGTCAGCCGAAATGTTCGAAAAATTCAAAAACATATTTATTGTCCGTTATCTGCCCCTGTTATTTGAAAATGCCTCTGAGCAAAATCTCAGTTAATTTGTGCGATTTTTCAAGAAGTTATCTTTCCTTTTTTACACTTCCAATCTCATTTGGAATAATAGCTTTATTCAGTCTATACTTTAGTATATTTCAACTTAATTGTATTACATATAGTGAGTGTATAGAACAATGTTTGCTTAAAAAAATAAAAGTTAACAGAGAATTTTCGAATTTAACTGTTAAAGAAATAAATTTCTCAAAATCGAAAAGTGCTTTCCTGCAAAACAGTCAAATATGACTTAAGCACTTTTTCCTTATTGCCGCAGAATTATTGCGTACTACATCAAAACACATTTTCCCACAAACCTTCAAACCATTATCATAACAATCATTTATAAATTAAAATAAAGAAAATTTACTTCAGTCACTTGAATTAGTATTTTTTTTTTTATTATAAAACGAAGAAGAAGAAAAAGTCATTGCCTACTAGTACTAGGTGTTACCTTCTTTAAGCAAAAGAGATAGTGATAGAAGAGCTATAGAAAATCTTAATTCTTTTACAACTCTGCTTTTTGGCACGGTTTTAATAATGCTGTGTTGCAGCGCCTCTGGTGTTAAATGAGACATATTAAATTTCGAAGATGTGTAGTTTTCAAACAGCAAACGAAAAATTTTAGATTAAAGCATACATTTTTTGGTTCAGTGTAGAATTTATTTGGTACTTGAAAGCAATAGTGAATTTTTAAAAATGAGGAATGTTATTTAGCAGTTGTTGACAAATAAAAGATAAAAATATTTTACATAATTTAAGATTTATAATTTGTTGAGATTTTTTACCCAGTAGATTTTGGTTAATAATCTAATAGTGCATTGACAACTGAGCAAAATCTACAAAATACCAGATTTCGAGTAAAATTTGGTAGATTTCGAGTAGATTTCCCTTACGAAACAAATTCTGCTTCGTCACTAGATTTTGTCGAAATGTACTAAAACTTTCAAACTTGTACTAAAAAGTAAATGGCTGTAGTTTAGGAAAATTTTTAGTTCATGGGTTTTGTTTTTAGATAAGAAACCGTGATAAATGTCGAAAGAACTTGGTGTAAAAGGTATAGATTTTCAAAAAGAGTTTAACTGAAATCTACTAGATTTCATGCAGTTGTATGTGGCCTTTAAAAGTTTTTGGTTGGTAATTTATAATGGGCTTTATCGTGATTGGCGCATTTTGAGCTCGACTACGATAATTTGGTCCAAGATTAAAGAAAAAGTTTTACAGTGCTCTTTAAACTATTACAAAAAATGTCGTAGTCGAAATCGAAATACGCCAACCATAAGGGGGATTAAAATCAAAAATAGTCAATAATTGTTTTTCAATATAAAATTCTAAACAAGTAATTTTTATTTAATTGACAAAAACAGGATCAAAAGTAAAAAATTACTTGCTTAACATTAAATTAAAAAAAAAGAAAAATGTAGTCTATTGTAATAATTAAGGGCTGAGCGAAAGCCTTAGTAAAGCTTTACTGCCCTCAGCTTTTGTTACATAAAGGAGAACAAAAAAGCTGCAGCCTTTATAATTATGCAAATAAGATGATGAGGAAAGAACAAAAGGATGCTCTATAAATATGCAAAATTATCATTGCTATTGGTTAAGCAAAAAAAAAAAAAAAAAAAAAAAATAGAAAAGATACACTGGAAATCGACATGCAACTAAAATATTTATTCATTCATTTATTCATATGAATATATGAAAATTCATGTAATACATATAAAATAAAACTTTTTATATAAAAAAACGCTCACTCAAAAATATGTTGGAGTGTGTGTGTGTGTATATATGTGTACGAGTACACATACATTTTAGTGCACAATGGCTAAAATTTGACAATAAAATAATTTGACAGAATGAGTACAAAATATGGAGGAGGTTAATATTTTAATATTTTTGTTTCTTTGTTTTTAACAAATGAAAAATAAAACACTTACTGACTGACACTATGACTCTGTGTACAATCAGAAAAAAACCAAAGCAGAAATTTACACAAAAATTTAAAAAAACAAAAAAAGATTGTATATGAAACGAGCAACATTTATTTTAACAGACAAGTACTAAATGAATTTATAAATTGTATGAGGGCACTTTCTGTTTGATATTTACAGCTTGTTTTTTATTATTTTTTGCTGTAAATGCAACAACACAGCAGATACAATGGACCAGAAGAAAAATATATGTACAAAAGCAGCAACACAACTCATTTTTTGATTGCCAAAGGATGACTGAGCTGATGCTGGACTTTATAGGGCATTAGGGCGCAGGTGATTTTATTGCTGCAATTTTATATACATTTATTAAATTATTAAAATTATGAAAAATTATACCACAAGTCATGGATGGAACTAACCAAAAGTATCAAGTTCTTCAAATTGAAGAAATCCGGGGGAACCGACAACAATGCTCGAGAAATATTAAAAGCAGATTCCAAGCTCAGGGAGCGGTTAATTCTCTAGATAATTGAAGAATTTTGGAGAGCGCAGTTTCTTTTTGATGAAATCATGGTGGGTATTGTGAAGGTATTTATTGGCAGCTACAATAAATTTTTACATTACTAGACTAAGTATTTGGGTGATTGCGCCCTAATTGCACCCCAGTGGTCATAATTAATATCACAGTAATGTGAAATGCAAGCAAAATTAGTATAAAAAACACAATTTATTAATATTTCTCTTGCTTAATTTTCAAGAATGCTCAGAATTTTTGTATTTCATCAAGTCATTTAATTCATTTTTCGTTTTCTTGTAAATTGTAAGTGAACTGCAAGAGCTGAGTGCAAAAAGTAAAATAATTAAAGCAAAAAGACATTTACTTCTTAATTAAATATTATAAAATGTCAAGCATGTACTGGCAAAAAAAAACGAAAAAAAAGAAAAGAATTTATTAAAAATGACAAAACTAAAAGAGGCCAAATTAGACATACAAATGTACATACACAAACACACACACACACACACACATACATACAAACATATATGCCCCTCCGACCATTAGAGAGAATAACAAATGTGACCAGTCAACTCAAGGCATCAAGCGAAATTGTCACATGAAAAATAAGTGAAACACTTTGGCAACATAAAGTATTACAAAAACTTAAGAAAAAAACAAAAACAAAAACAGAACAGCAACAAGAACGAAGTGAAATACTAGTGGACACCTTACAATAAATAAACAAACACAGGCAACAGCGTCGGAGCAGTTCACAGTGAAATAGTGAGGAAATCTGGAGACATTAAATAAATATATACTTGTGACATTGGGTAACACGTTGTTGATGAGCTGCACAGGCAGTAGCTTAAAGGAGTGAAAAGTTTAAATGGCTTGTAAGGAAAATGGTTGGGCTGTCTCGTGACTTTTACTCGTATTTTTATTATATATTTTTATTTTTTTAATTAAATAAACAATGGTTTGACTATTTATAGAGAATCTTTCTGTCAATCTTTTACCAAGTACAGTACGAGCTCGATTTGAGCAATAGAAAGGAAATTGAGGTTGTTGCTTTTACCGAAAAGTTGCAATAATCGACCATAATCATAAAAACCAAAACTAAAACCAAAACCAAACTATAATTTTTAATAAAATAATTTATTTTTATTATTTAAACATAAAAAAATTCTTACATGTGATTTAAAAAGTTATAAAATAATATTTTATATGTAAATGAATTGAAACTTGAAACCGATCTGTATATTTGTACTTGTGCATATTTAATTTTTTTATAAACAAACAATCTAGTTTGAGAAAAAGAATGCTGAATGATGAATGGAATATTATTCTCTGTTGCCCACTCCATACAAATGTTAAGTGCATCAGTGGCATCATCTACTTCAACCTTTTGTGTGTTTTTAATCTGTATATTCCCTGATGTTTCTTCGTCTGAAAAATCTAAAGTTTCGCTTTCATCTGAATAGTATTCTCTGATCCATCCAATCATTGTAAATTCAGTGTAAATAAACATTTTTTTTCTAGCACTGGCGTGCTAAAGCTTTTTGGAATGGGCTCTTTTCTGAAACTGAAAGTACTTATTAAAACTACATTTGAAATTGAGTAAATTCAGAGAGAAAAGCGTTTTAAATTTACTAAAATAGAAAACGTTGCGCTTATCGAGACTGTTTTTTTGTAACAAAAATTGCTCTTACATATAAAAACTGTAATGTTAAAAAAAATGAACTGTTGCGCTAATCTTGGTGTTGCAATAATCGGTGGTTGCGCAAATCGAGCTCGTACTGTATCAGTGAACCTTGTACTAATTTTAGCATAAAGTAAATGGGAATTATATCATACACTTTAGTGCTAGAAAATTCCATTTCTTTTTTTTCCAAAATTAAATTCGGTTAGTCAAGGAATTACGTTACTAATTAGAAAAAAATATTTTCAATTAAAAACAAAAAAAAAAAGAAAATAATTTTTTCCGAGGGCTATTGAGTTTGAAAAAATCTGAATGAAAAAACTCAATATTATATTTCCTATATTTCGACAACAGCATAAATAAACATGTTTAGCGAAGTAATTCCTTCAAACAATTCTCAAGCAATTTTCATATTGAAGTAATTGGGTAAGAGAAAAATTTTCACTCTTACTCATAAAAATGATTTGCTAATTGTTCACATTTGTATTCAAGCAAAAATTACAAAAATTAAAAAAAGTAGTCTTTAAAAAATAACAAAATAAGTGTATATATTTACATATGTACACATGTATGTAGGTAAAAATAAAATGTATACTGTCTGTAGTTGCATAAAATAATATAATTCCCACTTTTGAAACACTTGAGACATGAAAGGAAAACAACTGCAACATGAAGGCAACAGCAGTAAGAACAACACAAAACCACAATTGTGCTGGATGACACTCACAATCATTTAAATATTATGACCAAAAGACTTTAACTCAAAATGCAAACAACCGCACACACACACACACACACACACATATTGCCAAAATTATACAAAAATGCAAGACAAATGGACAAAAGTGCAAACGTCCATTCGTTTGTTCGGCCAGATGAAACAATATGCAGAAAAGACCAAAGAAAAAAAATAAAAGGAAGGATGGCTGGTTGACTGCATGCTTGTTTATTTGTTTGGGCTAGAAGTGATAGATGGTTAAAAACACACACGCACACAATACAATTACATACATTCACATTTAAAGGAAAAAAGTGCAACAGTACGCCCACATTAAATAAATGTGTACGAGTACAAACAACATTGTCGTGTTATGGGTTTATATTAAAATGAAAGAAAAAAAAAACAAAAAGTGAAATTTATTTATTGTAAAAAAACATTTTCATTTTCATTATAAAAACAACAACTAAATCTCTTTCATTATGTTGAGGCTATTTGTAACTTTGTTGTTGTTGTTGTTGTTGCCATTACTACTGGCTGCTGAACAAGTACGCAAATCGTTAAAAACATTACAACCTCCCAACCACACATTCGCACTCTACGCACCCGACGACACATTTGCGATATACAAACATATTTAATTGCACAATAGTGAATGCAAGTGGGTCTGTGCGTGTGTGTGTGCGTATGTTGTCCTGTGTATAATAGTTTCCGTGTGGAAGTGCAGAGAGAGGGAAGTATGGAAAGTGTAAGGCTATTTAACCGCGAAGGACTTATATTATATTGATAACAGCTACAACGAAAGCAACAAATTGTTATGAACAAAATCGTCTTTTTATAGAAAATCCATAATGGCCACAGTGGAGCTAGAGGGTGAATTTTTTATTATTGAGTTATTGCTTTTAAAGTTTGTAGGTCAGTTTAAATTTTATCTCAATCGATTTGATGTTGTTTTTCCATTGCTTGATAGTTACAAGTTGAAATTGGGAATGTACCGAATAATAGATAAAATAGAGGAGAAAGATCTGGTCCAACGACTGGCACTGCTACACCTGCTGGATCTTTTGTGCTATAGATCTGTAAATTAAGTTAAATCAATATCTGTATGACTCTCCTTATGAAAATCAGCACAGATATTGGAGAAGCCCGCCTAACATCATCAGAACGATACTCGATACTCGTTGATTGCGCTAAGCTTATGAGTCGTGGTAGGGTATATTGTAGTATCGTCTGCCCATTATTGGTTTGACCCACTGACCATTTAAAAAAAAAATTAGTTAGGTATGGGTTATATACATTTCGAATATCTTCTTTCTGAATCCAAAACATGTTTCGCGAAATTAATTATGGTTTCTGAGATATTTATCATTCATTTTGCTCCATTTCAAATATTTTAAGGTTTAGTAAGTATTGTTTTGCTGTACATGCCACAGTTTGGCGTTTGCGTCAAATTCTTCATACAAAAACTTGCGAGGTAAACTTAACTCTTGTTGTGCTTCATTTATATAAGAAATGAATAATAAAAAAAGAAGGTGCCGTAAGAAAAATTCAATGCGACTGTTAAGCGAAAACATCATCACCCAGACGCAGCCGCCGATTAAATATTTTAATATAAACTTATTAAGCAGCAAAATAGAATAAAAAAAACCTTAATGATGCATGTTTGAGTATAACAGAAATAATTTAATTTCTTTTTTTTTTATATTAAATACACTTCAAGTACTTGTTTTCCTTGTGTAAGTGTGTAAGCGGATCGATAGTTAAAAATATGGCGGCAGCGGCTTCTTGGTTGGCATTAAAGGATCAACTTATTTCTCTAGACAGCAATAAAAAGAAAAAAAAAAACAACAAAATTCACAGCAGTATAGTATACGTATGGAGCACAAAACCTACTTTTTGAAAATAAGTTAAGAAAAGTGGTGTATGCAGCACGAATATTTATTATTATTTATTTTTATTATAATATTATTTTATATATATCTTTCTGTTTTAAGAATTTATATTTGTAATAAATTGATAAATATTTAGGCAATTCAAACGGTAGTCTTAAGTTTCATACCGTCCTAATGTTTTAAATTATTTTTTGTTTGTCTTTTTTTTTTCTTTCAAACAAAATTTTTAAAACATTATGACACTATGACACTTAAGCTGGATTCACCCATTGTTTCCGAAACGAAATGCGTGTCCGGACAAAAATTTTCTTACTGAGAGTTTTCTTCAGCACGATTCATACATTTCAAAGCTACCATATGAAATACTTGTGTAAACGATGCGTATTAATTTTACTAGCTAGTGGCAGCACAGCGGCAAATGATTATAATTCACACACATTCTTTTAATTGTTTAATGCAATTCTTTCGTTAAACTTCATATGAATATGTTTTATTTTTAAATTTTTCTTTATTTTTATTCTAATAAATACAAGTATACTCTATGCTTCTATTATTCACAAGACATGATGTATCAGCTCAGTTCAACTTTGGCTGAAAAATTAAAATAGTTGCCATTTCAGTTCGATTTTGTTCGGCCAAAATATAAAATTAACCCAGCTCAAGCTGAAAATTGTTCGTAAAAAATATTTTCTCTCTCTCAAGAAGAGAGACGTCAAACTATAGGGTGTTTTTTAGAGGTATAGAACTTTGAATTGAAATAAAACACAAGAAAATCGTTTTAATGTCCATCAATTTGGCTTTATTGGAAGGATAATTTTATGCCATTAACGTTTAAATATGATTTCGGGCATGTGGCCGCCGCGGCTGGCTCGAATAAAGCCAATTCTACAGGTCCAATTTTCAACCACTTTTTCGAGCATATGGGGCCGTATGTTGGCAATAACGCCACGAATGTTGGCTTCCAAGTCCCCTAACGTTTCTGGTTTGTTGGCGTAGACGAGCGACTTCACATATCCCCAAAGAAAATAATCCAATGGTGTCAAATCACACGATCTTGGTGGCCAATTGACCGGTTAACCGAATTAATTGCTCTGATGGACGATTATGTCGACCATAAAATGGACGGAGCTTGCGGTAAACTTCGCGAACTGAACCATTATTTTCGAAATAAATTTGCACGATTTGCAAGCGTTGTTCTTTTGTCAACCTGTTCATGATGAAATGGCAAACCAAACTAAATATTAATCACTTGACAGCTGACAAAATGGCCGCCAGTTAAAAAAGTGATGCCAACTTAAAGTTCTATGCCTCAATAAAAAACACCCTATACATGTAAAAAAAATTTTATCCGGACAAAAATTTTGTTCGGAAACAATGGATGAATCCAGCTTTAAGACTTACATCTGGATCCCCCAATTGAATATACATAAATAAAATGCTGTATGTAGTGCATCTATGAATACAAAACACACTCATGTTCTCATATAAATTTATTTTCATGTGATTTTTGAATGTATCGTAAGTAGTATTCGCATTCGATTCCGCAAAAATTAAAATTTATTATTTGGTTCGCATTTGTTATTTTGCACCTACTGTTAACACACAATTGAGGATTCGTTTAATTGATGGATACGTATACGTAATAAATTATTGCGTATTCGTTCTAGTTATTGAGGACCAAATTAGGATTCTCATAGGCCTTATTGACCCTTTTCTACATAAAATATGAAGAGTTTGGTGGCAAGTTTCAGTTAATTTTACCGCTTATCAGACTGTGTACATATATATGTATATGTATATATGTATGTATGTGTGTTCCTTTGCGGTACTATGTAAACCGAACTCGTGGGCGTTCTTATGATATTTTTACGTCAATCGATTTGTCTTAATACCGGAAGTCTCAATTAAGCTTATAACAGTAGCTAAAATTCAATATGGCTGCCAACAAACTCCATTTTGTGAATACAAAAAATAAAAAATAAACTTTATTATAGATGGTCGCAGTCGGGTTTTGTGATTTTTTTAAAATTTTTTCTTGTTCTTAATTTTTCTTACTTGAGCGCCACCGTTTCCCGAAAAAAGAACTCTTCGCAGTTTTTTACGATGATGGTTCATTTTGTTCCATTGTACTTTTGCAATTGTAATTGTTTTATGATTTTTATATGTCTATAAAAATATATGTATATATTTTTTTAAAGCAAAAATAATATTTACATAAACACTTTGATGTAAATTTTATTATTATTATGATTGTTGTTGTGGTTTATTTTAAAAGCAAGTACGAGTATGTATGTTTTTAATTACTTGTATTTTAAAACACAAAATTTGTTTTTATCACAGGAAGTTGTGTCACACAATGAATGCAATAATTTTTATTTTAATGCAAACTGCATTACAATTAACAATACATACAAAGTGATACAAATGCACGTACAGAGTCTACATATTCATTCACACACATTAATTTATTTATATATGATTGTGAAGGTAATAGAGTGGACACTAAAGGCTTGAAAGTAAATATATTTTATTTTAGAATACCTTGCAGCACTACCTGCTTAGTAGCCTCAAAAAGCTCTTTCTCAAAATTATATATTTTTTTAATTTCTTTCGCCTTAAAGTTTTGATTAATGATGAATACACATTATGACGTTTTGTGATGGCACAATAGTGAGTACTAAAGGCAAGGTTTGTCATTTCCGATTTTTTATTATTTTTTTTTTTTTTTGGTTTTGAGGCATTGCGTTACAAACAAGAAACATAACGTGGACGGCATTGCGCATATTTTGAAAATTACACCACAAAATGACAACAAAAAAAAATGAACAATTTGTTTTCAGCCTAAATTTTGCTGTTTGAATTGTTGGGTTAACTGGAAATTTAGTGTGCTGTTCTCACATTGCACGTTCACGTAATGCATCCTTGTGAAATGTGAGACTTTAGTAATTAAGTACTCACGGTCTTGGTTTTAGTTTAATTTATTAAAAGAAAACATTAAACTAAACTAATTTTTGACAAATGTTATAAAAGACTTCACGAAGTGATAAATTTTTATAGAAAAAAAAAATAAAATAAAAAACAGCTAGTTGTTCCGTTCTGCAAGTGTTTGTAAGAATATTTACAATTAACTTTGGTGTTATTTGTTCATTAATGTAATAAGAACTTTAGCCTTAAATAAATAAATATAAAGTTCGAATAATAATAATAATTAAACTAAATAAAATAATTATAAATTTTTGGTGTCAATTTCATAGAAACTCGCAGAAAAAAATCAGTTATGGTATTTTAATTTTTCTACATTGAAATGTTTTAAACGTCGCACAAAATTTCGGAAAAGCATTTTGCATTAAAAAAATATTGTAAGTGAAATTTATTTGCTGGTGGTTAAGCGATGTCTATATGCATTTAATTGTTGCTTTAACAAATCGTCAGTAGACTTCAACCACACATTTTGAACAGTCACAAACCTCTTATCTTATGCACAGACTTTCATAAACTGGGTTTTGTATAAGTTACTAAGCCTACTATGCTTATTTTTCTTTTGTGATTTTCAAAAATATTAATATTTGTGAATTCTCAAATAGTTTATGAAAGTCTGTGCATAAGATAAGAGGTTTGTGACTGTTCAAAATGTGTGGTTGAAGTCTACTGACGATTTGTTAAAGCAACAGTGAAATGCATATAGACATCGCTTAACCACCAGCAAATAAATTTCACTTACAATATAATTATGACAATATGTCGAATAATAAATTTCTTGAATTAAAAAAATATTAATTAAATGTTAAAATAATTGCTCCACATTAAAATATTAATTAAATGTTAAAATAATTGCTCCACAAGCTTTTGCTTCATTTATTTTGAGTTCTGGTGCATTTGAAAAATAAACTTCTTCGAAAAAAGCAAAGTGTGGTGAATGTCTTGAACGCTACGAGTCGTGCCAATATATAAAACTATTATTTATATTTTAAATTTATTATAATCAAAATTACATTATTTTTTTTTTTGCTACTTTTGCAACTATTTAACACGTAATTCATACGATGATTTTTTTCATATTTCTTGAAATACGATTTTTGTTGATTGTGGAAGGAAAAGGGAAAAAAATTCAAATTTTTTTGTTCTCTGGGGTTTTACAACTTTATCTTGCATCTGTATTTTCTAACATTTTTAAATAAAACAAAAGAAATCTTAAATTTTTTTTAAAGAAATTTACCTTAATTAGTAAAAATATTTCATTATATAAGAATTGAAAATACTGAACTTTAGCCCGATTAAGAAATGATTCCTGATTTATTTGCTTTTTTATTAAACTACACACTTTAATATCAAATTTATATAATAAAGTTAATGGAAATAAGTAAGTAAAGAAGATTTCCTATTAAAATAATCAACCCTAGAATTATGGAGAAAAAATCATAATATAAATTTAAAACGTTTTTATTAGCAATTACTACAGATAATTAAAAACGAAACGGAATTTTAAATTCATCATATGAATTCTGCTTAAAGGCGGGTAACCTGTTCCAATATGCGAAACTGTTGAGCAACATTGAGTTTTCCTTGCGAAAAATTTGACATGTACAAAATGAAGCCCATCTCGCGATTCCTAATTTTATCGCTTGTATTGCTTGAATCTATGCAAAATTGTTTAAAATTTCGTGCGAAAAAAGTACTGCTCATGTTGTTTCGCAGCTGAAACAAAAATGATGCCATACACATCTTGCATGGAAAAACCAGTGTTTAAAAAACTTAAGTCGAAGTAGCAAAAGTCGTAAAATTTTTACTTTCCGCTGCTTTGGCTTTTTCCAACTGTTTAAAATCAACCAATGCTTTTGCGTCTGCTTGTGAAAATCAACAACAGTCGCAGTCAAAGTAGAAGCAGCAAACGATGTATGAACAATTGCGCAGTACTTTGAATTTGTTTTGCTGTTGCTTTTGATTAGTTTCGGTAGTAAAAGCATAAACAGTCTGTATGCTTTTGTAAGCACCAAACAGTCACAGTCGAAGAAGGAAAAGCTCTTGCTTGTAGAAGCTTTCTGCAGGTTCAGTCAACTATTTTGTGGTGTTTGTCATGTTTTTGTTGTTGTTTTTGCACATCAGACAAGAGGCAAAAATAAAAACCATTTTACTGCGATTGCTTAAAACTTCTAAAAGCAAAAGTTTTTGCTTCTTCGACTGTGACTGTTTTCGACTTCATATATAGAGTCATATAGACTGCTTCTGCTTTTACTTGCGATACTAACCAAAAGGAAAAGCAAATCAAATTAAAACTTTTCAACTCGTCGACTGCTGAAAGTACTGCGCAATTTGTTATAATTCCATTTGTGAGTTTGCTTTGACTGAAACTGTTGTATTTTTGAAAAGCGAAAGCAGAAGCAAAATCAAATGTAATGAAAATCATCATCAGTTTTTTAAACACTGGGAAAAACATGCTGCCAGATACATTTGACGTATTTTTTGCAAGAAGAACAGAATACTACTTTTGCAAGTTTATTTCGCAAATATCTCATACCAAATACTTTTACATGTAGTTTGATAGAATTTCACACGAAATTGTGAACAGAGTAGCAGGATTAATAGTAAAATTGCAACATTAAAATTTGCCGAAAGATTCCGACCAATAATAAAGATTCAATAAGTTGTGATTCATTTATTTTAAAATCTGGTTAAAGGTGAATGTCTTGAACACCACCACTTTTAAAATGAATTGCTAAAGTTAGAAAAGGGCTAATTATTTTGATTTCTTGCAGAAATCGCACTTAAAAATTCTGAGAAATGTATTTCTTGTTTTTTTTACTCTTTTTATCTAAGAAATTAAAAGAGTTTAGTTCGCAATTGACCCACTTACAAAATTACTTAAATTTTCTGCTTGAATGTACCAGACACAAAAGCACCAAAATGAACGAAAAACAAAAATACTTAAAAACTTAAATATTAGATAAATAAAAGAACAAAAATGGCAATAGTATTCTCATACAGATAAGGGTATCACACAATTTAATCTTTAGTTTTTTTTTTCTATTCTTAGTATGTATGTATGTAAAAAGTGAAACATTTCTATATTTTAGTTGTGTATTTATTTTACAAATCAATAAATGTTTTTTTTTTCTTTTTAACACACATGATTGATTTTTGGAACTTTTGTTGACTTATTTTCTTACTAGACAAAATATATTTTATTTTATTTGCCTGAGGGTAAAGTCATAGTAACAAATATAAACTTATATTCCAACATGTCGTCAACTAACATACAAAAGGTGGCAAGTAGACAAGAATTAAAAGTGCAAGTTTTTGATTAATAAATATTTATTTATTTCTCCAGCTGGGTATTTAAATAAGTCATGTTGCACTGTTACTTGGAGGAGTGTTAGAAGAGAAAATTTCAATCAAAATGTCTCTAAAGAAAATTAAATTATTTTCTACAGCGTCCTAATGTCTGGTTTTAAGACATTTTTGAAAAGTTTCATCTTTCTTAAAAATCGTAATCTACTTGTTGTAGATTCCGATACCTGGATTCAGTAATTTTTTCCGAATCGAAAATTACGATATAAATTAAAAAAAGAAAACTATTATATATTGTTGGTTTAGCACACAATTCCAAAATGCTTACGAAGCCTAAGTGCTTGTAGAAAATAAGTCTTTGTTTTGTAAGCTTTTTTGAGTTGTGGTTGCAGTCTATTGATGTATTGCTCAGGGCTGGAAATAACTATCCTAAACAATGGTGCGACTTTTGAAAAAATATAACCCTGGGAGTAGAGTTGTGTCCAACAGCTCTTTTTGAACTAGTTTGAGAGCGTTCGAATCAAAAGTTGTTTCAAACCCATTTAATTTACATTGATGTTTTTGATCGGACTTGTGTCCAACAGCTCATTTTAGTTCAAAATAGCTGTTGGACACAACTCTACCTGGGAGCCCCCTCTGTAAATCGAAAGGAAAGCAAGTTCTTTCGAATTGCAATGTTAAAACATACAAATTCGAAAGCAATTTGAGGGGTATGAAAATTTTCAAAAGACTACAAGAACTCATTAGATCAGGATTGTATTTTTTTGTAAGTCGTGCGATTGTCTAGAAAAGTGATTCCCAGTCCTGAGCAGCAACGAAAGGCATATTGAGGTGCTAAGCCAACCACAAATAATTTTTTTTAAATTTATATTCGTTTTGAAACGCGTTAACTAAATATACAGTACGAGCTCGATTTGTGCAACCGAAAGGAAATCGAGTATGTTGCTTTTACCGAAAAGTTGCAATAATCGACCAGCACAAAATTCATATAAACCAAACCATAGTTTAACATAAAATAATTTATTTTTAATAGCTAAGCATAAAAAATTCATACATGTGATTGAAAAAGTTATAAAATAATATTTTATACATGAATTTAAACTTTAAACTTTTTGTACTTGCGTATATTTGAGTTCAATTCATGTTATTTTTTTCTAAAACACAACCTAGTTTGAGGCAAACAAAGTTGAAATTTTGGTTTAAATTTTTGGATTCTTAATTTTGTGTTATACTGCTGCCTCTTTTATTTCTTGATTGGCAATTTTTCATAAGGAATATTATTCTCTGTTGCACACTCTATACAAATGTAAAGTTCATTAATGGAATTATCTTTGTGTAGTTTTAGTTTTTACATTCTCTGAAGTTTCTTCGCCTGAAAAATCTATAGCTTCGCTTTTATTTGTATATCCTTCTCTGAGCCAGTCATTGTAAATTCAGTGTAAATAAGCAATTATTTTTTCTACTCATACAAATTTGTATACTCATGCACGAAGAGTAAAAAGAGAAAAATAAATAAAAAGGGTTAGCACTGGCGTGCAAAAGCTTTTTAGGCTCTTTTCTGAAACTGAAAGTACTTGTTAAAACTACGTTTGAAATTTAGTAAATTCAGAGAGAAAAGCGTTTTAAATTTACTAAAAGAGATAAAGTTGCACTTATCGAGACTGTTCTTTGAAAAAAGTTGCACTTATAAGGAGTGTAATGTAAAAAAAATGACCTGTTGTGCTAATGGCGGTGTTGCAAAAGGTGGTTGCGCAAATCGAGCTTGTACTGTAATATTGAAATTTATCGATAATTTTATTCGTTTGCAGTAATGATAATGACATTCTGTAATTTTTTTTTACGATGGTACAGAAAAATAAAGAAAGCTAAATTAATTCGAACCTGTGATTTTACCTTTGTTGCTTCAGCCGATATCGAATATTGTTAAAATATGTTGCTGGATAGCAAAATTGCTAAGTTTTCGTTAAATTTTTTATATAGGTACAGATTGACTTTTCTTTAGTTAACTTGTCTTTGCGTATATTTCCATTTCATTCGAAAAAATTGGTAAGGCCATTTTGTTTTAACTTATTTTTTTTTGACTACGTTGAAAATACAGATATTTCAATTCATTTTACGAATACAAAATTTTGATTATTGTTTTAAATCAATGCTGTCCACCGAGAGAAACACAATAAAATATGCTCGCGTATGTGTACTTATTCATTTGTATAAGAAGAAAATTAATGTTCCGCGCTGTGGTGCTACTTTGGGCAGCTTTGTTTTAAATACAAAAATACAGTTGTCTCTTTAGACAGATTTTGCATTTAGAATATTTAATTTTAAATACATTCCTTAACAATTTCAGTAGGCGAGATATTTGCGTTTTCAAATCTACTTGAGGTTGAAAGAAAATGCTTCAAGTAAATCCAATAAATATTTTGGAAATAACCCAGCAAGAACTACTGTTTCCCAGAAGCGTTTTTCTAAGGGAGACGGCAATGTTACAGAATCACTTGCTGTTGCGCATGGATAAGGCATTTATAATTGTTCGTGATAAGCCAGCTAGAAGCAATACATTCAGCTTCCAAAAAGCCATGCATTTTTTGCCTTACTCAAGTGCTTCACAGAAGTAATACTCAGATAGATGCAAAGTTACTGGTTCGCAAATTTTTTATATTTAGTTACTGGTTCGCAAATTTTTTATATTTATTTTTTTTGTTATAGAGGCCGTTATCAATTAAGCAATACATCGCTTCCCTCAGTTGTTAGTGCTTCGAAATCAGATTTTTTTTTGTGCTGTTAAACTTTGAAAAATCTTGTCTCAGAAATATCTGTCAGGCAAGCAGTAAGGCGCCACTAAGATGTTACATACATTATTAAGTAATTTTCAATTCCACTTGTAATTTAAAAAGTTATCAACCTTGAAAATTTTGCTCAGCGCCTTGTTAAAATTCTCACTGCTTGCGTAAATTTCATTTGGTAACTTAAAAATATATTAACTTACGCAACAAATTTAAAACATATTTTTATATTTTATTTACTTTTGCAAAGTAAATGAAACTGAAAGTGCGAAATGGGTTTTACGCATGTAGTTTAGTTTACGTTAATATCTAAGTAAATGGCAGAAAAAAGCAGAATAAAATGAATGAAACTACCCTGAAGGAAACGTGGGGTTAAGAGAACCCAAGTCGCCACTTTTGTCAACTATTTCGGTGACATTGTCAACGGAGTGTTTATTAATTTTTTTTCTTCTTGTTTTATTGGTTTGTTGAAAATAAAAGTGACGTCAAGAAAAATGTTAGTGTTTATAAAAATAAGTTTAGAGAGTCATAGTAATGGGTTAATATAAATGTATTGAACAATAATTAAAAAACATAAACAAAAAGGAATTACAAAATAAAAAATTAAATTACAATCCATATTGTATAAAAATAGAAAATGTGAAAATTAAGCAATTTTAAGTGAAAGGTGCCAATCATGGAAATTTTTGTTTAACCCTGTGGAAGATTTTGTGCCACCAGTTAAAGTTTTGACACACTTTCAGATCCATACGTAAGTGTTTGACTTTACTATTTCAGCGAAACATTCAATTTTTGATTTACATATATTTATTTAATATAAATGACAAACAAAACCCCTACTTGCTGGTAATATGCTGAACGAATGAATGAATTGAAATGTTATTGTATGTTTTTTATGCATAAGTTAAATTTTTTCTTTTAAATTTAATAAAATTTAATAAAATACCAAACTGTGAACAAAATATGCAATTTCATTATCAAAAGTGTATACGAGAATTACTAAAATGTAGTAGCGACTTTCTGTTTCCAATGTCTTCATTTTGTCCCTAAAGAACTATGTAATCAGCAGTACCAATGTCAGTAGTTGCTTTTCAATGATACGCACCTGTTAAATGTCTATAGCAAAAAGCATTGTGTGGGGTATAACTAGTCAGTACTACTGGCGACAAAGTCAATAGTGAAGAAGTACTGATTCGCTAGTGACATTTCCTACAGTGTAATTACGATGTATGTGTGTGTGAGTAGGTGAATACGTCTGTGGTCTGTGTTTGAAATGAGAGTGTTAACAATATTGTTAACAATTGAATTAACTTTTGCTCTAATTTTTTATCATTTAAAATACTTCTAAGAATTGGAATTCATATTTCCTCAAATATAATTTTTTTCCTATTATTGTTTGTTTATTTCGTATTTCATTCGAGCTTTTATTTCTATAAGAAAATGTGCATATGTACATATGTATGTAAGTATTTAGTATATCTCTCGACATAGATATCGCCCACTTAATCAAACAGCATCATAACTCAAAATAAAAAATCCGTTTGCCAGAGAACGAGTTAGAAGTTTTTAATTTATATACAACTTAATGGAAAAAGAATATTAAATTTTTCTCTCAATATGTCGAATAATTGATTTCTTAGGTGTTGAATTTCGATTTGATTTTTCATTTTGCCTTATAAATACTTTTATTGTTATCTAATGGATTTCTAATTGTATAAAGGTACACCTTTGCAAAATAAAATAGATTCATATCGAATATAAATTCTTTGATGGGTTTTGTTAAAGTTTCTATGCCTATTTTTCTTGTGTGATTTTCAAAAACATTATTATATTTGAATTCTTAAATAGTTCAAAGCAGTGTTTAAAAAACTGCCATGATTTTCATTTCATTTGACAGTTTCGGTCAAAGCAAAATCACAAAACGAATTATAAAAAATTGCGCAGTACTTTCAGCAGTCGACGATTTGAAAATTAATTTGATTTGCTTTTGCTTCTGGTTAGTATCGCAAGCAAAAGTAGAAGCAGTCTATGTGCTTTTGGAAGTCTCAAGCAGTCGCAGTCGAAGAAGCAAAAACTCTTGCTCCTAGAAGTTTTAAACAATCGCAGTAAAGTGGTTTTTATTTGTGCTTCTTGTCTGATGTGCAAAAATAACAACAAAGACATGACAAACACCACAAAATAGTTGACTGAACCTGCAGAAAGCTTGTAAAAGCAAGAGCTTTTGCTTCTTCGACTGTGACTGTTTGGTACTTACAAAAGCATACAGACTCTTTATACTTTTACTACCGAAACTAACTAAAAGCAACAGCAAATAAAATTCAAAGTACTGCGCAATTGTTCATACATCGATTGCTGCTTCTGCTTCGACTGCTACTGTTGTTGATTTTCACAAGCAGAAGCATTGGTTGATTTTAAGCAGTTGGAAAAAGCCAAAGCAGCGGAAAGTAGAAATTTTACGACTTTTGCTACTTCGATATAAGTTTTTTAAACACTGGTTCAAAGTATGTAGTTTAAGTCTACTATGATTTGGCTAAGCATCAGCAAATAGATTTCGATTGGATTGGATCCGTTGACCCGTTCTTAACTTATAAGTTGTTTATATACACACACACGCAAAACAACCACATACATACATACATCCATACGCACATATTTGCGAATATAATCAGACTCTCAGAACCTCGAAACTTCGAGATATGTTTGAAAAACTCTATTTTCGAAAATTAGAGTAAAATCATTACCTTCCTATAGCGGGAAGTTAAAAATTTTTATATACGTACATATGGGCATTTCCATGGGAATGTCAACTTTTTGTCGCGTGCGACAACAAACAAACATATTTGCTTTTTTCCAAGAAAACGAAAGTTTTTTTTACTTCTTTATATTTATTTATTTCTTTCATAAATACTTTACAAAGTAAATTTGCAAAGTATTGTTGCACAAATATGGGCGGGGTAACCAGACCATATGCCCAAGATGGTATATACAGTTGAACTTATATAATTTGAATCACCATTATCCAAATAAATAACTTCAAATTAGGGAGACTTCAAGTTATGGGCTCTGGTTGCTGCAAACCATGTAAATACTGCTTTGTCGATGTTATCGTATGTAGGTTTCTTTATTCTTTTTGTTTTTTCATGCAAAGCTCCAGATTCAACAAAATTGCTTATTTTCACCTTATTTCTTAAAATCATTGAAACTGTACTCGGTGCAATACCATATTTTTCAGCCACGTCTTTTTTCTGCGATCCCTTGTCAATTTCATTTATTAACTGAAACTTTTCTTCAATTGACAAATTTTTATGAACACGTTTTGACGCCATAATAATTTCCTTTTTATTGTGCTGTTTTTTTCTGAATTGTCCAAAAGTCAATCGTAACAACTTGTATGCAGTAATTCTATTGTCATTTCGGGACTTTACCCAACTTTAAACAGAAATTATAATGCCACCAAGGCGAATTCACCTTGATTGCCACATACATAACGACAGTGTTGTTAATTTAGGTATGTATTTGCCCATTAAAACTATCGTTTATAAAGAAAATTAGAAAAAAAGATATACGCTGACTGTTAGCGACAGATCTGGAAATTTTTGCTTAACTAAAAATGAATGTCAACACAAAAAATTCAATTTATAGAAACTTTGCAAGGCTTTGTAACATTATTTTTCTTCAAGTTAGAGAGAAATTCAAGTTATGAAAGTTCAAGTAATAGGAAAAAATTTAAAGGAATTTAGCTGCTTGCCGCTGTTGCCATAAGATTTGCTTCAACTTATAGAAACTTCAATTTATAGAAGTTCAAGTTATAGAAGTTCAACTCTACATTTGGTTATATTTGTTCCGAAATACAAAGTTATTTGTTTGCTGTCGCACGCACGACAAAAAAAAATAGACTTTCCGTGGAAATGCCCATATATATTATATATAAACGCAAACTTTTGTTAAAAAGATATAAACAAATAAATGATTGTATATTATGTATGCAATTTCTTATCATCAATATAAATATTAATAAAATCAAAAATTATTACCTAAATATTTAAAACACAAAGCTGAGACGTCAGCTACAGATAATGAACGTGATTAGTTTTGATAATACGTTGATCATTATAATGAGTATAATTATTAATATTAAAAATGCTTTCGATTTCATTATGGCTGAAGTAAAGTAAATGTATGACGATCGGCTGGCTGACTGTTCGGAGAATAATTGAGTATAAATTAGTTTGTACAATTTTATTACCACAAACAGAGAAACACAAACAGAGAGCTGGAGAATAAATGTGTCAGTGTAGTAATTGAAGTTGATACGCAGCGGTTATGAGGGGGCTTCAGCTGGTTGTAGGTGGTCTGAAAGTGGTTCAACTAAATGAGAGGCCAAGTCATTAAACAGATAACAGTTTCTGGTCTTTTTTCTTTGGTATTAATCTTATTACTTTATTATTGTCTAGCGTATAAGTTATATCCTAAAATGGGAGTTATAAACTTATACGGGAAAAGGTGTCTTCTGTTGGTATCACTCTGATGTTACGAGTATAATTTATTTCTATCTTAGTTAATTATTTAGTAACCACAATGTTTTTATTATTTGCATACAGATATTATTGTCAAAAATATAGTTTAAGTACAAAAATTTTGAACAGAATCTTTCACGATGCCCTGATAGACTAGTCTACTACTATTTCCACCAAAGGTTATTGTCAGCCTCATTACAACCACTGAAATTAATTTGTTACTCTATTTGTAAACTGAAATAAGTAGATAAGACGGCTGTTACGTACGCAAAGTTTACTTTGCAAAGTCTTGAGAGTCTAAAAGAGAGAAGTAAAATAAATATTTAGTTAGAGCACTTTTACATGCGCAAAGTTTATTTTGCAAAGTCTTGAGAGCTCTTTTCGCTTCTTTGTGCAAAGTAAACTTTGCGTGTGCAAAAGCTGTCTAACTAAATCTTGCAAATAATTTTTGTTGATCGTTCATACCAAAGTTCAAGATTGATAATGAATGGCTTTTCAGAATTATCTTTATTCTTTGATGGATTATTTTTTTTTAGTTTTTTCGTCAGCATTTGTTTGCCGAGTTTGTTCTTCATAATTACTGTTTCAGCTTGCTTGCCTTTTGGTCTGCCTAGTGGAACTGTCACTAATTTATTTTGTTCAATTTAAGTTTAGATCGGTTCAGTTCACTTCAGTTGCAGGCAGAATATTTAAAATTATATTCATTTGCTAAGTGTTTTTTGTCATTTTTATTTGTTATAGCATTTTTTGAGAGGTTGGGGCTTTGCCTTGATAAGAAGATTAAAGAGTTGATTTTGTGTAGTTTGTTTTTGCAAATATGATTGAAATATCTAATTTTGGCTGATACGGTACAAAAAAACTAATTTTTCTTTCGAAATTTTAACTGTTTTATTCATAAAAAAAAGAATTTTATTTGTAAAGGGCTTATAAAACAAATTTTGTTTGAAAAACTGTTTTAAAAACCTGTTTTAAATCAAACATAT
The DNA here is from genome assembly GCA_936439885.1 of Nowickia ferox. NCBI lineage: Eukaryota > Metazoa > Arthropoda > Insecta > Diptera > Tachinidae > Nowickia > Nowickia ferox. The sequence goes on along the minus strand of OW387023.1, from coordinate 118,751,748 downwards.
TTTTTTTATTAATAAGGCTTTTCAAATCAAAAATTAAAAGCCAAAGATACTGGAGCAAAGTTTTAGTTTTATGTTTTGAATTGGAATTATAGACCTCGGCAGTAAACACAACACGACTACAAAGGCTGTTGACTGTTAGAGTCGCCTTGTATTCAGCTACTTAATTATATTATTGTATTGACAACGACAGAAAGATCATAAGCATTAACTTTTAAAATAAATAAATAAAAATAAAATTATATAATTAGGGCCTTACTGTTTTATTGATTAATTATTTTTATGAATAAGCCAGTTAAAATGTACTTATATCACTCTTTTGCTGTTAATATATTTAAAATTTTGAATTTTACTGGCGGCACTACAGTTGCTCATTGTTGCTTGCTACTCTGGGTTCACACAGGGCAACTTTATTCAAGCAACTTTTGAGCTTATGGTAGAGAAAGAGAGAGAGAGAGAGAAGAAGATAATATATAGGACAGCTATATTATTTTCTCTGTCGCGCATATGAACTTAAAATTTGCTCAACTACAAATGCCGTGTGTGAACCGGGACTTACGGAATTATAAATTAGCCTAAGTTGGCGATATCAGCAAAAGTGGTCGTATAGCCGTGTAGCTGTGATTGCATTAAAATAATCGATTTCATATAAACGTTTGTATTTTATTTTTGACAGATTGTGGTCGGTAGCCTGCTGTGGTCTATGTGTTTAATGATTTAATTTTCAAATTATTTTTTGTTTACCAAAATATATAAAAATTTTATTTATAAATTTTAGTTTTAAGACTTCAGCCATAATTCAAAAAGGCTAACAAAACCTCATTTCTTAAAGAAAAACTTTTTGTATTTATGATTTAATCAGGCTAAAGTTCGTATCGCTTTGTAAGCCAAATTACATGTGATAATTATTAATGAACAAATAACATCAAAGTTAGTTGTAAATATTCTGACAACACATAGTTGAATGGAACAGCCAGCCGTTTTCGAAGGCCACTAAACCTTCATCATCAGCGTTCTTCTGTGTTTGGTCCACTGTGAGTGGTGTCAGTAAGACTGTTGTTGTCAATGGTAAGACTGTTGTAAATATAGTGATGGTAAATTTGGGGCCTTCATTACAAAAACACATTTCAGCAAATTGAAATACGATGAATCAAACCAATTCACATATTCCATTTGCAGAAAAGTTTCGTATATAAGGCAGAAATCTACATCAACTGACACCACACACAGTGGACCAAACACAGAAGAACGCTGATGATGAAGGTTTAGTGGCCTTCGAAAACGGCTGGCTGTTCCGTTCAACTATGTGTTGTCAGAATATTTACAACTAACTTTTATGTTATTTGTTCATTAATAATTATCACATGTAATTGCTTACAAAGCGATACGAACTTTAGCCTGATTAAATCATAAATATATAAATAAAATGAAAGTTCGAACAATAATAACTAAAAAGAAAAACTTTTTGTTTTGCAAGGCTTTTTGAGATGCGGTTGAAGTCTAGCGATGTGTTGCCTACCAGCAACGAAATGCATCTAGACGTGCGTAACACGCGTTAAATAAAAATAAAATATTAAAATTTATCGATATACATATTTATTCGTGTGCAGTAGCGATAATGTTATTCTGTAATTTCGTTATTACGATAGTGTAGAACTGTGTTTTACTTACTATTACAAAATAAGTGAAAAGCACAACGAAGAATAAAGAAATCTCAATTAATTTGAAGTTGTGATTTTACTTGTGTTACTTCAACCGATATCGAATATCGTTAAAATATGTTGCTGTAGGGCAAAATCGATAAGTTTTCGTTTTATTTATTATAGCGAAACGATAATCGTACTGAAAGTTACTGAATCGAGCTACAAATTGAATTTTTTGTAGCGAATGCGAATTTCCAAACACTTCCATTTCACTAGATACAAACCGGTAGTGATATTTAGCTTTCAAACTATATTTGACTTCGGTGAAAAAAAATTAGATTATTGTTTGAAATAGAAAAATGCGGTTGCCTTCTGGGATGGATTTTCAAATTAGAATATTTAATTTTACATAAATTTCTTAACAATTTCATGTGGCGATATATTTGCATTTTCAAATCTACTTGAGGTTGAAAAAAAAATTTAAAGGAAAATCCATTTAACACAATAAACTTGTCGTCTGCAAAATAATTAAGCAAGCAGCTGGCGACAAATGCAGTTGGCTTTAGTTGATGTCGCGTGCTCTTATAGCCTGCTGTGGTTAATGTGTTTAAGCAGTCCTGGCCACCGAGAGAAATGTATTCGTGTATGTGTATTCACAGAAAAAAGTATTCACCGATTAAGGTTTTTAATTAAGAATTTAATTGATTCAATTAACTTTTTAATTATATTAATTAATTTGAGTGGAAATATTTAGTTGAAAATTTAAAATTTAATGATTATTTTAATTGATATTACAAATATTTTAATTTATATTGCGAAATTATTCATATTACTTTTTTGTATATTCATTTGTATAAGAAGAAGATTGAAGTTCGGCACTCTGGTGGCACTTTGGCCATGGGCGGTTCAATGCATAACTCTATTGTAGAGTTCACGGCGAATGCCGAACTTCCGGCGATGCCATGATGTGTGTGTTTTCATATACACAAATATATATTTATTTTTGGCGACGAAAATTGTTCATTCGTCGCAATTGTGTTTCTAGCATGAAGTAAAATACTTTTTAATATTAAAAATTGCTTATCATTCTTCCTTCGTTATACAGCTACGATATTATCAATTAAGTGCGCATTTCGCAAACCAGTAATTTTTTGCCAAGTTTTTAGTTTTCGGAGTTTCAGCTTTTAGCCACCTAATTCATGTCTAAATACCTCTAATATACTTTTAAAACTTAATAACAGCAGCGATAAAAGCTACATAAATACTTATATACTTACATACATATGTACATACGTATGTATGTATGTATGTATGTATATTGCAAACAACAAATAACCGTCAATCCCACTAAAGATCCATACATCCATACATTCGTGTACACACTTATTTATAATCTTGTGCTATTTTAAATTCAATTTTTATATGTTTGGATTTTACTTTGTGTATTTTCATGTTTGTGTTTTTTGCGCTTATTTTTTGCAGGCTTCTGTAAGTACCCAGTAGGAAATGTCATTAGTGAATCAATACTGATTCACTATTGACTTGATCGCCAGGAGTACTGACTAATTATAACCCTTTTGCTTTTTTTTAGCTTTTTGTTATAGTCATTTAACATGTGCGTGTTATTGAAAAGCAACTACTGACATTGGTACTACTGATTACATAGTTCTTTGGGGACCAAATGAAGATATTGGACACAGATAGTCACTAGTACATTTTAGTAATTCTAGTATACACTTTTGATAATGAAATTACATATTTTATTCACATTTTGGTATTTCATGAAACAAATTAAAAAAAAATGGAACTTATGCATTAAACACATTCACCACAGCAGGCTACACAAACACACGACTTCAAATGCCGCTAGCAGCATTTGTCGCCACGTAGGCAGCTACTTAATTATTTTGGGGACGGCAGCAGTACCATCTGCACTTCATATTTTAGTATAAATACATAGTTCAGTACTGCCACCATCACATATTTCGCATTTATAAAGATTAAATTACTGTTTCAAAATGTACTTATGTGACGTAAAAGTATGAAAAGGAATCAATTTATGCTTTACATCAATATTTGGATATTGTTTCTGTTAAATAATATGAAATAATTGTACGATACTGGCAACACTGAATTTTCTCATTGTAGCCAAAGAAATAGAAATTAGTTTAATTGAACTACAACGAAAAAATCAGCAAAGACAGCCTTGCTGTCTACAAAAGAATCACTCTCATATAAATAGGTGTATTCTATCCTTGACATTTTGTAGTCGGTAGCTTGCTGTGGTGAATGGCACAGGAACTAATTCATTCATTCGTTCATTCGTATTACCAGCAAGTAGGGATTTGGTTTGTCATTTCTATTAAATAAATATATGTAAATCAAAAATTGTATGTTTCGCTGAAATAGTAAAGTCAAATCCTTACGTATGGATCTGAAAGTGTGACAAAAGTTTGACTGGTGGCACAAAATCTTCCACAGGGTTAAACAAAAGTTTCCATGATTGGCACCTTTCACTTAAAATTGCTTAATTTTCAAATGTTCTAGTTACTTTTATTATTATTGTTCGAACTTCATTTGTTTCTATATTTATGATTTGCTCAGGCTAAAGTTCGTATTGTTTTGTAAGCTAATGTTCTATTCTATTCTATTCATGTTCTATTTTTATACAATATGGATTGTTATTTTATTTGCTTTTTTTAATTTCTTTTTGTGCACTTTTTTTAATTATTGTTCAATACATTTAATTTGATTCCTTGATATTATTTTTATAAGCACTTAAATTTTTCTTGACGTCACTTTTATTTTCAACAAATCAATAAAACAGGAAGTAGCATAGTTGTGTGTATCTGAAAAAATGTTTTCTACGCATTAGAAATAATATTTATAGACACTCCGTTGACAATGTCACCAAAATAGTCGAAAAAAGTGTGACTTGGAGACACTTAACGCCACGCTTCCTTCAGGGTATGTACGTATGCATGTGTATTGATATGTATCTGTGTAAGCATGTGCGTTGACCTTGATTTCGTTTGATACGAGTGTTTGTATAATTTGGTTGTAGCAGTTTTTTTTTTTAAATTTTGCTAAAAAAAAGTTGAACTAACTTAGTAACTAACAACATTTGTTATGTGTGAGTTTTTTTGTTGTTTTGCTTTCGAAGACCCCAAAAAAAAACGAAGCAAAAAAAAAAAAACAAACTGCAAAACGCAGCAATAATCTTACCAACACATACACACACGTGGACTGCGGAGGGACGGATACATAATAAATTTTTCAAGATGAGTATTTTTTTTAGCAAGAAATATACTACATACATACATACATACATATTTATTTATATATTTTTAGCTTATTTTTCAAATGTTTAAATAAAAAATCTTTTAATAAAAAAATCACATAATTTGCTCTCTCTCCTCTTAATGCAGGAAGCAAATGATAAAACTGTGAATTTTGCAATTTCCTCAAAAATAATGTGTTTATTATTTAATTTTTTTGAGGGAATTTACAAGGTAAGAACTGCATTTATTTTTTATTCGCTAATTATTTCACACTATAATGAGATGATGTACGTTACGTTATGTACGTTAGTTAGTTCTGGTTGTGAGCATTAAAAATAGAAAAATTATTTATTAATTATTTATTATTAGTTTAAAACAACATCTGACAGATTTTACTAATGCTTGCAAATTAAATGTGGCAATAATTTGTTTGCAAAGAGTTCTTCTGTTCAAATTGAAGGAAGTTTGTGTTTAATTAATTTAATTTTTTATTATATTTTTTTGTTTTTGTAAAGTCATGAAATTTTTTGAGGAAATATTGTATGAAAATCTGCTTTTCTGCCAAGAAGTGAGAGGGGCCCTATTGAGAAGATCTGCAGATTTGTTCCGCATTACTGGACTTGTTTTTTTTTCTTTTCAGTTTTCTTAGGTAGTCCACATTTTTAATATTTTGAGTTTATTTGATTTTAATAATAAATTGAAATACATACTTAGGTGCTGATGAGGTGCGTGGTGGCTTAGAAAAATTAAAATTTTCCCCAAGTGGTATAATTTAAGAAAACTTCCTTCCTTAGAAATTGACATTAATTATTAAAATTCTTCGTTTATAAAATAAATTGAAAAGTATTGAACTGTAGCCTTGCTTACTGATTAAAATAATAGTTTGGGAAGAATATTGCCATGAAATACGAGTATCTTAAATTTAGTTGAAACAATTTCCCAATAAAAATAAGCTTTTATTTAGGTACTTGCTGATTAGATCACTCATGACATCACCGATGTTTTTCTTTGTCCATTCAAGCGTTAATTTACAAAATATTCTCATACCAAATAACACATTTCGAGTGGGGAGCATAAATGATGACGGGCTGGCCTCGATTAACGCGCGCTTAGCTTACAAAGAATTAATAGAATTAAAACAGTGCAACATGATTACACCAATACGATTTAAAAATATGTACAGGCATAATCTAAAATCTCGTTGATTTGAAATCATGAACGATTTTAAAATCACGCGAGTGATTTTTCGGTGTTCTGATGAATGAAGAAATTTTTTGTTGGTAGTGGTTTTCATTCTACTTTTTTTAGTGCTGCCACATTAATTTAATACTTATTTTTGCCATTTGCTTTCACTTTTTGTCTTTTTTTCTATTATCTTAGCTAATCGAACTTCATAATTATTGAATGCATTAAAAAAATGATTAAAGTTTTATTCTTAATGATTAATTTGGTGCATAAATTAGTCATATGGTATACGGCTTCAAAACTTTGTTGCTGTGGCAACCGCAGACATCTTTTTGAAAGAAAAATGTATCAGCTGACTACAAAAAAGGGGAATTAAATAACGACAAAAGTATCCACCAGAGAATAAAAATGAGTACTCAAAAAAAAAAATTGATTAAAATCTTAAAATTTTCTCGCGTGTATTAAACAACATCATTTGTAATGCTAACATTTGTAAAACTAACATCAGCAAAACCTTTACGGTTGCACCATGTTTGCCATTTTATTGAAAAATTTTAGACTTTGTATTGATCTATGAACTAAGGTGATATTGTTTTTGTTATTAATGCAATTAAAATCATTAAATGGTATTATTTTTGCAAATTAGATCCATATTGTCCTTACATCAAAAATATGAAAGAAATTTAGTACAAAAACAAAATTGGTAAATTTAAACTTTTAACTGTTTATTCTTATGAGAATTTTCCTTTTTTACTTATTTGTTTATCTGAAAAATATGAGAAAAACATTGGCGACAAATCGCCAACAACAACTAAAATTTAAAGACTGTATGAGCTGCAATCATACGCATGATCATAACAATACTCTGAATATTAATCGGTCACACATGAGTATATACGGGGTATTTTAATTACACACAAATCAAGCATGTTTTCAAACCGCCAAAACACATTTTCTATCCCATTTTATATACACAAGTATATGCATAAAGTATGGAGTGATGAATAAATATCCCGAATATCATGTGTACATTTCTTTGTCCGACTAAATATTCATACTCTGAGTATAAAAATACTCACACTATAAGTATGACAGAGAGTCAATACGCATGAGCCTTTTTATTTTAGTTGCAGAGTATTTTAGTTTAGTCTTTTTATTATTTGCATAAACGAAGTAGAGATGCTGTAGTATGTTGGAATCGGTTGTAGTCATAGTTGCTTGAGAGAAAATATGTGAGCGTACGAATTATTTGCGCTACAACTATGATTATATGCAGTAACCAAAAATAAATGGTAGAATTAGTCGATTCGTATCGTGTTACTTTTGAAGTTGCGTATCGCTTAAATCTGGATGTTAGTTAGTAATTATGTGAGGTTGCAAGCGAACGTGTCAGCTGTTTTTGTATTTCTCTTTGCTTTCTACATGTATTTGTATGTGTGTGAGAGAGAAGTTAACGTTTGCTAAGTAAAAATCTATTTTTTTTTATAGATTTCTACCCCACATACGTTACGTTACATATTAAATAAACAGCAAAATGTTTTATTTATGTTACAGATTTGGGCAGCTGATTCGTAAACTCACGATACGAATCTACTAATTCTACCATAAGCCTATTTACTTATGCATATTTTTTTTCCTTTTTTTTTTTGAATACTCATTGTCATTTCTGTTACGTACTTGCGTCATTTGTACAATACCAATAGTTTTTGCCACTCCTCAACAACTGGAATCTTTTGAGTTGTGACTGCTTATGATTTAGTGTGCGATATGTAGGTATACATAATCAAATATGTTAAAGCATACGATGTTTAGATTGTTTTGTGTACATTTGTATATAAGTATGTAAATACATATTTACATACATATGTATGTATTGTTTTACAATATGCGAATATTCTATGAAAATATCAAGGAACGATAAATGACCAATCAAAAGGGAAATCTCATCATCAATGTACGACGCAAAAAAGATAATAGCAAAGAATGTGCTAAAAACTCTATGAAAAAGTTTGCAAAAATAAAAAAAAATTATTAAAAAATATCAAATGAATTAAAAAAATATCTCACACACACACAAACACACAACCACACACACATACACACTATTCACGGTCAATTGATTAACATGACGTTTAGTCAAACTGTATGTTACACGAACATTTAGTCAGTTTGATTGTCGTTATGACAACGAATGAGAGAATAAATTTTGCTAGTACAAAAATAAAAAATAAAAAAATATGTATAAATTTGAATTTGTATCTCGTTTCCATGTTTTCTTTCTTTTGCTTTGATTTTAGTGGTTGAGTATGAAATTTTTGGCAAATTTTGCCAATACGCAAAAATGTACGAAATTATTATGTAATATGTAAATGAGTTGCTAAAATTATACAACATGCTAATCAATATACAAATAAATTTATGTATATTAATATTGATGTGTGCGAGGGTTGGTTGGTTTTTATTAGTTTGAAATTTTATGAGAATTACATTTATGCACATATGTACATATGTATGTCCAAGGCACATTAGCTAAAACGCTAGTCCGCCTTTTTTTCTTTTTTTTTTGCTTTTTAACAATGGGGGCTATTCTGGAAAACGCGTCGAAGAAGTGAAACTTTACATAAAACAAGAACAAATAGTCATCATAATTTGGCAACACTGAATCTATTTATTATTTCTAATGCGTCGTTTGACGTTTGGTGTGAATGATTCTTGATTTATGTCTTATAATTATTAATCAAGACTAACCTTGGTTTTATTCAGGCCCATTATTAAAAATTAATATTAATTAATACTTATTATTATAATAATAAATATTAAAATTTTATTGGACAGATAATTATTTTTTAGAAATGGAAATAAGCTTCAGCTATAAATTAAGTGATAAGCTGGCAAATTTCAAAAAGAACTTTTACCATTTGATGCTGCCATATTTTCTACTAAAGATATGGCAACTTCAATAATAGACTTATATTATTTTAAACTTTTTAGTATTTATTTTTTAAGTCGGTTTAATTTTTTTTTCAGTTTTATTTTGAAATTTTTCGTGCCAATTTTATATTTTTTGTGACATCCCAGCAAAAATGGGTGGTACTCTTTTAACCGCTTACAAAGTAATGACTGGTACTTATTTATCTACTTATTTTGTATGCATAATAATGAATGTCCTGTAATGAATAAAATAACAACTTATTTATAGCATTACAACTACTTTCCAGTTATAATTTTTAACCATTCCAAAAAAAGAAGTTTTATGATTTTGTTACAAAATTTTATATATTTTATTAGCCAGCCGCATACTTTTTAAACACCTCAAACAAAAATAACGGGTTATACAGTCAAATTGTAACTACTTACGATTGGAGAGTACATACACTTTTTTGCATTCTGGTAGGCAAACTTTTTTGCTGGGAAGGTCACGCCCGATTTGGCAAATATTACTGTGCGCCCACTTGTGTGTGTGGCAAGTTCTATGTAAGTCGGCCAAGTATAAAATATACATATGGGCTATAAAATATTCATATGTATGGCTTGAATGGGCATGGCCCCACCCTTTTTTAAGCACAAAATTATTTCATTCTAACAGTCCACACTCTTGGCCAAGTTTGGTGGGAATCGAATAAGTAGAATTACACATGATTAATGATAATTTTTCATGGGCGTGGCCCCGTCAACTTTTCTGAGCACAAAATTAAGTATTTTTCAGAGCTCAAGGTGTATGCCAAGTTTGGTAAGAACCGGTAAAAATAAACGTGAAATATAATATTAAATGGTATAGGAAGTGGCCCCGGCCACTTTGTGAATGCAGTATTGTGTCTTTTTAAGAGCTCAAGGCGTGTAACAAGTTTCGCAAAAATCGGTTAAATACAAGCACCTGAAAGATAATATTAAAATTTAGGGCGTGGCCCCACCCACTTTTTTGACTGCAATATCATGTCTTTTTTTGGGTTGAGGGTGTGTGCCAAGTTTTCTAAAAATCGTGAATATAATATTAGTTTTTAGTGGGCTTGGTACCGCCCATTTTTTTTTTTAATTTTTGTATCATTACGTTGGGTAAATTTAGTAATAATGGTATACGTAAAAACTTCATAAAATTAAACAAAAAAATTAGCGGACGTGGATCCGGCCACTTTTTTTTACAATGAGGCCAACTGGAAGCTATACGTTCTCACAAAAAAATAAAAAGAAGTTTTATAATTGTTTTGCTAAAATTGTTTTTGTAAAAGCTAGAAGTAACAAAATTAAGAAGAAAAAAAAACGGATGAATTGCTAAACTCCTCTTCTTTTTAAAGTCGCTTAAAAAATCTTCTATGTATGAAAAACAATTTTAGAGTAATGTTTTTCTTTCCATGTAAAAAATGACTTTGGTGACGTGATTTAGACAAATAGGGCCCAAATTTAGATACTAAATCAAAGATAAAAAAAAAAATATTATTTTGCATTAAGTGTAAAGAGAAAAAGGTAAAAATTAACGTTATGTACGACTGTTGTAAGGAGCGATGATAAATTAGAATTTTGTTTACAAAAGACTTACTGCACATTGTGATACGCTAAATTGAAGAACTCTCGCATCCCATTTCAATTGAAATCGAGTATGTAAGAGTGTCATATATCGACTGCGACCGTGACAGTTCTTTAGTCTAGTAATAAATCGTTGTAGTCGAAGTCGAAATACTACACTCGTAATTAGTCCCAATATTTCTAATCGAACCCTATCACTTGCCTTGTTTTGACCCTGCCATGTGTTTATTCGCGGCTACGCACAGTTTCATAAGAAATTTTGGAAATTTATAGGCTCCAGTTGCATTTTCCCACTTATTTTTGAAATCTGTATTAATTGATGTCACATGTTTACGAGTTATGTTTTAGTAGAAATAAAAACAAATATGTATGTAATTATTTAACCACCCTCGCTTCTCTTCAAACACATTTGAACACTTTAAAAAACCTTTCAATATTCACGATTTTTTTACTCGTATCATTTTTTTTTGATTACTTCTTTGTGTGCATACAAACTCGTGTATACCTTAAAATTTTTTTTTGCACAGCACTAGCATTTAGTTTTTCCAATTTTTTGATATAATAGTTAATTAATTTTTAATAAATGGTTAATCTTTTTAACTTTATATTATTATTTGCTAATAAATTGCTGTTTTCGGTTGTACTAAATAACGCTATTGTTTAAAAAAAAATTATTTAATATTTTGCAAAGTTTTTGTGTATTTGGCAAATTAATCAAGCTGAAAAAAGGTTGTTGTTTTGCGGATCTAGTTTTGTGTTTTAATTATTGAAGCTTAATATTTTTTTTGGTTCTGCGTGGTAAATCTAACACATGTTCTGTGAAATATTAAAGAAATATATATTTATACCTTTTATGTTTTTGATATTAAAATATTTAACAAAAAACTTTAATAAAAATAATTTTAGGAATGTAAAAAATTTTTACTATATCAACTTTTTTCGATTAACGCCGTTCTTTAATATTGGTAGAGAGCGAATGACATTTCAAAAACACTATTTAATTATTATGGCCCTAAAGTCCCCGTTTCTAAGAACAACGTTTGTTGTCCATCATCTCTGAATGATGAATGCTTAGCTTAACCCCTGAAGAAACAACAAACAGAAGGTGGGTCACAAGAAATGACTGGATGATCAACGAACATTTATGGACTCAGCTAAATAAGAATAAAAAATGATTTCTTTTATTTCAAAATATAGGAAACAAATCTTTGTTTTAGTCTCAAAGGCAGGCATGAGCACAGGTAAAAGGTCGACTACAATAACTTTTACTGCAGCTGCCAAGACATTGATGAAGAAAAAATGCTCTTGAGTCCAAGGAACTTTCTGACATTGGCAGTGTGGAACTGCAACGTGTATATTGAGCTGTGGTCGGTTCGTCGGCAGGGTTTCATCTTAAGCAGAGTATCTATGCGCGGCATCACAACGGACCAGAATTATCTAAGTGAGTCCGTTATTCTGAATGCCACCCTTACCTAATCTAACCTAACCGAACAAAATACAGCAGCTGTTGAATAAGAAAGTATTCGTACACTCAAATAGAAATGGAAAGCATTGATTTGTCGTATTAATTGAAGCCCAAACTATTTAATTATTTAATTGCTCTACTTATTTAATTTCTAATTATGTACTCTATTACTTTGCTATATTATAACGATTTGTAGGCTCCATCTTCTTTTGAATACCAAGAGGTAGATTACTCTACTCTTTTGTAAAAAATCTTATGTATTTATCATCGGCACAGTAACCCAAAAATATGTGGGTTACACCGCTTTTGCGCTGATGGCCTCAATAAAGAATTTATTTTAATATCTTTAATATCAAATTCATGCGTTTAATTTATGCTAATTTTTGAGATATTTTGCCAATAAATAAAGATCAACAAGGGCACCAAGCGATTCAATTATTTGAGCAATTACAATAGTAGTAATAATTTAATACAAAAGTTATGTATTGAAAACTGGTTTGAAAATTAAATGTTTTTTAATTTTTTTTTTAACTAAATACAGACCATTAACCAGTTCTAATGGTGTTACTAGTTACGAGTGAATGCATATAAAATGTTAAAAAATAAAATAAAGTTAATTTAAAATATCTCTGATTAAATCTCTATAAATGTAATACCAGCGATCGCTCAACTTGTCTAGAAAACTTATGAAGAAATCATTTAAAATTAATGCATAAATGTTGCTTGTATTAATTATAATTAATTTGAATGCATGTGCCACACTCTTCTTCAGAAAATAGAACTGGCTTGAAAAACCAGAGTCCTTGCAAGTCCTGTTAAATCCAGCAGCAAGAAGAGTTTCTAAGAAAAATTGTCTATCATTAATAATTTTTGGAATAAAACTAACATAAAAAGTATGTACAGACACATACACACACACACCCACACTTACACATACACACACTATTTGGTCCCAAATAAACACACACACCATACGACGAAAGTTACCTAAAAATAAATAAAAATATTTGCTACCAAAAAAAAAACTTCCTACAAAAAGCAAACAAACAAACGAACAAACAATAATATGAACAATGCGAGAAAAAAAAAACATACCAATCATTTGGAGCTTGGCCTTGAAATTCAAGAGAAAGAAGATCATCAGCAACGAAGTAAAATATAACAATGGGGAAAAAAACAAACAAAACACGGCAGCAGCATTAAAATCAAATCGCTAAGAAAAAAAAAGTCAAGAGAAGCACAAAAAGCGAGTAAAACGTGATAATGCAGCCGAAAGTCGCAATTCGTTGAAGCCCAGCTGACCAGGTGGTCAAAGAAGACTTTTTCAGCGGTTGGGAAAAAGTGTTTTAAAAGAGCAGGGGATCAAAATATATTCAATACAATATAATGAGAATGTTTGCAACTGATTTTGAAGAAAGCCGTTTGCAGACAACATGGGAAACAACGGCAAGCATTGCAGCCTATTGAGGACAAGAACAGCCGGTAAATATTAATCGTTATGGTAAAATAGACGAAAATGGCCATAACATTTCTTTGATTTCTTGTGTGGAATGCTATTGAATAGTGGCTACGCCATTGAATACTGTGATAATCTATCAATCAAATTGTTGATGGTTGAGCCATCCTCCCAAGACATTTGACAACATGTTCGTTCATTTCTCATATATAATTTTGCAATTAAACAGTATATCTGGACATTAACAAAGTAAACGTAAAAAAAGTTTATAAAGTTTATAATTATAGTCATAAAATCAATCAAAATATTGTTTAATTTCGCACCTATTACTGAAATGAAGATAGCAATCATCCTAATTGTCAATTGTTGGAATAAGAAAAGTTTGTTTTAAGGGTGATAACGAGGGAAACCAGAAGTATGCAATAAAAAAAGTGTCTTATGCTCATTCATTATTCACTAAAAACTTAAAAATATACACTAAAAGCTCAAAAAATATGCTGTTAAAAATAAAATAAATTGGTTTAATTGTAAATGAAAATTTATTTATAACTCAAAAATTCAACAAAAATTTGCATGTGCATGTGAAAACTCAATTGCCATACAAATTTTGACTAATACAAATTAATTTTTTTGGATAATCTTGTAAAAATTTAACTTCAGTTTCAAAAGAAATTACGATATCGGAATTAAGACCTTGGAACTGTATATTTATAAGTTTTATTGCAATAAACAACAAAATATTGACATAGATTGTTAAATAAAAATCCTTGTCTGTCACATCTAAGTAAACTGTTATATATTGACAATGTTCCTCGGTGCAGAGTCCATCGCAAATAGCAAAACCCAATTTTTATTGATACTAACGTCCATAATAACTGTGATATATATGTAAATATAAGAAAAATTTATACACTACATGGAACATTGGAAATGAGATTTAGATGGCGAAAAATAAAAATAAAAATTTGGGCCAACACATAAGCATATTAAAATAAAAAGATTCTATGAAGTGTTAAGATATGCCCTAAAAGCGTAAATTATGCTCTAAAAATTACAAAATATGCCAGGAATATGCATGTAAGACATATATATGCAAAAACATGCTTTAAAGTGTAAAATATGCAAAAATATGCACTAACAAATAGATGCCAAAATTCATAAGAAGTTCTGAAACGGATAAATGGTTTCAATTAAAGCGTTTAATTAATGAATTAAAAAATAAATTAAATTAAAATAAAAAACTCAATAATGACCAAAATAAACAACCAAAAAAAAATATTGAATAAATAAACCAACTTGATGGGCTTAGCTAGAATAAATTTTGCATGCCAACTTATCAAAAGTCCTTCAATCCCAATTTAAAAACTGTCAAAATATAATTGAGAATTTCTAAATAAGTATCTACAACATATTTCGTTCTCATTAAACGAATGATTGTTTCTACTAATATTTCAATGGAAATTAATTAAAAAACAAACACAAATTTATTTACTATCATATTCAAAAATTAAAAGCATAAACTCTATGAAATTTTAGGTAAATTTTATTCATATTTTTGTGTGTGTATTATTTGATGATAATTTCAATGCAGGCTCGTCGTTAGAGACTACGAGTATATGAGCGGTATTAAAGTATTCCCTTTTTATACTGAAGCTTGGCTTAAAGTTTAAGCTCTAGACTGTCCTCAACATGTCTTTGAGCATGGGCAAAATTATATTAAATTTCGGTTAAAAATTATGTTGTCTTAATAAGATTTTTTATATTAATGAAAAAGTTAATTGAATCTTGCACTAGAATTATTTGAAGTAATTAACTTTAAGTTTTATTCATTAACTTTTTAATTGAGCATTTTAATAAGCAAGTATTATTTTTCTGTGTTGAGGACATGATCAACTGGGATTAGTTAGATCCCACTAACAATGTAAATTTATCTATGTACATGCCCTTGTGTGCCAATTTTAGTCTTGGACCTTTTTTTTGATTGTGGAATATCTGATCACTAACGCTTCAAAAGTAAGAGCAGCAGCATCATCACAAATCATCTGCCTTCAGTAAAGCAGCAGCCCCAACAATTTTATCTCCCAGTATTAGTTTTGCTATTGCGTCAGTGTTTGCGTGTGTGTGTGTGTGCAGAATTGCTGTAACAGAGGGAGGTTTTGTTGTTGTCGTGTTTTTATAGCTATGCTATTTATATCACGGCATAGGAGCTAGGAGGCGATTTTCGTAACAAAAATAATCGACACTATTACAGTTATAAATTTATTTTTGTTTTTATCTCTTTGTACCAAAAACCAGAGTAATCAAATAAACGAAACAAATTGTTTAATTCTGTTTTGTTTCGTTCTTTGAAGTGAGTGAAAGAAAAAAAATATTTAAAACAAAAACAAAGCACTCAAATTTGCTATTGTTTATAATACAAATAGACAGACGAGAATTTTAACTGGTCTTCTATAAACCGGCAGAAAAACAATGATAAGGATTGCTCAATTTGTTTTTGTATTGCTGTTGCACATGAACACAAACCAGGCAACAAAGCCGATCGTCTATAAGCCGGCTAACAGCCGCCGCCGGCCACAAACAATAGATTAATTTAATCCTACACAGCTAGAAAAGAAAATAATGGGAAATAAATGGAAACGTTTTGAAATATTTACGGCGAATTTGACATCATCATATAATATAATTTTCTTGCATTGTTATTTAAAATATTAAGTTTGTTTTATAATGCTAAGCAGCATAGCTATAACCGGGAGTCCTAAGACACTTCTCTTCTTATTTTTTTATTTCTAAGGGATCACATCATTTCATTATTGTTCTCAATTTAAGTTTGCAAAATACACACACACACACACAAATTTTTTGCTAATAGAATTGTTGTTATAATTTTTGGAAACTTTTATTGCTTTTGTGAATATTGATGGTTTAGTGCAGTGTTGCCGCAATGAGCAATTTATTATGTGTATAATTAATGTCTTGTATAATATATGTATTTATGTGCCATAATTTGCAGCTTATTTTATAAACTTTATTTTAGTATCTTCAGCAAATGTTTGTCTTGTCGGCAATTCAATATCTGAATATTCTTTTTATTTACAGCCGACTTCTGGTAACACAGCATCCAAACTTGTTATACAGCGCAGTGTCTGTATGTACATACATACATACATGTGTATATATGTATGTATACATAAGTATATGTATATATGTATGCACATATTCATGCCGGTTATATACTGTACAAAATTTGAATTTTGTACAGTATATAATTTAAGCGAGCGCTTCGAAATTTAACCATTCCCAATTTAAATATCTGGATGTATTTCAATTCTTGGTCCCGTCTTATATATACATACATACATAACTATATCTTATCTTTGGAATCGATCAAAAGAAACTAATATAAGACTTATCATTAATTCCAGACTTAATTTATTTAGATCATCGTTTGGTTCATTGACTTTTGCTTTTAGCTAATGAGCTCAAAAAATACTTCGTCATACCTATTTTGTAATGCCATAAATAATAACAACTGCGGCAATCGGTTTCCATCAAATAAATTAATGAAATGAATCTTATGATAAGCTTATCCTCAATGCGAATCCCAAAGGAATATTTGACCAAGTCGTACTTAACGTAGACAACTTAACATGCAAGCAACGTATATAACTAACACAAAGTGGAATGATCTGTAGTTTCCAGTAACAGACAAACGACAATGGAAATCAATCAGTGAACACTAAAGAATGACAATGAGTACTCGAAAAAAAATATACATAAGCAATTATAATCATAATTGCAGCGCAAACAATTCGTACGCTCACATATTTTCTGTGAAGCAACAATGACTTTAGCCGATTCCAATATGCCAGAGCATCTCTTGCACGCTAGAACTAAACATAAAAAAGCACATGCATATCAAGCGCATTGACTCTCTCTCATACATACTTATAATATGAGTATGCTTATTACACTCAGGCTATGGATATTTAATCGGACAAAAAATATTTACTCATAATACTCGGGATATTTATTCATCATTTGTCACATGCATTTATGTATATAAACTGGAATGGAAAATGTGTGTGTGTGTTTCTATACCCTGAGGGAAACGTGGGGTTAGGAGTCCCCAAGTCACCACTTTTGTCGACTATTTTGGTGACATCGTCATCGGAGTGTCTATTAATATTGTTTTTAATGCGTAGAAAACATTTTTTGCAGATACTCACAACTATTCTTTTTCTTGTTTTATTGATTTGATGAAAATAAAAGTGACATCAAGCAAAATTTAAGTGTTTGTAAAAATAAGTTTAAGGAATCAAATTAAAATTTTAGTATAAATGTATCGAACAATAATTAAAAAACACACAAAAGAAAAAATTACATAAAAACAAATAAAATAAAAATCCATATTGTATAAAAATAGAAAATGTGAAAATTAAGTGAAAGGTGCCAATTATAGAAATTCTTGTTCGACGCTGTGGAAGATTTTGTGCCATCAGGTAAAGATTTGTCACACTTTCAGATCCATTTAATACTTATTTGACGAAACATAAAATTTTTGATTTAAATATATTTATTTAATAGAAATGACAAACAAAATCCCTACTGGCTGGTAATATGCTAAATGAGTGAATGAATTAGTTCCTGTTATTGTATCTTTTTTATGCATAAGTTCCATTTTTTTTAATTTGTTGAAAAAAATACCAAAATGTGAACAAAATATGCAATTTCATTATCAAAATTGTATACCTACTAGAGTTACTAAATTGTACTAGTGACTCTCTGTTTCCAATGTCTTCATATGGTACCTAAAGAACTATGTAATCAGTAGTACCAATGTCAGTAGTTGCTTTTCAATGACACGCACATGTTAAATGGCTATAGCAAAAAGCATGGTGTGGGGTATAATTAGTCAGTAGTTCTGGCGACAAATTCAATAGTGAATCAGTAAATTTTAGTTGTAGTTGTTTGTGCTGCATAATTTAAAAATTGTATGTAAATATTGTTGTTGGATATTTATAGCTATACGTATTCGGTTTGAAATTCACGCGTGTGTGCATATGAGCGTGTTTTTATTTTAAGCTGTACGCATTCATAGTTGTTTGATGGCTAATACTCAAAAAGTACTTAAAACAATACTTTTGTAATTCTATGGCGAGGAACTGTGCTCCTTATAAGAACAAAAGGATTTAATGTATAAGTGTATGTATGTATATTTTATGACGATTATTCTTCGCCACCTGCTAGTTTATATTATTTGACCTTTATTTAGAGGAACTTCATTTAGAGGACCTTTATTTAAGGACCTCTTCAAAATGGGGAAAATATGCAGTTAAACCAAGTTAATATTGGTGGCACTGTGAACTTTTGGGTTTGTTTTATTTTAATTAAAATAAAATGTTAATTAATTTTTAAACACCGGACGACGTCGAGGGCATTGCTAGTTTTAGGCAAACGTGCACTTCAAAATCAAATTCTATAAATATAAATCAATTCTGACGTAGACCCATTAACATTTACTCAAAAACATTTGTCTGTACTTATTCGTATTCGTTTGTAATTTTTTCCTGAGCGTGTAAGAATGTATGATTCAATATAAATATTTATTTCTTTTTGTGTATTAGAAAAAAAAAACAAACAAACAAAATAAATTTCAAACTCCCTTCTAGAGAATCGCAAACGCATGCGTGTTCGAAAAAAAATGAGAATTTCAAATTGACTATAACGAATTTTTTTTTTTTTGCAAAAAAACAACTCTTTAAAAACTTTTTACTGAAGCCCAGCTCGAATACGTGACTTACAAACAAAATTAAGAAATATTCAAGGTTGCAAATGATGGCTTTTTATATAAATTTTAAATTTGTAAAAAAACAAACACATTTTTTGCGGGCTTTCTGCGAATTTATTTTCTATATGTGTATTTTATTTTGTTATTTATGTGTAACATCAATAAATCAACCGGAATAAAATAAAAAACATGTAGAAGAAAAAAGAAAAAAGAAACACACCAACAAAAGGGAAAGGTACAGTTTTAGTTTAGTTTTTACGCTGTTAAGACCTTTTTGGTTTTGATAGAAACTAAAGTTGAACAAAAAAAGAATTAAAGTTGGTAAAATATATTCAAGGTAATATTTGCCCAACTCAAGTAGGAAGTTAAGCATAACTTTTATTTGTTAATATTTTTTTATTAAATAAAAAATTAATACACATAAAAATGCGTTCTTATTTAACTGGGCCATAATTGCTTATTTTTAAAAGTCTATTAATTTTTTTTTTGCAATTTAACCTGAGACACTTTGTTGCTAATAAACACTCATTATCAGTGCACCTTCAAATCTCATTTTGAAGTGACTAAAAGTAAATTTTTTTTACATATGTACCTATAATCAATATAAATTTTAATTAATTAAGCATTAGATTGCGTTTAGCAACTTGGCGATAAAATTGTAAATTTATTTTATTTTCAAATTTCACGAATACCAGTTTGGATAAGAATATATTGCAAAAATAGAATGAATAAAAATTGCCAATAAAATACAAATATTAGGGTGTAGTCCGTACAGCTGGACCATGATCAATCTTATAAATGATGCCTAGAGTAACCAGCCACAACAAAATCATGAATTTATCATAAAATTTTTGTTTTTATTATTTTTATTAATGAACAAATGAAGGCATGAATGAACGAACTTCATTAATTTTTTTACTAAAACTCTAGCAATGACATGTAAATCATGTCGAAAAATGTTTGCAAAAAAAACCTGAAATTCAATATAAAGATTTTCGTAAAAACGTGTTTTAGAGATTAAATTTTAATGCTTGTTCTTTAACAGAATTATAAGTAAAACTAAATAGCTAAGAATTGAGTAAAAAAAATTAAATATTCTAATGAAAATAAATTTTTTTAAAGAAAAACAAATGGTTGATGAACTTTAGCCTTTGTGGCCCTGAAGATGAGCTGTCACAAGTATGTATTTCATTATCGGCAAAATAAAAAATATTTTTTGAGAATCAAATCCTCGAACATACATTTATTTTTTCACCTAAAAGCTTTCATTACAAGCCATATCTTCAGAATAAGATTAATTTGTTCTGAAAGGTGTTAGAGCAGCATAATATTACCCACTTAGGCGAGAGTTCTGTTACTGTAAATTATCACACAAGTATGTTTAGTTTGCTTTGTGCTACGAACACAATTGGGACGAATGACGAATTTCGCCCACAACGACTAATTCGTCGTTGAGAATACGCGGTGCAAATTTGATGTAATAAGTACTACAGCGACGAAATAATAACAGCTGTTAACATTAATAAAAATATTTACTGTTTGCGCAAGGAGAAAATAATTATTATTTTTTAATTAAACCGACTTCAAAAATAAGCACTAATTAGTTAAAAATTTAGATTCAGTTAAATAAAACATTTTTATATGTGCTAATTACAATGCTATGCAAGTTTTAAATCTAAATTCAACATCGCGTCACGACAAGAGCTCAAGATGTGTGCCAAGTTCCGCAAAAATCGGCCAAATAGAAGCACTTGAAATATAATGTATATGGCTTCAATGGGCATGGTACCGCCCACTTCTTTAAGCACAAAATTATGTTGTTCTAAAAGCAGAAACTTTTTGCCAAGTTTCGAGTGAATCGGATAAATAGAAGTACATATAATTTGATAGAAAACTGTAATGGGTGTGGCCCCGCCCACTTAGGTAATTTTTAGAGCTCAAAATGTGGGCGAAGTTTCCTAAATATCAGCTAAGTAAAAGCACGTGCTATATAATATTAAACTTAAATGGGCGTGGCCCCTTCCATTTTTTCACATGAAAGATTAAGTATTTTTTAGAGTTCAAAACGTGTGCTTAGTTTCGTAAGAATCAATTAAGTAGAAAGAGGTGAAAAATAATATCAAACTTAGATGGGTGTGGCTCCGCCCACTTTTTGAAATGCAAAATTAAATAATTTTTAGAGCTCAATATGTGTGCTAGGTTTCGTAAAAATCAGTTAAATAGAAGCTCGTGAGATATAATACGTAACTTTGATGGGCGTGACTCCGCCTATTTATTTTTATTTTGGTATTGTGTCATTACGAGAGCCAAGGGAGTAAAAGAGGAATAGGAATGTTCCTGCCTACTTTTTTGACATTGGGACAAAATTGGTGCTATACATTCTAACACGAAAAAAGTATAAAAAAGAGGAAGAAAAATTGATAACCTCCTTCTTTTCACAGAAAAAATATCATCAAAATGCCACCAATAAAACAAATTGTTAATATATAATTTAAAAATCGTTGCGAGGGTTGTGATTGTGTATAAAAAAATATTGTTAATTTGACAATTTTGATAATCAAAAATTTTTCAGAAATTCAACAATTCACATTGTTAGTACAATAACTTTAATTGAAATAACTTTGAAATCTAACAAATAAAAATTTATGAAAAAAATTATTTTCAAAAAAATACTATTTGTTGATACAATTAATTGAAAATATTTTTCTTAAAAGTTTCGTAATTGTATTTACTAAAATCGTTGTAGCTTCAAAATCAATCAATTATTTATTAAAACAATTTGATTTTTCATCGTTCGCGGCGAATAGCGAATTTCTACCGACGTCGTCGTTGTGTGCTTTTTCATATAAAAATGATTAATTTTTTGCGACGCATATTCCCGGCCAAAAATAAATAAATAATATTTTGATTCTTTTTAACATGTGAATGATATATTTTTTATATTATTTATGAGAATTTTGCTGTGTTTGTTTTTGTTTAAAAACCTCTAGATCAGTAGATTTAAAGCGAAAAATTCTTGAATAAAACTAAAAAATAACTTCACATGTTTATAGAGAAACTCGCAAAAGGTTATTGAGAATTACTTGAATTTTTATGCACACACAACTTATCGCACTTAACATGCCTTACATTAACGAGTAGCGCGCATAATATAACCAATAATATTTATAATCAATTATATTATTTAATAAATATTTAAATGACATCATGACAGAAGAGTGGGGATGATGTACATTCTTGCTATTGTTGTGTTCTTAATACTCTCTCGTACTCGTACACAATTTAAATAAAAACGCCTTTGCATGAAATTAATACGGGTGCCATAAAAATTAAATAAAACAAATATAAAAACAATTTATTACAAATAAAACGAATTTTTGTTTATCTATTAAATGCATCTACTATAAAGTATTTTTTCATTACTTTATCCTAAATGTCTATTTATTAATTGTTAATAAAACAGAGATTTATTACTATTAAAGCGAATAAAGCAATAAAATACTCGTACATTTTTCCATGACTTCAAACATAAAAGCAGCTAAAGACTCAACAACTGTGATTTAATACTTGTACATACGAGTATTTCTTCATGATTTTGTCTTTTAAAGTTTTTTTTTTCAGTTGCTTGAAATGCAGCACAATTTTGATGTGAAGAAAGGTCATGTTGCATGTGCAGTTGTGTGAGCGTACGAGTGAGTGTTAATCATATCAAGAAAACATGCGCCAATTATGCACAAGACCAATTCAAGTATGCAATGTATGTAAGTCAACTAGTCGCCAATAATTCTGATGATGATCATAGCGATGACGATGACGATGATGATACACATAAGCTTTTATAACATTTGCAAGCAACAAAAAATAAAAACAATCAAGAGAAACATATTTCATTTTGATAATTAAAATGCGTAGAGTGTAATACACTTCATTACTGAATTCAATTTTGGATTTAAATTGGATGTATTACAACCGCCCACAACTAACTGCCTGCGAACAGAACGCAGTTTATTTGGTCTTTTTATTTAAATTTTAATCTAATAGACATAATGATGAATGTGTGCTGAAGTGGCTTAACTATGGCCCAGTGTAATTGCAATGGAGTAGTAATTATGTATATTTAATTTTATTAATTTGTTTTTGCAATATCTTGAATGTTTATAAATATGTCGTATCAGACGGACAGACGGACATCGCTTATTTGCCTTCCCTATTTATAATTCACCCAGAATATATATACATTATGAGTCGCACATACAAAACCAACGATATTGGAATTAAAAATTTTGCCTGATGAATCTGCTACACATGCGTATATACAGGGCTATTTTATTTATATACATCCATAAAGCATGTTTTCAAAGAGCTAAAAAAAACATATTTTTCATTCATATGTAATCTTTGGCGAAAGATGAATAAATATCCAGAGTATCCATATCATATTTTTCATTCATATGTAACATTTGGCGAATGATGAATAAATATTTAGAGTATCCAGCGTATCCATACTCTGAGTATATGCGTACTCAGTCTATAAGTAAAACGAAAATTTTTAAGGTAAAAAGTGATCTGTATGAGCTATTAGGATAGCTAGATGCATTAAAATTGTATTGATATATTCACAAAAGTTTAGCTCCATCGTAGCTATAACTTTGCCAAATATTGTTAGCAAAAAAAAAGTGAAAAAAAATATTTACTTAATTTTGTACCAAAAAAAAAGTGCACGGAAAAATAATTTTTTTTGTCACAAGATGCTCACAGGTTTGTTCGGTGGATCCTTAGCTATATTATTGCCATATATAAATTAGAGCTATCACCAAGTCTGAATAAGCTGTTGGCCAAAATCTGAAGACACCATTTCTTGAGGGCGCACTGAGGAGGTCCATAAAAAAATTACTCACCAAAATCGCCAAACTGAGTATAGAGTCTTACTATTCTTTGGTAGTACTATCGAACCTATACTGTCCAGCCCGTGTATTTTTCCAAAAGTCTTCACTTGTTGCACAGTGTAATTGCTTAAAAATTATCATGCTGACATTGGCCGTTTGCTTGCTACAGCAGCATAAGGATTTCACTTCGAGAGCAGACTTTTTACACCTAAACGTCATCTTGTTTGCAAAAAATTTTCTATGTGGGCGTAAATGGTAGAAGAAGTAGAAGAAGAACCAAACACAGGATATCCAAATAAAAAAAAAATCTTTTTTAGGGAAATATGGACTTTTGTGTTAAATTTGTTTACTACACCATAGATTTCCATATTAAATCAACTTACATATGCCCAAAATGTTGCCCACGATTCGTATCAAATATCCAGCCACACCAAGAACAAACAATTACGATAAAAAAACAAACAATATTAAAAACAAAAACAACTGCATTAATTGCAACAACAATAGTGCTACCAGCACCTGCAGCGTAATGATTCCGTTGCTAGTGTTGTTGCTGTTGCTGTTGTTGTTGTTGTCTGTTTTTAGTTTTTGTTAATTAAATAAACTAAATGACAACTAAATTAGTCTTATTTGACATGTTAGCTCTGTTGTGCATGTGTGTGTCTGTATCTTAATATGTATGTAAAGTTTTTTCATTTTATTTATATGTGCTTAAAAGCGATAACAGCCTAAGTCGACTTAAGAAAAAATAACTTATATATGCCACGATGTTTTACAAATGAAACTTTATATATGCATAAAATCCCCAAGTCTCTAATGAAGTGTAACACCAAGATATAAACAAAATAATTTTGACCTAAGTTTAAAAAAAAGTCCAATAAAATTTTTATAAGCACCAAATTATATTAAAATGTACAATTTCATAAAAATATTGGCTGCCTTTGTCAATACAAAAGATAATCTTTATTTTACGACAAAATGATTTTAATTTGCAAATTTTGATTTTTTTCAAGAAAACGTTTACTGAAGTAAATTTTTGAATTTCCTGTGATTTTTGAAAATTTTACATTATATTTCAATCAAATACAGCTTTTATTTAATTTCATGCTATTTTCGAAATTTACCGTTGTTATATATTCACTTTTTTCAGTGTTCACACTTCAAAAGTGGTTTTTCGCGAAACTATGTTTGTCGACTTACGCTTTTGTCGCTTAAGAGCACAGATGTAGATTTTACACATGACTGCAAGTCACACTATAAAAAGTAAAAAAAAAAATACGAGTATTTACAAAAAATAATTTAATTCGTATTATATTTTTAAATAAATTTTTTCTTTATTTTTTAATGTGAAGTTAGTAGGCGAGCTCTATAAATTTTAGCAAATTTTAACACTGCATTCATTGCATGTTGCAATTTATTTATAATTGATGACGAGTATATTCAATTTTATTTGTATTACTATGGAAACTTATACTAATAATTCCCAAAATTCATTGGAATTTTAGCAGGGCTTTTAACTCCCAGCTAATGCTGGCTGAATTATATGACAAGTGTTTTAGAATTTTTTATTTATATATTTATTTATTTATTTGTATGTTCCATAATTTTGTGGTCTGAAGTTTTAAAAATATGTTTTTTTAAATTCACAATATTATCTCTCTTGAAAGTACCCATTTTATACATGCAAAGTTTGCTTTGTACATTTTTCCCAGCTGAATTAAGACTTTGCAAAGTATACCTTCCGTGTCTAAAAGGGGTATATGTTATAACATATATGCACATACATATCGACGGCTTATATTCAATACCCGCCATACGCCAAAACACAATTTTTCAGGAGAGAGAAAAAAATGTTTCATTCCAAAATTCCTAAGGTATGAATTAATCTTTCTTCTATAATATTTTTTAAATATTACTACTGAGTCACCCTTATAAAAAAATAGAACTTTTTACTCTATTCGTAGCGATATGGGGTTGATGTCGGATATTGCAACAGAAATCTTCAAATATTTCTATGGCGTATGGCGGGTATTGCATTAAAAAACAAATTGTGCGGTTGATAGCGATATCACAAATATTTAAAAAAAGGACTTCTATTAATTTTTTTTTCGGAAATTTTTGTCAGAGATTAAGCTGGCATCAGTGAACAATTTGCGATCAAAAAGTCATTTTCCAAAAATTGGTGTATGGCGGGTATTGAATATAAGCCCTCGATATGTTATTTCAATTAGGTGTATATGTTATAATATATACATATGTTATGTTATAACATATACCTATTTTAGACACGGAAAGTATACTTTTCAAAGTCTTAATTCAGCTGGGAAAAAGACAGAAAGAGATAATATTCCTCACTCTGTCTTTTTCCCAGCCGAATTAAGACTTTGCAAAGTAAACTTAGCGTGTAGTAACTCATATTATTTTTACCAATTATCAAAAATAAAAAAAGTATAGTATGCCGTCGTCTTTGCACAGATTATAATATAGCAAAATAATGAAGGAATCAAATAATTAAATAGGTTGGGGTTACACCACTTCTGCGCTGAAGCCCTCATATGGCCCAATGAATGGGCAGCTTTTGGCTTTAAAATATTTTAAAACATTTTAGTCTTTGTTTAATTTTAATAAATTACTGGTACAAATGCTGTAAACAACTTTAGTATCCATTAAAATTTAATTTTTTTTGTAAACATACCTTGTCATCTTGATGTTTCTGGCCGCTGTCAGTGCATTTAAGCAGCGTTCAATTTTTGCAACTGTATGGGAATTTTCTTGATTATATTTTTTCTGCACATGAGTTTTTGTAAATATAATAAATGTTTTTTTTTGTCTTATAACACAAAATTTAGTATTTAAACTTTTTTAGATTTTGTTTTCTCTTCCAATTTTTGTTAAGTGTTTTAGCCAGGTGCTGAAATAATAAAAAAACAAAAAAAAAATTAAAACAAAAAATATTAAAAAAAAAAAAAATAAATAGATAAATAAATTAAATATAATATTAAATTAAAACAAAAAAAAAGGAAAATAATTTTAGGGCTTTTTCAAATTATTTTTAAAAAATAAGGAAAATCACAAATCACTTAAATCGGCAGTTAAGTAACTAAAAATTAAATTAATATAATATGCAATTTTTTACTTTTTGTTTTTTGGTTAAGCGATGCCTAATGCATTTTGTTCCCACTTACGGAACTTGTCAGTAGACTTCAACCCAAAAACTTTGAAATAAGCTAAAAAACTTCGTGTGTTTATGGTAAGACTCTTAAAATATTATTGAGAATCACAATGGACAAACATAATAAGTTTAAAAGTCTCAAACAAAAATCTTTACAATACAAGCAAAAATTTCAAATAAAATAAAGAATTTATGTCGCATAAATGTGCTTCGGTACATATTTCTTATATTAACACTTTTTTTTAAATATTTCTTGCCGTCCAAAACGATGTTGATCAAGAAAAGTAGGATAAAAAGAATTGATGTCAATAATATGGTCCTGCAAAGTGCAGCCGGTCATTTGACAGATATTGCTTTCTATTATAAATCGCATACCCGTCGTTTTAGAATTAAAACAACGGTCGATTATTTCGCTTAAAAATACTAATTTTTTTAAATCTTAAGATCTTAAGATTAAACCTGTTAGTCGAAGACCCTTTTCGATAAAAATTTCTTAGATTGAGTTTTTTATTGGTTATTAATTTTTTTTGACAAAGTGCATTGTTTGGTGCTCTTTTAATCATTGAAATTGGTTCAAGGCAAGAATGGAATTAACTTCAGCGGTGAGAGTCCGTCCATCCGACAATTATTCCGAGACTGAAAATTTTTCATTTCAGCAACTTTTATTGAGTTTTTTTATCAATATTTTATAAATAATAATATAGGTATCTTTAGACAGAATATCTCACTCAGCCTTTACAAAATCAAATGAGTCATTTATGTTTGCAGTTGTAAGAGGAAATAAGTCGGTTGGAGGATAAAAAGAAATATGGAAAAGAAAAACCAAGAAAAAACGGAGTTAAAAGTTTATTGCAATATAACTTGTTAATGACTGTAATTAAAAAAAATATATTAAACAAAAAAATTTAATATCAAAATTATTGGCTTGTTTTGTGGTAAAAAAGAAAACGAAATTTTTTTATAAATAAATGTAACATTTACCTAAAAGCAATTTTACTTTTCCATGTTCAGTGGCGGCATTGTGATTTCATGCTGGTTCTCAAGTATTTTACTTTTAGTTTGATATCAGTTTTGCAAAAATAAGATCTAAAAATTCAAATAATAACAATAGAGGAATCAAAGGCAGTAGAAAAAAATAAATGAAAAAAAGATAACAACAATAACAACCAATTTGGTGTATAAATGATCAAGGGCATTTTGGACACGTTGTTACTGTCTGGCTTTTTGCAGTCGACGGCTAAAACGTTAGCACGACACGATGAAATAACGCCATAAAGTCATCATCCAGCAGCAGCAATAGCAGCAGCGGCATTAACGTCTGCACTGCAGAACTTAAGAAAGAACCTCAACTCAGCCATCCATAAGATACAACATACTATGTTTATACGCGCACTATTTGCAAATAAAAATATTTGCAAATAAATTCACTCACTGTTTATACGGCATTGTAAATGTATAAAAACTGGGTAGCACTTCTATAGAAATGTTACTTATGTTAACGAAAAAATTGTGTAAATGTATAAAATAACAAATAATAATTTGTTTTTATTGCAAATTATGGCAACAAGTTACAGTTTTATTTGCGAATTGTTGCCATATTGATGTTTTTCTTGCGACTTACTAATTCAGAAAACTATTCACGATTAACACACTGTTTGCAAATAAAATGCTTGAGGTTGCCGCACTTACAAATGTTTCCTAATAAAAAACAATAAATTAATAAATATTGCATCAAAAAAACATTGATAGAAGAAAATAATGATAATAAAAGAAATTATTATTTGTTATTTTATATATTTACACAATTTTTTTGTAAACATAAGTACAATTTCTATAGAAGTGCTGCCAAGTTTTTATACATTTACAATGCCGTATAAACAGTGAGTTAATATATTTGCAAATAATGCACGTATAAACGTAGTAACAGATACATAACACATACTTGTTTGCTAAACAAAACCAGCAATAAATACAACAGCAACAACATCAATATGTACATATTGTTTTTTTTATAAACTTATAAAATGCGATTTTTTTCATCTTTTTTTACAAAAACCCGAAATGTAATTTTCAAATGATTTCACATGTGTCTCTGCATTGTGCTTTTGTTTTATTTTTTTGCATGTGTGCGAATCCTAAAATATCTGTTGCCGGTTTATTGTATCCGCGTGCAATTTCTTGTTTTTATTGTTTATAATGTTCTCATTAAAATTCCCAAAAATATATACATACATACATACATACATATGTATGGATGGATGTATGTATTGACACATGTGTGCAGAATTTAGTAAATAAGGAGGGGTTCTTTCGCTGTCAGACTTTGTATTTCTCAAGAATTGTAAAAAGCACATTTAGAATTTTTTATTATTTTTTTGTGTATTTCTAAGCTCACAACTCCTTTAAGAGCAACGTATCCATTCGTACCGCGTGTGCGTACATGTGTGGACACTAAGGTCTATTTGGACGGCATTGCAAAGTCAGCGAAAGAAGGAGTTATTCTTAAAGGACGAGACCGGCAACGTAATGATGTACCCAGTGGGAAAAGGCAATGCATAGTAAAGAGAAGGTAATGCACAGCATGTATAATTTTCATTTCAGAATTCATTACTGTTAACACAAAACATATCCAAGGAAAGTAATGAATTATTTTAATATGTGCGAGGAATGAATACTGTAATTCATAACACTCGTCACAAGCAAAAACTATACATTCTTCTTCTGCAGATGTGGTAATGCACGTGGTAATCAATGTCTAATTATTGTGTTTAATCATATTACCCTCTCGTTGCTTTGGAAAGTAATACATTATTTCTCCCATTATTATAGTTTGCAATACGTTTCTCTAAAGATAGCGTACACAAAACTAATTAGAGGACTAAACACTAAGTGACAGGGACTGGCTCCAGTTGTAACTCCTCAAATGCACTTGTCAGTGGAATGTATCAATTGGAATAATTAAGATATTCTATAAAAGTTCTCGTATTCCAGCTGTGATATACTTGCCCAGTAGTGCAGTTAGTGGCATATTACAGAAAGAAAAAAATTTGATTTGTATATGAAATGCAATTTACTTTTTTAGTAAATTTCTGTAAATGCAATCTCAATAAGTGCTATTTAGGGGGAAAAAATAAACTTAATTACTAAGTGTATTTATTTAATAAATTTTTTTTTTCGAATCTGTAACAGTTGTTACCGCGAAAGTGTTCATTATCCCAAAAAGTTTGCAAAGAGATAGTGTGAAAAGAGAGTAAGAAGTTGAGACAAAACAAAATTCTTGCAATTTCGTAGAAATAAAATTTTTAATTACAAGAATTGGTCGTCAAACAGCTGTTCTGAGCTGCTTTTACAAATCATTATTTTTTTTTTGAAATATGTATTTCAATTTAAGAAATTTATTATTCGACATATTGTCATAAGTTTATTTTAATTTGAAATTTGTATAAAGGTGTAGAAAAATAAAATAGATTCATATCGAATATAAATTATTTGCTGGGATTTTGTTATAGTTTCTATGCCTATTGCTTGTGTTTCGCTTGTGATTTTCAGAAATATTATTAATTGTGATTATTATTTGTGAATTCTCAAATAGTTTTTGAAAGTCTGTGCATAAGATAAGAGGTTTGTGACTGTTCAAAATGTGGTTAAAGTCTACT
This sequence comes from Nowickia ferox, assembly GCA_936439885.1. Lineage (NCBI taxonomy): Eukaryota > Metazoa > Arthropoda > Insecta > Diptera > Tachinidae > Nowickia > Nowickia ferox. The sequence goes on along the minus strand of OW387023.1, from coordinate 118,720,698 downwards.
GATGATTTGGCTAAGCACCAATGAAATATATAGACAATGCTTGACCTCCAGCAAATAAATTTCAAATTAAAATATGTATTTCAATATTTTATTTTTATTTAACGCGTCTCAAAATGAATACGAATTTTAAAAATTTATTTGTTGATGGCCTATGATGTCAAGTTGCATTTCGTTACAGCTAAGCAACACTTTACTACACATCAACAAACTCTCAATAAAGTATTGAGAATTAAAAAAAAATTTAATTTTTTTTTGTAATATATTTGGCAACACATCCTTATTAAAAAAATATATGTAAAGCCAGCTGAATACAATTTCATGGCCAAGGAAGTTCAATTGTTCCAGACTTGCTTATCATATCTGATCAGGGATGGACAATGGCTTTTTTATATATGTTAATAGAATAAAATTGAAAATTTAATAAAAAAAAAAATCACAAAAATTGTTACTAATACATTGAACTATGTAAAAGTATTTCATATTAAATATCGTCTCTAAATTTTTTTTAACAATTTCGTAATATAAAATATTAGAAAGCGTACAATTGTGTTATGATTTCCATCAGTGTTTCGGATATAAACAAAATTTGCTTGCAAGTTTTTGCTAAGTACAGCGTTCAGAGTAATATTTTAAACTTCTAACTTATGGTAGAATTAGTCGATTTGTATCTTTTGAATCTGGATGCTAGTTAGTAAATATGTGAGGTTACAAGCGAACGTGTCAGCTGTTATTGTATTTCTCTCTGCTTTATACATGTATTTGTATGTGTGTGAGAGAGAAGTTAACGTTTCTAGCTCACATACGTTACGATACATATTAAATGAACAGCAACATGTTTTATTTATGTTACAGATTATCTCCGCTAATTCATGACTCTCCTCCCCTTGCTAGTTACTACAAGAAAAGTAAATGAACAGACTAACATACTTATATTATAATATCGTTATATCCCATGCCTGCATCAAATGGTAAATAACGGCTTGTTAAACCGGGCTTCGGTGTGGTTTGATCGTGTTTATGCGTATATAAGGGAGTGTTAACTAACACATGCACAATTTAGCTTATGTAGGCAATTGTATATAAAGGAAGAAGAATTTTGCCTGCTAACCTACTGTCTTTATTTGATTTCTTTTTTATAATTCTGTGTACCTACATACGAGATATTATATAAATTTTGTTTCTTGCACTCCTTAAAGTCTTTACGACGCGCCTTTTTGTATTATTTCATTGTTCCTGTTCTGTTTCTTTTTACAAAAAAGTTTTAAGAACGATAATTTACAATTTTTTTTTTCGAAACTTAAGTCTTCTTTTTGGGCTTTTTCTTGTTCTGATTATGTGTAAATCTTGGGAGTATCTGCGTGTGTGTCTGTATGCTTAAATAAATAATTTTTTGTTTGTAAAAGTAAAATACTTGAACATGAATATTTCTTTATTCTCTTTTGTTTAGTCCCTTGTTGTAAATGCAAAATTTCGGCTAAATTTTCAGCATTTTTATTTGTTTATTATTTTTTTATTTTGGAACAATTGTTTGTCTATTGTGTCTATCCTTCTGTCTATCTAAATGTTTGCACAGAACACATGCACACATGCGAGTATCTGTTTGTTTGTTCTTTTGAAGTTTTATTTTCATTTATAGCATATCTTTTGACACTGTATTTGTAAATCATTGTAGTAATATTATGTTTTTTTTATCAATTCCTTTGAATTTTTGTTTTTTGTAAATTAAGCTTTTTTTGCAAAATTATTTGAACCTTTTTAAATATTCTGATTTGCTGAAGGCAAAAGAAAAGAAAAGAAACGCAAAGCAAAAAAAAAAATAAAATTAATATGATTTCTATAATAAATAGTTTTAAATTCATATATGATATGTATGCTTGGGGAGTTTTATTCTATGCAAAATTTGTTTTTATTGAAGACTTTAGTAAAAAAGAACAGCAACTACAGTAGAGACTCGATTAGTGAATATGCCATTATTTTATATCCTCGATAATTTTTAATGTCTTCAAAAATACTTAATCTTCGGTTAAATAAGATCGATATTCTGCAATTTGAACTTCGAGATCAAGTCCTTATCTCGATTATTTTATATTAAATTTGAAAACTATGACTACGTTTATACACGCAATACTTGCAAATAAAAATACTTGCAAATAAATTCACTCACTGCTTATACGGCATTGTGAATGTATAAAAACTTGGTAGCACTTCTGTAGAAATGTTACTTATACTTACAAAAAAATTGTGTAAATGTATAAAATAACAAATAATACTGTGTTTTTATTGTCATTATTTTCTTCTATCAATGTTTTTTTGTGCAATATTTATCAATTTATTATTTTTAATTACGAAACATTTGTAAGTGTGGCATCCTCAAGCATTTTATTTGCAAATAGTGTGTTCATCGTGAATAGTTTGCTGAATTAGTAAGTCGCAATAAAAACAACAATATGGCAACAATTTACAGTTTTATTTGCAAATAAGTTGTGCGTATAAACGTAGTATATATTAATCTGAAAACTGCTCTGGGGCCTTATTGCTGCACTCGTGATCGAAATTGCATTCGAGTAGAAATTAATTTCGATAGCAAGAAATTTTCCGATGATGTCACTCGATACCAAACGAAACGAGTTTTTGTTTAAGTGTTGGAAAAAGGAAAATTAAAATTCATTTCACAATACTGAATTGTGAATGTCCGCCAAAGACTACGCTTGCAGGGCCATTTTCTTTTCATGAAATTTTTTTTTACCAATTCGTAATTGTCATCGATAACTTCATAAATTCCAACTTTGAGGCCTTCGTTCAATTGTCGTGGGTCGCTAGCATAGACCTTGTCTTTAACGTACCTGTTTGGATGTACAAATGTGTTGAATCACAAGATCTCGGTGAGCAACTAAGATCTCCTCTTAGAAAAATTTCACGCAAACGAGAAATGTTGATGGTCGGTAGCAGTGTGTTGGGAGTTTTTCAATTGAACTTTACTAAGTTTCAAGACCAAATTCTTTATGCAATATATAGTGTGATATCGTTTGAGGAATACCCAATTTAAAATATCGATGAGAAATGCACAAACCTGGGGTCTACTCTGTATTTCGAAATGAAAGAATTTGCTTTCGAATTGTAATGTTAATAATATACAAAATCGAAAGTATTTACTTTCGTTTCGAAGTACAGAGTAGACCCCCTGGGTTTTCGTAAACAGTAATGGCTACAACATCAATGTTTTCAGTTATTCTCGAGCGACATTTGACTCTGCACATCACTAATTTGTCCCAGCATCTCAAATTTAATTTAGCGCTAACAACAAATATAATTTAGCTGTGTTGGACAAAAACTGATGACACAATTTTTTGAGGGGGCACTGATTTTCGAAATCTTTGGAGGCCCATCAAAAATATTGGTCACCGAAATAGCCAAACTGAGTATAGAGTTACACTTATAAAGGTTGGTAAATCCATATATAATACTGTATATATAACAAAACAATTTCTTATATTCCATTTTCATTAAAAATTCATGTTAAATAGCTGATGTTAATCACTCTTCCACTCAAGTTGATATTCACTGCTATTGAGGAAGTGCGTGGTATTTTCTCAACTGGTATAATTTAACTTTTCTTGCCTTTTTTTTAGAAAATAACATTAATTAATAAAAAGGTGTTATTCTACAGAAAGAATTGAAAGAAAAATGGTTAGGTTAGGTTAGGAAGAGTGCCTCTGCTTGGACACTAATTCGGGTCCATTGCGATTTCCCGATTTGTACCCAGAAGTGACACTATTATCCGCTATTAAATCACTGAATTCCTATGATGAAGCCCCTGATATCCACCAGTTTACACTTCCCGATATCAGTAATGCTCTCATGGAATGGTCTGTTTAGCCATTTAAGCCTGTGACGTTGCAGTTTCGTGCAGTGACAGATAATATGTTCAATGGTTCCAAATGTTTCTCTTCATCCCCGCACATCCTAGAGAAATCGGGAGTGCCAGTTTCCCAAATGCTGATTATTGCTCTGACCGAGCAGTGACCAGTCAACGCGCCTATCACGCGCCTAGCAGTTTGGATCTTCGTCAAGCTTTGGCCACATAGCTCTCGAGACTCTACAAGAATTGAAAAATACTGAACACAGAAATAATATCTTTCCAATCAACACTTTTCATTAAAAAAAAAATAAAAATCTGTTAAAAATTTAATTACTTCAATCAAACTTTTTAATTAATTATTTAATCAACTAAATTCTTAAGCCCAATAAAGAACCACAAAACCATCAAACTTAGGTTAAGAACCTAGTTTCCGCAACACGATTTTTTAAGCTTTTCCATTGTGAATCTCTGAGAAATCTCTGGTATATTTTCCATCCGAAGCGGAAAGCCAAAAATTGTTTTCACATTAAATTTTAATATTTTATGAAGTAAAATATTAACTGAAGTTGATTATTGAGGCATTAGTTAAATCATATGCGCATTTCACTGTTGTTTGCTTTAAATTTTTTTTTTTTAACTTTTTTTGAAAGCTTGATAGATTTAAAATTGCTTTAATGATTTTATAAAGGTAACATTTTTGGGAATATTCAACACCTTTTCGAAACGTTCTTGGTAATCAGTAAAAAACTAATTTTTGTTCTTTAGGTTCCAGTATAAAAGTATTTCATCGATAACTTTCGTATTACGAATTTCTTAAAGTCACTACAAGATGGTCCATTCAAGTAGCTTTTAAGAATTGCCTTTATTTTTTTTCTTTCGATTTTGTAACACAATGTATTTGTTAGATAAAACAGGCAACACAAGAGAGATTACTCATATATTTTTTGAACATCTGTTACTCAAGCTTGAAGTTTTTAATTAAAAAAAAGAAACTATAAAAAACTGCTTGCTTCCTTTTATGATATAGTGTAAAAATATATTTTCCCATTTTTAGAATTATTATTTTATGCAAGACAAATTTTATTTCAGTTACAATAACAAAACTATAACAAAAATGAAATAAATAAGAAATTTTTTACAATTTTGGTACTCCTAAAAATATTGTCCTGAAAACAATTACATATCTTATGACAATATTTAATTTAATTTTATTAAGTTTCGCTATTTATGTATGTATAAGCAAGTGAATCGGGACAGCAAGTCTTAATACAATCAAAATACACACACAATCAAAAGAAAAGCTGCGACATTTTGCAGTCACACTTACACAAGATCATTTGCATCAAATACCGATGTGCAACATTCGAACTTCAAAAGCAAAAGGATTCATCAGTTAATTTTTTGGTACAATAAAGAAATGTTTCCATTTTTTTTAAATTTTATCTGACATTTCTTTTTTTTTGTATTTTTTTATATTTTTTTATAATTTTATATAATTGGGTTTTTTTTGTATTTCAATTAATATTTTGATTGAATCTTTTAAAATTTTTTAAAATAAATAATTTTTTAAGGCACATATCGAGCCAAAGTTTAACCTACACATTTTTGGACCTCGTTTTTTTTGGACGAAAATCGATTATTTACGATTGCAAATGATCGATTTCGGCCAAAAAATTAAGTTTGAAAATTTTGGCGTTTAATTTTTTTTGGCGGTTATGACACGATATGATATTTTATTTTACGTTAAAACCAACTTCGTTTTTTCAAACAGCCAAATGCTATTTCTTAACAAAAATTTGAGACACAAAACACTGGATCATAGATAAACTAACTAACGATCTAAAAAAGTTTTCTTAAATTAGTACTAAGTTCTCTAACTGAAAAATATTAAAATATTACACATCCCTTATGCAACTTGTTAATGTGTTTGTTTTCTTGTCCTTAACTAAAATATAAAAAAGTATAAAAAAGTAACCCAGAACAAAGAAAGCTTTTACTTTGATTGATCTCTTAAAATTATATGTGAAGGACGACTTATTAATAGCAAATTGTTACAAAGAAATGTTTACCTGTTGTTAGAAAACCATTTTGCATGATTTAATAATAATAAAAATTTTTTGCACAAACTTCAGCTCCAGCAATTTATTTTTCGTGAAAAAAATCCTCATTTAAAACAATATTTTTGTAGCACAAATGTTTCAACACCGCCACACCACAAAATTCTCAAGCAATTCATTTCAATAATTTTTATACCACAACTTTTAAAATAAAGTAAATAATTTTTTACACTTCCTTGGCTAAAGACCATTCATTCAATGTTTTCTGAATTTAGCTTTTTAAATTATAAAATAATGCACAAATTTTATTATTCAATATGTATGTACCATATATGCAACATAATTTAATTTTGTTGTTGTTGTTGCTGCAATTTTTTATTTATTTACTTAAGAAATTATTGCCACAAGGCAGTGGATTGCAGTTGAGCTTGGACTTTTGTTTATTTAAATATAAATTTTAGAGTTTTATTTAAAGCGCCACTTGAAATTTGTCTTAGAAAATATGTTGAAAGTTGTCCGTATGATTCGCGTGCCACAACGTTGCGGATGCAGTTGTTTTAAGCGAGTGTTCGTTGCAAATATTGAAAATAACACTAAAAGTCTAAAAGGCATTAGAAATAAGTACTTGCAACAAACCTAAATATTACTGAAACTTACTGATATGTTGTTTTTTTTTCCTAGTTTTCCATTCTTCAGGTTGTTGCTGTTGCAAACAGAAGAAAGAAGCAAACCAGACAAACGCAATCAATGTTCTTGCAATTACACGAGATGCACTCACTAGGCAGTAACCAACGGCAAGCAGCAAGCAGCAACAGCAACAATAACTATGGAACAAAAATCACAATTTTCATAGAAGAAGGAAGACGTAGCCAAGGAAAACATGCCGTTTTAAGATGCACACACAGTTTAAATGCAGCTGCAGCATGAACAAGAACAAGACTAACAGCAAACAGTAGTGCAATAAACCGCTTTTTGCAGTTAGAAAAGATTGTTTTATGGACATTGTTGTTGTTGTTGTTGTTGTTATTGTGTGTGTTGCATTTAACCATTAATAGTGTATGTTTAACTTTAATGAATCAGGTTCCTCTAAGTCATGATGTTCTTGATACAGGTTCCACACATTTAGAAGGCAACAAAAACGCAGTTAGAATTGACCAGTATCAAACGTTTTTATTTTTTATACATATTTCTTTTTTTACTTCAATTCTTGTTGCCTCCAGTTAAAAGCAAAAAATACTATTTATTGAAAAGAAGCATATGTAAGTAAGAAGTAAAAAGCATGTGCCACATGTTGCATGTATAACGAATATCATGTTAATCTGTTAGATAGCTACACTGGCACTCACTCATATTGTACTCGTATGTAGAGTATTTTTCTTATAAAATACGAGAGTATTTGAAAGCAGCAAAATTAAAAATTTTATTTCTCCCAAAAGTATATAAAAATCTAATATACATATGTATATGTACATACATACATATATGTATACATGTATATGTAAATACATACATATGTATGTGTGCATACACTTTCTGAATTGGGTATCTTTAGGAGTCATTAAGTCCAAACAGTATGTATTTGGAAGAAGGAACAATAAAAGAGTTGTTGAACAACTAACTGAAGGCGCAATCTCATAAAAAAATAATGCGAATTTATAAAATTCGCAAAATATCCAAGCACACACATTCTCCACAGTCATCAACCACCACCGAATGTGATCACCATGCTTATCATCATCATCATCATCATCTTCATGATCATCACCATTGTCGTTCTATATGTTCTCTCTTTTCATTTATGCTTTTATTAAATTTTGTTCGAAAAAAAAAAAATTAAATAAAAAATATAAAAAAAAAACTAACAACGAGCACACTTACATTTTGTTTTTATTAATTTTGTAAAAAACAAATCACCGAAAAATATTGTATAAAATCAGCATTATGAACAACAGCAAGAAGTGCAAAAACTCAAATGCCTGCTGGCTGCAAAATAAGCTTTTCAGATATTTGTACTGCAGGGATGGAAAATGTATTTATTCGATATACATATGAACATAGTTATTGATTCGGCTACTGATTCCTTACATACTCTCGCAGTTATTTTGCGTAAGGTGAAGAATTTTGAAGGCGTGTGAACACTTTAATTTCATAAAAATAATTTAATTAGTTCACGTTGTCGTGAGTGTACTGTATGTCTTTATAATAGCAAATAATTTAGAGAAAAAAGCGCATTAAAAATTTTGTATTTAACTTAAAACATTTCCCAAAAAAGCAACAATTATAAAGTTTATATAAGGAGCCATAAACCCCAAAAAAAGCTTAAAAAACAGTGGAAAATTTTTTTTATGTCGCTCAAGCTATTATGGCTTCTTATATAAACTTCATAGTTGTTGCTTTCTTGGGTATTGTTTTAAGTATAATATTTATTTAAATTTTCATAAGCAGCATTTTCTGAATATTTTTAAGTGGTGTACACTACACTTGTATCGAACTCTTTCAGTAGCTCGTTTCTGACACAAACCAATGATCAAACCCATGTAATTTAAATAGACTTGGGTCGAACTGGTTCACTAGTTCATTTTTGTCACTAGTGATCAAATCTATTTAAATTACATGGGTTTAATCATAGGTTAGTGAGTCGTTTCCAAACTTATTTCCTTGAGAGCCAAATTTTTCACACACACATCAAATAATCTAAGTCACATTAAGATTTGCGATGAATATCTTTTGCTTCAATATATACCACAGTTTCTTAAAAATTACGATATATTGAGTTTGATACTCCTTAGGCCCAAGAGAATAAAGCATTCCCATCTCTGTTCTACTACTTGTATGTTGGGTACATGACAAGCATACATATATACATACATTCATACATACAGACATAAATACTAGATATTGTATATAAATAAGTATCTGTGAGATCGTTTATTGTTTTGTGCGGCGTAGCGCATAGAGCGCAAAATTTAGACAAATACGAGTACACATATAATTTTATACATATGTATAACGTAAATGAGTGTAATTTTAATTAAAACAGATCATAGCTTGAAAGTAAGAGACCGTAATTTGAAAGAGAAAGGTGGATAGCGGGTAAGACTAAAAAAAAGAGAAAGATTTAAAAATTTGCCAATTTATGTGAATTTGCAAAAATTATATAGATTTAGAAAAAAATTTACAAAATTAAACGCCCTGCCTCTGCTAAAAAGTTTATGTCGTGTTTGGCGTTGGCGTTGGCGTTTGCTTTAATGTTTTTTACACAAATACATACATACATAAATTTATGTCCTTCCCTAAAATTGTTTTTACTAAGCACTTCTGTTTTTTTGAGCAAATACTCGTAGATACATACATACATACATACATATACTATTTAAGGTACATACGAGTATGTGCCCTTAATTATGAAAGTGATCGAAGGCATTTAGTATTTCTCATTTCTTTGGTCGAATTATCTGGTAGATTACATTTGAACAAATCAAAAAATATTTTTATATTATCCAACATTTTAATTTAGAGTTGTAGTAGCCTTGATTAATATAAATGCATTTAATATTTATGAAATATTTTTTTTAAGATTTATTTAAAATTTCGAACCAAAAATTCATATGACTCAGACCACTTTCATAATTAAGCGCACATATGTATGTATGTACTAGGGAATTATTTTCTAACTTTTAATTAAAACTAAAGCACAAAAAAAATTTAGTTGTTGTTAGCACTCCTAGATGCATTTCGTTGCTGCTAAGCTACACTTCAGTAGACTTCAATCAGAATAGGTATTGTGTCAGCCCTTTTAAAATTTAGAATTTTTAATTCATTTTCGAATTAAAGGCGATTTAGTTGCCAAATCAAAATTTTTCCACAAATATCGCAAGCTCCAAGAGATTCTTGCTTTCACGCAGTAAGCTGAACATATCGTCGGCTTAGAGTGTAAACCTGCTAAATCCACTTTTTATAGCACATGACATTTTAATGCCGTTCGAAAGAGAAAGAGACACCGCATCGACTGGCTAAAATATTTACTTTAATTTGACACTCTACATGTCAAAAAAACTTTGGCTAGTTCTGAAGCTACATATGTAGGTATAGGGAATATTAACAGTAGTTTGTCTCTCCTGTAAAATTTGATTTAAGTGAGTTAGCAGTTTTACACTCTAGGCCGACGATATATAACTTTTTTTGAGACACCCTGTATTTTAAAAACGTTTTTATCGACCGAATGTACTTTTTAATCGACTTAAAAAATAGGAGCAGGTTATCAAATTCGTCTGTATTTTTTTTTTGACATTGTTACTTTATAGCTAGGTACATTTTAGGCCGATTGTAAAAACTCTTTTTTTTTCTGAGATGGTATAGATTTCAATTAATGTCATTGTAAAAAAGTGGGCGGGGGTACGCCCATTAATATTTATTATTATATATAGTTCACGTGGTCCTACTGAACCGAATTTTATGAGACTTACCACATATCTTAAGCTTTAAAATCAGCAGTCACGCCCATTAAAATTTAATATTGTATATATGTATTTGTTGTAGTTTCTCGACCTTATTTTTAATATGAATTAGTGTGGTTTTATAGATATTGTATCTATTCCGGCTTTCAAGGTCATACAGTTTCTTTAAAATGTAAATAAAAAACGTTTATTTATTGCATTTTTAATGTATCCGACGTTTCGTTGGGATTTTCCAACATCTTCAGGTATAATTATTCTTATTGAAATCTGGTAACATTGGCAATAATTAAAAAGAGCAAACTGTAATATAAATACAATTAATGATATTTTATTTTACGTGGCTCTATTTTACTGATTTTAACTAAACTTAACACACACCCTGAGCTGTGAAAAACACAATTTTCAATTTTGGTTTTTGCTTCAGAGAGTCTATTTTCCTGTTTGGTCCCATACATTTTTTTGGGAAAATATTCTATCAGAACTTTGCATTGAAGTCGGTTTTTTTTTGCAGAACTGTTTAGGACACTTTCCAGGAGGTCCTGGAAAGCCAATTCGCCTTACAAGACATGAAGAAAAGCCAATATTTCAGATAACTGCAACTAATGCAAGCTATACACTTTGCTAAGGTCGGTACAACGTGATGATATTGTAAGGTGTGCACACGCTTTATGCGAGAGAATGATAATATTTTGGCAAGTTGTATAGTTGTTGCACACAGTGTTGTTATAGTTTGCGCGCAAAACACACAACTGGATAAGCCAACGTGTTATACCAACGGTCACAAAGTGTGTGGCCTGCATTTAAGCGAGCCTTCTGCCAGCGACTTTAAGGTACTCGAGGTCAGTAAGGGTGTCAGAAAGATACCAAATCAAAACTAGAACGGCAACCGTTGATAAATTTTGTACATACATATTTAGAATGCATGTATGTATGTATTAAAAATTTTGTTTTTAATACTTTAAAGTTTTATGTCAATCATTTCCTTCATTAAAACTTCAATTATTTCCACAATATAAGATGTGCAAAATATTCCCCCTTATTGTGAATGGCGTCGTCAACGTCACAGCAAGACGACAGTAAAATTTGCGCTTACGATAATTTCACTCTAAGGGGTGGTTGTGGTGGTGGGTGGTCATCATTTAAGTTCAACGTGTTTATAATATTGTTGAAAATGTAATACCGCGTAGCGAAATTTATTTCCTTTATATGTTGTTTTCTCCGTCTAATTTTTAATTATTAAAAAAGATAATACCCTTCGTGTGGGAAAATTCTGCTAAAATGGGATTTATTTTAAGTCTTTTAATGTACATACAAGATGAACATACATACATACATACATGCATACATGTACATATAGGTTCTGATGTGTTTAGGCCCTTAGGTTACTTGGATAAACAACGCAAACATCTTAACTACAGACACTACTATAAAATTTTATATACATATGTACATGTACAGTATACAGTGGACTCTTGATAATTTGAATTTCGTTAATTTGAAACTCTCGATAATTTGAACCGTTTGACAGGTCCTTTGAAAAACAGTTAATAAATTTAACAAAATCCACGTTATTTGGTCCTATTGGTAATTTGGAATTTTTTTAAATAGTCTTGATCGGCTACAACCTATAATTTATTTAATTTTTTTTTGGTTTTATGGGAAAATAATTGCATTTTTTTAGGAAAACATGTTACACTTATTCCACTTTTCAATGAAAATTCGTAATAAAATGTTTTTTTTTTATTCTAGAGAGTTTATGAGAAATGATTGTATCACCCCTTACAACCCCTTAATTTAATTTTTGTTAATAAAAAGTTAAAAAATGTTGACCTTTTTTTTACAAAAAGGCATAGAGCAAGGTCTGAGAATACGTCGTAGTATATTTTTAGTACACCTAAGTGGGCTGTGTCACGCCCGCACGAACGAACTATCTTATATCTTGAAATAGGAGTCGGAGTATTCAAATTTGGTATGGACCCTTTTGAGAGCGAGATACGAAATAGTTCAAAATATAAGTAGGATAGGAACGGGGGAAGGAACACACCCCATACAAAGTAATTAATAATAAACTTATATCTTGAAAGCTATAACAATGAGAGTCCTCAAATTTGGCACGCCCTCTTTTGGGAGTGAGTGAGGTAGAATAGGACCGTGGGAAAGGGCACCCCCATACCAAGTAGTAAATAATTATCTTATATCTTAAAACCTAAAATAGCCAGAATCTTCAAATTTTGTACCGACTCCTTTGAGAGCCAGGTGTGAAGTAATTCAAAATATTGAGGGAATATGACAATGGAAAGGGGCACTCCCATACAAAGTAATTAATAATAATCTAACATGTTGAAAGCTATAAAAGCAAGAGTTCTTAAATTTAGTATGCACTGCTTTGAGAGCGGTGTGCGAAGTAATGCAAAATATTGGTAGAATAAGACCAAGGGAAGGGGCATCTCCCATGCAAAGTATTTAATAATAATCGTATATCTTGAAAGCTATAATAGCAAGAATCTTCAAATTTGGTGTGAGTTAATTTGAGAACAATACATATATGTAAGCATAAATTATAATAAGTATAAAGCAATGAAAGCTTGGTGTTTAATTTTTTTTTTTATATTCCGCCATCGTTCACAGCACTCCCTGCCTCTTTACTCATATACTACATGCGCACACTTGCAATGAGTTAGTTATTATTTTCTACCACAGAAATTCTCTAGCAACAATAGGTAATGTTTTTAATATTTGTAAAGGGTAAAATCCAGAAACATAAGGCCATTTTCTTAGACTCTCTCAGCCCCATGTCGAACGAAGCCTCCCAACGGACAAAACATACTTATTGTCCCGTTAAAGTGATTAGAAGAGAAGAGAAATCCAAAAGATTTTTATGATATTAAAAACATAGCTGCATTTGCTTCTAAGCAAACACAAGAAATAAATAGGACTAATAGGAGGAATGGGAGCAATTTCCCAGTCCTCGAAACTATGCAAGTAATCTTGTAAAATTCTAAAGTCTGCATCTCAAAACGTACAAACAAGAACGCACAAGGAGGAGCGGCAATTTCTGCCTCTCCGAAACTATCCAAACGATTTTTTTAAAATGAAATTCAAAATATAGATAGAACTATGTGTGTCTGAAAGGCCATGTGGGTCATATAATTTTAGAAAAGTAAGACCAAGAATGCGTTTGAATTACTCTCCCCGTGACACACACGGTTTACATATTTTTGAAACTAGGACCAAGAAGGGGGTACAATGAGCAAACTGACTTTCGAAACTATTCAACCGATTTTTGTGAAACCTCTAAGCAAAGATAGTATGCATCTAAAAACATGCACAGGATTTCCAGATTCCATTTGACGGTTCTTGTCATAAACGATGATTTCTTTGCAGCAATTCGGAAGAATAATTGAACTTTTAAACATTTGGCAGTGGAACCCTGTATGCTCAAATACCACTCTCATGTTGAAGAATTTATTAACGTATTTTCCAATTTGGACTTTTACTCAGTCAAAAATAATTCCGAGCGGTCAGCGCTGTGGGCATAGCTAATGAAAAAAATAAATTTGAAATAAAATAGTCATTTATTTTGGTTTATACGACGTTTTATAATTTAAAGTTTAGCTTTACGGCAATCTATAACTTTAACTGAATACATGAACGTGGTCGTGTTTTCGAAGCAAACAAATATTTATATTTTATATGTCGTGATTTTAGCATGGGCCACACTTCGACAGTTGCTTTGGGCCACACCGATCGCAGTTAAATTAAAAAATTTAATTTATATGATTTCGTTTTTGCTTTCGCTCACTTCCTCTTGAAATTTTTTTTGAAGCGTTTTTAATCCTAAAATTTAAAAACAATTCAAATGTTAAATTTTCCTCTGATCTCTTGAATTTCAAACTATCGAGAGACGACTGTATATATGTACATAGAGAAAGAATACATAATTTAATTAACAATTTTAGTTTTTACTTTTTTTTTACCAATCATAATACTACGTGATAAAAAAACGTCAAGAGCCCAAATTCAACTTATAAGTAAACAATTATTTTCTTTTCATATTCTAATTGTTTTGCACTTTAAATTGTATCACTTCGACCGCGATACACACACTGAAATATACAAAAGAAAGCAAAATATACACTGTGAGATACATTTTGTAGATACATTTGTATAAACAAATGTAAACTACGAAAGAAGAATTAAGAAGATAATAAAAAAAAAACAACAAGACATATTGTACAAGTATGAAGCACATGTAGCGTAAACTACAAGGTCGTTTGTCGTAGCGGAGAAGAAATGGCTGCTTGCAAAGCTTTTCGGGTGGGTTGTAAATATTGGAAAGAGAAAACTTTTTAAGAGAAACTACGTGTGCATGTATCTGTTTTTAAGAGCGATGAAGATATTTAATTTATTAATTTTTGACTCTTATTAAAGTAATTCTTTTATTATTCTTTTATATTCTTTGTTATAAAAAATTTTATTTTGCTGAAAAAATTTGCAATGTGGATTCAACTTTTTTTATAAGGATACTTATGTGATGATTTTTCATTACATATGTAATTTCCGCAATATTAATGTGCGATCCCATAAAATATCTTCTAAATCTTTATAAATAGGGAAGTCGAATAAGCGATGACCGTCTGTCTGCACGTGAAATCGATTTTCCGAAGCCCCTAGAAAAGATACAGACTTTGATCTCGGACTGAAGTGTCGATATTTCTCCTATATACTCGTAGATTTGTATTGACAGCCAAAAAACATCAAAAAGTCAGATCCAGGGTTGGAAAATGTATTTTTTGGATTATAAAACTAACTAAAACTATTGTTTCTTTGTCAATCAAACATAATATTTATTTCCGAAAGAAAAAGATTGGAGTTTAAAATCGACAAAATCCAAAAGACAATTGCAGGGCGGGAAAATTGAAACTTTTTTTGGTATATAAAAGTAGTATGCTGCAACTATTTTTTTCTTTTTCTCTATAAATTAAAATTTTTTTTATTTTTAAAAGAAATAGTTTGGTATTTAAAAGGACGATTCCAGGGTTGGAAAATTATATAAAATATAAAAGTAACTTTGGTAAATTAATGTTTATATTATATATACATACACACGGTTTATATTTATATACATATGTACATATTTTCATATTTATAAGTCAAATTTTGTGTATCGTTCTATAAAGAACTTTTCTGGTACATACTTTTAGAGTTACAGAATTTTACCATTTCTGAAGATGGATCAAATGTGTCACAACATATTCCATTATTTTTAAAATGTATATTAATTCTTAATAGAGATTCGAGCAATTCGCACTGTATTTAGTATTTATTGAGTTCATTGCCGAAAAAACTCTAACAATGCAAGCGTTGCTCCTTGATACACAAAGTACATTTTATCCAACGGCATCTTGATATGAATAAACTTCTACCCAAAACTTGTCTGAGTTGCTTGTTATTTGTATATAAAATTTTAAAGAACTAATTGTCTTGTAATAAACCTTGTTTAAGTCTTGCAACCAACAAATGTTAAAAACAAGTTCATTGTTACCAGTAACAATTTTTATTTTAAGAATTTTTGTTAACATTTTATATTATTTATGAAATTAAAAAGAGCAATTGGAAAATGTATTGAAATTAAAATAATATAATAAATAAATAAAACAAATATTAAGTAAAATACAAATCCCCATAAAATCCCCATAACATAAAAATTATCCTTAACGAATTCCTCAATCCCCAAACCAAAATTTGTATCCCTCATTTGCAAAAAAAATCGCCGATTTGGGGATAAATTCCCTAATCTGACAACACTGGGCAAACAAAATGTGCATATTATTCTCCTTCTCTCCTTCTCTATGTATCTCTCGCACAAAATCAAAACTTGAGCATCAAACCCAGATGCATATAAAATGGCGCACTATGAGTCGTTTTCATAAATTTTGCGGCCAAAACAATAGACGTGACACACATATTTAAAGTTGTCTGCCAATGATTTAAATTTTTTTTTACTAGCATTATCGATACTTATGCCCTAATTCTGTTCGACGATTGTATCGTCTTGTCTATGGACGAAAAAAAGCCGCAGTTGTGATTCTTTAAAATAATTATTAGTTATTGTCCGTGATAGAAGGTTCGTGTATTTGCTTTATGATTTTGTTCTAAACATTATATCCAACACATATTTTTTCAAATATTTTTCAAACTATTGTATAATACTTTAATTTTATTTTTATGTTTTAAAAACATGGTAATAATATTTTTATTTTTCATTATCAAAGACAACAACCATTTTGGAAGAAAATAATTTAGAGAATACAAAAAGAAGAACTCAAAAGTATTTTCAAACAAAAACGTCCTAAATCTTCTTACTGAATTAGGGCATTAGATATTTCAATCAAACAAAGGCTGACAAAATCTTTAAATTTTAATATGTGTACATTAATTTAGTTTACATATTATTAAACAGTAGATTTCATTATTTCACTCATTTGCTGAAATATTACTCTATTCTAATATGAACTTTTTTTTGGCGTTTTGTTAAAACGCAGGAATGTACCTGATTTCATGATTTCTTTTCGATAGAAACAAAATGATACGACCGAGTATGGCAGCAAATTTTATGAAAATTAATATAAAAGTAACACAATTAAAGTTTCGGTTGTGGTTAACATATTATTCTTATATTTTTTTGTTTTTGTATAAAATTTTCCATTATAAAGTTTTATTTACTTGTACTTAAGTTTACTTTTCGAAGTTTCTTTCTTCACTTTTTCTTGCAATCGAACTATCGTTAAAGCGAATAAATGTTTATTTTTTGTGCTGAAATAATTGAATTTAAACAGCTGTGCTGATGTTTTTAAATTTAAGACATTTTGTGTCCAATAGAATTAAACAAATAGACAAAATACCGAAAAGAACTCATTATTTTGTGAGCAGTACATTCGCTGGCTTAGCAATTTTTTTTAAATGTTCCAAATCTATTAAGTTTTAAACAAATATGTATGTATGTATGTATGTATGTATGTGTGTAACGTAACATGTGTCAAATTTTTGCGACATGTGTGAACTGCTGTTTGTTGTTGTTAAAGCAAATTTTGTATAGAGAATAAAATTGGATAAACTCTACATAAACTAAAGGAATTTTGGGTCATTCTTAGATGAAATCACATCACTTTCCACACATTTTTACAATTTGGCGACAAAGTTTCGTATAGTTAATCCTAAGTTTTCATTTTTATAAATTTAATAATAACACTGAATTAGTTATGGCAACATATTTAATGTGTGAATAAGAGGGTTGGAAAATCTTTAATACTTCTTATATTCTCGATTCTATAGAACTCGTTTGTCAATTATAAATTCCAACGAACCACACGTGTTGCCCACATGCCGGAAACATAAAGTTATCATACGACTAGAGCCTTGGTATTATAGTTTACTTTAAAGTTTGCTCCCCTTAAAAATTACTCCACGTGTACTCATATATGTATGTGTGTATGTATGCATTTTGAATCGTAACAGCCCTCTAGTCAGTCTAGAACCATATGTCTCTATGTCAACACTCAACGACAATTGCACTAGTTGAAATGTCGACAACTTTCCTTTTATGCGCGAGTAGAGATACGTTAGAGACATTGTCAATGAACGCGTCAATAGTTTAGTTTTCTTTATGTTGTGCAATACTGTTAAAATACACATGTATGTATGTGTTTAAGTTTGTTGCCCTAACATTACGAAATTGTAGATGAGGGTCACTAAAATGTACTACTGAATCTTTGGTGCCAATGTCTCCATGTCTTCCCAAAAAAACTACTTAGTCAGTAGTGCTACAGTCTAGTGGTGGATTTTCAATGACAAGCTACTGTTAAATGTCAATAGGCGATTACATTGGCTGGGGTACACCTGGTCAGTAGTGCTAATGACAATGTCAGTAGTAAATCACTACATTTTCACTATTTGCATTTTCTGCAGGGAGTGTATACGGTATCGGTACTAAGATCGGTATAATTAGTTTTTAAATTTCGACAAAAAAGGCATAAAGCAGGGGGTCTACTCTGTAATTCGAATGGAAAGAAAATGCTTTTGAATTTAGATGTTTTAAGCACACAAATTCGAAAGCATTTGCTTTCGTTTCGAATTACGCAGTAGACCCCAAGCTCACGAAAATAACTATTATAATTATTATTTGGCACTAGTGGTGATTATGGTGTGATTGCACTTTGTTGTTGATAAAAAATGGTAATAAATTCAGTAAAGTGCGACTTTAACTCGCCTACGAAGGGCTCCGTGGAAACACATCATATGTAATACTGTAGGAACTTTACGAATGATGTAAATTTTTTTTTAAACATTGTAAATACCCGGTAAATTTTCTTCGGCTTATGACGATTTTTGTAAATTTTGGCGCTTTTTCTTAGTTTTGGCGTTTTTTGCGTTTTAGGGAAGATTTTTGATTTTTGGCGTTTTCTTTGTTTGGCTTTTTTGGCGTTTTTTTCAGTTATAGCGATTTAGTTTAGTTTTAGCAATTTTCTTAGTTTTAACAATTTTTTGTTTTGGCGATTTCTTTAGTTTGTTTGGCAATTTGTGCGGATTTTTTAATTTGGGATTTTTTAGTTTCTGCTGAGTCTTGAACAATTCAAGACTTTGTCTATCTTACGGTTTTCAAGATACAGCAAGTTGTCAAAATTACATAGTCAAAGTAACAGTAACTGATAGAATACCCTTTAATTTTGATTTTTAAAGTTCAGTACTAATTGGTTTAGTCTGCATAAAAATACACTAACTTTGAACATTTCTAGTGACTATACATAATTTTGTCTGTATATTACATTGGGATTGCGCTGCTCGCCTTAGAAAACCCTTTAAATTTTAACTGTCATATATTTCTTGTTGAGGCAGCCAAAGTCTTACATATTATGTGAAATATTATGGTTCTGGAGAGAACAGCCTGTGATGGACAGACGTTTGCCAACCTTGGTGTATACCCAGCAGTGCTAATAACTTTATGGAAATTTGTAGGTACAATAGTGCAGATTGGATTTGTCTGCAGCCTTAAGCATTACAAGGCTAGAATTAAAGCCAGTCCGCCAGTGTGAAAAACTTTAGAACTTTCGAATGTGTGTATCTACTTACTTAGTTTTCCACGGAGCTGCTGGTTGCTGGGTAATGGCCCTTTATATAATCAATTGCAAAGAAAACTTGATGCTCCCAAAAATTTGACCATTGAATTAAAAATAAATTTAAAACTAGCAAATCGGTGTATTTTTCTGCATGCCTGCTTTTTAGTTATTCTCTTAAATTTATATATTCAACACCAAAAATTGACGTCATTTATCCTTGAACAAAAACAAATAAAAAAAAAAAACATTTGAAATTTGCAATAAAAATGAGAATTAATTTGCCAATTGTATTATAAATTTTTTGTTTTGAATATTATTTTGTCTAAGCGTTTCATTGGTGTGTATTTCTGTTGCACTGAGCATGTAATTTAAAGTAGAAAATTAAAATTATACAAAACAAAACAAATTTATAATAGAAAAAAAAAACAAAAGACTAGTTTAAACCTTCAAATTAATATTGGAAAAATTATGCACGTCTTGAACACAATTTAGTTGGTGTTGTTGTTGATTTTAAAATTCGGGGTTCTTGTTTTATTCTTCTACTACTAGTATATGCTGGTTTCTGGCTTAAACTCGCCATTAATTTATTGTCTGTGTTAAATTTTGTGTGTGTTTTTGCTAAATAAATGCATGCATGCGTACGCTTAAGCAGGGCGTTTCGAAATCAATGCATACTCCTAGATAGTTTTAATTTACAGAAATTTTGCACAAAAAACATAATCAAAGATTAGGTCAAGACGGTATAGTAAGCTTCAGGTCACTTTTTGTTGCCTGGTAATAGGAAAGGGTTGGTGCAGTGACTGTTAGACAGATAAATGGAAAGAGAAATTTGACTCTTTTATAGCAACTCTGCAGTTGTGTGCTTTCATAGTTCTTATAACATTATTGCAGAGCCTCTGGTGTTGAGTAGGTGCATTACTTTAAGCTTTGCAGTTTTTAGGGTTATGTATACGAAAGGTGAAAAAAACCCAATTGTTTTCGTTACCATGTCTGTCTCTCCGTCACAGGCTGTTTTCTAGAGAACAGTAAGAGCTAAGCTTCATCCGGTTTTAAGACTGTAATGGCAGGTGCTCACGTAATCTTTAATACAATCTGCCAAAATGGTCTGCTATTAATGTGTACCACGCATTTATGCCGTAGACCATATAAAACATATCAATAGAGGTTTATAAAACATATCAATAGAGGTATAAAAGAGAGTAAAATGCGTGTAAAGAAGAGCATAACGAAGTGCCCACGAGCGATAAACGTTACAATTTGTTGTGAATTCAGTAATTATATTTAGATAAAGGAAAAGTGTAAAAAACTATGAAATCTCTTGCAACTTGAATCTGTAGTGAATTTTGGTGCACCCTTTAGTTTACCAATACACTCATACATTTTTCAGTTTTTGGTGGTTCATCGCAATAAATTATTTTGCCCAAAGCTCAATAGAATGCCGGAAGTAAATCGTTTGTGCGTTTGGTTTTGCATTCATTTTCGTTTTCACATTTATTTCGTGTTTTTGTTTTTCTTTTTGTTGTTTTGTTTCGCTAGTGTGCGAGTTGCTGAGTGTGTGTATAAGAGATTAAATATTTTAACACAAATACATACACACATACATATATATTTATGTATATACATATAGGGTGTTTTTTTATTGAGGTATAGAACTTTAAGTTGGCATCACTTTTTTAACTGGCGGCCATTTTGTCAGCTGTCAAGTGATTAATATTTAGTTTGGTTTGCCATTTCATCATGAACAGGTTGACAAAAGAACAACGCTTGCAAATCGTGCAAATTTATTTCGAAAATAATGGTTCAGTTCGCGAAGTTTACCGCAAGCTCCGTCCATTTTATGGTCGACATAATCGTCCATCAGAGCAATTAATTCGGTTAACCATGGATTGGCCACCAAGATCGTTTGATTTGACACCATTGGATTATTTTCTTTGGGGATATGTGAAGTCGCTCGTCTACGCCAACAAACCAGAAACGTTAGGGGACTTGGAAGCCAACATTCGTGGCGTTATTGCCAACATACGGCCCCATATGCTCGAAAAATTGGACATGTAGAATTGGCTTTATTCGAGCCAGCCGCGGCGGCCACATGCCCGAAATCATATTTAAACGTTAATGGCATAAAATTATCCTTCCAATAAAGCCAAATTGATGGACATTAAAACGATTTTCTTGTGTTTTATTTCAATTCGAAGTTCTATACCTCTAAAAAAAACACCCTATATTTGTATGTGGAATTTATTTTAAATTTAATTTGATTAATTTCAAGGCATGTTTGTAATTCGAAGTTATTAGCCAGAAATATTCAAGGACATTCAATGTAATGGACCGAAAAGTTTTTGATTTGACGAGAGAGGCATTCCAACATGGCAGAACAGAAACAGAAAGATCCTAATAATATGAAAATTAATACAAATAAATTTATATATCTTACTGCCTTATTTATGAAAAAAAATATTACGTTTTTATAAAGCCTTAATAAGAAAAATTTTGTAGGGAAATCTGTTTTATAAACTGTTTATTAAGCCTTCATAAAAAATATCAAATTGCACATAAAATGCATAAAACAGTAGGAACATTACTTAGAAAGCCGAAAGAAAGAATATAATGGAATTTACCTAGAAGTTACCCATTGTGATAATGAAATATTGGAAACAAAATACAATTGTTAATTCTTTATATAAAAAAACAAGATGTCTAACTCAATAAATAAATATAATATTAGATTTTATAAAAATCTAAAGAACCCACAACAGCAGAGTTCTAAAACGAACTGAGGTTTATGACTTTATTCATTGTAACGTACCGTTACAAAAATTCTCCTTCATAATATATTAGCCCAAGTAATGTAGAGTATCACTTTATCAATTCTGTGGCACTAAGGAAAAAGTGCTTAAGTCATATTTTGCTGTTTTTCAGTGCAGCACTTTTAAACTTTCAAATCGATTTTCAGAAATTTGTTTATTTTACTGTTAAATTGGGGAATTCGGTATTCATTATTTTTTTTTTTTAGAGAAACATCATTTTACTCGTTATAAATAATACATTAAATTTAAATATACTAACGTATAAGCTGTTATTGTGTATGAGATCATAAGTTGAAAAAAAAGATAAGCTGCAAGTAACTGCGCTATAATTTCTTGAAAAATCACCCAAAATACTTTCAAATATGGACTTTACCATTAACTCAAAATCATCTCGAATTAAGAACTTTTTCTTTTTGCCATAGAATTCTTTTGCTTGTACTGCTTGTTAACACTGATGGCGGGGTGCAAGTATCTAAGAATTCTCAGTTAGTTAATAACTAAAATTGTACTCGTATAAAGTGTCAAGTCTTGTAACGAATCCGGAAGCAAATCACGACTCTGTACAATAGACCACAACAGACTACACAAAAATATGTCAATAAATGCCTTGACTGTTAACATCGCCATGCAGTCAGCAACTTAATTATTTTAACAGCGACATCAAATGAAGTACATATGAGACCATATTTTAGTGGTGCCATTTCAAAATATTTCACATGTGTCTCGTTCATTGTAACAGTGAATTATGTCCTTGTAATTAAATTTCGAAAACTCGAGCCTTTTAAAAATCATTGAATAGAAAAAAAAAGCGAAAAAGTAAACAAGTAACGCCATCTTTGGGATTTGGTGCAAGTATTGCAGTTGCTTCACTGTTACTACGAAAGATATGGCTAAATGTTATACTATTCTGCAAATGTATGTATTTATGAAAAATATGGAGTTACACCACTTTTACAATAAACGACACATATCTAAAAATAAAATTACTTATTACAAATGTATTTATATCAGTTTTTAATATACCAATAGTATAAGTTTACTTCCTTAAACAAATTTTGATATGTTCTTTCTATTCAGTAGTATACAATAATGAATGTTAAACGATTATTCGTTTCTCAGTTTGCTTTGTAGTTTTATATATGTTCAATGCCGCTTAAATTCGCAACAGCGGCAAAAGTGGTCGCGTAGCTCTTTTGATGGCGTCAAAATAATCGTGAGTATTCCATTTTTGCGAGATTGTAGTCGGTTAGCCTGCTGTCGTCTGTATGTTTAATGCATTATGCATTAAACACATTCACCACAGCAGGCTACCGACTACAAAATGTCAAACATAGAATACACATGTTTATATGGTAGTGATTCTTTTGAAGACAGTACTGCAACAGGGCGGCAGGTTGTTGTCTATGCTCATTTTGTCGTTGTAGTCCAATTAAATTAATTTATATTTCTTTGGCTACAATGAGGAAATTCTGTGTTGCCAGTATAATACAAAATGTTGAATGAATTATATCGTGCAATTATTTCTTATTATTTAACAGAAACAATATTCAAAAATTGATGTAAAGCATAAATTGATTCGTTTTTATACTTTTACGTTGAAAGAGTAATTTAATTTTTATAAATGCGAAATATTTGAAGGTGGCAATACTGAACTATGTACTTATACTTAAATATGAGGTGCAGATGGTGTTGCTGCCGTCTCCAAAATAATTAAATAGCTGGCTACGAGGCAACAAATGCTGCTAGCGGAATTTGAAGTCGTGTGTTCGTGTAGCCTGCTGTGGTGAATGTGTTTAATGCATTACTCGTATTTAATTGAGTGAGAGAGCCTCCGTATTTTCAGACATTTAATTGTTCACTGCATATTAAAACACAAACTTTCTCATATTAATATTTACAAAGAAAGCAGACTTTTGATAAGATTCTCGACAGGCTGATTGATAACCAGCTCAGCTGGAAAAGGGACTGCGCTCTGCGCTACAAGTTCACTATCTATTCTCTCTTCTAGATTTCTTCCACACGCATATACATACATATGTATGTGAATATTGTTAGGCATACGAAGTGTGTTCAAAAAGTATTGCGAAATTTGAATTTTCGCGGGTTAAGCATATTCAAATTTTGATTTTTTTGTGGCGTTATGTTGGTACTCATGTCTCTCACTTATGCCGACAATTTCGGCCATTTTGAATATCCAGTTAATTGTTGACAGCTGCTTTGCTTGCACGTGTTTTGGTTCGTCGTCAATTTTTACCTATTAAAAAAATGGAACAAAGAACCTGCATGAAATTTTGTGTGAAAAACGAAATTAAGTCCACGGATGCATTCCGAATGTTGACTGTGGCATACGGAGAAGCTAACTTGGACTGAAGCAACGTTTATCGGTGATACAAAATGTTCTCAGAAGGCCGAGAAGATGTGAACGACGAAGAGCGTTCAACAATAGACGAAAAAATTGATGAAGTGAAGAAAATGGTATTGGCCAATCGTCGTATCACTATTAGAGTAGTTGCTGAGGACCTAGACATATCGATTGGCTCGTGCCATTTGATTTTTATCAATGATTTGGGCATGAGACGATTCGCCGCGAAATTCGTACCCAAATTGCTCAATTTCGACCAAAAACAGCATCGCCAATTGGCACATGATGCCGCAGCCACCGTATTCCCCATATCTGGCCCCCTGTGACTTTTTTTTGTTCAAGCAACTGAACAGGCCCATGAAAGGACGACGCTACGCTACGATTGATCAGCTAAAGACGGCATCGAAAGAGGAGCTGAACAAGATAAAAAAAATTATTTTTTGAAGTGCTTCGAAGATTGGAAAAAACGTTGGCGTAAGCGCATTATATCTGACGGGGATTACTTTGAAGGGGACAATATAGATATTCATGAATAAATAAATAATTTTTGAAAAAAACACAAAATTCGCGATACTTTTTGAGCACACCTCGTATTATTATATATATATTTATTAATTTAAATATTATAAGTTTATTGTGGGCGATATTTGCCTTCAGCCATTTTAAAAAATTAAAAAAAACAAAGTAAATTATCTAGTTGTAGGCCCTGCCAAAAAGGTGTAGGGTGTTTCTATGATGCATTTACAATTATTTTTTTTCGAATATCTTTCTGCCCAAATTCACATCATTGTTGGGTCATTGCATATTACTGTGTATTATTATTATTAATTTTTATTACTTCGTTTATTGTAAAATTGCTATTGTTAAGAGACTCTGAAACTAGACCCAATCTACATCAATAAATTTAAATATCAATTTGTTGGGTTTAAAAATTTAATTGCTTTTTTGTGTTGTTGTTGGTTTGATTGCTATTTTGTTGTTGTTGTTGTCTAAATTCGAAAAATTTCGATATTTCTATTGTTTATGGAGTTGAATGGTTTTTTTTTATTATATATTTGTTTGTATTTTTTCCTTCTTTATTTTCAATTAATTTAAGTTCAAAAACTGTATTTATTTAGTGCATGTTTTGCATGATTTTTTTTGTGTATTTTAATTTACTGCTGGGTGTACAATATAAAAAAAGTATTGCTGCAGTTTCTCTACATATTTTTTTAACCTTGCCCAAAATATATTTATTGAAAATATTTATAATAATTTATGATTTTACAGTTCAAAATTGTTAAGTGGTGTCTTTTATTTAGGTAAAACATGCAATAAAAAGTATTAAGATTAATAGAAGTTTAACCACATAATTGTGGTAATATGCAACAAGCACTTAAGTCAAAAGCAGTGTTTTTTGAAGTTTTAAAACTGCCGCTAAGACATTAAGAGGCTCTGACTAAAAGGCTTCTACTTTCCTGTGATACTCTCTTTGCATATCACTATAGGAAGTTTTTCACTTTTTTTTGGCCAAATCTTAAAAATTTAATATTGAAAATCCGGCATTATTTTTGTTCTAATATACATCTAAAATATAAATTAATCGTCTCTGATAAATTTTTCGCAACGTCGCTTTAACAATTAAGGCTTTTAAATGAGTTAACAAATAATAAATAATAATTGCAAATTTCAAACGAAGGTTTCAGCAATAGGAGTTTATAAATTCTAAAATTAAAATAAATGGAAGATAATGTTTTATTTTGTGTATAACAAACTTTTGGTGAATTCATTCGTGTATTAGGTGGATTAAATCGAAATTATTGAAGTAACCTTAAGGTAAACTAATAGAACTATAAAGTTTTTTTTTACATTTCGACTTTAAAAAAAAGTATAGCTTTAACGAGATCACAGTTCTCTAGCACAATCGATTATTTTCTGTACTTGAAATATTTCTGCTCTAAATATTTGCAATTTCAAGAAAACCCCTCTTTTTCCAGTTAACTGAAACGAAATAAAATACCATGACTACAATTAATTAAATTTATATGGGTTCTTCGTGTTATTTCAGTATCAAATACACGTCGTTCCAACTTCAAATAATTTTTATTCAACGTGATTCATCGTTCTGATTTAACAGTACCAGAATGTTAAATCAACATGAAATAATGTTACTTTAAAAGGTACAAAATTTCATTCAAGATTACTGCAAATTATATTGAATTAACATGAAGCAAAGTCATTGCCGAAAAATATTAAATTTAGCTTGTTTACGTGGATTTTAATGTGAAAGTTTTCTGTGCGTATAAAATCTTCTTTCATTTGGAATATTTCTTTGATTTTTTTTTATAAATAGAACTTATTTTTCTAGTTAACTGAAACGAAATATTTACTGTATGGGGAAGAAATCGAAAATTAATTATTCTTAAGTCCAGGGTGTAAATTAAGGCATTCGATATCTATCGAAATTTTAAATGATTTCCAAAGAAACTCAATTTAAATATATTTGAAATTTCGTTCGTTATCTAGTGCAGTCAGCTTAAAACAAAACTTTTTAATGCAGGAGTGTTAAAAAATTTTCACTTTATCAAGTGTTTTTTAAGAGTTTTCAAATAATGATTAAGTGTAGTAAGGGTTTTCATAATAAAAATTTGTAATATTTGAGCGTGAGCGTGAGTGGTAAAATATTTTTCTTTTTGATAAAAAGTGATACAAATTTTAAGAACGTTAAGAAATTTCATTCCAAAATATAATTTTAGTCGGCCCTTCCTTACAAAATATTTTTTTATTCGGAGAACGGAAAAAATGTTAAATTTTATTCAATGAATTAAGCATCATAATAAAAATTAGCCGAAAAAATTTAAAATTATGTCGTATGTCGAAGTTGAGTGTCTAATTAAAATTAGTCAAAAGCGGTGACGCGTGAGAAGACGTGAGCCTGAGTGATAAACTTTTTTCTTCGTGAGATTTAGTGATTAAAAAATTAAGTACGTTAAGAGGATGTCTTCAGGAGTATGATTCCAATAATTTCAATCGGTCTTGCCATTTGGCTGTAATTAATTATGGACATGAAATAGGTAAAACTTTCTCTCGTGTGTGCAGCTTTCAACTGGAACATGATACAGCATAATAAAGCGAAATTGTCTTATGTTTACTTGAGTGCTTATAACATATTGCCACAGATGTCATTGATTTCGGTTACTTGTGTTGAAAGTAGAAGGGCATTTATACCTGCACGAAATCTGGCAGATTTTAATTAAAATCTTTATGAAAATTTCTACCATTTAAACCAAGTTTTTTTTGACATTTATTACGATTTCTTATCCAAAACAAAACGCATTAACTAAAAAACTTTCCTAACTAGAATGTCACAGCTGCAGTGCAGCTGGTTCACACACTCTTTTAAGTACAGAGTCTTACCTTTTAGTACAATTTTGAAAAGAAAACTATAGTTGCATCAAAAAGTTTTTAGTAGATTTTGAAAAAAAATCTATTGACGAAGTAAATTTTGTTTTGTGTGGGAAATCTATTAGATTTTGCCCCTCGTAACGCGTAAGTACTAGATTTTGCTCATATATTAATGCATTATAAGACGTATTGAGAAAGTTTTGTGAACGTAAGAAAATTAATTATAACAACTAGAGGAAAGATTGACATTTAAATTGACATTCAGAAGAGCTTTTGGTTTTAATTAAACATCATAAACATAAAAGCGTTTAGACTTATGCATTTATGACGACAATTGTGATGCTCTTGTGTATGTGTGCGTTTAATAAATTGGGTGGGTCACTATTTGCAGTTTGAGAAATAGTTTTTGACTTTAAGGTGCTGTTTGTGGTGCTTTTGGACATTTTTACAACTTCTTTTTTGCAGTCAGAACCAATCAAACATTTTAAATATAATAATATTTATTTTTTTTTGAATTAAGAGTATTTTATTTCAATTTTCATTTCTAATTACATAATGACACTAATCATGTGCATTTAATTCAAATAGCATTTAAGTTTACATCGAGAATCGTTTAATTAAAATCGATGAAAAAAAAAACACGCTAAAGTAGAAACACCGTATATGTATGTATGTATGCATGTATGTATTTAAGTGTGCGTGTGTGTGTTTTGTTTAAATGTATAAACAGAAATATAAGATTCAACCATTCATACACAATTAACATTTATGTACTTGTAATTGTGTATGTAAATAAAAATGTACAATTAATTGAAACTAAATTGATTTCATGCAATTAAACTGAAAGTAATACGAGAAACAAAAACAACTATTGAAACTAGCAATTACAATTAAAAGTACTTACATGCAGAGTCATAAAAGCCCATGCAGATACACACACATACACACACTAGCACACACTCGCACACACTTGCTGCAATGCGAGTTCAGAAGTAAAATTGTTTAGGTTTCACATCAAGGTTTGTTGAGTGCAAGTGCATGTGTGTATGAGTGTGAGTGTGTGTGTTTGTATGGCTTTGTAACGTTAACTGGTCATTTTAAAAATATCCAACCATGATTTTATTTTATTATTCTTTTTTTTCGACTAAAATGATTATTTTCTTTCTGTGTATTTAAATGTTGAATGTGTTTTCTTTTTTCTTTCTCCCCTATCTGTTATTTTATTTTACATGATGTGGGCAATCATTTTGATACAGATGGCGGTGATGACGATGATACTTTTCGAGAATATGGCAATTAAGCTTTTAACTAATTTAACACAAAACACCACAGCAGTGTCCCATGTTACTGCTGTTGTTATTTAATGTGGCAAAGATGCAATAGATGGACATTAACCTTCTTCTTTATATAATGAATAAAAAAAATAAAAAATGTAAGATCCCATATAAATTACAAACACATACTAATAAGCGCTCCCATTCTAACGTCCACACACATACAAACACTCTCATCTATGTACCCATAAGTACATTGCATACATGGGTAAGAACTCATACATACAGACATAAAAATGCGAATAGTTTTCCATATTTTACTAAATTAAAAATAAAAAAGGTTGCTAGCCAGTTAGATAACACTGGAAAACAAGATTTTATATATTAAACACACACAAAAAAGTAATATGAATGAGTTTGTAATATTAATTAAAATATTTGTAATATTAATTAAAAAATTAATTAAATTTTCACCTATAAACAATTTGATAATATCAATTAAGTTTTTCCACTCAAATTAATTAATACAATTAAAAATTTAATTGAATCAATTAAATTATTAATTGAAAACATTAATTGGTGAATACTTTTTTCTGTGCACCAAATGTGAAAAGGTACCCAATTGTTTTCGCTACGAGGTCCGTGCGTGCGTCTGTTTGTCTGTCTATCACTGATTATTTTCTCGATAACTGTAAGAGCTATGGATCTGAAATTATCACAGGCAAACTCTTGAAACTTTCAAAAACGCTACACCTAAAAAATTGCCACAATAAAAAAGTGCTTAAATAAGAAATATCACTAAAAATAAAATAAATTGCTAAAATACAAGAAATTCGTCAAAAGTAAAAAAGTGGCCAAAAATTGAGAAAATCGTCAAATACCAAAAATAAAAAAATGGCCTAAACGAAAAAAAATCATCAACACAAAAAGAACGCCAAAACTAAAAAATTGTGAAACAAGTTTTCATTGCATTTGCAAGAATAGAGTGTTGCTGGTAAACAACTCCTTCGTCTTTGCTTCTATTTTTTTCTTGCAATGGCGATATTAATTCTGTGCCGCACCGTGTTGCCATTTGAATTATATTAGAGTTTTGATTCAGGTTTCAAGTACTTAACTTGACTACAAGTGCGATCTAAGTACAGTATATTTCTTTTACAGATACACTTACATATCATATATATTTTTTTATAATTTTTGTATTTAGTTTTTTTTTTTGTAGTTACACCTTTTTGATGAGGAAGAAGAGAAATAATTGCCAGCAAACTCTAACACACTCCATCCAACATTCATGTATAAAAAAGCACTATAAATGCGAACAAAAAAAAAAAAAAATAGAAAACAAACTGGATTTAAACCAAATACCAATTTGGTTACAGAAAAAGGTATGGTATGTTATGCCAGTAACTAAAGATACATACGTTGATATCCGTACTTAGATAAATTGTTTTGTATATGTATGTACGTTAGTTAGTTAGCTGGAGCTGTAGCTGGACCTGAAAGCTTAACTTGAGTTGGCTGCTTAGAGTTTTAGCTTGCCTTTGACTATGGCTGTTGACTATAATGCGAGTACACCTGAATCTAACACCACCTGTGCGCTCTGGCACATTAAAAATATACCTACGATTTACAACGCAGATATTTTGAAAGACAACAGCAATGGCAACAGCAACAGCAGCATTAACAACAACAACAACAAACCCAAAGTGCATTTACAATGTGAATATAAAAATTGTTTGGAAAATCTTAAGGAAAGAAAAAAAACTGAAACAGGAATATTTAACCATAGTATATATAATAAGAAGAACAGCATCTTAAAATTACTGCACTTTTAGTTTAAAGTTCCAGCAAAAGAAATAAATAGAACATATAAAGAAGCGTTATTGTCCCTCCACATGAGCTAGGCGACCACAATGTTTATGTTGCAATTGCTGGTGCTGTTACTGCCGATGACGACAATGATGATGATGATGGTGATCTGTTCATTAGAATCGGGCATCTAACTGAACTTAACATGAATAAAAATAAGTGCATTTTACGAGTATGTGTTGGTATTGCGTTAAGAAATATAAGAAAATTTAATAAAAGTTACATGCATTCAAAAAAAAAAGAAGACCAGCTTCTTTCTGAAAATGAGAAAAATATAAAACTACGAATATTCAAATCAACAAAACTTTAAATCAGCTGCGTCCAAGCCATATGCACAATGTAAGAGCTTTCACACCGACGAAAGCTCATCAGCCAATCAGATCTCGGTATCAGCCATGCTGCTTACTTTGCAAAGAAACAAGAACCAATTGTAAAAGCTTTCAAAGTTGTTTACCTGAAGTCCAAATTTCAGAGTATGTGTCTTTAGGCGTAGCCGAGTGAAACAATTCAGTTTGTAGAAGACGGATAATTGAGCCCTATTTGTATGTGCAAGGAGATGATGATTCAATAATGTATACGTTGATGACATTATCATTGCATCAAAGAATGCTAAAGAAATTGATAATATCATTGTGGTTTTGAAATATAATTTCCAATAGACGGATATGGGTGTTTCAGAGCTTTAATATCTGGGCATTGAGATTACGGTTGAAGATGCCGTATTTATTTTTTACAAAAGAAATACAAGCAAAACAACAAAATGTTGAATGACTTTAATTTTCAAAGTTTCAAAGGTTTCGTAGATGCCTGTGAAACGGCTTTGAGTTCCACAAGACTGGTGGTAATGGGAGAATGACTAATAAGAGAACTCACAGCCAGTCACCAAGAACTAGTACACACCAGTATCTTACCCATGGTCCAAAATGTACAAAGAAACTGGATCATTATAACATTTGGAAGTATGAAGTGGGAGAGAACAACAATAACAGCGAACAACCCAAAACTGTCTTGGTAATCAATCGAATAGAGGATTCTACAGCATGTGCTATAATTCACGTAAATTATTTCGCCTGACAGATCATAGTACAATAATTCAGACTGAGATCACGGCTAGATATTACGGAAGGAATTAAATGGCCAAAGGAAATCGATAACAGATAACCAATCCAATCCAGTACAATCTTTAAGAATAGTAGAAAATTTATAAAAGCTTTAAGAAATTATAAGATTCCAAGCGTTTTTCAATGCAAACAAATAAATAAGCTCTTGATGCAATTATTGTGGAATTATCGAAATTATATGTACTCCAGGCAATCAGGGTAAAACGCTGTTTTATTTTCCAGCTGAGCTAGGCTATTCAGCTATTCCAGAATCTTACCAAAGGTCTGCTTCCTTTGTAGATAAAAAAAGCACGCAGATGTCTGTATTTTTTTATTTAATTTTAATTTTTGTTTTATTATTTAATTTAACACAGTATTCTTTATTTACATAACTAAACTGAGTTAACTATTTTGTATCCCATATGTATTTTAAACTAGAATTATATCAAACTCGCTGGATTTCCCACTCTGCTTCTGTTGTTGTCGACACGCAAAGATGAGCCGCATCCGAGCTTAATTTTTCTCAGTGGGTATTATGAGTTAACTATGGTTATGAATGAAACATTCGGGGATCGTACAGTCGGCTAAATAAAATGTTAATAATTACAAACATATGATAAATTCGGAGGATCGAGTGACCGGCTAACTACATTCGGAGGCACAAGAAACACTCGTACGATATCATGTCTTCATGGTGTTAGTGATGGTGTATGCAACCCAATATATTTAATTTGAGAATTTTTCTAAGGACACCTTACAAGAATATAGCTAGAAATGAAGATGAAGCTTCCAAATATGGTATCATGACTGAATGACATCACACTAGAAAACGCCAAAGCTTTTGATACATTTTAAAAACTATGCGCTAGAGAGCAACACAGCAGAGATTGGTATAGCTCTACTGTTAAAAGAAAGAACGAAATTCTCTGGGGAAACTGAAATAGTGAGTTTGAAAATCCGAAGATTGTTTGGAGATTGGCAAACACAATAACCGCATATACAGAGTTAAAGATTCAACTGGCTTGTATGAGTGTTGTCGAGAATATAACATGTAGAGCTTGCGAGAGCATGATGATGTATACTTTTCAGTGAATTTAGAAGTCATATTTTCTACATGAAAAATATATTTGATATAAAATATCTGAAAGGCAGCAGAGATCAGATACTAGACCTTCATCTGAAAATTTACTGCGCCTATTAGAGGAGAAGAAGGAAAAACAGCCCAACAAGATCCTAGGAAAGAGTTTCAGTTCCGGGAAGAAACAAATATACAACAACAAATGGGGGCCGTAATGGCCCGCTGGCAGTGAATATATAACAGAGATGAAAACCTCATAGAATTAAAAAAAAAAAATTATTTACCGGTTGCGGAAAGAAACACAAATACACCAAGTGATCGTGAGGTAATAGCCATAATTAGGTGCTGGGAACTAATAAAGGGTTTTTTTGTAGGGTTATAAAACTTTAAGCTAGCAACACTTTTTTAACAGGTTGCCATTTTGTCAGCTGTCAAGTGAATTATGTTAAGTTTAGTTTGGCATTTCAACATGAATAGACTGACGCCTGAACAACGCTTCCAAATTGTGCAAATTTATTTTGAAAATCATGGTCCTCTTCGAAATACGTATGGCGCATTTTACTATCAACATAATCGTGTACCAGAGCAATAATTCGATTAACTATGTCCCTGTCCAGACTTGCGATTTTTGTTGCAGCAATTTTTGAGTGTACAGGTGAGAAATTCGCACTTATTATTTCAAATGTATTTGATGTTTTATTTAATTTCTTTCTTCAGTAGAGCTGTGGCAAACCGTTCATTTAAGTGACCGCTCATTTTCGTTCATTTTGTAAAAAAGAACGAGTTCGTTCATTTCGTTCATCCGCTCTTTTCAAGAAAAAGAACGAAATGAAAAAACAAACAGTTGATTCGGTCAATAAAAAGAGACAAATGCAATGTTTTTGTTATTTTTTGGCAAAATGATCAAAACAAACAAAATAACACAAAGGAAAAATCAGCAAGTAAATTTTTTTTGCAATATTAAAGTATTTTTTTGTGTGACATAAAATAAGGAATTTGGAAAATATTAATAGCATTAAGAAGTGCCCAAGATGTGTTTTTATTTCGCCACAGTTAAGTCTCTGCTGGTAAATAAATCTATGGCCAATGAATAAAAGTCAAAAAGCGGGAGCGAAAATAACTTAATTACGTATGTGAGAAGTTAAAGCAGTTTAAAAAATTCATAATGGTAACACTGTTACTAAAAGTAGATAAAAAGGCAAATGAAAACGAGACAATGACAAAAAAATCCCACATGAACGATGAAAAAGCAAAACAAAACAAAAAAAAAGAGCCAAGTGCGCTCGGTCATCGGTCGTTCATTTCGTTCAATTTATTTTTATGTGTCAGTACTACTGAACCAAAACAGCTCAGTAAAATGACCGGCTCACTTCTTTCATTTGAGTGATTCGTTCAATTTTACTCGTTCGTTCATGAACGACACAGCCCTATTCTTCAGTTGTATGAGAAACACAAAATATATTAAAAAGCAAATATAATTGTTAATTTTTCAGTGAAATTTGTAGTGTAATAGAATTTCTTAAAACATGATTGCAAAACTAGAATTTCATAATGTGGACATTATGCAATTCCAAAGCAGAATTATAAAAAATTGCAGCAACAAAAATTGCAAGTCAGGACGAGGACTGTGGATCGTTCTTGCACCACGTTTACTGTAAATGATAATAGAAAATGACGTAGAAATTGAAATGTAAACAAAATTGCGCTATACCAAACACACTGATGTGACGTACATGCGCAGAAAAAGAATTTTTTCAGAAGCTGAATGCGTAATCTTGTATTTTTTGATTCATGCTCCAAGATCGTGCGACTTAACGCCATTAGACAATTTTCTGTGGGGATCGTTAGTCTCCTCGGATAAGCCTGACACGATTGATTGACCACTTGGAAAACAACATTCGCCGCATTTTGCCACAAATGATGGAAAAAGTCATAGAAAATTGGACCACCAGACCAGACTACGTCCAAGCCAGCCGTGGCGGTCATAAGGTAGAAATAAATTTCATGTCTATTTGAAAAGTTCATTTATTTTTTATTCCATTTTAAGGTTCTATAGCTCTACAAAAAACACCCTTTATATGAGGGAGATGAAAACCTTATGGAAACTAGGAATAAGTGTTTGTAATTATATATTTTAATACCGGCTTGCAACTCAACAATTGGACGATAGTAAAATTTATTATGTATGCAATTATAAAATACTTTTCAAACTGGCCACTCTTAAAGAAGCAATAGGTAAAACTTATGGTTGACTATTGCTTAAAATGTTTGCCGCAGATGATAATAATTGCAGCAACAATGCTGCACAAGCAGACACTTGCATCATACCAAGCCAAGAAACAGAAAATAGAAAAAAAAAAAGAAAAATAAAAAACAATCGCCTCTGCATGATGATAAAACTATTGGTGAATGTGACTCCCTGTGTCTGTGAGTGTGGCTGCGAGTGTGTACGTATGTATGTATGTGCGTTTGTGTTTATGTGTTCTTGTGCACAGCCTTCTTCCTTTTTGCTATTTAATTTCAAAGTAACAGAACTTTTGTTAAAACGTTTGTTGCCAACAATAAGCCGTTATCAATATCAGGTTTGTCCACTTAGTCATTTTGTGCATAAGAAGCAGGAGAAGAATTGTGTGTGTGTGTGTGTGCGTATGAATGTGTTTATGTGCCTGCAGTTGCACGTTGGTACGAATTTTTTACGTCTGTTGGTAAGGTTGACTATTTTGTGTTTCTTTCTTCTTTTTTTTTGCATCAACGTAGCGGGTTGCTGCTGTTTTTATTTTATTGAATGAGGATGAACCTACTGATGAGCAGACAGACGAATGGACACAAATCTTGGAAGCTAGAGGTAAGATACATACTTACATGCAACAAATAATGCAAAATATTTGGATAATAATCAATTATACGATGGTTGTTACAGAGTTGTGGTCAAGGGTTTGATTTAATAAAAAAAACTTCAATCTGAATGAAATTTCCAGCGGAATTGAATGTTTTTTTAAATAAATACCGAATTTTGGAAAGTAAACGAATAAATTTTTGTACCGAAAAAATTGGCTCTCATTGGAAAGACATTTTTCTGATATAGTTAAATAAAAAAGTGTTTTCACAGAAAAAAGTATTCACCAATTAATGTTTTCAATTAATAATTTAATTGATTCAATTAAATTTTTAATTGTATTAATTAATTTGTGTGGAAAAACTTAATTGATATTATCAAATTGTTTATAGGTGAAACTTTAATTAATTTTTTAATTAATATTACAAATATTTTAATTAATATTACAAACTCATTCATATTACTTTTTTGTGTGTTCTTTTCAAGATTAAATTTGTTATAACTCTTTTTATAACTTTTTTATAACTCTTAGGGCCATTATTACAACTTGCCGATAGTTAAGGACAAAATTTGTCGAACGGATAAATGGCGTAGCATTATAAAACCTTCAAGTATTATTTTTTTATCCATTAAATATTAATATTATTTGTAATAATATCAAACAAAAATTTAAGTTTTAATAATGCAAAGTTTTTTATCGGGCAGACAAAATCCTGCCTTTAACTATCGGCAAGTTGTAAAAATGGCCCTTATTTTGTTAGAAATTTTATGATGATGATCAGCAGTTACGCATCAATACGAGTATACCAATATTAAATATCAGATGAGCTTTGAAGGAAATTTCTTTTATTAAGCTTGGTTGTTGCATTGCTATGAAAGTTAGATTGAGGTTTAGAAAAACCATAAGCCATTGTTACTCTTAATTTCTGTGGCAAAAGGGAAAAAATGGTTAAGTCGAGATATGCTGATTTTGAGTTAATGGTACCTTCATAATCTGCATATTTGAAAGTACCCCTGGTCAAAATCTCAATTATTTTGAGTGATTTTTTAGGAGGTTATAACACTATGACCTGCGGCTTATCTTTTTTAAACTTCCAATCTCATTTGCAATAATAGCTTAAGTTAGGTTATACTTTGGTATATTTCAACTTAAATGTATTACTTAGAGTGTGTAGAACGATGTTTGCTTAAAAAAAATAACGGTTAACAGAGAATTTTCCAATTTAACTGTAAAAGAAATAAATTTCTGAAAATGGACTTGAAAGCTTAAAAGTGCTCTCCTGCAAAACAGTCAAATATGACTTTAAGCACTTTTTCCTTATTGCCACATATGTATTACTTATATATAACATTATGTATTTTTTTTTGTTGGTTAACATTGTGTTAAACAAATGCGGTTTAGTAAATAAGAATATGAGAATGATTGGGAAATAAATTAAAACTAATAATCCTCTTATTCGAAAAAGACCTGGAAAAATTTATAAGGAATATAGTTTTGTTTAATAGTTACGGAACAGTTTTACTTTGCTTAATTGTAGAGAGATTAGAGAGTCTCCCGTTTTCACTAACATTGAATGAATTGAAATGAAAACTTTCTATATTTTTATAATAACTAAATTCGATATTAAGTTCGAAATTTCGAAGTCACTTCCATATGTTATAATTTAAAATTTTTGTGTAAGAACATGCATGTCTTTTGAACATCAACTAAAGTTAGGATTAGATGATTTTTGTATTTAGTAAATAGGATATTGCGGATTTTTAAAGTTAATTAAATTAAAATTTTTTGCATTTAAATTTAATTGAACTAGAATGAATTTTAATCGAAAACAATTTCTTAATCGGGCTTAAGTTCAGAATGTTGTTTCCTCCAGCTAAAGACTAGTTAAATGTTCCTTTTCTTCTTTAGAAAATTACATTAATTAATAAAAATATTTAATTCGATAAGAAAAATTAAATGTACTAAACTTAAGTCCTGTTAAGATATTCTTCTGAATTTTTTAAATTTCTATAATTCGAAAATTCGATATTGAGTTCCAAATTGCCAAGTTATTTACTATTTTTGTGCAAGACTTATTATTGTAATTTCATTATTAAAAAATTTATAATTGTAAAAATTTACCAAACAGATTCATTAAATAAGGCACAGTTCTGTTGTTCATTTCAACCTATTTGTATTAAAAATTAAGAGTTCCTCTTCATTGTTTATCAGACATTCCTTAACGAGCCTCTTACTTGAAGTGCGAAAGCCAATGAGATAGATGACTACGTTGATGAAGAGGGCACCTTGTTTAAGGATTACATCGTTTAAAGTACCTTAAAGCACAGGCACACACATACATACAATCATACACGCAAAACGGCAGCAGCATATTCAACCATTGTTACATAACGAATGATCAGGAACTTGCAACAAACTACCACCACTTCATACTCGTACATGCACTCGCATATAAGAATTTTGTGAAGTCATTTTCTTTTCCTATTTCAGATTGTTTTGCGTAAATAGTTTTGCTGGTTGGTTGACTATTTGGTCGTCGGTCGTTTGGCTGATTGGTTGACTAGTTTGCTGGCTGTTTTGGGGTTATTTGACTGAAAGAGGCTTGAATTATTCCTAATATTTTTTTTCTTCGTTTTGCCAGCAGACTTTTGGAACATGCGTTACTTCACAGGGAGCTAACTAACTGGCTCCAGTACCAATGTGGTACTTAAATATTAACTAGCCATGCTTCATTTTATAACCACATATACATATGTATGCATGTGTGTGTGTGGCTGTGTGAGTGTTTGCTTGTAATTCTTATTATTCGCAGTAGTTTTGTTGTCTCGTAAACCTTTTTGTGGCGGACTCAGTATGTAGATGTTTTAGGTTTTTTACTTAACCGTTCAACTATACTCTTATTCGTATGCATGTTTAATAGTTTTCTGTTTTTTTTTTATTTCAAATTGTCTTCTTGCATACTGTTTGCTGATGTTGCAAGTTGGATGCTGCTGTTAGAGGAATCGTTAACTTAAAAATGCAAAAATTTGAGTACTTTTTTTCTTATATTGTTTAATGTAGTTGTTGTTGCTGTTGCAGTTGCTGCTGTTATTTTTCCTGTAAGTTTATAGTTTAGTTAAAGGTTTGAATTATTTCGTTGTTGTTGTTTTGTTTTCCTTTGGTTTAAATAAACCGGCTAAACAACGGTTTTCTATTAAGATTAAAATCAAGATATTTTTATGTTATTTTTTTCTTTCCTTCTTAATGTATTTGTTGCAGTTGTTGCAAGCAACAGTATTCTGTTGTTATTTATACATACATATATATTTTTTTTAATTCGTTTTTTTATGATTGCACTTGCGTTAGTGGGCAATTTACTTATTGGCATTGTTGAGAATATCTTGCAGTTACTGTTGTCCAATTCTTTTATTTTTCTTTTCCATTTTCTTTTAAGAACAGTAACAGCAGGAGCTCCATATATGAAATTATTTAATTCTCAGTCAAGTGGAAAATTGTTGTTGGTCAGCAGTATGCAGAGACAAAAAATACATGAAAATTTTACCAAAAACGGATACAATTTTTATTGAGTTTGCAATAAAATTCTCATCATGATTTCTGGCATAAAATTTGTTCGGTTTAATGAAAATCTTAAGTACGTTTTAGTGTAAGGTGATTTTTTTAAATTTAATAGTATTTAATTTTGTTAAAATGAAGACAAATTGTCAAAAACACTCAAGTCTTTATAGAGATCAAATCAAATTTGTATGAAAACGGTATCGAAGCTCAAAAAATTTTACTTTTCGAATGTAACGCACTAAAAAGATCGGCACAAGATTGAGAATAGAGAAAAACTTAAAATAAATTATAAAAGGTCAGATCTACCTCGGCGTAGTAAACTAAATTATGAGCTGAAAGCCTGCAGTTGTAAATTTTAAACCGAAATAAAATTAATGGCCAACGCTGCTGTTTATTTGTTGAAAAAAGTAAATTTTGTTATATTACGAAGAAAAATTTGTTCTGAAAACATTAATTTTTGAAAAGTACAATGCGCAATTGACTACTTTTGGTAAATTGTGTGTCCCTCTGTAGAAAAAAAATTTAACACCCGGTTTAAGAACAAAAAGCAATAAGCAACAACCTTTGAAACTTTTTTTTATAACCTAATCTGAAAGCATTTTAATAGTAAATATATTTTTTAATATATAGAAATTTCCACCAAAAGGTCCACCGACACCAAAAACTTAAAAGTTCCTGAAAACTCTTTATTTTTATCATATTTTCATAAATTGTTTATCTCATTTTTCGACCTTTTGTCTATATTCAATGAAACTATTTTTTTCAGGAAGAAGTTGACCAAAGGTTAACGAAATATCGAGAAATAAAAAAACTAAATATATTAAATTGAATTATAGCTTAAAAAAATAGTTTCATTGAATATTTTCATAAATAAAAAATTAAATTTAAATTATGTAATAATATTTTACATTTAAATTTTTTAAACTGCTTTTATAGATAAATAACTGTAGATTTTTGCTTGGCAAATTTCTATGTCACGTACGACACTGAAAAACAACATTTATTATCAGTGCGTTGAAACTGCAAGCAAATCTATTTAAATATAGATGAGCGAAAACGGCAAAAAAAAATTAAGAAATTCGATGTCACATGCGGCAGTAAAAACAGCATCTGTTGTTAGTGTGTCGAAAGTAATTGCAAAAAGCCTATGAAATATTCTGTACAAGCCCAGATATGTAAAACAATTCAAATAAAAAATAACAATAACTTGGTCACGTGCAATATCGTAGGTGCAAAATTTAATAAAAAAATAATTGCTGCTTAAAAGAATTTAGGTGAGCAAACGCTGCGAAAAAAAAATAAAAAAAATTTGCTTACGGTGGACAAATTTCGATGTCATGTGCGACATTCAAAAACAGCATTTGTTATCAGTGCCGAAACTACATGCAAAAAACTTATCAAATATTCAGAACAAACAAATATTTACAACAATTAAAATAAAAGATAATAATAAGTTGGTCACGTACGACTTCACGCGCAAATGTAATATTAACAAAAAAAATTTACATAAAATCAATTTTACAGCCTTAAAATTAATTAAATTTTCATGAGCAAAACTACAAAACAATAATAATAAAGAGAGTTGCAACCGGTTAAGAGAATGCAAGGAAGATGAAATATCATTTTAAGATCAGCAAAAAGTGGAAAAAGTTGGCTGAAAGGAAACACTTAAATTATGGAAGAGAAAATCCTGAATGACTGCATACGTAAGTGGCAAAGTCGGCAGAAAGTTTTAATTTATAATTTCGTATTCAAAATATCGTAAAAAGAGCAACAGAAACAATATAAATATCATTATGGAATAAATGTCACGAGCGACATGTCATGTACGACTGTGATTAAAATTTAATTAAAAAAATAAATAAAATCATTTTTACGTAAAATAATTTTAAAAAGACTTCAGTGCACATTAAAATATTGTTGCAGGTTTTACTGTATTCAGCGTTTTAATCGTTGGGCAAAAAAAAAAATTTTGTTTTTGCTGTTTTTTGCTGTTATTTTTTCAGTTATCTTGAAAACGCAAAATTGTTTTAATTGAAAGCTTTAAGGGTATGCTTATTGCCAAAATAATAATCCTTGTAAAGCATAAATAAGCATAGGAAGCTGAAAAGCCTCAAACAAATAATTTAAATTCTTAACAAACAGATTTATTTCCAATTGTTTTATATACATCCCACTGTGCAACGTCAGAGATCTTATTATTATTATCCAACAAAGTGTAAATAATATTTTTTGAAAATGAAATCTTTCAAATAAATGTATGGTAATTGCTCAAAAAAATTTAAATTTGTCGAACGTTTTGACAAGCTAAAAAAATATAATTGAACTTCTGAAATGGTGGCTTGCTCACCTACACTGATGAGTTTTCCCAAGAATCAGCAATAAAACATTAAGAAAATTAAAAATATATTCTGTGAGAATAGAGGAAAAACTATAAACTCAATTAAAGATTATAAACAAGTCCCTGCGAACATGGCATAATTTATGCAAATGCAACTCAATTTTATTGTGCTCTAAAGCTTTAATCTAACAATTTGCAATTGTTTTGTAATTATTAGCACTCTACTTAACGTCTGCCAAACACCCTCACACCTTCAATTATCCAACTGAAAGCCACAAATCTTTTTCAAAGACTTTCTAATCTCTCTATATTTTATTTTTATTTTTTTTGCGCTGCGCACATTTCTTTTACCCCAAAAAAATACTGATGCATTGAGGTGTGCAGTGTTACTCGTATAAAACACACCATTAAGTAAAGGATTACAAAAAAAAAAAACAAAGAACAGTTATAAATAGCTAATTGTATATTATCTGGTTGAGTTTAAAAATCATTAATATTGCATGCAACATTAATAATGAAGCATCAGACATGGAATGGGGAACTTGAACTGAAATAAGCAGAAGTAAAAAAAGAACAATTTTCACCGCTTGCAAATAAACAATTTAAATATCAAGGCTCAATGTTGTTGCAGTAGATTAGCTGGAAGGGAACAAGTTTCTTGTTTGTTGTAAATGCTGCAATGCTTGTAACTGCAAATGCTGTTATAAAATAAACAATTTCCTTAAAGATGCAACATAAAAAAGTTTGAAAAAAAAAACGCAAAACTACGAGAAGAGACGAATGCATAGAATAAAATTTGAAAAAGAGTAAAAAAGAAATTCCTTTAAATTTCAATATGTTAGAGAAAGCATTTCATAGTTGTTGTTGTTGGCAAAATATATACATAAACCATTTACAGCGTTTCCTAATATATGAAAAAATTTATAATGCTAATTAGCAAAAAGGAGTGTAAAAAACCTGCGACATCGGCTGTATCCATATGACTTAAAATTATATTTTATTTTAAGCAACAAAATAAAATAAAAAACTTAAATAAAATGAAATAAAATAAAATAAAATAAAATAAAATAAAATAAAATAAAATAAAATTAAATTAAATTAAATTAAATAAAAAAAAGTTAAATAAAATAAAATAAAATAAAATAAAATAAAATAAAATAAAATAAAAGAAAATAAAATATAATGCAATAAAATAAAATTAAATAAAATTAAATAAAATAAAACTAAATAAAATAAAATTAAATAAGACAAAATGAAATAAAATGAAACTAATATAAACCAACAAAAATTTAATTTTTTTTAACAACTAATTTTGATAATTTTATATCGACAATTCTAGTCGTAAAGGGTGTTTATTTGCAACAGTGCAATTTGGTTATAACGAACACCAAGAAATGTGTTTATAAGCAGTTTGAATATATTTGACAACATAAATAAAATATTGCAGTTTATCTTACAATAATCTTTTTAAAACATATTTTTTTTAATTAAAATTTCAGAGTTATAATATTAATATAATATGCGCGATAATTCTTTATAATCGGTGTTCGTTATAACCAAACTCCATTATTTATATGAACAGACATATGTATTTAAATTTGATTAGAACTAGTTTCGAATGGCCAGAATATTTCCTCCTTTACCAAACATCTACTTTTAGGGCCTTTTTCCTTTTTTTTATCTCATAACAAAAATTTCTTCTCCATTGAATATGCAAAGTTGCAATGCGAAACAAAACATTAAAAACACAAAACAACAGCCAGATGTTTTAAGCTGATATTGATGTTGATCC
This sequence comes from Nowickia ferox, assembly GCA_936439885.1. NCBI lineage: Eukaryota > Metazoa > Arthropoda > Insecta > Diptera > Tachinidae > Nowickia > Nowickia ferox. The sequence continues at coordinate 118,676,813 of OW387023.1, read as the reverse complement.
TCATCAGCGTCAGTTGCATTTTGACAATGATCTGTGGTGGTGTTGCTGTTGTTGCACAACAAGTTGATATCAACTGGACAAGCTAATACCGTACTACATCTATTAAAGCAAAAAATAAAAAATAAAAAAAAAATAAAAAAAATAACAGAACAAAATAAAAATGGCACAGCAAAATTGCAGCTAACACACACACACACACATGTGTTTATTTACGTATGTTGGCAACTAAGAAAAATCATTATATATTCGCAACAACATTTAAAAGTAGAGTTATGTATGAGTGTATGTACGTACATGCGATACGTTTGCCTGAATGGATTTATACGCTTTTATGCAGTCAAGAAAAAGTACTTGTGGAGGGACAACTTGACTATAATTTCATCATGCAGCATCAATGCACTTTGCTTGGCATCGACTTTAAATTGATGTGATTCCAAATGTATGCATGTATGTATGTATGTTACAAGTTGTGTTGTTGCAACATCAAGCAATTGCATGTGTGGATGGATGGAAAATAATCATAAAGAAAAAAAAAATAAAAAAAAATAACAAGAAACAGGAACAAAAACTATCGTTACCATTGCATTTCTTATACAATATCATGGGCCTACTTGTAAATACTTCAGCGTGTATCTGTGAATGTGCACTTGAGCAAAAATAGTTTTGCTATTGTTGTTGTTGCTGTTGTTGTTCATGTAGCTGGAACCTTGAGGCTTTAATAGATACGAAATTCCTAACTGCAAATACCACGTAGTCGTCGTAAGTTGTTGTTTATGAAAACACTCAAACACAGACACACACACACACACGTGCTTTCCATTCTCTTATGCAACGTTGGACATTGTTTCATGCAAGTACATACCAGGAACTTTTATGTAGCGATGCTGTTTAATACCTGTTGGAGTTTTATCTTGAATTCATTATTAGTTTTGTTGTTGTCGCTATTCATATAGCTTTTCATTTGTTTGTTACATAATGTTGTTTTTTCCACACACACATGCACACATACACACATTTCGGTTTATGGCCCTAAAAGTGCAGAGCGAATGCACTTTTGTGATCTAGTGTCAATATTATTGTGTTTTTAACGAAGTGTTTTTTTAATTTTTTTTTTCAAATCAAATTTAATCGGATCTAAGACCGAAAAACTAACACAAAAGGACATTGATTGAGTCTTTAAAATTTTATTCTCTAAGAGGATTAAAGATTTTCTAGCTTGATTACGTGTTGGTTTAGGCAAAGAATATAAGCTGCTTTTTTGCAGTGCGAGTTTTTTTTACATAATAGAGGAATGACATCTTGGGAAGACATTAAATGAAATGGTTCCACTACAAAAACTTTTGTCACAGAACATGACAAATAAGAGATAGTTCACACCTGCTCCGCGAGATTCTGGAATTGCACACTACATGGGTGGCGTTGACTACAAAAGCGTAGGAGCTGGGTTCGAGCCCAGTCTCCGAAAAAGACGTAGACGCCCTTCTCAAAACTAAACGATATTTACTATGATGATGATTTCTGTCTCTCAGCACAAAGGTTCGAACATATGGAAAAAGAACTAAAAACTGTCCATATCACCACTCTAAAAGTTGGTTTGCAAATAAACTTGCGAAAAATCAAACTTATGAGAATAAATACCACCAATACCACCAATAACAAGGCCCGTCATGCCATGCGTTGTTTACAAAAAGTATGGGGTATCATCCGAGGTATCAACACAATTGAAGAACAAAGTATTTAATACATGTGTGAAACCAATACTGCTGTACGTATGTGAAACTTCGGATGTATCCAAAAACGACGTACGACGACTGCAAGTTTTTACTAACCTTTTCCTGCGAAGGATTATTCCATGTTTTTGGCCCAATACAATAAATAATGCTGAACTGCTCCGAAGCACACAAAAAACCAATTCAGAAAAGGAAGTTTGGACGGATTGGTCATACACTGAGATCCGATAACGAGGTAGCTAAAGCAGCGCTGCAATACAACCCACATGGATCTCGGTAGCGTATTCGTCCAAAAACAATTTGGCGCATTACAAACTTCCGTTAGCAGACTACTTCATTTCATTAACCAAGAACGTTTACCTTCCTAGCTACAAAATAGCGGAACATCATCATCAATTGACATCAGAGGCTCTGCATATATACTGAACAATCTAGTGAAGGTATCTTAAAAAGTTGTAGGGGAACTGATGCCGTACCTCAACGCAAAAAGAAGGATATATTACGGCTAGTCCCTAGACTTAGCATTGGATCCAGACTTTTTCGCAGTTTAGGGCTAGGATGAGTGGATTGGTATCTCTCAAGACGAAATCTAATGATCTCATGATTCCTGCTGCAAGTAAAAAATGTAAACCAACCAACCAACCAATCCAAGGACTTCTAAGAGAACCTTATGACCAATATTTTTGTATAAGATTTGAACCCATTATATTCTGATTTACGCGAAATCTTTTGCCCTTCTCTTAAGAGACAAGTTTAGCAGAAGATTTTCTTGTAAAGTTTTATATGAGAAGGTTTTGCTTCGCTGATGATTCGAAATAATAAACTACAAAATGAGCTGAGCTACAACCGACACACATTCACATAAACGTACACGTACACATACACGTACACATACGCATAGCTTTTGATCTCCTCTGTCGTCTGAGCATACTTTTGTGTTCCTTATATATATTGTTATTTTTCTGCTTATTTTTATTCGGTTTTTTATTTCCACAGCACTATCCGCCACCAACTTCGAATGAAAAATTTATAAAAATAATTCAAACCCTACACGACATAAAGATAGCGGGTATTGTGTGGAATCGCTTGCGTTCCTCTCAAGTTTCCAGTGTTGTTATTCTTTCGTTTTATTTCATTTTCTTTTATAGTTTTTATTGCTATTTCCAAGTTTTTCCTGTTATGGACAGTTGTTATCATAAATATGGCATCAGGAATGGATGGAAGGGATAAACAGCTAGACAAGTTGCAGCGGTCAAAACGAAGCAATAAAAACACACAAAAAGCAACAACAATAACAAACAAAAAGTAGCTAAAATTAAAACAAACAATCATACCATGATTAAAATCATTCAGAAAACAAGAATGTAAAAGATTTAGTAGGGGGCAAAAGAAGAAGAATAAAAAAAACTCAAAACTTTCTAAAATATGGAAAAGAAGAAAGAAATCATTATAAATTTATCATATAAATTTTTCAGTCAATGCAATAAAGTACTGTTAAAAAAAGTAGTAATTGTAAAAGGCTGCTTTGTACATGTGCTTATGGCTTGCTTTCTTAACATTTGCATAGATAAAAACCAGAAGAGCACAAAAGTGTTTTTCGTCTATTTGTATCCCTCAAAGGTTCCAAATATATCTGAACAACACACATCTAAACGTTTATCGATCTTAACTGGAGGCCAAAAAGTAAAAAGTTTCTTTAACACAAAATAAATAATGATGAAAAAAGTTCAAATCTTTTGACTTTTAAATATTTTTTTTATTTGCTTTGAAAAATTTCATTTAGTCGATTCATAGTAAACTCATATGTGGTGGCGCTCTTGGGCTTTTGTCAGGGTTGGCAAATGTGCTTGCTTATAAAATTTTTGTAAAGCTTGTGTAATTTAATACTTTCGTTTGAAAGGTGTTATTTTAAGCAATATTAAAGCCGAGCGAGATGACACTTAGAAGCATTTTGCTGTTTCTTTTACGACTATAAAACATTGAGTAGCAGAGCTTAAACGAGACCGTATGAGCTGCCATGAAAATCAACAAAATGGTCTTAGATAATGTCTATCTGAAAGTGTCTGAAAGGGATGACAATGAAGAAAGTTTTATAGAACACATCTCTTTAAAATATAAAATACGTTTTACTAGTAAAGAAAAAAATTGTTTTAGTTGGCTACTTTTATACACAAAACAAACTTCAAATGTTCCAACCCTGGAAACGTCTTTTTAATTTTTCTGATTTTCGATACCAATTTATTTCTATCGTAAATAAAAAATATGTTTAACTAATAAAGAAAAATAATTTGTTTAGTTAGTTACTTATGTAACCTTAATATAGAAAGGCCCTAACTCATTATTTTTTCGAAATCGAGATTTTTGCATTTTTTGATACGCTAGTAGTTGTTCTATCGCAATATTTATACAAAAATTTCCATTTCTATATTAAGGTAACGATATACAAAAAAATTTAAATTAATTTCTTTTATTTCATAATTTTCTATATTAATATTTTTCTTTTTTTGATTTATAAAATATGTTTAATTAATAGGCAAAAAATATTTTTATTTAGTTACTTATATGCAGATATCAAAAAAGTTTAAATTTTCCAGCCCTCGAACCGTCTTATAGATTTTTCTGATTTTTAATACCAATCGATTTAGTATCAGTCTGACACGTACGAGATCGAACTCTCTAGCCTTTCTGGGGGCTTCGGAAGACCGATTTCACGTATAAACAGATGCATAAAAAAATATTTAATTGAAACAATTGTAATTGTTGTTGCTTTCATTTTACAATATAAATAATTGTATTGACAAATAGGTTCAATTTCAATTAAATTTTGAATTGTATTAACAAAGAAACTAATCATATTTACAAATAATCATTTTCTGTTTATTCACAAGATCCCAGAATTTATGTACGAGTATATACTTTATAGGGTCGCATATGAATGTTGTGGAAGTTACACAACCTTATACTTTTACCACATTTGGTAAAGGGTCCATACCCAAGCTGGCCACCGAAAGAAACATGAGAGTAATGTATCCGAGTATGTGTATTTATTTGTATAAGAAGCCGATTGATAAACAACCGAATTTGGTATGAATAATTGGGCAAAATTTTTTTTTGTATTTTTTTTAGCATATTGAGGAAATTTGACAATTATTTCTTATGAACATATACTCAAATATCTAAAAATGTTGAGTCGTCCAAAGTCGATGAATAATAGCCCAATTTTTTACAAAAATTTTTGGGCAATTTTAATTATTTTTCTGGCGATTTGCACTTGGGCGGTAATTCAGACAGCCTTTATAAATTCTTTATCGCGAATATCCATATACTTATGTATTGGCAAATACGCCACGCTTCATCCAAAATATTATACATTTATATGTATTCCACAATCTTAGTGTTTCCAATAATGCTTGCAAAATGTTTGGATCGAATAAAGATGCCGTCATGAAAAAAAAATTAAAATACTGAAAATAAACCGGGCTGCTCCAAAAGCTGATTAAATTGAGAAATGAAATTATTTTTTTTAGCCTTTAAATGATTGAAGAGAATTTTAGCAACTACTCGTAAAAGGGATGCAAGAACAGGCGTTGATGCAGTGCATACCCATAATACTTTCCCAGGAAACAAATATTAAAATAGTAAAAAGAACCTGCCATGCAACCTTAATAAAGGCCATGTAGTAAAAACATTTGCATGTGTGCATGTGTATACACAAATATACACACACACACACACACGAACAAATATGTATGTAGTATGTGTATGAATGTGTTAAGGAAACAATATTATTAACAGGATTCTTTTGCGCTGTGTTATGTTTGATGGTGTTGTTAGCGGTCCAACAAGACAGTTGTTGTTGTTGTTACTATTGTTGTTGCAAATTTATATTCACTAGCAGTTAAAAAAGAGTTTATGGAGTTTATGCACTGCAGTATCAACATGTATGTAACGTTAAAATAGGTTGGTGTTGGAGTTGAGTTTTATTGTTGTTGCAGCATCAAGTGATTGTTGGGTAAAAGTAATATATTTAATGTAGATACAGCAGTGGCATTGATAGTTTTTTTCTTCAGCTTGGGTGCAGCCCACATAGTGGTAAAGCAAACAAAAGAAAAAAAAGATTATTTAGAAAAGCTCTTGCAAACACTGGCATTGAAATGAAACAAGTGTAGTTGTTGCTACAAGTATTGTTTAAGTGCACAAAAAAAGTAAGCCTTTGGGTATGTTTATTATTATATATTTTGTTGTTGTTGTTACTGTCGCTGCATTAATTTATCTAACATGCAACATGCACATACATACATAAATATGTGTATACATGTGTGTGTATGTAGTGCAAGTTGCTGTTGTATGCCATTCCTTAAGTTTGCTTATTTTGTTGTTGCTGCTCGCTAGCCTGTTGTTGTTGTTCTAAGATCGAATATTTTATAGTTGAGAACTTAAAGGTATTAAGTATTATTATTAAGTTCTCAAAGAGGTTTCCGTTTGATTTTTTGTTTGCTTAAGAGCTTTAAAGGAATTATCTAACGAAAGAATATAGGTTTCATTTTAATATGTAAAAAACAGGAATCTTTAAGCGGAGTGGGGTATGCAATTAATAATGGAAAGAGTTGTGTCCAACAGCTCTTTTTGAACTAGTTCGTTCGTTACATTGAAATTTTTGATGAGACTTGTGTCCAACAGCTCATTTTAGTTCAAACGAGCTGTTGGACACAACTCTAATAAAGGAAAATAATATCAACTAAATTACCTCCACGTCTACACTTGCGAGGCCATATTCTTTACTTGAAATTTTCCATCATCAATTCGCACATTTGCGCTGTATCTCCTCGATATCTGCACGAATTTCCTCTTTGTAGTATTGAATCGATTGTGAGTCATTGACATGCACTTTACCTTTGCCGTAGCTCCAAGAAAAAAATCCTAAGAGTATTAAATCCCAGATCCCCGTGGCCAATTGTAATCGCCTCTTTTTAACTTTTTTCACACTTAAGGAAGCAAAACCTTTATTTCACGATTTAGAAATTGTGATTTTGTTCTCCTTTCAACAAGTTTTATTGTAGACCCCGCTTTTAAGGTTCCGCACACCAAAGGTGAAAAGGAACCCTTTGTTTTCACTACCGTGTGTCTGTTTACCACAGTCTGTTTTCCGCCTAAACTAGCAAAATTGCTAAAATTAAAAATATGTATTGTAAAAAAACAAAAAAAAAAAAATCAAAACAAGCCGAAAAAAACGGCAAACCCTAAAAAAGTGTCAGTACTAAAAAATTCGCCAAAAATTTTAAAAAAAATTGCGAAAAACCGAAAAAGTTTCCAAAACGTAACAAGCGCCGAACGAAACTCGTTTCCCATTACTGATTTTATTTATAAGTTTTATGGATTTTTTGTACAAGTCTGTTATTATCGGTAAAAGTTTTAATGATTTGTTTTTAAAGTTAAATCACTTTTATATAAATTTTCAGTCAAGTCCCTCTTTTGAATCGCTTGCATTTAAATGTACTACCTCATGTTTAATTTTTATATAACGAAGCGTGTCTTGCTGTTGTATTGCTGATAATTTTGATATTGGTCTTAGCTATTTGTTTAATACCCTACATTACCATTCGTAGTAACGAAAAAGCGCACATAGTAAAGCACTCAGATAATGCAAGTTCTTGTCCAAAATATAAAACTCTATTATTTAATCTAATTAAAATACTGCAGAGGGATATCATCAGTTTAAATACTCCATGATGATAGATAATTATATAATTAATATTTATTTTGAAAGGACGGTGTATCTAATTCTATTACCCAAACTTATGTTACATCAAACTGTTTAGTTTCTTACTGTTCCTTTTATTGCAAACACATTTTCAGTTTGCTTTAGTAAAATAAAATTTATTGTTTCTACTTTATTGTGGTTCAATCATTTATAACAAAAATTATTTTCTTTTTTGCTCTCTTCGTAACTCCAAAGTAGTGTAACTATTATTATGAGTGTTCATTACGCTGCAATTAGCTTAAATGTTTTCACAAAAGTAATCATTAAACTGTTGCCTGATTATTTGTAAAATAACGTAAAGAAATCTGAAGCAAATAAAACGTAAAACCGTTTACAACAAAAACCACTAGAGATAGATTTTTGGCGGTTAAAATGAAAATAGTTGGGAATTAATTTAATTATAAGATTTGGATCATAACAGATTAAAACAACAAAATTAAGAGATTTTGGATAAACTTGCAAATATTAACATTAAAGTTATAAGGATTTTCTTAAAGCTTACATTTTTTAATAGACAGTAAACCAAACCGCCGCTCATCTTTTCTATTCAACTAAAACTTTTTCAAAGTAATCAAATTGGAATAACTGATGCTGGTGGAGAAAACACAAATAATTAGGTGTGTATCTACATTTCAAAATTTTAAATCTTAGGGTGGTCAAAATTATCATGGAGAATCAGCATGAACAATCATGCAAATGTTACATTTTAAGTATAGGATTTACTTGGAGTTTTTATTTAAAATCTTGCTAGGAACATTTTTGCCCAACATTTTAAACATTTAAGAGATTTATTATTCGACATATTGTCATAATTACACTATAAGTGAAATTTATTTGCTGGTGGTTAAGCGATGTCTATATGCATTTCATTGTTGCTTTAACAAATCGTCAGTAGACTTCAACCACACATTTTGAACAGTCACAAACCTCTTATCTTATGCACAGACTTTCATAAACTATTTGAGAATTCACAAATATTAATATTTTTGAAAATCACAAACAAATAATAAGCATAGTAGGCTTAGTAACTTATACAAAACCCAGCACAGGATTTTAATCTAGTACGGGCCAACGAGAAAAATGTGTTCATGTATGTGTATTCTTTATTATTCAGTGTATTCTCTGACAGTTAAAAAGTTTTCTAATGCGAGCAACGTCAAATGTTGAAGTCCTAATGTAATATATAGACAATTATATAAAGACAATTGAAATTTTCAAAGTTAGTGCGCTTTTATGCACACTCCACCAGTTAACACTGAAATTCAAAAAATCAAAATCCCCGAAAGCGGAAAAACGCAAATAACGTTAAAACTAAAAAAAAACGCCAAAAAACCTAAAAAAATCCCAACAACGAAAAAAAGCTCCAAAACTAATGCCGAGTACACACTATGGCATTTTGTGACATTGCAAGCAAAAATAAAAGTGGGAACTAGTGGCAACTTATTTCATTTCCTATATTTTTCGTTGTGTTGCATTACCTCGCAAACTTTTTACGCATCTGATGTAAACAGTTGTGAGAACCAGTTGGCAGCATTGACAAAAACAAAATGTCAGCGTGTTGACATTTTGTTATATTGAGTACATAGAGAAAGAATTATAAATGTGTGCAGGTATAAATATTTAAAAGTGGAAAAGCACAGAAGAGTGTGAGAAATATGCAAGCGCCCTGGACGCATGACATGACGACACAGCTAATTCAGCTTCTTGAGGTTCGTGAGGCTGTATGGAATCATAAATGTAACATTTATAGGGATAGGAATGCAAAGTAAGCTGCATGTGCAGAGATTTAAATGGAATTAAGGCCTTATGCGGACGAAATTTTTATACCAACTTGAATACTGTTTCCGTAATTTGGAATGCAGAGTATATTAAGGCCGGGTCTTTCTTCTACCACTTTCTGTGCTTTTTTTTTAGATTGTCTTAATTTTTTTTCTTTCTTATTATTGCTAAACATACGGTGGTACTTGCCAATTGAATAAATTTTCTATCATCCGTTTGTATAAATATTAATTAACATACAATACGAAAAACAAAGTCTCAAACTGACATTAAAATGTCATTATATCAAAATTAGTTCTTGATGTAGATAATGATGCCGTATTGCCATTATTTAGAGATGGGACACTTTCCTGTCACAATGACACAACAAAATTGTGTGTTATCGAAAAACTTGATAGGAAAGGCACAAAATGACAACAAATGAAATGCCAGATGTAAACTCAGCCTAAGAAAAAGCGCTAAAGCTTTAAAAATTGCCTAAGTAACGAAAAAAGCTTACCATGTACTTAAAATTTAAAAAAAAAAATTATACATCAGGTAATATATTCGATTATATTGGCTAAAATTGGTGACACTAAACTAACACTTAAATAAATCGCAAAATACCGTAAAAACTAATCAAAAAACCAAAAAAAAAACGTCAAAACTAAGAAAAAGCATTAAAACTAAAAAATCGCCAAAAGCGAAAAAAGAAATTTATCGGGTACTTAAATTAAAATAATGCTGGATCATGTAAGATATTCGATTATAAAAGCTAAAGTGTGTATAGTAGTACATATGTACAGATGAAGTGTGCGTACGTAAGAATTCGTGTGCGAATAAAACTCGCACTTTACTGAATTTATTGACATAAATGATCAGTATACTCTGGCAAATCGCTACCAAATTATTTAGATTTATTCCTAAATGAGACATCAATTCGGGCAACTTATAGACGATTGTGTTAATTTTTGGCTAAACGGGCTTATTAATAAACACAATTACAGTATGCTTAGAGACAGGGAATATGTACTTCTGAATATGCAAAATAAATATTTGTAACTGGTACTTAAAAAAATTACTCAAATAAAATACCACATAGAAGACTTCATTGAAATACCGATAAATATTACAAAGTAAAAATATGAAGCATAGAAAACGCAAATTTCTAGCTGTGTATACAATTTTAAACCGATGAGCAGAAAGCTTTTTAACAACCAATTGCAAAAGAAAACATGCAAATATACTTAAACATTCAAGCATACTAAAAGACAACCATGTAATTAAACGGACAAACATAAAATCTGGCACATAATTATAATCGACATTCAGTTACTCTAAATTCATTAAAATACGCACACAACCAAACACAAACACAAACACACACACACACACTTTGCCACACTCAAATATCGAACAACAGTTTTTCTAACCGAAATTGTGTGCTGTTCTTTATTTATTATTATCTTTTATTTAATTTGTTTTTTCCATTAAAATATTTAATTCAACTTTCGTAAAGAAAATGACAACATGTCGACAATAATGAAAGAAAATCTGCTTAAATGAGAGAATGAAAGAAAAAAGAAATACATATGTATGTATGTACAAAGCTGAATATAAATAAAACTTAGTGAAAAAGTGGCCTGTCAGGCCAACTAAAAATTTTGTTGCGCTGCTGCAAAACAACTGCAGCATTGAATTAAACACAATTCGAATGATTGCAAAGAGCGGTCAGTGTTTTTAACGGTTTTTTTTCATTCATTTAAGTCTTATGCGCTACAGAAAATACATCTAATAAAAAGGTAAAGCTCTAGTTTGCTTTGTATACAAACATGCATATATCGAGCCTTTGCTGTAAGAGAGGCATAAGCCAATAAATTTGTTTTTTCTTATAGAAAAAAGAGTTTAAAGTTTTGAAATCACTAAAAATCTAAAATTAAAGTAAAATGCCTTTCTCCCACGGATGCTTTTATATAGTATAAAATTTTTGCATTGGCGATTAGTTCTGTTAAATGAATTGAAATCAAACTCTTTACGTTATGACTCTCTTGCAGCAAAGGCTTGATTCGTTGTGTGTTTTAGAGCGCCTCACGAAAAAATCTGTCTTTTATTCCTCTCAAAGTATTTATTACTTTGTTTTATGTCGAATTTCACACAATTCGAGGGTCAAGGTATCAGAAATCGCTTAAGGTTAGGATTCACTATTCTACACAGTCATACGACTTTGGACAAAATACATCCCTGTTATGATGGAGGTGATGAAAATGCTCAACAGACAACAGGAATTCATTCATTGTAAAAAGTACTGATAAAGTGACATTCTATAAGAAATAGATTAAGGCTAGCATTCACTATCCTACATAATGGTACGATTTTTAAGAAAATGCAACCCTGTTGTTATGGAGTTTATGAAAAACTTCTAAAGCATTGATGTCAGTTTCATACCACAATTGTGCTAGCTACGATACTTGTTTTAATTGCATAAAAAACCACCATCATCTTAATTTATAGATCAATAAAAAGTCTAAAATTATTCAATACTCGTAAAATGGCAAACATGAGACAATCGCAAAGGTTTTGCTGATGTTAGTATTATGCATTACACTCGAGAAAAATTTATATTATAAGTCAAATGTTTTTCAACTCCTTGCAAAAATATCCATGTATGGATGTACTCGCACACATGTCAAAATTAGAAACTTGTTTTGATTTTCCATTTTCATTAAACTCTGTGCAAATATTTTGTTTGTTCTTAACCTAATATTTCAATTACTACACTTTTTGCTTTTCATTAAAATTTCCTTAATTTTTCGTCTACAAATGAAAAAGAAATATATTTTGTCTTAAAAATTTCCTCGAGCTTAAGCGAGCTTTTTGCATTTGATCATTATTTTGTTTCTTTGAAATAAAAATAGTTAGTTGTACAATAATGCAACATTGCAACATTGACTCTGGGTGGCGACTTAAATGAAATGTTGCTGCTGCCACATTTAAATATATGCATGTATATACTTGTACATACATGTATTTTTTTTTATGTATTTTGGTATCTTCGTTAAATGTATATTTTATTTAATTGTTGACTTTATATCTTCATTAGTGACTGCTACAAGAAAACTATTGTCTATTTTTCTTTTAGTTAAATTTTTAATTTGATTACAACTAGTGAAGAGAGTTTTAGAAATAATTTTTTTTAATGAATAAAATTATAAAAGAATTTACGGCATGTACCAGGATGTCGACAGAAAACGTTCGATCGAAAGAAAATTTTTGTTTGCTTTCAATATTCTAAGTAATGTAAGGCTGATAGAATTTGGGGAAAAATTACAAAAGTTTACAAATATATCTCAATATAGCACTGAGAATAAAAGGAGTAATAAAAATTAAAAATAGAAGAAGTGGTGGCCACATTTCGAGCATTACAGGGTGGTTATGTTCGTGATAATCGTCCTACGGTGCCAGATATTGGCAAAATTATAAAGAAAGATGAAGAGCAAAGACAATGTATCCTCTGTGATGAAGAGACTGGAAGAGTTACAGTGGTAATGTCTTTCACAGGATTGTTTTCTCGAGAACCTTAGAACCCGCGGACCTAAAATTTTCATAGAATATGTAAAAATAACAGCAATAGATGACAGTTAATAATTCCAGGGAGTTATAAAGCGAGCAACGAAATTAAAAAAATAAGTTTAAGACACAGAGAATTATAAACAGACCCTTAAGATTTTCAAAGTTAGTGTGTTTTTATGCTGACTACACCAATTAACACTGAAATTACAAAAAATTAAATTAATTAAAAATTCAAGGGTATTCCATCAGTTAATGTAACTTTGACTATGGAAACCGTGAGAAAGAAACCCTTGAAATTTTCCCAAATGCTAAAAATTGAAAAAAAATCGCCAAAATGAAAAAATAAACGCTTAAATGAAAAGTACCACCAAAAATAAAATATATCGTTAAAATGCAAAAAACAAAATCTACAAAAGTAAAAAGATCACCAAAAAATTTAAGAATCGCTAAAAACCGAATTAAGCGCCAAAACGAAATAAAAACGCCAAAACTATAACAATCGCTGAAGCCATAATTGCTAAAACTAAAAACCTGTATTGTAAGAAAACAAAAAAAAACTAGTCAAAAAACGAAAAAAAATTGCCAAAACCAAGAAAAAATGCCAAAACTAAAACATCGCCCAAAATCCAAAAAAATCGCCAAATGGAAACGAACGCCATACGGAACCCTTCGTGTGCGAGTCAAAGTCGCACTTTACTGAATATATTTTGGCCGGCAATTGAAGAATAGGATGAAGTAGACGATACGTGGTTTCAACAAGATAAAGCCACGAACCACACAGCACGGACGATTTTGGCTTTATTGCATGAGAAGTTTCTAGAACGCTAGACTTCTTTTGTGAGGCAACACAAAAGAACGTGTCTATGCGTATAATCCCCTAACGTGGGAGCATTTGAAAACAAAAAATGGATCAGCCTATACAATGAGACGTCAACCAGCAAAATTTATTATTATAGAAGACGATTTATAGTGAAGATAATGCAATTTAATGATATATTATTGCGTTCACAAAAATGTATTATTTGGTATTGATTATAATCATCAGCCAATAATGGCATTAACGTTCCACTTTTCCTTTCAAGAAGTTATCCTTATTGTGAATGGTAAACGCATTTTTTGTTAAAAAATCTATACATAAAAAAAGAGAGAGAGTTTTCAGCAGGGTAGAGCTACGCTTGAAACGTAATTTTGTGTATAGTGTTATTTGAATAAATAAACCTGTTTCTGGACCTTTGACACCTCTTGATTAAGCCCATGTGCTGTGCTGGCATTGCCATTAATGAAATAATAAGAGATAAAGTTGTGGAAATAGTGGTAGAAAATTGGACTGACAGAAGCGCTATATAACTTTTAGTCACGATGCTAAGATCTGAATGCCAATAATATTCGCTCCGAACGCAATAGAAATTTCATGCGGTTCAGTATTACGAGTATGTTATTGCTGACCGTATGTCGCAAATAACATAAGCAATGTTGTCGTAAAAGACGTTAATTGTTGTTGGCTTATCGGCATAAGAAAGTGATTTCACGTGGATACACCAGGAATAAGTTAGAAGTGCCAATTGATAGGCCAATTGATAGCTCCATTTCTCGAAATCAACCTATGCCTATGCCGCAAATTGATGGTTGATTTATAGAAATATGGAAATTGCACATGCAATTACAATCCTATATATAACATTCCCATATTTGGTGAAGTATTTAAAAAAGTTTGAAATATAAAACTTAAAAATTTAAAATGGTTTTTGTTTAATATAAAAAATGTTCTTTTGCAACAACAATTTATACTAGCAACCCAGTAAATACGAGTATCTCAAGTATTGTAGAAATATAGGTCGTTTTCCTAAACTAGCACTAAAAATGAAATAACAAATGGAAGGAAGTTCGGTTGAACTAAGTTCCAACAGTAAATAGCATTAACTGTAATTTTCACCACAAAAAATTTGTTACATTAACCTAGAAAATTTGTTGCGGTGTGAATTTTAAATAAATGCCAACTTAGTGTCATGTTGTAAAACTTACGCAAAACATAATATTATCTCATTACAAATATCTCAAGAATATTTGTAACTACATACATACATATTTGCAATTATTATACTATGGCAACATTAACATTGCAGTATTTACCCAGCATCTATCATCATTATGCAGCAGTAATAAAAGATAAACTTACAAAATATACAAAGAGAATTCTTCACAAATTTCAAGACACAATCCGCAAATTCCAAGGCAAACAAATACTACTACAAATGCTAAATTACACTTTTACACACACACACACACACACACACAGTCTTTCTCATCCTGGTGGCAGTTGAAGATAAATTTTGTACTTCAAGTATATCTGTAGCAGTTACAGAAAAATAATATTTGCCATAATTTCACAACAACGTTATAATATGCAAACATTTTAAAGTTCAATATTTGTTTTTAATGGATTTAACAACACAGACGATCTGTAAAGAGTCTCACAAACACATACACGCATACGAGTGTAACAGTGAATGTTGCAAACAAAGTATTAATTTTCATAAATGTTGGCAACACGAAGAATGTAGACTTTGTGTTTATTTATACATACATACATACATACATATATGTATGCCTGCGTGCCGGCATGTGACAGGCATACTATGTTTGTGTCTTCCTTTTTTTTGTTGTATGTAAAATCATTAAAATATTATATAGACAATAATAAATCGAATGGAGCTGCCAATGCAAGTTGCTACTTATTCCATTTATTTGGAAAATCACTTATTGTATCGCTTGCAGCAGTTGCAAGTAATAATTGCGTTAAACACTTACACACTCGCTTACCACTCACTATGCGAAGTTTGAAAGTGTTCTTCGTTCTCTAAACACTTAAAATAGTTTTCATAATGTTTATTTATTTAATTTATATATGACAATTCAAAGGAAAAGTGTGCTGTTAACGAGCGCATTTAAATAGCGTGTGACAAATGTGATGCATATATTGTTTTTTTTTCACTCATTCTCTTTTAAGTTTAGTGTTCAATAGCAAGAATTTATTGTAATTATAATTGGCATTGTATAATTATTTTGCACTATACTTTTCTATTTGTTAAATGCAGGCTGTTTTTTCAATCTTCATAAAACCATAAATGGTTGACACTAAAGTAGACGCATTTATGCGACAGTGCGTTTATTGTAGACGAAAAAAAGTGTCTTTAGATAATAATTTAATTTTAAAGGCCTTATTAATAAAACAAAAATATTAATAATACAGGCCCTGTAAGGCAGGTTTTCATACAGAAATGTTTCTTATAAACTCTTTATAAAGCAGTTATATTTTTTATAAATTTTTAAACAAGATGGAACTTACGAAAACGTTAACTGTCAAACGATCTCTCAAATTGAGCTTTTTGACATTAAATACGAATAGATTAATGCTTGAACAACGCTACCAAATTGTACAGATTTACAATTCCTTATGTCGAATAATCGATGTCCGTCCGTCCGTCCGTCCGTCCGACCTAGTAATCAGCTTTTCAATTTCCTCAGAAAAGCTAGAGATTACGGTCTTTAATTGAAATGTCAGAATTAAACTTAAATATATTAATGTTGAAAGTCAGCGAAATCAAAAAGGCGGTTCCAGGGCTGGAAAAATTAAACTTTTTTTGGTATACAAAAGTAACTTTTTTGTTTGTTAAATAAACTCATTTTATATTTCATTAAGAATTAAATTAATATTCAAAATGAAAAAAAGATGAGTCCACAGTTGGACAATATTTCCTTTTTTGATATATAAAATTAACCTACTTACTAAAATTGATTTTTTTTTCTCTATAAATTGAACATATTTTATATATGTTAAGAGAACTACATTAGTACAAGGAATCCGAAAAATCTAAAGAGATGATTCCAGGGTTGGAATTTTAACACTATTTTCTGCATATAAAAGTAACTAGCTATAACTATGGTTTTTCTTTAATAATTAACCATATTTTATATTTTGAAAAGAGATATTATATTGGTATTGAAAATCATCAAAATCAAATAGACGCTTTCAGGGCTGGAAAATTTAAAATTTTTTGATATAAAAATAATTAACATAAACTTCTGTTCTTTTTTAGCTAAACATATTTTATACTCAAGAAACAAAAAGGTTGGTACTACAAATCAGCAATAGCCAAAAGATGTTCCAGGGCTGGAAAATTTAAATTTTTTTATGGTTATATAAAAGTAACTAACTTAAATTAATATTTTTTTTCTTTATTAATTGAATATATTTTATATTTTAGAAACAAACTGATTGGTATTGAAATTCAGCAAGAACAAAGGAAGATTCCAGCGCTGGAAAATTAAACCTTTTTGTGGTAGACAAATAACTAATTTTACCTTATTGGTTTTCTATTTTGATTGAACATATTTTATGTTGTAGACACAAATAGATTGGTATTAAAAATACGATTCCAGGACTGGAAAAGTGAAACTTTTTTTGGTTTATAAAACTCACTAACTAAAACCAATGATTTTTTCTTTATGAATTAATTATATTTTATATTTTGGAATGGAATGGAGTGGTATTGAAAATAAGAAAATCGAATAGACGTGTACAGGGCTGGAAAAATTAAAATTGTTTTTTAGTATAAAAATAACTAATATAAACTAATTTGTTTTCTGGTTTAATTGAACATATTTTATGTTTTGGAAAGAAATATACTAATAGTGAAGATGAGAAATATCAAAGAGATGGTTCCGGGGCTGGAAAATTTAAACTTTTTTTCTTTTGGTTTGATAGAAGTAACTAACCTAAACTATTTTTTATTTTTTATTTTTATTTATTAATTGAACATATTTTGTATTTTCGAAGGATCTTTATTCGAGATGTTTTTAATATTTGTTTAATTATTATTACATAAAAATTTATTTTAACCCTATAATCATAATTATTTATTAATTGAACATATTTTGTATTTTCGAAGGATCTTTATTCGAGATTTTTTTAATATTTGTTTAATTATTATTACATAAAAATTTATTTTAACCCTATAATCATAAGCTGTGGTTGCTACTATGTAAAACATGCTCATGTTCATTAGCTATATGAAGCTTTGTGATAAATTAATTACTATTCTCTTAGCATAATAAACAATTCAAAGCTGCACCTTGTCGGCTCTGTGTTTCAAATGGACGATCATACGATGACAACACGAAACTGAGTTCGTATTACTTTAAGCAAATGTATAAAAATAACATTAAAAAAAGCGCTAAGGAACATCTCATATCCCTGTTTTTTTTTCTAATAAATAAAATTGAAAAATTCTGTGGAAGTAAACTTTTTGTCTAATATTGCGATTTTTAAACTTTTTGTGTCTTTTAGTTGCTTGTTTGCAAAGACTTTTTCCAAACGATTTTGAAAATCAATCTAAATCACTTTTTAAAAATACCACTAGGATATCCTTTTTCTTTAATTTATTTAAAAAGAAACCAATTTCAGAAACTTTAAATTTATTACATTGCTGTTGATTGACGTCTAAAATAAGTGCAAAATACTTGTCAGAAATATTTTTGATATACACACATACTCGTACATTGTATTTATATTAATTTTTGGAGTTTCGCTTTAGAAAAAATGCCAAGTGCAGTTATTTAAGTTAAAATCTACATTTAGATATACATGTATGTATACATGTACTGTGTACACATGTATTTGTGTATAAATTGAAGGAAAATGAAATTTGTTCTACAAGTCAGTCATATCCTGCTGAAATGCACAAGCATGAAAAAAGTCTTTAACAATTCTTTCTTTACATTTCTTTCTCTTTCACAGTTTTTCCACAAAGTTTGCAACAAATTATCAGTTAAAACTACAGATATAGAGAGACGAGCAAGCTGTTTTCTATACACACATACATACACCCACGCAACGAATAAATACTCGCAAACTTGCACTTTTATGCTACAGCAAATACGCACACTTACAGGCAAACAGACAAGCGCTACAAAAATAATAACAAGGCCAACTTGAAGGTTAAATTTACAAGCAAATACAGACAGACAAACAGACTGACTTACACAATCTCTCTCCTTAATACAGCAACTACAAGTAAATAAGTAAGTATCTATGTATGTATATTGCAACATGAAGCAGCAAGTTTGTGTTGGTGAAATACGATTGTAAAGGAAGGTGGGGTTGTTTGTGGTGATGCTAATGGTGCTACTGCGCGCGTGTGTGTGGATATGCATATATATATGTATATATAACCAACTTATATAATATACACACTTCCTTGTTGATTTCTTGGTCAAGGTCGAGGCGGAAATTATGGCAACAAGATAAAATTGAGAAAAATTGTAGCACAACTGTGGCTTGGCTGCAGTTCACTGCAACAACAACAATAATAACGTTTTATACAAATGAAGTAAAACTGAAGAGATGAAGTAACATTCAAGAAACTGTATAAGTTAGCTGTTTACTTTTTCCAGATTCACGCCAGGTTTATACGACGAAATTTTTTAATTCTCTGGAAAATTAAAATATTTTCTGGCAAGAAAATTAAAAAAAAAACTAATTACGCAAGTCGTGTTTCTTTAATAAACGCTTTACATAATTGCACGTATCTACACAACAAGTTTCTTCCCAAAACACGAGAAATCAATCCATATTAGGCCACTGTCGGTCTTAAAGTTGATGAAATTTTTTATAAGTTCGGTTAGGTTGCGCAGATTGCCATTTTAACGGTCAAACCCAGCCCACTAGAGTCTTAGTTGGTCCCGTTGTATAACCTGGAACGGAAACGTGAAGAAATGTTATTTCTTCTGCAATAACTTTTTAGAAAATCTAATCGTAGTTAGTTCAGTGACACAAAAAAACATTATTAAGCTAAGATCTTGCAGTTACTCTTCCTCTTTCTCCTCAAAGTTGACGCTGCGGTGTCCGTCATTGAGAATATATAGATTTTCTGACAAACATACGTGCCAGCAGACAGTGCCTGGTAATGTAAATCATATCTCGAGCATGATAACAGTGGAGCAGCAATAAATCCAACCACCAGTGGGGGAGAGACAAAACCAATAAATTGCCACCATGACAGTCCAAACGACAGTAGCACATTAAATATAGATTCTGTCGGATGGATTATCTATCGCTAAAATAGAGATAATTGCGGTGCTCGATTGCGAGATCCAACGTATCGAATAAAATTTCGACACGCTTCGATTGCTGGATTACTGCACTCGATAGCTATCGTATCGAAATTTTCAGAAGTGTGTCAAGACACATTTAGTGTTTCTTTTAGCTTTAAGCTCTAAATATGTGATATGTAATGTTAAAAGGATATATGCTCAAAAAAAAAAAAGCTTTGGAGAAACTCTTACCCCGGCTTTTCGAGGTCGCTGATTACGAATTTGGTATTATATTTTAAAAATCTAAAATGGCGGATCCAATTTATTCGACCCATAGGTACCTTCTAACTGTCCCTGTCACATATATTTCTGTGGCAATAGGGAAAAAGTGCTTAAGTCATATTTGACTGTTTTGCAGCAGAGCATTTTTAAGCGTTCAAGTCGATTTTAAGAAATTTATTTCTTTTACATTTAAATTGGGAAATTCTCCGTTAACCTTTATTTTTTTAAGCAAACATTATTCTACAAATATGCAGATTACGGAGGTATCATTAACTCAAAATCAGCTTATCTCGATTTAGGCACTTTTTCCTTTTTGCCACAAATCTATTAACTTTAATTTGTATGTATGTATCTGCCTATCGGTCTATCGTATTTTGTATACAAAAGGCCCTTACCTCTCGAATGAAAATTCGTTAAATGTATGTCTTTGCTTACTCGAGCCGAATGCCATGATCTTAAATTAAAAAAAAAATCAATTTGGCATAAATTTCGATAGATATCGTATACGGCGATTAGACCCCTGACTTATTGAGGTTTGTCGTCATAATGATATCGAAACGGAGGGAGCAACAGTAGACTAACTGAAATGCTCTTTGCGGTAATTAGAGGAGGAAATGTGGGTGAAGGAAGGACATCCAATCTTTCCTTATTCCAGATAAAAAGACAAGCACACTGAGTGATAGTAATTTGATGGAATAATCAGGCGATGGCACCTAATCTATGAAGAAGATGAAAACCCCACGGGATTTTTGGAACGATTAGAGGAACTCGCCGATTGATACTCAAATCCCCATTGCCAAAGTATTATATTATTCGTAATGAATCCAAAAAATCTCCAAAATGTCTCTTAAATAATATATACTCGTATACCAAGAACCATAAAATTATAATTTTAAAAATTTATTTAATTTATTTCCTTATATTTTTTAAAAGAAATATGTTTAATTCACGAGATGTCATTAACGTCGTATGAGTTGTCTAATCGTATAATTATACAATATAGTATTTTGGTTGTTAATAATTTTCATACGATTGAATTTTATATGCTTTCAAATAGTTGTATTGAGGCCAGGTCTGGGAGTATTCTATTTTATAGATTAATTTGTAAAGAATTTTAGAATATATATGATAACTAAATATATTCGTCTTAATGATAAATACATATATATTTAATTCATTTCAATTTAATTTTTAAATGAACATTACCATACCTGGTTTTGTTGACTACATTAAATTAACTTTGATTTCCGGACATTGAAACGTACGATAAAATAGCAATACAATAAATTCAATTATATTGCAATTTTTTTAAACGATAAAATACGATACGACTGAACTTGTGAATTGTACAATTGATTTCTAAAGATAATCACTCGTATTGCGCATACCGGATCGAATATTCGTCTAGGAGAATTTTGTACTAATACAAAAAATAATTATGGACCCTGTAGCGCCCCTCAGAATACATCATGCGCCAATGTATTTTTCGAATTGTCTCTTCAACAGATTCCCATTGAATACTTTATACAAGATGCAATTGGAATGGCACGTGTTGGAAATACAGAGTTTATTTTTTTAAGAAGCAGCAGTAGAATTAATATTAAAGTTTCAGTTTTTTTTCTTTTTTATTGTTGGTCTTTCTGCATTTTATTGCAAGAAAAAGTTGAAATAAATTGTTATTCTTTATTGCCGGTCGTAATGAAAGGCTGAGGGTGTTGGTTGATAAACTTGTAATAAATTTTTTTTTGTTATAAATTTTTTTAACTTTTTTTCCGCAATAATAAATAATTTTTTTCATATTTTATGCACTCGAGTTAATTTGAGGGAATGTTCTTCTTTATTACGTTTAATAATTTAATGTGCTGGGCATTTGGTTGTAAATTGCAACAAAGTTATAAGGAAACTTCCAGCATACGAAACTTATTTATGGGCGGAATATTTATGCACTATTAATAATTAATAGATGAGAAGAACGTAAGCTTTGAAGTATTAGTGTCAGCTGGAAAAACGCAACTAAGCAGAAGTGAGCTGATGCTTTAAATGAAGATGGAGTGCAACAACTTTCCGTGGTCTTTCCTTGGAGTGTCTTTTTATTTTGAACTCTTGCTAGTTCAAAATAAAAAGACACTCTCCAGAATTAAGGGCTGTTAATTACTCATTTGCTGATTTAAGATATCATGGCTAGAGAAATTCTAAGCGACATGATTAAAAACTAGATCATTGAACAGTGGGATATTTTGCAAAAAAAATCCACAAAATTCTGCAGTTTCTAAACGGTCCATCTAATTGTAAAAAATTTCATTCAGCACTTAAAAAGGTGCCACTGACTTTAAGTTGGAAAAATTTAAACCAATCTAATGTTTGTGATCTGGGGCATGTTTCTCAAAACTACAAATTACAAATCTACAAATAAAATACACACAAAACAATAATAAAATTTGTAAAAGTGTTGTTGTTTCGTGTGTATTTTAATTGTAGATAAAAAATATTTTTTCCTAATTTCCGAATTTTCATCAGATCTTTACGTTTTTAAGTCACGGAAATATACTCCGATTACCCAGTTGGCCATGTCTTTCAGACATCTTGCAAGACGGTATATAAGGCGTGTAGAAACTGGTGGCGACATCTCAAACTAATCATTGAAGAAATTTTTGAGCAAATGGCCGTAAGTTCAACTTTTAGAACAAGAGCGACATGTTCCCTTATATTTTCCTTATCCCTGCTGAGCTGCAATTTTTATAACATTTTCATTAATGAAACTATACACAATTTTAGATTGAACGTTGCATGAATGGCTTGCGTACAATATCTATTTTCTTTTACTGAGTCTTTCTGTTAGATTGTCTTGAAAGAAACTGCACAAATAGCGTGCGTTACAAATGTCGAAATTTCTCTAAGTAGTCGCTGATGAAAGTGTCATCTGCAACAAATTGGGCAAGTGGGTATATTTACGATGATATTTTTAGGGATGTATTTATGTATATGTGTGTGTGCATGTGTGTGTTTGAGAGAGAATTTCTGTAATTTAAACCTTTCATAACCCAGTTGGCCATGTATTTAAGACATTTTAAACGATGGGTACAAGACAATAGAAAATTGCGGAAGACATATTGACGACAGCTCAAATAAATCGAAGAAATGGCCAAGAAGTCATGTACGATCACACAAGCGACAAAGTCCACCACCATGTCGTGGTCATTCACAAAATGATAGTGTGAGTTCTTGAGCGAGAATGTCATTCAACAGAACAAACTTTAATTAATGTTTTAAACATACAAATTAGATATTTTTTCTGTTTAATTTAAATTATTGACTGACTCAGCTGGGATTTGAAATGAGGCTGCATGTTTATGAGTTTTCGCGCTTGCCACCTGGCTGCAGCACCACCTAAAACTTTGTCAAAAAGAGGCCAATATATTCATGTGCTTCAAAGCAGACAAAACCAAAGATTTGTCGCTCAGACTGTCATCAACAAAGTCAAAAGTGTTTGATTGAAGACAACATGCCAGACAATGTCACTCAGATTGTTTCTACTAAGAAACTACATAACAGAGGATGCATCGTACAAGAATCATAAATGACAATGTTGTGGCAGCCAATCTGACCAACTGGGAACTTAAGAATGGCTTAACCGATCTGAACAAAGTTTACAGAGTTTTAAAAACATGTATTTTTCAACGTCTTGAGCTTGAAATGAGTTTCTCACATTTTTTTATAAATAAGTTTTGTTAAGTAGCAAAAAAGAAAACTAAATCCCAAAAAAAATTGTTGGTGTTGTTTCTTTGAAGAATTTTTTTTATACTTTTTATCCTATTCTTGAGATCGAGAAGTTAAAAATTAAATTATTCTTGAAAAACAAAATTTAATAAAATAGCTCCTAAGAATTTTGTAACTAATTCATAATGAAATAAACTTGGAAACGTATAGAATTTTTTTGGGGAAAAATTATCTTTGACAAAATTATCTTTCATTCCTAATTCTTACTAATTGAATTTATTTTTTTTTGCCTTATGATTTTTTGCACTAATATTTTTGTCTGTATGTATGTATGTTTGATGATTTTTAATTTTTCTCTGAAACTTCTGCTACATACATACATATATATTCTAAGCCAAGAAATTTTAACTAACTGCACTAACTGCATACAGTCGTTCCTTTATTGCAAAACAGTTATATGTAAAGAAAATGAGGTTTCGCTGAATTTACATGCAATTCAATTCGAAAGCATTTTCTGTAAAACTCGAATTTTTAGTTATGACTGACTATTGACTATTTCCCTGAAGTCTGTATTAATACATGCTAAGTAAGTTCAAATTAATACTTTTTCTTAAGCTCTACAACAAAAAGCAGCTTCCCATCGATCATTTCTCTACTTAGTAGAATATAATATAATAGAAAAAAAAAATAGTAAATAACAAGTAAATGTACTCGTATGTGTTTCTCAAGTTTCCTGCCCATGATTAATGACAACATTTTCCCATGAAATTGTTACTGTGCAGTGCAGATGCATACCTTTAGGTATTAATTCATATAGTCAAAAAGCTTCGCCAGCCAGCAAACTGAAATAACTATCAATAAAGTTAATTTAAATTTACATGTATTGATGGCTAAAATACTCGTAGTAAAAATAACTGCAGCCAGGAACGTTCCGTTCCATTCAAGTAGCAACAACTACAAACGCTATTACAACAAATAGAAAAAAAACACACGCAAATTAAAGATGATCACGATGAGAATAGAATGTAATGATGATAAAACACATGCAACATGCTGTGGCTGAAATCGCGCAGTTACTACATTATATTGCTGTAAATCTGTGTAATAACACACACACACACACTAACACTTTTGTACGTACTATGTACATATGTGTGGGCATGTATGTGTATGCATGTGTGTGTGTGTCTATACGCTTACAGGCATTTACTTACACATCATGACACTAAGCAGCCAATAATCCTGGCATTAGGAGAATTAAAAAAGAGGCCGTGATAGTTAGAGAGCGCGGAGCGAATAGACAAACTGACATGACAGACAGACAGACAGAAAGACATACAGACAGACCGGTCGTTTTCATTTCTATTTGTGTTTAGTTGTGTTAAGTACAAATTTGTAAAAGTAATTGTTTACGACAACTAAACACAGCAATGAATAAATCTAATTTTCTCATCAATCTCTTGGACAAACATGGAAATGCACTTTCAAAACGCATTTAATAAACCATAACGGCACGCATTTGTAATGCCGTCTCTCTAATGCCTTTAAATCCAACACATTGGTTTGTTGGGCTCATAAAAGGATTTTTTGCAAACTGTAGCAATAGATTAACGAGAAAGGCTTTTCACACAAGTGTATTCGGGTATAAAATACAATAAATTTGTCATTGTTATTAAAAGTTTCTAATTAATATTACAAATTTTTTAATCAAAGAAAATAAAATGAAATTTTATTTAAACATTTGCTGAAATTAGTAAAAAAGTTTTAATATCAATGTGTAAAAAATTTTAATATTCATCTGCAAGCAAATCAATGTTATTAATTATTAATTAAACATTTAACTAAATTAAATAAATTTTCTATCGAAAATATTAACGGACAAGCACGTTATCTGATATTTCTTCCTTTATAGGTATGCCTGGGGATACCTCAGGCGTTACTCGAGCTTTTATACAATTTTCACATTTGTTGTTCGATCAAAATATTTTTTAATAGAAATACAAAGTAATTAAATTAATTCTGCATAACGATTTTTCTAAATTGACTATATACAAATTTTGAGAAATTAATTCCATCAATTGAATTTTAATTAATTTCATTAAATCAATTTTATTTCTTTCAATAAAAATTTTACGAAAATAATATTTTTTTATTCAACAAGAATTGAAATTACTGAACTTAAGCCTGACTAAGAAATTATTTCTGATTAAAATTCACTACAGTTCAACTAAAAATTTAAAATTGTCTTACAATAATATATTTTTAAAATGTTTGTTTTAATATTTTTTAACTGTTTAAAAAAAGTTATTTTGATTTTTTTTTTTTGATTTTGGAAACTGATTTTCGAACTGAAATAAAAAATCGATCCTAAAGCTCTCAGCTTTATGTTATTTTTTTTTAGTAATTTAAAAAGTTTAATCATGTGCAAAAATTCGAAACTAAATTCGAAATTTAATAAAAGTTGATAATTTTATACAATATCATTAAAATGTGTTGTAAAACAAAGTATGTAAAGTGCCTTATGTACATACTCTTATGTATATAGAAATAACATTTTTAGAGAACAATAATTTTTTACGTTCAAACTTCACTTTTGTTTTTTCTGATGATGTGAGTAAATTATGATGCATGAATTTATTCTAACGGTTAAAGGTTTTTTTATAAAAGAGAACATTTTGTATTAATTCCTTAAAGTTATTCGAAAATGTTCGCAAACTCGAAAGTACATTTGAAACGTAATAAGAGTTGATAAAATTTCTGTCGAAAGTTCTATCAGGTATGGCTTTTCTTTATTAGCTATTGCTTATTTATTTAAAAAATAAACTTTTAGAGCAAAACTATTATTTTAAGTTCAAACTTATAGCAACAAGTTAAGGATCTTTTATAAATAACATATTTGAAAACTTAAAAAAAATATTCGATACTTTAAACAAGCTATACAAGTCTCGAACTTGCCTAAAAGAATGATTTTCGTAGCAAAAACTGTCATTAATAGTCGTAAAATTGGCGATAAGGACAATATATCTAGTTCTTGTGAAGTTCGAAAATTCGAAGATAATTTCGAAATTCCGCAAAATGGGTATAGATTTATGAAAAACTGCAGCATTGGTCATTAGTTTTAATTTTGGTGATGTTCGAAAATTCGAAGTTAATTTCGAAATTCATCAGAATGCGTATTTTGTTATAAATTTATGAAAAGCTGCCACATGTTAAATATTTTAAATTGTTAGAAAAATCAGAATTATTATTACAAGGCCACAAGCATATTTAAAAAAAAAAAAATTTAAATGAAGATATTTATCCGGCGTGCGTAACAAGAGCTTTAGCGAACCACTGTTCCAATTGAAGTGCAATAATTTTCGCTCACATTAAATAAAACACTGACTTAACAATCGATAGTACGAATACAATCTTTCACTTGTGCCACAAAGTACTTTAGCATATAAGCTGCACATTCGACAATGCTGGCTTAGATATACAGGCATAAGTATGCTTGTGTATGTATGCCACATAAAGACAAATCCAAACATTTGGTAAACTTGCATTTTAAGTGTGTGCGTATAATTGTTGTATGTGGCAAAAGGTAATAAAATAAATTAAACAAAAATTATGCGCTACAAAATAAAATAAAAGTACACAACAATGAAACAAACTGAAGAAGCTGATTCCTATATACATACTCGTACATATACTTTTTGTTGTTACTTTGCTTTGCGACATTAGATCGATGATGCTTTTAGCCTACAAATAAGTTTTAAGCATTACAAAAGTTGATAGAGACAAAACCACAAACATACACATGCAACACATGTGAAAATCTTCAAGCTCCTTCCTTAATTCAAGCGCCATATATGGTTTCTGCAATTGATTTGTTATTGTTATTGTAGTTGCTGTTTTTGTTTCTGTTACTGTTTGTCTAAAGCCATATTGGTTGCAGTCAGCCAGCCAGCCATCCAGCCTACTTGTAGCCAAACTAAATTGAATAAAAAGGAAAAATGCTAAAAAAATGTCGTGTACTCACTGACCAACTGACAAATTGCACTTAACTGCAATTGCCGATAATGCCGCTCGCTTAATATTTATACTATGTTTATAGCTATTCCGGTACGTCTAACTGTTTGTCTGTCTGTTGGCCGGCTGCTTTTGTATGTCCACCTTAGAGGCATCATGTTAACAAATTCTCTCTGTATACAACTAAACCATAAAACACAATCATGCCTGGGCTTTTAAGTTTCAGCCGTGGCAGGCAGAATGGTACAAATAATACGAAAATAAAAAATGGAAATGAAAAAAAAACAGTTAAGCCACATTATGTTTTTGGGTAGCACTTTTTGAATTGTACTGAGAAGTAGCAGTGGCTGCCGCAGCAGCAGCAGCAACAGCAGAAGTTTAAAAGTTTTTGGAAAAATTTAAAAACGAGGGTTAATTAGCGATTTAATGCAATGCACTTATACATATCATCTTGTTGTTACTAAAGGAGTTTAGCAAAAGTAATACTGGCATAACTTCCCTTATGACCCTCGTTGTTATATGGTTACCAAATTGTGCGGAATATACCATCACCAATAAGGCCACTGACGATGACGATGACGATGACGACCATGATGACGATGATGATGTATATAAAATTTTGTACTATAATTCATGGCACATGAATGAATTAAAAGCAAAAAAAAAGGAACAACTGTTTATTGGCAGCACTTGCCGAAATTGGTCATACAATGCCTGCATACTTGATCAGCTGCAGTAACAGCTAAAGAGCAAAAATAAAAATACAAAAATAAATAATAATCATATAAAATCGCTGATGCTGGCAACATCCAGTGTAATTTCTGCATTAACAACAACAACGAAACAAACAAAAAATTACAAAGAATAATAATTCAAAATTTTAAACAAAAAAGCGAAAGAAAAAATATTGTAATTTGTTATGCGTCCGCTAAAGTATAAATTATTTCATGAATAATTATAAAGCTGCAGGTGTACTGAAACGGTTTAGCATTTATTGCATTTACATATGTATGTATGCGTTTGTGTTGATGTTAGCCAAAAGAACACTCATACATGCCCGTCTCTAATATAATTTTTACATGCGTGATTGTTGTTGAATAATTTAGCGCGACTATGTGCAATAATCATTTAACAACATTTTGCCTATTGCATCTAATGATCATTTTGTTTTTAAAGAAAGCTATTGAAGGCTCTATTAAAGTATTAAATATCTGCTAAAGGTTTTGAGAAAATAATTTGTAGGATTCCTTGATATACTGGCTGTTTAGGTAAAATAAGAGAACATTTTTATTCGTCAATTAGTTTATTGAAAACAAACACTAAATTTTTTCATTCGAACATTGTTGTAGAATGAAAATTCTCTGACGCAACTAATAAATATGATACAGCACACTTTTAGGCGAAATAGCAGAGAATTTTGTGAAACTTTTATTTAAGGAAAATTAACGCAAATTAGAGCTGGGTCCAACTCGTTCAGTCGTTAATTTTATATACAAACCTATGATCAACCCATTTAAATTACATGAACGACTGAATGAGTTGTATACAACCCTAACGCAATTTGCACAAATCGTAGACTTGGGTCAAAAACCCTTGCAACTTAAATGGGTTTGATCACAGGTTTGTACCAAAAATGACCGACTGAATGAGTTCGACTAGACTTGTATCGAACTCTTTTAGTAGCTCGTGTTTGACACAAAGCTTTGATCAAACCCATTTAAATTACATCGGTTTGATCATTGGTTGGTGTCTAAAACGAGCTACTGAATGAGAAAGAAGTGCCATAGGGAACTATGTGTTAGCCAAAGTGGCACTTTACTGAATTTATTTTGAGTTAAGTTGGGTTAACAAAGGGA
The DNA here is from genome assembly GCA_936439885.1 of Nowickia ferox. Lineage (NCBI taxonomy): Eukaryota > Metazoa > Arthropoda > Insecta > Diptera > Tachinidae > Nowickia > Nowickia ferox. Next base: position 118,647,036 of record OW387023.1, on the reverse strand, counting down.
CGTAAAAGGTTAAACTATTTTAAAAAGATATAGAAAGCAATCAACAAGGGCTATGAGGACATGTCCTACGGCGGCTATGGAAGTCCTTTTTGAACTCACACCACTGACGATTGTTATAGAGACTGCTGCCAGACAAAAAGTAATAAGTATCGCCGGGAGAGGCACAGACAGGTAGACGGTTTAATTAGCCAATGGGAGCAATCATCCCTGGCAAGAAGATTTCCCCTACTTGCGCAACCCTCTGACGTGATGAATAAAGTGCATGACTTCGACAGGAGGCTTAGAACTGATCTGGCCAATAGAAGAAAGTGGGGGAAATAGAACCTTGGTATTTCTTTGGAACTGGCACTATCAGGTGGTACACTGATGGCTCCAGAACGCCGGAAGGTTCTGGAGTGGGAGTTGTAGGACAAAAGACTAACTACCACGAGTCCTTGGGGAAATCTCCCATCATTTTTCTATCGAAATTTTATGCTATTGAGAGATGCGCACAATTTAATCTTGATAAGGGCTACCGAGGGAGGGAAATAGCCAATTGCTCGGATAGTCAGGCTGCAATCAAAGTGCTGAGCTCATATGAGTTTACCTCTAAGTTAGCTTGGGAATGCCGCATTAAGCTAAATCAGCTAAGCAGCATGAATAAGGTCATACTCTTCTAGGTTCCGGGACATGCCGGTGTGGTAGAATACGAAAATTGCAGACAAAATGGCCAGAGGAGGGCTAATACACCCATGGTCGGACCAGAACCATTTTTCGTACTCGGATTGGACAAAATCCGGCAAGATATATCAACGGAGATGAAGAGTAGTAAAAAACACCTCTGGATCAATTTCCCAGGATTGAAGCATGCAAAGCTAATGCTTGGAATTTATAACCAAACTCGTTTCAAAGTTCTCATGTCCCTGAGTAAAAACAAGCAAAGAATGCTCACAGGCTTCCTCACAGGTCATTGTAAACTGAGAAAACACCTTAAAATACTTGGCATTGAGAGTAACAGCCTGTGCAGATTCTGTGATTACGACAATGAAACTCCAGAGCATATTCTGAAGGACTGTGAAGCGTTATGCCACAGAAGATATAGCCAATTGGGCAAGCACCTATTGAAGGATTGGGAATTGCCAACACTAGACCCACTGGCAATCCTGAGATTCATCAGGAGAATAGGTCTAGATGAGGTGATCTAGCACCTGGCAAGGAATACAATAGATCTACTTTGGTCGCAGTGTCCTGTGTTTCCCGTTTGACTTAATTCATTTATTCAATTAAGCAAGATTTCGATGAATATATTGCTTGTAATACAACGCTACCAGAAAGAACATCACATCCGATAAAATGTAACAAAAAGCAAACAAAGCATGTACGTTGTTTGTTTCGAAAGCCTTGTCTGAAGGGTGCAGCTGATTTATAAAGTAATAAAATATTTTGTACCGGCTCAAAGGAAGCTTAAGGTTCTAAAATGATTTTAAACCTAATTTTTCTACAGCTTTTGGCAATGTCAGTCTACATTAATTTTGTTCCTAGCCTCTGGCAACACTTTTTGGAAGTCAAGTGATTTTTCTTTCCCCTTCCAGCGAAAGTTCAAAGATTGCAAACATTCAACAGAATTCATTCAATAGTACAAATCAAATTTCTTATGTTACGAAACTGTATTTATTCCAGCACGTCTCCTTAACAAATTTAAGAAAAACGTTGTACTAAAAGAGACTTTGAAAAGCAACCTACATTGAAGCATATAAAAAACTGACACAGATTATATGCAACACATACTCCCACATAGAAAACTAAGCGCTACAAATCGAATTGACTGTGATAAATTTCTTGTGTGAAATTAGTTTTGGCATATTTTTTTTTGTTACTCTTCCCAAAAGGGAAACAAATAACAAAGTAAGTTTCAGGCAACTGCTGCGACATGTATAAACGTAACAATGCATCAAAGTGGCAGTTGCTGAGTTTAAGTGTTGCAACTTGCAACAATTTGGTGCAAACTATGTGTGTTATTATACTACTCGCATGTGTTCAAATATTAAAGGTGCTGTTGTGTAACGCAGAGAACGTCTACGGATGTCATGTAAAATTAATAAAGGAAAAAGCTAAAGCTCGATAAAGAATTTTTGTTGTAAAATCTCGGAAAATTTTAACACACACACAAAAAAAAAAGAATGTTCCAGCAGTATTTTTAAGGTGGCAGTGGAAACATTTAATTTTTTTACACACACCCACACACACACACACGCACACTCATGCACATAAACACTCCCTATTGAATGTGTTGATTTGTTAAATATTGTTGTCGTTTTTTTTCTTTATTTTTCTGTGATTTCTTTTGCGATTTATTGTCAGGATAACATCAGGATCATGTAAACAGTATAATAGAACAAAGCTAAAAACAGCAAACAATTGCAGAAGAGTAGGAAAAAAAGTGTAGCAAGTGAAGCAAAAACAAAAATCGCTTCACAATCACAAAAGAGTCGTAATTTTTTACGATTAATCAAACAGTTTTATTGCCTCTCTACTTTTCTATTTACAATATATCGTATACAAACGAGTACATACAAACGTTTGAAAACTTTAAACGCAATGTGTTCAAACAAATATTTAAATTTATTTCTGTTCAGTTATTTTCTTTTTTTAATGTTGTAACAAAGAAGTAACACAAAAACTGTTAAATTTGTAAAAACGTTTTAGCAAAAAATATTGGGTTTTTGTTAAATTTTTTCTCGATATGCTTAAATCAAAACGTCAAAATTAAGCCATTTTGTGTGTTAAACTTTTGTTTGTAAATGATAAAGGAATTAGTTGACAATTAAAAAAAATGATTTATATGATTGTATTTGAAAAAAAAGCCATGAATTGGTTGGTTGTTTCTTCGCATTGACTATTTCAAATTGTTCATTGGCCGGTATTTATTTCACAATTAAATTATTTTAGCTTTGAAATAATCCGCTGTGTGATGAAATAAAACAAATTGCTTGTTTAAGTTCAGAAAATTAAAACAAATTTCAAAAGAAGTCTGTAACAAGTAAGAGAGTTACATACCCTTCACCGACGTACCTTTAAGGGAAATTCTGCCTATTTTTTGGACCGATTGAAATGATTTTTTTAAATCAAACTTCGGAAGCCGTCCTCTTAATGTCCTTAAAGTTTTTATCGCTATATCTCATGAATTTTTTTTAACACTGACGCTCACTTCCTCTCACACGTGCTAGCTTTTAACTAATATTAATAATACACTCATTTTCAACATTATTTTAAATTTTTTTAATTTCCAAAAACTGTTAAATTTTATTAATTAATAATTTATTATTTTTTTTAATAATTATTTGTTATTACACCGAAACACATGCTCCTACATATTTTCTAACTTTTTATCACAAAACTCGGCCAAATAAAGAAAGTTTACTTCATTTACTTCAATAACTTTGTTTAGTTTTTCCCCCTCCTATAAAATTTAGTTACTTGATTTTACATTTCTGCTAGCGATACATACACACAGAAAAATTTTACCATTAAAATCTACCAGAGCAAGGTTAATTTAAAATTTTGCCGGTAATCATTTCGCTTCACATGTGTTTCATGTTAATTCAACATGATTTACAGTAATTTTCAAAAAAAATTTTTCCTTTTGAAATAACTTTATATGATGTTGATTTAACATTCCAGTAGTGTTAAATCAAAATGGGTAAGATAACATTAACTCTCAAATGACAATATTGGCAAACCAGTTAAGAGTACAACGAAATAATTTTTATATTTTTAAATTAAAATTAATGTTAATTAAATAAAAATGATTCATATTATACCATAAAACGCTGGTGCTAACTTTGACATCCAATTGAACAATTAGTCACTTTATTAGATGCATTCAAAACAATATTTGAGCACTTAACTAAAACTTTTATTTGTATTCGTATATTTATCCACAAAAATAAAAACGTGTATTTTTATAAGCCTTTGATTTATATGATGATTTTTTATTTCTTATTTTTTTTTTAAATAAATATACGTACATGATTGTTTCTTTACCTAAAACACCATTCAATTTACAACAATCATTGTTGTGCTGTAGTAGAAAAATGTTTATTTATCGTTAGTGGCAGTTTATGACTGGCCTTTTGACTTATAGAATAAAAAAAGCTACAGCCGAATCACACATCCAGCCATACATGGTGTTTTAAAATTAAGGAGTGTTGACTCTTTGTTGTTGATAATTTTTTTATTTCTTTTCCAAATGACGAAACCAAATGTTGATTTTACAGAAAATTTAGTTTTCAAGTTCAAATAATGTTTTTTTGTTTTAATTTTGGCTTGAATCCTATGCTAGCAATCTTTTTGTTTAACTTTGAAGTTTGCCTAACAAAACCATTCATTTGCACAATATTTTTACATAGAATATTACATACATATGAGTTTTAAGAATACATTAGGGCAGTAATCAGTGGTAGAGAGAAAATAGCAAGGTCCATACTTAAGTTGGTTTTATTAACGATATCTACATAAGTGTGTATAAAATTAAATTATTCCTAAATTATTGAAGTGGACTTTAAATGCTTTAAATCTAGAAATGGCACCTTTAAAGGGCGCAGCAATCACGCTCCAAGATGGCGGAAAATTGCTTTTGTATAAAACTTCAGATTAACATTATGCAATTACAATATGCAATTATTTTTGACCAACAACATAATATCAAATGAAAGGATTTGCTGAAACGAGTTCAGAGGACGTCACTTAATGTCTCTAAGTTCAATAACGCTGAAGTCTCAACAGACAAGCCAACGTAACCCTATGTCTTCGGGAGCATTGACTTGAACATGATATGAATATGACGTCGGCAGAGCAGCTGTGAAAAATTCATCAACTGCTTTGTTGTGGTAAATACGTGCGCTGTTTATACTTTGTCTTATCAAAGTATTTTGTGGTAGTGAAATAGAGATGTGAAATATTTACCAATTTTGTTCTGTCTCTTTTCTTTCTATTGCAAATGATTGCGGACGGCGAATCTCATGGCAAACATTATTGCTCAGGTATATGTTCGGACGTTTATGTCATGGCATGGACGAAACATGTACATGAGCGGTCTCATCAGCCATATGCGATGTCCGACATGATGCTAATGAAGGCCCCCAGTAGTGATCAAACAATATCTGTTAGTCATGCTGGTTACAAGTAAAATGAGTTCGAGAATAAAGTAACTCATTAGCATGTGATTTTTTCATGGACATTTACAAAGACGTGGCCTTCACGATGTCTTCTACATCTTTTACGTCTATTTTGTTAAAAATATATTTCATCTAATTTCCTGTCGAAACAAATTCCACTATTCCTAGTAATTTTTTCATATGTACGACCCTATTGTTAACTGGCCACATGCTATCTTAGGAGTAATTTAAAAAGGTGACAACTTCATTTTATGCAAAAATAAAATACTTGTTTTTAAGCAAGAAAAAAAATATAACTCGTACAGCCATGTCACAGAACTTAATCCAGCACGAAAATGGTTTTAATTTCGTAAGTTGAGGTTTGAAAAAACTCAAAGTTTTTAGAAAACAACATTTTTGTTTGTAATGAAACAAACAACTTTTAAGAGGAAATTTCTATTTTTAATATTTTAGCAAGAACATGTTTAAATAAAACTAATTTGAATATAAATATTAAATAATCGCCCTAATTACAGTTGTTGATATCAACTTCAAGGCAATACAATACCAAATAATTGTGCCTTGGCTATATTTTGTCGAAAACAACTGGCACATATTGCAGGCTCCCACTATTTTCTGGATGTTAGAGCACAGAAATAGACTGTCAATAACACAAAATTGCGCTCTATCGAGAGAAGACAAGCCCCAGTTTTTCGGTATTGTATTGACGTAAGGTCGATGCTGACAACTGGGGTATAACTGTCCCTTTGAATAACGACCTGCTCCCACCACGTTTTTTTCATCAGATCGTTATCGAACGCGACAATTAGACCCCTAGAATAAGGGTGAGTGTATTTATTTATTTTAGGGACTTTTTATGCATTTAGTTTATATTTATCCATACATATAGTTACTCGTACATGTTCACCTTTTAGAAACATTGTTTCCAGATTTGCAATTAAATAAAAATTCCAATTCAATGCCTTTAAACACACAATGTTACATAAATCACTGCTGGGATACCACGATGTTAACTTCGCTGTTCTATAAAGCTGTGAGAGGAATATTAGCAACATTCAGAGGATTCTTAGTAAATTCAACAGCCTCCCAATACTAGGTTTCAAAAGCGCTATTAGGTCCAGTGATGCCAACTGTTTTGGCTCTAAAAGCACATCAAAATTAAAAAAAAGTATTAAAAAGTGTAATTTTGAGATCTAAAGAGCGTAAAAGGCACTTAGGTGCAAAACGAGTGAAGATCCAAACCAGAGAATTTTAATAATAAAATATTTCAGCAATAGTATCAACATCTTTAATGAAATATATCAGACAAAAAAGGTATGCCTTACAATGATAAAATAAATACATCGAGTTTTTATTAAAGTAATTTTAAGAAATACAGAAGTTTTTAAAAGTATTGCTTAGTGCTTTTTCTTAGTTTGGTACTAACGCTTAAACTTTTTTATTTTGAGTCTTCAAAAAGCACTAAAAATAGTGCAAATGGCACCAAGTTGGTATCGCTGACTAAGTCGTGTTACAATGCATTCTGTTGGTTTCTGTGTAGATTCTACACTGTAGAAGCACTATATTTGTTGTAGTTTGTGTCAGCCGTCTGCATTGGCTTATTAGTTTGTGTGGTTGTATACTTCTTAATATGCAGAAGGTGTGTAACATTATAGTTATTTTTATGGCTTTGTATGTTGGTGTGCTTGTATATTATGTTCCTTAGCTAAAAATCCGCCTTATTGTGGTTGTCGTATTTCAACTTCAACTATGACGTTTTAGAGATTAAAGAACACTGCAAATTTTTTTCTTTAATCTAGAACCAAAATGTCATAGCGGAATTTGAAATACTCCAACCAGATATCTGAATCATTCTTATTGTTGATCATTTTTTTTATGGAAAAAATTTATATTAGATCAGTTCACGGTGTACTCGTATTTGTGTAAGCATTAATAATTGTTATATATGTACTATTAAAGGGAATTTACAAAAGTCTTAATGATTTTGAAAGCCTTTTTGAGCTTGAAATTATTTCTCGTAGTACTTTTATTGAATTCAGATGTGCTTTTTCCTTTTTTTTACTTAAGTTATGTAAAATGCAACCCGCCTTGAGCAACGACTTGAGAGGTACATGTCTGCTATTTGCTTGTCCTCTAAGGAATCATCTACAAATGAAAACTTTTTTTAAAGATTTTAAAATATTTATTTTGTTACATAGTCTCTTAAATAAATATCCTGCCATATTTTTTATTTTGGATTACACATTGCTTTATAGTTTTGAATCGCTTGGCATCAAAACCAATGTGTGCATGAAATTAAAAATATTAATAACAATATTTTCAATAAAGTTTGCCACTTAGTGCTTTTTCATATTAAGTAAATATTTATTGTTGCTTAGATTAATTGTGCTTTAACTTTGCGGCTTTGGTGTTGACAAATGTGATTTTTATTGTTCTTTTAAAATAAATGACAATTAGACGATGTTTTTGTTATCAAAACCCAGTCAGTGTTTAGTTAAAAGTTATTTATATTTTTATATTCTATTTATGGTCAAATCATCCCACCACGAATTTTAGAAAAATTGATAGTAAAAGGAAAAAGAAAAAAAAATGGTTATAAGATATCAGGCGAATAATTTAATATATTAAAGAAGTAATACAACTCCATTGAAGGATATTTATGATCGACCTAAAATGTTTTCACTCTAACATGGTCTTAATAAATGTTGGTTTAAACGTTAAACCCAACTGTAAGAACTGGGTTTTACCATAAAAAATAATTATGTTAAAACCAACTTACAAATTTTGTTTGAATTGTTTTTAAGTAGGTTTTATGAAATGCAACTTTGTTTGTGCCATACTAGATTCAGTGCTGCCAAGTTAGAATTATTGGAGGCAGCTGATAATGGTTATGCCAGTTAGTAAACTTAAAAATTAATACAGCCGTAACAAAAATTTAAAAGTTACAGAGAAAAAGAAACTTTTGGACAAAAAACAATGAAAATATTTTCATGTACCTCTGGGAAAGATAAATTGAAGGGAAAAGAGTCCATATACTTATATTCATATATAACGAAATGGCTGCTGAGATGGGTAAGAATGGAATGCATATTTTGCCAGTAGAATAATTTGGTTTCCAAGCACTTTTCACTTTGTATTCGTAGTGCCATAATTTGAAATTATTCGTTTACAATATATAAATTGGGAATTAATTTTAGAGCGCATTGTAAGTTTTTAAAATTTTTCATAAAAACAAAAAACAAAAACAGCTTGCGAATAAAAAGTTCAGCAACAAATACCCCCATTTCTACTGGAGACTTTTTTGTGTTTTGAAAAAATTTATTAGATAACCTACACAGGTTATTAAGAGCCATATTTTTTTTAAACGTGAACGTGAACGAAAAATCAGTTGTACATTAAAACGAAGTTTGTTTTTGTAACATCAGGTGTGAAAACATTATAACTCTAAGTCCCACTAAGGCCCTTAACAACGGGTGGAATAAAGTGGTGCTGATGTTGAATTAAAACTTCATGCAGTATCGCGAATTTTGTGTTTTTTTGAAAATTATTTTTTTATTCATGAATATCTATTTTGTCCCCTTCAAAGTAATCAACATTTTATCCAATCTTCGAAGCACTCATTTTTTTATCTTGTTCAGCTCCTCCTTCGATGCCGTCTTTATCTCGTCAATCGTAGCGTAGCGTCGTCCTTTCATGGGCCTCTTCAGTTGCGGGAACAAGAAAAAGTCACAGGGGGCCAGATCTGGGGAATACGGTGGCTGCGGCATAAGTGAGAGACATGAGTACCAATACAACGCCACAAAAAAAATTAAATTCGAATATACGTAACCCACGAAAATTCAAAATTCGCGATACTTTTTGAACACACCTCGTATTTTATTCAAATACACAATTTGAAGAATATTTATGGTTGTTATGGCTGCAGCGGTAAGCGCGTTGACTACCACGCGATGGGTTCGAGTTCAAATCTTGGTCGGGGAAACACACACAAATATTTTTCTGATGTCTGATGCCAATACATGCAGTAACGTAATCTTGAGTACACATCTGGCACAAATGTGCTCAAAAAAACGTAAACACTAATTACTAATGAAAAACTGTTTGATTCAGACATGTATTTATTGATTTAAACAGTTCCCTATCATGTTGGATTCTATAAAATTGTATGTGAATTATGTATGAAACTTTTTTTTTAACTTAATAAATATGTGTCTGAATCAAACAGTTTTTCATTAGTAATTAGTGGTTACGCTAAGTTAACCAATTAATAAAATACAAGGACTACATTAAATTAAATTCATGTTGTTTCAACTTGAAATAAATTTGATTCAAAATGGTTTCTCGTGTTATTTCAGTATCGAATTTACGTTGTTCCAGCTTGAAATAAGTTTGATTCAACATAATTCTTCATTTTTATTTAACAGTACTGGAATGTTAAATCAACATAAAATAAAGTTATTTTAAAGGAAAAATTTTCTGTGAAGATTGCTGTGAATCATGTTAAGTGAATATGAAATACATATGATGCAAAATCATTGCTGAAAAAGGTTACATGTCACAGATTTCAATTCCGTTCGGAAACGAAATTTAATCCACCCTATTTTTGTAGGAGCTGGTGTGTAAAAAAGAAAACTTAAATACGGAAATTTGTCAGATGTGTCCAGACTGTTGGGGGATCTGGTATGCTGAAGTACACTCCTGCATCTTAAGCTGGATTCAATTCCGATTCAAATGGACCAAGTGGCTAAAGGTAATTTTATGTTTCGCTGCACTATTATTTTCTTAAAATAATTAATGCATTATTTATGCGAAAGTCAAGTGATAAAATAAATATATTGAGCTCTTGTATATACATACATACATATTAACAACCGTTTTGCCACTTTTTTTCTAATGCTTAATGCTCTTCTCTAGCAATTAATTGAAGCTACAATTAAAAGATTTCTTCAGTAAATCATAAAATTATGTCTGCATCATTAAGCAAACTGTCACAATTAATGTCAGCTACTTCACAGACTCCTTTTGAATTGTTTGCAATTAAAAACACCATGTCATTAAAATAATAAGCTGCGAGCATTTAAAATATGTTAATAAAATAATTGAATAGTTTATTTTCCCCCCCGAACTGTAATAGTTGCAATATAAAGTGCAACCATTTATAAATAATAAATTGTAACAAACAGCAAAAGCGTGGACAAGACAATCATAGAATTCGTTTAAAAATTAGAGAAAAAAGAAGTGTGTTTCTTTTTCTTATACATACTTATATTTATTTGTAGTAAAAAAGTTGAGGGAATTAGAAAAATAAAATAAAAAGCTTCTAACAAGTATTTTTAACAGTTTTGCAACAAAATGTTTGTTGCTGTTGGTGGCAGGTTATTGCAACAAGTGTTCAATGTTTGTTAAATGGCTTAAGTTGTAGCGATTAATGTTGGAGAGTAAAGTGAGTTTTGCGTTTCTTTTTTAGTTTTTGCTATTGAGATCCCCTTGATTGGTTAGCGGTGAAAGATAGTAGAGTAACAACGATATAAATAAAGAAACCAAACGGTTTCTAAATAGCGTTGGGTAGCATATATACCGACAGACATGCATACATACCACTATTGGTTTGTATATGGTCTTCCAATATGCACTTCCGAGCTTTGATAGCGACCATATTATTGAACATGCATCTGTTAAATTGGCTGTAGTTTACTAAGTTTGCTTTACCAAAGCACCATGGACGGATATATGTAGGTTAAATTGGCTGTAGTTTAGCAGGCTGCTGGTAAAGAAGGGTGAAATTTAGAGTCCAGCGCACTTGGGTCCAATACAATGATCCCTTTGTGCTACCTGTGAGTTGAAGAGAAGATAGTAAGCGAGGGTGATAGGGAAGGGAAAGCTTCATTCTTTTATAACTCTGCTTTTTTGCACGCTTTTCAATAATGCAGTGTTACAGTGCCTTCTGGTGTCAAATGAGGCGTATTATATTTTGAAGCTGTGTTTAGTAGTCATTTTATTGGTTATTTTACTTCGCCGATGATTCTGCTACAGAAGGAAGGCGCTCTGATGTTACATTAGGATTAGTATCTTCTGAAGTCGGTATATTCACCAGTGCCTTATGCCTGCATCACTGGAATTTTCCCCACAACAACTGATACAAAGGACACTAATGCACATCAGAAAAATGCATGGTGTTGTTACTTTTTAATGACTGTCGGACACCAACGTGCTAACTACTTCAGCCAACGCCACCCTCTAACTGATATAGCGTTCAACAAAACGCGCAAAATAAAACATTTTTATTATCAAAATGGATGTTCTGTTTGGGCTGCGTTATGCGCTCTTTGAGCATTTTACGATCGTGTATGCTATAAGTCGATGATTACCAGCTTCTTTTGGCTAGAAGTGGATGATATTGACACTATCGACATGTGCTTTAAAGAGGTTGCCGACACGTGCCACACAGCTCACGCCACATTAGACAGTATGCACCACCACCAACGATTTGAGGTCCTAGCAATTCCACATCGACTTGATGTGAACTGGTCATTTTTAATGCGCCACTTAGTAAAGCCGTGGCAGAAATTGCACCATGTTGTAGTACATACATAATTTTCGATTATATCTCACACGAACTTTGTTTCATTTAAATTTAAAGATAGCAAGCGCTTAATGAAAGTCCCTTTATACATATATTTCGGTGAACTTGCATCAGGGGCGTTTGTTTTATGATGATTATGTTTAAGCTTTAAGCAGCTTAGCTGTACTTTGTAACACATACTAGTGGCTCAAAGCTTAACCATCTTACACATTCAAGTACGCGTACATGCATACAAACCTGCCCATACACACATACAAACTTATATATGTACATATGTATGTAAGTATAGATATGTACTTACACTCGTTTACTACGAGCAAAGTACTACTAACTCTACTTTATTGGCTTGATACACATGCATTCATTCATCATGCAACAGGAGAAGCAGTTCCCTACCGTTCGTCCAGTCATGTGGTTATTTGTATATTTCAGATACCTGCACATTTCTTTTCATAAATGTATGGATTTGTCTATGATTCCTTCAAAGCCCGAGAGAGTTTATAAAGTGATACATGTACATGTACCCACAAAAATTCAAAATTCTTAAATCCGCATACACAAATAAAAAGAAAAATGAATCCAAAAACTCACTGTAAAGTGTAAAAACGTTCAACAGATAGTTTGGTTGTGTAGCAAGAATACAAGTGGTAGTGGGATTATTAGATATTTGTTTGACTTTGTATTCTTTTCTTATTTTGATTTAATACTTGTTTGACTGCGAGTCAATATGAATACGAATGTAAAAAAGTTTGTTTGTTTCATCCAAAAAGCAAATAAAAAATTTTAAATCGTAAATGGCAAATTTTTTCTTCTGTATTCGCCTGTAAGATCTCTTGCTATTGATATGTATTTTTTTTAATTGAAAATTATACAATTGTAGCATGTGTTTTAATACCTGAACTCACAAAAAAACTTATGAAAACTATTCGGAAGTTAGAATATACGAAACTATTGATATATTTTTCACTTAGTCATACAATTTTCAATATGCTTGCGAAAAGTGAATCAACGGGATATTAATTTTGGCTTATTTAAACTTTAAAAGGATACATACGTAGATTAAAGAGATTAAAATATATAAACAAGCAAAATTTAAAAATATATAAATGAGAAATTGCCAACATAAATTTTATTTTATATTTTTTATATAATTTACTTGCAAGTGTCTTAAAATAGAAATTTTCTAAAGAGAGAAAGTATTTGCCACATGTTAATTTCATTTTATCAAACTCAACTAAAGCTAACGCAGCAAGTTTATATGAAATGTAATTAAAATACAAATTACTTCTTAGACTTTTTGGCAACACAAATTTTTAATTTTTTCCTAATTCGCAGCAATTCTTGAAGCTGCTAGAGATTAGCTAATTTAGGCAACGACGTTCTCAAATCGAGATGAACAGTATTTTTTGTGCTGTGAGCTCTCGTTAAAGGGCTTATTTTATAAGTTACAAATAATTAACAGCATATCAAATAGCAGGGGTTTATCACAAAACAACATGATTTGCTACATAGCTGTCATTATAAGAATTACAGGGTAATAACGGAAATATTGCTTTTAACAGAGTCCTTATCAAAAATCTTATTCTTACAAAATTTATTAAATTTCTTTCAGTCTCTAAAATATTTTTCTATGTGCTTTATTTTTCCATAAAACTTTATTATATTTCTTAAAAAAAAAAAAAAAAAAAAATTTGCAAGCTACGAGTAGAATCATCTATAAAAAGGCCATCACTCTGTTATTCTGTCCTTAATACATTTATTACAATAGTTAGACTTTATATTTATTTTTAACATGTGGACAAATAAACCTATAAAGTTATTTTTACAAAACTATTTTTTGTATATACATGGAAGCCAAGTGTATTATTGCTATCAATTGACTTTGTTTTTGCTGTTGCTACAAGTTCATTTGCTGCCGTTGATGTTGTTATTTGTTTGCAATAACCATATTTTATGTTTTCATATTTATGTTATAGAAAATTTTCCATAAAAATATTACAACATGTGACAAAAAATAAGACCGCGTTAAAAAAAGGAGCAAAAATTTAAGTTTATTTTTTTCAGCAGCTTTTGAGATATTGTAAATTTTTTAAATAAAATAAAATAAAATTAAATTAAATAAAAAGAAGGTAAATAAAATAAAATAAAATAAAATAATATAAAATAAGTGAAATTTATTTGCTGGTGGTTAAGCGATGTCTATATGCATTTCGTTGTTGCTTTAACAAATCGTCAAAGCAACAATGAAATACATATAGACATCGCTTAACCACCAGCAAATAAATTTCACTTATAATATAATTATGACAATATGTCGAATAATAAACCTCTTAAAATAAAATAAAATAAATAAAATAAAATAAAATAAAATAAAATCAAATAAAATAAAAAAAAATAAAATAAAATGAAATAAAATAAAACAAAATAAAATAAAATAAAATAAAATAAAATAAAATAAAATAATAAAATTAAATAAAATTAAATAAAATAAAAAATTGCTGGCGTAAGGAAATTACAAAAGTCAAGTAGACCTTCAGAAATATAAACGTTATTTAGAAGTTAATTTTAACGAAAAAATTATTAGTTTGGTTAAATTAGTTGAACAACTTTTTGGATGTGTTCGAGATCGAAGTAAGGTTTATTAAAAAAATTTATATAAGGAAATGAAGTCCTCAATTTTTTTTTTTGAAAGCAGGTGAAACTTGCTCATAAAGCCAACAATTGCTTATTTGATAAATTTGTTAAGCCGGATAGAGTTTATGGAAGGCTTAACTGTCAAACGAATTCTCATAATGCGCTGATATTCGGACATTTACGACCAAAATCGTCATGACTAGACTGACGTTTGAACAACAAATCCCAAAATTGTGAAGTATTTAATTAAATTCTGCTAAAGAATTTGGTAACCCATAGAAACTTTATGTAAAAAATTTACAAACACTTACTGTTTGCAACCGCGTGTATAATATTTATTTTCATGTGGTCGATTTTGTTGAAATAAAGGAAACCTCTATTGTTATGCAATTTGCTGTAAAATAAATTCTATTTAGTTTTTACACATTTAATTTACTGGGTCAAAAGCAACAAAAGCCACAGCAAATAAATTTTAAATATTTAAAATGTATTTGAAAAAATTTCAAAGTTAATTAATTTTGATTTGTTTGTAAAGGAATTTAAATACTCGTATACAAGAAATTACAAATGATTATTTAAAAAATTTATTTTATGTTTAAACTCGCTTTTGCGAGTTTTATTGAACTGTAAAAACTATGCTAAAGTTATATATTTTTAATACACAAATTTGTTTATTGTACCTTCAGAAATGAACTAACAATAAGTATAAGCAAAATTAATTCCAATTATTTTCACAAATATGTGATGAGTAATTGTTAAAAAGGCTTTCCTCAGTAAAAACTTATAAAAACAGTTCCAACTAATTCAAATATATGTACACTTAGTACCCAAAGATTCTCAAGTTAAGCTTAAGTTATTTAAACGACTTCTCAATTAATTTTTCTTTTCAGAAACTGATACACTATGCTGCCATTGTTCCAATTCGAAAACTTATAGAAGTCGTAAATTTTCTGGAAGTTAATGATCATTTACATCATACAAGCATCAATATTATTATACTTAACATGTGTCTGTTTGCAAAGCTTTCAGTTATTTATGTTCTTTTTCCTTAAATAAACATTTAATATCTTATAAACCGCTTGCCAATTTAAGTGTAAAATTGCTTATAAATTTGACGGCAGAATTACAAATTAGTTACACTTTTGTCTGCAAGTCTTGTAGATATCACTAATTGATAAATGGCGATAAAATAATGATACACGTTGCTTAATAGTATGTATGTAATTATTTTTTTTTTGCACATTTCTAAAAATAATAATTGAAAAGAAGGAAAGTAGGATCCTTTAACGGTATTCTATTTGTTGAAAAATTTTATATTTAGAAAAAAAAAGAACTGAAATGTAGTATGCTACTCTATTCTTATGAAAACCTGAAGATTAAATTCCTATAAAGTAATTATTCCTATTTTTTTGTAAATACGTACAATGATCAAATAGTTCACTAGTTCACTATGTCCAGCAGTGTCGAACATTAAACTAAAGTGATTTTAACTTCTCCTTCCCTATCGGAAGTTATACCATTTTCGAAAATGAGCTTTTCATTATATGTCGCCATTTTTAACTGACGCTAGACGATTCTGACTATTTTGGCCATAATGTGCATGTCGATGTATGTATGTATGAAAACATCTCATAACACAAGAGCATGTCAACAGATCGGAAGCAAATTTGCCATATTCGAAAGATACTGAGCTCCCTTAGAAGTCGTAAGATACTGAATCAGTTCGTTTCATTTCGAAAATTTTTTTAATTATAAATAAACAAATAAATAAACAAAAATAATAATAATTGAAAATATATTTTTACAAATTTTAAACTACTAATTTCTATAGATTTGAAAAGTGTATCAGATGCCGCAGAGTTGACGTAAATCTGTAGAGCATTTTTATATGCGTTGTCCATAATGCTGTTCGAAGTCGGTGATAATCAGGTTAGCAAATTCTACATTGACTCGTTTAATGATTTCACGTAACATTACATTTGTAATCGACTTTGAATAGCATCATAGGTAAAACATTTAAAAATTATTTATTTGATTGAATCTACATTATTTTTAATTTTTTTGAAGCTTATTTTTGAAGTCGGTTAAATTTTTTTCAAGTTTTATTTAAACATTTTTAGCGGAAATTATATATTATCAGTGTCACAGTTACGTCCAATTTTTCAAATATCAGTGTACTCAAACTTTTCTTAATTGAATATCGCTTCACTTTCAGAGCTCAAGTGAATGTGTACCCAATTTTGTAAAAACCTGTCAAGTAGAAGCACATGAAATATAATATTTAATTCGAAAGGGGCGTGGGCGTGCCCACTTTTGTAAACACAAGTTTATGCTATTCCAAGAGCTTAAGCTATTTGCCAAATTTTCAGTGCTTCAGATTGATTCAGGCGTGATCTCACTTTGATCTCTTTTAAATGCAAGATTGTTTCACATTTAGAGCTCAGTGTGTGCCAAGTTTCATGAGAATCAGTTATTAAGTAGAAGCATGTCAAATATAATAACAAATTTTAGTGGGCATGGCTCCGCTCATTTGCTTGAATTTGATATTGCCCAAGGTGTGTGCTAAATAAGTTTCGTAACAATTTGATAAGTCAAAGTGCATAAAATGAAAAAGAAAAAACTTAATGGGGGTGTTCCCGCCCATTTTTTTGGTTAGCAATGGGACCAAATGGAAGTTATACCCTTTCAGTCGAAATAAGAGTTTTCAATATTGGTCTTAAAATTATGCAGTTGTGCAGTAGAGAATTGATCTAATGCAACACGACCCGAACACGAATACCAAGACACGTACGAAACACGAATTTCAAAAACTTTCTCAACACGATACTGCTCAACACGCATGAAATGGCATTGAAAATCAAAAAATTTAATTAAAATTTTCAAGAGTCGGTTTTCAAACTGTGGCTCCAAGTTGGCACTGCCAACAGCTTATACTATCGCTTTATGTCCAGAACTTTAATTTTAAGAGGCCCATACATTATGTGTATGTTGACGATACAAAAATTTTAATTTTGTGTTTAATGGAAATTCATAAAAAAATATTTTACACCTAAAATCGTTTTGTGTTTTTATTGTAAATTTTCACTCGTGCCCATCTCTATTATGAAGTAACAAACATAAAAAATATATGCGAACTGCTAAATTCCTCCTTTTTGGAAGACTATTAAAATTTTTTTGTATTTTTTAATCAGTAGTTTCTTGATAAATGGACTTAAAAAGTTTCTGGGATGACTTCCAAGGTCAACCTATTTCCTTTTTTACTGTCCTGATTTCATTGTGAAGAAATAAAGCAAAATAATTTTGCAATCAGAGCGACAAATGGTCGCAACTATTTAATCTTGATCAAACTGTTCATCAAATCAAAGCAAATAGAAAAAAGGACGAAAAATTGTTTTACCCAATTTAGTCAAGGGTCTTAAAGCGTACGCATACACATGTTCTTTTTAGTCCGACTTCTCAAATTTCGCAGTGCTAAATTTGTAAAATCAAACTCAAACTCATCTCATAAAATGTCAAATAGAGCGTGTTTTATTTTTGTTTTAAAGATCCCAGCTGATGTCAGCTGGAGTCTAATTGTCGCTTTCGATAACGAGCTGATACGACATTATGATATTCGCTATCGAATAAAGAGCTACACTTGTTTCACAAAACTGGGAAGTGAGGAGTAAGAAACATGTCGTGTATGACTCCTTTAGATTGGTAAATTTTATTCTTATTTACTTAAATATGTCTTTCAGCAGCTCTGGGCGAGTCAACATCAAGCGTCGTTGGCAATTATATCTTAAGTGCAACCAAGCCACTGTTGTTTATTGGCCTTCGAGAGTTTTGCGTCTCACTCGCACTGGTTGACTGATCTGCCACGGATAACCGTATATTCTTGCGGTTCCTATGTGAAGGCATAGGTCGTCTACAGTCAGTCACAAAGCCTTTTTAAAAAACTGTTAATAACATCTTGAGCATATGGTCTAGCTACCCCGCCCATATTTGTACAACAATACTTTGTAAAGTATTTGTTAAATAAATAAATAAATAAATGTCTTTATTATAGGGTCTAGTTCAGTGAACCGCACGCCATACCACAATTGTGGACAACAAAATCACACATATGCTTATGCTCTTTCATTTAGTCGTCACTGAGAAAGCGACGAATGAAGTTGTGCACGCAGGTACGAATATGTTCCTGGTTTTTTATTTAGTTTTTTTAGGAACACCCAACGAAATTAAAGTTCAAATTTAATAAATTTGTTCAACAAAAATTAATTATGGTAGCTAATATATATTTCGTGACAAAAAATGCTTTTGGCAATATGCAACTCATTTTGTGTTATGAAACATTTAAAAATAATAGAGAATATAGTTTAAAAAGGCATTTTAATATTTTTCACAGCGCTGTGAATAAATTTAATTTGGAATTTATGCACTGCACTGTTAAATGGATTATTAGATTTTTTAGGTTTTACTTAAATTTTTATTTAATTGCTTATTTACAAAAAAATGTTCAAACAATTTATAACCACAGCATGTATTTTAAACTACAAAACTTTTCTTCAAGTGCAACTTTATTTTACTCAAATTTTTCTCACCAATACAACCATATTTTATTTTGCGGATCACTGGTCTAGTTAGATATGAATAAATGAGTCTTTTAGTAGGGGTCTCATATTTTCTTCTTAAACCAACTCGTAATAACTTTGATTACGTTCATGTCAATATAAATACTGACAATAATTTTATGTTCATGATATCAGGGAACAAACTCTTCGAACAGCCCAACAAAACAGTCTAAAAAAATAACAACAACAACAACAACATTCGTTATTTAATGATGCCAGTTAAGCAGTGAAGAAGAACGTGCGCCAAGTGTTAAACTGGTTTCAAAATGCCGCTTCTTTTAGGCGCGAGGAAAATGTTTGTTCCTACTGGTTTCTGTATGTAGATTTCAATGATTGTTTATTTATTGTTTGTGCTGCCAGTATTGACAGCAGTTTTTTGAAAAGTTAGCTTTTTTTGCTTCTTTCGTTTTTACATTTTCTTTCGATGATGTTGCATGTTGCATTAAATAGCAAATATTATAAGTGTTCAAAATATCACAATCTCAAGTATTTCTCTTTTGCTTTCGAACAATTTAACAAGCTTGAACAAAACAACAAAACAATTTTAATGGTTTCTTAAGTTTGTTAGCAGTTCATAAAATACATATGAACACACAAACATACGCACATACATACACACGCACAAATTACGAGCATGTACATACTTGTAGTTACGTTTTGTTATTTCCTTAGTGAACGATAATCATTTAATAGATATCCAGCCACTACTTGCGAGTTGCAATATAAAATGAACTAAGACAAATCAACTGTATCTCTACAACTTGTTAATGAAATTGGAGTTGTTGGCTGTTACTGTTGCTGTTGCTGTTTTGCTATTGTTTTGATTTGAGAAAACTGATCAAATCAAACGGAACAATAATAGAAAAAAATAAAATAACGAATACGATAAATAACAGTTGTTTTGTTCCCATTCAAACGGAATATAATAACTTACAAATAAATACTTGCACTAAATGCGCAACAACAAAGATGCTGTCAGTCAGTGGTTCTCAATGTATAAAGTATGAGTGCTACTGCATATAAATTTTTTAGGAAAGCCATCAAAATGCAAAATACTTGTGGTTCTAAAATGTTTTAAGGATTTACTTACAGCCATTATTATTATTAGAATACCGAAAAAAGGTGATCTTTCACAATGCAAAAATTGGCGCGACATCACCTTAATCAACACCGAAATTAAAATTCTCTGCAAAATAATAAATTGACCCAGGCAGGATTTTGCCAATTAAAATCGTGCATATATCACATAAATAGACTTCGCATGATAATCGAGCAGTCAGTAGAATTGATATTCTCGATGTACTCGTACTTAGTCTTTATTAGAGCTGAACCCAACTCGTTCGAACTCTTTCAGTCGGTCGTTTTTGACACAAACCTATGATCAAACCCATTTAAACTGCATGGGTTTGATCATAGTTTTGTGTCTAAGACGACCGCCTGAAACGAGTTCGACCGAGTTGAACTCAGCTCTAGTCTTTGTAGATTCTGATAAAACTTTCGACAAATTTTTACACACAGCTATTTGCCCAAGGCTGCCCGCCTTACACAGGAATTCAAGTATAATCTAGATGATTCCATATCTCCACTCTTGTTGAATATTGCGTTGGATAGCATTGTGATGAGATATTTGTAGGAACACAGTCGTATTACATAGTTCCCTAAAGGAAGACTCGGGGATTTGAGTTATGCTGACGATATTTGCTGTCTATTGCAAACGTTCAATGAAATGTAGGAAGCAATATCAAAAATACGCCAAGAAGCTGACAAACCCAGCTTAAAAAATCATCATTGGAAAAACCAAAGTAATGCAAATAAGCACAACAATTGGCAAACCAATCGAAAAACATTGATGACATTCATACCTTCTGTTACTTAGCCAGTATTTTATCAGGAGGCTCCACCGACGGCGTAAACAATCATTCGGTAAATTAAACTCCTTATGATGATATACTCACGTCTCAGGAAGAACCAAGATCAATATATTCAATTCTCGCATCAAGTAAACGATCCTGTATGGATGCGAATCTTGGACCATCACACGCAAGGACACAAAAATGCTGCCAGCCTTTGTAAATTGTTGTCTTCTTCAGATCACATTCTGGTCAATAACTAAGTCGACTGAAAGACTGTAGGCTGATGCCAACCAAGATTCGTGAAAGAATATGGTGATGAATTGGCCACATCCTAAATAACCCGACAACCGATATAAACAGGCAGACGATTGCATGGAATTTCCAAGGATACCTCAGAAAAGGCAAAATATCTCATACTTGGAAAACTTTACCTAGAAGCCAATAATCTCGGAAAAACCTGGAATGTACTAAGGGCATTACCATCGAAGGATATATTTAAAACAAGGTGGTGCAAAATTATCACTCCTCCCGCGTGAAAGCCGCACTCGACAGTGGCTTTAAGTGGATGCAATCACTTTTTGTGTATCTCACGCAGATTTTCAGTATCCCAGAAACGAAGATTTTTGTTATTGGAGCAACTACTTAAATGAACATGCACCTCGTCGCTCACGATGATTTTCGATTCAAAATCGTCCTTTGATCGATAATTTTTGAGGTAAAAAGTGTTAATGACGTATTTAGGGTGCCTAGACAGGTTCAGATTATATATGATATAATCACCAGAATTATCCAGCTTTATCGGAGCTACAACTTTGCCGAACATTGTAAGCAAGAAATTAGGAGTCCCTGTAATTTATTCTGAAAAAAGTGAAAACATTTTTTTCCCTTGATTTTTGCAATAAAAAAGTGCAGGAAAAAATTATTTTTTTTGGCATGAAATGTTAAAAAGATTTGTTTAAGCTACATTATTGCTATGTATAGTTCAGCGCTATCATAAAGTTTGAATTAGCTGTTGGCCAAAAACTAATGACATCATTTTTTGAGGGCTCACTGATTTTCGAAATCTTTGGAGGCCCATAAAAAGAAATTGGTCACCAAAATCCCCAAATCGTGTAAATTGTCTTACTACCTTTTTGTAATACTATCGAAGCTATACCTGTCAAGGCCTTGTTACACAGTGTTACTGGTAAAAAAAATTTACACAATTATTACGCACTCTTGTGGAGTACAGCGCTCCAATACTTCTCTGTTTCTATACTGCAGCTCGGTCTAGCTCACAAGCAGCTCAAACATGATTGACCGATGATGCCATTTGCAAAAATTACAACCTCTTCTATATTCGTAGGATGATTAATTTTGTGACACTCTATATTTATTTAAGTTCCTAAAATTGTCTTTAAAAGAACCTGAAATTTTCTCACCAATACTTTCAGCACAATTCTAGCTATTCCCCGGGAAATAATTCCCAGGGAACTATTTTTTTTCTGCAATTAAAAACTAAATTTTAAGCAGAACTTCGAATTTCCAAAGTCAGCTATTTTGTTTCCAGTTGTTTTATTTTAACTTTAAGCCTACAAATGACTTTTAAAATGGTTGAACAATGAATAGGGAATAAACTCCCGGGAAGATACTTTTCATTATAAGGCTGTTTATGTTATTTGAAAGCATTTCTTTCCCTGAAACAATCCCATTGCTCTTGGCAATTCCACAACAAAGTTATTACTGACTAAAAGCTTTTTTAAGAAACACTGCTATCAAACAAAAACCTAAATAGTGAAAAAACAGCCAATAACTGTTTAGAGTTATTTACAAATTTGACATCTACCACAGTTTTCAAAGCGGCCGAGGAAAAAATTCTGAAATTTTTCGTTAACTTAAGCTTGAAAACAAAAAAAAAACAACGTTATCAAGTCTGCTGGTATGAGCATCGCTGATTGTATTACAAACCGTTCGACTGCATGTCATACAGCCGTTCTCCATATATACGAGTTTATTAGTACGAGTAAACCTCGCTTTGTGTGTGTGTGTGTGTGCGTGCGTGTGTGTATGTTTATAATACAAAACAATACCAAATGAAAACATGTTTATAGGAAAATTGCTCATTGTACTATTATCGCCAGTAGAATCCATAGTAATATTGCAACAATAATAATAACCACCAACCCAGAAGGAACAGAAAATACAGTCAGCACCCCAGCAAATGGAAACGAAAGCGGCAAGCAGCGGTATAGTCTTTAGTAAAATATCAAGAAAACAATGAAAAACATGTTGCCAGGAAGCCAAGATATGAACGAAGTTAACAAAAAAAAAAAAAAAAAGTAAATATGTATAGAAGAACAGAAGAAGAAGAAGGAAAAATGAGTTTCAAATGAATAGCAGCAAAAGCTAAAATCCAAAACCCGTTGAGTGGCAGGCTGGGCGCCAGTTAAATTGAGATTTATTGCGAAAAACAATTGTGGCAGCAACTGCAGGTGCATCTCGTTTTGCTGTTTTTTTCTGCTCTCTCCTACTTTTTTGCTACGACTAGCTTAGTTTTGCTTTTAGTTTGTGTGTTTTGTGTGTATATTTTTGTTGCTTGTTTTGGAATCTTAAATGTGCCGCACGGTATAATAAAACAACAGCAACAACAACAGCTATAATAATAGCAAAAAAAAATCTAAAAGAAACATCTCTAATGTTCGTATCATAAACAACAGTAAACACACATTGAAGTGATAAGACCGCAAGTTAACAGATAAAAATGCTGATGCGCAAAGACAATTGTAAAACAAATGTTTTAGTGTAAAAAATATAACATTCACCACTAAATACTGCAAAAACTCTCGCACAAATGTTGCCTGCATGTACATGTGCTGCTGCTGCTGGCAAACTTGTTAAATGTTCATGTTCATATTTTTTTTTTGGCCAAAGCAATAACTGTGCAAATTGTTTGCATATGATTGCTTTTAGATTTTTATGAAATGGTTTTATTTAACAAGTGCATTAAAAATCAGCTGAGTGTTTTTAAGGTCAAAAATTTCTAATAGAACTAAAAAACTGATGGCCGCATGCTAAAAAAATTAATTTCAAGTGTCCTTTAGTCAGATTTTCTATAGAGATTTTGTTTTAAAGTACACTTCAATTCCCAATTATTTATTTAAATATGGCCAAACTTGGCTGGAACTCGTTCACTAATTCACTAACCCATGTAATTTAAAGGGGTTTGATAATTGGTCTGTGTCGATCGAGTTCGATCTAAAAAGTTTAAATACGGCCGATACACTTCAAATAAATGGTTTACATTAGACTTGAATTGAAATCGTTTAGTTACTTATTTTAGGCATAAACTTTTGATCAAACCCATTTAAATTACAAGGGCTTGATCATACGCTTGTGTCTAAATGTACCGACTGAATGATTGCGATCGAAGTCTAGTTTACATCAGAATAGACTTGGGTAAAACTCGTTCACTAGTTCAGTTTTGTCATAAACCATTCGAATTACTTTGGTTTGTGTCTAAACTAACCGAAAGAACGAGTTAAACACAAGTCTAGTTTAAATTGAAAAAATCATTTCATAATTTTACAGAAAAAGGAAAACAGATGTTAGAATAAAAAATATTGAAATGTTTAATACGAATTTTTCCAATGTACGAGGGCGGGTCATTACCTCAATGACTTTTTGAAGAAACACATCTCTTTATAGAAAAAGTTATTTTATTTTTCAATATAGAGTCCTTTGAGTTTTATACATTTAGTCCAACGTTTCTCCAATTTTTTTATGCCTTCCGAAAAATATAATATGTCGTGGTCATCAAAATAGGTATTTGTTTGTGGATGATTCATCGTTAGAATCAACTCTCTTTCCACCCAGCCATTTCTTTAAGTTTGCGAACAAGAAATAGTCACTCGAGACTAAATCTGGAGAATAAGTCGGATGAGGGAGCAATTCGTAGCCAAAGTGCCATGAAAACGGCACATGCGTAGTGGTGGGCAAACGAGGAACCCATCTTGCGAAAAGCTTTCTCATACCCAAGTGATTATTCAGAATTGAAACCACTGAGCCACGTGAGATGGCTAATGGCTTCCACAATCTCCCTCACTTTCAATCTCCGATCGGCAAAAACCATATCGTGCATTTTCTCAATTTTTGCGGATGTAGAGACCTCAACTGAGCGCTCAGAACGTTCGGCGTGTACGGTTACAACCAAATTCAGTAAACCACTTTCTTACCATTGTTATTGATGGTGGAGAGTCCCCATAGTATTTTTCAAGCTTAGCTTCGGTTTAAGTGATGGCATTTTCCGCAAAAAAATTATGCTTAATGAGCACACAAAATTTACTTTTTTCTCAAAACGCACGGTATCAACGTCTGCCAAACACAAACTAATTGGTCAACTGACAGTTGCCTATTAACAGGAGCAGTGTTGCCATTTCCATTAAAACTCGGTAAATTCAAAGATACACGGAGTTAATGACCCCCCCCCCCCACCCCTAAATAAAATTATTATTTCTGCTCGCGCAGATTTGTTTTTTTTGTAGCGATATGTTGAAATATTGCGGAATTTTTAAAAAAATTTGATTTCAAAATATTTGTTTGCGTTTGCGTTTTAGGTAACGATTTATTAAAAATAATTTCGCAATTTCTTTCGGAGAATTTTTGTATTTTATTGAAATTTATTTTATTTTATAAATATATTTTAGCCTTCTTTCATATCTTCCAAAGCCGTTACAAAAACTCTTAATCATTTAATTTAATTTTTATCTTAAAAAGGCCCCACAAAAATTTACTAATTCTACACACATAATTATTTACAATTAAAGTACATTTTTCCAATAAATTTTTCCATTTAAAAGTCACACAAAAACACTATGAAATATGCAAATGTACTGTAGTATTTAAATTTTGCGCGCGCACTCACACACCCAAACACACGCACAGACATAACTTGACGACTTGTTATTTCTTCTTAACATTAACTATTCTATTTTTATCGATAGCTTGTCACTAAACATAAATTCAAATTAAAACATTATTCAAGCATAAAATAATGTCTATCTTAATACGAGCAGATACAAAGAGACAGTGAAACGGACAGACGGACGGACGGAAAAGCAGGCAGACGGACAGAAAGGTATACTTACATACATATGAATAATAATAGAATGATAGAGACCACTGGCAACTAAATATTAGAAGCAACCATTGCCATAACTACTCCGCCTGCCTACACTGAAAATAATTCATGCTACATTTTGGGAGAGAAGAAAAAACTTTCGCAGAAATGTTCTTAAATACTGTCTTGTGAGTAAAAGTTTGTATTGTTGTAAATTAATTGTGCGTGTTGGTAAAAGAAAATAAGTATATTAAAAAGAGAAAAAGTTGTGGAAGATGAAATGTAATCAAGATTCCAGAAAACATATACATGAAGACAAGAAATCGCATCCGCTAAGGCTAAAGGAGGCAAAGTAAACAAACATACACACATAAAAAAATACCAATGTAAAATCAACATGCAAAAATTTTTATTGCAAATCTTTTTATATTTATGAGAAACTATATGTTGTTTATTTGCTTTGTTCAAAGCTACAATGCACTGTTGTGCTCTATTGTGTCTGGTTCTTGCTTTGTTTTTTATTTGTTTTGATGTTCGTAAATAACCGAGAAACTTCCCATTGCCAGCGAAAACTTTCTGCCGCTGGCTGCAGCTGTAAGCGCGTTTACTACCATGCAGTAAGTTCGAGTTCAAATCTTGGACAGAGAAGCCATCACAGAAATATTTTATTGATGCCTATGCCAAAACACACAATCTCAATTAATAAAAAAAATGACTACATTAAATTAAATTCATGTTGTTTCAACTTGAAAAAACTTCGATTCAACATTATTCTTTGATTTGTTTTTTTTTTAAAGAGAAGTAACGCTCAGGCAATGAATTCCTACAACTATTACTAGCTGTTATCTTCTTTCGAAAACGGAAAGTGATAGCGAAGACAAGTGGTGCAGGAAGAGATAGAGAGAGGAAAGCTTTAGTCTTTTACAGCTCTGCTTTTTTTAATAAGGCTGTGTTGCAGCGTCTTTGGTGTCATTGAGGCATATTAAATTTTTGAAGCAATGCTTGGTGGCCATTTTATTGGTTATTTTACTTCGCCGGTGATTCTTCTACACATTACCGACGAAGGAGGGCGCTCTGATGTTACATTAGGATTAGTATCCGCTGAAGCCGGTGTAGTTCAGTGACCAGTGTCTATGCCTTCATCACTTGAACTTTCCTATAACAACTGATACAAAGGGACACTAATGCAGATCAGAAAAATGCGTGGTGTTATTATTTAATGACTGTCAGAACCGGGCTTGAACCCAGGATCTTCGGTTTTGTAGTCAACGTGCTAACTACTTCAGCCAACACCACCCTCAAAAAAGTAGTGGAATGTAAAACTAACATGAAATAAAGTTATTTCAGAAGAAATTTTTTTTACATTACTGCAAATCATGTTGAATTAACATGAAACAAATATGAAGTGAAATCATTATTGGATCTATGCAAGCTTATCGCTAAATCAAATATTCCTTACAGATTCCAGAAATATTATAAGTTAAAAAAAGATGGGCTTTAGATTAATGAGAATTGTGAGACTTGGCTTTTTCTAAAAATATTTTTTTTTCTCAATTCGGATGCTAGAACACGTGCTATTCATTGGTATATTCCAAATGTCAACTTAAGCATGTGGCATGTGTTTTAACATTCGAACTCACAAGAAAGTTTGTGAAAACGATGCAGAAGCCAGAATATATACGACACATCATACTTAAAAGTGGTTTTTTATTTAAAAAAAAAGTATAAGAAAAAATACTTTTAAATATGAATTCATATTTAAATAGGTTTGGTGAAATAGGCTCTGACGGTTCAAAAAATTTCATAAAATATTGCATGTTTTTTTTCCAGTGTACTAACTAGTATTCTATTCCATACATTTGCAACTATCCAGGTGATTATAGATCGAATGCAGCATTCTTTAATTCGCATACGCACAAGAGAAAGGCCAAAAGAGGCGTATTTGTCTATCTGCTTATTGTTTGTTTGTATAGTTGTTGGTTGTAACGAAATTTCGTATATAATATTGAATATGAGAAATGTAAAACTTGTTGCAAATTAATAAAAAAAAAAAAAAAAAAATGAATTAAAAATCATTGTCAATGTTGAACTGTTAATGCCACAGAATGGCTGCGAGTAATTACAATTGACATTGATTAGCGTTGCTACACCAAATAATACATATGTACATTTGCATGCATGGACATGTGTCTTAATAACTTATCTACTAGTTACAATGGTTAGTTAGCAAAATAAGTGTGAAGAAGTTTTATATTTGATTTTTGTAACATTGTTTAATCCAATTAGAAATATTGCATAAGCGATAAAGAATATTTGCAGTTGTTATTTAAAGAATGTTACGAAGATTAAAGGGAGTATTTTCTAACTTCAATAAGTAAAATTTTCTTGAGTTTTTGCAAGAAGATTATTTTATTTTTTTTTTGCACTGTTAGTGTGATTTACTGATTAAGGCTGCTTTGTCCTGAAGAACAAAGAGCATCACAACCTTTTGTACATCATACACTAAGTAAAATATATTTAAAAAGATATGCTTACTGAGCTACTGGGTTCAGGTCCCAATTATAAATGTTTTATATAACCCTTTTTTTAGGCAGATCCTTATACAAAATAAAATAAACTATAAAGTTTTGAATTATTTGTAATCCTCTGCGTTCTAAACATAAATTTAGCTTAAAAATATTTTTTAAAAATAAGAATACATAAGAAGTAGACATGTCCTTGAAGCAAAATTTTCCTCAGAGTAAAAAATGTAGTCCTACAATTAAATGCTTAAAATTTTTTTATGGATTAAGGATATCTGCGAGCTAGGCAGATCCTTGCACCAAATAATACCAATTTTTTTCACATATTCAAACAATAAAGCATCGAAATATATGTTGATTTCTTCTGCGTTCTGATTATAAGTTAAAAAGAAGTTTAAAAATAGTTTTTAAAATTAAGGATATATGGAAGGCTTGTTACAAAGAAAATTTTTTTTCAAAATAAAAAAAATAGTTTTAGAAATATTTAATTTAATCTAATGTTAATTGTGGTGACATTAAAATTTTTTATATCAAGGATATGTGGAAAGTTCTCATATACTTACAGAAAACAAAGCCAAATTTGTTACAGCGTAAAAATTTTAGTTTTGAAAATAGTTGTTGATTTTTAGTCATTGTAAATTTAGTTAAAACACTATTTGTAAAAATAAGGGTATATGGCAGGTATATCCTTGCTGGAATTGAAGAGACATTTTCCTCGGAGTAATAAAATGTAGTCTTAGAATTAAATGCTTTATTTTGAAGTTCATTGCAGCAGAATTAAATTTTGTTTAATAAAGGACGGGTGGGAGGTATTCGTATCCTTACAGCAAATGAAGTCAAATTTGCTGCAGATTAAAAATGCTAGTTTTGAAAATATTTCGTTGTTTTTTAGTCATTTTAAATTGAGTTAAAACACTTTGTTGAAAATTAAGGATATATGGCAGGTAAGCATGTGCTTGTTGGAATTGAAGAGCAATTTTCGTGAGAATAAAAAATGTAAGTCTTAGAATTAATCTAACTGTGATGTTGATAAAACATAATTTTTTAAATTAAGGATATATGGGACGCAAGCATGTCCTTGCTGAAATTGAAGAAACAATTTTTGCAGAATAATAAACTGTAGGCTTTAATTTCAATTCGTTTTGATGTCAATTATAGCAGAATTAAAAATTTTCAAATCAAGGACATGTGGGAAGTGTTCGTGTCCAGCAAACGTGTACAGCAAACGAAGCCAAACTTGCCACAAAGTAAAAATATTAGTTATGAAAATGATTGTTGATTTTTAGTGTAAATTGTAATGGTTAATTAAGCTGAAGCATAATTTTTAAAATTAAGTATCCTTAATGAAAGGTACGCATGTCCTTGTTACAAATGAAGAAAGATTTTCTTAAAAAAAAAATTCTATACTAAATATTTGCTTCAGTCTGATGCTAACTGCAAAGGAATTTTAATTTTTTCAAATTAAATTGTTATGGTAAATTTGGCTAAAACCTAATTTTTAAATTAAAGGATATATGGGAGGTTAGCATGTCCTCATTATGATTGAAGCCAAATTTTTCTCAGATATCAGAAAGTTAGTTTGCAAAATAGTTACCAATTTTCCCTTTATTGTTATTATGGCGGAATTTGAATTCTTGACAATCAATTATATGCAGAAAATATTTATATACGAGTATTTACTTGCATCAAAACTGTAACATTTTATTTTAAGGACTATTGTTGATTTTTAGATTAAAAATAATTTTTATATAAGAATACATGGGAGCTAGGCACGACCATGCA
Organism: Nowickia ferox; assembly: GCA_936439885.1. Lineage (NCBI taxonomy): Eukaryota > Metazoa > Arthropoda > Insecta > Diptera > Tachinidae > Nowickia > Nowickia ferox. The sequence goes on along the minus strand of OW387023.1, from coordinate 118,616,798 downwards.
GCGACTGAAGCCAAATTTCTCCCAAATTTCAAAAATGCAAGTTTAATTTAAAAGTTTTCGTTTAATTTAAAAAGTAATTGTATATTTATGTAATGGAAAAATGAAATTATCATTGGCGGAGCTAAAATTTTTGCCGGGAGGGAGTGATTTTCATAATAAATAATTAAATAAATAATTACAGGCAATTTTTAATAATACAAGGGGGCGAGCAAAAGGGGACATTGCAACCCTTGTAAAAAACAGCCTTTCTACCTCTATTAGAATTATGAGAGTTAGAAATATCCTTCGACCGATTTTTTTCAATGTCGAAATTTTTCTTGATTTGGCCATAAAAATTTACTCAGCCAAGTTTTATCTATGATATGAGAGACTATGAGCGGATAAAAATTTATACCGCGTTGCTATGTTACAAGTCGGTTTTGATCTCAATTATATTTTGCACATATATAAAAAAAAACGATTTATCAAAAATTTTTAGCATTACGATCTCTGTATAAGTCATTTAAAAAATAAGAAAATTAAATCGAAAATGTACCTGCCAATTGGCATAATTTGTTACTTCATCAGTTCAGCCCCTTTGTCATCTCTTTCCTTGTCTTAATTACAAATGTCTATTACTCATCATTGCAAATATATTTTGTTTTTTTTTTGCTATTCTTAATTTTCGTGTTCAGAAATGTTTAAATGCATTCTCTTACTACTGGTTTAATTTTCTTTCGTTTTTTTTCTCTTGCCGCTTATAAAGGAATTTTAAATATATATTTTTTCTTCCGCAAATCTTTTTAATGTCGATAGAAAGAAAGAAAAATTAGCAAAAAAAAGAAGATGATGCGCCTTATTTTATTTTTATTTTTTGTTGGTTTCAAGTTGTTGTTATTTTTATTATTATTGTTGTTGCTGCTGCTGCTGCTGCTGCTGCTGCATGCATGCATTATGCCACCTGCTGTTGATTTTAATCCTTTTTCATTTCATGCTTGTTATTTGTAGTTGAATGATTTTTACATGAAGGCGATGGCGTTGATATGATTTGAAATGGTTTAGTAGATGCTGTATTCGATGTTGTAGCTACATGTTAGCAAAATTGTTTAATAAACTGTAAAATTATTAAAAAAAATATGTTTTTGTATATATACAGCAAATAATAACAGAGTATTATGGTTTATGTATGGCATTAAAAAATGCTACAATTTCAAAGCGCCCGTTATGGTCTTGCAAGCGAGATAAGAAAATTGAAATTATAACACTCTTGTCTTTTAACGGCTTATGACAAACATGCAAGCAACAAGCAGGCGACTTAGAAAAAAAATTAATTATATAAATATAAAAAATAATAAGCTACACTAGAGCCTTTCAGATAGTTAAAAGCTTACATTTGAAAATTGTAAAGGGTGTCTCTATATTCACTTATGAATTCAATTAGTCGTCTAGCAAGAACTTAATACGAAGCAGGTCCGTAACCGTGAAAGGTCTGACTCACTTGAAATCTCTCTTTTTGATCCAAAATTACACTTCACTTATTCTAACGCATCCAAGATGCGCATTGATACGAGTATTCAGTCACAAGTGAATGTTCTGTGCGTTTGTTTACGTCGCACATTGGGGTTTTTGGTACCAAAAATGAGAAGTAATAGTAAAATAAAATTTTTGAATGTCGAATAAATTTTTTGTACTCGATAAAACTGCACAAACTTCTACATCACAAGCATAAGCTTTTTGTTTCGTTACCTTAATATATAGAAATGCCTTAACTCATTATTTTTGTTTTCAAATCGCGATTTTTGCATTTTTCGATACATTAGATGTTCATCTATCGAAATATTAAAAAAAATAGTTTTTCCAAAAATAATGAGTTAGGGCCTTTTTATATTAAGGTAAAGGTTAGTTTTTAGCGTCTATCACAAATGTGCAAAACACAATCCTTTGGAAAAATTCTCCTCCACTGCTCCGTTCGGTAGTGCTCCCGTTCCGCAGTGCCCCGTTTCACATTCGTAGCATATGTAAGAAATTTTCGTGTTTAAGTTTTTATAAGAACAACCCTGTGCGAAATTGTAACTTCTCACAAGATGCAGAAACGAGTGAAAGAATCGAGGAGTTATTGCTGGCCTTTAAAATTGGAATTTATAAACGAGATAGCGAGAAAGAAAGAGTGGAATAGGCAATAAAACTACTCTCGAAAGCAGTTAAAAATAAATAAGTTTATACTTAAATATATCGCCATATAAAATGCAAAAGAAATTAGTAGTTTAATAAGATGAAAACCATTGTCATTAAGAAGCGATTTTTTTCGGTATTAGCATCAATTTGAAAGTCCCAAATAATGTTACCGTTCTGAAAACATTTATTCTACTAAAATTTATTTTATTCATGTTTTATCTCTCCCGCAAAATTGTTAAAAATAATATAATGAACATGGGAAGAACTTCCCAAGTGGCTCCTAGACCACTCTTTTTGATTGAATACAATTGGTTATAAAAAATACATATTTAAATGATTTTGTACTGATTTTTTTATTAATTTATAAACATATCGTTACCTTACTATAGAAAGGCCCTAGCACATATTTTTTTTTAGAAATCGAGACTTGCATTTTTCGATACATTAGATGATCCTCTATCGAAATATACAAAAATCTTGAATTGAACGATATGTATGTTTTTTGAATTCCCATATAATTATTCTAATATTTTGGCCAATTTAAAAATGTTAAACTTAATTTTATTTTTCATTAATCTATATGCTACAACTTTCGTAAAAGTCATCCAAATCAATTTACAAATTCAAGTTTTGCCTCTATACGCCTTGGCCTAACTGGACTAGGCCTTAATCCGCCACTGAGCATAATTAAATATTGCTTGTCCTTGATTCAAGTAAATTTTTAATTAATTTCATTAAATTTTTAATAGATTCAATTGTGATTTGGCCTACACACTTTTCTGTTAGATTGAACGGCTGATTTATATTTCGCAAAATCTAAGTACGATCGCTTAAGTTTTCTACTATGTGACATTTTTTTAATGCGTTTGGTCTAAGTTTTGGAAGACTCTTTGCTCTTCACAGAATGTTATTTTTACAATAACAATATCATTAGCAACCTTGCAATAGAAATTGTCTTTATGAACTCAAATCTCAATTAGATTCTATTAGATCTTGTTTAATTATTTAATTGGGATACTCCACGCTACTTTCTCCCTATTAAAGAAAAACAAACAGTAGCAAAACAATTGACTCATTCCTCAGAATGTTGGTGGCAAATATAATAAAATTAAAATTTAATCGTCTAAAATCGTTTATTTTTATATCGGCCATTATAACGATTCTTATTTAATTTTCATATGATAGCTATTGTTGTTGCTGCTTTTGTTGTTGTTGTGTTCTTTTATACATTTTTGTTTTATTTATAAGCCCCATTTCCTAAATTGTTAATCTATTTGATTACAGCTAGAAATTCATTTTGTTGATATAATGATTACTATAATTTAAACATTTCCGCAAGTGCAACTGTAACTGCCACCGTACTCTCAATCTCAACGTTTGTTGTATAAACAACTAAGCACACAGCCACAATTCATTCATTCATTCATACAAATGAAAAATTTAAGAGAAATAATGCATCTTTAACTGCTTCATTATTAACATTTGCCACATATTTTGTGTAACAGCAGATAAACAATACAACCGACCGATCGACCAGCCAGTCAGTCAGTCAGAGGAGGCTGCAAGCTTGATTTTTTTCTCTCTCTGCTGGCTGTTTTTACCAACAGCAACCTAAACGAACGAACAAACAAACAATGAAGTCAATTGACAGCATCATGTTAACTGTCAGAGATGTTGTTACAGTAAAAAAGAAAAAGAAAAAGAAAAAAGAAAAGAAGCGAAATTAAACAATAAGAAAAAAGTCAAACTTAACAACAGGAGTCGCATAGCAGGGGTATTCACTGAATGAAATCTGTTACTTATAAAACTTGTATAAGTGAATATTGAAAAATATTTCAATTAGTCTCCTAAAATCATCGTTAAACATTTTTTAACTATATAACTCTTTAATTAAATTTTGAATTGAAATTTTGGTTTATATACTTTTTAGTTTAAAAAAATTAAAATAATTCAAAATATTAGTTGTTGAGACACACAAAAAAGTAAAATGAGTAGTTTTGTAATATCAATTAAAATATTTAATAATCAATATGAATAATATCACTTAAAAAATTAATTAAATTTTCACCTATAAACAATTTGATAATATCAATTAAGTTTTTCCTCTCAAATTAATTAATACAATTAAAAATTTAATTGAAGCAATTAAATTCTTAATTGAAAACATTAATTGGTGAATACTTTTTTCTGTGGAATCACAGAAATACAACTTCAACACAAACTCAAAAGACAACAATACCTAATTTAACTTAACGGTTGACAACGGTTGACGCACTGTAAGATAATATTGAAGAATTTATTCGCCTGATGTGTTGGCGAGAGTATGCCAAAATTGGACCCAGCGTATGAACCATTTCTCTTAAATTTATGTGTTTTTTTTTAGAAATCAAATCCGAAAGTACTTAAAAAATCATCTTATATATACAAACATGTCGCTCCTTTACTGCAACAGACGTTTAACTCAAAAAGCTAGTTTTGCAGCAAACAAGTTTTAAGTTTTCAATTTACCTGCAATTCCATGATGATCGAAAAATAGAAAAATATTTCCAAGAAGTGCATGTTTAAGCCTTTTATATGAAATCTTTATACAAGATTAAATATGATATTAAAATTTTTATAACTATTAACTCTAAAAAAACATTTTTTTTTGGAGATGTGACTATAATGCACCCAATCTCCCGCAAGTGCATGCTCTTAATAATTTCTTTTCAAAATATAATTTTGTTTGCTTTGAATATTTCGTTTAGGATAAATAATATCATTGTTGTTAGTTATATTTGATGTGCCCATTGTAAATGATTGCTGGTCTTATTGCTGTTCACCTTATTGTTGTCATTATTGTACAATACTTTCGTTGTTGCTGCTACCAACCAGCAAGCATATGCTACTTCCACTGCTGCTGCTGCTAGTGCTGCTGGTGCTGTTTCTGTTTCTGTTTCTGTTTGTGTTTGTGTGTGTTTGTTTCAAGCTAATAATAATCAGCAACAACTCCTGATAGTTCTAGTTTAAAAATGTTAACAGTTGAAAAGAAAGCAGCGCTTATACTCCTCTCAACGTTAACAAATATGTTTGTAGGTTGTGATTTGCTGATGGTTGTTCATGTTGTTACCGTTGAATCTATAAAATTGCAACTACAAGTTGCACTCACTGTTGTGGCATGCAACGATTGCCCACACTGGCAAATGAACAACGGATAATTTTGTAACATTAATTGAGCAGAGTGCTGCTGCTGTATATAAAAAATGGAATAAATAAGAAATTCAAGCTGATTTTTTATGTAAATGTTAATGCGGCAACATATTGTTGTTATTGTTATTGTTATTGTTGCTGTTGCCTATCTACAATAGAATGATGCTACAGTTGCAGCTTGAACTGTCTTATGCTTGAGTAGAAGCCAAAAGTAGCAGCTAATCTATCAAACTGAAATCTACGAATGTGTTGCTCTTGTTGTTGTTGTTGCAGTTGCTGGTATTTAAGTTGTTAAAACCTTAAGGGGCGGAGAGAGAGTATAGGCAGCTACATACTTGTGATCTTGGTCGACGTCGTTGGAAAACTGCATGTCAACAATGTATCAACTGAAACCAGAGTGGCAGATGGACAATTGTATAAATGACACCTCCTAAGGAAGTCATGCATTTAACTATTGTTGTGTGTACGAGTTTTATTTGTGCCACAAAAAAACTAATGCCATTCGAACAACCATAACAGCAACAGAAATTAAAAATAATTTGGTACTTGCGGCTAAGCGTTAACGTCCTCTTTGTTTAGCTTTTTTTCCTTTCTTATGTTCATATTTTATTTTTTTTTCTGTGTGTGTTTTGGTTTACGTTTTGCTGTGTGTTTAAGAAATTTCTAGATAACCTAGAACAAACAACTAAATTTGCAAATGGGTGTTGCAGCAAGAGATGTTATCTTAAGTTTAATTAAGTATGAAAATTAGTAGACTGTACTTTTAAGATTTAATTTAATAAGACAATAATAAAGCGATACTTTCTATTCATCGCGAGGAAAATTAACGCTTTTTTGCAGTTTTTGAGAACCTCAATCGGTAAAGCAGTGACATCGTAAGAATTATTCGCCTTAAGCTCAACAATAGGCTGAAGTTTATTAGCGTAAGCCATGCTGCTCAAATAACCTCACAAAAAGACGTGTGGGTAGCCACTCTAATTTGCCTTTTAATATCAAGAGTCCAAGAATATTTTGTTGTAGCAACTACATTGTTTGACTTACAGTGTGGCATGGTATGTCAGCTGGTGAGTACCAGTAGATGTCTAGAGCTTTTTCATGCACTTCTTGTCAGAAAAAATACTCCAGCATCCACCGATTGCTTTTCCCAATTATAGTTTAGCAATTTTGAAAGAAAATTGCGGGAATCATTCTTTTGGATTAAACACTGGCGTACACAAATAAAAAATATTTTCTGTATATTATGTGGATTTCTTGGCCTTCAATTGAAAAAATTTTGTTTGCCAACCAGTTCACAGAATGCGTAACAAACCAACCATTCGCTAGATTGTATTGCAAGAGACGTTAGCGGGAGGTACGAAAAATTATTTTACTTAGTCTTGTTTACAGAACAAAGAGGAAAGAAGGAAGAAGAAAGCTAGAGACTTGCTTGTACAGAAAGTTCCTTCAAGTCATCTTTGATTTTTCCAAGATGTCAAAATGTCAAGGAAAAAAGTTTGGCGAACACTGCTGCACCAATTTCTTCACTATAGCTTGATCTTTATTTGTCAGATTGTACTTTCTTCATCCCGGCAGCTTAAATACCTTGAAAACGCATAAAGATGACACGAAAAGCATTATGCAGGTATTTTTTTTTTTTTTAACAAAATGACTTTTAATAAAATATTTAACAACTCAGTAATTTTCTGAGGATTTTTTTTGCACAAACCTGCGGATTACTCTTAATCAATTAAGTTTTATAAATAAAGTTTTAAATAATATGTTTCCGTTACGAAAATGCTGCGTAAGAACGAATCCAAAGTAGAAAATTTACGAAAAACCGAAAAAAAAAGATTTGGTAAAAAAATACCCCATACGGCTGAAATGTACTGAAATAAAATATATATTTTCGGATAGGTTTAAGTAATTTATTTCTAAATCCATTCATATATTTCAAATCGTTTGATATTCAACTTAGTTAGAGGTTGATAAGTGCATCCGGGTACGAAAAATCAGATTTTTGGGGTGATTGGAAAATTTCAAAAACAGATTGTTGTTATACTTGACACTATCTACCAGAAAAATAATAACACATCCCAGGTATGTATGTTTTGTCACACACTGTTATTTTATATATAAAAAAAATACTTCCTTGTAATGCATAAAATAATCTTTCACTTCTATCATTATGTACTTTCCACTTATTAATGAAATATGTGTAGACAAAAATTTATTGATGGTGAAAAATAACTTTGAAAGCCAAGAAGATTCGTATTTTAATTTTCGATTAATTCACTTCGATTTTACGTTAAAGAGATTTTATTTTATTTTAAAAAATCAAGTATTTGTAAACAAAAAGTAATCGACTAATCTTTGGATATTTGTAGGCAAAAATTAGTCCATCAATCCCAATGGGCATAATTAGTTAATGAAATAAAATGAAATCAAATAAGATGAAATACGTTGATGAATTTCATTTGATTTTATTTAATTTCATTAACTAGCCACACACACATCTTACTGGTAAATAAAAACTAAACTAAACACCCTGTTAAAATCCATCTATACAGTTTAGTACTCAGATTGTAATTATAGTTGAAGCTGCTCGACTTTACTGAATTGGTTTTTTTTTATTTGTGCCTTAGCTTACTGGACTGCTATTGTTCTCATTAAACTCCTTCCCCCCAACCATCACACAAGACTCAAAACGTTTTCTTTCCCCTGTTGCTTTCCTGCAACATTTTTTCTGTTGTGTTTTGTAAATAATCGTTTTATCCACCAGGGGCCATGTTTATTATCAAAAACTAGAAGTAGCAGCCTAAAAATGCAAAATACCAGCATGAAAATCCCAACTTATTTGTACTTTTCAGTTGGCAGCCAATTTTCTCCAAATTGTTGGCAATGTTAATAATGCTGCAGCAGCAATAACAACGACAACATGTTACAAAAAATGTATACAAAATAAATGCAAGAAGTTAAAGTGTAGCAAGTAAGTGACTAATTTATTCATGTGCCACAATAACCACGAATGAGCGGAGTTACACATAAAAACAATAAAAATTCTATTGTCTTTTATTCTCCTAATATTGTTTTCTATAACAATTTCATTGTTTTCATTTTACCTTTTTTTCATTTAAAACCACCACCGTCCTTATGTCTTTATTAGAATTATAATTTTCAACAATATCATTATCAAATTGGACATTTTAGAGTTCTGGGTGAAAAGAAAGACATAAGATTTGATTAAAATGTAAATAGATAAAATTAGGAAGAAGATAAGTTTGGAAGACATAAACATAATAAACACAATTAACGCCCCGTTTCCAAAATACGGACACGGAAAAGAACTAATTGTTTTGAATGATTTTAATAAAAATTTTCTAGACAAGTCGCCTGCCTGATTTGTGGAAACAGAGTATAAGAGACTTTTATTTTCTTTTATTTTATATTTAAATTTGTTTTATTTTTTTAATTTTCAGCAGTAGAAAAAAATCATTGACAATCGTAGCTGAAACGAGCTCATCTTATAATAAAGAGACATAATTAAGACTTAGTTATAGCAACTATTATGGTTGTGGATTTAATAAGTCAAATGAGCAAGTGGGCCACGACAAAGAGAATTAGTTAGAAAAAAAAAATAAAAAATAATAACAAAGTTGTTCTTATAGTTTACTTCGGTTTTACTAATGTGATATTCAATTATTTGTGTTAAAACGATTATTCGAGATTGTTATTTAGAACTCTTATTGGACTTTTTCTGTGAGAAAAATATAAAACCATAATTCTTTTCAGTTCTGTGTGGTTTCAATAAGATGGGGAAAGTGCACACTTGGCAAGACCTGTTATGTGAGAGCTACATCGGAAATTTCCAAACAAAGTTGTTTTAAGAAACCCACAGTTTCGGTGGCATCTCCGGTCTTTGGATCTAAGTTTATATATAAATAGAAACAATAAAATCTAAATGATTAACAAACCGTCGATTCAATTCATAACTGAATTAATTCCTGCATCAACTCTGCAGGCAGTCATGAACATTTTCACATAGTTGATCCCATTTAGAATTGATTACTTTTAAAAACAATTAAAATTATTTAATAAAATAAGACTCTATTAAATGATATAAAAACCAATAGCCTTATTTATAAAAAAATATTAAGGCTTTATAGAGGCTTAACCCTTTAACGACCATAAGGAAGCCACAAGTATATTTTAGTTAGTATCCAATGTCTTTTTTTTGAGTTGATTTGGATTAAAAATTAACTAAAATTTCAACGAAATAATAAACTTGTTTGCAGATATTGTAGAATTCTGTGGAAAATGCTTTTCCCAAAGGACGTTAAAGGAAACAATTTTTTAAGCTTATTGAACTTTTATGTGATTTTGTAGGAAAAATAAATTCAATGCTATAAAGCAAATAAAAATATAAAATAACTAATTGTGATACTTTAGCTTGTGAAGCAGAGATGCACGTTGCACATAATGCAAATACTGCATTCTATTCTATACTCTTTTAGCACAGTTTACGTGCTGGTCCATGAGATAGACACAGCCATATATTTATTATAGTCTGCGATCACTTCAGGACAAATTAAGTTTACTTTGTGAGCTGAGCCTGATTGTCTTCTCTACAAAAGTCGTTTGTGTGAAGATATAAAATTGGTTACCCTATGAATCGATTTAGCGCCCATACATTAGATGATAGATATACCTTGCAAATTTAGGGAATAAATGTCACCTCGTTGCATTGTTTTACAACCAAAGCCAGTTTCCAGTTCCTTATGAGGAGCTGGACAATTATCCACTAGTATATTTTGACCACTTTCTTGGACTGAATTTAAGATTTAAACCATATCTGCGTTTTGTAAAAAATATTGATCTTCTTCCAGAAGAAGTATATCTTCCTCTTCACTGTTATCAGCCACTAGCACTTGCAATATCTCATTGTCACATAAATGGAACGCTCTGCATTCTTTTCTAGACATAGCTGTAATTAAAAATTACTGCTGCAGACATGTTCATCGAACTTCATTTCCATAGAAAAGTAACACTAGGTTTCCAGTTACCGTCCATAGGGAAAAATGTTTCCTATGAATTAAACAAATAAAATTGGAGCACTGCTTGTCACTTATTTATTATTATATTTATTAGTAACAAAATTTAGAAATGAAACTTCAACCGCGACAAAAGAAACTAAATCAAGAAGAGCTTACAGTGATAAAAGTATGGAATTCCTCTTCAATGATTCAACAATACACTTTTAAGTATTGTCAACTTTAAACTATTATTTATTATTTATAAATCATCACTGTTTTACGACATTTAGTTGTCAAAATTATTATTTAGATTGAATTCGCTACCGTAATTACAATTCAAATCTTGAGAAAAATATTTCCCATTGACGTGAAAGGGTTAATAAGAAAAATTTTGTATGAAAGTTTGTTTTGTAAAGACTTAATAATTTTTATAAATAAGGCTGCAATTTTTTAAATAAATTATAAAAAAAATTATTTGAGTTTCCTTATGTAGCAAAACTTAGCAGGGTGGCTGCTATGGAAATGAAATCTTTTAACTAATTTTCTATAAAACAAAGTTTTTCAGATAAGACGATGAGCAATATTTTTCCATTACACAGCACTAACTGTTAAATTACTACTTGAATAAATTCAGTAAAGTGCGACTGCGACTCGCACACGACAGGTCCCGTGCGGACACTTGAACTTGAAACCTATATAATTTAATGTTTTACCTGAGTTAGACATTTTTAAACAATTTAAGTATCCGGAAAACTTTTTTTTGGGTTTTTTAGGATTTTTTTTAGTTAAGGGTTTTTTTCAGTTTTGGCGTTTTTTAGTTTTGTCGTTTTTTTCCGCTTTGGCGTTTTTTCATTTATGAAGATTTTTTTTAGTTCTGGCGATTTATTTTAGATTGGGCGATGTTTTTAGTTTTGGCGATTTTTTCGTTTTGGCGATTTTTATATTTTGGGATTTTTTAATTTTACTGTTTTTGAAAATTTCAAGAGTTTGCCTCTTCTAATGAATATAAAAAAAAACAGAAGCGATAGTCTTTCTTTTATTAACCTCTGCAACAAGCCACTGACGCCAGCACATTTGGCTGTTATAATTATTTTGGACTTTAAATTAAAGTTTTATTTAATCTTTTTATACGATTTGAAAATAATAATGACTCAGGGCGTTTCTATATTGAGGTAACGATATAAATGTATTTCGACTAATATTGAGCCTTATTGTCGATTTTATCGTAAGCGACATATTACCGAAAATTTAATTTTTTATTGAAATTCAAATTTTATTATTTAATTGTTGATAAATTTTGACATACGGGCTGTAAAATTTTATCGTAAGTGACAATTTACGAATGTAAAACACATTTTAATATTATAAAAAAAAACATTCTCCTGAAAAATTTAGTTTTTGTCGCTTACGATAAAATCGAAAATAAGGCTCGATGTTTAATACCATCCATCACTTAGGGCCAATTTCACCAACTTATTTAAATATTAATTCATATTTAAAAGTCATTTTTCCATACAAAAATTAATGAAAATCGACACTTAAATATGAATTCATATTTAAATAGAGTTGGTGAAATTGGCCCTTAAGGAAAATATTTTAATACTTAAAAGAAATTAGTAAGTCCCATACTCTTTTTTATTATTGATTCTTCCTGAAACTCTTAAAGTTCACATCACTTTAAATCCACAGTATCTTGAAATATTTGTTTATTGTATTTTCACCCAAAATTTAAATTTCAAGCCGTTTAAATAAAAAAAAATTGCAAATTCAATGCACTTGTCTTTAAGAAAAACATTCTAAACTAGAAAAAATAATAATGAAATAATATAACGTGCTTAACAAAAGCACTACAAACACGAAACTGAAAAATTTAGAAAATGTTTAAAAAAGCTGCTCAAATGGAAACAAATTTAACAAAAGTAAGAACAAAAAATTTATAAAAAAGGGTGAAAATATGAGAGGGAATAAAAACTACAAGAATCATGAAAAATTGTGTATGCAAATATTTATGGTCATTTACATATTTACAAACATTCTCAAACTGCCAATATTTCAACACAACGAACTCAGAACCAAGCAAAACATAACTGACAAAAAGAAGGCAAATCACAGCTTAACAAAAAAAAAAAAAATACTGTGTAATAAAAAAAATCCCAAACAACATGAACAATAATACTTTTTTACCTGCAGCACTCTTTCTGTTGTTGTTGTTTTTTTGTCTTAAACGTAACAGGTTGTCAAAATTTAAAAATATGTGTGGCGGCATAGAAAAAATGTTACAACGGTAAAAGGTCCCAGTTGGAAATTTATGGGATTAAATAAAATAGTTGGCAAACTTTTATTTACCAGTATTTTGTTAAACTTCTAGTAGAGCGTGCTGAAAGTTTTGTTAGCTGATCTCAGCAGAGCTGGAGAGTGTGCTAGAGTTCTTTTCTCGGCTTCACTTTATAAGGATTTCAGGTACGTAATATATAGCAGCCATTACAGAGGGCAGCAACTTTTATGCAAAATAATGTAAATAACGATTTTTTGGTAATAAAAAATAAATAATTCCTCTTTTACACTGAGAACACATATAACAATTTTTATTGACACAAGAGCCATAAGACTTGCAACAAAGTATCTGTAGCAAAAAGGAAAAAGTGCTTAAGTCGAGATAAGCTGATTTTGAGTTAATGGTATTCCCGTAATCTGCATATTCGAAAGTACCCCTGGTCAAAATCTCAATTAAATTGTGTGATTTTTAAGGCAGTTATAGCAGTATGACTTGCGACTTGTCTTTTTAAGACTTCTAATCTCATTTGGAATAATAGCTTAATTTAGGTTAAACTTTGGTATATTTCAACTAAAATGTATCACTTATAGTGTGTAGAACGATCTTTGCTTAAAACAAGAAAGGTTAACGGACAATTTCCCAATTTAACTGTAAAGGAAGTAAATTTCTGAAAATCGACTTGGAAGCTTTAAACATAACAGTAAAATATGACTTAAGCACTTTTGCTTATTGCTACAGATATTATTGAAAACTATGGTGCATATTCATAGTCAAAACAATGTATACTTTAAAATACAAAATACTGGTTTTAAACTCTAAAAATTCACTCTCTTTTGACTATTAGGGCCCGTTCGACTTGTCGCAGACTTAAACTCTAAAATTTGTTTTTGTTTTGAATGTAAGTAAGTATGCGATCGAACGATGTCAAAATCGTGGGACAGGCCCTTAATATGCGTCTATCTCAATTGTACAAGGTACTCACAGCTTTTCAACAGGACCGATGTTGTCAGAAAAGCTGTGGTTGTATGGTTATAATTGAGTAAGGTTGTTTTTATTCTCACATAAATATTAAGTTACAAATAAATCTTAGTTTTAAAAAAAACGGCTATCAATTTGGAAAAGTGCCCTCTGGCTACACTTTTGTTTATTACAACGCAAGAAACATCAACTGAAAAATATAAGAGAATGCGAACGAACTTTCACGACATCGCTGAACTCAGAATCATTCCACTTCGAGTGACTGGTGTTTGCGCGCTTAGATTTTCTTTTGATATCATTAAACAGACTGTTTTTTTTTATTTTAACTATTTTTCGCTATCAAATATTTATTTTAAGCGTTAGAATATTACAAAACAAACTTTTAAATAAATATAACATTCTGCAAAATGTAGCGTATTTGAAAAAAAAACACCGACTTGTGAGTACAAATTTATTTCCACTGGCAAAACGTACAGATATTATTGAAAAACCAATCGTTCAAAATCATGAGTATAATAGAAAACTCAACACACTCACCACACTCGCCACACACATATCGCCGTATATTCTACAGAATATAAAATAAAAATAAAAAACTTATGCCATATTCAATATGTAAAAAATTTATTCAATAACTTTAAAATGTTGGTTTCATATGTAAATGACAAGACTATTGTATCGAAGCACTCGTTCAATCTGCCATTCAGTCCGTCAGTCAGTCACTCACAAAGTGGGCCAATTTTAACTCTAGTTTTTCTTTAGCTCTATAAATATTAACACAGTTTCAATAAACAAATATAAATGTAAAGTTCTAGCTGTTTATTTCGCATACAAAGTGTTTTAAAGAAATAACTTTTTGTTATAATTTTTTTTTAATAAATAAAATTAGCATAAGACAAAGAAAAAAAAGAGTTTTTGCACTCATAAAAGATCTTTTGATGTAAAATAAAAACCATGTATGTGCAAAAAAAAAAAAACTTAAAAATTCCATCATTCACAGCAAAAATATTCGTCTAGCTGCAAATAGGTTGGCAAGGGAGAGAGAGGGCACAACTCTCTCTCTCTCTTACCAACCTGCTGCGGTATCACATGATTTTTGTTCGTGATGTCCCCCTTGGTAGATCTTCAGGTATGAGCTTTTGAATGCATATAGGATGTGCAGAAAGAAACTTATACCTTATGCCTTTTTTAAATGTATATAATTAAAAAATTTGCTCTTTAAATCAGAATTTTATCTATTCATAAGATTAACTTTCAATACTTTATCTTGTTTCTATATTTATTATATACTAGCTACACCCGGTGTGCTTCGCTATACCCATCATCTTTTAAGTTTCATTAACATTGATTTCAAAGTGTGGGAGGGGCAGAAATTAGCTACATTAGGTACATAGCTTATGTCTTCGTCTAAATGAAGGGATACCTACGCTTTAAATTTCATTAAATTCGATTTCAAAGTTTCAAAAGGAGGAGGACTTAATCCCCTACCCCTTTGCTTGTCTTACTATTGCGGAGATACATAGGGTATGTTTCCTTCTAAGGGAATCTATATATTTTAAATTTCACCAAAATCGAATAGAGACTCAGAAATTGCCCCCTCCCCTTACTTCTAGGGTTTCGTCATTATAATCACACAATCCTAACCGGTCGTTACTCTCAAGTCCAAGTCTGTTGAGATGTTTTCATAATCTGCCATGACCTCAGATAATTTTTAAAGCGATTTTGGTTAAACGTTCCAATCATTAGCTTTTCATGCCTCAGATGTTTTCCCTCGCACTTTTGATCACCATCGATATATCGTGCCATAACCAGCAAAAATGCTCAAGCAACATAATTTTCGAATTTAATTTTTTTTTTACCAAAATCGACTATTTGCGATTGTGAATAATGGATTTTTGTAAAAAAAACGAGATTCAAAAAATATGTGAGTTAAGCTTTTTTTGACGGTTATTGCTCAATATCTTCTCGGATTCTATTCGAGCGATCCCTTCAAAATTATTTGAGTATTTTAAGACAATTTTAAATGTTTAGTTGAACTATAATGAATTTTAATCAGAAATAATTTCTTAGTCGGGCTTAAGTTCAGTAATTTCAATTCTTTTTGAATGAAATATTTTTATTAATTAATGTGAGTTTCTAAAGAGAAGAAAATTTAAATTAGAATTTTATTAGCTGGGCGAAATACCGATATTTTTCTGTGCAGCCATGCAATTCATTTCATATTTCATTTAACAAGAATTGAAATTACTGAACTTAAGCCCGACTAAGGAACTTGTTTGGTTGAAAAAAAACACCAGCAAATAATTAAGTGCAAGATGCACTTGCACACGAGGTTGCACTTGCACATCACGAGTTTGCTGCCATCATATCGCATAAACACTTGATTTTTCTTTGGAAAAGTTTGCATAACATTGCAGCTGTGAAAATATCTTGTGTCTAGCTAATACACTTCTGAAAATGCAGCCCCGTGATAGACAGCCTAAGAATCCGAGCAACGAAATTTATAATTTGCCAGTGACATCCTTTGGTTACAAAACAAAATAAAACAAAACCGAAAAAAAACTGACTGCAAAGTTAAAACTTTGCTGAATCAATACGGCGCAAAATTATTCACATTCTCTCATGGTTCACTTTGCCAGCTAGTTCTTTTCTCTTTTCCTGTCTTACGATGGCACACTTAAAGCACAAAATTTTTAAATTCTTAAGCACTAAACTCTTTTGCTTAGATGCAGCCAAAACAAAGAAAAAATAAAAGGAAAATCAAATAAGAAGATGTCACATGTAATAATGAAATGACTGACATCTTGTACACAAAAATTGTACTAAAAATTAATTTACGTTGACAGCTGCGGTAGAAACCTTCAGACATTTTCAACTCGTAAATAAGATGCAAATTTATGCCACAAAAAAAAAGAAAAAAAATTTAAAGGAAAGCTAAAAAAAAACGAAACACATAAAACGACAAGTAGAAAAAAATGCTGCAAAAAGTATGTCTGTAGTAAATTCAACTTAAAAAGTATTTCCAAAGTATGTAAAAGGAAGATGGGCCGTCTTTTATCTTCTCCTTTTACTATTTTATATTTTATAGACAATTTATTACTACATTTTTTGCAAGCAGCTGTTAACCATAAAAACAAGTCTATGAAATTTTAATATCAGTAGTAACTACAACTCTTACATCGCAGTTGTACTTGCGCCGAAGTATGTAACTATCGCTATGCATTTTGCACATTAGCATGTTAGGGAAAATAAATTTATGCCAAAATTGATTTAGAGTGTTAAACAAATACATACTCGTATATAATTATGTAAAGGAAAGCTTTAAGTTTCAATGAAACACACGACACCATGCATAATGAACGAGTGTCTGTTGAGGTACAAAAATGTTTGGAAAATAGTAAATATGAGCCATTATATTTCTAAAACTAAAAATATTCCTAAAAACCGAAAAAATCGGCAAAATGAAACAAGAGCGTGAACTAAAAAAACATGCAAAAATTATATATTTTTTTTAATTTCTACATCCGTTAAGATATTCGATTATATAGGCTAAAGTTCGTTTAGTATTCGTTTATTCGTGTGCGAGTCCCAGTTGCACTTTACTGAATTTATAGATTTTTTTTTGATACCAAAATATATTTTGTTATTATTTTATAATTAGAAGTTAACAAGTATATGAAATTTAAATTACAGAAGACATACAGACATGAATTTAGTTTTTATTAAGTCCAAGCATATTTTACTTGAAAAAAATATCCCTTAGTTTTCTTTATGGTTTGATTTGCTTTTACAAACAATTCACTTGTAGTATTCGACACCAAGGAAAAATATTTTCTGCATACCAAAAAAAAAAACAATAAAATGTATTCAGAGCCCGGAAATGGGGGCATGTGTTGACTAGCAATGATGACAGTTGAAGGTTAGAAGGTTCTTTATGTCTCTTTTGTGCGTGTTACTAACTGTCCCCTTTCTTTGCTGCCCCACACAGTTGCCGTGAATTTGCACTCGTAAAGTACATGAGTGCAATAAGAATTTTTTTTTTTAAGAATAAGTAGTTCTTTACAAGTTGTCTGACGCCTACACTTACGTTTGTTTTATTCCTTTTTCTTTTTCTTTTTGTTACTTGTTTTTTTCTTCTTCATCTCTAAGTATTTCTTTGGTATGTTTTTTAATTCATTACAAAAAAGTGTATAATGTAATGTATGCCAGTCAGTTTACTAAATAAAGCTTTACACACTTTCCTTCCATCGAATTGTTGTGTTGTGTATTTTAAAATACTTTAGGGTCAGAAAAATACTGCCAGTCAGAAGAGAGGGAAAATTTCTGTATAACTGGAAATATAAAATGTGCGAATGTAACTGCAGCAACATCAAGGGTGAAATATACTTCCGGTTTAAGATGTGATGATTGCAGTTAAGGGCAAATTTATCATGCAGTATTAGAAAAAAGTAAGGAAATTTTAAGCAAAACAAACTGCTTTGGTTAAAGGATTTTTTTTTTATTTAAAAAAAATACCAGGATTTTTTTTTATAAAAAAAATCAGGTAAGACAAGTGTTAGAAAGATACATACATACATATACAAGATAAATTCAATAATTAGTAACATTTTAATCAAATATGGCCTTTAAAGCTTGATTCTTAATTTATAAAGAAAATGCAATAATTAACGCATTGAAAAGAATTTATGTTACACAAACAGTAGTTAAATTTAAAGAATAAATTCTGTGCTTAAAAGCCATAACAGCATAAGTCGACTTAAGACAAAACTAAACTACAAAACCAAGCTTCATCTTCGCGTGAAATTTCCATGACTATTGCGGTGTTTACTATAAAGATATAGACAGAAAAATATTGACCTGATTCTTAAAAAATTTTATGTTTTCATCAAAACAGTAACCTTTAATTTACGACAAAATTAGTTTTATTTACAGAATTGCTTATAATTATAAGATAATTTCCGATACTGTGAGAAGACGTAGAAAAATTTATGTATAAGAGGAGTTTTAGCTTTTTCCGACACAAAATAATAAATACTAAACAAATATTTTATCTTAATGTGAAAGAAATGATTAAAAATAAATTTAAAGTCCTTGAAAATTACACTATTATAAATAAATAAAATTAAAATAAAAGAAATTAAATATATATCGGAATACATAAGAATGTTCAAAATTTCAACCCTCCGATGACTGACTAAAATTTACCTTATGAGATAAATTCAAATATTTCCTAAAGGCAGAGATCCTTGCTTTCAAGGGAGTTGCTTTGTTGATTTGTTGAGGTTTAATGTCACTTCAACAATGTCAATCAATACCCTTCACTTATGATCGAGTTGCTGTCATGGGCACATAAGCCACATTTTTAGAAACCACTACAGCCGTCGACTGCAATCATCACTAGCCCGAATTGTCCTCATGTGTCCATATGGATACATCAATAAACTGTTGCTAAGATAGCCAGTAAAATGTTAGCGGATTTCTTTGCAATAATGGTACAAATAGTTCTTTTTTCATCCTATAGCAATTTTTCCCACTTTAAGTATCAGATTGTTCAGAAAGTGCATTTTCTTCTTAATAAATAGAAGGTAATTATTCTAATTATGTCACACAAATCAATTTTTTTTGACAAAAACAAAAGTTCTAGAGCAATTCTGACTAATCGAGATAGAAAACCAGTTTAGTATTACAATCATCTAGATACCTGGTCACAAAAGCTTTCAGGAAAGATCTAGGGGCCGATGAGCTGGCAAACTTAGGTTGCAGTGGATATGAGAAGTATAGATGTATCTTTGCTCTCTTGTGCAAAACTGAAGAATAAACAAATAGAAGGAGGGCCACAAAATTAGTGCATTATTACGAGGCAGCTATGAACCAACATAACTAATGACAAAAATTGATTTTCTTTGACTTGAAAATATATAATTTATCTCGATTTGTGTCCTCCCTGATGTGCATGAGCAGACGTTAAGCGTTAAATATAACGACTTTTACAGCAGTTGGCAAGATAAGACGAACAAGAAAATGAAGAATATTCTTTGCATGATTGCCTTGAATAAGCAAGGAAAAGAAAAGCCATCGTTACTACAGAGAGGGTTTTGATTTTGTCATGGTTGAGCTGCATCGTGCCAATAGCTTTAAAATGGATGGTTCAACAGTGGGAACTCCGCTTAACCATAGTCTTTGTGATATTACAATGGACAATAAGGGTCTAAGTAAGCCCGCACTTATTTAATCTAAGCTAGCCTCACCTACTAAAGTGCTAATTAATTTTCCTTGTGAGTGTACTTAAAATCTCAGTATCTATCGGAATCAATAGTAAAAAAAAGTAAAAATAATATGCACATGTGTACTGTATGAAAGCAGCAAATAAGTCCATAGTAAAATCAAATTAAAAAAAAAAAAAAAAATGCAGCTAATAATAATAATTGGATTAAAAACAAAAAATTTTCTACATACATTTCATAATTCTTATGAAATGGCTTTTGCTGTCTCTACATGTATGTACATTGTACATTGTACACACTGGCGTACTCAATATATTCAGGTTAACTGTATTAAGGGTGGCCAATGTCAGGCATTTAAAGTTGGTCAGATGCAATCAATAACAGATAAATAAAAATAAAATATAATTAAAGAAAACTAAGAACATTAACAGAAAGTAAAAAAGAGAGAAAATTAATAACAGTATACACACATGCATACACACTTTTAAAGGTCAAGTGATGACACATGCACAAAAAAAACATTTACTATATGTATGATAAGCCTTAAAGTAGGCAACAAGTTTTGCAACTAGTTAAAATCGAATGAATTTATGTCAGTTCTACTTATGTATGTATGTAAATGCATGACAATTCATGGAATATAATAGATATTAGTAATAATAAAAAATAGCATAACATATTAAAACGAATGATTCGATTTTTTACTCCATGTTTCCACAACGTTCCACACGTTCGACTTGAGTAGAAAATTTATATGAAAAGCACTCACTTTTTTGTGAGCAATTTTTATACAAATTTTTTAGACGTGTCGCCGCCTGTATGACTTGTGTAAAGGTATTAATATCACTCTTCAAAGCAGATGCTGTTTAAAGCGGAAATTCAATGCAAAGAGTTGACACTTTTTAAACAATGTTACCAGCGCACTGTGATAATTTTTTTACTGCTTGCCGCCATATTGTACATATGGGCTTATAATTGAAAAAGTGGTCTAAGTAAAAAATTTAAAAAATACTTAATTTAGTTTAAAAAATCATGAAGCTTAAAGGTCTATAATTTATAATTGTAAAAGCATTTTTAGTTTTTCTCATTTTTTGACCGAAACGTAGTAGTAAAATTTTTTTTGCTGAACCTTTTTGTGCCTATTTAAAATAATATTATTTGTTTTCTTGTTTTGGTTTAAACTTTTTCTACTAACAATTACTTTACATATTAAGACAAACGTCTTGCAACGTCTTTTGAGTTTGCTTTCACGTTTATCTTAATGTCGTAGCCGTTGCCCTAAATCACTATTAATTATTATTTTTTCAGCAATAAATAAGCATTTTGTATGGTTTAATCAACTTGAATTAAGGCTCTATTGTTACACAGAGAAAAAAAATTGGTTAAAAATCTGTTGGAGCAGCAAATATTTAATTATGTATTCCAATATTCCATATTTTCTACCAATTATCAATCAATTGTACGATTTTTTCATATTTATAAACAAAAAACCATAATTACAATAGAAATAGAATTCTCGCAATAGTATTATTAGTAATAACAATTGATTCCGTTTATTTCTAATAACCATTTTAAAGTATTGGTAGACACAACTGAATTAAATTCAAGTTAGAAAGTAACGTGACAGAATATTGGCTTTTGAAATTAAAAAAACTATTCCCGTAAACAGTATTTAGTTTGAAAAGAAAGAAATTTGTTTATTGTAACTAACAAATTATTTGCCGCCGTACTGAAATTCTATTGAAATAAAACAAAATAAAATTAAATACTTTATTGATGTTCTCAACCGAATTTTTTGTTCTGAATACAAAATTAAAAACATATTTTGTTGTCGCTATTGTGTTATTCCTTATTTTTGGAAAAAATTTGAATGTAATAAACAAAAAATAAAAATAATATAGAAATGTCACATAAAAAATAAATTTTGCAGAATAATTGCACAAAATCTCGATTTAACAAAAAAGTTAAAGACATTATTATATATATCGCAAAATAGTCGAAGTGTTATTACTATTATTCTGAAGTGAAATTGCAAATAATATGTAGTTTCTTGATAGGAAAGTATCTCTGTGTAATTTAAGCAGAATACCGGCAACGGATGTTGCGATGCACCACGCGGATAAAAACTGTTGCACATTTCATTCACTTCAGAATATAAGCAAAAACTTCGAATAATATGCGATAAATTTAATAATGTACTTATATTTTTTATTGTGCAGAAATTGTTTTTATGTATGCATGTATGTATGTATGTATGTGTATGGGCCATGTCTACCAATGATTCCTTTAGCAATACCAAATATATTGGTTGTATCAATTAACTATTCCTATAGTCACAATTAAAATTTTATTCTAAAAATTCACCTATCGCTACTGAAAAATTGGTACTTACAAAAGATAAATTCGTTCATTACAGAACAGAATTGTGAATTAGTTGTTGGAACCGACAAAATTCGATTGGCTACAAATTCGGTTATCACAACAAATCTGTTTTCTCTGTGCATTAATATCACAATTACTGTGTTTTGTTCTCTGGGTAAAAATTTTTGCATCTGTCTTGTCACTTCCGTCTTCATTCTTTACCCCATTTAAGAAAAAATTAAAAGGAACCCTGCATACTCGTATTCCATAAATCAACACATAAAAGATGATAATTCACCTTAATTTCCGCATTCGCAAAAAAATGATCTTCACAAAATTTGCCGAATTATGTACATTTCTATAACGGCACAAAAAAACTTCTATTCGTGTCCGTTTGTTGCTGATATTTGCTTATATATTTTTAATATATTATGGATACCGCAGCAAATTTATGTGTAAATATTGTAGCCCTTCCTTGTTTCAATACATTGTAGATATTTTTTGTTTTTTTTTCTCAATTAAAAGCTTACGAATATCGCATCGCCCAGGAATTCCTCATATGTGAACCTAATAACGACATTAAAGTATGGCAAAAAAAAAATCAAAATTTTTTTCAATTATTAATAACGATTCACAAAAATGTACGTGAACAAACCTTATACAAATGTTCTTTATTAAACAATACTAAGCAAGTAAAATGTTTACATTTTAAATGATACAGAAAGACTCCGAGACAACCCAACTTAATTTTGACCCATAGAACACACAGTGGTATGCTCCGTTTTGAAAGACTAAAATCCAAACCAAGAGTTATTGCATTTTTAATTTTGAATTGTGTCTCAAGCGATTTGTTGGTGTTTCAAGGAAAATACATCATACATTTTATATTTACGATTTGATTAAGCTAAAGTTCATATCTTTTTGTAAGTCAAATTACATGTGATAATTATTAATGAACAAATAACACAAAAGTTAATTGTAAATACTCTGACAAACACTAGTAGAACGGAACAACAAGCTTTCAGCAAATTGTAGTACGATGAATCACATCAATTCACATATTCCAATTGCACTGAAAACTTGAGTATGTAAATCTGAAATCTACATTAACTGACACCACACACAGTGGACCAAACACAAAGAACGCTGATGATGAAGGTGTAGTGACTTTCGGAAAAAGCTAGTTGTTCCGTTCTGCTAGTGTTTTTCAGAATAGTAATACGAACCTTAGCCTAATCAAATCATAAATATAGAAACAAACAAAGTTCGAACAATAATAATTAAGACTTAAGCTTTTGTTTGTTTGTCGAAATTCAACTCTTGTGATAATAGTCCTCTACCTTCCGGCTAGCACAATTCATTTAGTTTTAATTTTTTTTAATATTTAATCCATATTTGACCAATTTCATGAATTTTTTGTAATATTTTTTTGTAATATAATTGATAAACAACACATTGATAAACACAAACTGAAAATAATTGGATTGTATCCATATATTTTATGAAAATAGCTTGCGAGACAATACAAAGTTAAAAATGGAATATCTCTTGATTTTGACCCAATCTTTTAAAGCGGATGTTAAAGTAAACATTCAAAGCAAAAAACAATTATGACATTATAACTTTTGCTTATTTAAAAATATATGATATAAAAATATATAATAAGTAGTGTATCAAGAACAGTAAAGTTAACATCGTGGTATTCCAGCAGTGAATCTCTTAACATTGTGTGTCTTAAAAGTTCTCAATATCTGTGTTGAGTGAATAAAGTGTTTGACTTTATAAGAAATGCACAGGGTCCTTTTAACTTAATTGAAAATCTTCAATATTAAAAAACAAATATTTTTAAAAGGTAAAAGCGTAATTACATATATACCTTTAAACATTTTTAAATTAAGTGTTGAAAAATTAAAACAGAAGACTGTTCAATTATACCTGATCTACACCTGCAAGAAATTACTCATGCTTTACTCTCGACAGTAAAAATTACAACTGATTTGAGTAATTACCCAAGAACTGATATCCTTTACATTTTTTGTCATATTTTTTTTATAGATTTCTCTTAAGATGAATATCTAGCATTTATAAAAAATTAATATTTTCTACCTTGGCCAGTGTTAGCATAAGCACGAAGGCTTTTATATTTATGTAAACTTGCCAAATGCTGGACATTCTGCTGTACTCTGAGGCCATAAGTACGAGGATATTCTCCATAGTGCGTTCTCAGTGTTTGCATTGGCTTGCATAAAATATTTGCATACAACAAATGGCACGCACACTTGTAGTGTTATAAAAATTTATGCTAGACAATTGTCGGTTACTTTCATTAGGTTGTTAAATGATACACAACAACAATATTTTGTATTTACTTACAGCCAAAAAGAAAGTGCTAAATCAATTAAAATAAGTAGAGAAAAATATAAGATTTATTATTAAATTAAAAATTTGCTTTGATTCTCAGTAGAGATACACCATCGAAGAAACGTTTTTATTATTTTTGGGACGAAATCTACTATCTTGAGCAAACATATTGGCAGTTATTGGCTTCACACACGTTAATTTTAGTTGAGCAACTTTTGTGTTTATGGAAGAGAGACGAGAAGATATCATATTTTCCTCTCTCGCCAATGAACTAAAAATTTTGCTCACCTAAAACTGCCTTGTGTGATACCAATCTTACATAAGTTATGGACTCTGTATATATACAATTAAAATCAAACGGTCCTCTGTTGCCTGATAATATTCATATATATTTCATTTTCCTGTTTCTTTTTTTTTTAATATTATTGCGACAAAGTGTTATTTAACATGATTTATGCAATAAATGAAATAAAATTAAAATAAAAAATATACAATGAAACTGAAACGTATTGAAATATACCACAAAATGACGAGAATATAGTTATTTTTTCCAATTATATTTGTTGTTTGCCTCTTTGGGCTGGAGTTTGTAATCAAAACACCATTTGCCTGTCTACAAATAAATGGCAGCGATAGTCGTTTATGCTTGAAACTACAATTATTACACCTGCAGGGGTATTATGTTGTACATGACAATGCAACAATGGAAAAGATTTTCTGTTACTTTGCACATTATTTGTTCATTTTATTGCGCACAGAATATTTGTTGCCAGTAATTATTGTTTATACGAGTATTATATTTTATTTTTTTTAAATGGATTTTATTTATTTAATCCTTCAATGATGTGCAAGTGTTTTTCCTGTTTTAAAGCTGGAGCATTAGTATGATGTGCCAAAAAAGACCAAACAGCAAATGAAAAATTCTTTGGTATGTGGCCAAGAGTTATTTCAAGTAAAATTATTTAAAATTTGTAAAAATATGATATTGTAAGTCTTATACTGGCTTAATATGAATCATTAGTTTGCTTGCAAGAAGTAATTTTTTTTTTTTTAATTTTACAACAGAAAAATGTCTGTTATAATACCACTGTGCCATTTGAACAAACAAGTACTTGAATATTCTACCATAAGCCGCAATATTATTTTGGTAATATTATTATTACATTTATAGTGTTATTTTATTTTATAAAGCAAATGTTTGCTTATTGTTTGTAATGAACGAGATTTACATAAAATTTTATTAATTATTGAGGCATTACAACTTAAGCCAGCTTATTTGTTCACACCAGCCAACAGCAATTGAAATGTATAACATTATTAACAAGTTTTTTTGAACAGAAACTTGACCTTACTTTATGCTATTATCTTAAATGAAATCTAAGCTGCCAAAAAGTTTATGAATGAAATGTTGAAAAATGCCTACAGTTGTTTTCTGGACTAACGAATACTTAATTTCACAAATTCAAGATTTAAGCTATTTTATCATTTGTCTCATATTGAGGGTGGCGTTGGCTGAAGTAGTTATCACGTTGACTACGAAAACGAAGGTCCTGGGTTCGAGCCCGATATCACACAGTCCTCAGATAACAACACCACGCATTTTGCTGATGTACATTAGTCCCTTTATATCATTTGTTGAAGGCATAGTCACTGAATTATATTATAAAATGGCTTCTAATCACAGCTTTAAAAATTTAATATGCCTCATTCAACACCAGAGGCGCTGCAACAGTGCATTATAAAAAAAATTAAAAAAAACGTGCAAAAAGCAGAGTTGTAAAAGAATGAAGTTTTCTTCTATCTATTCCTTCACCACCTGTCTTCTCTATCACTTTCCCTTTCCTAAAGAAGGTAACACCTAGTAATAGTAGTAGGCATTCATTGCCTGAGTGTTACTTCTCTTTATTAAAAAAAAAAATATGTAATTTTGTACTCAATATAACGAATAAAGCAAAAAATTAAATTATATTTAAGTATTAAAATATTTTTTTTTACTGAAGTCTGATATAAGCAAGTAAACTAAGGGCATCGTAGATGATTTTGAAGAGAGTTAAGAAAACTTTTTTCCTATAAAAAGAAACGAAAAAAATTATAAATGTTCGGAAATTTTCAAAGAATAAAATATACCCATACAGTACGGCACAAAAAATTTTACAAGGTGTCTGAAGAGAAAATTTTAATTGAGTTAGTCTACTGCACTGAGTAAAAAAATATTTTGCAAAATGAAAAACGTATGTAATCAATATTAAACCCAACGTTGTAACTTTTTTTTAATAACGCTAGTTCTAAACTTGTACAAATTGACAACGCTATGTTGTCCACTTTTGGTAATTGATAATGCTGCACAATGGGGCTAAAGGTCCTTTATTCGCTGATCAATTCATGTCTCTACAACTAAAATAGTGGGGGCCACTAAATTTTATGTGGGTAGATCTTAGAACAAACTGCATGTTCCACCAAAAACTTGAATGTATAGAAGGAGGGAGAAGGGTATCCCCTAAACAAAACAATTATAATTTTTTCTATATCAAAAATGCAATAGTAAGGCGCACGAACAGTTTATTTTAGGAGTTATGCCTAAAGCAAACTGTGTGTTCCAGCAAAATCGTGAATGTATAGGAGAGGGGAGACAATGTAATTATGAATGAACAAATAAACATGATTCTTTTAATATATGTATGTAGGAAATAAAAAGCTTCTTATGGAACAAAAGAAGTAAAATTTTTTTTCCACACACGCTCCTGATGAATTGCCTGCCATTAGATGACTTGGGATACGAATCACCCAGAAAATTAGTTAAAATAGTTTTCGTTATTCTTTTAAACCATTATACTACCAATACGATTAAGTGTGACTCATGCGTAACTCACGCGTAACAAATCATGAAATCTGTACATTTCTAATAAAAGCACACAGCATAATGACAAAAATAACAGCAATGAAAGTATTAGCAGAACTTGTCAAACGCATGAGGCTTAGACTGGTCGGAAAATTTGGTTTTTCTGTAACTGATATATATGCGCTGTCAAAAACATGAAGTTTGCTGTTGTAAATGCCTTCTTGATTTTTTAGCTCGATCCAGCAGTGCCTTCTGGTGATTTTGTAAGAAAATTTAAATAATTCTGCAGTTCCTAAACGAGCTGTTCGATTGTTATGATAATATTTTTCGACGTAAAGGTATTTTGTCTTAAGGCGGCATTACAAAGTTTTCGGTTCCAGCTTTGGAATTTGAGAAAAACTTCCTATTTTTAAGCAAACATTTTGAACAAAAAATTTCTATGTAATATTTCTTATAGTATTACCTTTAAAATAAATAAGAATATGGGGTTGGTATTTTCGGAAAATTTGTTTATAATAGCGAAATAATTAACCCACTTTTTCTGCAAAAATGGAGATTAAACTACTTTTTTCAAAATATTAATTAATTTAAATTGCGTATAAAAAAATTTATTTTTTACTGTTACAAGTTTTGTTCTTAATTCTTAATAGGTTTCCTCTTCTTAATCCAACAATATTTGACTTCTCCATTAGCAGAACAGTGGACCAAGGTTGATAAAAAGCCAATACTTTAATTTTTTTCTCGAATATTTTTTAAACTGTAAGCGAAAACATTTAAATGTAGCAGATTTTTTTTAGTTCTTGGATAAAAAAAAATCCATTTGCAAAAAAAATTTTTTTTTTAAGATCAAAAACATCAGCTTGGCATTGGTTTTAATTTTTTTTATTAACCAAACACACAAAAAAATAATATGACTGAGTTTGTAATATTATTTAAAAAATTAATTAAATTTTCACCTATAAACAATTTGATAATATCAATTAAGTTAACATCAATTGGTGAATACTTTTTTCTGTGAAGGTTGCCCACTTTTGTGGCTTTGTGGCTTCGCCCCCCCCCCTTTACAGGTATATAGTCTAAATTCCAGACTTTAGTTCTGCAAGACATTCTTAAATGCTTTATGAAATTTTATAACAATCGAACAGCTCGTTTAGAAACTGCAGAATTATTTAAAATTTCTGACAAAATACCCACTGTGCATCGGGTTCCTTAGGCCCCACGAGGCATCGTCAGATCGAGCTACAAAATAAAGACTGCATTTATGGCAGATAGCGCACATACTCGTATTAAGAATTAAAAAAATCCCATACAAGCTGCGACCAGTCTAGTGAGGCTTTTATTATTTTGTAAAAACTTCCGGGGTGCAAAGAAGCGCCGCATAGATTATAAAAAAGTTAAAATAACGCTTATTTTTTCAACTTTTAAAATAAACTTGAAATATCTGCATAATTGAGCCCAATTTATAACTTTATGTCCACTTAAATCCATATTTTTTTTCCACTTCCAATGTAATCATTAGAAACAAAAGCACTTCCCCAAATAATTTGGGTAACACATTTAAGCAAAACATTTGAATAAGTATCTCAATTTGATTGTTAAATAATTAGATTTATTACTTTTATAAAATTACTTGAGCAAAATAGGATTTAACTAGTTTTCTCTCACTAGATTGAATTTTAATACGTCATTACAAAAGCGCTGTTACCTATTTGACATTTATTTTTTGCCTACTGATGTAGAATTTTGTGCACTTTAAGCGAGTACTTTCAGCTTTCACGGTACTTGAACTTTTTTTTTGCAATTAAGGCGTGAAGTGATCGCCTTTGACCCAATTGTGCGTTGGGTCGTTTTGCGTGGGATTGCCAATTTGTATTTTTTTTGTTAATAACAAAATCAATCCCACTAAAATTTGATGTCATCATAAATTTCCCAAAACCTCTTGTTATGGTTAATATGTATATATAAATATATATTTTATATAAAAAATGTGCTAAATTTTGTCTGAAGTATTTAGGTAGTTGACGTTGACAGATGATACTCGAAAAGCCTTGGCTTAAGGCATCAACCATGAAATTGACAAACGAAAAACAAAAAAAAAACAACTCAGCAGATTTAGCGCTTTTGGCAATTCTTTCTCAAGTAAATAAATTTGTTGAAAGTGAATATAATTCATTTTAGAATAAAATTGCAGTCTGGTGAATGTCTGAAGAAAGTTTTTGAAATAAAATTTTAGAGGAATATCTTTCTATAAAGAATAACTATTCTTGAAAAATTTCTGTTAAAGCTTTTCAATTAAATGCAAGAATTGCTTACAGAATTTCATCTTAATGCTTTCCTTCTTTCCAATGAATCTCAAATATAAGGACATGATTAAGACAATCATACTTTTAACGAAATGAATATCCACATTTGCATGGACTGTCCATATGAAGAACTGCTTTTGCTTGTTGAGCATTTAGTTTGTTTTTAACTAATCCTTAACTTTCAACTGTAGAGTTGTCTTCATGCTTGGTTGACATCACTCGCCGCTAAACGACTTTATATTCAAATTTAACACAAATCCTGGCATGTCCTTTACATTTTGCATTATTCAATCATCATCATTAATATGCAATCAAAACAAAAGCAATTTCCAAATACTTCTACTAAACATTATTCTTATATGCCTTTTAGGAAAATATTTGCTTCTCATTAAAAGCATTTTAATTAATTTGCCATAACTGCAAATAGTTCATTAAACACTTCATTAATTTCTTAAAGTGTATGCAAAGAGTAAAAGATAAACATTTAAGATGTGAAGTATTTTAAACTAGTACTCGTGTTGTTACACATGCAGACATACAGTTGTGCATCTAGTTTATTGTCTAAATGCAAAAACACAACAAAAGAACCATAAACTGGGTCTGGGAAGGAAGTTGGAGACAAAACAAAAAAATGTTTATATAGTATTTCCTCTTAATGTCACTCTTGTCTTGGCAGTAATCTAGTTAAATATATTATTGTTGTTTTCAACTTCCTCTCGTCATCGTCATCGTCATTGTTAGCGCCATCGTCGAAGTCTACGTCAACGACAACATCGTCAGCGGCTTCGAGTTTGTAGTAGTGGGAGCATTTTACCAGGAAAGTCTTGTTGTTCATTTTCTTTAAATACAAACAAGTGTTAAGGAGAAGGAGTTATTTTTTAAGTGGGTGGCAGCAACAGGGGGCCTTGGTAAACTTTATAATATAAGTAAATTTAAAGTCTCAGTTACGGTGTCTTTCAATCTCACTCTCTTGGCCATTATGAAAAATGTAACAGAAAATCCAAGCAAAAAATTAATTATGACTTTTATTAAGCACAACAACTTATATATTCGTACAAACTACTTGCCAAATGCATTACTTCGCAGTAGTTACGTAATGAGTGCAAAGTAAAACATAAATATTTTCTGCGTGGTGCAATAGTAGAGCGTGTGTTTATCATGCAGATAGTTTTTGAAGTTCAAACCCTTGTCGATTGCATGTGTGTGTCTTTTTTTAATTTTGTATTTTTAATAAGTGTGTAATGAGTTTTTGCCAGACCACATCTCATTAAGAATGATTAACTTCTTATAAACACTAATTACTTAACTTTATATGCCCCAAATATTCAAGTACTTTATTTTATATTTCACCTTTATCTCTTCCTACGCCACTGTTGATAAGCTTAAGAAAAATTAAAGTATTTTTAAAACCATAATAGCATACACAAGTTTTAATAGATATAAGTGTTAAAACAAACAATAGGTGTGAAGGTATAAGTTTTCTTTACAATAACATGCCGGCAGGTGCAACCTTGATGTACGTTTTAATGTTTTCTCTTTGATAAAAACTAAACACATAGATAAATTTCCATAAGAAAATCTACAAATATTTAACAATTTTATTTACTAAACTAAATCAAAACTTGCAACTTCTATTGACTTCAGGGAAAATCTTCAAATGCATACTGCAAGTAAATCTGAACACATGTTGAAAGTATCTTATTTATTTGTTTATTTATTTCTCAGCATTCCAAAAGAGTTGAAGTTATTTTAAGTTAAAACTTAAAGTGTTTTTTTTTCTCAAGTACTTAAAAAGTTTTATGTTTTTAGAGAAGAGGAAATCATATGCTTGAGCATTACATTTCCCTCTATTACTTTACCTTGTAATAGAGTATGCAAAATTATTGCCTTTAAGTCTTTGCATTCAAGTGCTGCAGATGTGAGTTACTTGGACTAAA
Source organism: Nowickia ferox (assembly GCA_936439885.1). Classification (NCBI taxonomy): domain Eukaryota; kingdom Metazoa; phylum Arthropoda; class Insecta; order Diptera; family Tachinidae; genus Nowickia; species Nowickia ferox. Next base: position 118,585,168 of record OW387023.1, on the reverse strand, counting down.
GTATTGTGTAAGGGAAATGAAAGTTTCCGTAAAGAAATGTCGCTTAAACAAAATTTTTTATTTGTTAATTACCACTCAGCCACAGGGCACCCTGTGATATCCCTTCGAGTTTTGTATATATATTTGAAAAATAAAATTGTACTCTCTGGAAGTTGTTGCTTAAAATTTTATTTTTTATAAATATTTTACTGGTTTAAATTTCTTTTAAAAGATTTGAAAAATTTTAGAAAGACAATTATTAATTTTACCAGAAAATTTGAAACCTCTACGATTTTAAATTTTGCACCGCCCTAAACTTTAATCTGCCAATAAATTTAACACATTTATATTATATTTTTTGCTTTGTAATGCTTTTTGTGTAAGCATTTCCCCAAATAGAATTCACTGCAGGCAACTGTTTAAAACACAACGAGGCAAAAGACTGACAGCAGCAACAACAAGAATGAAAAATAACAAATGAATTGTTAGATAAATATAATTATGCCAAACAGATTTTATTGCAGTTATGTACTCGTATATGCTGCACATGTGTTTGATTTAAAAACATTTATTTAGTTTGCTTTGATGTCGTTTATTGTTCAGTTAATAAAATATTTTACCTTATTTTGGCAGAAGGCCGATAAACACACAAACAGGTGTATGAATATTTTAATATCCGTTCTTAAATAAATATAAGCACAAATCACTAAATGATTTGTGACAGAAACTCCAACGTTTGCCAAAGCAAAATACAAATAATTTTAATATGGTGTTGCAGTGTAATTGATACTCAAATGCATAAGTGTGGGTATGTATGCTTACATGAAATTTAAATATACATAAATTATTTTAAATACTGCCTGCTGCCTGCACACAGGTAATTTGTTTGTAAATATATTTTAGGCACACACACTTTGAAAGTGATTATTTGCTTTGATTGCTTTTTCATTTATCACCACACATAAGTATGTGTGTACTCGTATGTATGTAGGAGTTATGTATTTTTCTGTATGCTATTGTAAAATTATTGCAATTCCTATGGATTTTTGCTTACAAAAGAAATTTGTAATATTTTGCAAATGACATTCATTTGCATGTGTGTGGTTTATATTCCAAATGCAGCCACTGAGGCGTATGAGTGATTTTTAATTGCATTCAATATCACTCATGCGTCCTGGGAGAGTAAGGAATAACTTAAGGAAATTGTTTAACTACAATTTTTGATTAGATCAAGTTTTATTTTATTTATTTACTTTTTCCTTTACCATAAGTAATATGTGCACAGCACAGTAGAAAGTAATTTACATATTAATTGTTTTTGCTAAAATGATTGCATGACAAATTGCCGTGGCTGATGCTCGATGCACATTAGTCTGACGGGGTCCCTTTTTTTTGGCCAAAACTAATTGAAATTTATTTCTTTTGTGCTTTTCAAAAATATTATTATCTATGAATTCTCAAATAGTTTTTGAAAGTCTGTGCATAAGATATAAGGTTTGAGACTGTTCAAAATGTGGTTGAAGTCTACTGGTGATATTTGGCTAAGCACCAATGAAATATATAGACATAAATTTCAATTGAAATAAACTTATGACAATATGTCGAATAATAAATTTCTTAAATATTAAGGGCCTAATTCACAAAAAAATATATTAGTTTTATAAAAGGTTTATTAATTAAGTTTTCATAGAAAATTTGTTTCCTAAGCCTCTTATTAAACAGAAATATTTCTTATGAATAAGGCTGTATATTTATTGATATTAAGTTTTAATGAATAAAAACCCTTACCGAGCCAAATGCATTAATGGACTCACACTTGCATCCAGTTCAGCCAAAATGCATTCCATTTAACTACATCCGAACATCTTAGCTCTTAAAGTCTAAAGAACAAAAGCATAACACTAGCAAAAATGTATGCAAGATCTCCTCATGAAATCTTTCTACTCCACACAGTTAATAATTTTTTGCCTAATACTCTTACATTTACTGGTTGTAAAGTACATATTTATGAAACTTCAATCATTTAGTTCAAAAACATTAATTACCTATTTGCATGTCATAAATTTTATATCCCACAAAAATTGAAATTTTACTTCATAACTAAAATGACATTTCATTATGTTATTTACATTTATTTATTGAATTATACAAACATACATTTAAATTTATTAAAATATTAGATGCAAATTTTACTTTTGTTCCTTTTTTGCAGTATGTATGTGATTGCGTTTGAGCAATTGTATCGTATGCATACACAAGTATTTATTTGGCTTTTTTAAACACATTCACTCACATTTACTTAAATGTGATAATGTTTGTACGTTTGTTATAAAATAAATTATGCTGAGGTTAGTAAGTAACAACTTTCAGAGGTGAGAAATTCTTTTAAAAAATATATTTAAAAAATATGATTCATATTATTATGAAGAGTGACTAGATTGCGCTATATTTATAAAATTTTCAGCCAGCTACATCATTCGATATTGAACAAAAGACATTACTCTTACAGGGCACTTACACCAGCATGAAATCTAACAGAATTCAATTAAAATTTTTATAAAAATCTATATCATTTACGCCAATTCTTTTTTTTTGCCATTTAGCACGATTTTTTATCCTAAACAAAAATTATTAACTAAAACTTTTCCAAAACTGCAACCACACAACTGCAATGCAGCCAATTCATACACCTTTTTAAGTACAGAAGCTGACTTTTTAGTACAAATTTGAAGTAAGTTCAGTAAAATGCGACTTTTAATCGCGCACGAAGAGTTCTTTATGTCGGTTTTTTCGTTTTTAAATTTTTTTGGTTTTTGGCGATTTTTTATTGCTGCTTTTTTAACTTTGGAGGGTTTTTTTTGGTGTTAGTTTGGAGATATTTTTATTTTTTAATATAAATATTTTTAGTTTTAGCGATTTTTTTTTAGTTTTGGCGCCATTTTTTTTGGTTTGGCGATTTTTTTAGTTTTTTTTGGCGATCTTTTTACGTTTGGTGATATTTTTGCATTTAAAAGGTTTATTTTATTTGTGTTGGTATTTCTCATTTAAGCGCTTTTTTCGGTGTTTGTAGATTTTGTTTATTTTATTTTTAGCTTCAGCGTTTTTTTTTTGGTTTGGCGCTTTTTTTTGTTGTGGCGATTTTTAAGTGTTTTTTACGATCTTTTTACTTTTGGTGATATTTTTGCATTTAAGAGGTTTATTTTAATTTAATGATATTTTTCAATAAAACGCTTTTTCATTTTGGCGATTTTTTGTTTCGGCTCGCTTTAGAACATCTTTTAATTGTTAACTGTCATATATTTCCTGTTGTAGCGGCCAAAGTTTTAAATATCTTTAAAAATTGTAGGTCTATAGTTATTACGGTTTTGGAGGATACGGGCTGTGGCAGACAGACAGACAACAGGAGGGAAGGAAGGACAGCATAGCGACGTCGTCGTTGTAGCGAGTTTCTTTACTATTGGGACTGTATGTTCTTATATTATTTTTTTGATGAATTTATTTCTTCTCTACTTTTTTTATCAAGTTTTTTCTACTAAATGTTTTTCCTTATTGTGTTTTTTTTAATGGCGTTTTATTCCGTTTTGGCGATTTTTATTAAATTTATCAGTAATTCTATTTATTTTAAGCTTTTTATTCGTGCTAGTGATTTTGTATCATTTGTGTTAGTAATTTTTGGTTTGACGATTTTTTTGGGGACTTTTAAGTTTTTGCGTTTTTTAAGAAGTTTTTACATTTTGATTTTATTTTCCCTCTTGTTTTTTTCAGTTTTGACAAATTCTTTCTACTAAAGATTTATCTGTGAGAATTTTTGTATTGGGGCGATTTTATCCATATAGTATTTTCTTTTAATTTTTGACGATTTTTTAATTAGCTTTAACTTTCTTTTATATGCAATACTTTCGGTTAGTTTTTGCTTAAGCGACTTTTTCATTTTAGCGATTTTTTTGCCTTGTGGCTTATTTTTCATTAAAGCAACTTCTTTGTTATAGTAAGTTTGTTTCTCTTGTTTGGCTTATTTTCATAATTTTAGTTTTAAAGACTTTTTTGGGTATTTCTTGTTCTAAGCGACGTATACTTAATGTGCGACACGTTCCATGCCACCCGCATTGCTCATACGCACGTTTAAAGGAATTGCACTTATCAAAAGCGTTAATCCATAGTAAATACATGTACTCGTACAATGCGAAATCTGACAAAAAATTTTATACATGAGTTTAAATTAAAATTTCATTTCTTCCTTAATATGTCCTTTTCAAGAAAAGTATACTGTAATTAAATAAATATTACGAGTGTTTAAAACAATAAAACTCTTTGTTAACTTTTAATTTCATTTACTTTGCTTGCATATGGGCACCCGTATAGTTTCAAACTTCTTCATTACTGGATTTATATGCATATAATTGACTTTATGCAATAATTTGTTAATTTTTTTTATTTATTAATGTTGTAGTTGTTTTAAATATTTTGTTAAACCTGTCATAATATTATTGCTATTATATTATTTACTAAATGGAAATGAGTAATGTAGTGCATTGCCAGCAAAGTGCGTGGGTAGTAATGGAAAGGTTTTGATTTAGATAGTTTTATAAAGAAAATACGATAAATAGCCACACAATTTTCCGCTAAGACGGAGACATATATAAAGGCAGATAAATTTCTTATAACTTAAGATTTCAAGTAAAAGAAGCGAAATAGTTTATTTAGCAAGATTTATGAAATTTTTAGGAAAAATTTAAATATATTTAGACAACGATATCTGTTTAATTATTTCGCTAATTTAGATGAAATTTGTTTTTTTTTGCAGTTTGCAATGAGACTAGGGGCCCGTTTCTCAAAACTACAAATTACAAATTCACAAATAAAATACACACAAAACAACATTAAAATTTTTAAAAGTGTTGATGTTTTGTGTGTATTTTTAAATAAAAAATAAAAAAGACATGTTGATTATTGAGTTTTTGTGTCAACTTTGTGATTTGTTAAGATTCTCATTTGTCTAAATGAAAGTTTAATATAATATCTCTACTTTTTCTAAGAAATTTTTCGGTAAAGGTTCCCTGATGATCTGCATAAGTAATAGTAAAATGCGAATAGGATCCGTCTTATCCCTTAATAATAAATTTCCATGTTTTTTTAAGAAACAATTAATATTTTACTGAACAAGCTAAATATTAATATTGGAAAAAATTGTAAGCTCACAGTATGTAAAAATATCATGTTAAATCATGTTGAATTAAAATTTAATTCATTGCGATACTTATTTAGTATGTATATAAAAAAATATTTAAGGTCGTTGTAGCTAGCTGCAGCGATAAGAGCGCTGAATTTCACACAATAAGTAGGAATTCAAATCTTGGGTGGCGGAGACAATTACAACGCAGATTTTCCTGATACCTCCGCCAATAAATGATTTTTAAAATCACTACAAACTGATTTAAATAAAATTCATGTCGTTTCAACTTGAAACAACTTTGATTCAATTAGATTCTTAATTTTGATTTAAAAATACTGCAGTTTTAAACCAACATGAAATAAAGTTATTTCGAAAGGAACAATTTTCTTTGAAGGTTGCTGTAAATCATGTTGAATCAACATGAAACTCATATGCTGCAAAATCATTGTAAAAAAATTTAAAATTAGCAGCCATGTTTTCGTAGATTTTGATATGGAAATTTTTTGATTGCATTGAAATGTATAAAACATGCCAGTAGAGAATGAAAAAAGAAAACCTTCACCGAATTACTGCCACATTCAATTATTTTATAACAGTTGGCATTTGTGTGTATGTATGTATTTTTTGCCATACATAAATAAATTAGTGTGCACATACTCTTGCATAAATATTTGTTAACCAATACTTTTGCTACTTATTTGACACAGGCTGTAATGACAAATTGGTTTACAATTTATTGTTAATTGTCACAAGCATAATTTGTGGAAAATCGTCATCATCTGTATTTAACATATCGTTTTATTTAAATAGTTTGACCAGGCAGCCGTACAATGCTGTAGCTGGCGTATCTGCTTTTACTTAATATGATGCCCAGCATTTAACTATTCGATAATAATAATAATAATAATAATGAATTTTTAATACATGTGCACATGTGTTTTCGAGCAAAGAATGCCAGCAAACACATGCAAAAGTATATGTATACGAGTATGTGCAAAAACAATCGCCTGTTTATGTAAACAGGCATGTGCATGTGTGAGTGTGTGAGTGCTTGCTTAAACGTTTTCGTATTAATAAATAGCTGTGACTGGTTGTTATGAATTGTGACTGGCTGAATTTATTTGCCTGTGAAAGTGTTTGGGTGCTGGCCAAAACGGAGTGAAGGAGAGCGAAGAGAAGAGAGTATTAACATTATAAAATGACTTTATCATCTTTATTAAAATAACAACAACAGCACACAAATAACAATTGTTAAATCAGCAGCTGCAGAACAAATAAAAAAATAAATATATTCTATAGGAACTGATACAGCACTTAAACAAAAATCGTTTAAATCAATTGGGACTTGTTTACTCTATCTCTTACTCAAACATTTCCTGCTTCTTAAATTATACAATTTTGTTCACACACACTCGCAAATGCCCACTGTTACAAGCAATTTGTAGTTAAATGTCAATTGTTTGGTATTTATGGGAAACATGTGCTTGTGATACGTTCATTAAGTGCATTTAACAAATTTGTTCACATCAATTTGTTGTGTTTTTTTTTATTAAATTAAATAAGCTGCTTGCCTTTTGTAGGAACATAAAAGTTTAAATACTATAATTTAAAATTAGTAAAGTTTAGTTCAAATTTGTTTATTTCTTTTAAAAATTTATCCCCTTTCAAGTGATTGTGTAACTTGTTTTTACTTGGATACCAATTATGCTAAAGTCCTGTTAACTTATTTGCTTCTTATGAATTTTCTAAAATTAACAGCTTTAGTATTTGTTATTTAAGCAAACGAGAGAGAGAAACCTGCTAACGCTTTTTGTTCTTATTGGAATATGTTGACAAGTTTTTAATTGATGACTGTGATTTGAAAAGATTAGTTGTTACAAATGTTCATTTAATTTACGTAACACTGCTGCTAATTAACAACACAAATTTTGTGATTAATTAACTTGAGCAAAATACTACACAAATCTTTAGCTTGAAGACAAAAAGTATCAATCGTTTATAAGGAAATTTTAAATGAAATAAAAAATTTATTATATATTATAAAAAATCCCTGGCTTTTTCCCAATATTTTAATACACTGAACGAAAATTTTATTTTCTATTCAATTACTAAATTCAAAAGATCAATTAATATTTTTACTGAAAGGGGACCTACCACAGACTTCGTAAGACTTAAAAGCAAAATTCGTAAAAATTTCATAAATTCTAAAACACATATTTTCTTTATTAATATAGGGTGTTTTTTATTGAGGTATAGAACTTTAAGTTGGCATCACTTTTTTAACTGGCGGCCATTTTGTCAGCTGTCAAGTGATTAATATTTAGTTTGGTTTGCCATTTCATCATGAACAGGTTGACAAAAGAACAACGCTTGCAAATCGTGCAAATTTATTTCGAAAATAATGGTTCAGTTCGCGAAGTTTACCGCAAGCTCCGTCCATTTTATGGTCGACATAATCGTCCATCAGAGCAATTAATTCGGTTAACCGGTCAATTGGCCACCAAGATCGTGTGATTTGACACCATTGGATTATTTTCTTTGGGGATATGTGAAGTCGCTCGTCTACGCCAACAAACCAGAAACGTTAGGGGAGTTGGAAGCCAACATTCGTGGCGTTATTGCCAACATACGGCCCCATATGCTCGAAAAAGTGGTTGAAAATTGGACCTGTAGAATTGGCTTTATTCGAGCCAGCCGCGGCGGCCACATGCCCGAAATCATATTTAAACGTTAATGGCATAAAATTATCCTTCCAATAAAGCCAAATTGATGGACATTAAAACGATTTTCTTGTGTTTTATTTCAATTCGAAAATCTATACCTCTAAAAAAACACCCTATATAATTTACTACCTATCCATTTCATCAAATAAAGAAAATAATAAAACTTTAAATTAAAAAAGAAACCTGTCATAATACAGGGTGTCCGCTTATAATTTTTGATTAAATGAAGGAGAAAGGATCTTATATTGATACATTTTTTATTTAATGTCGGCAATTATGTATGAAATACAATGAGCACATTTTTTATTACATTCTCACACATTTCACGCGGTATTTCATTAATTTTATCACGAATATTTTGTTTGAGTTGCTCAAGCGTTTCTGGTTTGTTTGCATAAACCTTGCTTTTCAAATATCCCCACAAAAAGAAGTCCATAGCAGTCAAATTAGACGACTGTGGAGACCAATCAACATCACCATTTCTTGAAATCCCTTGTTGTGGAAAGAGGTCGCAGTAATCGAAGATTTATTTTGATAAAATGCTTTAACGATTAAAACACGTTGGCTTATCGAATACTTTTCCATAATAAATTTGCCACGTGTCTACTTTACGACTGCCAAATATGAACTGTCATAATGGCGGCAAAACAAAGTAGCATACCTTCCCGGCGGACACCCTGTATTTTCTGTAGCCTAATAAAATCATCCTTCTTTTCTTTGCAAACTCTCACACAAGCATTTTTTGTTATTAAAACAAGCTCTTTATAATTTGTTGGTTTTAATAATTAATCATAAATGAAGTATTTAACTTAAAAAAAAAAAATAAAAAAAAAATAACGATGCCAAGTGTAAAGTGCATCAAAGAGGCACTTTAGAATACAAACATATTGACACTTTTTTTTAAGGAAAATCAAAGAGCAATTTGTGTTAAAGGAATAAAATAATATAATGGAATAAGTTGAGCAAATATGTTTATACCACAATTAATTGTTTAATTTAAATATTAATTAGCATATTAGCGAGCACGTTATTTTTTTTCATCAAAAACATATTATACACTTTAGAAATTATATAATTCGTGTGTTTAAGTCTTTTAGAAGTTAGAAAACGGTTAGCTGTCCAATGAAGTGTCAAACTGGTTTCACTTTTTGGCATATATGATCAGTATACTCTGGCAAACCATCATGCATATATTGACGCTCAAACTATCCAGATTTACTTTTCAAATCAGTCATCAATTTGCGCAAGAGGACTTCGTAACAGTAATGTAACAGTTATGTGAATACCGAAGAGAATATCGCCGCTGTAAACGAAAGTGTGAAGGAAGATCAAAATTTATCTTTTCGTGTACGGGCTCAGGAATTGGGGGTCTGTCCATTCACTGCGAGGAAAATTTTTCTCAAAGTTTTTGGTCAAACTGCGTCTGAGATCCAGCTGGTAAAGAATGAAATCCACAAGACTCTCATTTTTGTCGTTCTTTTGCCGATTGGGCTCTAGAGCAATTAGAGCGTGATGCGATGTTTTACCCCAAAATTGTCTTCAGCGATGAGACTAATTCTTAACTTAATTAGTTTTTTAACAAGCAAAGTTGACGCTAATCTACAAGAGATTCTAGATACTCCATTACTTCCAGAAAAGTACGTGGTAGCAACATTGCACCTTTTTTTGTTTAAATATGGTTGATTAAGAAACAATCAAAAAATATGTAAGTCACGGCACGCCGCACAAAGAAATTCATGTCCGAACTGAAAAATTTTAAACGATGGAAAATTGCAAAACCGTAGAAATATTCAATATTCTGAATTGAAAAAAATGTGCAATAGGCAATTATATTTAAAGAAATTTTAATATCACCGAAATACTGCAGTTTAACTTAAAAAAAAACAGCACAAAATTATAAAACAACAATTTCTATGATTTAATAATTATGTATGAAGCCAAAATTTAAGTAATTGTGAAAAATTTATTAAATTTAATATTTTCGAAAATTAGAAGTTATCTTCGAATTTAACTTTGAAGAATTTTCATAAAAAATTCTAGTGAAAAAATTGGCAATAGGTAATTATATTTAAAAAGCTTTTAGTACTAGTATCTCCGAAATTTGGAAAATAACCTCGAAAAAAGAATTAGCAAGCTGTATTCGGAAATTTGAACTTTGTTTTGGAAAAAAAAAATCCAAGCCAAAATTTTTGTTCTTGTAAAAAACATATTAATTTTACTGTGTTCGAAAATTCGAAATTATCTTCTAAAATTTCGAAAATGGCAAAAGATCTTTAAATTCGTTAAAAATGTTAGTGTGTGCGAAAATAGCCAATTATGCTTAAAAAGATTGTAGTATCTCCAAGATTTGGAATTTAACTTTGAAAAATTTTAAATAAATTGTGATCGGAAATTCGAACCTTGTTTTGAAAAAATTGTTTTTATGATTTAATTCCAAGCTTACATTTTAGTTCTTGCGAAAAAGTTATTAATTTTAATATGTTCGAAAATTCGAAGTTATCTTAAACCTATTAATTTTAATATGTCTGCGAATTCGAAGTTATCTTCGAAAATTTCAAAATTGGCTATAGACCATGAAATTCGTTAAAAATTCAAGTTTGTTCGAAAATACGAATTTAAAAAGTGGTCCAGAGGCTGTTCACATATGACGTTATGCATTTTCTTTCGGATCTTAAAAAATTTATTAATACGTTCGAAAATTCTAAGTTATTTTCGAAAATTTCAAAATTGCTACAAATCATGAAATGTGTTAAAAATTTTAGTTTGTTCGACAATTCGAATCTAATTTCTAAAGATGTCCATTAAAAGTTGTAGTGATGACAAAAGGCGAGGACTATTTCTGCTTAAAACATGGTTCAGTGGCAGTTCACATATTGTGTAACGTATTTTTTTTCCAGATTTTAACACAGATCGTAAAACAACTAAAACTATGGCGATAGAAAACGTTCGATCGACTACTTATGTATGTATATTGAAAATAAAAAAAACAAGAAATATTTTTTTGCTGTTTTCAATACAACTATTTGAACTAACATTTTCCTGCAACATCAAGAGTTAGGACGGAAATGTTTGGCATAAAATACCCCATACTATAATAAATTGTATATGCACATAGTAAAGGCAATTAAATGTTTTTATTAAAGATAATATTACTTTAATACAAATGTAAATAATTTGTCATACATTGTCGTGTAAAAATCAAATAAATAAATAACTACATAGTGCTTATTCATTAAAACTAATACCATCTTAATTTTGTTTTTTACAAAAGTCTGCTTTCTAAAGGGCTTTTTTTTTGCAGATTTTTACGACACAAAGTCATGGCATTCGTGTTTAAAATTTATGCTGTTTTTGGCATAGGAAAGTTCTTTTTATATTGCAAAATATAAAACAATTATTTTTAAAATTAAATTTTCACACTTACCACGACACAAATGCCACACAAAAGGGATTGCGTGCATGTCAGACGTTACGATTGTTCAATTAGCAGATTATTTGATAATAACGAATGTAACATCTAACTTTTTAGATAGAAGGTAAGATAAGGCATAATTTCATGTTTACAATAAATACGGGTTTCATAGAAAAAATTTCCATCTTAAAATAGAACTAAAGATATTTTAATGCAATTTAAGGCCTTACAAAATTTCGTACGTTTTTAAAGTTCTTTTCAAGCAGAAAATCAGCTATATACGTCTTTTTTTTAATACCAGTAAAACAAATTCTACTGGCACAATTTGCATAAAATTTGTTTTCATGTATTAAAATTATTCAAAGTACCACCAAATTGATTAGAATTTCTATAACAAACAAATCATGAAAAGTAACAATAAAAAGAAAAAAAATTACGCAAAATTTCAAAGACTATAAAAAGCAAATAGAAATCAAATGCTCAACAGAATAAAAAGAAAAGAAAAATCTAGTATAACAAAAGAAAACGGAAATTTTGGTGAATTTAAACACACAATATTTTGCAACATGTCCATAAGTAAACACACAAAGTCGTTTGTTTCTTCCCTTTTTGTTTTCTTGTCTACATTTATTGCCCTTGTAAACACGCAAATAAATATAAAAGTCAAAGTTACATAACGCAACACACAATACATAAGTCATATAAATATTTTAGATTTCAGTAATTTTTCAAAGCAAAAACTAAAACGAGGATAACTTTCATAAACTTGCAGAAATCCAGAAATGAAGACTTGAATCGAACTCTTTCGTTATACACACTCATATCTTTAATCAAACCAGTAAGGCTTTCGAACTCATTCAGTATAGACTTGACTCGAACTCATTCATTCGGTCGTTTTTGAAACAAACCTATAATCAAATTCATGTAATTTAAATTGATTATAGGTTTTTGTCAAAAACAACCAACCGCATGAGTTTGACCCAAGTCAAAAATTAACTAGTGAACGAGTTAGACCCAAGTCTACCTGGGTTTGATAATAGGTTTGTGTCTAAACTAAACGACTGAATGGGTGGAATACAGCTCTTTTACATGGCTACTAAATAAAACTGGGTCCACTTCATTGATTTGTTCTTTTTGGACACAAACCTTTAATCAAACCCATGTAATTTAAGTGGGTTTGATCAGAGGTTTATGTCTAAAATAAACGAAAGAATGAGTTAAACCCAGCTCTGCTACTAAATGAGTTCGATCCAAGTCTTAAACCAATGCAGGCTTGTATCGAATTCTTTCAGTAGCTCGTTTAAGACACAAACCCTTAAACAAAGCAATGTAATTTAAATGAGTTTGATTACAGGATTGTGTCAAATACGACCAACTGAATGGTTTCTGTCTAAAATAAGCTACTGAAAGAGTTCGATGTAAGTCTAGTATTCAAAGATATTTTCCCCATATTCATAAAAGAATAAAATACATTTGAAATTCATTTTAAGAAATTTTTAATGAAAAATTTTAAATAAAATACATTTCAAACTTATTTTATGTCTGATAATTTTTTAAATATTTATAAAACAAATTTCGTATGGAAATATGTTTTATAAACCTTTTAAAATTAAATATTTTTTGTGAATACGACCTTAAGTACTGTTGAACGATGTCGAACGACAACAATAGATAAAATCAGAAAATTAATTCTTCTTTTCAATATAATCTAAAAGACGAACTTATGCTTCTATATCATGGAACAGGCCATTATATTTACAAAAATACTTCTACTCTTAGCATTTCATATAAAAATATTATATGTATTATTATAACGAAATTGATTTCATATCCTCGTATTTTTACTACTATTTACAAACAATTTTTTAACATCTCATTTTATTTCAAAACCCTTGTTTTACAAACGCTGTTAATATTACAACCAAAAAAAAGCAAGTAAAGGATTTAAAACTATTGCATTCAGTCACTTCCTTTTTCCGCTCTTTGCCAAACAAAATTTAAATGGTCACACTAAAAAAGGAGAAGGAAAACAAAACAAAAGCCGCAAAATTATTAAAAATAAGTCCTACAAAAATTTAAAAAAGAGCTTTATTTTTAGTTTAGGAATTTTTACTACCACAAAGAAGACTTTATTAACACGCCAGGAAATCGCCGTAATTCTTTATGATTTTTTTTACTTTTAACTAAGTTACACGTTTTTTTTTACAAAATTATATGAGCAGTAATATTTAATATTGTATTTACACAAAAGGTCTGCAATGTATACAATAGCAGTTGAAATTTATTAAAGGAAATGTTTGACTATTATTTTAAGTTATTAGAGCTATATAAAATTGAAACAGCGGGAAGCATAAGTGGCAATTATAAGATTAAAAGCGTATTAAAATTGTAAATTCAAGAATTTCAAATGATGTTTTGAGTTATGTGTTGCGACGTTAAGCAAAACTCGTTTACTTTAGTGCAGCAATGTGACTTCTGTCGTACATGTGTTTGTATTATTTCATAATATTATTATTAGATTAGATTATTTCATAATATTACGTTGAAATAAGAATGCCTAAATTTCCACGTATTTGTTTGAAGTATACTCTATATTGAAAAACAAACAATTATTTTTTTTATTTTTTTCAAAAATGCCTCAGATCTATTTTAATTACAATGTTTTTATAAAATACGAAAAATATTTTGAAAATGTAGCGTTCTTGTACTTTGTTCACTGTGTGTTGTGGTAGTTTTAAATTCGTATGTATATTAAATTTTTTTTGTGTTTTTAATAATTGAGATGATATGTACAAGTGTCGTTTTATGGCATTATTATTATTTAGTTTATTGAAAATAATACCAACAGATATTTGTTTATATTATAACTCAATCGATTTATATGTACATGCTTCATAACCGCCGTATTTTTAAACTAAACTCAAAACAAGACACGTTTCACAGATGATAATGCTTATAATATTTTTTTCGTTTGAACTAGATTTAAGTGTTTAATTATTAGAAGCATTCTAAATTATTTATGCTTTAAATTTAAATGCACTAAATTTTCTATTTTATATGACATTTCAGCTAACTAACTTACATATGTAAATGGTATAGAAAACAACTTATTACTTATACATCTAGCACTTACCAAAGTTGTTGAGAAATTAATTGATGATGGTCTTTCTTATGTTGATAGAGTGGAGCATGTTGATTGATGATTTTGATTATAACTATTTTTCTTTTCTTAAGATGCTTAAAATATACTTATTTTTAAGGATTCAAGTTTTTTTAAATGGCAAAAATTTACGTTTTTAAATATTTTATATAAATTTGAAGAATTTAATAGTTAAATTTAATAAATTTTATTTAGTGAAAAAAATATTTTAATAATAATTAGCAATTATTTAGTTAACTTTATGGTCTGGCTTGGTAAGTGTGTTTATTATTGTTTACTTTTAACTACTTTGCTAACGATCATTGAATATATGTATGTATATAAAAATTTTTTTAATAATTTTGATTGGTTTTTATTTATATTTTTGGTTTTTAAAACCACTACCATAGACTACTGCAAGCATTATAAAAAGTTATCGCCTAAATATATGCTTCACTTTATAAATATAAATATTTACATATATTGTTGTTATTGTTATTGCTTAATTGCTATGTGTATTTTTGTTTTTGGTTTATGTATTTGCTTAAAATTACTACACTCCATTTGCTTGGACTGACTTGTTTAGAATTTACACAGGGCAACAAATATGAAAATAAAATGTTGAAGTATTTATGCATTTTAATTTTTTTTTTATTTATTTTTATATTTATTTATTTAAATGTTTATTTATATATTTATTTATTTATAAATTTATTAATTAATTAATTTATTTATTTATTTGTTTATTTATTTATTAATGTATTTTTTATTTATATGTTTATTTATTTATTTATATATATTTTTATTATATTTTTTTAATTTTTTATTTTTAATTATTATTATACGTATGAAATGAAAAACATTTTAAATTATTTCTAGGATTTGATAAAAAAAATTTTCTAAAATAAAATCTTATTGGTTTTAAATTATTATTAAAAAATTATAGAAGAAATATGAGCTATTAATTACGCAATATTTTTTTTTTTATTAAAAGTACCGTTAAAATATTGCATGCTTTGAAAGTTGCCAGACTAACAAACTTTACCATTAAACATATTGTTTGACACCAATCCTATTATTTTGAACACAGCTGTATACATAAGAAGACAAGAATTCAATTCCAGCCCAGATTTTACTTTAGTTAAAAATTTAAAATTTTAATATGATCATTCCTTACGTAAGAAAATATTGTTTTCTTAGGCTTTTGCTTGTGCTAGGAACTCCTTAAAAATTTTATAATTCCCTTAAATTTTGAGCAGAAGTTAGCTTGTTGCCCTGTGTATTTCTACTCAGTGGTTAAATTGCATTTAATTACTGCATAATTTTTTAATTACTTATTTAAACAATTAAGTTTAGAAAAATTTCAGACCAAAAAATGTTGCATGTGTAATGTATAAACGTACTTGTTAGTTACGAGTAGTATCTGTTATCAGCAATTAAAATTGTTTATAAATAATTCGAAAAAAATAAATATATATTAAATTTAATTAAGCAGCATATATTGTGGCTAAAATATTTAGTTATATTTAAATTGCAAGTGTAAATTTTTAATACTAATATTTAAATATTTAATGTCTATATTTAAGTATAAATATTTTAGTAAATTCTTTAAATATTTAGTGGATAAAGTGGTTTAAGTATTTAGTTTTAAATTTCTTTATTTTTGTATATTAATATTTAAATGTTTTGGTGTTTGTATGGATGTAATTATTTGTCGACAACACATTTTGATATTTAACGGATGGATGTTTGATAAATATTTCTCTTTTCCTTTACTACTTTTACAAATTTCTTTTATATATTTTTTATTTTTCTAAACTAGTATTTAGTAAAAGTTAGTTAGTTAATTTTTTTTTATTATTTAAGAAATGCATTTTATTTTTTATTTTGTTTTTAAGTTTCGAATTTCAATTAAAAATTGTGTGATTTTTTTATTTTCTTTTCATTTTTCCATATGGTTTCATATCAATTGTTCTCTTCTTATTTTGTGTGTTTTGTACTCTCGGTCAAAAAATGCATTTTACAGGGTGCTTTTTGGGGGGATATATGTAATATTAGTTTTTCAAATTAAATTTTATTTTTGCTTTTTTATATATATATATATATATATATATATATATAGAAATCTTTAAGGGAGTTTTAACTGAACGGGGAGTTCTATTTTGCTTTATAATATTTTTCTTAATTATTAACTATTACACAAAAGTTTTGATAATATGAAATTTTTAAATATCACTACTGATTTTCTAGTTCGAGACTTATTTTTTTTCTCTGCTACGTATACTTTTGTTGAATATGTAAAGCCTGGTTATGTATAAGATTTAATTAAAAAATAGTTTACTCAATTCTGTGGGTAGTTGTAGACTTCCTTCCAGTGTTGCTTATAGTTGATATTTGTAATACAATATTGCAACTTAGTGTTATTTCATTTAGTTTCCCTATTAACTATATAGTCTTATTGTTTTATTAGTTAGAATATACGCTTCACTTTAATAGGGCTGTTATTAATTTACTACTTAATGTATGAAATTTATTAAGAAATCACAACATTATGACATTGTAGGGCAGTATCTTTGTGAACTCAAACTATTTTTTTTTTTATTAAATCTACATTTTGGGTTGCAATACAAAAAAAAAAAAGTAAAAAATAAAAAATAAATAAACTAGCAACATTTTATTGACCTAAAAAGTGCGAAATTAAAATTAAAATTAAGATTAAAATGTATCAAGAAGTTGTTTTAAGAAGCTGAAAACATTAAAATTTCTTGCAATAACGTAAGTTAAATAGTCAATAAAATAAGATGGCTACATAAAATTAAAGTCATGTAGTTTCAACTTGAAATAATATTGATTCAATATGGCTCTTCTTTATATTTCGCTATCGAGTTCAAGTTGTTTCCGCTTGCAATATTATTAATTCAACATGATTTTTCATGTTATTTCAATAGCAAATTCACATTGCTTCAACTTGAAATAAATTTTGATTCAACATGATTCTTCATTTTGATTTAACAGTACTGGAATATTGCATTAACATGACATTTTCTTTTAAGGTTATTGTAAATCATGTTAAATTAACATGAAACACATATTTTTTCGTACATTTTGCTGTTAACCATATAAAACATAAAACACGATTTTCACAATTTAATCGTGTTTTATGTTGAATTGATTTATAAATAAGCATCCAGAGTAATGGATTGATATTAAAGGAAATAGAAACAATAATTATGGAAAATGCCGCCCCAAAATCGCAATTTTATTATAAGTACAAATAGTAAATGCTATTGCAAGACTAATTTTAGTGTTAACTGTATGCATATTTATTAAAGGATTATGCCTGTGTTATTTTTAGCTCCTATTTACGCTTACTGAATTAATGATGTTGTCAAAGAGAAACTAAGCTATTCCCTAAATATAAGTCATTGAATTAATTACTTAAACCTTAGATTATTTCTTATGATATGGAGATTTTCCTAATGAAATGTTCGCTTTCATGCCTTAAATATTATTATCTAGTTTTAAGTATTTTTTTTATATGTATTTCACTTTACATTAGTTTTTACTTAAAAGTATCTTGTACCCAGAATTAGCTTAATTAAAATGCTTACAAGTTTTTAGATCTTAAAAATATTATTACTAGACTACAGATTTATTTGTTTTTTTCTATTCTTTAAAAAAAGCTCTGCAATAACTTTTTTTGGTTTTCTTAGATAACTAAATTTTATATTTATTATTATGTTATATACCTTTTTTTGATAATAAGACTATTTGATTAAATATTTATTATTGTTTTTAGTATTTTTCTATAAACTACTTTCTAGTTTTTATTAAATAATATAATAAATTACTGGGTTTTAAACAATTTTTGCGTATACAAGTTCGATTTAGTTCTAAGTTATTTTTCCTTTTTTCTATATTTAAATTAAGTGCAATGTATAAATTAACTATTGAAAAATGTAATTAATTAATTTGCTATTTCAATTAATATATTAATGGTAACTAAAATCACTTACTTGGCGTTATATCTTACACTGTGATCTATAGTTTTATCTTTCCTTTAAATAATTTAATTAAAAATAAAGAAAATTATATTTCTTAATTAGAAATACAGCTCCTAATTTGCGGAAGCTTTTTAGGCCCTGTTATTAGTTTTTAAAAAACTACTACTTAAAAACTAAATAAAAGCATTTAATTGATAAATTAAATTTTCTTACTCCATATACATACATATGTAGCATATTATATAATTATATTTTAGATTAGTTGGGATATAAGTCCTTTTTTCCGATTTTCAAACTACTTAACAAATATTTAACACTATTCTCATTATCTTTCTGTACATTTCTTTTTAATAAAATTTTGCTCATAATAAGATTTTAAAACAAACAAAGAATTTCGTTCAGAGTTTTGCTAAGAATATCAATATTTTAGCATAAAAAAGTTTATGAAAATAAAATAAAAAAGAATAGAATAGAATATAATAAAAATTTAAAGATGCAATATATTTTCTATAAATACAACAATTTTGCAAAGCTTTAGCGTCTTAATGAAAGTTTAATATAATATTTTCTAATATTTTGCTGACTGACTTCCAAAACGTATCAACACAAAGTTTGTGTACCTTTCGAATCCGGTATTTATATCGTATGCAGACACAAAGTTGCGAAACATTGTCGAAGACGTTTTGAAAGGGTGTGCATTGTGAATGAAACACTGCACTTTCTTCGCAGACAAAGCAATTGACGTTTTGTTAGTCAGCCAAATTTGCAATTTTGATACTTAATCAATGTGATTAAAAAATTAAAAAATTCTTTTAAATTACTGCACTTTCTTTGTTGCCATAGTTGCCAGACAATATTTCTTGTGACTCAAAATTTTACCGCAACTATTGTAGCAGATATTAAGGAGTACGTATCTTCAAATTCAAGTTCATTGTATGCAGTGTTTAAAAAACTGTAATGATTTTCACTTCATTTGATTTTGCTTCTGCTTTTGCTTTTGAAAAATACAACAGTTTCAGTCAAAGCAAAATCACAAAACGATTCATGACCAATGGCGCAGTACTTTCAGCAGTCGACGATTTGAAAAGTTTGAATTTGATGTTCTTTTGCTTTTGGTTAGTATCGCAAGCAAAAGTAGAAGCAGTCTACATGCTTTCGGAAGTCGCAAACAGTCACAGACGAAGGAACAAAAACTTTTGCTTTTAGAAGTTTTAAGCAATCGCAGTACAGCGGTTTTTGTGTTTGCCTCTTGTCTGATGTTCAAATACAACAACAAAAACATGACAAACACCACAAAATAGTTGACTGAATCTGCAGAAAGCTTCTAAAATCAAGAGCTTTTGCTTCTTTGACTGTGACTGTTTGATACTTACAAAAGCATACAGACTGCTTATGCTTTTACTACAGAAATTAATCAAAAGCAACAGCAAATCAATTTCAAACTTTTGAAATCGTCGACTGTTGAAAGTACTGAGAAATTGTTCATAAATTGTTCGCTGCTTCTGCTGCGACTGCAACTGTTGTTGATTTTCACAAGCACAAGCAAAAGCATTGGTTGATTTTAAACAGTTGCAAAAAACCAAACCACCGAAAAGTAAAAGTTTTACGACTTTTGCTTTTCCGACTTAAGTTTTTTAATTACTGATTGTATGCACTAAAACTATTGCTGTTAGCTTAAAGTTATAAATTCATGTGCTACATACAAGGAACTGTCAACTTACATCTGAATTTGGCTTAGCAAATCATTAGCATAAAGTTTATGCATAGAACATTTTTATTTGAGAGCTTAATCCAACTACGCCTGCTATTTAAAGTCATGATATTGTAACTCCTACTAAAAATTATAAGTTTAACTACATATTTTTACATAATCCGGAAAGCGTTATAGCAAAAACGCTTAAGCAAACAAAATTATCATGTCTTAAAATCATATAAGCTTGAATATTAGTGAAATACTAAAGAAATTGTATCTACTTCGTACAGTAATCTGATGCTTAGCATACAAATTTGCTTTAGCAACCCATTAGCATAGAAATTATGAACAACAAATTCTTCTTTCTGAATTGAATTTAAATATAATCAAAAGCAAATTGAAGCTCATTCTATTGAATTTGGTTCGATTATATAACATATATTTATGTTTTCCGTGAACAGTTATAGAAAAAACGCTAAATTAAACAAGCACAATCAGTTTTTTGAAACGTTACTGGCCTGAATACTATCAAAATACTCAAAAAAAATTTACATACTATGTCCAATTCGCTTTAGCAACTCATTAACATAAGGTTTACGCATACTAAGCTCTAATTTGAGAACCAAATTTTAACATAACAGCTACTTAGCATCATGCTATTGCATTTACTTCTAAATATATAGCAATTTAAATGTCATTCTATGGCATATTATTCTAAAAAAAAGTATAAATTTTATTACATATTTTTTTGTTTTTTCCGGGAAGCGTTTTAGCTAAAACAAAAATTTTACGTTTTTAACCCATATCAGCTTTAAATGAGTACAAAGTTTAACAAATTTTATGTACTACGTACAGTAAACTAAAAATTAGCAAATTAATGTGTTTTAGCATCTCATTAGCATAAGCTTTATAACTACCAAATTCTACTTTTAGAATTTAATTGATATATAACATTCATTGTATTGCATTTGGTTCTAAAAAATATAAATTTTATGACATATTTTTATGTTTTCCAGAAAGCATTATAACAAAAAACACGAAATTAACCAAAAATAACACGATTTAAAATTATGGGAGGCTTGTTTATAGCAAAATTCTGAACTGATTATACGTAATGCCAACAGTAAGCTGGTAAGCGGCATAAAAAAAATTAGCAAATTAGCAAATTATTAGCATTATGTTAATTCCTAAAAAAAATCCAGTTTGGCAGATAAGTTTTAATATACCAGCTAATGTGTCGGCATTAACTTTTATATTAACATCGATTTAATTATTTTCTTTTTGTGGAAATATCAAATTTCTTATTTTGCTAAAAAATTAACTTTTAGCAGCTATTATTATCTTATAAAAAATGTGTATATATAAATGCCTTCATATTGCATTTTAGTTGCTAATTAATTATCATTTTCGACATTTCTTTTAGTATATGTTAAATTTTTTTCACAACTATTTTGATACACATTTTTTTTAATAAGAAACGTTAAAAAAATTTTGTTAGCCCAAAGTTTGTTATGCAAACTTTAGCTTTTTATATTTAGAAACTAAGAATAAGTATGATAAATGAACTTTGAGCTGAGTTTCTGTTAAGAAAATTTGTATGTTTGCTTTTAGCAGCTTATTAGCAAGAGCTTAGCAGTTTCTTGGCAAGTGTTGTTAAGCTGCTTATATGTTAGCAAATTAGTTGTAAGAACTTATTAAAAAGCCTTAATCATAACATTAAGTTTATGAATTACATATGTAAGCAAGAAACGACCAACATGCAAGACAGTTGACAAATTTTCTTAACATTAATATTGCACAATGTTAGTACAAGGAGAAAGAGGGAAAATTTTTCACATTATTAAAGTGTGTTTTGTATCACTACTTTCTTCACTTAATTACATAATTTACTGTAGTTTTTTTCCTAAACTAATTTGCCAGAATAAATACATTATAAATATAATATAAAAGCATATTTAATAATAATCTAGTAAAACCAATCAAAATTATATGTAAAAACATTGAAGCAAATATTTTTGATTTATATTTTAATATATTCAATAATTTTACTTTTTTTTTGCAGCACTTTAATTTATTTTGCATTTCTCGTAAAAAAAGTTTATTACATTACAATTTTAGTTTTCTAAAAAATTATGCAAAATTTTAAGATAAACACACATAAGGCCATAATAAATTATTTAATGGAATATTAAATTAGCAAATAAATTGCTCAATAAATATGGAATTGGACAAATATATACGTATTTAAATTTAAATTAATAAAATTGTTGGTTTCAAAAAAATTGGTTAAAACTTAAGCGTTTTTCGGTAAGCAGACCATGTTGATTGAAGTTTTACTTTTGTTGATTGAAGAATGGGGCTTTTGGCTGCTGGTTTGGGCCATTTGGTACAAACATTTAGCTTTTAAATTTTATGGTTTGCTACTTAATTTTCTTTTGTTTCAATTTTGGTAATGAAATTTTTTGTTGAATGTGGTTTAACTTTTTTTGTTTCAAGTATGTATTGGCTGTATAAACCTTACCTAGGAGGCGTGGGTGGTGGCGGCGGCGTGTATGGCGGTGGTCTTTCATCTCTTTCTAGATTTCGTGGTTTCGGTGTGGTGTGCAAATCGAGGGCGTAGTTGTTGATTGGTGATTCGGGCGGTCCCATTTTAGCAGGCGGACCGTGAAATATTGCATACGGGTTACTGAAAAAACTGTGTGAAGTCGTCATCATGGCTTTTTATATGATTAATTGTGTTGATAGTTGGCTGCAAGGAGATAATAATAAAATAATAATAATAAGTTTAATAAGTTTAATGATCTAAGATTTTCTACTACATTGAAGTTTTAAATATGATTCGTATGTAAGCCATAATAATAAAATAATTTTTATTGGTTTTATATTTCAAGCAAACTTATCAAGTCAGTTTTATAATATTTTTATACATTTACTTTTTAAGATTGGAGCTTCATTTGAAAATTATATATTAACTAGCGAAAGTTAGATCCGAATGTGTTAAAAGTAGGTGTGCCATGACCATTAAAGTACAATATCTAATTATATGAACTTCTATCCAACTGATTGCTAGATAGCTTTGCTCATACCTTAAGCTCTTCCAATAAAACAGCAATGCTGTATTAAAAAAAAGGGCTGGGCCACTCTTCTTACAATATAACATCATAGGCTGCTTACTTCCTATATTATTAAATTTTTATGTAATTTTATACCACCTTTAGATCCTTCGTACAACAAAAAAAATATCAATATAAATTAACAAGCAAAAGTTTTGCTTTGAAATCATATTAAATTTATTATATACTAGTGTCTTCCGGCGGCTACACCCCGAAACAGAAGGAAACTAAAGTTGTCCTAAAAACTATATTTATGCCAAGTTAACAAAAACAGAAAAAGTACCCAAAAGTACATATTTTTGTTTTACCCCTAAAAGGTATCCTTAATTTTTATTCTTTTATTGGATTTTTGTTAAACAGTGTAATATTTCGCGCAGCTTCTAAATTTTTTCTTTTATATCAAACAGAATGGCCAAAAGTGGTGCAGACTATCACGCGTAATGTCATGCCAAAGAAAACGGGATTAATTTTTATATATATATCTGTGGCAAAAAGGAAAAAGTGCTTAAGTTGAGATAAGTTGATTTTAAGTTAATGACACCGGCAAAATCTGCATATTTGAAAGTACTCCTGGGAAAAATCTCAACTAATTTGTAAGATTTTTTAAGAAGTTATAGCAAAATGAATTGTGGCGTATATTTTTTAGGTTTCTAATCTCATTTGGAATAAAAGCTTAAGTTAGGTTAATTTTTAGTATATTTCAACTTAAATGTCTTATTTACAGTGTGTAGAGCGACGTTTGCTTAAAAAATAAAGGTTCACAGCGAATTTCCCAATTTAAATGTAAAAGAAAAAAATTTCTGAAAATCGACTTGAACGCTTAAAAGTGCTCTCCCGAAAAACAGTCAAATATGACTTAAGCACTTTTTCCTTATTGCCACAGACATATATATATATAGATAATTGGGAAACTTGTACGCTAGTACTATGACTTATACTGTTGATGTTCGTTCGATGATTCGATCCCTTCCAGAGACTCTGGCTGCTTCTGTAGGCAATATCCAAAGTAGCTTCACAGTTTGTAGGAATTGTATGATAAATTATAAATGAAATCATGTTAAATTAAAATTTAATCGCGGAAAGCGTGTTGATGAGTTCGAGTTCAAATTTTAGCTGGGGATACCAACTACAAGGCACATTTTTCTAATGACTGTGCCAAAACACATCACGTAAGTTGAACAATTAATAACATTGCTAAAAACTACATTGAATTAAATTTATGTTGTTGCAACTTGAAATAACTTTGATTCAGCATGATTTTTGATATCATTTCAGTACCAAATTGAAATAACTTTGATTCAACATGATTCTTTATTTTAATTTAACACTACTGGAATGTTAAATCAACATGAAACAAGGTTGTTTCCGATGGAAAAATTTCCTTTGTAGGTTATTGTAAATCATGTTGAATTAACATGCAACACATACGAGTATGAAGCAACATCATTGCTGTTATCGTAGATTTTGATTTGAAATGCTTCTGTTTGTATAAATATAAGAAATAACGATATATGTATGTATGTACATATTAGAAAAAAATAACCTTGGCAAAAAAAATTTAACCAACTTAAAAATATTTTTTAAATAAATTATAAATTATAAATATTTCAGATCCTTTCCTTTTAAAATACATGTTATTGAATATGCCAACTACAAGTTGGCGTGAGAAGGTGGTAAAATAACTAAACGTAGAAATGTATAAATGCATTTTGCTCTAAAGTGCTTGTCGCCAACTTTGAGCAACACTTTAGGTCGCGAGTATTTATGTTTTAATTAACTGAGAGTGTAGGCATTCCTGTATGAAGTGGACTAAATTTAATGTTATAAAAACTGTATTTTAGCTTTACAAAACCATGCTCAACTGATTTTCTTGCTCTAAATTTTAGTTTGTTAAGAACACAGCAAATAAAAAATCTTGTGCAATTCTCTATTCCATTTTTTATTTATATTTTTTAATTGATTATTAAAACAGCACAATGTTTAAACGGAAATATACTCGTACATGGACGAAATTCATATAGAAGGCAATTTGTGAATAACTTTATTTATGATGATTTTTAAAGGTATTATTTTTATATTTTTCGTATGCACATACTCATACTCATACTCATAAATTTATAATATAAATGCAATTCATACAAAAAAAAAAGGAAAAAAATTAAAAATTCAAATAAAGTGTGGCAGCAAAAGTTGTACAGAAAAGGACCCTAAGACACCTTTGAAGTTATTGAGAAGCTAAAAACGCGATAAAAAAATTATAAAAAATTTAATGTTATAATTTTTTTTACGTTCACTAAATTTTTTTAAGTTTACGCTTGTCTTATGAACATGTATTTAAATTTATGCAAGTACTAGTCTTTTACCTTGGTGTAAGGTACTCAGGCGTGTCCATATGTTCATGCTCATGTATGTAAGTATGTGTGTCGTAGGGTACAGTGGCAGGCTGCAAACACAAAAAGCAAATTCTCTAACACATTCTCAAAATATAAAATGTTGAAAAAAAAACTAATTTGCATATTTAGTATTGAACAAAAACTTTATTTAGCGGCTTCTATTTGTAGATATGCAAGTGTGAAATACCGATTTTCATGTAAAAATGTTGCAACAATGCACAGTGGACCAAATTAATAGTCTAGTTCAGATTGTTTTATACAAACAAGATATCCTAAACAAGAATGTGCGATATCAAACAGGTAACAACTCGCCTTGCTGCATGTTCAACCATTAAAAAATAATTATTATAAAGGGTTTGTAAAACAAATTTTGTATGGAAATCTGTTTTTGAAAGTGGCTGTTTTCATATAAATTTTCTACTCAAGTCTACTGTGGGGGTTGTGGAAACGGGCTTACCCCTTATAATATTTTTTATAATTAAGGCCTATGGAATTTAAAATATTAATATAACTCACTGTTTTGTTCACTGTGCGCTGGTAAAAATTTTCCATACCCAAATTGCAAGCACACACACCCCCACCCACCCACTTCAGCTAGCATTCCTACACATACATGCACACATTCATTTATAATTTTCCCTACATACTATACAAACTAAATTTTCTAAAATATTTTGACAAAAAATAAAAAGTGAAAAATTTATTACCTTTTGATTTTAATCATTTTCCCTACAAAAATTTTATGAAAAGTAATAAAAGTAAAAGGAAAAAAACTGAAAAGTTTTTATTATGAAAAACTATGTAGGAGTTCCGAAACTGCCAGTTTTGTTAGTTAGTTTGGCTTTGGCAAAAACAAGCCTGGCACAAATGGGCAGTCACATGTGAGTTTGTACCTTATGGAGCTGCAACATGAAGTAAATTTTTCATTTTGTAGCTAAAATGTAAATGATATCCTTGCATGTGTGTGCAGTTAAATGAAAACTTATTTGCAATTTTAATATTAAACACAAATGGTATTACGGGTGTTAGTTTGATTTGGAATTGTTTAATCAAATAAGAAAAAAAAAATGTAAACATTGGATTGAATTTTTTTTTTTTTTTTTGTAAAAGATTTTAACCGTAGTGCGGTGAATATGAAATAATTTCAGCTATAATTTGATTTTATCTGCAAGTCGAATTTAGGTTTAGCTTTTAAAGGCTTTAATCAAATAATTGCAGAGGCTTTGACAGTTTCAATTTGAAAAAAATGCCATTTGCGGTTTTAAGGCAGTAAAATTTTCAATTAAACATGTGTAATGCGTTAAAAGTACAAGATGATGGAAGGCCAGTACAGGTTCAGAGAAAAAAGTATACTCGTACAGTGGCTAGAAAGAAACTTAAATAAGGACAAATTCAAGATTGTTTTAGTCTTAAAATATTTGGTGTTAATTGGTGGAGTGGAGTGGGGTATTTTTTTTATCGACTGCAAAAAAAAGAGGAGGTTATCAATTCGTCGCTATTTTTTTGGCAGTGTGACACGCCCACAATTTATTTTATTTCATTTTATGATATTCTACATATTTGACTGCTGTGAAACCTTGAAAACACCTTTGGTTCTTGTGATTACACAATTCCTAAGTTGAAAAAATGGGCGGGGATACTCCCATTAAAATCTATTAATATATATTACGTTGTTCTACTTCGCAGATTTTTACGAAACTTACCACACCTTGAGCTCGAAAATAGATACAATCTTCCATTTGAAAAAATGGGCGGAGTCACGTCCATTAAAACTTAATATTTTAAGTGGCTCTAATGCAACACTGGGTGGAGGCGCACGCCCATTAAAATTTAATTTTATATTTCATAAAATTTTTTCGCAAATGTTCTATCAAATCTTTGCATTGAAGTCGGTTGTTTTTTGGCAAAATTATTTATATCAAATCTTTCTTTGTTACAATTTCACTATTTGAAAAACGTTATCTTTCAAACTGTTCATAAAGATTAAGTAGTTGTTAAATAATTCTACTTGATTCGTTAACTGAAATCTGGAGGTCTAATGTGTAATTCAAAACGAATTTACGTATTCTATTTCCTGTTATATTTTATTTATAATCTCTAAGTCTCAAAAAAGTAAATAAACTATTTAATCTGGTACAGATTTGGTAAAATAAATAATTTTAATTAAACTGATTTTAAGCGCAGCACGTTCATTTTAGCAGCCACATAATACTTATGTCATTTTGATTTTGCTTTAAAAAGTTTTTATTAAATGCCTGTAATCTCCTCTTAACGCCTGTAAATTATAAATTTTTCGTTAGTGATTTTTGAAACACAACCTTCTGCAGTTACATTTGATTATTTATTAAAACTGGCATCATCATCATCATCATCATCATCATCATCACCCTCATCGCCATCAGCAACATCTTTATCATTGCCATTATGATTTTCTACGCCAAATATCACTGGACTCATCAACAACGTCATCGATATCGTAAACATTGGAATTTTGCAAAATTATTGTTATAGAATTCATTTTTTGTCTATTTCGAATTTTTCCTCTTTTCTCTCTTTTTCATTTCTAACAACTGATGAGATTGTAGGCTTGTGTATCAAAATTCTGTGCAATAAATATTAAATCTATGACCACAGAAATGAATAAAAATGACATGAACATTTTCAAATAATACAAAACAATATTGTTTATATACGAGTACACACACAGAGTAGGAGACTGAGATGCAAATGAAAGCACAGGGGGACAGACAATGACATTCAAAATTGTTTTAGGGTTTGTTACATATCCAACCAGTCAGTTGTAGATACACTTTAAAAAAGGGGGGAAGTATACGTTAGAAAAATAATTGAATGTATGTACAAATAAATTTTATTTGGAAAATCTATTTTAAGGCTCGTTGTGCTATTGAAAGTAATAACACAATAATAGCAGGGTAATTTCATTGTGACGGGTGTGACCAAGATATTTTCAATTAAGCTAAGGGTATCCCAAGCATGTCAATCATAAAAACATTTAGTAATTGGCAGATACTAAAAGAACATGATTTCTGCTAAGATTAGAAATCGGAAGGCTATGACGGGTGTGACTATAAATGTCTCAGCTTTTTACTTTTAGAATTTGTTTCCTAAAATTTTCGCACGCACTACTTTCAGTATTGTAAATTGTCCACAGAGTCTCAGTTTATACAGAATTATTCGGCCCGATACTGCAAATCGAGTCAGACTTATTTATTTAATTTATTTATCTGAAAGAAAATTATTGTATTTAACTTTAAAAACGTCTGCAAGACCACTATTAAATTTTGAAATCGTACGATTTCATATCGATTCGATTTATAAAATAGGTCCCATGACTTTTAAAATATATCCTGTAAGATCTTTCATAGAACGCGCATAATAATTTTAGCGTTGTAAATTATTCAAAGTGTTTTTTATTGCGTTAAACAATTATTGCCTGCAAAAAACCAAGTTTTCTTTAATAAATATGTGACAGGTGTGTCCTAGTATGAAAACTCGTAAAATTTGTTAGTTAAATTCCTCTATCAGTAAATTGCAGCAAGTGCCAATGAAAAAAAAAACCTTATTAGAAAATGCGACGAGTATGATTTATTAATGGGACGGGTGTGACCTATTTAAGTGACGGATGTGACCTAGTATGGAAACTTGAAGAAAATCTGGAATTTAGATTCTTGTGCTTATTATAGGCAACAGGGATTGTTAAAGAAACTCTTTTAAGATTTGCTTAATAGCTGTAATTTGTTTTTGATAGACAACAAGTAAGGTTACGTTTAGATTTAGTGACTGCCTTTTTTTAATGAAAGTTGTGATTTAAAACTACTTATTTTTATAGGATCGAAAATGCTTACAAATTCACTATCGTTCTTTTGCCGTTGCCTGCAGGCATGCCCTTTAGTTTTCTTTCACTATAATGTTTTATTTGTTCCTCCAATGATTCTTTATCCATTTTCTTGGCATTTCCTCTTTTCCTGTCCCTTTCTCCCTCCAAAGCTAAATGCAG
Source organism: Nowickia ferox (assembly GCA_936439885.1). Classification (NCBI taxonomy): domain Eukaryota; kingdom Metazoa; phylum Arthropoda; class Insecta; order Diptera; family Tachinidae; genus Nowickia; species Nowickia ferox. The sequence goes on along the minus strand of OW387023.1, from coordinate 118,555,521 downwards.
TTCATATTTTTCATTAATTTTGTGCAGTGTTTACCTTTGTTCCCATTTTCTAATTTCGACATCAGCTTTGGTGTGACGGTTGTGACCAAATATTTCCTTTAAATTTATTTCGAATAATAAAATGGAGTTTCAAAATATTGTATTGCAGTATTAATTGTGCATTAAGTATGTTTTCCTTATAGTAAACATTTGTTTTTAAATCTTTAAATTTATCGTGTGACGGGTGTGACCAAAAGTTTAATATTTTAATTAATCCAGTAAACTTAAAGTTATCGTTCAGTTTAGCTTAGCAATAAAGCAATCGTATTGCTTTTAAAAATTTTAGTGCGACGGGTGTGACCAAAGGTTTAATACTTTAATTAATTTAGGAAACCTAAAGCTATCATTCACTTAAGGTAAAGTTAGGTTTAATCAATCCCGCAATCTTATTGCGAAGTAGCAATAATGCCCCTTAATATTAAGTTCTGTGTTGTAACTTCCCCACTAATACGCCACACGTAATAATAAAATCTGTTTAAAGTGTTAACTCCCTTTTTTTTGCCTTCATCCTTTTATGCAATAAAACCTAAATATTTCCATAAAAAAAATTTGTATTTTATTTGAATTTTCATCAATAACATTTACAATACAATTTTAATTTAGATTTTTATTAAAACATACAATCACAATCATTTTCCCCACGGCTCAAATGAATGTTTTTAGAACAATTATGAAACGAATACAAATGTAAATGTAAAAATACAAACACACACACACACACATTTCTGTGCAAAAATATTTTGCAAAAAAAAAAGAAAAAAGAAAACCAAATTAAATAAAATTCTCGTAATATTTATTTAAGGGGAAACTTTAATTTAAAAACATGCCTAAACATGTTTATTACAATATTTATTTTACAAGGGAAAAAATACGTTATAGATTTTTAAGGTTTTTATATAAATTTGAATATGTAAATAAATCACGTCTTAAAAAATATTTAAATTGTTAATGCAGAAGCTTTACAAAAAGTTAAAAAATGTATTAATACTCGTATTAAAAAAAAGAAAAAAAAAATGTGAAGGTTTGTACAGTTGAGAACAGAAATTGTTAAAATATTGTAATTTTTTAATGCTTTAGAATATCTAGGAATAATAACGTGATCTTAAAGAGTTTTGCCATAAAACTTCGCACTAAAAATCACACTAGGACTTAGAAAACTACGTAATGCACCCATTTTGAATGTCAAATTGTATGGAGGAACTCTTTAACACCTAATTCGTCACTTATGCTAACTTCATGATTATTTTTTCTTAAACATAAGGCCGTTAGTAATTCTCAATTATTTCCTGGCTGTTTCTATATACGAGGTGTGTTCAAACGGTATCGGAAATTTTGTGTTTTTTTCAAAAATTATTTATTTATTCATGAATATCTATTTGGTCCCCTTCAAAGTATTCCCCCTCAGATATAAATAATCCAATCTTCGAAGCACTTCAAAAAATCATTTTTTTATCTTGTTCAGCTCCTCCTTCGATGCCGTCTTTATCTCGTCAATCATGGGCCTCTTCAGTTTCTGGAACAAAAAAAGTGACAGTTGGCGAGATCTGGGGAAAACGATGGCTGCGGCATCATTAGTGCGTCGCGCACAAGCAACGATGTTTGAGCGGGGGCGTTATCGTGGTGCAAAAGCCAACTTTTGTTCTTCCACAAATCCCGGAGTTTCTGGCGAATGACTTCGCCCAAACTGCGCATAACTTGCAGGTAATATTCCTTATTGACCATTCTACACTGTGGCAAGAACTCATGATGCACCACGCTCCTGCAATCGAAGAAAACTGTAAGCAAAACTTTCACATTCGACCGAACTTGACGCGCTTTTTTCGGTCTTATTTCGTGCGGCAGCTTTCATTGAAATGATTGAGCTTTGGTTTCCACGTTATAACCATAAACCCACGATTCATCACCAGTTATGACCCTCTGGAACAAATTTGTGTCGCCGCGGACAGAGTCCAACAGCTCATTAGCAATGTTCATGCGATGCTTTTTGGTCGAAATTGAGCAATTTTGGTACGAATTTCGCAGCGACCCGTCTCATGCCCAAATCATTGATAAAAATCGAATGGCATGAGCTAATCGATTTGTCTAGGTCCTCGCAACTTCTGTAATGGTTATTCGACGATTGCCAATACAATTTTTTTCACTATATAAATTTTTTCATCTGTTGTTGAAGTGCTCGGGCGTTCGGCACGTTCTTCGTCGTTCACATCTTCTCGGCCTTCTGAGAACATTTTGTACCACCGATAAACGTTGCTTCGGTCCAAGATAGCTTTTCCGTATGCCACAGTCAACATTCGGAATGCATCCGCGCACTTAATTTCGTTTTTCAAAATGCCCAAAATTGTCGGCATAAGTGAGAGACATGAGTACCAACATAACGCCACAAAAAAAATCAAAATTCGAATATACGTAACCCGCGAAAATTCAAAATTCGCGATACTTTTTGAACAAACCTCGTATTGTAGAAATTATGAAGTGGATTCTAGTTCTATTGACAAGTTGACACTAAAACTATGGAAATGCACTTAGGTAGCTTAGTTTGAATAGAGCACATTGGTGTAGTTAGAAATTTTTTAAGGGGGCATAATGACTAGTGATTTCCACGAGTAATATTAAAATAATAAATAATTACATGCTATTTTTAATAATCGTAGGGGACAACAGCAATCTTTTGTGTGGTGGAAAAATGCAACCCAGAATGCCGGAGAAAGGCGTTTGATTGAGGGGCCTTAATTTATTACAGTTTACATTTGTGCTCTCAGAGCATATTGTATGCTCCTAAAAAATATATTCGGAGAAGACTATTAAACTTGGTTATGTTACGATCCTAGTTTCCTCAGTATATTTTCTTTAGGTTTTCCTTAATGAATTCCCAAATTATCCTTCATCTAGTGTATTTTTTAAATAGAAGGGTTTTGAATACAATTTTTTGGCTTATTCTGAGCAATATATTCATTATTTGCTCAATTCACACCCTATTGTAGGAGTCGTAGTTCGTAAAATATTTGTTAGTAATTTCTATGCAAACATTTGTTCATAAGCAACGTTTTTATTGAAATTACCAACATTTCATGTACGAACTACGACTCCTACATTAGGTTGGTTGTGAATTGAGCAATTGAGTTGATTTTAAATTTGTTTTCATCTCAAATGAATTCATACTTATTTCCAATTTTTAAGTGATAAAACTTTTTTTCACATAGAAAATTTTCAACTTAAAATTTACGTAAACCAGGTTAATTTAACCTTTTTCAGCAACGATTTTCCTTTATATGTATTTCATGTTAATTTAATATGTTTTAGAGTAATCTTCAAGCACATTTTTCCTTTTGAAATAACTTTATTTCATGTTGATTTAACATTTAGTTATTTCTTGTAAATTTAATATCAATTGCAATCAAAATTTTTGCATGATGATTTTATTTATTTGTTTATTTATTTACTTGATATTAAAATTATATAAATTATAACAATAGTATATACATTGATAGCACTGGCTGCCAAGGCTATCGGCATTGAATTTACATTTTAATTTTTTTCTGTGTGTGAGTGCAAAATTTAGAAGTTTTTTTTTATTCAAGCAATTTTAAAATACAATTTAAGTATTTTTCTATGTATGGTTTTGTTTTGTTTTAAATTTTCGTAATATTTACTGTCTAATTCAAAAAAAAAATATTTTACGTTTATTACAGGTTTATTTGACAAATTTCCCATTGAAATATGTCAAATAAGCGCTTAATAAACCTGAAATATTTTTTATGAATAAGGCGGTTTAAAATAAATAGTAATTCTTTTTTTTTGTCTATTTAATTTTGATTTTCCAACAAATCCTATAAATACCTAATACATTCTAAATAATTTCTGGATTAGTGACTTTATGTTGCATGTCTATGAAATATTTCATAACTTAATTTAAATATTAAACCTTTATTTATAATCTATGCCTCCAAGGACACTATTTTTTATTACATTTTCCACTTATAAGACACAAAAGTTTAAAGCATCAAAAGAAAATTAAAATACAAAAATAAATATGTCTCAGTAAAAATTCTTACATCCAGTTGGCCCTTGAACAGATAATGGCGACTGCAAAAAAAGAGAGTGAGAGAGAAAAGAATAGTTTCCTTCCACTATGCTCCAAACTTTAACAAGAAGAAGTAAATCTTTCTTAAGCAAAAAGCGGCTAAAGAAAATAACAAAAATAAACAATGCCTAGAAAAACCTTAAGCTAAACTTAAAGAATTATAACTGTATAAAATCCTTTGAATAAGGAGCAAAGAAAATAAAGCTTAAAGACAGCCAGAATACTACAGCAATAAAAACAAACAATAAAAACACTTAACTACCAACACATATTCTCAAAGGATGCAGACCAAAACGAAACGGCAAAAGATAAAGGTGAATAGTAAAAAGGACCTTTAAATTGCATCAAATTAATTACAATCTTGAAATCATTAAATTTATGTGGACCGTAATAATTATGCAACTGTTTATTTAATTTTTTATTTTTTTTTTGAAAACTTTTCTGTGTCTGCTTTTTTCGTTGTTGTTTCAAGCAACAATATTATTTTTGTTAGGCAGATTTCTAAGTTTTGTATTTAGAGGTTTTTTTTCCTGGCAAAGCACTATTTTGAAAAAGTATATTCTATTTCATTTTCTTTTGTCACTAACTTACCTTTTAGTTTTTTCTTAAAGTTTTTGCTCTTTAAAAGAAAAAAACAACAGCAACCTTAATTGTATCTGGTCTTTCTTTTAGTTTCTACTTTAACCTTTATTAAAAAGTGTTATTTCTTTTACTTAATAAGAAGGAAATTATTTTTTTATTATCATTAGTTGTTTGACTAGAATTTAATTTTAATTGAGTGAAACAAATGTTTAGCGTATGCGGAAATACACACAGAAAAAAATACAGAAAATTTTTGTTGCATTGATCGATGAGTTCGAGGCCAAAAAACATTTTCCCGATGCTTGTGCCACGTAAGTGGCATTAAATGAAATTCATGTTGTTTAAACTTTAAATAACTTTGATTTAACATACTTCCTCAGTTTGATTTAACATTACTACAATGTTTAATCATTATGAAATAAAGTTATTTAAATCATGTTGAATTAACATAAAACATACATATATGTAGCAAAATCCCTGCTTGAAAATGTTCAATTGACCTTGTTTTGGAAAATTTTAATATGAAAATTTTCTGCGTGTTTGAACTATAAATTTAGTATTTATTTTTTGTTCTTTTAATTGCAGTTCTAATAACTTATGTTCGTTCACTCACAATCGAAAATTATACTCATGAAAATTAAAGAAATTAGAATACATATGCCATCAGAAGCTGAAAAAGTCATAAGACGAAAATGCGAAATCATTTGCCCTTACAGAAATCTGCTGGAAGTATTAGATTGTCCTCAGATGCAAATGAACTATATATTAGCAAATTCAAATTTAATTACATAAATCTTTTTGAAGAAATAATTATCCCTATTACTGTTAATAAACTTTATCTTATGTTGTTACTAAAAATAAATCCAAAAAAAGAGAAGGAAAAAAAGTAAAATAATGACGACAGAAAAAATAATGGGAAATGTATAAAACGTTGACACAAAACCATAAATTAATGAAACCATTTGTCTTCCTTTTTTACTTCATTTCTTATATTTTTCTTTGCACGCAGTTTCTTAAATGTTTTAACTCCAAATCGTGTTAAACTGGTTTTACATTGAAACTTTCAAATTAGATTTATAGAGAACTTGAAGCGTTAAACTACAAACGACAGATAGATGATGGTAGAAAAAAAGAAGAAACAAGCAAAGAAAAAAACAAGCAAAGAGAATAAGATTGTGTTTTGCTTACTCAAGTCTTGTATTTTTGTCCCTTTTTTCCAACTAAATATTACTTTTTTGGCTAAAGGAATTTCTTACCAGACATTGCAAAAATTTCAAGCAAGGAAAAATGAGCTGATTGTGAAAATAATTAAAGATTAGAAAAAATTAAGGTAAAACTATAAAAGCAGGTATAATAATTTATCAAAATATAAAAAGGGAAAAAGAGTAGTAAACAGCTTCCAAACAAATGAATTAATAATAATCTGTTGCATTGCCAAAAGTAAATGATGATTTGTTAGCAAAGAGCAAATAGTAAGTTACAGACCCATTTTTATCAAAAAAAAAAAAAAAAAAAAAAACTTTTACAGTTGCCTCTTTTAATAATGTTCTAATATTCTTGCAATTCTTAATTTTAATCCCTGCACTAAAGCTACGAAAAGTTTGAACCAAATAATAAAACTCCTTACATGCACTTAAAAACTTTTATCTCCTCAACAGACATTCTTAAGCAGTATTTGCCAAAAAAAAAACATAAAAAGTAATCCTTAAAATAATAAAATATTACTTAAGCCCATATGAGCTATTTTTTGTTTGTTATTCAATTTCTTATGCAGTTGCTGCAGGAAAAAGAAAAATAAAATATTTAGGTCCCATGTGCGTGTGAGAGTGTTTGAGTGTGTGTGTGTGTGTGTTTGCATAAAGTAAAATCTTACTGAAACTAATTCTGGGCCAATAAATCAATGACTTTGCTGTAAAAAGTAGTATGAATATTTATAAATTTAAGTGAAATATTTTATATATATAGGGTGTTTTTTATTGAGGTATAGAACTTTAAGTTGGCATCACTTTTTTAACTGGCGGCCATTTTGTCAGCTGTCAAGTGATTAATATTTAGTTTGGTTTGCCATTTCATCATGAACAGGTTGACAAAAGAACAACGCTTGCAAATCGTGCAAATTTATTTCGAAAATAATGGTTCAGTTCGCGAAGTTTACCGCAAGCTCCGTCCATTTTATGGTCGACATAATCGTCCATCAGAGCAATTAATTCGGTTAACCATGGATCGTTTTCGCACTACGTTTACTCTATGTGATAATACGCATCCGCTGAAGTCGCTCGTCTACGCCAACAAACCAGAAACGTTAGGGGACTTGGAAGCCAACATTCGTGGCGTTATTGCCAACATACGGCCCCATATGCTCGAAAAAGTGGTTGAAAATTGGACCTGTAGAATTGGCTTTATTCGAGCCAGCCGCGGCGGCCACATGCCCGAAATCATATTTAAACGTTAATGGCATAAAATTATCCTTCCAATAAAGCCAAATTGATGGACATTAAAACGATTTTCTTGTGTTTTATTTCAATTCGAAGTTCTATACCTCTAAAAAAAACATATATATATTTTAAATAAGAATCTTATTGCTTTTCGTTACTTTAAATGCTTTAGAAGTGAAGATGTTTCCTTAAATGTTTGTAAGACCCAATAAGTGTGCTGAATGTGAGAGTAGATAAATATTTCAAAAAAGAAAATCATGCTTAAGTCTACAGTACACGGCATGTGAAAAACAACATGCGCGTGTACTTGCAAAAAAAAAAATATGTACATGTAGATATTCACATGCTTACAGATGTGCTGCCTCAGAAAATATGTTCGATTCGGCTACTTAGGTGCTTAGGTGTATTTAGGTGCTAAAATACTATCAAAATTTTAAGGCCTGTAGCCACTTCTAGTAATTTTAAAAAATGCAACCAATATGCTGAAAATTCCCGTGAAAATTCCCGTGAGGCTTTTTCAGCCTCTTCGATTTTTACGAACTTTAAATTATAAATACATCTGCTTCGTCTGAATTGTATATGCTTTTTTATATAGTTTTAAGACTAAAATCAAGAAAAAGGGGCAGAGGGGCCATTTTTTCCTCTTCGAAATAATTCAACTTATTTTTGTGACATTCAAAGGAAATATATATACAAAGGGTGTTTTTTTTAGAGTGTCACAACTTTAAAATGGCATCACTGCTTTATTTGAACACCCATTTAACAGCTGATAGTTGCTTTTTGTTAATTTTGCTTTGAAATTTTAATTATGAATCGACTTAGACCAGAGCAAAGCGTGCAAATTGTTGAAATTTTTTATCAAAATAATTGTTCTACTCTTCAAACTCATCGTGCATTTGATCCATTTTATGGCGTACATAATTCTGGTTAAATGGGTACGTAAATAAGCAGAATTGTCGCATTTGGAATGAGGAGAATTCACAAGCTTTTCTCGAAACACCATTCCATCCACAAAAAATTGCTGTTTGGTGCGCTTTATGGTCTAGAGGAGTCATTGGCCCATATGTCTTCAAAAACGATGATGGTCAGAATGTTACTGTCAATGGCGAACGGTATAGGAACATGATTCCAAATTTTTTCGTACCTCAATTACGTGGCATTAATCTTGCTGATATGTGATTCTAACAGGACGGAGCCACATGCGACACAGCGGGCGCTACAATTGATTTACTTAAAGGAACTTTTGATGAAAAAATAATTTTACATAATGGCTCAAGTAATTGGCCACCAAGATCGTGTGATTTAACTCCATTGGATTGTTTTTTTGGGGTTATGTTAATGAACTCATTTTATTGATTTAATAATTTATTTAATTGGAAGATCATGTTTCAATAAAATTTAATCATTCGATGCGTTGAAATTAAAAATTTTGTAATTTTGGTTGAATCTTTTATCTTGTTGTTTCTCAATTATATTTTGCAAGTTTTATATAAAATTTTCGACGTTTTTTCTAAGCTTTTCCGAAGCTTTTTCAAGAGTTGGCTTGTGGGTATTTTGATGAGTTTTATGTTCGTAAAGCTTGATAAATAAGCGACTTTAAATTCGACTGGCTGGCAAAGTTTAACCATACAAATTTTATTTTGTTTTCCTAATAGTACAAAATATTAGGAAATATAGCAAAGGCTTGCCTTAAAATCCTTAGTTAAGCTTATATTTTATGTATTTCGGATTTTTTTCTTTTTGATATTAAGCAATTTATATTATCACACAAAGTTTCCAATCTCTTTTACGTTGACTGTATTTTTCTTTTCCCTTGTGAACCAATAATTTTTAGTTACATTGTTCGTACTGGTCATGACATGATGGCTTTAAAATAATTTTAGTTTTAAGTTTTCTTTTTTAAATCTTTTTTTATTACAGCTCTTGATTTTGGTAAGCCAATGTTATGCTTGTCGACCGTCCAGCAAAGATGGTAAGAATAAAAAAAGAAAATAAAAAAAAAGAAAATAGAAATATAGAGAGGAGAGAAGAAAATAGCACAAACTCAAAATACACAGAAAAAGAACAACAACAGCAATTCATGACTTGCTCTTTTACTTTTTTTTTGCAACAGTTTTCGGCTGATTTGATTTCCTTTACTATTGGCTGCACACAGTTTTACATAAATTTCACTAAAAAGCTCAAACAAGTAAAGATTTAAAAATAATAAAAGATACACACAGTAAGTGAAAAGGAATAGATTTGTTATATTTCTCTTGTTCCTTGGCTAGAAATTTTCCTCTCCTATTTTTTAAACCTGATGGTGAAAACTTAATTTAATAGTTGGTTGGCATCGTAAAAATTCTGTTAAATAAGCTAAAAGATGCTTTTGTTTTTTTAGCTCTTACGCTCTGTGCATTTTCATTTCAAAGGAAATCTGTATCCATTGTTAAGCGTAATAAATTGTTTTATCGCCTTGAAATTTAATAAATATCATTTTAAAAAGGGCTATTTTGTGCGCTTCTGTGTTTTATAGCGAATTTCCTTTACTCGAACTCTATTAATCCTTAAGGGTACAAGCATTATTCAGGATAGTATTTTTGCTATAGAAGTAGTTTACTTTATGGTTTGAGTCAGTGAGAAAATGTAAAAAAAACTAAAAAAAAGCTGAATGCTTTTCATGAGCTTTGAAACAAGATATTGATGTCAAATGCTTATTTGCAGTTTTTATAAAATTTCGTGGGAAAAACCTAAAAATCTAACAGCACATGGGAAAGAACTATCTATATCTTAAGATTTTATATAAAAAAGCAACATTGCTGACAGATCAGAGCTCAACTTAAAGTATTTAATAAAATTGCTAAAATCGCCCGCATGGAAAGAATCGCAGGAATGAAAAAATTGCAAAAACATATAAAACTTCCAAGTTTCTTAAAATGTATTTCAAATACATTTTATTTTTAATGAATATGGGGGTATACTTTGAAAGGATTCTGTTTAAAAAATTCATTTGGTGAAAAAATGCCCGCTTGGAAAATTTATTTTGTTAAAGCGTTTGTATACAAAACATCCTTTTAAAATTTAAATATTTTCAACAAATTTACTTAATATTGTAAGATTCTACTGCTATACTATGAAACATTTTTATTATAGGAAGATTTTAAAAAAAATTCGCTGAGTATGTTAAGATTGGTACTTTTTCGAAAAGGTACCTTTTGAGAAGGGCACTTTTCGGAAAGGTGTTTTTTTGAGTGTCATAATTTACGGAAAAGATAATTTTGAAAAATAAGGTACTTTTTTGAAAGGGAACTTTTATAAAAAGGTACATTTTTCCAAAAGTATTTTATGAGAAAAAGTACTTTTAGGAAGAAAATAATTTTTGGAAAAAGTACTCAATAGAAAAAGATACTTTGTTTTCGAAAAAATAACTTTCTGGCAAAATATACTAGATGAATGAGATATTCCTGAATAATTAATTTTTCCGAAAAGAATTTGTTTAAATAAAAATTATTTTCAAAAAACTTACATTAAAAATACAAATTTATTTAATGCTATTTAAAAATTTATTTTTGTAAAGAGTATATGTCTGAAAAGTATCTTTTTCAAAAAAGTACCTTAATAAAATATTTTTTGGAAAGGCTGGTACTCTCACCAAAAATGTACATTTTTCAAAAAAAGTACCATTTGCAAAATGGTAGATTTTTGAAAAAGGGAATTTTTTTTGAAATAGGTACAGAAACATATACCTTTTGCAAAGAATGATTTTTCAAAAATTACGTTTTTCCAAAAAGTATTTATTTAAAAAAAAACTTTCAAAAATATTACTTTTTTTTGAGAAATATGCCCTTAAAAGTCCATCTTACGAAAGTGTATTACTCTGAAAAGTTATGTTTTTTTTCGGAAAAGTACTTTATTGAAAAAGGTGTTATTTGAAAAAATTACTTTCTGGAAAAAGGCACTTTTTGGAAAAATTTTAGTCTACGTTCTTGAATAACGAAGTTTTCTTTTTTCGTAAAAATTACTTAGTTTTAAAGTATTATTATTAAATGCTTTTTAAAAGGGTATTGTTTAGAAAAATTACTATTCTGTAATATATTTTCTTAAAAAACTACCCCACAAAAAAGATAGTTTTTGCGAGAATATACTTTTTGGAAAAAGCTTATTTTTGGTAAGAGGGACTAGAACAGTTACATTTTCAAAAAAAAAGTACTTTCTTGTAAAAAGTACTTTTTGTGAAAAGTTTTTTTTTTTAAAATGTTACTCTTTGGAAAGAGGTACTTTTTGAAAAAATTCTAGTTTTTCGAAAAATTTATGTTTACATTCCCGAACTATGAACTTTTCGAAAAAATTACCTAAAAATTTTGTTTAAATGCTTTTTAATACGTATTATTTGAAAAAGGACTTTTAAAACAACCCCACAAAAAAGATACTTCTTGCAAAAGGGTACTTTTTGGTTAAACGTACTTTTTGTAAAAAAGGTACTTTTTGGTAAAAGGTTCTTTAAGGAAAAAATTACTTTTTTGGAGAAAGGTAATTTTTTTGGAAAAGGTAGTTTTTCGAAAATTTTTTTATATAAGATTTTTTTGTTGGAAAAGCAATTTTTTTTTAAATAAATACTTCTCGCAAAGGAAAGGCTCTGCCTTGCAAAGATGTTTTTAATTTCTTTTTAGAAAACAGTCTTCAGAAAAAGCTCTAGATACTTCAAATAATCTTGAGACACTTATCTCTTTCATTCTTCAGGGCTAGTAAGAAAAATTTAGAATGTTACAGCCTTTGTAAGGGGTTTATAAAACAGATTTTCTTATAAAACTTTTCTTATTAAATTTTTATAAAGCCTTAATAATTTTTATAAATAAGGCTGTTAATAATTAAGATTCTGAATGGAATTTTAGAAAATTTACAATGAAAATGTAGAAAAATGTGTCGTAAATACATCGTTGTAAGGAAACGTCGCTACCGAAACATATCGATGCCAGCCATATTAGAAGACTATAGATATACTGACATACCTTAAAATACGTTAAGCTAAAGTTAAGTTATCTTCACATCGGCTTAGTAATACATATGATAAGACACATTAACTCTACAGTGTCCATTTATGAAGCTAGTTCAATTTATTTATTGAAAGTCTAATAATGAAAGGAATAATTTATCCGTATTATCTTTAAGCAAACGAACTAGTTTATTAACTTGTACAAAGTAGAAGCATTTTTGATTTAATAAAAACAAAACTTTACCTTAACACAAGTAGTTTGCTTGTTGAAACGTGACTCATGTGAAGCAAATAACAGGCCAAAAGAGAGCAATAAATCTAATAAATATGCTACGATGTATAAATTTAATTTTCTTAGCATTCTTATGATCCCCAAAAACAACATCATGTTTCTTTTAAGCACTTTAATAATCAAATAAAGTTGTTGGAAATGGCTCAAACACTTTAGGTAAAGGCATTTGTCAATTATATCGTTGTATTACTTTTCTTACAAACATTTTTTTCTCTCTATTTGCCAAGCATATTGTTGTCCAGAAACAACATGTTGTTGTGCTAATAGTGACGCCTGTTTCATGACAACTAACTAATTCTTGGGCATGCACGGGTATAGATACTTTCATTAACACACATTTTCTAAAACCAAAAAAAAAAAAAAATAATAAAAAATATACTCGTACACATTCTACGTACACTGGTAAACTTGTACTCAACAAGATTATTTCCATTTCGCCAAGTTATTCACTCTAAACCGAAAAAAGGAAGTGTTAAAAACTGCAAAATATAACACACATATACACAAAGTACCTTAGCGTACAAGCACACAAACAGACACACACACACATCCGCATACACACACACACACATGTTTACAGACAAAAGCGCACAAATGAATGCAAGTAAATTTATGCAATATTCACACTTGTGCGTTGCTTTAATATCTTTTTTTTTTGCATTGCAGTTTTTCTTCTCGTGTCTCGTTGTTGTTGTTGTTGTTTTGGTATATAACTTACTACTGTTGTTTTGAGTTTATTGTGGTTGTGGAAACATCAGTTCATGGTGTTGCATAAATATCTACCAGTTAGTGAATGTATGGCAGTCTTTACTCACTACATAAATAAGTTAAACACTGAAATGGTGGCGGCATTCTGTTGCCTAAAAGACGAAATAGATACAAAAAATATATACGAGTATACGAGTATATAATCTTTTATGAATACCAACATAATTTGCCGTTGCAAGGAGAATAATATGTTAACATTTTGAAAAGCAAAAACTTGTACGGACTTCAGGAGGCAAATTACGGCACACGTTATCGAACGAAATTACGAGATATTGCAATAGAGTTTATATGGAAATATTTTTAAATTTCGAATCGTATCGAATGCCGTAATTTGCCCCCAGGTCAAAAATAGTTAATTTTCAGTTATTACACTTTCGATCAAATGGTCCTTTAATCAGCAAATTTTTAATTGTAAATATAAATCATTGAATGCTTCTATCAGAAATAAGAAAATTTTGCTTATTCACAGGCAAAACTATTCTCGTTAGAATATTAATGAATTGCATGGATGATCTATTAATTATACGAGAATTACTGGGTACTGCGACCAAAAATATCTATTGTATACATAGAAAAAAAAATACCAATGTAAAATCAAGATGAAAAAATTTTGATTGATAATATGTTGTTTAAATGTGCTGGTGTTCAATTTCTTCGTTCATAGCTACAATGCACTGTTAATCTTAAGTTTTGTGACTTTTTGTTCTTTTGTGGTTGTTGGATTTGAGGCTCACACAATCATTTTCATGATGCCTGAGCCAATACAAACAATCACAAAGGTTAACTAATTCATAAAATAAGATGACTAAATTAAATTAAATTCATATTGTTTTAAATTAAAATTACTTTAATTCAACATGGTTTTGCCCGCTATTTGAGTATTAATTTCATGTTGTTTCAACTTGAAATAACTTTGATTCAACATGGTTCTTCATGTTATTTCAGTATCAAATTCACATTGTTTCAACTTGAAATAACGTCGATTTAACAGTAATGGAATGTTAAATTAACATGAAATAAAGTTATTTCAAAAGGAAAAATTTTCTTCAGAGATAAATATAAATCATGACAAACTAACATTAAATACATTTGAGGCAAAATTATTGCCAAAAAATTTTAAATTAAGCTTGTTTTCCTTGATTTTAGTATGAAATTTTTCTGTGTGTGTTTATCCTTTGGCCGTTGCTAGAAAACCTCTTTTAGGCCTGCTCTCATGAGAAATATCAATATTGGCATAGATATTTACCCAATTGTCCTTCAGAGTATGCTCTGGAGTTTCATCCTCCTAATCACAGAATCTTCACGGGCTATTACGCTCAATTCCAAGTTTGTTGAGGTATTTTTTCAATCTGCAATGTCCTGGGAGGAAGGACATGAACACTTTTGCATTTGAATCATTAGCTTGATTTGCCTCAATCGTTTATGCCAAACACTGAGCCTCTGTGTAAATTTTCATTATATTTTTTTTCCAGGTAAAGTCATAACTGCTTAGAGAATTATATCTTATTAAATTATTATTACGCAAATTCTTCCCACTTACATATAAAAAGCTTACGTGCTATTCTTTTGAATTTCCATTTATCTGCAGACTTTTTGGGAGCAAACAAAAAGGCACATATTTCTTCTCAAAATTTTTAATCAGATTCAACATCTACATGCCAACCTCAAATGTAAAGAAATTAAAGCAAAAGGCAGAGTTGTTGTCATAAATAAAACTTTGTTAACTTCATATTGAAAAAACCAATATGGAACATATTCTTAAATAACTACGTTACAATTTTCATTTTCATGCAGGTGTTTTGAATACGAATTGTTTTTTTTTTTTTGTTAAGACTCTTTGGGTTCCTGTTTTTGTTCCTGTTCTGGTTGCTGTTGCCATTTTCTTTTTTGTTGCATGTTTATTGCAGCAATGTTGTGTGGTAAAAACAAACAAGAAAACTAAGCATAAAGAAGTATCATAATGGGAATTGTTAGTTTTAGTTTAAAAGCATTTAGTGCTCTTGGTAAACTGTTCTTGTTTTTTTTTCTTCTAAGGACATTGACAAAAAACGATTAACACCAGGATAGTTTGTGGGGAAAAATTAATTTAGAGATGTTAGCAGACGTCTAACTAAATTTGACTATTTACAGAGTTACTGCTGTGGATGGCTTGTTGTATAATAAGAGAAAAACTGCGGCATTTGGTTTTTTTGCTTAGTAAGAATTAAAGGCTTGCACTAAAGATGACTCAAAATGTACTCTGTGAGACATTTCAATTAAAGGTAATGAAGAGCATGTTACAACGATAGAGCAGTAGATGTAATTTATAACAATCCAAAAACTTTAACTTGATGACCGTATTATTACAAAAAAAAACAATGATTGCAACAACTCAGGCAGTGACTGTAATAACTGCAAATAAATGGCAAACAATTGTTTATGGAAAAAAAATTATAATATTATTTTTAAACTTTAAACTTTTACATCTATAACTTTATAAATATTTAACAACATAATTTTTCTTATCTAAAGAAAAGCTTAAATATTTTACTTTTACCACCAGTCGTTTTTGTTTTTTCTTTTGTCTTAAACATGTGAAATCAATTTAAATAAAAAATAATATATTTTTTATGTTCTTACATTTATTTTCCGTGAAAAAACAAAATAAATCGTTTTCGATTTCAATTACTTTATAAATTGATTGAGTGAAATTATTTGTGTAGGTGTTTTTGTAAATGTTTTAAATTATAAACTGTAGCGCATACACGCGCGCGCCCACTGGCAAATAGGATAAAATGCACCCAGCAAACACTAAACCAACAATTTGTTGTCAACGAAATGTTTTAATAAATAAGCTTTTTTACAGAGTAAATATTAAAGCTTAATATTGCATGTTTTTCAAGAGAAATAAAAAAAATTATATTGGAACACACAATAGATAATTAATTAATTAATACTCCTTTTTAAAACGTCAGTTTTAATCAAAGGCCGGTTGAATAAAAAATTATCATGTACCTAAAAAAATTTCATATTATATACTACGAAATCAAGGTTCATTTAACAATTCTAGGCAATTATTTTGCTTCACTTGTATTTAATGTTAATTCAAAGAAAATGTTTCATTTTAAAATATAACTATATCTTATGTTGATTTAACATTATAGTACTGTTAAATTAAAATAAAGAATCATGTTGTATCAAAGTTATTTAAATAAACATGAAAATTCTTAACTGCAGTAACAAAACAAACATATTAAACATATAAATCAAAGTTATTTCATGTTCAAATAACATGAATTTAACTTAATAAACTCATTGCATTGTTTTAATAATTTTAACTTGCGTAGTTGTTTGTAATGGCACAGGCATCAATAAAATTGTGTTTTGTATGTATAGCTATCGCGTCACTGGCCAAAATTTTAACTTGAACTCATTTTCAAAACAAATCCCTATGTTTGCTGGGCAGCAACAAATGTAAGGCTGTATTCACACCTTAATACAACTGATATGTTTGTGACAAATTAATACACACCAACACACACACATACACACGCTTCCCCGAACAAATGTCCAATTATATTTACTTGTATATATTTTCAATAGTAATAATGAAATGAATTTAAAAATAAAGAAAGAAAAATAAAAACATAAATTTTTTGTGAAGCATTGATTTTATTTGGAAAATCAAAAAAAAAAAACATTTATTTGGTTTGTGCTGTATATTTGGAAAAATTGCTGCGACATATTGAAAGACAATATGTTACTTGTGTATGAGCATGTGTGTGGTGACTCGTAAATGAATCATCAATTTGGTGACAAAGTGGCTGACTGCAGGACTGACTGCTAACTTTTGCAATGTTGTCGATTTAAATGTGATTTACTAGAGGTTTGCATTTAATTTTCTCGCTCCTTTGCTCATTTTTGCAAAATGTTATATCAGCCAGCAGTTACAATAAAATAAGAAATAAATACTCGCATTTATATAAAGCAATAATATGCTGCATTTGCGAGCAACTTTTTCAAAATAAGCAACAACCTATTCTATTGAAATAATATCAATTGTGCGTGCAGTTATGCAACTTCTGCAGCTCAATCGATTGACATGAAAATTGAATTTGCTGGGATTAAAGACAAACAAATTTTATTTCACTGGCTGGCGCTGCTGAAGCAAGAGAGAAGTTCTGGTCAGAACATAAACCAATTGATTTTAAAACCAAAATGTTAAAATATAAACTGATTATCATTTCTTTCTGGAAGGCGGTACTTTTTTGATTAAAGAATCACTGTGCTCACAGAAAAATTTCATATTAAGATTAAAATATTTCGCCAATAGTTTTGCTTCATATGTGTTTCATTTTACTTCAACATGATTTATAGTAATCGTCAAAGAAAATTTTTTCTTTTGAAATAACTTTATTTCATGTTGATTTAATATTCGCGTACTTTTAAATCAAAGTGAAAAATCATGTTGAATCAAAGTTAGTTCAAGTTGAAACAACGTAAATTTAGTACTGAAATAAAACACAGAGCCATGTTGAACCAAAGTCACTTCAAGTTGAAACAACGTCAATTTGGCATTGAATTAACATGCAGAACCATGTTGAATCGAAGTTATTTCAAGTTGAAACATCATCCTCATTAATTACCTTACCCCCCATAGTTTTTTTCTATCTTATTGACTTTCAGGTTGCACAACACCGTCACCTCTTCTTTTTTTTCTCATTAATGAGATTTTTTACAAAAAACAATTGTAAATTTTCTTATGTTTAGCTAATTTTTCTGATTTTTTTTCTAATAAAAAATTTAAAAATATGTGAACTTAACTTAAGCTGCTCCCTTTCTAATCACCACATAATTCCACTAGTTGTTAATATTGACATAATTATGTGCGTTGCAAGTTGTATTTCTCATTTATGTTTAATTTCTGTTTCAATAATGTGACCACAGTTAATTTTTAATCGACCATCTACAGAAATGAAACACTGAAAGGAGGGCTTTAGGAGGTCCTTTCTCAATTTTGCGTAAATCAATTGCATTGACACGTACAGACATACATTTGAAAATTGAGTGTGAGTGTGTGTGTTTTTGAGCATTCGTGGTGTTATTAGGGGGATGTATATTTTATTTAAATAACTATTTTACATCCAATCATTGAGATTTAAACATCAAACACACTCAAGCACGTGGAGGTTTTTAAATAGTGGCAAAAGCGTGCGTGTCTGTTGTTGAAATTTAGTGATTTTCTAAAATAATACGAAATGGCCAATGTGTGTAATTTTGGTTATTTTATTCCTATTGATGTATGTAGTCCGTTTATTTCACATTATTGGTGTTGTTGTAGTCATTGTTATAGTTGTTTTATTGTGTGCGTTGGACAAGTGTGAACCGTAAGTAAGTGATTGGCAGTGGGCACGCAGTTTGTGTGAGTGTGTTTAATACAGTTGAGAGGAAAATTTTTCCTTAAACTATTCTTTCAATAATAGAACAATAGTGGTGTGCTTTGATATCCCCTTACCCTATACACTTGCATAAATAGAAGTCAAAGAGTCTATGAATAGTCTATCGTCGTCTTACGAAAAAAAACTATAAATTTCTTTTGCTAAAGTACTAAAAAGTGAAGTAATTACAGATACTGAAATTGCGTACAGAAATCTAATTGGTCACAAAATTGTAGGCGATGGCGGCTGAGGAAATAAATACCGGCGGCGGTTGCAAGCCGGCTGTGAGCCACACGAATGTGATCTTTTTTTCCTCTTACTACTTTACAAAATGTTTGATAAAATAAATAAAAAACTCATAAGAAAAACCAAATGATATTTTATGCTCACCACTGCATACCGTACATGCGTGTGCATGAAGCAAGAAGTTTGTCCTTATTTATGTTCCATATAAAAAAAAAGCAACAACAGCCGGTGCGAATAGCATAATGTTTATTTTATGTTAACATTTTAGTAATTGTATTAAAATGTAATTTCACATGCATATGTTGAATGCAATTTTAGGATTATTTGACTCCACTGCACTGATTTACATTTATATACATAAACTCTATAAATAAGAAAAATAAAAAAATACTAAACAATTTATGCTAATAAGCAACCTCGCTGCTACGTCAAATCTATGCGTTATTATTTTTCAGCTGAACTGTAGCAAACAGTATCGCCATAATCACCGACAGTACAATTGGCTATTTAACACATATTTAATGAACTAAATATAGTTCAACAAAATATTGTGCATTTTTAAGTAACAAAAAAAGTGATGACGATGTTCTATAAAAAATAAAAAGAAATAGGGATAATAACGCAGCGTTCTAACCCCTAAAATATTAAGCAAAATTTAAAAATTTTGAATAATTTTATAAGTGTTAACAATATTATTATAATATTGGCATTGTTAAATCAATTCAAAATGGAAACAAAATTGGTGTTACGAAAGAGTGCAAATTATCCATTCTTAACTAGAAAAATAAAATACATTTTTCGAAAAAAGAAAACGAGAAGTGCAGCTAATCAACAGTCATACTATTACGAAAACAAAAAAAAAAGATTTATCCAGAATTATTTACACATGTACGCACATATAAGCAGATGATAAAGTAAACATAAAAACTATAGCAAAAACAATAATTGTATAGTTTCTGCTTGTTAAGAGATACACAACCATACAAACACACACATGGTAGTTCATGCTTATAATCAGGGTAAGTTTTTTTGTGGCACGACGAATGGTTCAAAATGGCTGGCAAAAAACTCTAACGTATACAAATTTCTTCTAGGTTGCAAAAATTCATTTTATGGCAAGGTGAACTAAAAATGAGGAAATGGCTAAAATATCATATTCCACAAGAAACTTGCCCTTTTTATAATGATTTACATACGCAACAAATATATTTAATACATGAACAAATGTGGTAATGGGAAGCAGAATTGGTGATTCTGCTGAGATTTTGTAGGCGTTGCTGACATTATTGTGGAAGCCTTGTTTGAAGTATAAAAAGGTCGATGCGCATCTGCTGGCAGTTGAGTTGTCTTCAATATTGTGAACAGTTCAGTTGAGTCGATTGTTGTGTGAAAGGAAACCTTATTTAGTAAAGTAATGGCAGTGAGACTTTATTGTTGTATCGGCAGAGTAAGTCCTGTCTGAAGAACAGCCGAGAGGGACTATTGCTGCAAGACAAGGGCAGTTAGTATTGTGCGACCGCCGTTGTGCGGGACTTATGTAATTTAAGCCATTAATATCATTAGTATAAGTGTATTTAGTAAATAAAGTGTTATTATTATTACTAATTAGTGCACTGGGTTCTTATATTTATTTGCAAGTTTAGGATAAACTCGGTTTTTAAAGGATAAGACTTGGCAACATTTTAAATATAATTTCTTTGAATTATATGAAATACTGAAATTCACTTGAGTGTCTTGAAAGTTTCCATCCATTAAGAGTTTCATTAAATCTTTACAGCCTTATTTATAAAAATTATTAAGCCTTTATAAATGGTTTTTAAAACAGATTTTCATACAAAGCTTTTCTTATTAAGCCTTTACAAGGTCTTTATAATTTTTATAAATAATATGTTAAGCTGTTACATTTTAATTGCAGATATTTATTATAATATTTTCAAGCAGTGCGAGTGTTACCAATTTTGAATAAATTTCGCCAATTTGTTAGATTAAAAATATTAGAATAAGTTTCACTAAGAAGATTGCAGCAAAATCAATGTAACTACTGTGTGCACTTACGTACAGCCATCGCACACTATATTTCGTTCTTGTTGATTTAGTGACATAAATTATGATGATGATGGTTTTGATTTAAAGATTGTAAATATGTAGAAACTTTCACGTGCAATTTTTTACAGATCTTAATTTTCGCAAGATCTGATCAACAAGCAAAACATTTCATAGATATATGTTCATAGAGAGACATTCTTAGACGTTTCATAGATAGATTAAGAACCGAGTTATTGAGAGATACCTACAACGTAGCTTAGGATAAGTTTTACAGGTTGCTGTGAAGGAAAGGTCAGTTTTGAGTTTACTTTGGTTCAATTAGAAAGAATAGTGCAAGTACAGATGGTAACTTGACAAATAGATAGAGAGAATATTATTGTTGTTTTCACATTTCTGCTATTAGGCGTTTCTTTAGTTTTTATGACAACGTTGCCGAGCCTCTGATGCTACGTATTATTATCTTTTAAGCTACTCAGCCATTTTACTAGTTCTTTTACTTCGCCGACGATGCACAGTGATTCCCAAGCCAAAAAAAAACGGAAAGAAGTAGATAGTTGCTGAGCTAGCTGTTCAAATACAAAATAATGTATACCAAAAAGGTAGAAGAAAATTTATATTTTGGGTGTCTATTGGAACATAATTTGAAGCACAGGGTGTTCCCCGGGTTACGGAAGCTTTTCGAAGCTCATAAAATTCTTACAAATATGAACCGATTTTAAAGATTTTTTTTATTTAATTTTTTTTTTTATTATTTGTTGTGCAATTTAAAAAATTTTAATTTTTGAACTTGACTTAATTAAATTCTTCGCTGGTATCCTGTATAGTTTACCAAATAATTGCAGATAGGTATTTATAAATTACTTTGAAAATACAAAATAATAATTTAGAAACATATTTTGTTCTCTCTATCGGTTGTGACAAGTGTATCAAGTCGATGTTTAAAAATTGGTGCGAATAATTACGTTCTTTAGTAAAAAAAAAAGTGTTAATTTTTTTTTTAAATTCTTGCAGTTTTTGTTTTAAATATTTGATTAGAATAGACTTCATAAAATACTCTTAAGGGTTATTTGGTTTGATTAATGTTTGCACTTACAGCCCAGGATTGGTCAAATATTTTTTTTTAATTCAAAGTTATGGATGAAGGAAACAAATTACCCATCCATTTTTCTAAATCTACGCATTTGAACAAAATATACTGTTTTATGTATATTTTTTTTAAATGTGCTTAAAAAGTCAACCTGCTTTTCGAAAAATATGATCGACTAAATATACCGACTAAAATTATATAGAAATAATTTCTTAGTCGGGCTTAAGTTCAGTAATTTTAATTCTTGCTGCATGCAATATTTTTATTAATTAATGTGAGTTTTTAGAGAGAACAACAAGAATTGAAATTACCGAAAGAAATTATTTCTGATTAAAATTTTCTCACATTATATAAAAATTTTAAAATGCACTTGATGATACATATATTGCACGTTTACATCTATTGTTTTCAATAATAAGAAAAATAGCCTCAAATATATTCTTATTATTAAATTTAATCACTATTTACTTTCTTTGAAAATGAGTGCGTATGAGTAATACCGGTGAAGAATACTGTATTACGCATACGCACTCATATTACAAAAGGGAGTAGGTTTAATAGATAAATATTTGTTATAAGTTTTTGTTTTTGCTTAGGAACCAGTGGCCGACAGCGTGGAATGTAATGCATATCAATAAAATATATTGATATTAGTATGACGCTGGGTCTGGGCCAGGTCTTGAACTCGGAATCTCAAAGACCCTCATTTATTTTATAGTCGATACACTAACTATTTCAGCCAACTGTAACATTTAACTTCAATTTACTTTTTGTGTAAAATGTTAAACGTACTATTAAGAATCTATTTGAGTAAATATAAATTCTTCAATATTTTCTTTGCAAAGTGAACCGAAATTTTAAGGAAAATTCCAAGGTAATGTTGTGTATAACTTATGGTATGAAGCTTTTAAGGACATTTGATTTTTACAATTCGGGGGAATGCATAACTAGTTCAAAAGCATCAACATACAATTAATTTAATTTTTTGTCTATTCTTGCCACCCTTATGGTCTTAGTACGCAGTCATCAGCCACAACATCCTGCTGCAAAGCGCTTCCCTAAGAAACATACTTCAGCACTAATAATGCTCACAATACTGAGTTCAAATAAACTTCGTTGCAAAAATACAAAGAGAATAAATCCAGTTAGTTACTATACATCGACTATAGCATTTATGTTTGTGTGTGTGGGCATATTCGAGTATATATATATGTGTGTGTGTGTGTGTGTATGTGTAGGCAATAAAACATGAAGTAAACTTCATGGCAATTGAATGCAATGCATCCAACACACAATGCACACACTCTTATAAATATTATTTAAGTGAGTGTGAGTGAGTGAGTGTGAGTGTAAATGCTTCATTGCGTCTAAGCATGCGTTAGTATGTTTCAGTTCCCTGAAAAACGTTTGTAGCTTTAATTTGCGTGATTCTTTCTTTGTTTCCTTCATCGTTTGTAAGCGTGAATTAATAGTTACGAGAGTGGGAATAAGTTGTTACTAATTATGCTTTTGATATGTATTTATTACATTAAATATTCAAGTTAAAAATTCCCCTTAATAAATAAGAAAAAAGGATTTATTATAAATTAAGCAATTAAAGAGCTGGGGCACAGTGGTGAAGTACAAGCAGGGACGAGGGGAGTAGAATTTGGCACATTAATGTTAATAAATGTACAGAAGAAAAAATTATTTTAGTGTTATAAAAGTATTAAATTTTTACCACAAAACTAAATTCTAGCTAATATTTTAAGTGTCAGTGAAACACTGTGGTACTTTGCCAAAAGCTAACTATCCTCATATACATCCTTGTCGTCTGTGTATTTGTTTTTTTGTATAAAGAAGCAGGCAATTTAAATTTTATTAGGCTGTAATAAGACAAGCGCTATACAGAGTCATTTTATGAATCCAGTGAGTGTAGCAAGAAGTTTGTCTTGCAGAGCCTTTTTCAAAAACAACATTAACAACAACAAAAAGCTTAAGAGAAGCACAGGTGTTGTATAAATATTTAGATATGAAGTAGTTTTATACAATTAGTTGCAAATACTTTCTCTCTTTGTGTTAGAAACAATATTGACTTTATGATGCTTTAAAGTATTTCCTTTATATTATTCTTACATAATATTATGGATACTTTAAAAATTATGATATGCGAAAGGAAAATAAACTTTTTTGCTAGTAGAGAGTTTCTAATTTCTTAAGAAAGTTAATTACAGCAGCAGGTATATAATAAAGGGCCTGTTCGTAAATGCATCACTGCTCTTCAAATGGAAGCACAGTTAGAGGATCTAGGAAACTTGTAATATATTTTAATTTAAAGTTTGATAGTGTGATGCAGAGCAGTGATGCATTTCCGAAAAGTTCCATACTTAAATATATGCATTCAAACTTTATTTAAACTAAAAACCTGTTTTATATATAGTATCACGAAAACGACCGCGACACTGACCTAATGTGACTGACAAATGTTTTCCCCAAAGACACTTAAGGGTATACAGCGAAAAGTAAAACCAATAGAAAACAAGTAAGAGAGCTATATTCGGCTAAGCCAAATCTTATATACCCTACCCTGAGGTACATTTATATATAGGGTGTTTTTTTAAGAGTTTCACAACTTTGAGTTGGCATCACTACTTTATTTGAGTACCCATTTAGCAGCTGATAGTTGCTTTTTGTTAAGTTTGCTTTGAAATTTCATTATGAATCGACTTACACCAGAGCAACGCGTGCAAATTGTTCGGCGAATGGACTGAATTACAGTTGATATTGATTTTGAATTTCCATTCAAAATTTTGTTTTCCGATGAAGCCCATTTCTGGTTTAATGGGTTCGTAAATAAGCAGAATTGTCGCATTTGGAGTGAGGAGAATCCACATGCTTTTCTCGAAACACCATTCCATCCACAAAAAATTGCTGTATGGTGCGCTCTATGAAATAGAGGAGTCATTGGCCCATATGTCTTCGAAAACGATGATGGTCAGAATGTTACTGTCAATGGTGAACGGTATAGGAACATGATTCAAAATTTTTTCGTACCGCAGTTACGTGGCACTAATCTTGCTGATATTTGGTTCCAACAGGACGGAGCCACATTTCACACAGCGGGCGCTACAATTGATTTACTCAAAGAAACTCAAGGTTGTGACACTTTAAAAAAACTTTTTTTATTTGATTTTGCGAAAAAAATATATGATTTAGTTTTGCTATACTATGTATATTGTTATCCTAAGATAAAGATAATATTGTACCTCTTTATCAACTAAGCAAATTTATTTCATATTTTCCGGTATTTAATAAAACTTGATATTGCAAAACTGTCAAGCGTTTCGATTTAAACATCCTATTGCCAATATTGCACATTCACTTATATCGCGATATTATGTACATAAAGTATTTAATCCAAAAGAATTTTTGGATTTTCTGTTCAGCTGAAGGGAACAGTTTCTACGAAATGATATTAGATGTCTAAAAGAGATAAGCCGAAATTCATTGTGCTATAACTTCTTGAAAAATCGCACAAATTAAACAAACTAATTGAGATTTTGCCCAGAGGTACTTTCAAATATGCAGCTTACGCAGATACCATTAACTTAAAATCAGCTTATCTCGACTTAAGCACTTTTTCCTTTTTGCCACAGCTTTTATAAAATCACATCATATAAATTAACCATTACATTGAAATATGAACTTCCCAGCGGGAAACAGAAGGAGTACGGATGCCTTCTAAAAGGCCTTTATACTCCTTCTTTTGGATGTACAAGGCCTGCTCGCTCCATCCCATATTCATATCTTTTTTACACACGTTGTCATTGCGAGGTAGGCCTTCCGTTCTCGCTTCTTTCGCAGATATTCTAAAAGGCCTTCAAATTAATGGCTCTCTAAAGGCCTTTCAGAGAATAAGTGTTAAAGGGCCTTCAAATAAAGATCATATTGAAAAGGGTTTAATAAAGGTTTTCAACTGCCGGGGCAGTTTTCAAATACAAGTAAAATAGTTGTGAAAATATATTTTTTATATGAATATAAAATATTTTCCCTATTATTTTACTTGTATTACAGCACTTGTAAGTTTTGAGAAACAGGTCCGAGGTATTCAATATACACATCCATACATATAGTGTTTTGACGTTTATTTTGAGATCAAAAGGGTCGAATATATTGAAAGGAAACTTCTGAAAATAACAAGAAGCCACATAGTATACATAATATTGATCGACCAAAACAACTGTCTTATTCAACGTACAAAGCTAAACTAAAATGATTTAAGCTTTCTTTCCTTAATCGTTCAGTATTTGGTATTTTTATATAATGGCATTTGATTTCTTTTGCTTTTGCTTTGCCAAAAAAAAAGCAAAACAAAATATTCTCCCTTCTTATAGAAGGGAATGTGGAATGTTTATTCCATCTTTTTTTACTAAAGTGGCGAAGTCTTTTATGAGGCCTTCTTCAGAAGTTACATAAGAATATTAACTGAGTCAAAAACATGAATTCGTTCGCTTTTGTTTTGCCAAAATAACAAAACAAAAAATGTTACTCCTTCTCTTCTTCCTTCTCATAGAAAGGAATGTGGAATGTGTACCTTATCTTTTATGCGGCAAAACCGAGGCTTTCTATAAGGCATTCTTTAGCAGTTTTATAAGAATGGTAATTGAGTCGAAAAAATTCCTGCGCAGGCCTTTAATAAGGCCTGAAGTAAGAAGGTCTTTTTAGTTTTACCGCTGGGTTTAGTCAGAAATAATTTCTTAGTCGGGCTTAAATTTAGTAATTTCAATTCTTGTTGAATTATTTCTGATTAAAATTCACTATAGTTCAACTAAAAATTTAAAATTATGAACTTTAGTTTTATAATTTAGGTGCAAAAACACAAAAAAAAATTTTGGAACCATCTTGATCAACTATCACTTTGGAAATTATTTTATTTAAATTTCGTTAATGCGTTTAGAGTTTTAAGCTTAAACAATGTATTCTCTATGCGATACTTAACTTATAATTACACTATCGCCAGTCTATTACATGAGCATATTCCTAAAGGTGTACGGTACGTGTGTACATATGTATGTATGTATGTGTGTATGTAGATGGGAGTGAATTTGCTTGGGTGCGTGAGTGTATGAGTGTGTATATTTAATGCTTATTAATATTGTAATTACCAACGTGAGCTTACACAACAATTACAATATCGTAATATCCAATATTTTGGCATTTGCGAGCCACAGAAACGAGACACACACACACACGCAGACACGCTGAAACATGCAATTGAGCCGCTTTATGTAGATGGCCAATTTTAATGATTTGATAAAATGACATAAATTTTTCTAATTATATACTTATTTAGCTAAACGCATGATTAAGTATCGATAGGTATTGCATTATTATTCACAGTGTGAAAAGTATTCGTTTATAATTGTTGTTGCAAGTGAAGCAAAGGTGTTAAGCAATTATTTATATGGATAGTTAATAATTTGCGAACGTGATGTATAGCACGTGGAGTTGAGTGTATGTTTGTGATTAGAAGATTGCTTTGGGAATGTTTTAAATAGGCTCTTACATTTTAAGCTAATTATGGTTAATATAATATCGGTCTAATTCATAAAAAATATTTCGGGTTTATTACAGGTTTATTTGAAAACTTTCCCATAGAAATATGTCAAATAAGCGCTTAATAAACCTGAAATATTTTTTATGAATAAGGCAGTATATATTTACAAACATGTTTTTTGGACAAGATATTTGTATGAAATTTTTACGCAATATGAAGAAAGATATAAGGATTAATTCTGCATCACTAACTCAAAAATTAAATTTTTTTGAGTATTGTTGTTCTTTGAGAAAATGAGCGATAATTCAAATAAATGTCTTTTGCTAAAATATAGTTTGTTTTATTAAAAATTTTATTAAATATTCCGTCAAGTGTGTGTTCCATTAAAATATATAATCATAAACTAATTCCCGGCACGTACCGTCAATGCAAATTCCATTGCTGCAACATCCCAGCAAAAAAAAATCTGATTTGGAAGCACTAACAACTGAGGGAAGCAACCTATTGCTTATTTAATAAGAAAAGCTTGGAAAAATGCTTCTGAAAAGCACTAACGTAAGGCGGGCTCTCACAAAAATTATATATTATTACTTCTGTGAAGCACTTTAAGTAAGGCAAAAATAAATTCATGGCTTTGTGGAAGCTAAATGTCTTGCTTCTAGCTGGCTCATCTCGAACAAAAAAAATACCTTATTCATGCGCAACAGCAAGTGATTCTGTAAGAAAGTCAGCAGTAATTTTTGCTGGAATGGTTTGCCCATGAAAGTGCAAGATTGTCCTGATATTACACAAGACTTCTTTAAATAAAAAAAATTAAAAGAACATACGTATATATATAAATAAAATATATAGAAAAAACAAAAACTGCCAAAAATAAAAAGAATATTGAAAGATCTCATGTTGAAGCTTAAGCACTTATTGTAGAATCGAGGTGTAAATGTAAAACGTTACTGTTTGTTCAAAACGTTGACAGGCTGCCTATTTATAAAAAAAAATTTTTTGCTCTTACCCTGCAGTTTTAAAAGTAGAAATTGACTGAAAATCGTTAGATATTTCACTAACCAAAAATGGACTAACTACTACAGTTGCCACAAGTAATGCAAGAGTTCGCCTTTTGACTCTCTCACTCATGGATATGTTAATGCCTTTAACCTCAAAAAATTTTTTTTGCGAATGGAATTTTTTGCATAAATAAATTATTTCTGATTAAAATTCGCTATAGTTCAAATAAAAATTTAAAAATTTTCTCACTCAAACATATTCATAAATTAAAAAATCTTTAAAACATTTCAATAACAATTACATACGAAGATGTATTTCTTCATGACTCCATGTGCCCCCGCAGTCTACATGTTTTTGTGTAAATTGTAAATTAACTAAACAATGTGTTACTTGCACATATCCTTTAACTTTTTACCTCTCCCCCTCTCAGGCTCTTTCTGCATGCCTATTTAGTTATTCAAAAAGCCTTGAGAAGTGGCTTGTTTAAGACGAACAAAATGTAGAACCAACAGCAAAATTATTAACATGATGATGATGAAGTAGCAGTTGCAATCGTTCGGTACAAACAAAAACTTGAGTAAGGAGAAGTTGAGGGTGAATTTGACTAATTATAATAACATGGGACAACATGAATTATAACATGAAACTGATTACAATATGCAACAATGATTTTGATACACTCGTACGATTGCAGCAGAGAGCACAAACACAAAGGTGTTGTTTATATTTTTTAAAAAGCATAAAAAGCTGGAGCAGGTTTTTTTTTGAATGCAAATCAAGCTAATAAGAAATCTAAAGTTTGTAAAAGATGTTTGTTTGTTTTGAGAAAACAAATAATGAAATAGAAAAAGAGGTGTTTAGTATAAACCGACCATATACAGTCAGCTGGCCTTAAAGTGATGCAGTCAAAGACAAATTAACTTCCATAAGAAGACAAATTTAACCCTTATAAAATCATATATTTAAGAAATAATAATTTGATTTAACATCCATATGTAACTAACTGGTTGGAGATTAATTATAAATATCAATTATTGAAGAAGTATTAATTATAGTTAAATGAAATAGGAAAAATGTTTATCTTTCATTTCTTATGAAACAAGCAATTAGTGCTTTACTAGACTAAGACGAATCTCTTATACCTTGACCAACACACATACGTATGGACAAGGGATGAACAATGAGTACTAAAAAAAATATACTTAAGTAAATAAACTTAATCTCAGTAACAGCGTATAATTATAATTGTAGCACAAACAATTCGTACTATAACATATTTTCTTTCAAGCAATTATGACTACAACCAATTCTAACATACTAGAGCATCTCTACTTCGTTTATATGAAAAACTAATATAAGCTACAACTGATCATTAATACTAATTTATTCCTTTCTAAAATTTAAAATATTTTTAAGTTCTTAAGTTATTACTTTCTAAAACATTAAATGTGTTTAATATATAAAGAAAAAAAATCATTTGACCTAGTTTCTTTTATATACCAAAAATTTTTTTGTATTTTTTTAACCCTAGAGCCATATTTTTGGTTGTTTTTATTTGTAGTACTAATTTATTTCTTTCTAAAATAATAAACATGTTTTATTTATGGAGAAAAAGAAAAAAATTAGTTTTGGAATATTACTTTTATTTACAAACGTCTTTTTATTTATATTTTTTTTTTTGAAATTCAATACCATTTTTTCCCTACTGAAATTTAAGATAGGTTTATGTAACAAAGAAAAAAATTACTTGTTATTTATTTTTATTTATCAATATAAATTTAAATTTTCCAACTCTGCAGTCTTTTATTTTTCTGATTTTTATATCATATATTTTTATTTTAAAACATAAAATATATTTAATTTCTAAAGAAAAAGAGTATATTAAATTGACTTAGTTACTTACATATACATACATATGTATGAATATGTATACCAAAAAAAGTGTAAGTGTTCCAACCTTTTTTTTGTTTCTTATACAAATCTTTTTCTTTAATTTATAGAGAAAAATAAAAAAAATATTTTAATATGTTACTTTTATGTACCAAAAAAGTTAAAGTTTTCCAACCCTGGAAAAATCTTTTTATTTTTTTTTAATATCAAATTAAATTAAATTAAACAGAAATGAATTTTTTTTTATTAAGTTACTTTTATATATCAAAAAATTCATATTTTCCAGCTCTGGAGTATTATTTTTGATTATGCTGATTTGCAATATCGATCTATTTTGAACCATTTCTGATACACCAGTCAAATACCGAAGTCTCTAGCTTTTTTGTGCAACTTCGGAAAACTGTTTTCAAGTACACACAGACAGACGGATGGACAGACGCACAGTTAGACAGACGGAATTCGCTTATTAGGATCCAGAAATTATATACATATGAATATTGTTAAAATTGCACATAGAATGACGAACCTATATAAACTTATTACCATTTTTGGTGCAGGGTATAAAAATGTAAACAATTTTTCTAGCATATAACCATGACTTATTGTATATTCGACAAAAATCAGCTTCCTTCGCTATGAATCTCATTTAAAACAACAAACTTTTCTGCAAAATAGCACAAATATACTTGAATGCGACTAGTTTCAAGCCTTTGAGAATGTACCTTTGTGCAAATATTAAAACAATAACATGAAAAAGATTTTATTTCCATGATTTAATGTACATACTCGTATTTCTAAGTTACAACTTTAAGTTGCCACTCGTTAACTTCAAACGATGAAATATCATCAATTTAATATTACATTCCGTATTCCCCAGCGGTGTGAGCGTTAGATGCCTGCCAAGCAAACCAAGCATTTGGAGTTGAAAAATACGCTTTTCCCTAATCAAACATTTCATTTTGCGTACGTTTTACGCAAATTATCGACGTTATTTATTGCAACGTTTTTGATGATTTTTTTTTTTTTTTTTGTTGAACAGCAGCATCGTAATCACAAGCATAACTAAGAACGGCTTTGTTTCGTTTGTTGCATGAAGATAGTCGGGATATGTATGTGTGTCTGTAAGCATGTGTGAGTGTGCGTAAGTACTTGTGAGTTCGTTACTTAAGAAGCGACGAACGGCATTCTCTAAGGTGCCGCATCAAAAGGAATCAAAAAATAACAAAGAGTATAGAAGCACAGCGTGCAAAAAAAAACAATCAGAAGACAAGATGCACTCCCACGCACTTCTCGTGTGCAAGTTTATTACATTGTTTATTCATGCGTATGTGTGTTGTGTAAATGCAAGAGAGTATACGCAAGTGTGTGTGTGTGTGTGCATGGGCTTGTGTTTTAATTATTTATTTTTTAGATGCTGCATATTCTTGGGCAAATATAAAGCCAGCAAACGAAAAGCAAGCAAAAGAAGCTGTAAAAAAATGCAAAAACTCGCTAGTGTATAAATATGCAATTTTTCTAAATCGTTAAAATTTGTTTGTGTTGTTTTTGCTGTTGTTGCATTCTTATTATGTGTAATTGCACAAGTGTCTTAGTCCATAAATTTTATTTCAATTTGTGCGAATCAAATACGCATAAAATTTTTTTCTGCTTTCTTTTGAAGTCAGCAGTCTTTTCACCTTTTTGTGTTTTGTGACAACACCGCCAGCAACGACAACAACAACATCAATAGCAAGTAAACACTTACACATATGCACGCATTTTATATGCATTTATTAAACAAATAATATATGAACTTCCCTCCCTCTATGCAGTGGCAACAGCAATATTTTTTCTTACTTTTATTTTAAAAGCACAAAATGTTATAATTTATGTAGACGTACTGTTTTATTTTATATATTTTTTGTCTCTTTTCTTTTGCAGGGCGGTAATTTTCAAACGCTTGTAATCAAAAATTTATCATCGTTCTAGATGCATACGAGTACATCGTTGTTTCCCTTTACAGTGTCCGCCTTCAATTGCTTCAATTGCTTATATGGCGCGTGAACGTGTTTAGCATTTATCTTTCTTTTCCGTAACACCAGTAGCGACATTTCATCTATGTATTTTAACGCATCATGTCAAATCCGGAAGTCAATTTACACATACTCCTCACACGCACACTTGCACTCACACACAAGCGCACACACATACGCACATGTGACACATATGCCACATACGCACACATATTTTTTTAAGCATACACGAACTTATAGTTATTTTAGTGGCAATTATGTCGCCTTGCTCCATGAATAATAAATGGCATTTTTAAAGAAAATTCAATTACTACTCAACATTACATTGCAAAAGCCCAAGCCCGCCCGCCCACCCGCCACACGATTGTAATTTTATTATTGTATTATATATTAAATCGCACTGTAATCACTTTAAATCAGGATGTGAAGAATATAATCAAGTGTGTACAAGATAGAATGCAATTACGAGGCTTAAATGTATTAAAGAGGATTTTTATTTCTAGAATCGTTAAATATTATTGAAATGAATACACAGGAAATCGTATCATTCGGTTTGTTTTTTAAATTAAATCTATGAATTGATATGGAATCTTCATTCAATTAATTTATTCATTGTTTCAGTAATAATATACAACAATATTTTAAATTTTTTTTTTTAAATTACGGCATTCTGAGAATGGAGAGGAGACAAAACAAATATAGATGGCGCAGTGTCAGGCACGTCGGTAAAACATAATTAGTGGTTGCCACTATTTCAGGGAACTTACAAAATTGGGCTTCAGAAGAAGCAAATAAATTTTAGATCAGCAGCGAAGATTGCAAGGTATCGCGGACCTTGTGGCCAAAGCTTGACTAATCTTAACTATTATGGAGTTTGAATAACAGGGTCTTACGGGTCATTATAGGAGCCTTGACTGGCCATTGACCGGTTAGAGCAAGCGTCAGCAGATTCTAGAGTTTTTCACGCTATACCATGATGAAGATGGTGTCCGGGTGGCAATGGAGAGGGGGGGGGAGTGGAGCCACAATCATTGCCTGAAACTGAATAGCAGTTTTTATAAGGAACTAAATGATACCATGGGAGGCAAACGCGAGTATATCAAAGGGTTCGTTATGGGTATCAAGTGGCTCAATGACTGGTAATCGAGTCAGGGAAGGGCGAAATTCTGAAGGTGCTAAGGTTACCCTTCTTAGTTTAACCTTACCTAGTTATTTTTTCTTTAGATAGAGAAGTAATACTCATGCAATAAATGCCTATCAGTATTAATACGTTTTACCTTCTTTTTAAGAAAGGGATAGTGGTGAAGAAATATATAGAGGAAAGCTTCATTCTCTTACAACTCTACTTTTTTTGTTTTGTTTTTAATAAGGCAGTGTTGCAGCGCATCTAGTGTCAATGAGGCGTACTATATTTTCAAAAATATATTAAGTAGCCATTTGTTTTTTTTTTTACTTCACCGATGATTGTGCTACACACCACCGACGAAGGAGGGCTCTCTGATGCTACATTAAGATTAGTATACGCTGAAACCGGTGCAAGTTCAGTGACCAGGGGCTATGCCGTTTTCACTTGAACAACAACTGCTATAATAGGACACTAATCCGAATCAAAAACCTTCCTGGTATGGTTATTAAATGAATGTCGTTGAAGGGTCTTGAACCTATTACCTTCGGTTTTGTAGTCAACGTGCAAACTACTTCAGCCAACGCCGCATTTGCAATAAAACTAATAAATTCAAAAATTATAATATCCTAGTAATGTTCAAATTGATATATTAATTACCCACACACTGAAAAAATAACAATGTAAAATCAACATGTAAAAATTTTGATTGCAAATCATATTAAATAAAAAATAATATGTTGTTTAAGGGTGTTGGTGTTTACTTGCTTTGTACACACCCAGCGGGAAAAACAAGCAGTAAGGATGCTTTCTAGAAACCATTAATACTCTTTCGTTTGGATGTACAAGGCCTGCTCGCTCTATTCCATACTCATATTTTTTTACACGCATTTTCATTGGGATCTAGGATCTCAAATTAATGGATTTTGCTTTTGCTTTGCTAAAAAACAGAACAAAAAATTTGACTCCTTCTCTTTGCCTTTCTCATAGAAAGAAGTGTGGAATGTGTATCTTATTTTTTATGCGAAAGAGTCAAGGCCTTCCACAAGGCATTATTAAGCAGTTAAATAAATAAGAATAGTAATTGAATCAAAAAATTAGTAAGCAGGCCCTTAACAAGGCATAAAATAAGAAGGTCTCCCGAGTTTTCCCGCTAAGTAGCTGCAATGTTTTGTTGTGCTCTTCTTTTTTATGTGACTTGTTCTTCTTTTGCTGTTCTTTATTTTGATGATCGTAAGCAGTCGACAAACTTCGCATTACCATCTAACACTTCCAGCTGCTGGCCAGTAGCTGGTGTACTTGTCTAGAAGTCGGAGGTTTAGCAAGTTCGAATCCTACAGCCGAACCAAAGAAACTTTGAAGTTTGTGGTTTTTTTTAGCTAGAACCTTAATTTCAAAAAAATATGTTAACTGATCATATAGAATTTAACTCATAATAATATTTATTTGGTGTGTATCTAAAGAATGCTTAAGATTTTAAATGAGTTAGTTATACATCACGTTAGTTAAATAATTAATTTAATACAATTTCTACAAAAAATTAATTTCCTGTTATTTCAACTTGAAAAAAACAATTGAGTCAACATGGTTCTTCGCGTTGTTTTAGTGTCAAATTCACGTTGTTTTAACGTGAAATAAGTTTGATTCAATATGATTCTGCATTTTAGTTTAACAGTACCGGAATGTTAAATCAACATGAATTTGGATTTTTTTTTTTTAATTAAATATCCGCAAACCGTACATGGTTGTGTTTTGTTTTTAGTATTTGAGTTAAATTTTATTTACTTAAAATTCTTGTAAATAAATTCTCTTCAATTTAAAGTGTTTCTTTATTCAATTAAAATAAATAAAGTTTTTTATTCACCAATTAAAAACTTCATCACAAAAACTCAAAGTTAAATAAATAATAAATTTGAATTGGAAAAAAGGAACAATTTATAAGTGATACTACAAATTTATTAAGTTTGCAGAATGTAAAAGATTTGAACTTTTCCATAATGGGAAGGCTAAATAAGTTTAAGACTACTTTTTTGAGCAAGTAAAAGGATATCTATATGTTCAAGAAATTTATTATTTGACATATTGTCCTAATTATGTTGTAAGTGAAATTTATTTGCTGGTGGTTAAGCGATGTGGTTTGTGACTGTTCAAAATGTGTGGTTGAAGTCTACTGACGATTTGTTAAAGCAACAATGAAATGCATATAGACATCGCTTAACCACCAGCAAATAAATTTCACTTACAGATATATATATGTTTTTTTTTAATTTAATTTTATTATTTTTAAGCAATAAATAATTTATGCTAGTTTTGTTTAAAAAAGTTAAATAAAGTTGTTGTTGTATCTGCTTAGCTTATCTTAAGATTTATGGAACGACTTACGTATGACTTGGAAAAAAACTACTATGCAACATACGGGTGTATGAAAAAAACACGAACAACTTTTTTGCTTTTATATTTTTGTGTTTAACAAGCTGCAATAAGACAAATGCAATTCTAACAACTTTTTATTACTGTACCATAAGTAAATGAGAATTTTATTAAATTTTTCTTAATAAAATAAAGCAAGAGGAGAAAAAAAATAACACTACACTATACGTACTTCACTATAATACGCAATATGGGGATACAAAATATTTTAAAAAAATAATAATAAATTTATGAATACTTTATTATTATGCTGCCATGTGTGAATGTAACTGTGTTACAATTATAACCCAGCAAAAAATGCTACAAGTTAATGTGTCTAAAATTATCAAGAATACTGGGGAAGAAAATTTTGGCGTCATTTAATTTTAAGCACACACAAGAAACAAATTTAAATATTAAATTAAAACTATTTAACAAATAATTATTTTAATATTTTATTTATGTTCAAGGCATGTTATGCCACAACGGAAGCTTCCAACTTTGAAAGTATGGACGAATTCAATAATACCCTTGATAAAGCAATTAGCGAGAGCAACCGAGGTAACATAATGATCGTAATGGGAGACTTTAATGCACAAATTGGCTCTGACAACATTAACCTAAAATTTATAATGGGAACTCACGCATTTTGGCGCAAGACGTAGAATGGCGAACTTTTCCTAGGCATGTGTGCGGCAAACAATCTGGTAGTAGGTGGGTTTCTATTCCCTCACAGAAGAATCCCTAAAGCAACTTGCGCGTCTTCGGACCAAAGAATTGAAAATCAAATTGACCATGTAGTGGTATGCGGTAAATGGCGTCGATCTCTATTGTACTCGTATGTACGAGTACGTTGTCAAAAGGGTGCAGACATGGCAAGGGATCACCATCTTTTTGTCGCGGAAATGCGCATCAAGCTTGCAGCTATTCGTAATACAAATACAGTTCGTAAAAATAATCTTTCGTTTTGAATTACAAAGTAGACTGCCTGGTATGATGGAGTTTATGAACATTTTCAAAAACCAATAAAAGTTCATTAGACCAGCGTTGTATTTTTTCGTAAGTCGTGCGATTGTGTAGTATAGTGAGTACCAGCCTTTAGCATTACAGCAGTAGACTTTAAGTACAATTCTAAAAAAAAGTTACAAAACTTTAATGCTTATAGACAAACTCTCTATAAATGATTGAGAATTACAAAACTATAATCACAGCAGGCTCAATTATTTGTTGAGAGCTTTTTTATAAGCATTGGGCTTTTGTATGCTTTTGAATTGTGATTAAAGCCAATTAATGAGTTGCTTGAGCTGCAACGAAATGCATCTAAACATCCTGAGCCATCAACAAATAAATTTTTGAAATTATTTCCACAT
Source organism: Nowickia ferox (assembly GCA_936439885.1). Lineage (NCBI taxonomy): Eukaryota > Metazoa > Arthropoda > Insecta > Diptera > Tachinidae > Nowickia > Nowickia ferox. The sequence goes on along the minus strand of OW387023.1, from coordinate 118,518,214 downwards.
TATTTTGTTTTTGGTACTTGTTTCGTAGTTAAATGCATACTTTTGCGCATATTCTTCATATTTAGGTGAACTTTTTAAAGCTTAAAATCAATTTTTAATTGCATGAAAGTTCGAGTCGTCTTGATGACTAATATTGTGTTTAAAATCTACTGAACCAGACATGCTGAACCATCAACCAATAAACTCTTATAATTATTTCCATTATATAAAATAAAATAAAATAAAATAAAATAAAATAAAATAAAATAAAATAAAATTTTGAAAGCATAAAAGTCCCAGCTCTGCTAAAGAGGGCATAGAAAATTTGATTTTAATTATCTTAGTAATTTTGAATAAATCTGTATAAGTCGCTATTGATTTCCCTTAATATCCGTTGAAAAATATTTTGCTGGGTTACTTATAACAACAACGAAAGCGCATAGAGATTTAGTCCTTTTTTTTTCTTATAAATTCACAAAGAAAAAGCTCAAAAGTTAAAAGAATAATAAACAAGAATACATAAATCTTTTTCAAAGAGATATTGTGTCAATAGTAAAAGCATATACTCGTACAGACAAAAAGAATTCATATTAAAAAAAATAAAAAATAAAATGAAAGGAACTTAAGCTATTAGTGAAATATTGTACTTAACCTAAAGCAAATTAAAATTTATACTCGTATCTATCTGGCAAATTGCATGACTGCAATCTTGCAGAGGGATACAGATGCAACCAAACGCTCCCCCATCACCAAACCACCCACTCCTACTCAACACTTGTGCAATATAATCTATACTTACGCATATGCCATCATGTAAGGCAGCAGCTGTTTGTGTGTGTCTGTATGTGTGTGTGCCTGTTAGTACAGTGCATGCATCTTCATGCATTCAGTTTATTATTACTGCTCAATAAAATATGCTGTTTTAGGGCAAAATTTACAGTGCTTTAAAAAAAATAGTATTGTGTGAATACCAGGAAAGTTTAAGCAATTTACTGATCTCTTACCTTTAAAATAATTTAAAATAAAAGTTTTGTGGTGAAAAGAAAGCGACTAGAAAATTGCCACTTGATGTCTGGCATTAACTTTTTCGATTATTTTGTCACTCACTGTCAATTAGTTTACACATATGTAGACATAAAACTCATAATGTTGTGGAAAATATTGGAAAAACAGGAAGAAAATTTTATAAGAAAATAATAAAAATCTTTGTTATCATTATGATTTTTTCCTCCTCACTTTCAAACAACTCAAAATGATAAATGACAACTCATACAAGAGAACACAAAAATAGTCACCCATACTTTGAGAGAAGTGCGTGCGTATGCTGAAGACTGCAACTTGAGTATGTATAACTTGTGTATTCAAACAATACATTGCATATTTACTATCCCAGCGAACATTATTTAATAAATTTGGTCAGGAGAAAATCGTGAAGATAACAGTACGAGTGGTTGATAAGGAAGCGAACCATTTTGTCTTAGGAAATCCGTTAGACTTTTACAACTGTTCTAAAATAACTTCAAGAAATATGCTTAAATTTCACCCGGACAACATATCATTGATCATGGCACGGTAATGATCTCCACTGACCATTTTTTTCACAAATAAGGTCCAACTAAAGAGTGAAATTTTCTGTATATAGTGGAGTCTGCAGGGTATGTTCTAGCTATGCGGCAGTTCTTTTGTACTTAATTTTTTTATGGGAAGTAACATTCAAACAATGAGTCCCTAGTGCTATTACAAGGTGTTACATTTTTTCGAAAAGGGAAATAGAGGGTAGTGAAGCTTATTTTTTTTCAAACTCGGCCTGTTGTATGTTTTTTTTAATACGGCAGTTTACCAGCGCCTCTGGTGTCAATGAGGTGTATTAAATTTTTGAAACTATGGTTAGTAGCTATTTTACAGGTTTCTCTGGTATCGCTAAGGATCAATACTGGTCTATGCGAGGTCCCTCACCAACCAGACTAACCTAACCTAACGTAGTAACTATTTTATTGGTTGGTTTACATCGCCGATGATTCTGCGCTCTGATGTTACATAAGGGTTAGCATCCGCTGAAGCCGGTGTAGTTCAGTAATTCAAAAATTTCCATCGTCTATAAGTTGCACGAATTCATGACTGATTTTCAAAATAAATTTGTATTATTTGGTAGTGACCAAGCGTCACTCTATTCATGATAATTTAGCAGATTGATTAATTGACTGATTATAAATGTCAAAAAGAGAGCTCAGTATGACAGTTCGTGTGATAGTTAAAATCCTTTTGTTAATTGTATTGTGCTTAAAAATATCCTCTTTTATATGCAAAGTATATCATCAAATGTGCAGTAATCGTGTATAGAAAAAGTGTTCAATAATCTTTTAAATGTCTAAAGGAAAATAAGACAAGTGGTTTGGTTGACTGTTCTGCTGTCATCAGACATGTCGGCAAAAAAGTCTTCGCTGGGTTGTTCACATCTTGCATGTGTGTGAGGATATTAAAAAAAAAACTTCAAAAGAAAAATAAAAAATACTAAAAGAATATATTCTTGCCTATAAAGCCAATTTATTTGCTTTTTTATAATATTTTCTTTTCTTGCTTCTTATTTAATAGTAATAATAAATAATAAAAACAATAACACCGACAAACGAAAACCAACAAATTGCAGCAGCAAATTTAAAAGGAAAATTATATTAGAAGATAAGTTGTAGGCAAAAATAACAAAATCTTTGTTCACACACTTTGTTTTTATATATATATATATATATATATATATATTTTTTTTTTAATAAAACTCTTGTTGTTATTCAAGCCATAAAACCACTTGTAAAACTCATTTGAAGAATCATAAAAATTATATGAAAGATTTAATAAAAGCAGCACGCACTATCTCTTGTGCTGAAACCAAAACGTATGTGTGTAAAAGCAAGACATTGTCTAGATTATCCACATTCATCTTTTGCCGATCTCAAATGTGAAAGCTATTGAAAAATTGTATAATAAAGACAACGTGGCATACCTTCTTTGTACGATACAAGTAATCATAATAAATAATTAAATAAATAAGAGATAAAGGATTTCTGAAGTTGTACATCTAACAAAAGTTAAATGAAGTGAGTGTGTACGTACAAATTTCACATGAATTCAGCATGGATTTGAGTAAAGGTTTTGTGCAAATTTGAAAATAAAATACTCCTGTATGCACTCATCTGTAGCCGAATAAATAGTCATAGTATTTTTGTATTTATGTGCGTAATTGTAGCTGACACGGGTATGGTCAAATTTTATCCACACTCGTCTTGGATGCATAATTAAAGAAACATATGAACATAGTCGTTGGTTCTTTATAGTTATACATAGGCGTAATATTTCTCTAGTCTATGTTAGTTTCTATTACTACAGAGTATCCAAGCAACACCGCTATTGAAAGTTTAGGTGCTTTTCTAATTTTTTTATAACATTTTGTAATCGAGACAATAAGTCGGAAAGTTTTTTATTAATAATATTTTCTGAGCCTTTGTTGTGAATTAATTAGAATTGTTGTTGTTAAACTCAAAGTTAGTTTTTCTTGTTAAGTGTATTTTTACTACCAAAGATCTGCTTTTTCTAATGAAAATATAATTTTTAGTCCTTAAAGTAGATTTAGTTATTAACTACGATTAGGATATTTGCTTTCTCTAGTTTAAAAGTTTATTAATATGCTTCAATAATCTACAATCCTTCTACACTATCAAAATATATTTGTTACTCTGACCACTTTTTCTCTGAAGTGCATACTCTACCTTTATACCTTTTCTTATAGTTTATAAAATTTATTTTCAAATAAGAAATATTAAATAGAATTTATTTATATTTTGTTGTTGTTGTTGTTGACATGCTAAACATATTTTATGCAAAAATGTTTATGACACATAACTACTTATAGCCAGTCATCTTACAATGTAATAAGCCATCTACCACAGTTCAGTTTGAGCTTGAAGGACATCGTACACTGCAAACCACAATTAATAAGCACACAAACACATATGCCAAATAGAAAAAAGTTACACACACACAAATTATACATCCTTCTAACGGCAATCACACATGACTAAAGAGAAAAGTTTTTAAGGTGCAGCATACACTATGCATTTATGTTTGTCTCATTGATGTATTGGTCTTCCAGTGCCAGTATATGCATGAGTGTGTGTAAGAAGAATGTTTTGAATAAAAAACTTTTCATATCGCTGAGAAGATGCTGTACATAGAATTTTCGGAACCAAACTTATAAGTAGCAACATAATCGTTCACTTAAACAAGCAGATAAACACCAAAGGTACGATCACACTTGGGGAACTTTTTTCCAGAAAAGCGGAACCACTAAATGGTAATGAACAACTTTTTGATTCAGACACTTTTATATCAAGTTAAACAGTTTCCTACAGTACTAATAGACAATATCATCATAGAACCCTATTTTATTACAATGTTTGTAACTTAGTAAACATGTGTCTGAATCAAAAGGTCCTTTAAGGTCATGTATTAGTATTTAGTGGTTACGCTTTTTTGGGCAAATATTTTCCAAGTGTGACCTTACCTTTATATATGTGATGCTTGCAATAAAATTTATAACAAACACAATCACACACACACATATATATATCGTGCACATATGAACTCATCAGTTCTTAGAAGGAATCAACATTTGCAATTTTTTATTCTAGTTGCCTTTTTGTTGTTGTCTATTTAGTTCAGAAGTTAAACCTTTTGAAAAACCACAAAATAAACTGTTCATATACATGTGCATATATGCATTTGTATCTGTTAGCAGTAAATCAAATTAGTAAAGAGTCCTTTGAAAAGGCCTTACACCAGAAACATTTACATACCTTAACCGTTCTACACTTTTTGAGCAGCTGGTCGGTGAGGAAGTCGGTGAAGAATTATGTTATATATTTATAATAAGACCTGGGATTCCTAGGTGGAACAAAGAGCCATTAAGAACAATGTTAAATCAAAGTTATTTCAAGTTAAAACAAGTTACAGTTGGTACTGAAATAACATGCAGATCCATGTTGAATCAAAGTTATTTCAGGTTTAAAAAATAGCATTTTAATTTAATGTAATCATTGTTTGTATGTATATAATTGGCTTTTCCATTCAAGACTTGAACTCAAAACTCATTGCTTCGTAGTCAACGCGCTTACTGCTGCTAAACAACATATTATTTATTGTAAATTTAATATGATTTGAAATAAAAATGTAGGCATGGTGTTTTTACATTTTGGTATTTTTTTCTGTGTGTAGTAAATATTAATTTTTCGGAACAATTACATTCCGCAAATGTAATTGTATTGATTATTTGTTTGGACGGCCCTAGAAAAAAAAATCAATATTTTAATAAAAACCAGTTAATTACTTTTTTTAGTCTGGCCCAGTGGGCGCCACTGGCAAAGCTAGTAAGAAATAAATATTTGAAGCACAATCAGATATTGCGGCAAGTTATATAAATGTTACAAGACTTGCATGCCACTTGAGCACTATTTAGTTCTCGTCCATACAGTGAAACATTTGCTGCGAAACATTTTTAATTTTTCTTTTGAAACTGCATTCGTGTCCACACTGTGAAGTTTTTGTTTTGCAGTTTAATAAATTTTCTAAATATATTTTTCATGAGAATGAGACAAGAACTGCATATTCAACAAACAAAGTACCCCTTTCCATTTCTTTTTCCCCCTTCATCAACAAACTCAAAAGCTTTGCAGCAAATGCTTCTCTTTTATGGACGGGGACTTATGAAAACTTTAGTTTTTAAATTTATACTGCAATATATAATTTTTAATGTAAAAAAATTGTTATCCTCTTAATTTCTATGCAGCTGCCTCAAGACTTGTTTTTTTTAACGTTCTGTCAGTTGAAACTTAAGTTTAACGTTTTGTAAATCTTAAATATTTTTTTATATATTTCTATGATTTAATTAGGGCAACCCAATTTCTTCATGTCTGTATCATTGGACACCCTTATACTTCTTTTATATATTCTACAGATTGAAAATTTTTTTAAAGCGTTGTAAATAACACTGTCCAACACACAAACAAAATACAAATTTTCTGCCAACTGGTTCTTGTAGATCGGACTAAAAAAATATATACGTGTATCAGCGTTGTAATAAATTACATCTGAAACGCATTTTACGGCCTATTTTAAATTGCACCTTTGCGTAGTAAAAAAAGTTAGAAAATCGTGTAACAATTAGGTTTTTTGTGTATAAAGCCGCCTTCAAAACATTTTCTTAGAACATTATAAACAACATTTTGTTAGTGTACACTCAAAGAAGTAAAAGAAATAATTTTGTATTATTAATTCAAATATTTGTAATATCAATTAAAAAATTAATGAAACTTTCAACTATAAACAATTTGATAATATTAATTAGGTTTTTCCACTCAAATTAATTAATACAATTAAAAATTTTGTTAAATCAATTAAATTCTTAATTGAAAATATTAATTGATGAATATTTTTTTCTGTGTATATTAACCCTGTAACTTTTTTTCACAGGCCGTAAAATGAGTTTCAGATGCAAATTTTTAAAACACTGATACACGTACATATACTCGTATCTTCTTTTCAGTCCCATTGATTTTGTTGTACAGTGTAATTGAATTTAAAACACGAGCTTCAATTACTACAGACACAATAAAAAAATTATGCAATCATAAATATTAACCAGCAAGATAATTGTGTATAAAGATAATATCAGTAATACCACATGTAAATTAATTTGATTATTTGCAGACATTTAAAGTAAACTAATTACATTTTACTAGACGTCTTGTAATAGAGCTTTAGCTGGTGAACATTGAAATATGTGAGTATGTGTGTATACAAATGAATTTAATTTTTTTGTGTGCTTAATTAAAATGTACTTTTCATTCTTATATTTTCTCTAAATTTATTAAAGTTTACCTCAAAAAGAAATAATAAAAAAAATAATTAATTTCACTTAAACATTTTGAAATGCTTACTTAATATTTGTGTTGAGAAACCAGAGTATTGATACTTGTACAAAATAAGTGATATGAAAAATGTGTTGAGATATACATACTCATACATATAACTAGAGATGAGCAAATGCTTTGATTTTTTGTGTGACACGTTAATCACGCGTGAGTCACTAGCGACCGCAAATATATTTTCAAAATCATTGGCGCTTGAGAGTGATTTATATTAATATTATTAGTTGCAAGATCACGCGCAGGCTATCCTTCATGCACTCACGATACAGCAACATTCAGCCAATTTTTTTTACAAGGAACATTTCTTCAAACGATCTTAATATTAAGGCCTGTTCCATAATATCGGCAGAAAACAACAACAAAATAATAAAATTTGTTTTAGTTTTCAGTATAAGCAATCGATCGCATGTTTTCTGTCGACATCCTGAGACAGAAAGTTAATTTCCTGCTTATGGGGTTGTTTTTTCTTTAGAAATTTAAAGTATGTTCTGAGTAATTCAGTACTGAGCATAATTCAGCTCTTCATAAATAAGCATGCAAAACATGTTAAAGCTTGTAATTATGGAAGTGAGTACAAGCCTGAAATGCACACTTGCTTATAAAAATATTAACTTTGTTCTATGAAGAAGAACTGAGAAATGAAACTAACTTGAAAATTAAAAATATGCTGCATGATATTTCATAATTAGTCGGAAAATTAATGATTGTAAAGTTCTCGTGTGTGAGCGTGAGTGATTACAAATATTTTATTCGTCAGCATCAGTGACTGTGAAAATTTGTAAAATTGGTCGTACGTGGGCTTCTGTGAATAAAATAGTTATCTTCGTGAGCCTGCGTGAATGAATAGAGCATAGAGCATAAATACCTTGACAAGACATCCCGCTTTAGCCGGCATTATCACACACTCATTTTGCTTTATCCGCTTTTTAGAGTTTTGAGATTTTCATTCTCTTATTGGGTTTTTATTAAAATATTCCAAATATTTTTTTAAGTGGAGTTATTGCTTCACTAGCCGAAGCCCTGTGTGCTTCGTTACACCCCATATACGTTTTGAGATGAAAAGAAATATTATTTAGTTTAGAAGTGTCCTGTTTGAGGTTCAACCTTCACTATTTTGTAGAATACAATTCTCATTAGGAACATAAATAGTCATGACGAGTTTCAAAATTCTCACAGCATTAGTTCCCCAGATATTTGTTTGAGTAAACATTTTCTCCATTTGAAAGGAGCCACGGTCACTTGTCCAATCCCGATTATTTTCTATCATCGGCCAAACCAGCAGAATTTCAAGTTTGTTTATGTTGGTAAAAGATACCAAGATATTAAAAAATTAATATTTAATTTAATAAGAAGGTGAGACACTTTTTGCTGCACTATTGACTCCTTTTTATAACACTATTCTACTTTAGGCATTCAAAAATTAATACGAGAGCGGATCAATAAGTCCATGACTTTTGAGTGAAACACAGTTTTTTTTTTGCAAAACAAAAACTTACTTTTCAACATAACCTCATTTTAACTCAATACACTTAGTCCAACGTTTCTCCAGTTTTTGTATCCCTTGCCAAAAATAAGATTTTTCGAGGTCCTTAAAATAGGCATTTGTTTGGTCAATAATTTCATCGTTGCAGCTAAATCTCTTTCCACCGAGCCATTTCTTTAGGTTTGGAAATAGGAAGTAGTCACCAATGAGTAGGTACCAATTCAATTCATAAAGTTTTCATAAAGTTTTGCCATTGAGACTGCACAGGTGTGCACCCGCGCATTACCTTGATAAAAAAGAAATTTTTTCTTGGACATATGGGGTCGTTTTCTTCTTAAATCCTCAATAAATCGATCTGATAAGTTGGCATAATATTAGTAGTTTATTTTTTTCCACCCTTTTCAAAGTAATCGATATGGATTATCCCGCGTGCATCCCAAAAAACTGTTGCCATTACCTTATTCTCCGACAAACTTACCTTGGTCTTCTTCGGAACAGGTTCACCCGAAGAAGCTCATTGTTTGCTGCTGCTTGGTCTTTGGAGTACAGTAATGGATCCATGTTTCATCCACAGTTACAAAACGCTGCAAAAACTCATTCGGATTGCGGTTAAACAACTCCAAACAATCTTTTGAGGTTGTCACACGTTTACGTTTATGATCAATTGAGAGCAAACGCTGCACCCATCTTGCAGACAACTTTCTTAAACCCAGCTGATCACTTAAAATCGAAACCATACTGCCATATGAAATGTCTATGGCATCAACAGTCTCACGCACTTTTACTCTTCGATCGGCCAACACCATATCGTGGATTTTTTCGACATTTTCAGGGTCATTTGTATTTGTGCGACCACAACGAAATTCATCAGTAAATCACTTTTTTATCATTGAATGGGAACAGTGTTGCATTTCATATAACTACGAGGGAAGTTCGAAAAGAATTCTCAAACTTATACAAAAAAAAAATTAAAAAATTTATAGTTGCAATACCAGGAAATTATCCTTATTTCCTTGTAGTGGAACCGTACTGATCCAGTACTATGAAATAATGATAGACACGTTACTGTTTGTCGACCTTCTCTACTTCACATTTAATGTGCCGGAATTTAACAGCAAGGACCTGTTGGGGAAATTTATTCCACAAATATACAAAATGTGTGAGTTTTTTCCCTAAAATTTAATCAGTAAAGTAAATTAAAAAAAAAAATCAAAAGAAAAACGTCAGCTGCCCCACGCACATATTTCGAAATTTGTGTGGCGCTCTATGGACACAAAACTGTCCTCATTAATATCATGTGCAACAAATCTTTACTGCAATTAGTTTAGATAGTAAATAAAACTTTTAAAACAGACACATGCACACAAACACACACACAAACACTTTAAATGAAGTTTTTATGCTCCAGCACATCTTCAGTGTATAAATAAATTTTCTGTTTAACAACACAACCTAGAAAATTAATGTGGACACCATAAAAATGGTGGTAAAAAGGAATATAGTACTCAATTTAAAGTTTTATATAATTTTTTACTTTTATGATTATTATTATTTTTTTTTTTTGTAAGCTGGTCTAACTGGTCCTGGCAGGAAAGGAAGGACTTTTGTAAAAAGGCAAACAACAGTAACGGGAAAATGGTTTAAAAAAATAAATCATTTGTTTTTTGTTTTTGCAAATAACTTGCTGCTGTTTGTTGATGATGTTGCCAATACTAAAGAATATTTAAGTAAATAAGACAGAGCCACAGCAAGAATATTAACAACTAGGAATGCATACACGTTTTTTATTGTCGATATAAGATGAGAAATTTGTATGTGTGTGTGTTTGTGTATGTTTCCTTATATGAGCTGTAAAATGCTGCCAACACTATTACGTTTTTATGTGTGGAACGTGCAAAATTTATACATCGGAGTATTTATCGTAAAACATGTAATACAAAATTAAATAAACAAGAAGTAAAAAGTTTTAAATACGAGGTGTACCCAAAATAACAACAGATGGTCCAGTACACAAAAACTGCAGTCGATCTTCTCAGTAAATGCACTTAAATAATTTTTTTTTAGTCTTATACATTTCCAGAGGAGTGCTAATGTAAATACAAATTTTTAAAATTTATCCAGTGGCAAAATGTCGAAGTTCTAATTTCACCAACTCTATTAAAATATCAATTGATATTTAAATGTCGATTTTCATAAATTTGCTTAAATATGAATTAATATTCCAATAAGTTGGTGAAATAGGCTCTAAGCCAGGGTATGAGAATTAATTAAAGGAAACGTTTGCTTTCGTTTTGTGTTGCTCTTTGCAGTGACTAAAGCAAAAGTAGTGACAACCATAGCCCAATTTATACACTTATAAAAATACTTCTTTATACTTCATTTTAAGCCAATAATAGAACAAAAAATGTAACCGGTTTGAAAGAAAAACGCGTCACAAACGCATAATAGAGAATTAATTACACACAGCAAAATTTCCTGTATTAAAATCTACGAAAACAAGATTAATTTATTTATATTTGTTTCTAATAATTTTGCTTCATATGTATGTGTTTCATGTTAGTTCAACATGATTTACAGTAGTCTTCAAAGAAAATTTTTCTTTGTAAAATAACTTTATTTTCATTGATTTAACATTCCCGTACTTTAAATCAAAATTAAAAATCATTTTGAATCAAAGTTATTTCAAGTTAAAATAACAAGAAATTTAGCCTTAAAACAATAAGAAGAAGCAAGTTGAATCAAAGTTATTTCAAGTTGAAACAATATGAATTTAATTTAACGTCATATTAGTTTATGAAGCAATCAATTGACAGGCATCAGGAAAATACTTGTTGCAGTTGGCTCCTCTGAAGTTCCCGCCAAAAAATTATATGACATTTCTGGAGGCTTTACGTGCATCGTGTGTTTTGATATATACAATATTTTTTTCACCATTCACCGAGTTATTTGCTCATATTTTATATATCACACATCACGGAGGTCACTGGTAATAAAACAAAATGCACTCACCGTAAAATTAAATTTTATATAAATTCACACACTCTTCGTGCATGTTTATTAAATTTTCGCCATAAATTTAACAATAAAAAAATGTCTTTTTGTTTCTTTTTCGTAACTACCAACTCTTGCTGCTGCAATTTTTAACAAAATTCTAGTTAATGTTTTATTATTATTTTTTATTTCATTGTTTTTTTTTCCTCTTCTTCTACCTCGTTATTTTTTTTTTGGCTGAAGGTATTTTTAGATTTTAGGATTTAGTGGGAGCACAGCAGAAATTAATTATGACAGTTTGGTTAGCATTAAGTTGATTCTGTACCCGTAGAGTTTATACTCCTTCACAAAAAAAAAAATAGCATTGACGATGGCAATGAACGTAGCAAATACTTACTTGTGGAGCTTTTCAAATTATAAAATGTAAGAACAAAAAAATTGTGTTGCAGAAGTAGAAAATTACATGCATGTTTTATAGAGTCTAAAATGCACACACAGATTTACTTCTTTACAAGTTTGTGTATGCGCTTGTATGTGTGTGTGTGTAAGCGTGTGTGGGAAGATATTAAGGCGGTGGTTATTTAATGAATTTATTATTGTTAACTTAAGATTTAAGATTTAAATTACATACACGCACTCACATGAAACAAAAGTTTCAAAATTTAAACATTTTATTTTTTTTATTAAAAATTAATTGAAAATTAAATAATCAAATAATGGATTTAAATAGCACAATAGTTGAAATGTTGCCCAGAATAATTATAAATAAAAGATGTTAAATATGTTAAGGGCTTTGATTGCTTTAGCAGGAGCACAGTAAAAAATGTTCTTCTATTAATACCTTAAATTGAAAAAACAATATATATGTAAATATATAAACAAATAATCAATTAAAACATTCACTGTGTCAATTAAACTTTTCAGTAAAATTACATGTGAAATCAAAAGTTTAATTGACTCAATTCAAAATTAAAGAAAATATAAATAGTGTGTTAATTAAACTTTTTGAATAAATATAAATGTTTAAGAAAAAATCAGTAAACTAAATTAAATTTTTAATCAATTGTTTTTTCAAGAAAAATTTAATCGACTCAATTGTACTTTTAATTGATTATTTAAATTTTTTCAATTAAACCATAGATGTAAATGAAATTTCCTCTGCCCAAAATTTGTATTTGCAAGTTTGTTTTTACTAAAAATAGGTTCAAAATTATTTAACTAAATAATTGTTGTGAGCAAATCAGAAATTTTTTGCCTGGAGAAAAAAAACGTTTAAGCAGGATTACAGAAAAATATTTTTCTTTATTAATTGAAAAAAAATATATATATAAATAATCAATTAAAAGTTTAACTGTTTAAATTAAACTTTTGAATTGAGCTTAATTTGTTAACAAAAAATTAATTGACTCAATTAGATTTTGAATTAAACTTTTAATCTAGCAAACAGCATGAGCCTGTCAGTAGCACTCAGTTGTTTTCCAAAACGGACTCGCCAGTTTCAACTTTTGGTACTGTAATGATGTGACGTCTACATTTGGTTACAGTGTAAAGGGGAAGCAGTTAGAAGAGCTTCTCTGATTTTACTATGTATTCAAAATGTGTATTTTTTCCTCAAGTAATGATTTTATTCCCCAAGAGCCAGATCTTCTTCGATGCCGTAAAAGCGCATTATGCTTTCAACTCAAAACTTTGCAGTTGTCCCTTTTTGCACGACATGCAATAGTCATATCTACATACTGTAAAAATCTTATATCATGTTCCCTACTTTTTTGCCAAAACATAAAACCAATTTTTATTAAATTTTTTAACATAAGAATACATGAAAATAAAAAAGGCTAATGGGTTCCGCTCAAAATGTGTAAATCTTGAAATGACGGTCTTTAGAGGAACTAAGGGCGATGTAATTCATATTATTAATGTTTTTTTTTCTTTTTTTTCTTTTTTTTGCTAAAAAATAGTTTGTTTTATTAAAATTTTTGTTAAATTTGTTGGTCAATATCCAGTTCCCAGCACGTATGTCCTATGCATTCTGCCCCGCTACAACATGGTTTGGCCATTCGGGCATGTTTGCAATATTCGTCTACTTTTGCACAAAACTTGTTTATATAAAAAAATAAAAATAAATAAATAAGAATATATATATACATATTTGTACAGGCATAGATAACAACAAAAGAAATATTTTACCTCGGCTGTGGAATGTAAAACAAAAACTGTCATTACGAGAGCCATAACGAAAAGAATGTTGAAAGATTTCATTTTAAAGTTTAAGAAGTTATTGGAGAATCGAGAGATAATACCTTACTGTCTTTAAACCGTTGCCAGGCTGCTTATTTATACAAAAAAAAATGAGTGCTTTTCGTTTTTGATTAGCGTGCATATGAATACACACTAATTTTTATACTTGCAAACATACTTCTCTTTATTTAATAAATATAGAATATTTATTTAGAAATTTCTATTGTTTAAATTTAGGTTTTTATTTCACCGTTTTTCAATGTAGATACATACATATACACATTCATATAACATACTTAAGAATGCGTGTGTTTCATCTCCGTTCAGCAATACAAAATAAGTACACGTGCTCCTCAGAACAATATAATAATTTGAAACTAGATCACTAAACAATAAATAATAAAACAAAATTGTTTAGCGATTTGTGGTATCAACTATAAAGCATAGAAATGGACGATTAAAATGATCATATCAGTTGTTCAAATACAAAATTATAATTCTATTGTGGATGGAAATCTAAATTGAGTTCAGTTGCAAAGAAGAACACTTCTTAATAGTTAATTTGTTCGAATCGAGCGTGAGTCACTCCTGGCTCACTTGTGATCATGACGAGTGAGTGATCGAGTTCTCACGCACTCATGACATAACATTTCTAACTCCATTGAATTTTGTTTATAAATAAAACTTATTGCACTGGAAACAAATTAAAAATATTGTGGATTGTTAAGTTTTAGGTGAACATGCTTAAAAATCTTGAAAATTATTTCCGTTCGTTAGAAATTAAAGTTGTTTTTTTTCTTTTAATTTTTTTTTTTTTCATTAAGATCTAGCTTTCGAGATACAGAGTAATATAAAAAATAAAGGCACTTTCACCAGGAGTTTCTGTACTCAGTAAAGAAAAAAACCGAAATTCGACAACAAAATAATCTTGAGGCCTTGCAAATATTGTTTCTAAATTTGCTCAGTAGTTTCCGAGATATCATAAAAATTTAACAAAATAAAAAAAAAATTCGAGAAAAGTTTGATTTTCAACATACAACAATGAGCTTATTTTTCCAAAGGAATGGAGCGCATTTCTTTATTGAAATTGTTGTAAAACTTTTGTTTGGATTTGTGTTTGTGGGTGGTACTGTTGTATAGAAATTTCAACTTCGATCAGTTTTGTTTTGTCACTAAATTGTGAATAAAATCAAAAGTTATGCACCAATTTCAAGGGCACAACTCCTCAGGAATATATTTAGCTAAATACTATTAAACAAAATGTTGGGTAATTGTTAAATTTTTCTTTTGTTATGAAGTTTTAAAAATATAATTAAAAAAATTTATAATTTTTTTTTTGCTCAAACTTTTACGATAACGCCGAAACTGCTGCGCAAATTTTAAAATAATATTTAAACGGCTTAAAGATAATTTTGTGGTCGAGTTTTGAATTTCTTATTTAGTTGAATAAAGCTTGGCCTTCTCAAGTTATGGTAATATATGTCCTGTAAGTGCTTCCATTTTCGACATAAAAGTATATCTCGACAACCAGAGCTGATGAAAAATTTTAATTATGTACTTAAAATCTCCACAGCATATGTAGCCTATGACAGCTAAATTTTTTAAGAAACGCTATGTGCTGTAAACATGTGTTATTTGCAGATTCGGTTAACGCAACTCTCGATACGCGCAACCTCGATAATTGCAACATCCAAATTCTTAAAACTGGTGACTCTGTTAATGCAATTTTTAGAAAACAAGACCTCAATTAATGCAACTTTGCAAAGAAAGTTAAGAGTCTCCTTTTCGTTTTGCTTTGTTTTTTTTTACATTAGTTTTTTTAGGAATAAATTCAGAACTAGAAACCTTTGCGCATGAAATCTTATGCTAACGTACAAAAATCATTTTGATTTACCGCTTTTCTAGTAATGACAAAGAATTTTTGCGTGGTGCTGTTGTTTCAAAGATTCATTGATTGTGAGCGGTTGTTCTAGTAAAATAAACAAAATGCCTGAAGTAACAAAATTTGTTTAAAGTGGCATAGCTGTGAAAAGGATTTGCAATGGATACAAAATTCATAAATGAACAGTAGTAGAATTAAAAAAACGAGCAGTTACTAACGAAGTTCGTGACAAATGCATTCACTTTAAAAGTTAACCTTTGATTCTTTAATAAACATTTTATTTGGTTTCAAATAAGATTTTTAGTGGAAAACAGGCATAGACAAGTTTTACTCTGTTTTCGCAACAAACACAGTTTTCGCAACAGCCCAAAAATTTTTTTGGTTGCGTTAACCGAACTTGAACTGTACCTACAATCATATGTTTGACAGAGATAAGGAACTTAATGTTGTTTCATAAAATCTACGAAAATAAAATTGAGAATTACACAAAATTTAAACATAAAAAGCAAAACACTGCAATAAAAATAGCAAGATACTGCTATCCCAGGCTAAAAATTCAATAAATTTAAAAATATGCTTCTTTTCCATTCACATAATGCTTAAATAATCAAATACATTTATTGAATATTATTTAGGAATTAAATAAGTAAAATGATTGAATCAACAAAATGACTTGACTAAACTTCGATACTTTATTAAACCACGGCGCTTATTGAAGAAAAATCTAATGATAACTTGTTCTTAAAATCTTTTTAGTTTTGTTCGGGCATTAAACCATGGAATTGAACTTTTTAACTATCAATAAAATATCAAGAATTTGTTCACCTTAATATTCACGTCCATGTTAATTTATGCACACAGGTATTTAAAACAGTCACCCCTGCTTGTATGCATTTATGTGTGCGTCAATAGCAGACATCAGCTAATACTCGCACATTCTCCAATCTTAATGCAGGAAGGGATTTTAGCAAACATATAAATTAAGGTATTTACACTCACACTAACAAAATCTAGCATTACTAAATATAAATTTTAGTAGGCCATACTGAAGTGGCCAAGGAAGCATAAAGAATGCATAACGACGAGGACTCTGCAAATAACTAAAGAGAAGAAATTAACTACAATATTAGAAATTGTAGAAGTAAAACCAGAAGAACAACAAAACAACTACATATCGACGGTCGCAAGTGGAAAGGCCTTAACTCGTATTTTTTACGAAATTTAGTTTTTCAGTGATTCCAATACATTTCACACAAATACAACACGTCACAAAAGTTTATTGTAATAGTGTAAAAAATAACATTTTACAAGCAGTTGTACAAGCACATGTACATTTTCTATTATGTTATTATCTTCTCCTGTAAAGTTACAATTGTTTGAGTTAGGGCCTTTCTACTTGAGACCAACGATATATACTACATGTACATGCACATAGCTGAGCAATTTTTAAATGAACGCCAATTAATTTTAAAGCTACTTAAGTAAAATAATACACTGAGTGTTTTTACAAAACAAAAGGAAATTTTCGTTCGAAAACTTTTAGTGAAAACAACAATAATTTGCTTTTGTTTCTAATATAATTTATCGAACAAAAATGTGCCTCTTGTCTTATAAAAACAGATCGTAATTAAACACTCATACTAGTAACACAACTAGGGTAGACGATGAACTTTCTACCGCGAATAGTCGTCAACAAAAATAAAACAAGCAAAAGTGCGTTAACAAATGTTAAATTTAATTGTACCAATTCTGAAAAAAATTTATCAATTATAAACTTGACTGCACCCGGTCGAAAGCTACTTGTGTGTCAACACTCTTTTCTTGCGAAAGCAATGAACTGTTGTTGTTGTTTTTTATTTCTATTTTCATAACATATTTCTTACAACTACAATTTGAGTTGAATACAAGTCAGCTCAAGCAGAATTTGCTATTCAGTAACATTTTTATTTGCTATTCAGTAACATTTTATTTGCTGTAGATTAGTGTCAGCTATTTAAGCGACAATAATTAATGTGCTGTTAATTTGATCGGCCACAAACAACAGGAAATATCAGCTGCGTCCTATCGTTAAAAAGAACACAATCGTTTTTGCAAACGACAAAATTTATAGACAAAAACTACGGTTGTCGGATCGTTAAAAGTTAGTGAATCACACTACTGGTTTCAACTAAGACATTAGTTTAACTTCTCATTTGTTTAACTGAAAGTTTAACATAATATCTTTAGTTTAGGGTGGCGTTAGCTGACTAGAAACCGAATATACTGGGTGCTCGCCCGGTCACCCACAAAGTCATGAAATAATACCAGCATGCATTTTTCCCTTTTGTGTCAGTTGTTGCAGGAAAGTCCGAGTGATGGAGACATAGACACTGGTCACTTAACTACACCTACTTCAGTAGATACTAAGACAACCTGCTTACTTGAGTTGGTAAATCAATTAAGCCTATTCGTCTACAAATACCGTATAATATTAAGTTAAATTTTTGTGGGCGTGTCCCCGCCTCTTTTGTTAAAGAATTTTCCAGTTCGTGACTCACCTAAGCCTACTTGTGCATCAAATTTCAGCTCCTTAGCGCAAAATGTAATATTAAAATTTTATGGGTTTCATCCCGCCTACTTTTTGAACTCGGGATTATGCTATAACCAGTATTTATGGTCCATATAAAATTTCTACGGAAAAAGCTTATGAGAGATACATAAATAAGTAATAGATTTAAATCTGCCAAGAGGAAGTATGGATATAAATATGTTCATGAAAGCGAAGGCTAAGATTTTATGGGCATAGTCACGCCCACTCTTCGTTATAAAAAATGGTTGCCTTGGATAAGTGCACTGTGCATGAAAAGTGTCAATAAAATCTACCGAGCTTGCACGTCTCCACTTGAGATCTTAGTTTTGAATAAAAAGCATTATTGCAACGGGCGTGCAAAATTTCAATAAAATCGCTTCAGTTAAACCCTTCATATTTAGTTTTTAATTCGGAGCTGTATAGACATGGCCCAGACCCCTGCTTAAAATTTTCGCTTTTTTTAAATTTTTTTAGGTGGCTGTCTACTCACTTAGTTCCACTTGCGTAGCAAATTTCAGCGATCTAGCTATAGCGGAAGTGCTTCATCAATTTGATGAGTGAGTCAGTGAGTGAGTAAGTGAGATAGTGATCAGTCAGTGAGTATGTCTTAAAATATGCCATTTTTGCATGCCTAGGAAGCTGTAACTGCAAAACTTTCAAACCTTACATACGAGTATGAGGTTTCTTCAATTTGGTCTCTTTATGTTTTAAATGTCGTTATTTTACGATTGCGATGAACAAAGTTATGAGAGGGGTAAAACACGACGAATGGCTTCGTGTAAAATATACTCACTGTGTGCAGAGGTAAGAATTTGGCATTAATGTAAAAAAACCATTCTCCTATCCAGAATTTCGGGCATAAAAGATGAGATAAAAATTTCTATTTAGTTCTTGTACATTTCACTACTATCTGCTATGCATTTAATTTCCTAATTTTCGGGGTGCCACCTCATTTCTAGGCAAACTACCGACTTGGCAATTGGCAAAATAGGACAAATGACTTTGTGTTAATATAAACGCTGCATGCACATGCCAGAAATTAGCCTGGCATAGTTGGTGTCCGTGTAGTAATACATATGTATGTTTGGATGTAAATGAAAATTGTTATACCTGAAACACAGGCAAAGTCAAGCTTTAACGAACAAACTCTGTAATCTTGGACCAAAATATCGAATTTAAAAATAAAGGCCAAGCTCGCACTAAAACAAGGCTGATAGTGCCCCTACTTATGTAACCAAATGTAGACGTGACTTCAATAAAAAAGTTGGCGCTTGTCTACTCGCTCTTGAGAACAATTTTACACTATTTACAGTCTATTGCTACATATTCCCTATGGTCTAGCAAACAGCATGAGCCTGTCACTAGCACTCAGTTGTTTTCCAAAACGGACTCGTCTACATTTTGTTACAGTGTAAAGGGGAAGCAATACTTTGCTTTTATAAACAAATTTATATCATTGAATGCAAGAGTTTTAGCAGTTAAAAGAGCTTTTCTGATTTTATGTATTTTTTCCCTCAAGTAATGATTTTATTCCCCAAGTGCCAGACACCTCTTCTATGGCAATTATTCGGATATTTTTTTAATAATGCTTTCAATTCAAAATTTTGCAGTTGTCCCTTTTTGCACGATATACAATAGTCACATCTACATAATGTAAAAACCTTATGTCATATTCCCTACTTTTTTTCCAAAACATAAAACAAATTTTTATTCCATTTTTTAACATAAGAATACATGAAAATAAAAAATGGTAATGGGTTCTGCTCAAATTGTGTAAATCTTGAAATGACTGTCTTTAGATGAACTAAGGGCGATGTAATTCATATTATTAATGTTTCTTTTTTGGGTATTTAATACCCCGTGCCCAGCAAGTATGTCCTATGCATTCTGAACCGCTACAACATGGTTTGGCCATTCGGGCATGTTTGCAATATTCGTCTACTTTTGCACAAAACTTGTTTATATAAAAAAAATAAAAATAAATAAATAAGAATATATAAATATATATATATGTATTATATTTGTACAGTCATAGATAACAACAAAAGAAATATTTTACCTTGGCTGTGGAATGTAAAACAAAAACTGTCATTATGAGGGCCATAACGAAAGGAATGTTGAAAGATTTCATTTTAAAGTTTAAGAAGTTATTGAAGCATCGAGAGACAATACCTTACTGTCTTTAAACCGTGCTTATTTATACAAAAAAAAATGAGTGCTTTTCGTTTGTAATTAGCGTACATACGAACACACACACATTTTTATACTTGCATATATACTTCATATTTATTATTATTTATTTAATTAATATAGAATATTTATTTAGAAATTCCTATTGTTTAAATTTAGGTTTTTATTTCACCGTTTTTTAATGTACATACAAACATACACACATTCATATAACATACTTAGGAATGCGTGTGTTTCATCTCTGTTCAGCAATACAAAACAAAATTGTTTAGCGATTTGTGGTATCAACTATAAAGCATAGAAATGGACGATTATAATGATCGTGTCAGTTGTTCAAATACAAAATTATAATTCTATTGTGGATGGAAATCTAAATTGAGTTCAGTTCCAAAATAAAAAAACACTTATTAATAGTGGTCATGATGACATATACTACGTTTATACGCGCACTATTTGCAAATAAAAATATTTGCAAATAAATTAACTCACTGTTTATACGGCATTGGAAATGTATAAGAACTTGGTAATACTTCTATAGAAAAGTTAACTTATGTTTACAAAAATAATGTGTAAATGTAAAAAGTAATAAATAATGATTTGTGAAATTTATTATTCGACATATTGTCATAAGTTTATTTTAATTTGAAATTTATTTGCTGGAGGTCAAGCAAAATGTGGTTAAAGTCTACTGATGATTTGGCTAAGCACCAATGAAATATATGCACCAATGAATATATGCTAATGCTTGACCTCTATCAAATAAATTTCAAATTAAAATAATGATTTGTTTTTATTGCCATTATTTTCCTCTATAAATGGTTTTTTGTGCAATACTTATCAATTTTTTTGTTTTTTATTAGTAAACATTTGTAAGTGTGGCAACCTCAAACATTTTATTTACAAATCGTGCATTAATCGTGAATAGTTTTATGAATTAGTAAGTCGCAATAAAAACAATAATATGGCAACAATTTATACAGTTTTATTTGCAAATAAACTCTGCGTATAAACGTAGTAACATAAAACTTATAAGGAGTGATTCTCATACACTCATGACGTAACATTTCTGCAGGTGGAAGTATGTAATACGTGTTAGTGTGTATGGGAGCTGTAGACTTCTGTCAAAAAAAAAAGTTGAAATAGTGTTTTTGCATACGACAAGTTATATACGAAACTATTTGACGCGTTTGCTGCAGAAAGTTGATTAACTTTCAACTTCTTAATGCGCTCTACAGTGCTCTAACCGAAGTCTAAGCACTGCTTCAAAAAAATTCCGACAACTAATCAGCCGACAATACAAAAGAAAAAATTAATATAAATTAGAATCAAGTGAGACAAGTTTAAATTTTTAGTTGAACTATAGTGAACTTTAATCAGAAATTATTTCTTAGTCGGGCTTAAGTTCATTAATTTCAATTCTTGTTGAATGAAATATTTTTATTAATTAATGTGAGTGAGTTTCTAAAGAAGAGAAGAAAAATTAAATTAGACCTTATTAGCTAAGGGAAAAACCGATATTTTTCTGTGCAGCCACGCACTTCATCAGCACCCAAGTCTATCTACTGGGGTAGAGATTGTTATTAACATCAGCTATTTAACGCAAATTTTCAATGAAATGGAAGATGAGAAATGATTATATTGTGTATACAATTATTGATACAGTACTGATAGAAAAGGAATTGAGAATGTTCCAGGTCAATTTTTCAATGTAAAAATAATTTAAAAAACTGTCAAAAAAAAGGCGTTTATAACGCGTGTTGTGTAACTTGCCATTTTTCATGCGGTAAAGTTTTTAAACACACGATCCTCGTCGACGAACTAACGCGTGTGCATTAAATTTTTTTATAATTAAAACTTATTGCACTGAAAACAAATTTGAAATATTTCGGCTTGTTAAATATCAAGTGAATGTGGGGTTTTTGCATCTGCACGTGTATTTTCTTGGAAAGATACATTCCTTTATTTAAGGCTGAGCTTACATCTGGCATTTCTCGTCTTGTCATTTTGTGGCATCATTTTCAAGTGTGTGCACAGCCGTTCCCATTAAGTATTTCGATAATACACAATTTAGATCAATATTTAGACAAATGGGTAATGGCAAAATCATTTGAAAAAAAAAATCAGTAGGAAAAATGTTTTACCCAATATCACGATATAAGTGAACGTGCAATGTTCTCAATGGGATGTTGGAATTGAGATAATTCTAAAGTTCTTTTTAGAGTATCAAATAGTATTAAGGCTTTTGAGCAACATATGTACGTTATTAATAAAATTACGATTGCCTCAACTTTGCCATCTCTGCTATAGTTTGTATTTTTACACAATATGAAGAACGATATGAGGATTAGTTCTGCAGCACTAACTAAAAATTTGCATTTTTTGAGTTATGATGTTCTTTCAGTAAATGAGCGATATGTAAAAAGAAGAAATATTTTCCTAGTTGATGTTTTTCTCTGCTTAAGCCACATAAATAAAATTGTATGGCCACTGAAATACAATTGTTGAAAACTTGCTAAACATATCTGATCAGGGTTGGAAAGTCGCTTTTTTGTATATGTTATAATAATAGAATTAATAATAATGAAAAATACCTAAAAATAGTAAATAATACATGAAACTATTTAAAAGAATTTCACATAAAATTTTGTAATTTAAAATATTATCAAGCATAAATTACAATTATGTCATGATTTCTATCCGTGCATCTGATATAAATAAAATTTTCATGCAAGTTTTTTATAGTAAGGCGTTCATTTACTTTTTCGTATCCTGGGCCATTAATTTTGCAAATTTCTGCCTTAACTCTTTCGTTACTAATTTCTGCTTAGAAACTGAATGAACACATTTAATATGGAACAAAAAAGAAATAATTAATTTTTTTTAAATATAAAAATATTCATTTGCTGGCGTTAGCATACTTCTATTAAAACCTGAATAACCAACCAATTTTATGTTTGATTAAAATAAATTTTCCGCTTACTTGAAGTTTCCTTCCACTCCAGAAAATCCCAAGAAAGTTTTACCTAATATATTCAATTATATTTGTTGCTACTATTTCTTTTTTTTCTATTTTATTAAATAAAATATTTGTTTCAATTTAATAAAAAAAACATTCATATTTTAAAACTGGTCGATGAAAGAATGAAATGAAATAGAAAATATTGACAGCACCTCAAAAAAAACTTGTTGAGATTTTGTAATGGCTTACAAAGTAATGAGTGTTAGTTATTTATTTAATTAAATTATATGTCTTATAAAAGAGAGAGGTAGCAAGAGAGAGAAAGAGAGAGCTGTTACCTGAAATAGTAAATGTGTCATTGATCGCAAGGCAAAGCAAAGCTGACAGTCCTCGATGCATAAGTATTAAGCATTTACCCGTCATTACAACTTTTAGTTCCCCAATTAATTTATCAATCTAATTTAATTTTCCTGGTGTTGATAACTCCAAATATTTGTATTCGAAATAGTTCTTAGAATTTGGGATCATAAATTGCATATAAATCACGATGATCCCAGTTTTCTGTTCTAAGAGCACGAAAAAAGTAGCATCAACTACAAACTTCAAACTAAAAAGAAAAATAAAAAAACTAAAGAACAAAAAGAAAGGTATCTCAGGGCACTCGGTTACAGCTATGCTACTTATCTATATAAAACGAATTTCATGTGTTAAATAACAATGCAATAAAATTATATTATATGATAAAGTAAAATTCAAAACGTTTCCATTCTTTGCTAGTTTCTGCTCATGTTCCAAAAAAAATTGAGCAATTGTTGTCATTGTTTTTGTTCCACTCACTTTAAAGAACGAAACAAAATCAAACATTTTGCTTTGTTTATTTTCGTACTCTGGTTTTAAGTAGAAATAAATCAAAACAAAAATAAATTTTTCAACTGTAATAGTGTCGATTAATATTGTTACGAAAATCACGTCCTAGCTCCTGTGTCTGGCATAAAGAGCATAGCTCTAAAAATACCTTAAAGAATGCACCGAAAAAGACAGCAAAACTTAAGCTTAATAAACATTCCATGAACAACCAGCACGTGTTTGCGACATATTTACCTTTGAATAAACTTAACTTCCGGTAAAATGCAAAATGTAAAGCACAGTGCATGGCGTTAGTGTGTGTGTATGTGTGGGAGTGGAGGTAAACTTTTATTTTTGCCAACTACTTTTTTTCTTTACATTTCATCGAAGCAAGATTGATAGGCAAGGAAATTATTACACACATAAATTTTTCACATGAACAACCTGTAAATGTGATTGTATTTTGTCCTTGTAAATAAATTTTGTGTGAATGTTGCAAATATTTGCCATATGCGTCACGTACGAAATAATACTTTTGTTGAATCGGAGTGTAGTAAAACCAATACGGAATATGTAGTTTGTTGGAAAAAAACTAAAATGAAATCAGAGGTCTTTCTTTATTGGATGTGCAGTATGTAGTTTAAAATTAACTTAAAAGTGATACTTTAATAGGCTGGACCAGGAACCTTTTTTTTTTAATAATAACATGGTGCTTATGCCCTATTGGAGTTCTTAACAACAGTCTCTGAATAGAGTCATGCGAATACGCTTACTCATAGAGGCCAGGTCGAAAATGCTGCTATATATTTACAGCATTTAAAGTGGAAAGCGTTCATCAGTCTCTTCGTGATGATCCCAATCTTTCAATTACGACTCAAGCAATTGTTTTAAATGTCCATAGATTATTACTTTACCGTAAGTAGCACAAGAGCTAAAGGTAAATCCCTACAAAATTCAGTTGGTGCAAGAATTTCACTGTAAGTATTTTTTTGAAGGTATAGGATGGGAAGAGGGGAACCCCCCCACACAAAGTAACTATTAATTTTCCTCTATCTTCAGAACTTCAATAGTTAGGCACACTAAATGTGATGTGGATAACTCTTAAGACAAACTGCATATTCCATCAAAATCTTGTTTGTATTGGAGGGGCGTGAATGGGAAGACGGTTACCCGCATAAAAAGTATCTTTTAATTAATTAATAAACATGATTATTTTTTATATAACATAATGGCGAAGCAACAACAAAATGCATATAAACGGTGCTTAATCAACAAAGCAAGCAAAAATTCATAATTTTTTCATTCACGCACGCTCCTAATGAATTGCCTGCCATTGCATGACTTCGCATACGAATTATCCAAAAATAGATTTTTAACAAGCCTAAGAAAGTTGGCTAAAATCACACACGCTGTTTTTTACATAATTGCAACCACGATCACGCGTGACTAATGCGTTACTAATGCGTGACTCACACGTGACTAATGCATGACTCTCACGTGACTATTGCATGACTAACACGTCACTAATGCGTGACTTACTTGTGGCTAATGCGTGACTCACACGTGACTAATGCATAACTCACACGTGACTAATGTATGACTAACACGTGAATAATGCGTGACTCAATTGTGATTAATGCGTGACTCACACGTGACTAATGCGTGACTCACTTGTAATGAATGCGTGACTCACTTGTGATGAATGCGGGACTCACGTGCAACAAACCATAACATTAGTGAAAGCACATAAAACAATTAAAAAAACAGCAGCAATGAAAGTGCTAGCAGGAGTCGTTAAGCGCTTATTATTGGTAAACTCAACGCGTGAGGCTATTACTAATTCGTACATACTCGTACATATGTAACTTACTAATTCGTGCTTACTTAGACTTCATGGGTTGCATGGTTAGATTTTATATTTTGTCAAATTACTTGAATCAAATAGGATTTAATTACGGAACATTTTTCACCCTTTTTGTGCTTTTTTCCAGTTTTCTCGCAGAATTTTCAACTTTAACGCATCATTACAAAAGCAGCATTACATATTTGCCTAGTGTTGCAGAAAACAAAAAGCATATCTAATCTGCTTAGCCAATAGCAAAAAAAAAATAAAATTCTTAAGTTTTACTGTTTTATTTATATTTTCTCGGAAAGCTAAATATGTCGAAAAATTGCCATTGAGCGACTTATTTCACCTTGTAATGAATTCTGGGTGTCTCCCAAGAGACGTAAGCACTGGCACCACGTAGGAATATAAAGTTTGGTTCTTGTGTGCTTCTCCCTGCAGCGTAATGGACCAAATGACCTTAAAGCGATGTCTCTTTGAGCCGTAACAAAAAAAAAAAAAAAAAAACAAATTAGTAACCATTTCTATGCCATATTTGCTGCTATTACTGGCATTTTAATTATACATTTAAATCCAAGTAAAAATGTTTTGTTAATTACTTCTGTATATAAATATCTTGTATTATAATGTTGCACAAATGCAGATTGGCTTCGTTTAAATTTTAGCCGTGCAGTGCAGGAAAATAACGCTTGCATAAGCACGTAAACACGGAATTCGCAACAAAAAATATTGAAATAAATGCGTGCATACAAACAAAATGAAAGCTTTAAAAGAGTTTTGTTTTTTTTATTCTTTGTCACTCACATAACAACATGAATGGCATGGTAGTCTTCTATTTAAATTTAATACACAACCAAGTATATATTACTGCACACAACGGTGTTTAGCCTTTTATTGCATTCCTGTGCGCTGTTAAAGGAAAAAAATAATAAAAATGCAAACAAGCACTGCCTACTACTACTACTTTTGCAGTGTCTTTCTTTAATGCCAGTTTGACATAGAGACAGACAAACACACACACACACGCAAAAACGTATACACAGGTACACATATCGTCGGTTGGTTATTGGTTTGCGGCACAGTGTATTCAAAATACATTATGACTGCAGCAAACCAATAACCAACCGACGATATGTTTAGTTAAATCTTGCATATGCTTAGGCTGCTCTCACACACTACTTGACGGCCCACTGTCTACACTATATACGAGTACACTACTTGTGTTATAACTTCTTGTTTTGTACAAGTGCAGACGACTAGAATTTGTACTTGTGTGATACTTTCCTTTCATTCGGCAAAACTTCAAAAAGGTGCTCTCATAAACAAAAACTCGCTTGCAACATACAACATAAATGAAGATTTGAGGCTTGTTGTAACTGGCATTAAGACATTATTTTCATTATTCTACTTCTTATTATTCGTCGTCTTTCTTTATAAACGAGTGTGTATGTGTGTGCGTGTATGTGAATTTTGTGTTTCCTTTTGGTTTTTTTTTTGTCTATTCAGAATGTCTTTGTGGAATGTATGTCTGTGTGTGTTTGTTTATGCATTTTATTTTATTGCTCTCTACTTACACAGATGATGATAATGATGATATGATTATGATTATTTTATAGGGCCATAAAAAAGCCTATTTAGCTTAAAAACTATATTCACAATTCTTGGCATACACGCGTTTGTAACGAAATATTACAACGCTGTGCAGTTACAAAATTCATGATGTTAGAGCTCAAACTAAAACCTCAAAGGTTACTACATTAACTAGACTGTTTGTAATACGCCGCCGACATATCGTGCCACATCCGCCAAAAACTCTTAAGCGACATTAAATTTCGAAAATATTTTTTTTTTACCAAAATTGATTATCTGCAATAGTAAATAATCGATTTTTGTTAAAAAAAAAAAGCTAGGTGCAATAAAATGTGTCGGTTTAGCTTTTTTGGCGGTTATTGCTGGATATATTGAAAACACTTAGGAGCCACCGCCGTGGTAATTTTTTTTTGAGGCTCTTCCCTTGTTTCAAAAAGTTTTTCAATACAAAACTAAGTATTTAAGATTAAGAAAAATTTGCCATTCCCTAGCCATCCGACGATTTTCGTATCATCGTCACCGAATTTATCCATGAAAACTCTAAATTAATTTAAATAACTAATTGATTCAATAATTTTCTTTATGGAAAAAAAAAATTGTAAGCTTATCTGCATATAACTCGATCAGACTCAAGATTGTCGTTGAGCTGTTTAATTAAACAAACAGCTTTCAACAAATTCAATTACGATGAGTCATTCTCATATGATGAAAAAATTCTCATATTCTTTTTGCATTGAAAATTATGTACATATGTATATAGAGCTGAAGTTTACACCAATTGACACCATATTTAGTGTACCAAACACAAGAACTCTGATAATGAAGGTGTGGCATGTTATTCCGTTCTGCTAGTGTTTCTAAAAATAATAATTTAAAATTTTTCCTTAAAAACTATCACACTTAATTTGGCATACAGAGGGAAATGAACTTTAGTCTAATCGAAACCTATACCAAGACACAAACAACTTCGAATAAAATACCAAGAAATTAACTCAAAAAGGAAATAGTTCTGAATAGAATTCAATGAAATTGATACTCGCTGCTCTCCCAAACATTGGACGGGACTAAGTACGCCAGTACCTGGATTCAGTAACTTTTTGCGAACCGAAAATCGTAATATTTATCGTTATGTTTATTCGTTTGCTTTAACGATAATGTGATTCTGTAATGTCTTTTTTACGATAGTGTACATCTGTGTTCTACTCGCCGTTTAATTGTATTTTATGTGGCATCCCTGCACACAAGATTGCTAAACAAGCGAAAAGCACAAAGAAGATTTAAAGAAAAACTAAACAAATTCGAGCTTGTTATATTACTTTTTTGACTTCAACCGACATCGAATATCGTTAAAATGTGCTACTGAATACCAAAGTCGATAAATTTTCGCTATATATATTATAGCGTTACGATTATCGTAATAAAAGTTACTGAATCCAGGG
Organism: Nowickia ferox; assembly: GCA_936439885.1. Classification (NCBI taxonomy): domain Eukaryota; kingdom Metazoa; phylum Arthropoda; class Insecta; order Diptera; family Tachinidae; genus Nowickia; species Nowickia ferox. The sequence continues at coordinate 118,489,225 of OW387023.1, read as the reverse complement.
GCAGGTCTGATTTCTGTCTAAACGTATGTTCAATTCACAAGCTCAGTCTGTCTGTAGTTAAAAAAAAATAGTATTTGCCTATGCGCTTCCGAACAAACAAATTGGTTCTGTCGTTTATTATCGTCTATTTTATTTTATTTTTCATTTTTTTAATTATTATTTCATTTTATTTTATTTTACTTTATTTTATTCAATTTAATTTTATTTAATTTAATTTAATTTATTTTTTTTTATTTTTTTTTTATTTTTTTTTATTTTATTATTTTATTTTTTATTTTATTTTATTTTATTTTATTTTATTTTATTTTGTTTTATTTTATTTTATTTTGTTTTATTTTATTTTATTTTATTTTATTTTTAAAAGTCAGAAATTTAAATTATCATTCATGTCATTTAAAAGCATGAAATTCTGTAACTCCCGCGTCGAGAAAGTTTTCGCTTAAAATGTGTGCAATGAAACAAAAATGCTATAAATTGAAACAAACAGCTGCTTTTCTCACTAAACTGTGTCTGTCACTTTTTTTGGCGAGTAACAGCTGTCACGTTATCACAAATTATTCGCCAATTTACAGAAAAAGTGTGTCTGTAAAACTTTTGCGAGAAAATTTCTCGCTTTGAACTGTCAAATTCACTCTCAAATAAAAACTCGGTGAGAAATTATTTCAATAATAAAAAATATATTAAAAAAGCCAAGTGCCCTGGATACTAACACTGAAAAGGTTAGTATTTTGCTTTTTAAAAGTGATTTTTTCATTGTTAACTATTTTTCTTTTATAATTTTAGAAAACTATGCGAATTTCTAAGCAACAATGAGAAAATTTGGTAGACTATATGTCTTCGAAAGAAGACAATTTGATGGCATTAACTCTTTATATGTACCACTTCAAAAATTTTTTTTAATAATCACTAAATTACACCGCAATGTTATTTTTATTTTTTGTTTTATTGGAAAATATTTAGTAAACAATAAACATTAAAGTCGCACTATACATTATTTGGTACAGCCGTCTGCAATAATTTCGCCGCCGTCGTTGAAAATTTTTCAATTTGAGTAAATTTTGGTCGCCGTTCACGACATTTGTGATAAGCGTTCACAACGTCTGCGATGTCACGTGGGCTTCGACTATTATATTTTGACATTTCTTACGTAATAACATAAGCACTTTTGGTAGTTTTCGACATGACTTACAGACACACTTTTTCTCACTTTTCGAGAAACGATGGAATATTTTGTTTTACATCTTTTTGACGCGAGAAGTTCTCACCAAAGTTACAGAACATGGTCACAGGTATGGGAACTTTAATGTCATGCGAAATGACAAGAAATAAAAATACATTATTGTATTGAATAATAGTATATTAAATTCTTTGAATTCAATCCAACTCGAAATTATAATTATAGTTGAAATTACATTGTTCATGATCATCTATTAACGAACACTAATTTTCGATCGAAAAAAAAATTTCAGGTGGAATCGTAAATGCTCGAAATTAAATCAATTAAAAGTTTTAGTTTGGACAAAACGAATATCGGCGGGTCACCTCGTATAAGTACATACATAAATCCTGACTAACCTTCGTGGTAAGAAAGCTGCGGCCAAGAATTTATTCTTAAAGTTATATCATATTTAGCAATTCAAACTGTGCTCAAATATCTAAGGCAAACGGTTATTTATTCCCCCATATAAATATATGTACATATATCGGCGACAAAGCGGGGCGTGCTTGTATGCGTAAACGAGAAAATATATTTATATACACGTTCATATGTATGTATCCTTAAATGCATGTAAGTCCATAAATTTATTCATTCCAATGGTTGTGGCAGTGACTAACTAGACTCTTTGCATTTGCTCTGCTAGTGGACTAGTTATTTCTTAAGTTCTTTAATTTTATACAACAAGCGGCATATTATGGCCGCATTAAGCATGTATGTAAATCTGGACGTAATTTACTCTCTTTCATGTGTGTGCACTTGTATCTATTTACATGTGCGTCTAGTAAAATGCCTCTAAGGCTATTTTCTTATGCATTTATGATAAGGTGTTACATAAATTTCTTATCTGAATTTGTGTTTTCCTTTTGCCTTGTAGTCTCCGACATGCAGCTAAGTTATTTTTCAATTTGTCACAGGCTCTGCAGCATATGGCGGGCATTCTTATTGCAATATACTCGTATGTATATATATATATATATATATATATATATATATATATATATATATATATATATATATTTATTTTGTATTTGAAAGAGAATAAATTATTTATTGATTTATATGCATATGTATGATTTAGACGAGTAAAAGATAAAATTTGATGTAAGAGTTGAACAAAAATCTTTTGAATGCACTTTTAAAGGTAGTGGAGAGAGTTCGAGTTAGAAAACACTTAGCAAATACAAAATATATTATGATTGTTCACTAACATGAGATACGAGTATATCCTAAAAAGTTGTTTATCCTTGTTTTTAGGGTTTCGTGCACCAAAAGTGAAAAGTCTGTCTGTCCCTGACAGGTTGTTTGTTCAAGAACCGTAAGAGCTATGGACCTCAAATTTTCACAGAATATGTAAAAGTTTGGTCGCTACAACAACAAATATATGAAAACAAATATACGGACAATTATACAATAAATATACTTGAAATGTTCAAATTTATTGCATTTTTAAGCAAACTGCAAAAACAAACATGGACATTTAAAAAAAACAAAATTAAAGGATATTCTATCAGGTAATATAGTTTTTTCCATGTAATTTTTACAACTTGCTGTATTTTGGAAATCGTAATAGGCAAATTCTTGAAATTTTCAAAAGCCATAAAACTGAAAATCTCAAAATAAAAAAATCACCAAAACAAGAAAATCTTCAAAAACCGAAAAAATCGCCTAAACTAAAAAAAGTCTTAACTAAAATAAAATCGCTAAAGCTATAATAAATCGCCAAAAACCAAATAAACGCCAAAACTAAAAAAACGCAACAAAAAAGAACAAAAAACACCAGAACTAAGAAAAAGTGCTAAAACTGTTTGGTATTTAATTTTTTCCTTTACACTTAATTAAAATAAAATCACTTTAGTTGACTACCAACCTTAAACTATAAAACAGTATTTTCTTAAACTTATCAATCATTTCCAGTTATATTTAATTTTTTAATTCATTGTGCTAAATTATCTTTAAGTGTTTGTAAATATTGCATTTTATTCATTGTACGTTCTATAAAAACGAGATTTTTGACACCATTTGGCCCAATTGCCATGGCATGGGATACGACATTACACCGCCATGCTTCCCGGCTTTGTTTAAGTTTTTATCACTAAGGCAAGATATTAGACTTGGATCGAACTCGTTGCCTCGTTAATTGGGTGGAATGTCGTTCGGTTAAGAAACAAATCTATTATCAAAGCCATGTAATTTGAATACGTCTTGGTTCGAGCTCATTCAGTAAGTTAGTTATCGGAACAAACCTATGATCAAACGCATGTAATTTAAATGTGTTTGATCATAGGTTTGTGTCAGAAATGACCAATTGAATGAGTTGAATCCACCTCTAGTATTAGACTTGGGTAGAACTCGTTCACTAGACTTGGGTCGAACTCATTCAGTGAGTAACTTTTGACCCAAACCTATTATCAAGCCCATTTAATTAAAATGGTTTTGATTATAGGTTTATGCTAAAAATGACCGACTCAATGAGTTCGATCCAAGTCTATCGTTCACTACATAGTTCAGCTTAGACATGAACCGATGATCAAACTCATTTAAATTGCATGGGTTTGACCATTGGTTTAAGACTTGTATCAAACTCTTTCAGTAGCTCGTGTTTGACTAGATTTATATCGAACTCTTTCAGTAGCTCGTTTTTGACACAAACCTATGATCAAACCCATTTATATTACAAGTCTATTTTTTACTTAAAGCAATCATCAAACCCATTTTAATTACATGTGTTTGATCATTGGTTTGTGTCAAAAACGATCTACTGAAAGAGTTTGATACAAATCTATTGATTTGTATCAAAAACGACCTACTGAATAAGTTCGATCCAGGTCTACTAATAAGCACATATTGTACACTTGGTTCGAACTCCTTCACTTGTTCATTTTTGACACAAGTCGATGATCAGGCCCATTTAAATTACAACGCTTCCACCATAACTTAATGTCAAAACTGATAGATTTTTAGTATGTAATTCGTGGCTTACGTTATCGTGCCATGTTTCTTCAGTGGTATTATAAACTATAATTTAAAAAGAATCTGCATATTAAATCAAATACTTAGTAATTTCTCAAGCATAATTTTGTTATTAAAAGATATGTATGAGTTAAGTACTATGCCTTGCATTAATTTGTTTAGCTTAAAAAATTACACGAATAGCAAAACAGAAGGAATATAAAGACTCAAATCTTTCTTATTAAATAAGAAAATGTCTATACAATCACATTTCATTTAATTTTTTTATACAAAAACTCTATTTTAAAATTCCTGAATAAGCTTTTTACCTTAAAAGAAGCGCCCTTTTTATTCAACCAAGTCACTAAAGCATTTAAAGGCGGGATTTACAAGAGCTTATATAAACTGCTTATATCAATAAAGAAGTCTTAAATAAAGCCAATTATAATTTTATTCTGGTTAAAGAAAAAGGGTTAAGAGCCAATTTGCACATGTACATATGTATACATATACTTTATTTGAATTAAATAGAAATGTTCTATTGCAATAATCACAATATCACATAATGCAGTAATATTTATACAAACATATCTAAATAATATCTTACTGTGTTTTACTTAATAAGCAAGTAAAGATAAGTGAAGACGATATGTTGAAAAATTTTCCGCAAGAAAATCATTACATGCATGTGTATGGATGTGTGTGTATGTGTGTGTATACTTAATGTGAGAAGTTAGTATAAAAGGCCAGACTAGACGGAAATACAGCCAATAAAATCTTAGAAAATAACAACATTCTACAAGGAAAAAACTGGTTACACTTAAAAGCACATAAAAACATTTAAGGTTGAACAAAAAAGAAGGCAACAAAAAAAAACTATTTAGTACAAAATTACTTGCGAATATTTTAAGAAATACAGTGAATAAATGTCTTAAGAATATGTGGGACTTTATTTGAGTGCAAACTATTTCGCTTCAAATCTATGGGCATTTTCACAGAAAGGTCTACCGATATTAAAATATTAAAACTTCTTGAAAGCACTTTCTTTTAACATATTTTCATACAGAAGCAATCATCTTTAATTAAGGTTTCGATAAACGTTCTTAAAAGAAATCGTTACCTATTGACTTCTGTGCAGTAAAATTTTGCTGCGTGTACAAAAAGTCATAAAAAGAATGCATAAGGAACAATATGTAAGATTACAAATAATTGTAGCCTTTTGCAAAATCGCATATTTCGATGTCACGTGCGACATTTAAAAACAAAATTTGTTATCAAAGCGTCGAAAGTATATGCAAAAAGCTCATCATATATTCAGTGCGAATAGAAAAATAAGAAAAATCTTGCTCAAAAATTAAAAGATTTGTTATCGTGGTATGTATATAAAAGTGGTCACGTGCGAAATCCTAAGTGTAAAATTAAAAAAGAAATACATAAAAACAATTCACATACGTTGAAATATTTAAATTAAGATGAGCAAAAACGGTGAAAAAATAAAGAGAGTTGCAAACGATGAAGAGAAAAATTAAATCAAGATGAAATATTAATGCACAACCATTAGTTGAGAAATAAAAGAAAAAATATGAGGTATATTAAAAAAAAGTGGAAAGAAAAAATTAAATTTTTGCGGAGCAAAAGCGGAATGACCGCATACGCAAGAGATAAAGTTGGCAGCTCTCAGATATGCAAAATTTTGAATGAGCATAGCAAACGTAAGGATACGTTTGCGAAAGCAGTTAAGAATTAAAAAATGTGTTACCAAAAGACATGAAGAAAGAGTTAAAATAGCATGAAGTTTTGTGAAAAAAAAATATAATCAGCTGCGATGGTCGTGAAGTAAAAGAAGCTACAATCGATTTTCATTTAATTTAGTTTAGGCTTTAATTTATACTACTTCATTCAAGCTATATTTTTTTTTGTTTAGTTTTTTTTTTATTAAGTTACAATAAATGCTTTGAATAGTTCTGTTAATTCGAAAAACATTTTTACTAAGCTTGTTATTCATTATTTCGAAAAAAAAGCACCAGAAAGAACATTAATATCATGATAGAAAAAATGTCACGTGCAACATGTCACGGATGAAATCAAAACTGTTTAAAAGAGATATCAGTCCACAACATTTTAAAATTAGTCATACTAAAATTTTGCTTTAGGTTTCGCGTTTTACTCGTTAGCCGCAAAAACCCCCTATGTTGTCACATGCGAATGCCTTTGATTTTTTGCAATTATTTCAGAAATTAAAAATTGCTCAGAATCAAACTCAGCACTTATTGTAGCACCAGCTTAAAGCTATGAGTTACACTTATTATGAGAAAAATCCGTTTTATTTTAACGTTTTTTCTCACTTTAAGTGCGTGCGATGGTCACGTTTGACATCAAGAAAATGCTTATATAATAAAAAGTATTATTCACTCATTGAAACGTTCTTATCTTCATTTTGATAACAGGCTATAATGAGATTAAAAATATCTAATGGTGACAAAAGCCATAAATAAAACTAAAACTTTCATCAATATAATGACAAATTTGTTTAATTATATTTTTGCAGTTCTGAAAGCACTTTTAGGGATTTCCTCAACCCCTTAATTCTTTTTCCTTTGGCTTCTTTTGTATTGCTTGTAAAAAAAGTGAAACAAAAAATATTAAAAGTTTAATTTTAAGTAACAAAAATATTTTCATAAGATTATACTAACACTAAATATAAATTTATGATTTATATAAATTTTAAAACGAGGATTAAATTTGTATGAATGAACGGATTTGAATATTGTGCCGTTTGCTTTAAAATAAAATATATTCAACAAAAGTGTTTGACATGGAATTTTATATAAAACAGCCGAAAACATTGGAAGTGTGAATAATAATGGAATTAACCCTAATTTATTTGTGTTTTAAAAATTAAATTCAAGCTTTAGTTTATACAGAGACATAAAGGAGAATTAAGGGATATACATTTGTAAAACATTTTGACCAGGGACAAAAAGGGCCTATAAAGAGGAGTTGGAGGGTTAAAGTATTGAACGAATTTGTTGCTTATAAGATTCTAAATAAGAAACTAAAAAAACTAAATGATTACATGGTTTTCGATACCGATTTGACACAACAACAAATTGCAAAAAAAAAAATTCAATAAAGTGCAACTTTCGCTCGCTTACAAAATATCCCGAAAGGTGCTTGTTTGTTTGTGTAAATTTTTTGGTTTTTGGCAATTTTTGATTAATATTGACGTCTTTTTCGCTTTGGCATTTTTTCGGTTTTTAGGGATTTTTTTCGGTTTTTAGGGATTTTTTTTTTGTATTTTTTGGCGACGTTTCGCGAGTTTTTTTTTTGTTGATATTTTTCATTTAAGTGCTTTTTTCATTTTGACGATTTTTTGTTTCGATATTTTTTTAATGTTGGGATTTTTTAGTTTTAGCGTTTTCAAAAATTTCCAGAGTTTGTTTCTCACGGTTTCTAAGATGCAAGAAATTGTCATAATTTCAGCACAGGTCCGATAAACTTTCAAAACTTTGATACAGCTACAGACACAATTTTGGTCAGATCTCAGAATCTGTCAGAATCAATAGCTAGACTCTTGTTGCTTTGGATAAAGTATAACTTTGTTGTACAGTGTAGTAAATGCTTTATATCATTTAGAGAACAAAATTGAATGAATTGCTATTTGGCCAGAGAGGAAAAAAAATTAAATGTATCAACTTAAAGCTTAGTTTTTTCCCTTTGCCTTGTAAGTAGCAATTTGGTTTTTTTTTTAAACTTTATTTCAAACGATAATGTGCATGTTTACAATCATCTCTTTTTGGCAAAAGTCCGAAAAAAGCAAATGTTTCTGATTCTTTTTGCTGCTTAGAAATTCAACTTTTCTTTTAAAGCAATTTATTTGTGATAAAAACTTTTGGCGCCAAATAAGCACTGAATGTTTGTTTCTTTTTTTTTTTTGCTTCATTTGAAATTCTGTTTCGTTAATGCTGCAGCGGAATTGTACAAAACAATTTCTGTATTGTTAACAATTTACTGCGGCGGCTTGTCTTTAAAAAGTTTAAAAAATTCCTGATGTAAAGTGGTAAATACTAAAAGAATTAATGTAATTATTTTCCAGCCATTTGTTCTAATTTTTCTCAAAATATTTTTAAGTTGGAAAAAGAAAATAAGTGTTTAAAATATCATAGTGTACAGAAAATTGTTAACGCTTTTTTTTTGGTAATATTTTATATTTGAAAAAAAGTTTGGAGATTTGAATGGATTAGAGCTTGGTAAGAAAAGCATTATGGGTGACGCATATAAAAATGTTTTATTTAACTGCATCTAAATTATTTTAAACTCTTGAGTGACAATTTTTTCTAAAGCTTTATTTTTAAACTATTGGCACCAATTTTAAACTTTTTGGAACGCACACGTTTGAAAATATAATTAGACACTTTTATAAGTGCAATATATCACCTTTTTACAGCTCAAGGTGTTTATCAAGTTTTCTATGAATCGGTCGTCAAGCAGAAGCATGTGAAATATATATAAACATACATATATAATATGTATTAAGTTCTAATAGGCATGACACGCCCACATACAGACATATATAAAAAACCAAATCATTCTAAACTCCTCCGCACACTTCCTTGGATAATTGCTAATAATATTTCTTTGCAAGCATGACTTTTGGATTTTTGTTGCTTTTTTTTAACTCTTCGTCTAGTTGTTATTCTTTATTTTTTTTGTATTTTTATTAAACTTTTTGCCACTGTTAAATCTTTTACAAGTCACTTAGTGATCTCTTAATGTTTGTCTTCCTGTTACAATATTATAGTTTAACCTAACTTTTTGTTTCTACTGCTGCACTCTGCATTTCATGCTTAAAAGTAGTTTAAATGTTGGAAATTAGGCAAAACGAAATAGTAACGGGAGGCGTTTCTTTTGCAAATACTTGAATGAAATGCCAAAACTAAAAATTATAAGTCGTAAGCAAAACATGATCTGCTAAATAAAAAATATTTAAGTAATGTTTTAGTATTTGCAGTTTTCTAACTGACATTACATACATGTATGTATGTAAAGGGTGTTTTTTATTGAGGTATAGAACTTTAAGTTGGAATCACTTTTTTAACTGGCGGCCATTTTATCAGCTGTCAAGTGATTAATATTTAGTTTGGTTTGCCATTTCATCATGAACAGGTTAACAAAAGAACAACGCTTGCAAATCGTGCAAATTTATTTCGAAAATAATAATCAGTTCGCGAAGTTTACCGCAAGCTCCGTCCATTTTATGGTCGACATAATCGTCCATCAGAGCAATTAATTCGGTTAACCGGTCAATTCGCCACCAAGATCGTCTGATTTGACACCATTGGATTATTTTCTTTGGGGATATGTGAAGTCGCTCGTTCTACGCCAACAAACCAGAAACGTTAGGGGACTTGGAAGCCAACATTCGTGGCGTTATTGCCAACATACGGCCTCATATGCTCGAAAAAGTGGTTGAAAATTGGACCTGTAGAATTGGCTTTATTCGAGCCAGCCGCGGCGGCCACATGCCCGAAATCATATTTAAACGCTAATGGCATAAAATTATCCTTCCAATAAAGCCAAATTGATGGACATTAAAACGATTTTCTTGTGTTTTATTTCAATTCGAAGTTCTATACCTCTAAAAAAACACCCTTTATTTTAAGCTTAAATACTTACTAATGACACACTAATTTGTTTTGCACGTACCTGCAAAGAGAGAAAGAAAAATAAAAAATATTTAATTTGAGGTTTAAAAATCTTAAACAAAGAGAAATATATGAGCTATAATTTAACAAAACAAAACCAAATATATATTATATACATATATACATATGTTGTTATGAAATTGAAATTAAATTTAAATTCATATATCACACAATATGATAAAAACACTGCGATATATAAGGCTAGATCTAGTCAATGTGCCAGCATAAAACATTAGCTGATAAATTCAAAATAATGCACATTAAACATTCAAAAAATGTCTTTATGATTCTTAGAGACAAGACCAGTAATCTGAAACATAGAAGGCACTGAAAGTCAAGGATCCAATTTTGCTTGGAACTAGTGCATTTTTAAACCTTTTGTAAGTTTTTTTTTGTGGCAAATAAAGACCACATATCTCATATCTTACGGCGGAGAAAAGACTAGAGCCAGACAGGTGGTCTGGCAAATTTGCCGATTTATGAGTATTTGGCCGATTTTTTACCTCAAACTTATCAAAGTGCCGATTTCCGATTTCTGCTCCAAAAAATCAAATATTTTCATAAACACCTAAAACACAATAACTTTCTTTGTTTTCGTATAATTTATTAATTACGGGCAACATAAAAAGGGACAACTGCTAATGAGTCGTGGAGGTATATTTGGTTTGTAAAGCGGCGCTTATGACAGCATATTTTTTCCGAAAACGGTACCACAACAAGTTTTATTTACTTTCGTACATTTTCTACAACTGACCTGAATATATTGTTACGAATTTCAAATATATTTCGAATACAACGAACTTCAATACAACAGGGAAAAAAACAGCTCTAAACACAGTATTACCTGCATTAAAATCGTCATATATTGGGTATTGGGTGTTTTTTATTGAGGTATAGAACTTTAAGTTGGCATCACTTTTTTAACTGGCGGCCATTTTTTCAGCTGTCAAGTGATTAATATTTAGTTTGGTTTGCCATTTCATCATGAACAGGTTGACAAAAGAACAACGCTTGCAAATCGTGCAAATTTATTTCGAAAATAATGGTTCAGTTCGCGAAGTTTACCGCAAGCTCCGTCCATTTGATGGTCGACATAATCGTCCATCAGAGCAATTAATTCGGTTAACCATGGATCGTTTTCGCACTACGTTTACTCTATGTGATAATACGCATCCGCAGAGACGTCGAACAGTGCGCACCGAAGAAACAATTGCCGCTGTAGAGCAAAGTGTTGAAGAGGACCCGAATGAATCGATTCGCCACCGTGCACAGCAATTGGACCTTTGTCCATCAACTTTATGGAAGATTTTGCGCAAAGATCTTGGCTTGCGACCTTACAAGATCCAGCTTGTGCAAGAATTAAAGCCGCGAGACCATGCAATGCGTCGTGATTTTGGTGTATGGGCCGAAAATGAGATTGATCTCGATGCTGATTTTCATCGCAAAATTTTGTTCAGTGATGAGGCTCATTTTTGGTTGAATGGCTACGTCAACAAGCAAAATTGCCGCATTTGGAGTGAAGAGAATCCACATGAGACCCTTGAGACGCCCTTACATCCACAAAAACTGACTGTTTGGTGTGCTCTATGGGCTGGTGGAGTCATTGGGCCATACTTCTTCCGAAATAATGCTGGAGAGTCAGTTACCGTTAATGGAGACCGGTATAGAGCCATGATAACCGACTATTTTGTTCCCGAATTGGATGGCATGAATGTGGATGAGTTGTGGTTCCAACAAGACGGCGCTACATGCCACACAGCGCACGTCACAATCGATTTATTGAAGGAAACATTCGATGAGCGCATAATTTCGCGGAATGGTCCTGTCAATTGGCCACCAAGATCGTGTGATTTGACACCATTGGATTATTTTCTTTGGGGATATGTGAAGTCGCTCGTCTACGCCAACAAACCAGAAACGTTAGGGGACTTGGAAGCCAACATTCGTGGCGTTATTGCCAACATACGGCCCCATATGCTCGAAAAAGTGGTTGAAAATTGGACCTGTAGAATTGGCTTTATTCGAGCCAGCCGCGGCGGCCACATGCCCGAAATCATATTTAAACGTTAATGGCATAAAATTATCCTTCCAATAAAGCCAAATTGATGGACATTAAAACGATTTTCTTGTGTTTTATTTCAATTCGAAGTTCTATACCTCTAAAAAACATCCTGTACCAATTCTGAAATTCAAAATATCGGTCATCCGCATTATCCACAAACTTCTAGAAACAGTAACTTGAATTTCCCAGATTTTCTGAGAATACTGTTTGGTCACTTGGTTACGAAAAGAAAACTAGACTTCTATCAAACTCTTTCAGTAGCTCGTTTTTGACACAAACCCATGATCAAACCCATGTAATATAAATGTGTTTGATCATTGGTTTGTGTCAAAAACGAGCTACTGAAGGAGTTCGATACAAGCCTACAGAAAACCATATGCGAGATCTATTGACAGATGGCAGCAACACGATGCAATAAAGTAATTATTTTTTCTTATTTGGCATTGCCAAACCTGGCCCAGTCGGCATGTTGAAGAATGTTTCACCAAACTGAGTCTTTTGCGACTACCTTAGGTGATCAAAAACTGATTAATCAGTTCTGCGCTTAAAATAAGACTCGAAAATGATTCTCAGAAATGCTTAGAAATTGATTTGTTTAAAAAACAAAATGTACAGAACGTACGCAAGCATAAATTGATCACACATATGCTCGAAATGTGACTGTGTGAATCATTCTTTCGCAAGTGATTGTAAATACTACCACAAACTGCCTCGAAAGTGAGTCGAAATTGATCAGAAGCGAGAGTCATAAAAGACTCTTGTAGAAGAATACCATTTTATCCCAAATGAACAGTAATTTTTGACTCAAAAACGAGCGGAGGAGTCAAAAAAGACTCGAATATGATTATTAATTTTATAAAATGCTGACTGGAGCGCATAGTAACAAAGACCTTCACCTGTACAATATATATGTACATAATATATTGCATGTTTATACATAATATACATACATACATATGTATTATAACAACAATTTATTTTATCAAGGTTAGCTTAAGTAAACACCACAAAAAAGCACACAATTGCTAAGAAAAAAAAAAATCATATCGTCCTTTACCCTTTTGAATATAAATAATTTTCGTCTTACTATCATTCTCTAGTATTCCTCATTCATTCCTTATTTTGTTTTACGAGCCAAATTGTAAAGATTATATCTTTGAAATTGTTAAGATTATATAATTTTATTACACTTTTACTTCGTGAGTTTGTGGCTGTTGTGTTGCATGTTGCAATACGAAATTTAAGTTGAAATTTTTAATACGATTCCGTGTGGCTGTACTAAAAGTTGTGAAAATGTTTTTAATTTTTTTTTTGTTCTATATAAAAACTATAAAACAAAATGCAAAAGAGAGCTCAACACAATTTCTATGGATCAATTAAAAGTTAACACAGGAGCAGGAAAACAAAAAAAGTTAAAATATAGCCCCCTCCCCGCCTCCCCGCAGCCATATCCCTTCACCAACACAAAATAGAAAACTTTAAAAGTGTTTTATTCTTTATAAGAATGTTGTTAAAAATTTTCATTTAAACTCTTCATCTCATTAAATTAGATTTAAAATACATATATTAAGTGTAGTTATATAGTTTTGCGGGAGATTTGCAAACGTTTTGTTAAAATAAGTTCACTTGTTGCATTTAACTTATTTGTGCCAAGAATTATAGAAATTAATTTCATTTAAATTTTCTTTTCAATAACTCGCTGAAGTGTTAAGATGAAGTTATTATGATTTTCTTCATTTTTTATATGAAATTAATTAGAGATGCGTTGTAACTCTAAAGGTCATGGTGATGTTGTTATTGTAAATTTTCATTGAAATTTCTCTCTCACTGATACTTAAGTAATATTCCCAGATGGAAAATAAAGGACTGTGTGTTCCTTCTTTTGGATATAAAAGGCCTACTCGCTCCATTCCTTACTTATTTCTCTTTCACCCACATTGTCATTGCGCGGTAAGCCTCCTGCTCTGGGTTCTTTCTTCAGACCTTCTGCAAGTCTCCGGAGGTCTATCCTATTATTCGAAACGAAAGGAAATGCTTTCGAGTTTATATCTTATAAGCATACAAATTCGTTTCGAATTACACAGTAGATGCCTTGAACTATTTTTTTATTTTAATAAACTCTTATATTTGTTAAGCTTAAGAAGGTCTCACGTTTTGACATAAAATTCCAATTTAAGTATATTTCAATATTTCGCCACTCCTTGGTGCGAGTTCTTAAGGAAGATATTTTTGTTTTTATATTAGTTTTAAAAAAAAAATTATTTTGAGTTAAGATATTTATATAAATTTCAGATGTCTTGAAATTATTTTGAATTGAAAATAATTGACTTAGACAATTTGGTATGGATATATAATCAAAACAGCTAAACTTCTCCAAAGTAGCAGGTTTGAACTCACACGAAAATTCATCTTTATGTGACTTGTCAGAACTTTGCATGTGAGCTTTCCAAATATTGCGGTCACTAGTAATTATTTACTCTTAACAGTTTGTACAATTTTAATCAAAAATATTTTTCTGTGCAGCAACGCACTTCTCTACCACAGTAGATAGACTTGGGTGCTGATTAAGTGCGTTGCTGCACAGAAAAATATCGGTATTTTCCCCAGCTTATAGTCTAATTTAATTTTTCTTCTCTTCTTTAGAAACTCACATTAATTAATAAAAATATTTCATTCAATAAGAATTGAAATTACTGAACTTAAGCCCGACTAAGAAATTATTTCTGATTAAAATTCACTATAGTTCAACTAAACATTTAAAATTCTTTCAATTTGTACAATTTTTATATTATTTTGGTCTTGAGAAAATAAATACACAATAAATGATCCGGCTCGAAGGACCATGAATACAATTGGGGATAATTGCATTTAAATTCCCTTTAAATGATAATGCAATGATAATAATTACTCAGGTAGAAGCAAATATAATTGTTGGGCTTAGGTAATAAGAGATTTGAGATTTTTATGTATTTGCTCACCTTTGATAGCGACATTATAATGGCGGAATTAGACCAGTTGTATTTCTTTTTTTCAGCTATAGAATTTATTTCAATTTATTAGGGTTTTGGGTAAATATATTTTAAGTTGTAAGAAAGCAAGTGAACTTTACAATGGTTGACTAATAAGTGATATTGGTAAGTATTTAATAATTTTAACATCGTAAGCCGATTATCAAAAAATTACAATTAGCTTCTCTTATATGAGTGCAGTGATTTACGATATTATATTATATTGCAAGAACTTACATATATTAATTACTTCAGAGTTAATATAAATCATAATATATATTAGAATTATAATTTAAGTGTCCGAAGCTGGTTGGGACAATGATTGCAGGAAAAATGTTGACGTGAAACTCTTCAAATATTTTTTTTAAAACACAGACTATTTAAATACCAATTTTTAAGATTAAGAAAAAGATAACAAAGTCTACTTAAGTTAAGTCATATTAATGGCAAATGAAAGTTAAAGCAGCAACTGGAAAATAAATTAAATTACAAACAAAACAGTCACTGCAGCCGCAGCAACCACGAATTTTCCACCCACATGCCCGTACTTGAGCCCCACAAGCGCTCGCCCACACAATCACTAATTTGACCATACAACTACAAAAGCGACAGCAAAAAAAAAAATAAAAAATATTATGATGTCAATGTGAGCAGATATTGTAGAATTTACTATTTGAGATTGCAAAATGTTGCCACGGCCACGGGGTTCCGTTATCAGTTACAGGCTCACCAAGAACAGGTAGACATTTAATTTAAAAAAAAAACAAAGCAAGGAACAGCAAATAAGAAAATAAAGAGTGTGCCAAAGAATTAGACTATCGGAGGTCAAAGAACATTTGAGGTCTTGCTGGAATGTATTTTAATGCCTAAAGGGCACTGTTGACTGGAGTAATAAGCGCGTTGGCACCCTAATTGATTTAATACTTCACCGTCTGTCCTCTCTTCAGTATTGCTTTTCTAAAGAAGGTTGCACATATGTACATTATGTACGTTGCTAGGCTTGTTAGTTGCATGAGTGATGATTCTTATAATAAATAATACATAAAAAAATCTAGAGTGTCATGAATTTCGGGAACCCCTTTGTAATGAGCAAGAAAAACAATAAAAAAGTAAAAAGAACGGAAACAGAATCTGATAAAAAAAATACGTGTAAATGACACAGTTGACATATACATACATACATACATACATTCATACGCCCTGTAAATTCAATTGATTTAAAAAATAAAATTATGCTGTTTCCTTGGAAACATTTTTTAATCTTTGAATTAAATTGCTAAAAGTAATCTATTTAAATTAAGAAAAGTAAAAACCTGCAAATTTCAAAATTTAAATTTATTAAAGAAATTAGCTGAAAAGAACAGGATTCCAGCTGGGCTGGCGAAAATAAAATATATGGCACTAGATAGCTTCGAGGCTTTAAATAGAGTAGCTGGTGTCGATGGTAACTGTTCTCGATTCTTATAGAGCTTTCTCAGTTATCGTATGAGGTATCATCAGATGAGTTCAAGTTTAAGTCATTGGTACCGCCAGATTCGGTTTTTTCTCCTACTTTACTCCTTATTTTTCTAAACGACCATCTAGGTCAAAAACGCAAACCTATCTACTATTTTGCGGATGATAGCAGCATTTTCCATTAGTTTTCTTTCAACAAGAGGCTGAGGCTATGAGGAAAAATATCACTGGTACTTTAAATTATGATTTATCAACAATCTCTGAATGAAGTCATGAGCATATGATCGATTCTAATGCTCGTAAAACCTAATGTTTTATAATAACTCTCGAACACATGTGCACAAATGCTGCTGGCATAAGTATTAATGAATCAAAAGCTATTGATGCTCGTGGCATGAAAATTAATCAATTTTCACAAGTAGCATCCAAATGGGGGTTCGAAGTCTGTTTTGGACCTTCTCAAAATATGCCAACTCTAATTTTGTCAAAATGAGTTTTCGATGGGAAATAGCTGCCGTATCAAATACCCATATATGTTATAGACATCAAAGCAAAAACAAAAATAACTTGTTCTCGTTTTATATAATTTTTGTTATTTTGCTATCTCAAGGAAAATTTATTTTTTTTTAGAAAAGAACTGCTAACAACTCCCATAGTAAATTTTCTAAATAAAAACAAATTTTATTTATTATACATAAAACTATACCATATCTACATCGTATATTGAAGTTGGCATGCTCAACATAAATAATTATTTTGGAGAACACTTTATTTTGTTAAGGTTTATCTTCTTAATTGAGACACAGCTTACTTTTGATATTTTAAATTTTCAGTTCAACTATAGTGAATTTTAATCAGAAATAATTTCTTAGTCGGGCTTAAGTTCAGTAATTTCAATTCTTATTATATTATTATTCAATAAGAATTGAAATTACTGAACTTAAGCCCGACTAAGAAATTATTTCTGATTGAAATTCACTATAGTTCAACTAAAAATTTAAAATTGATTCACTTATATCATCATGGGCACGTGACAAATATATGTTCACTTGGCAATCAGAGTTTCATATACTGGAAAGTAAAATCAACTGTAGAAAGCAAAAACAATGTAAACATAATATCCACTACAATAATACTTACAGGTATGTACCGACAGTACATCGAATAAGTAAAAATAATTAATGTGATGATCGTAAACGATAAGCAAGAATAGTTAAACATACTTAGGTAGAGTGACATAACTTCGTGCTAACCTGAATATAAAAAAAATGAAAAAAACGGATAAACAGAAAATGAATAGTGATACTTACAAATGTGTTTACCAAAGGTAAATCAATAATTGTATACACAATATTTCTCATATTCCATTTCATTAAAAATTTGCGTTAAATAGCTGATGTTAATAACAATCTCTACCCCAGTAGATAGACTTGGGTGCTGATGAAGTGCGTTGCTGCAGAGAAAAATATCGGTATTTCCCCCAGCTTATAGTCTAATTTAATTTTTCTTCTCTTCTTTAAAAACTCACATTAATTAATAAAAAATATTTCATTCAATAAGAATTGAAATTACTGAACTTAAGCCCGACTAAGAAATTATTTCTGATTAAAATTTTAAATTTACTTCGTATAACGAACTTATTTTGCAATCATCAAATTTATATTTTGGGCTAAAACTTTACAAACTTTCATATTCTTTTTGTGTCACACCGTATAATTTAAAACTAAAATAAAAAGATGTCCGTTTTTATTTTAAATTTCGAAACTTATTATTAAATATATGATATGTTACCATATACTCGTATGTAAGCGCTAGACAAAAACTAACAAGGTTTTGTTGTTGCGAATGTTACAACCAAAACTCTGAATACATCCTTCTTTGTTTTCCATGTTTATTTCTAAGTCATAAGCAATACACATTGCTGTCGTTATTGTTTTGTTAGGCTGGAAGTATTTGAGTAAACCGTTTTCGATGTTGTGTCATTTTCACCTTTGCATTTTTCGTGGCAACAATACATATTTTCAATCAAATAGATCCATTTTAAGTACACATGTGTAGGTATCGTGTCCACAGATATTTTTGTATTCATTTATTTCAGACACTTCAGCACAAAACTAAAAACTCTAAATTTATACATTGTGTGTCACAATTTCTATTTGGTATTTTACATTGATGCATTAACATGAGGACGTGTTATTGTACTCCTGTTACTAAAATCGCATAAATCTTTGGCCAGAAAATGTTGTAGAGTTTAAAAAGCTTTGGTTAGTGTGTTTTCAGTTATTTTTAAGTTTGTTTCATTTTTTTTTTGAAGTTTTCCTGTCACAAAAAGCATGGTGCAAGTTTAAATATGACTGATGGAATTAGTAATATTAATTTTAAATATGCCAATAGGGAGATATGCTCAAATGGTGAAAATAATGTTTAAACAATTTAACTGGTAGTAGTTCTTAAGGAATTACTTTCTTTGTTTTTTTACAATTTTATAATTTTTAAGTATTCATATATTCAGATGATAAATTTTGTTCTATTAAAACTCTAACATGAAGATGTTATAAATAATGGCTGTTGTTGAAGTTGATTTCCTTAAAATTTTTTTTTTGGTATTTAGACTTATACATTATACAGGCGAATCAATAAATCTATGACTTTTTTAAAGAAATACAGAATAGAAAATAATTTTTAATTCGACTTTGATCTCTTTACACTCTGCCTAATGTTTCTAAAACTTTTGAATCCAAAATAAAAGGTTTGATATATGGTTGAGATATGTACTTGTTTGTGAGATGATTTCATTGTTATAGTGAAGTCTCCTTTCACCGAACCATTTCTTAAGATTTCGGTAACCGACATAGTCGAGTATTGAACTATTATAACAAGCATGCTCTGGCCATTCCGAATGATTTAATTTCATGTGGAATACAGAATACCAACGTGAAATTAAATACTTTTACTATATGCAGCCTAATTTCTCTAGTACTTTTGACAAAAAATGGAAGATTTTAATTATTAAACGAAACGAACGCCCGCATATTCATTGAAAAAAATGTATTCTTAAACGGTTTGCACCGTACTTGCAAAAAAAAAACAAAATAACAGTGTGTATACTATATCCACTGCATTCTTGCATAACAGTAGAAGCTGTAGAAACTGTTATGCAAGAATGCCTTTCGAGAAAGTTAAAAATTCTATGGATTGCGTGCAGCAAATCTTCTTTTTTGCGATTCGCAAATTTTCATTCTAATTGAATCGAAACTCATGACAGACACGAATATAAAATATTACCCATTCGTTACATCGCAAATTCGCTAAAGTGAATATTATTTGTTAGACCAAGCTTCTACTGCAATTAAAAACTTTTTTCACCAAAAGCATTATTTTAAACAGAAGGAAATCATAAATTTATAAAATATTCTTTTATTTTCCCAAAAATTTGCAGACATACAAGATTATAGGAAATAATTAAAAATGAAATTAAAATAAAAACTTACCTTTGTTTAATCACGATAATGTATGTATGTATGTATGTATGTATCTATGTATGTATGTATGTATGTATGTATGTATGTATGTACAAGCACGTTTTTAAACCACGACTCTTCTGTGCCTCTACAAGTTTGCCTTATTTTCTAATGCAGTTTGGAATGCACTGATGGTGGTGCATTGAGTTATTTTGAAAGCTTTTCCATATACATACATAAGCATGTGTACAAATTTCTATACAAAAAAACAAAAATTCTGTATTTTAAATTTTACGACAACTACTTCAAAAAATCCACCAAAGGATAGAATCAAATAAAAAAAAACAGTTTTAAAAGTTTTGGAAGCACTACTATGGAAAGCTTTGCAAAAAGCTTTTTCACTAAAGCTGCTTCATGGAAAAAGATCACCTTTGTGTAAGAGAATAAAAAAGAAAAAAATGCGTTTTAACCTAAAGCTTGTATGTTGTGAGTAAATATATAATTCACAAGAAGGAAATTGGAAGTTCTTTTCATTCGGTGAGAACACAAAACAGTGAGAACGAAAGATATTTATCTGTAATGGAATTTGTATATTACAGAGTCTTTATGTGGCTAATTGTCTGAATTGCATGAAATTTCTTTCATTTGTTAAAAGGAGGCCGGAAAAACAAATCAGATAAAAAAATTTGCTGAAAATCCTTCAGAGATTCATGTCACGTTAGTTTTAATTAATCACTCTCTTATATAGCGCTGCAATTACCGAAAATAAAAAGTTTCGTTTTTGACATATCGCTCTCTTTATTGACATTGGCCGATATAACAGCAATATACTCCTCAGTGCGTGCGCACTCTTTGCGTACATATAGGAGGGTTAATGTTCAAAAAGTGAAACTGATGCGAAATTTAGTCACAACAGCTTGAAAAGGTCGATCGTTTATAACGACCATAAAATGGACATCATTTACGAAACACTTTTCTCACACAGCACGAATTTTGTTGATAAAATTTAATGATTTAAAAATGTTGTTCGTTTGTTAGTGTATTCATGGTGAAATGGCAAACATTACTGAGCATTTTTGTAATTGCCACAAATTACGAATCTTGTTTTGCATTGAAAAAATTCACACTGAAACAACAAATACTAAAAAAACTCACTCGCTATATATTCTTATACAAAGAGCATTACTTATTATCAAACACAAAATTTTTTTAATGTAATTTATAACATTTTGGATAATTTTGAAGGTTCGTCTGTCTAAAACTGAATTTCGATTCCGGCAACACTGATATTTTTAGTTTTTTAGGTTTTTGATGCTCTCATAAATAAAATGATTTATTTTTCTCAATGCATACACATTCATATGTGCATATTTGTATATACACTGTTTAAGTCCTAGTTTACACTATGCAAGTCCTATTGCTAAGCTGATTAGTTTGAGAGAGAGAGAGAGAGAGACGAGGGGAACAGAAACGCTTCTTTTCTCCTCGTCTCTCTATTTAGCATATTTTAATCTATTATTTATAAGTGAAATTTATTTGCTGGTGGTTAAGCGATGTCTATATGCATCTCATTGTTGCTTTAACAAATCGTCAGTAGACTTCAACCACACATTTTGAACAGTCACAAACCTCTTATCTTATGCACAGACTTTCATAAACTATTTGAGAATTCACAAATATTAATATTTTTGAAAATCACAAGAGAAAAATAAGCATAGTAGGAGGCTTAAGCTACGGTCACACTTGTCAAACATTTGCCCTAAAAAGCGTAACCACTAAATGCTAATGAAAAATCTTTCAATTCAGACAAAAGTTTGTCAAGTTAAAGAGTAACCAATATTGTTGGATTCTATGACATGGTGCATTAGTTGTGTTCGAAACTGTTTAATATGATAAACAAGTGTCTGGATCAAAACTTTTTTCATTAGTGTTTGTTGGTTACGCTTTTTTGGGCAAATGTTTGACAAGTGTGACCGTGCCTTTAGTAACTTATACAAAACCCAGCAAAAATGTCGAATAATAAATCTCTTGATGTATTATTTATGTATTTCTCATAAGCTTTTTCCTACGAAACTTTTGAGGAACCATAAACAATGGCCATAGATAGGGTAAGAAAAGTGGGCGAGGTCAAACCAATAAAATTGTTGAACATTTTGAGCTAGAGAGCTGAAATTGGGTACACAAATAGGCCTTGGTAAGTTACGCACTTTAAAAATCAAAAAGCACTGATTGTTAAACCAGGCAGGTGGAGACACTCCCATAAAAATTTAAATAAATATTATGCGGTAGAGAGTTGATATCTTTTAAAACGTAAAAACGTAGCAATACTTTAAATTATTTACTTCAAAGCTTTAAACATTCCAATTTCAATAATAATAAAGATATACATATATATGTATCCTTTATCCTTTATCCTTATCCTTTAATTCATTGGCGGAACATAGGGCCGCTAAAAACAAATAAAGATATAAGCTGGCCGAAAAAAATTATAAGCTAGCTTAGTTCACCTGCATCAAATTTTATTATATAAAACATGAAAAAATTAGTGTTTGAACTTGCAATAGCATCCCGGAGGAAAAGAGAACATGTTTCCAGAAAAATATTATTTTGCTTTTTTTATCCTATTTTTACACACTTGATATTTTTTATGATTTGTTGCTACTGTTTCCATTTAATTATGGCAGTCTGCTTTTAAGGGTATACTGTAAGATCTAGACATATGGTAAGAAAAATAAATAAATTTCACTTAAAATAATGTTTCAGTTAGGAATAATTTCTTAATGTTTATAGAATGAAATACTTTTATTAATTATAGTGATTTTCTAAAGAAAATAAGTAAAATTAAACTAAAATTTTTGGCTGAAGCAAAGATCGACATTCAATTAAATTAAATTTATATCATATTAATGTTTTATGGCCCTACGTTCCACTTTGGAAGGACGGTAATAAATAGATAAATATATACTCGTATAATGTCTTAAAGTAAAACTTAAGTAGCATTTTTTATATTATTTTGGAGGAAATATTCTTTGAAAGGAATTTCCGTAAAACTCAAAGTTTACATTTAAAATTTTTTTGTTTTTTTTTTAAATAGTGTTTTGAAGATTTGCTATTAAATATAAAGAATCAATTAGTATCAAATAACTTAAAACTTATATTTGGAGCTTTAAAACACACAATGTTAAACTCTTCAGTGCTAGAATACCACGATGTTAACTTTGCTTTTTTTATACAAGACTCACTGTGCTGTTTTCCCCCCAAATTTTACCTCCGCTGAATCCGAGACACACTGGTTAAACAACAACTCTCATTTAAGGGATGCGTTGCCCTTCTATACTCAACGTAAAGCTTATCTTACTGCTAAGGAATGCCTTATAGAAGGCATCGACTCTTTTGCCAAAAATATAAGATACACATTCCGAATTCCCTTCTATGAGAAAGCGGAAAAGAAGGAGTACATTTTTTTGTTTTGTGTTTTACCAAAATACAATAATTTGAAAGACTTTCAGAGTGGAAGGAAGACCTAAGAAATATACATATGTCTGTTAACAATATAAAATCATTGTCATTGTTTTTTTTTTTTTTGTAAAAAAGTATCTGGGTTTTTAAAAAAAAACTTATAAATGGTCTAATTTAAATTTAATATCTGCTGTAGAACATTTTTAGCAGATCTAGGTCTTCTCCCATCATTATTTTCTGGCAAAACTGATCATTGCAGACACAGTTATAGTTGCTGTTGTTTGCACCTGCTGTCTGCATTGGCTTATGCACACTCAGTAGTTGGGAGATTCTTTTTGATACTACCATCAAAATTAGTCTTTTAAGACTTTCTTGGGTGTTAAAAAAAATGGTTAATCAGTTGTGCTCTCAAAAAAGACTGCAAAAACATTCATTCAAATGTCCATAAAGGGACTTACTTAAATAAGAAAAGAAAACTTGCAAAATTTGTGGAAGCATAAAATAATCATGCAGAAAACCGAGTCCCGAAAGACCATTCAAAAGAGTTTTGCTCGCTGGGTGTGTTGGGGAGCTTGTATATTTTTAATTGACTTCAAAAAAAGGAGGAGTTTTTTTTGTCTGACAGCGTATAGCTTCCAATTGGTCCCACTGCAAAAAATTGGGCGGGAACATGCCCACAATTTTTTTATTTCTCTGATTGCTGCGAAACCTATCAAACACCTTTGGTTCCTGTAATTACATAATTGGAAAGTTGAAAAAATGGGCGGGGTTTCGCCCATTAAAATTTATCGTAATATTTCACGGAGTTCTACTTACCCGATTTTTACGAAACTTCCCACACACCTGGAGCTCTAAACTAGACACAATCCTGCATTTAAAAAAATGGGTGGAGTCACACCCATTAAAATTCAATATTTTATTTTAAGTGGTTCTACTTTACCGATTCTTACAAGACTTAACACACACCCTGAGCTCTGAAAAACACACAGTCTTGCATTAGGAAAATGAGTGGAAGCACTCCCATCAAAATTTACTTTTATATTTCATGTATTTCTTCTTATCTTCGCTTATCAGATCTTTGCATTGAAGTCGGTTTTTTTTGCAGAATTATTTAATAAGCAGAAAGTACAACACTGCAGTTCTTTGTGGGTTTCGCTTGCATCTTCTTCAATGTTCGTGCGCTTGTGTAATTTATTTCTTTTTTAGCTACTAATAACTAGATCATTCCTTTTGTTGGTTAGAAATCTTTTTAATGATCCCAACATTTGTATTAGGTCAGTGTGATGATAATTTTCATAAGAAGATGTTCCACAAAATGTTGGTCAGTTTAAAGGCCGTAGAAGTTAATTAAGTCTGAGAGATTGTTTTCAAAATCATTCATTTTCAATAACTCCAAGAGTGTCCCTCAACTCAATTTTCTAGGTTCATTTATCTATTCTCAAACATCTAAAGCGATGAAAAATTTATAAATTTGCGAAAAATGTTAACATAATTTTGAAATATATTTTCTTTAAGTTCTAAAAAAATTGTCTAGTTGTTGCTTCTTGAAAGCGTACACAGAAAAAAGTATTCACCAATTAATGTTTTCAATTAAGAATTTAATTGATGCAATTAAGATTGTAATTGTATTAATTAAATTGAGTGGAAAAACTTAATTGATATTATCAAATTGTTGAAATTGGTGAAAATTTAATTAATTTTTAAATTGATATTACAAAATTATTCATTTTACTTTTTTGGTGTATGGAACTCATGCATGGTTGTGAACATATACTTGCAAACGAAGATTTTCCTTTAAATCACGCGTGTTCCGAAGAAATCACAATTTTTGCACACATCAAGTGTAGAGCTCTTGTGGAATTTATGAAATCTGTTCAAATGCTTTGCAGTGTACGCTTGCAATGCGTATGTTCATCTTACTGCAGTTGTTGTAAAATTCCAATGAAAGGTGTAATTTTTTGCACGCATAATTTCGTTTGCATCCACACTTAACTCAGTGGTACAAGGACTTTTTCATCTTTTTAGCACTTTTATGATTTTCCATGCAAAAACAAATACATGCAAAGAGGAGTACGCAATAATTAGGGTGTTCACAGATATTAAAAAATACGCGAATCGAAAGATTTGAAGGTTGAAAAAAGTTAGAAATAAACCAATTTAGCGAAATTTTTAAAATCTAAAAGGACCTCATACTTTCTTTTAGGAAAGGGATAGTTATAGAGAAGACAGGTGGTGGAGGAAGAGAAAAAAGGAATACTTCATTCTCTTAAAACTCTGCTTTTTTGCATGTTTTTTTTTATAATGAAGTGCTGCAGCGCCTCTGGTGTTAAATGAGGCGTATAATTTTTCTAAGCTGTGTTTATGCCATTTTATTGGTTACAATATGCAATACCGACGCAGTAGTGCGCTCTAATGTAACATTAGCATTAGTATCCGCTGAAGCTGGTATTTTATTTGTCCATAATTGTCATTCGTTTGTTGACATCAATTAAACGACTTAATAAGCAAATCATTTTCAATTAAACTATTTTTTTAAACTTTAGGTCTGTTTATATTTTTATTTTTTATTTCGATATTTCGTTAACCTTCTTATTTTCTATTTTTTTATATTAAATTTTTTTCTTTTGTCTTTTTTCCTTTCAATCACAAAAAAAAATCGAACTAAAAAATATAAACAGACGTAAAGCTTGAAAAAACACTTTAATTGAACATATAAAAAAATTTCGGAAAATTAGATAGAAAATTTTAGTATATAATTTTTTTTTCTGTGTAGGTTCATTTTGCATTGAATTGTCCAGAATAAAAACAAGTTTTAAAGTAGCAAATATGAAATAATAATTAACGAAAGATTTTTGAGAAAATTAAAGATGATGTTGGTGGTACGATTTTGATTTAAAATAAGTAAATAATTTTTTTTTCTGTGTACGTTAATTTTGCCTGGAATTGCCCCGACCTGATTTTGTCTTTTTAAAATTTTTATAGACATCATTAGATCGGCGCTGTATTTTCACAAAATTAATTAATTCTTACATACTATTGCTACCTGAACGAGAGAAGAAATTCCTGTCAACGTGAGACTTACACACTGCAATTTTTGATGAGCAAGTTTTTAGTTAGTGGTGAGCGTACTGCGTACGCTGGGTCTTAAACGGCAGGAGGAGAGAAAGAGAGAGAAGGGCAAACCAGTAATTAGGAGGAGAGTCATTATATTTTGCTCTCTAGGTCATAAGTTAAAAAGTTGTGTCCGCAGAAAAATATATATTCCTTTTTATAATTTTCTTTTGAGTAAATTAGTTTAAAAAATGTTTTCCTCTTATTATTATTATTTTCCGTTTCGGGACACCCTATTTTTTATAACATTCCCACCCCTGTTTCATTAAATTTTCTTCTTATTTTTTTTTTTTCATTTTTTATTTCAAGTCATGTCACTTTGCTTCTGTTTCGGTATTTTCTTGTACATTCATATACACTCGTAGTCATTCAGTCATGAGCAACACAGACACTTGCACACTGAAAATTACTTTGATGAAGAAAAAAAAATTATTGCATGTCATTTGTGGCATCAAAGATTAAAATGGCAAGCAGTAGAGACCCAAACAATATTTAAGTTGCTAACGGAATAAAATTGAATGAAGATAAGGTTTAAAGTTTAAAATATTTATGTATTTACAAGTTGTTGTTAGTTATGATGTGAATGGTGTATAGAAATAAAAATATTTTGGTGTTACAAAAATATCCTCATTTGTTTTATATAATCTAAAATTCTGGTATTGTTTTGTTTGCTGTTTAATGTTAATAATTTTTTTTTTTTTATTTATTACTAAGGGGCAATTTCGCCAACTCTATTTAAATATCAATTGATATTTAAATGTCGATTTTAATTATGTTTTGTATGGAAAATAAACTTCTAAATATGAATTGATATTTAAATAAGTTGATGAAATAGGCTCTAAGCTTTAATACAAGGCAAACTGAGTGATTTTTATTCTCTCAGCTGAGTTTTTTTTTCGTTCAAGGGACTCTATTTACCTTGAAAATTTTGCAAAATTAAGCAAAATTTTCAAATTAAATAAAGACTTTATGGCAAATAAATGTACTTCGGTATTTCATGAACCCTATTTACAAAAAAGAATAAAAAGTCATACAAAAAAGAAGAGTTAAGGGTATAAAATTTTCCAATAAAATATTTCTCTTAAGATTTCATATCATACGAGCTACTGAATGAATTAAAAACAAAATCAAAACAATGAGAACGAATGTTCGTTCTCATTGTTTTGTTGCAAACTGTAGGTGCAATTATTGCAGATGTAGCAAGTCTGGGCAAATGGGATAATATTCAGCAATACCACAGAAATAATTCATATGAAATTTAAATTTTTTACACTAGTTCATAAATGCAACACAGACAGAGAAGTGCAAGTATTTGCAAAGCTAAAACAGCTGAATTCTTTGTTTTGTTTATGAAATCAAATCTACTGAACTCCTGTGTTGGTAAAATTTCAAAGTAGCGCACACTAATAGTATGCACATCTGAGAATGTTAAATGAAAACTCCTAAAATGGTTAAGATTTAACTTACAATTGTAATAATTTACCTAAGTTTGAATCAAATTGGTAAAAAGTTGAATGCTTCTATCAAATAAATATATTGACGGCGGCCTTGGTCTCCCAATAGTTGCTGCGGCTTTTTTTGGCGTTATTTATTTTCGGCGTTATTTATTTATTGTGTAGTTTGAAACGTTTGAGAAATATTTTTTTTAATTTAACACACTACGCATAATCATGGTTTATTTGATTATAATCAATGTAAGTTTAAAGTCCCCTTGGTTTTTCTCAATCTTACACTCTTCTTATTTATGGCTGCTTGTTTAAAATTATTACTCGTATTCTTAATTTTCACCAAAAACCGTACGCCATGTAAATATATATTTTCCCTCCAGACCAAACCCAAAAAGTGTTAACATTAACTTCAACATGATATTCCTGTCTTTCTTTCAAGAACTTTTTGAAATAACAAGATATATTTATTTATTACTGTGTTCGTTAAAAAAAATTTAAATTAAAAATTATGCAAATTAGGAAGATTTACCGCCTGATTTTAATCCCCCCTTCAATGTCGGCCACAGCTTTAAGGTAAAGTTTGTAACTTTGCAAACCAGGTTTTTTATTGCAGTTTTTTTTTTTTTTGATGTGCCTGATTTAAATGTAATAAAAACAGCTTCCTTTCGTCTACGTAATGAATTCAACATAATTTTGTATGCTCGTATCTTGGTTAAATAAAAAGTGAAAATTAATCCCAAAGTGTGAAATAATTTGCAAAATGTTTTCCCTGATAAAAAAAGAAATAACAAGAGAATCAAGCTAAAGTATTTTGAAACACACACACATAAGCATCCATGAGCACACATGCCCAACCACATATGCACACAAACACATATCCACGCACACACCCACACAAACACACGCACACGCCCACATGCATGCATGAAGTTCATACAATTAACACACATGCACTTATGCTTCCACTTGCACCTCCAAATCACAGTTGCCAGATCTGACGATTTATGGTAATTTTGATGACTTTTTGCTTCGAAAATAACGATTTGATGATTTTAGACAAGTTTAGTTTTTTTCAAATGTGCCCTTAATTATGAAAGTAGTTTAAGTCATATGCATTTTTGCTTCGAAATATATTAATCTAGACTAGTACAACTAGTTTGCTTACAATTGTTTGCTTGTTTAACAATTACAAATACAGTGCAGATTCAGTTAACACAACCAGTAGAAATTTTGGGCTGTTGCGAAAACTGAGTTTGTTGCGAAAACTGAGTAAAAATTTCTATGTCTAAGAATCAAAGGTTAATTTTTAAAATAAATGCATTTGCAATGAACTTCTTTAGAAGCTGCTCGTTTTTTGTTTTTTAATTCTACATGCTGTTGATTTATGAATATCTTGTTCATTGCAAATCGTTTCCAGTTTCAAGTTCCTTCAGAATTTTGCTCTTTTGCTTTATTATTAGTTCAACAAATTTTGTTACTGCAGGCCTTTTGTTTATCTTACTCGTACTAGAACAAGCGCTCACAAGCAAAAATTTTTTTAAACAGAAACACCACCCGAAAATTCTTCGTCATTCCTAGAATAGCGGTAAGTCAATATGATTTTTGGACGTTAGCATAAAATTTCACGCACAAAGGCTTATTTTTTTGAAGTTATTTATAAGAAACTGAAGTAAAAAAACGAAAGAGAGAATCTTAACATTCTTTGCAAAGTTGCACTAATTAAGGTCTTGTTTTTTGAAAAGTTGCGTTAACAGAGTCACCAATGTTAAGAATTCGGATGTTGCAAATATCGAGGTGTTGCGCGTATTGAGGGTTGCGTTAACTGAATCTGTACTGTATATTATTGGAAACGCTTTATTTGACTGGCGATTTTTAGGCCAGTTATGTATATGATTAACTTTAACTACTTTTTCTTCGCAATTTATAGATTTGAGTCTAAGATTATGTGGCAACTATACCTTAAACAGACATACATACATATGTGTACTTTACTTTAAGCTGCAGAAGCAATTTAAAATAGTATTAAAAGCAGAAGGGAGTAAAACAATATCAATGATGAGAAGAAAACAAAAATTAAAGGGAGAAAATGCGAATGTAAAAGATTATGCCAAACTTTATTACAAGACTTGAAACAAAAAAACGAAAAGAGAAAAATCAAACGAATAAAAAAAACCATATATAAATAAAAGCCAACATATAAATAACAACGCAATGCAATTCAGCTAACCGCAATCAGATAAAACTAACACTCAAACAAACCAGCACACACTACAGCGGCAGACGCAACTCACATGATGCCCTGATAAGTGCATACAATCACTCCAACAAAACCGACTCTATAGTAAGAAAATAAAACATAAGAGAAAAAAATAAAACCGACGCACAAACATGTATTTGTACATTCATAAGTACGAATATGTATTTAAATTGCACCCACATGTGGTATGTAGCAAACGCACTTGAATATAAAACTTTCCTTAACACCAATTGTTATTTTGCACAGACAATGCACACAAGCACTGACACACAAACAGTCGTACGCACTCAGAAGTATAAAATATAAATAAGTAAAAAAATAAAAGAAGGCCTGGTGCAACAACACAAAAATCATCATTCTAGCAAACAACATTCACTGTCATGGCCTTAAGTTTATCGACATAATGCAATGCATGCAAGATTACAACTTGCAATTACACACTAACATATGCATACACACACACACATGCATACACTTATGCCTTCTTTTCCCAAATATACGAATACATCATAAAAATTGTTGGGCAAGTTATTGTGATTGAACACAGTTAGGGAAAAAAGTCAATACACACTTTCTTATAATTGGATAATAAAAGAGCAAAACATATCCTAAATCATGTGAGAAGAATATAACGAAAAATGCCATGCATAAATGCTTTTGAAAGCAAAGACGATTTTGGCAAGTCTCAAAATAAATCATAAAATTTCTAATATTTCTCTGGCACATGAGACTAGTTTCATTTCTTAATTTCAGGTTTTTGGACAAATTTCATTTTGTGGACACTTGCTGAGGTGAGTGGCTTAGGAAATCTCAATTAAGCTGGATAGTAGAATGGTGAATCTTTTTAAAGATACATAATATGAAATGCCAAATAAAGAAAAATTTCCTGAAGACGCTACACAAAGGAGTGGCGAAATATCGAAATAAAAATAATATTTTTATACAAAAAAAGAAACCTCAAGCTTAAAAAATTAAATTTATTATTCTAATATAAGTAAATTCAGTAAAGTGTGACTGCAACTCACACACGAAGGGTTCCGTACGGACACTATATGTGTAATACTATACGAACTTTAGCCTATGTAATTAAATATATATCTTAACTGATGTAGACGTTAAATAAAAATAAATATCCGGTAAATATTTTTTCGGTATTTGGCGATTTTTCTAGTTTTGGCGGGTTTTCTTATTCTAAGCGCTTTTTTCGCTTTTGGGATATTTTTCGGTTCTTGGGGTTATTTTTTAGTTTTGTCGTTTTTTTTCATTTAGGCGATTTTTTCGTTTCTTTGGCGATTTATTTTAGTTTTAGAGACTTTTTTTAGCTTTGCACTTTTTTTTCGTTTTGGTGATTTTTTACGGCTTTTGGCGATTTTTTGGCGTTTTTTATTTAAGTGATTTTTCGGTTTTTTGGGATTTATTAAAGTTTTAGCGATTTTTTTTAGCTATGGTAATTTTTTTCGGTTTTCGACGATATTATTGTTTTGGCGATTATTTTTTTTTTTTTTTTAGTTTTAGCGTTCTTAAAATTTCAAGCGTTTGCCTCTTACCAAAGCACAGTAAATTGACAAAATTACATTAACTGATGGAATACCCTTTAGTTTAGATTTTTAAATTTCAGCGTTAATTTCAAGTGTCTTTATCTATAATTATCTGTATATTACATTAGGATTTCAATATTTTTCGTTGCTACCTTTAGAAAACCCTTAATTTTTTGAACTGTCATCTATTTGGTGTTGTAGCGGCTAAAGTTTTACATATTATGTGAAAATTTCAGGTTCGTAGCTCTGACAGTTCTCCAGCAAACCGCCTGTGATGGACAGAACGGACATTGCAGCAAAAAGAATAGGTTATCTTTTCACCTTTTTGTATGGAACCTTTAAAATGGTAAAAAAAACTAGAAGAATTAATATGGAACAGCTTTAAAATAGTTACCAGTCATCGAAAAATCCAAAGTATAAATGAAAAATAAATAAAAAAAAAATTAATAAAAATAGTAAATTTTTTTAAGAATTTTTAACAATTTCCAAAAAAAATTTAATATTTAAAAAATCAAATCAAGCAAAGTTGAACAACAAACACTATTTTCTTAAAAACAACTTTGGAGCGATTCTTAATTTTTCTGTTTTGTGTGATGATTTACACATGAACGTTCCACTGTGCGCTGTAGGCAGTATCTTACATACGTACATACATATTTTTAAATACTTGTTTTACTTCCGCTACATGTCGATAACTTATTACTGTGGCGTGCAACATTTATAAAAACAAACAAAAAATATCATATGTGCGGCCTATGGGCATGCTATTCATCTACAAATTAATGAAAAT
This sequence comes from Nowickia ferox, assembly GCA_936439885.1. Classification (NCBI taxonomy): domain Eukaryota; kingdom Metazoa; phylum Arthropoda; class Insecta; order Diptera; family Tachinidae; genus Nowickia; species Nowickia ferox. Next base: position 118,456,763 of record OW387023.1, on the reverse strand, counting down.
TTTTTATACAAATATAAATACATCAAAATGCTCGAACAAACGCGAACACACACGCACACAAACTCCGGAAGAGACACTTGCATAAATACTTTTATGCACACAGCACAGAATAATAATTTAATTTATTGTTAAAAGATGTTAATCATTGATTGCACTCATAAGATTTAAATGCGCTCGTACAGTGAAAATTATCCAAAATGTAGATATTGCAGCAGTGTGACATGTATGGCCTTGCACTTACTCTGACATTATTTCAAAGCGGCTGTTTCAATATATTTTCCTCTCCGTTCAAAATCAATTTAACAAAATCTTACAGTTTTCCTGTTGTTTCCGCTTTCAAGCCACAAATTTTCAATTGCTTGTAGCTTGCTCTTGTTATTGCTGCTGTAATTGTATCATCGCATTTAATCTTTTGGGCTGGTAAAAGCTAAAAAAAAGTGAAATATTTCACCGAGAGTGTGTTATTTTGGTGTCCATTAATCTGCCAGGACATTGGTAGTGTTAATAATGCGGTGGATTAATTGCTTGCCAATTCAAAATTATTTTTTTCTTGACAAAGTTTGAACGTTAATGTAGGAACAAGAAAAAAAACTGACAGTATTTTGACAGGGCAATATAAACAATCATTTGCACGTTAAAAAGGCGATTATTCTTTAATCGCTTGTAGTTTATTGGTTTTCAGATTTGTATATGAGCTTCAATTATTTTTGGTACATTTACAAAAGTATTAAATTTAATATATTAATTATAAAAGATAAGTGATTAAAGATATGTATGTGGAAATTGAGGAGTATGGTACCAGATGGGAAATAAGTTCTTCACCAGGCTAAGTTTTGTTAAGAATTTTACAAATAGAGAAATCTTGGGTCTACTCCGTAATTCAAAACGAAAGGAAATGCTTTTGGAATGACATATTATTAGCATTTTTTTTAATAAAAAAGAGAAGTAACACTCAAGCAATGATTGCTTACTACTATTACTAGGTGCTACCTTCTTTAGGAAAAGGATATTGATAGAGAAGACAGGTGGTGCAGGAATAGATAGAGGAAAGTTTCATAATATTACAACTCTTCTTTTTTGCACGTTGTTAATAATGCAGAGCTTCAGTGCCTCTTGTGTCAATGAAGCGTATTTAATTTTCGAAGCTGTGCTTATTAGCGCTTTGTCGACGATTCTGCTGCATTATACCGACGAAGGAGGGCACTCTGGTTTTACATTAGGATTAGTATCTGCTGAAGTCGGTGTAGTTCTGTGACCAGTGTCTATGACTTCATCACTTGAACTTTAATACTACAACTAATGCAAAGAGATACTAATGCATATCAGCAAATTGAGTGGTGTTATTATTTAATGACTTTCGGATACCGGGCTCAAACCCAGGACCTTCGGTTTTGTAGTCAACGAGCTAACTACTGCAGCCAACGGTTCCCCTCTTATTATCATAGAAATTCGAAAGCATTTTATTTCGTTTTGAATAGCAAAGTAGACAGACCCCCATATCGCCTTATGGGCACTTAATTAAAGAGCATTTCTCAATTCAACCTGTATTGTACCTTAAATTGAGAATAGCTCTCCTGCTTGGTGTATTTCGAGCAGACATCAGCAAACATAAAACCGAAAAAATCACCAAAATGAAACAAGCGCCAAAAATTAAAAAAATTGCTAAAATTAAATTAAACACTAAAATTAAAAAATCCCAAAATGGAAAAAATCGCCAAAACGAAAAAAATCACTAAAAAACGAAAAAATCGCCAAAAAAAAGAAAAAAAATCGTTAGAACTAAATTAAATCGCTAAAACTGAACAAATCACAAAAAAACGGAAAAAAGTCGCCAAAACTAAAAAATTATAAAAAATTTTACACGAAAAATTGCCAGAACAAAATAAAATCACTTAAATAAAGAATATCACTTAAAGTGAAATGAAAAAAAATCACAAAAAGTATAAATTTCGCCAAAAAAAAACCCGAAAAACCGGCAAACAACGCCAAAACGAAAAAATCTACAAAACGATAAAAGCTCTAAAACTAAAAAAATTTTTGAATATGAAAAATGGACAAAATGGGCAAAACGAAGATTTTTATGTCTACATTAGGTAAGATATTCGGTTATAGAGTCTTGAGTTCGTATAATATTACACACATATGTAGTGTCGTACGGAACCTTTCCTGTGCGAGTTAAAGTCGCACTTTACTGAATTTATTCAAGACAATCCAAAATGTTTGTCCAAATATTTGTATTGAAGGTAAAATTATTTAAATTTGTTTTGTTTTCAATCTACATATCGCTCATTTACCAAAACAATTAGGGCAGTTAAGGCAATTACAACCAAGAGAGCAAACTCTAGGACCATTTTAGATTGCAAAAATATGATAACAATTGTGCGTTTCATGGCGTTACGGATAGTAAATTTAAGTAATGCGAAGCCTTTCAAGGCAACGACGATTGAGTTACAAAAATAGGCGTATATGGCCGACAGGGCACGATGGAATTGTGATACTGTGGGTAATCAAACCACGGTTCTGTGGGGCGACCCGGAAGAAGACAAAACAAGTTGTCTGTTGAAACTAAACAAGCCCAAGCTAGGAAAGTCGACCAGCATCTTAACGGGGCACTCTAATATACAAGGGCATTTGTACCGGCTTGGAGCCACAAATGACAATGAATGAAGGACATGCATGGAGGACATGAAGACAATGGAGCACTTTCTTTGTCATTGTCCAGCTTTTGGCCAGCCGAGGTCCCGTTACTTTCGGTATGACACTTTACTGGCTTGAGGGAATACGTGAACGATACTGAGTTCCTATAAAGGTGGTGTTCGTTTGTTAATTTATATGAGAGCGCACAAGAGGCCTATACTGGCTTGTGTGTATGTCCCCGGATATGAGATATGAGTATGTCCTCTTTTCAACATAACCTAAAGTAACCTACTAAAACAACGTCACATTTCAAAAAAAAACTTGTTCGCATTTAAATTAATGAAAAAATAAAATTATCTTTTTCGTTTAAAAGTTGAGTAAACAATATATTTGTATTTTAAGCTTTTACGCAATATGAATAACGATTTGAGGATTAATTCTGCATTAATACCCAAAATTTTGTTGCACAGACGAAAATTTTTGTTTCTCTTAGCTAACCTGGCATTAAGAGAGCTTTTCTTTTTTTTTAGTCAATAAGAAAAGATTTTTGATTTCATATATCTTAAATAAAATTTGAAAAAAGTTTATTAAAATTTATATGTTTATTTGCACAAATATTTAAGAACTTACACACACGCTAACACAACCATCACCAGCACACACACACTCATACACACACACAAAAACACTTGAGTGACAAATAAATAGTGCGGTTAATGCAGGCAGCGTTGTTTACAAGAAAGCATAAAAACAAACACGCAGAATGTTCTAAAATTATTGGCAAATGCATTACTTTGCCACCCATATTTGCACTAATTTTACAATACCACCATTTCGCAAAGGCAGTAAAACAGGAATAATGCAAAAGTAAAATAAAAATGCAAAAAAAAAGTCTGAAAAACATTGCAGCAGGGTGGTTAAGTAATAAAAAAATGTGTGCAAGTGTGGTACACATACAAAAATGAGCTTATAAAGGTATGTATGAATGTAAAAGCTAAATAGCAAGTATGTGCGAATCTAGCAGGGAACACATGCAGCGCATATAAAACAAAAACAAAAAAAAAACAACAATATAAAACAATAACAAAAAATATCGAGTGAAAAGTAATGGTTTCCCTACGACACATTTCCACATTTCCAAACCACCGCCAGCAACTGTGAGTGAAGAAGGTAGAAAATGTATTCAAGAAAGAAAAAACAACACACCGACGAGAGCTTTATTTTTTACAGCTTCAGTAACGGAAGAGCATATATAAACTGCAACAGACGTGAAAGGAAAAACGGGCCAAACAGCTGAACGTCAGACAAATGAAGGAAACGACTTGCAGATAGACTGACAGACTGGCAAACCAGTCAGTTAAACTTTCTAACCAACAGTTGTTGAGACTCAAAGTTCAAAACTAACTAACACGTGTAGGGAGTGTAATGAAATATGAAAAACAAGCAAATGAGGGCTGCTCAGTATTCCACCTCCTGCTCTCTTTCCTTTAAGGTTGTTGTTTTGTTCCATTTTCAATTCCAGCAACTAAAATTGAGTGCACAGTGTCTACTCCCACTTTTAACATGACTATATTGCAATCATATAGAATTTATATAAGACTTGTACATTTATTTTTTCGTGAGCGCACACACACGCTCACCCCTCCGCAGACAGATAGACACACAGACCGAAAAACTGACATGCAAACGTTTGCACAAATAAAGTCTGTTAGACGAGTTTACAAGTAGACAAATGAGAATTTAGCAGAGAGTGTTTTTGGCATAATAAAAACTATGCTAAACCAACAGACTACATTTTTTCGTTTCCTATCTAAGTTTATACAAATTAAAAAAAAATTAAAAAAAAAAACAAACAACAAACACCATAATCAGCAGACAGTAATAACATTTTCAATAACACTCCATGGAGGCAAATAACAGCTTACTTACTTTGGTCTAGTATTAAATAGATTTGAGTTTGTTTTTGTTTTTCTATTATTTTCTTGAAAATAAAACTCGAACAACCTGCAATTTACAACATTCCATAATGAAAAAGGATTGGAAAGGAAAACAAACTTTTCAGCCTGAGTAACGGCAACCATTTGCAGTTCCCTTAAGGCCAAATTAATGCATGTGAAGAGAATCTAATTTTTGCTAGCAATGTTTGCTTTTCGTTTTCCATGAAAAAAATTCTCAAGTAGTTACTATACCGCTCGCGAAAAATTATAAAGGGTATATGTAATCGTATGTTGTATGACAAACCTGTATGTCAGTCCATGTGTAACTTATATATTCTGGATCCTTATGAGTAGAGAAGACGAATCAACGATGTAAATCAGTTCATGTGTCCGTCCGTCTTTCTATACAAGAAATGGGTTTCCCGAAGATCCCAGTAAACTACGAGATTTTGGTCTTAGACGGGTGTGTCAGAAATGATCAAACAAAGATTGGAAAATTTAAACTTTTTTTGGTACCTAACTAGCAAAAACAATTTTTTGGTTTTTTTTGTTTCAAAAAAATATATATATTCTAGTGAAAATTAAATTGGTATTAAAAATATAAGAAAATCTAAAAAGATGATTCCAGGGTTGGGAAATTGGAACTTCTTTTGGTATTAAAAAGTAAACTGCTTAAAGTGATTTTTTTCTTTTCTCTACAAAATATGTTTAATTATATTTTATATTTTAGAAAGAAGATATTGAAAAAAAGTATAAAAACATGATTCCAGGGTTGGAAAATTTTATCATTTTTTGTAACTAAGTCAAATAAAATGTTTCTTTTTCTTTATAAATTATATATATTTTTTATTTAAGAAAGAAAATTTTGGTATAAAAAATAAAAAATAAAAAAACCCAGCTGCAGAGCTGGAAAATTTTAATTTTTTTTGGCATATAAAAGTAATTACATAAATAAAACTAAATTTTATCATTGTTAAAATTAAACATATCTAAAATTTTAGAAAGAAATAAATCAGTATTAAGAATTAGAAAAATTAAAAATACAGTTCCATAGTTGGAAAATTTTCACTTTCTTTTGGTGTATAAGCGTAACTAGGTCAAATTAATATCTTTTCTTTTTCTTTAAAAATTAAATATATGTTATATCTAAGAAAGAATAGATAGCTCCAGAGCTGGAAAATGTAAACTTTTATTTGGTGTTAAAAAGTGACTAGCTAAAACTTTGAAATTTCGTGTTTTGCTAATCGAACCTATTTTATAATTCAGTAAAAATTTAATTGGCATTATAAATCAAAATAAATCAAAAAGATGATTCCAGGGTTGGAAAATTTTAACTTTGATTGGTATATAAAAATAAACTTTTCTTTTTCTTTTGCTCTATAAGTTAACCATGATTTATATTTTGAAAGAAAACACATTGGTATAAGAAATCAGAAAACTCTAAAAAAAAGTGTTGCCGGGGTTAGCAAATTTTATTTTATTTTTGGTATATAAAAGTTGATTTAGTACATTTTTTCCTTATAAATTAAATATATTTTATATTTGAGGAAGAAGAGTTTGGTATAAACAATTAGAAAATATAAAATACAGCTCCAGAGCTGGAAATCTCGAACTTTTTTTGGGTATATAAAAGTAACTAGTTTTTTTCTTTGCTAATTAAAAGTATTTTATATTTTAGAAAAAAAAATAAATAAATTAGTATTAAGAATCAGAAAAAGCTAAAATATGGTGCTAAGGATGAAAAATTAAAAAAAAAAAATTTTGTGATATTTTGGGAATTCCTGCAATTAAGTTTAACGTTCGTTAACGTACTAATTATCAGGAAAAAATTTTTATCAAAAATTTATTGAAATTGATTGTTGAGGCGTTGGCTGAATCCTTTGCGCATTTCACTGTTGCTAATGCAGCTTTTCAGGGAACCTTTACCCAAAAATTTCTTAAAACAACTAGAGATATTATGTTAAATTTTCGTTTAAACAAATGAGAAGTTCAACTTATGTCAAAGATGTTTTTAAAGTTACAACATAATGAGACTAATGTAAATATTTGTTAATTTCTTTTTTAATTTTTGCAAAAAAAAATTCATGTGTAATAAAAAAAATACTAATAAGAAATTTATTTTTCTTTTACATTGAATTTATACACTACACTGTTAAATGGACTCAAAGATTGTTTTCCTCAGTTTTTAATAATTTTTTTATTAACAAAATATTTCACACCATTAAAAACTTAGACTATATTTCTAAATTACACAACTTTTCTCCCAGTGCAGCATTATTTGACTCTAATTTTTCTCACCAAATACAAATTTATTTTATTTTGCGGGTGCTTGCTTCAGAAGTATTATAGCTGTTGCTGTTTGGGTCTGTCATCTGCATTGGCTTATTTGTTTGTGTGGTTGTATATTTTTTTAAATAAGGAGAAGGTATAACTTGATAATTATTTTTATGCTTAATTGTTTATTTTATTATCGTCTTGTATGTTAATGTGCTGGTGTATTGGTAGTTTATCAATCATTATTATGTAAAATATTTTCATTAGGTGTGTTCATGTAAATTTTTGTAACACTATAGCCAACTTAAGCCTAAGTCGCAAATAGTCAAATTATTGCATTTTCCATAATTTTTCAGCTATTTATTAATATTTTTCTTTGAGCCTTGCAGTTAAGCTGAAGATAATCACATTAACCATAGTTATAGCATTTCAGGCCGGCCTTGCTTCGTCTCTCTGCTGGGACTTGTGTCGCTGCTTGCTTTAAATTAAATTAAATTAAATTAAATTTATCTTTGGAAATTGTTCGCTCCTCCAAAACTGTCTTTACGGCTCACCTTGTATGTATGTTGGTTATCACAGCTTCGTCGTCTCTTGAGATAGTGCAAATCAGCGAGTTTCCGCGAAAATTGGTTTTGGTGGGGCATAAATCGCATGTTTAACATCTAAGTCACTAATGGCATTTACAGGTACCTCAGTTTTGAAATGGTCTAGAATGTCAGTCAGTCAGTCAGTCAGTCCCTAAGCGCTCAATCTCCATTACAAAGTTTTGTAAATCTTCTCCGAATTTCTGAACCCTACCTCACTACTTCACGCGTTATAGATCTCTCTTACATTCTCAGCTGTATTTATGTCGTAATAATTATATCTGCAGCTACCTGGTAATTTTTCTAGAACTTCAGCTGCTGTACTTTTTAATAAAAAAATCCAACCTGGAGCGTTCTCTAAAGTGAAAGTATTTATATTCATTAAATTATAATTGCAAAATTAGAAGAGCATTACCATGAGCCAATGTCAATAAGTATGTAAACATGATTGTCGTTCGTTAGAATGTCAAGTATGATATTAACTACAAGTCACTACTTTCTTCTCTCAGTAGTAGACTAATGACAGCACTTAAAAAAATTATCTATTCGTATAGAAATTATTACTTGTGTGCTTGTGTGGTACTTCAATTTATTTAGCCTCCATGCAGTGTTTTATTAAAATTTAAGAAAGATAGAACAGTGTCATAATACAGAAATTACTTGGAATATTTAAAAGCTGGGAAAGTCTTAAAGCTTAATTAATGTCATCATAACAAATAATACTATAAAATATTTTCCTTCATATTGTCTAATGGCGGTAATATTTCCTACATGCAGTTTCCCTTCATGATATCAGATAGCCCACGTATATTTGAGATTATTTAACTATTCCCTAAGCATTCTCCAAACTATTTGCAAGCACTAATTCTCCTACACAAGCACATCGAACAAAATCTATCAGTTTTAAATGTCATCAAATATCCCGAAATTTATAACAAGCAACAAGCACATATTACCAATCGTTCATGTGAGTACACACACGCACACATACACACCACGTACGCACACTGATTGAGAGAAACGCATATCCTGAAACACACCTTGTAATCAGGTATTCTCTTTATTACTGAGTATGAATGTATGTGTGTGTGTGAGTGTGTGTGTCCATGTGCAGCTTCAAAAAGCTTGTTAGCCAACTTATCTCTGATATGTTCGTTATGATTTAAGTTTTAATTGGCTTTCAAAAAATTTTGTAATTGTTTGGGGAATAGTTTTTGTAGAAAAATCTTAAAATTGTTCGTTAATAGATTTTTTTTTTGTTTTGCTACAAATGTGTCTAGTGAAATGGGATCATCACTTACGCTTCTTTAGCGCATTAGAAAAACAAAATCCTTAATTTTTTCGGGGAAAATAATAAAATAATCTACACCAGGTAACTGCTCTCAACCGAAAACTGCATCCGGCCTTGCATATCTCTTATAATTAAATGTCAGAGCTACAGTTTATTGCTTACATTTTAGAAATATTAAATAGCAGGCAACATCATGCCCATCATGTGGCCCACAACCACAATAACAAAACTTTATCTTTTCCAGCCACTAAAAAGTTCTTCACGGTTTTTCTGAAAATACCAAAGTAAAAAATAGAAGAAAGAAATAAATAAAAAAAATGCACTCATGTTTAACTACGGCCTACCACGTCCACAACAACTTTATTGCCGAGTAAAATTTACTTTAAAATTATATGCTTAATTTCTAAGAAATTTCTCTTAGAATAAAATTTCCTTTAACTTTGGCTCTTTGAAATTTTTAGTTGCCGGCTAAATAAAATGGACAGTTTTTATTATTTTAAAGTTGGCGGTTAAGTTGGTGCTTTATGAAATGGAAAAAAAGTCAGTGAGTAAAAAACAAGATGAAAAAGAAAATAAAAGACAAAAAAAAAACAAAATGCCATTTCAAAGAGAAAAGCTTTAAAAAGCAGATACAAACAGCAGCCAAAGGTGAAGAGGAGGAGGAGGAGGACGTTAGACACAGTTAGTAAAATTTCCCAGTAGATATAAAAAAAGTAAGAAATAAAAATCTCATATTTATCTACGACGATGTTCCCATTACTTTTGTAATATGGCGTCAAAGAGTCGGCTGCGATTTATGTACAAAACAAAACGACTAAACCGACTGACTAAACTAGACTAAACTCAGCTGCATATGTATAAGTGTGCATTTGTCTTTGTGTGAGTGTGTGTGTGTGTGTTGTTTTGGTTTGAAAAAAGACTAAGAAACTGCAAAGTAAAGGGTATTTTATCTTAAGAGATGCATACGAGTATGACCGTATAGACCAACCGAACGCTGGTGCAAATTAATTAATTTGCAAGTTAAATTCCCACAGCTATTAATATTTAATAATGAAGATGTTGTTAATTAAATGTGAAATTCATGGTTGATTTATTTTCTGGTACATAAGGATAAAGTAAGCTTTAGAGCATGCAAAATAGAGTTACATATACGAGTATGTATGTGTATCTCTATTGATTAAAACATACAAACATACACGTGTGCATATACTAGAGGTGAGCACAAAACATTTCCTTGCTTAATCTTCATGATGTACATTATTGTGTTGTCCTCTTTTTTTATTGCTCTTGATTTTACAAGAACACTAAAGGCCAGATTTTGTAAATACAAACAAATTTGAAAAATAATTTTATCTCATAAGCAATAATTTTCACCTTTCAATAGCATGCAACAGCTTTTGTTTATCTGCCAGGCAAGGGCATTACTTATTATAGTGTTGAAGCAAATTTCACTATTGCATACCGATTGACAATACTGTCCAATGAAATGAAATATTGTTTATTGTTTGACTATATATGTATGTGTAAAAGAAATAAATAACTAAGGCAGATTCTTTCCGCGTGTTAGCTCACATGTGATGTTGTTCCAAGTTTAATAATTTTAACAATAAAACGCTAACTTAAAAAATCCCAAAACTAAAAAATCGCCGAAACGAAAAAAATCCATCTTGAACCGAAAAAATTGTCAAAATGAACAAACTCGTCAAAACAAAACTAAAATTCGCTAAAATTAAAATAAATCGTCAAAAACCGAAAAATGGCCAAAACAAAAAAAACCCCAAAAAGAAAAAAAAACCCAAAAACTAAAAACAAATACCAAAAACGAAAAAACCCGCCAATACTAAGAAAGCGCGCCAAGAACTTAAATTTTTTTTTATGTCTACATCAGGGCCAAAAAATGCCAAAAAAAAGTCATCCGATGTTATTTGGCTCTCATTTTTTTCTATGTAAATGAAAAACTTCGATTCTGTTTTTTGATTATGTTTATTTGAAACTTTAGAATTTTATTGGTCAAGTCGAGAAGATCATGGGCGCCATCACAATTGATTGCTCGTTTTATTGCATTTTTCATTGCTTCGGTGAGGACTTCGGGCGACTGATTCTCGCACTCTTGTCGAATGTTGTCCTTGAGGGCTTCCAGGATCTCAGGCTTGTTCACGTAAACACGGGACTTCAAAAAACCCACAAAAAAAGTCTGGAACGGTTAAATCGAGAGATCTTGCGGGCCAGTGTAAATCACCAAAACAAGAGATTAAGCGACCCGAGAACGCCACGACACGATTATTTCGCGTTCTTGGGGAGTGTATCGCTCCATGGCTTGTTCACTTGTATTCTACATCTGTCAAGCTTACAAATATATTAACAGATTTGACATTGGCCGTCATTTGCAAAAATAACTGCATCTTCCAATAGGGTGATTTCTTTTGGACCACCTTGTATAGGCTAAAGTTCGTACAGCATTTGATGTCCATGCTTGGGCCTATCACCTACAGACCCTCTTTTTTCGAAATCATTCACTACACGATAAATAGTGCGTTTTGTTGGCACGTTGTTTCTCCTAAAAATTTTACGTAACTTGTAATCGATGATTAATTTTGATAAAATGTTTTAACGATTACAACACATTTCCATAAAAATTTGCCACGTGTATACTTCACGACTGCCAAATATGAACTGTCAAGACTAATGTTTACCAAAATGGCGTAAAAATAAAGTAGTATACCTTACCGGCTGACACCCTGTATAATGTAATAGATATCTTTTTAAAATCTATTTGAACGTAGTGCGGCAGATATGATTTCTTTCGAAATTATACTAAAAAGTAAGCCGATTTATTTCTTAAAAAGGTGGGTGAAATAGCTAAACTGTAGCAAAAATTTTAGTAAATGGTTTTTGTTTTGGATACGAAACCATGGTAAATAACAAAATAAACTTGGTATAAACGGAATAGATATTGATAAAAAATTTGAATGGAAATCTGATTGATTTTGTGCAGGTGCAAATGCCCTTTTCCGTGTGGCTCTCCCCTTGCATATGTATAGCATTGTAACTACTACTATTTTCAATAAGGGCATAATACTTCATAATAAAGCTAAATTTGCTTAAGCCAAATAAATCGATTTTTCTATACTGCCACAGATTCAAAGGCTTAATTTATAATGTCGAAGCCGGGTCATCTAATATTAAATCACCCTTTCACTAAAAATAATATCACAAAATTAATTCAAGGAGCAGCAACAAAAGTCAGTGAAGAAATAATTTTTTTTATAGAAATAAATGACTACGTCTGCCCTGGCTTGGAGGAGTAATAAATGTGTAATGTGTGCTTAAATTAAACTAAAATGGTTAAAAAAAAATTACATATACGCACTACGTTTTACCACAAAGACTACACTACTGCTGGTATCAGCTATTAAAACCGCTACTGCCAACCCACACCGCTGCCAGCTGCCACCTACTAGTCTGTATGTTGGAGGCGAGCAGAAAAACAATAATTCCAAGAGAGTACGTAAATATGTACATGTTACCAAGTTAGCAAAGTGATTAGGTTAGACAACAAGTATATTCTGAGTAATTATTAAAATATTTTTTTTTCAGTTGGAATCACTGAAAATGTTCAACTAAAAGAAATAGAGGAACATTTTAAGGAACGGTATTTTGATTGTTATAATATAATTCTCATTTATTTTATATAAAACTTAAATACTGTTTATAAATTCTTAAAGTTTACTGCATGTCAACTTAAAAGCTGGAAGTTTAATGAACTAACAGGTTCAAGACAGTTAAATCTGGGAACAAAGTACGAAACCAAACATAACAAAGTGTTTGCTATAGTTACTTTTTTAATCTTTGCGGCGCACAAAACAAAAATAAAACTGTCAATGTCAAAAGTGTTCTAAGATAGAGATAATAAAATTTAGCTTTCATTACAGAAATAGTTTCAGAAAATTGTAAAACGATTAATCAATACAATTCACATATTCCATTTGGACTAAAAGCTGAGTATAGAAAGCTGAAATTTGCATCAACTGAAACCACAGGGGACCAAACAAAAAGAACGCTGATGATGAAGGTGTTGCGACCTTTGAAAGGCGTTAGTTGTTCCATTCTGCCATTCTGCCAGTGTTTGCCCGAAAACGATGTGTGCTCAAAAAGTATCGCGAGTTTTGAATTTTCGAGTGTTACGTATATTCGAATTTTGATTTTTTTATTGTGTTATGTTGGCACTCATGTTTCTCACTTCTAAAAATTAATTAGAAATTAAGTGCGCGGATGCATTCCGAATGTTGACTGTGACATACGGAGAATCGGTGCAACGTTTATCGGTGGTACAAAATGTTCTCAGAAGGCCGAGAAGATGTGAAGTGAAGAAAATAGTATTGGCCAATCGTCGAATCACCATTAGAGAAGTTGCTGTGGACTTAGACATATCGATTGGCTCATGCCATTCGATTTTTATCAATGATTTGGGCATGAGACGGGTCGCTGCGAAATTCGTACCAAAATTGCTCAATTTCGACCAAAAACCAAACAGCATCGCATGAACATTGCTAATGAGCTTTTGGACTATGTCCGCGACGACCCATATTTGCCCCAGAGAGTCATAACTGGTGACGAATCGCAGGTTTATGGTCCATGGAATTTGCCGCACGAACCAAGACCGAAGAAAGCGCGGCAAGTTCAGTCGAATGTGAAAGTTTTGCTTACAGTTTTCTTCGATTGCAATGGCGTGGTGCATCATGAGTTCTTGCCACAGGGTAGAACGGTCAATAATGAATATTATCTGTAAGTTATGCGCAATTTGCGCAAAGCAATCCTTTAGAAACGCCCGGATTTGTGGAAGGACAAAAATTGGAGCACACATCGTTGCTTGTACGCAACTTTTTGGCCAAAAACAACACACTAATGATGCCGCAGCCACCCTATTCCCCAGATCTGGCCCCTTGTGACTTTTTCTTGTTACCGCAACTGAAGAGGCCCATGAAAGGACGACGCTACACTACGATTGACGAAATATGTAAAGACTGCATCGAAGGAGGAGCTGAACAAGGTAAAAAAATATATTTTTGGAAGTGCTTCGAAGATTGAGAAAAACGTTTTCACATGCAATTTCGCTTACAGAACGATACGAACGATATGATTCTCTTAAAAACTAAAAGCTAAACTTAAAACTTGACAAAATAATAATAACAGCCATTAAAATTATTTTATCAATGGCCGTCAAACACAAACCAAATGATGCATGAATCAACTGATAGTTGCTTGTTGACAGCCGTACTGTTGCCTTTTCAGTTGAGAGCGTTTGTTTTAAGAGAGAGAAATAAGACTTCAAAATATATTTTTTTAAATGTTTATTTAAATCACAATATTAATGAAAAGTAAATGCATCACTCGATATAATCCATTTGAGATGAGTAAAAAGCAAATTTTTTGGCTTTAGATCTTTGTCATTGGAAAAGCACTTGTTTTGCTCTTGAAAAATTAAATGATTAAAAAAAAATTTTTATAATTTTAGTCTTTGCCTAATATTTTCTTTGTTTTCAAACGATGACCATAAGTATATTTGAGCCCACTGGAATAATAAGAAACCAGTCCTCCTGCATTGCATAATTTATTTCAGCATCCTGAGAAATTCTTTAGACTAAATGTTTGCAATCATAAGACTTTCCACTAATCAAAGCAAATGTTACATGCACCATTTTAGCTTATGATGCATGTTATCATTGAATGAATTTTAATAAAATAGAAGAAAAAGTTTTTTGAAACGAAATCACTGTTTTCTGTATTTAATATTTAACAATATTGCAAAATACTACTTACATACCCACACCTATATATATATATATATATGTGTGTGTGTGTATGTATGCATGTACGTAATTATTGTAATATTACGTTATTTATTTACTTATTTCTTTGCGTTAAGATGAGCCAACATCCTCTTTGTGTGCACATAATTCTGTACGTTTGTGTATTTTTTTTTCAAGTCTCGTTAAAGTAAAAAAAAAAATAACGTAAGTGCTCGTATCTAGAAATTTGCGATTTCTTCATGAGGGTAGATGCGTTTAACTGCATTGCTGCAATTCAGACTGCAGAAGCACACAAAAACACAATTAAATACATCGTCAAATTAAATCAAAAGAAAAGAAGTAAACGCACCCTAGCATTTATACGGACACGCACAGGCACACACACACACACACATACGTCAATGCGAGGGAGCTCTTAAACGCGTACATACGCACACGCACACATATACGCCAACGCAAGGGAGCTGTTGAACGACACCACAGCAAATACGCACATACACATGCAGGAATACTCGTATGAACATTATTCAATCGTAAGAACATAAAAATTAAATCCCATTATGCTAAAGAAAGTTTTAAAATATTTCAATGAATGAGTAAAGGTTTTAAAATAATCCTATACTAGCATTACAGGGTTGGATATACTGCATATATTCAGGCGGCTGTGAGAGTATTAAAAACACTTTCAAGTAGAGTGCAAGCAGCAGCAGCAATATCAATCACAAGTTTCAGTAGGCGATGAAAAACTCCAGTCTTCAAATTCGTTCGACTTGTGTATTTGTTAAATATATAGATATTTTACACAGTCCAATACTTAGATTGACAACAACGAAAGCTTGTTGCATTTTAGGGTTCCATATACCAAAGGTGAAAAGGCACCCTATTGTTTTCGTTACTATGTCCGTCCGTCCGTCTGTCTGTCACAGGCTATTTTCTCGGGAACCGTAAGAGCTACGGACCTGAAATTTTCACAGAATATGTAAAGCTTTGGCTATTACAACAACAAATATATGACGTTTAAAAATTAAAGGGTGTTTTAAACAGAGCAGCGAAACATATTAAAATCCTAATATAACATACAGACCAGTCGTAAAGCAGCTCTGGGCGAGTCAACATCAAGCGTCGTTGGCAATGATCTCTTAAGTGCAACCAGGCTACTGTTGTTTATTGGCCTTCGAGAGTTTTTCGTCTCGCTCGCACTGGTTGACTGATTTGCCACGGATAACCGTATATTCTTGCGGTTCTTCTGTGGAATTTCTTTCACAGCCACGTTGCTACTTCCTATGTGAAGGCATAGGTCGTGTACAGTCAGTCACAAAAGCTTTTTAAAATACTCTAGTTACTCCGCCCATATTTGTGCAACCATATTATGCAAATTTACTTTGTATAATATGTATAAATAAATAAATAAATAAATAAATAAGATACAGACAATTATATATAGACACTTGATATTATCGAAGTTAGTGTATTTTTATTCAGACTACATCAATTAACACTGAAGTTTAATAAAAATCATAATTAAATAATATTTTATCAGTTAATATAAAATTAAAAATTTTTTTTTTAATTACAGCTGTACCTTGATAAGCGTAAGCGGCAAACTCTTGAAATTTTTAAAAACGCTAAGATTAAAAAATCACAAAATATCACAAAATAGACAAATCGCCAAAAAGAAAATGCCAAACACAAAAAAAAACGCCAAAACTGAAAAAAATCGCCAACGCAAAAAAATCGCCAAAAACGAAAAAACTTGCTTGAACGAAGAAAAAACGCCGAAATAGCCAAATGCCGGAAAAAAATCGCCAAAACGAAAACAAAGCGCTTGAACTTATCAAATCGCTTAAACTAAAATAAATCGCCAATAAGCCGAAAAAATTACCAAACCCCAAAAAAATCCAAATCGAAAAAAGCGTCAAAAATAAAAAATCGCCAAAAACCGAAAAAAGTTCGTATAGTATGCATATGTGCAGTGTTCATACATAACTCTTCGTATGCGAGTCAAAGTTGCATTTTGTTGAAATTATTTTATAATAATAACAATTGACAGTATGTTTTTATATATTTTATATGTTTTACATATATCTTTTGTAGTTTAATCCAAGTATAATGTTGTACATGATCATACTTGTTTCTGATATTTTTGGTTCGTGAATTATACTCGAACCCTAACAGAAGTGCCAGCGCTAGTGAATACAACATCTCGATCATATTTGTTGCATATATCTGTTATCTTCTTTAGGAAAGCGTTAACGAAGAGAAATATTATGTTGTTCAGCTTAACTCATTTTACAACTCTGCTTTTGTACAATTTGTTAATTTGTATAGCAACGTTGCAGCGCCTCTAGTGTTAAATAGGCGAATAACTTTACTCTAAGTAGAGATTTCGGTGTTGTTTTACTTCGTAGAAGATTCAGTGCTGCCAATATCCATGCAGATCGATGATGTTGATATGACTGAGACACTTCACACTGGCTGAGAAGTCCACTCCACTATATAACTTACGACAAATAAATACATCAACACTTTTTTTTTGTAGTAATTAATTAAATATTTCTTTTTTGTATAAATTACAGTTGAAAAGTGAAACTTCAGATATTTTACTAAACCGTAGGTCTATTTGGTCAACTGATAAGTCAATAAATTTGTATATTACTTACAAACCAGAGCTTATCCTTGTATGAATTATAGGACATGAAAATTCTTTATTTCAGTGGCTTTAATTTAATTTCTTACTTCTATTTAGCGTCTCTGAACTAAAAACTTTAACACATAATTTTGCCGTGCAAAACAAGTTCTTGCACATTATTTCCAGCACTGCTGCAGCCTTCCTGCCATTTACAAACTTCAGGCACATTCCACATAAAACCCGCACTCCCTACACACTAACAGACAGAACCATAGAAACTTTTAAGTAATTGGAGGGTTAAGGTGCTACAGACTATAATCGTTATAAAGTTGTTATTATTCTGGTTTCTCTTGTACGCACATATACAGATAAAAACAATCCAAATGCACTATGGGAATTTTTTGCCTTTTTGGACTGAAACTAAAACACGTACTATTGAAAATTCGCAATTATTTTTGCTGTAACATATTTTAAACATAACAAATAACACACACGTCTCTGTTTACATTTTTCTGCCACGTTGTTTTACCATTACATTATTTTCCATGCGAATTCTTGATGAGTTAACAAGCGGGGACTGTACGCAGTGAATATAGTGCAAATTTCATATGAAGGTTTCAATAATAAAGGCCAAACCCCCAATGTCGACAACTTTCGACTTGTCGCACACTTACATTCAAAACAAAAACGAATTTTAATATATTGTTGTTGTTTCAAATGCAAGTATGCGACAAGTCGAACGTTGTCGATATCATGGGTCAAGCCCTAAGAATTGATAAGTTCTAAAATTAAATTAAGTGAAGATAATGTCGAAAAGAGTTCGTGTATTAGGTCGATTCAATCCAAACTATTGAAGTGACCTTAAGATAAACCAATAGAATATAAAGTCTTTTTTTATTTGCACTTATATGATAACTGTTCTCTAGGACAATCAATTATCTTCGGAACTGGAAGTTTTCTAACAAAAAACAAAAACAAAATTTTAGGTAACCAAAACGAACTGTACGCGAAATAAATCAAAAATCAATTTTTTCTTAAATCCAAATTAAAAAATCCAAAAAATGTAAAAAATTGTCTCGCCGGAGCATGCATGAGCGTGATTGAATTTTTTTTTTTAATTTATCAAAAAAGAATAACAAAGAAAACAATTATTTTTTTAATTTTTCACAATTTTGATTTACTGTCACTTGATCAAGTGATTTGTGTGTGATTTCAAATAACGAATCCGTGAAAGAAGTAAAGATTTCATAACAAAAATATATAAATTAAAAACAGATAATATCGAAGGTGAGTGTAATATTAAAATTTAAAAATGGTCACGCGTAAGCATGCGTGAGCGTGAGTGAAATATTATCTTTTTCTGCTTTAATATAAAATGAATAACAAGGGAACCAACTCTTTAAAAAAAATTTTTAATATTGATTTACTGTCACTCTATCAAGTGTTTTGTATGTGATTTTAAATAACGATTAAGTGTAATAAAGGTTTTCACCAGTGTTTAAAAACCTTATGTCGAAGTAGCAAAAGTCGTAAAAATTTTACTATTTCCAACTGTTTAAAATCAACCAATGCTTTTGCTTGTGCTTGTGAAAATCAACAACAGTTGCAGTCGAAGCAGAAGCAGCAAACAATATATGAATAATTGCGCAGTACTTTCAACAGTCGACGATTTCAAAAGTCTGAGTTTGATTTGCTGTTGCTTTTGGTTAATTTCGGTAGTAAAAACATAAGCAGTCTGTATGTTTTTGTAAGTACCAAATCGTCATAGTCGAAGAAGAAAAAGCTCTTGCTTTTACAAGCTTTCTGCATATTCAGCCAACTATTTGTGGTATTATCATCATGTTTTTGTTGTTGTTTTTGCACATCAGACAAGAGGCAAAAACAAAAACCACTTTACTGCGATTGCTTAAAACTTCTTGCTTGCTTCTTGCTTGCGACTTCCAAAAGCATAAAGACTGCTTCTGCTTTTACTTGCGATATTAACCAAAAGCAAAAGCAAATCAAATTCAAACTTTTCAAATCGTCGACTGCTGAAAGTACTGCGAAATTGATCATAAATCGTTTTCTGATTTTGCTTTGACTGAAACTGTTGTATTTTTTAAAAGCGAAAGCAGAAGCAAAATTAAATGAAATGAAAATCATTACAGTTTTTTAAACACTGGTTTGCACTATTAAAATTTATAGGTTTTGAAAGTGGAAAATAAATTGAAAATAATAACGAAGGAGAGTGTGTTATAAAAATTTAAAAGTTGTCACTCGTGAACATGCGTGAGTGTGAGTGAAAAACAATTAATTTTTTTTATTTTTGCTTTAATATAAAACAACTCTTTTAAAAATTGTTCGAAAATTTGTATTTACACTGTCACTCTGTCAAGAGTTTTTGGTGTATGAGTTCAAATAACGATTGAGTTGTAGTAACGATTTTCATAATAAAAATTTATAGTTGTTGAAAATGGAAATGAAATTGAAAATATTGTCGAAGGTAAGTGTATTATTAATATTAGTCAAAATTTCTTAAGTGATAAAAACATAAAGAACGTTAAGAGGCTTTCGAAGTTCAATCCCAAAAAGTCATTTCAATCGCTCCTGCTGTTTGGCTGTAATTAATTATGTCCTCAAAATGGCTTTAATTTCCCATAGTGCAATGCTTTACTATTGTTATTTGTGTTTTAATGCCTTTTCTTGTAAGAATATGTATTTTATGTGTGCGTATGGTCTTTATATTCCTGCACATATTTTTATGGTGAAAATATATATAAAAAGAAAAACGGAAGAAAAAGCAACATAAAACAACCAGAAACATTAAACGCAATAAAAAGGAACATTGATTACCCTACAAGGAGGCATTTAACATTCCATATTAATTTGTGTAAGTGATGATGGAGCAAAGAAACAAAACGACTTAAAAAAACTCACAATAAGAAAAGGAGAAAACAAAAATAAAATAAAAACGAACGAGTTAAACCCAACCAGGCAATATTTGCAACATCAAACAGCTGCTGCAATGAGCACAACACCTCTACCATCAACATCGACATCGTCAGCAGGAGCAGCCGTAGCAAATTATTCGTTTATTTCGAAATTATAGGCACTTGGTTGAATTCTTTTCTTTTGTGCCCTGCAATCAGTGCAAAGTATGGAAAACATTTTTTATTAACAATTGAATTTCGAGTATTATTTATATATATAAAAAAAAATAATAAGAACAACAGCAAAAACTCATTTGCGTTTGTGGCCACACAACAATGAAATTAATAAAATTTCCAACTTCCTTTTAAGCAGTAAATTTCGTATGAGTGTTAACCATAATTTTAATTATGTCAAGCTTTAAAGGATACAAAAATGCTTCAAAAGGAGTATCAGTAGAATTTAATTGTACGGTTTTATCTCATATAATTAAGAGAGGATGGTAAATTATGCAAAAGCATCAAATTATGATGAAAGTTGTCAATATGGATTTTTTTTGTATTTTTACACATCTAACTAAAACTAAAGCTCTCGACTGGTAGATATAAAAAAAGGTATGTAACACCATGTTATTGGCCCATACAAGGCCCCAAATAAAAGAAATACTTTTTGCAATATGGGCATCAAATTAAAGGGTATGACGAATGTAGCTTAAACATACAGTGTTGCAAGATTTGCAAAATTTTTGCAATATAAAAAAATTATATCAATATGGGTGCCATGTGATTTGGATTTATATATAAGAAATACAGCTTGTGCTACGATACCGTACGTTTTTGTTAGCCACCTTTTTAGACGAAAGCTTGATTCTTTTTTAAATAAATAGAAGTAACACTCATGCAATGAAAGCCTTCTTCTATTGCGAGGTGTTGGCTTCTTTAGCAAAGGGGATAGTGACAGAGAAAACAGGTGACGATGGAAGAGATAGATGAAAGCACGTTTTTAAAAATGCAGTGTTGCAGCGCCTCTGCTGTCAATGAGGCATATTAAATTTTTCAAGGCTGTGTTTAGTAGCCATTTTATTAATTATTTTACTTTGCCGATGATTCTGCTACACAATATCGACGAAGATGCACGCTCTGATGTTACATTAGGATTAGTATCCGCTGAAGCCGGTGAAGTACAGTGACCACTGTCTACGCCTTCATCACTTAAACTTTCCTACAATTGGACACTAATGCACATCTCAAAAATGCGTTGTGTTGTTATTTAATGACTGTTGAAAGCCGGGCTTTTATCACTAAGAACACCACCTCACTATCACTAAGAACTTTTGGTACAAGTCGTAACATGAGTACTTCATTCCATACAAAATTGCATTACACTGTAATTTTGTTCAAGTGAAGAAAAATTTTCACAAGCAGTCTTGGTTGTTAAAGTACTTTTGACAAAATCAAAATGTTTAACAATCATATTTATAGTATGAATGAAAATTCGCTCTAACGAGAATTAAATCCGTGAAATCTATCAAATACGAATCATTTAGATAATAGTTGGATGCCTTCCTAGAGCGGGCAGCGGCGTAAGCTATGAGTGAAAATATTTTGGTATAGGTGCCACCAACGTTGGTTGATGGACGAAAAGTTGAAAATTGACAGCCTTGCCAGACGTGAAGTTTGCAAAACACTAAATTGAGAAACCTTTACTTTGGTCTATTAAACGTTGCTTAACTTTGCAAAGTTTATTTTTATAATATTGCACTTACCCAGAGCCTGATAATTTGGCATCATTTGTGCAAAATATTTGCTGTAATGTGCACGACTTGGGTGATGGAAAAATTACATGCAAATAATATATTCCTGCTAGCACAGACGTGGCCGGAATTTTCCCTGATATTATTCTTTCCATTATTAATAACATACCCTTCTCTTTACAGTTAAATGATCGTCCCATGATTTCGCTTAAAAATACCAAAACTAAATCTCTTATTGGATAAACTTAAGCTGATGTTAACAATCAACCATTTTCTGCCCAAGTAGAAAGACGTTTACTGATGGAATGTGTGGTGGCACAACAAATGCGACATTTCCCCATTTTCTGTAATTAAGCTTCTCTGGCCTTCCTTATGAAATCACATTAATTAATAAAATATTTTATTTTTTGTAGAAAGAATTGAAATATACTGAACTTGAAACTTGCTTCAGAAATTATTCCGGTATTAAAATCAGAATTTTTTGCTTTAGCCAGTCATGGATAATTAACACAGATTTGCCAAGCAATTAATTGTAATGTGATATTTTATTTAGTAATTTATTTTCCTTCTTGCACGGCTTTATAAAACATACGCCATATACGATACGACATAATCAGTAGTGCGGCACAGCAATACAATGAATAATTAGCAGTAGACGCCAATGAAGAATTCCTTTGAGGTTGTATTAAATCAGCGTTTACAGCAAATAAACAAGATGTTTATGGCAGCATAACTAACAGCAACGAAAAAAAGTTAAAACGCGTACTAATTTATAATGACCTACTCCTTTTTTTAGAAAAAAAAAATATATATATTTATAAAACAACCGAGTCTGCAGTTATACACACAACAGCAATTTCTAAGCACTCTCAACACTCTTCTCAATTGGGCTTAATTGCAATTTCTAAATAAACATTGGCTTTTCGTGCTTATGCTGCAGCAATTTTTTTATTTATATTTTTTTTTTGTTTTTTGATACACTTGTATGTGTTGTAAATAGCTATTAACGTTTGAAAACATGTAGCCAAAGTAAAAAAGAAAATATGAGTGTATTGAGCAGAAAATATGTGCAAAATTTTATTTCTTACACTATTTTAGGTAAAGTTGTTTTGCTTCATACTAAAAATAAAAATGGCTTAGAAGAAAACAATAAAGAAGGTTTTGTTTTAAATGCTTTAAAAGAAACTTGTGCTCAAATGCCGAAATACAGGCCGAAGTTCGGCCGAACCGCATCCTAACTTTACTGCTTAAAATAAAAATATATTAGTTAATTTAATTATTATTATTCGAACTGCATTTGTTTCTATATTTAATGAATTGAACAGGCTAATGTTCGTATCGCCTTTTAAGCCAAATTACATGTGATAATTATTAATGAACAAATAAAATCAAAGTTAGTTGTAAATATTCTGACAACACATAGTTGAACGGAAAAAACGACAATGGTAAGACTGTTGTAAATTTAGTGATGGTAAATTTAGGCTTCACTACAAAACACATTTCAGCAAATTGAAATACGATGAATCAAACGAATTCACATATTCCATTTGCAGAAAAGTTTCGTATATAAGGCAGAAATCTACATCAACTGACACCACACACAGTGGACCAAACACAAAAGAATGCTGATGATGAAGGTGTAGTGGCCTTCGAAAACGGCTGGCTGCTCCGTTCAACTATGTGTTGTCAGAATATTTACAACTAACTTTGATGTTATTTGTTCATTAATAATTATCACATGTAATTTGGCTTAAAAGGCGATACGAACATTAGCCTGTTCAATTCATTAAATATATAAAAATATATTATTTTTCCAGCGAGCAGGAATAATAATTCGTGTACAAACATTTGTAATTCTACAAATAAGAAATCATCATTATGAGCCTGGAGAAAAAGTTAAATCATTATATCGTTGACTATTATTTTTAAACTAAGATAAAATTATAAAAAATTATAATAATGCGGAATTATTTCTAAAACGAGCTCAAGTTCGGTATTTGCAATCCTTATAGAATTATGTAAATATTTTTATTAACTTATGTATTTTTTTAATGAAGACAAAAAAATTAAACAAGACTTCAGAAGAGGAAAATAACGAAACTTTTCTGTGACATGACGCGCTTCATCAGCAGCCTGTCTATCATCTTGGGCCTATGAAATATATAACAATTACAAATTAAAGACTGTTGAAATCCGATATAGACACTTGAAATTTTAAAGTTTATGTATTTTTATGCAGACTACTCCGATTAATACTAAAATTTAAAATATATCAAAAGTAAAGGGTACTCTATTAGTTAATGTAATTTTAATTAGGTAATTTTATCAACTTGCTTTATCTTGGAAACCGTTAGAGGCGAACTCTTTAAGTTAAAAAAAAACGCTAAAACTAAAAAATAGCCAAAACGAAAAATCACCAAAATAAAAAAAAAAGCTTAAATGAAATATATCACCAAAAATAAAATAAATCGCTAAAATGCAAAAAAACAACGTAAGTAAAAAGGTCGCCAAAAAAATTAAAAAATCGTCAAAAAAGCGAAAAAATCGCCATAAGAAAACAGGTATCAAAATAAAAAAAATAATAAGAACTAAAAATATTGTTGAAAAAAAAATCGCCAAAACTGAAATTTTTTTTTTGAAAATAATGCCAAAATATATTTTTTAGAAAAATCACCAAAAGCCAAAAAATTAAACAAAAGTGTCAAAACTAAAAAAAACACAAAACTAAAAACATGTTTTGTAAAAAAAACAAAAAAAAAAGAATTGCTAAAAACCGAAAAAAATTGTTAAAAACGCTAAAACTAAAAAAGCATCAATACTAAAAAAACCGCAAATAAAGCGTTTAAATGAAATACATATATTATGAAAAATAAAAAGAAATCACCATAAGTAAAAAAGTCGCCGAAAAACTAAAAAAAAATCACCAAAACAAAAAAATCTCAAAAATCAAAATATGTATATTTTTTACAAAAAATGGCCAAATATAGAAAAAAAAAATCTTTAAAACCAAAAAAAAAGCTTAAACTAAAAAGCGTCTTTACGAAAAAATATCGTTAGAAACCGAAAAAGTCGCCAAAAAGAAACAAGCGCCTTACGAACCCCTCCGTGTGCGCTTTGGAGTAACCCTCCGTCGCACTTTAATGAATTTATTGATTTATAGTATGTTTATAAAATAGATCTCCATAAAAAAAAACCATAAACATTTTAGAAAACAAAATAATTTTTTGTGAATAATGCCCTAATTCATTAAAAAGATTTAGGACGTTTTTGTTTGAAAATACTTCTGTGTTCTTGTTTTTGAATTCTCTAAATTATTTTCTTCAAAAATAGTTGTTGTCTTTGATAATGGTAAATAAAAATATTATTACCATGTTTTTAAAACATAAAAATATCAAAAAAATTTATTCAATAGTTTGAAAAATATTTGAAAAAATATGTGTTGGATATAATGTTTAGAACAAAATCATAAAGCAAATACACGAACCTTCTAGCATGGACAATAAATAATCATTGTTTTAAAGAATCACAACTGCGCCTTTTTTTCGTCCATAGACAAGACGATACAGTTGTCGAACTGAATTAGGGCATTAAGCTATAATTGAGCATTAATATTGTAAAAATATACAATTAATTTATAAAAATCCAAAAAATAATTTGTCGAGACGGAATTACTGCTTAGACGGGCTAAGAAAATTCTAATGCTTAGAGAAAAATTCACTATATGTATTTGACAGTAAAGCTAATCTAAGAGCTGCGACACTTTGAAAAAAGAGCTAAAAAACAATAAATAAATATTTTGGAGTTGTATTTATATAGTGAAGTAAATATAAAATGTCCTGTTGCTTAAGCCAGTTAAGGCTTACTTTCATGTTATTATCTTTACTTGCAGCAAAGCTTCCAATATTTCATAAGCCTCATTGACAACAGGGGCGCTGCAACACTGCGTTATTAAAAATTAACGTGCAAAAAAGCAGAGTTGTAAAATAATCAAGCTTTCCTCTATCTCTTTCTTCACCAACTGTCTTCTCTATCATTATATCTTTCCTCAAGAAGGTAACACCCAGAAATAGTAGTGGGCATTCATTACCTGAGTCTCTAAAAAAAATTATTTGTTTTAATGAATTCCACTTTGATCTTAATAAGAAAGTAAATAACTTTAAATATTTCCTCTCTGCGTACAAAATGTTAAAGCAAGTTTTCAAATGCAAATATTTATTTACACTTAGTCACATTAATAACACCATCATTGCAGTTAGAATTCAAAAACGATAAGATATAGACTCTTTAAAGAACGCAGTGAAGCGTTGTAAATCAGAAGCTTAAAATTAATAAATGTAGCCATAGTTTCTAATAATTAAAAACGAAATGTTTAATGATTTCTTTGATTAAACTCTTTTATAGTTTTTTAGACTGAAAATGTTTTTGATGACCACAAAAATTCAGTTCTAGGTTACGCTTTGTAACCAAAAGAAATCAGACAGCAGAAGAAAGCAAAAAAATATTATGAAATAAATATAAAAACAAGCCACACAAAAGTAAAGGCGCAAATCAAAAACATCCTTTAACGCAGCAGCTCAGTGTACAGTACAAAGGATTGAAACACACAACAACACGCTACAGCAGCAACAGCAACAACTACAATAAAATAAAACATAAAATGAATTCATTATGTGAAACAGTTTTTTGCTTAATCCACACACACACACATACACTCATATAAAACAAAGACGTAAAGGTTGAGTAAAGAAATGGCGCTGGGGTGAGAAAAAGACAAAGAGAGAGAGAGAGAGAGTGAGTGGGGGAAGTTATTGTTGTTGCTGCTGCTAGTTGCCATGTTTATCCATTTGTATTCAGCCGGAATTTATACGGGTTATTTACACAACAAGTATAATCAGTGTATATTTGTTAAAATGCCTCTTTGACTCCTCTATTCTCCCTCCCTTTTGTTCTTCCGAGACATACATGTATGTAGGTGTGTTTATGCAGCTGTTTCATTATGTGTTCGCTTGTGTATGTGTATACTTTGTAACATACTTAAAAATAGAACATGTTGTTATTTCTTTTAGTTGCTGTTTAAACAGTTATTTGTTTAAAAAAAAATCAGGTATAACTTATATAAATACTAACATACTCGTATACACAAACACACAAACATACGCCTGTTGTACGAGAACAACCTAAAAATAAATTTGTAATGCATTATTTGTAAATACAAGTTAAGGTATAGCAATTTCATAAAATTAATTGGCTCAAATATCACTGTGCTTTGATAATTAAAATGTAGATATATAGAAAATTAGTGGCAAATAAGTCATGAAGCTGTACAAATTTTAAGAACGTGAAATTATTGTTACTGCTTATTGGAAAATTTTCAGTCTCTTAATCTGATGCAGCGTGAAATTTGTCATTGTTATGTTCCTAGTAATTAAACAACTTAGCTTTTCTGAGGTAAAGGGATCAACATAAAATACTTGAAGAACCATTTAGTTCGGTATTTGTAGTGAAAACGTGATGGACGATTGTTTTTAAAGGTGTACAATATTAATGTTACAGGCAAATATAAGACTAGTTTTTTGCAATGAGCTGCTGCATTGGGTCTCGATCCTCGTTGATTTGGAGAATATATATTTACACAGCTTGAGACACGATGAACATTTTAAAACCCCGATTTCCAGATCGAGATATATCCCATTTTGGATATTTAAGCTGGCCGTCCAGATTTCCAAATTGAACAGCACCAGATTTTTTTTTAAAGAACTTTTTTAAATCTCGCATCTAGCACAAATCTCGCAAGTATTGAAAGCCCATAATTAAAAAGAGATCGCCAATTTGCCACCAGATTTTTTGCGAGCAATCAGTCAAAATTGCGCCAAATTAATGCAACTATACATCAATTCGGTAGGGGTGGCGATTTTAGCGATATATTTTTTTGTGAATTAAATGTCATAAATTTCACACTTTCAGATAATCTTTTTATGGAAATGTACCTTTTTTCATTTATTAAATAAATGTAGTAAAGTGAGACTTTAAATCGCGTACAAAAGGTTCCTTACGTCGCTTTTTTCTGTTTGGGATTTTTTCGGTTTTTGGCAATTTTTGAGCAGTGAAGCTTTTTTCTTTGGTTTGATATTTTTTGCGATCTTTTCTGCTTTGGGCATTTTTTTTTGTTATTTCGTAATACATATTTTTAGTTTTGAAATGTTTTAAGTTTTGGTTTTTTTTCGTTTTGACGATTTTTTCGGTTTTTTTGCAATTTTTTAATTTTTTGGCAACCTTCTTACATTTGATGATTCTTTTCATTAATTTATTTTATTTTATTTTTGGCCATTTAAATGTTTTTTTTTGGTGATTTTTTTTCTACAATATGTATTTCTAGTTTTAATGATATTTTTGATTTTGGTCCCTTTTTTAATTTTGACAATTTTTTTTATTTTGAATTTTTTAGTTTTAGTGTTTTTGAGCAAGTTTACAAAATTACATACTCAAAATTTCATTAACTGATAGAACATCTTCTAAATTTGATTTTTTAAATTTCAGAGTTAATTAGTATAGTCTGCATAAAAATACACTACGCTAGAACATTTCAAGTGTCTATTTGGAATTGTCTGTATATAATATTAGGATTTCAACATGTTTCCTTGATTGCTTTAGAACACCCATTAATTTTCTACTATCATATATTTAATGCTGAGCAGACTGACGAACGTCTTAGCAAAAACAATAGGGTTCGTTTTTACCTTTGGTATACGGAACCCTAAAAATAGCAGACAATGAAAGTACTTGTGCGCACAGTGGGTTAACATAAGAGTTATTTTGAATTTGAAATATTATTGGCAAAGTTTCATGTCTTTTCTTAAAGTTTAAAGAAGTTTTTTATTGGCTTCAAAATAAATCATTTTGGATTGCAAAAAAATTAGGAAAAAAATGGAAATTTGTTAAATATTTCGTAAGCCTAAATATTTTTTTATGACTTAAGCATAATTGAGCTTAGTTATGAAAGATGAAACCCTGTTTATAAATGCAGTTCAAAACTGCCTTCGTGTGTTGTTGCACTTATTCTTAATGTTTATAAAATACATTGTTTTACTAATTTTTTTATTTTATATTTTATTTGTATATTTTTTTATAGCAGTAGCAAAAGGAGCTCAACGCAAAGCAGGCCTTCTTAACTAACTAAGAAACAAATATTTGTTATTTATATTTATCCAAAAAAAAACGTTTTTTCTTCTTTTTTCATCAAATAATTGTGAAAATGGCAATAAATGCAATTCGTTTAGTTGTTGCTTGTATTTCATTTATTTTTTTATTGCCGGATATTGTTTGCGACTAATATTGTCTTTTATTCATTGCACTGAGAGGCTTTATATATAATTTGGTTGTTTACTCTGTAATATTGAAGATAAATAAACCTTGAATGTAAGAGATTGAAAAACTAAATTAATTTAGTGACTTTTATTTGCGTATGAGTGATATTCACAAAATAAATATTAATCATACGCCGCACATTACTAACAGGCATGTCTGACACTCGCATATCGCATAACATTTGCGATCACATCAGAAAAGTATACTGAAGTGAACTGATGAGTTAAGCCTAAAGCAAACTTTAAAGAAGCAATAAAATGGTTAATAAATGGAATTAAATGTGTTTTATTTTAATTTTAATCATATTTAGTAATAGTTTCGTAAAAGGTTTGCTATCTATAATGCTGAAATTTATAAAATGTTTTTGGGTTTTGTTAATTTTGTCTTTACATTATTTACTTATACAGTGACGATTTAAACAAACAGCAATTTGCAAGCAAAACGCATGAGTTACAGAACATGTAGAGCCAAGTTTCCGATTTGTAACTCACATGAGATTTGAAAACCCTGCGAGTGTCAGAAAATACCTGTAAAGGATTTTTCCAGCTAGTCTACAAGACGAGCTATGAGAAATGCTATAATACAACGCTTCAATGTATTGCAAACTACTTCTTGTGTCGTCTTATGTGATCGCTTAAAATATGTCCGAGGGCGAGCGAAGCTAGATGCGAGTGTGTATTATTAAGCAGATTGTGTTCTGAGTTGTAGCATATTATCGCTTCATCTATTTTATTTGCTGATTTCTTATATTGCTTTAGGATTTTTTATTTTTCTTATACATGCACTCTTAAATATGGCGTGCTGTCTTTTTTTAATGTGATATGGGCAGATGCCAAAAATTTTAATATTTTCAATGAAATAATATTTAAAACATAAAATGGTATAATAATAATTTTGATATTTTTGAATCAATAAAAAAGTTTGCAGGATATTTCATGAGCTCATTAGATAAACTGCGAAACTCGCTATCATTTCGTGAACTACTTTCTTTTTAACCAAAAAAAATACCTTAAAAGCTTTTATTTTCAAAAAAAAAAAAAAAAACTTCACGTCGAAGTATTTTACAAATATATGTAGATCCAGCAGTCAGAAAACACTGAAATTTATCATAAACAAAATAATTTGCATTGGTAAATGCACTATTAATTCTGACATCTTGTGGCGTTTGTTATCTAGACACTATTACCCCTTTTGGCTACGCTTCACTTATAGCGCAAATTCTGCACATCAGCCTTTTGCGAGGAACACAACTGGGACGAACGACGAAATTCGTCCATATCGACGAATTCTTCGAAAGAGAGAGAAAATAGTTTTTTCGTCATTCGTCGGCGTAAAAAATACAAATAAATCTATCTGAGAGTTCATCACGCACGACGAATTTCGTTCGAAAGCGGTGTTGTGTTCATTTTCTTATGCAAAAAAAGTTCGCAACGAAAAATTCGTCGTTCGTCCCAGTTGTGTTCCTAGCAATATGGGGAAATTATATAAGCCGCTCCTTGCGTATGCGTAATATCTTTGCAATAAATATTAATCATACGCCACATATTACTGCTGACTTTTTTTGAAGTTCAAACTTCAATAAAAAAATTCCTGTTCCAAACTACGAATTAAAAAATAAAAAATTGTTTCCCACAAACATAAATAATTAGAGCCTCAGCACCAGAATTGGCATTAAAGAGTGCTAGTTGGCAAATCAGCCTAGCTGATCCTTTAAAATAAATAAAAAATGGACTAATAGATAGTTTAGCGTGAAGCCTGAGCCTATTTGCCACCATCTTCCTTGAACTCCTTATAGAAGTTAACTGAAAAAAGTTCTGAGTGCAAAGCGAATGTAAGATAATTCGCTTGTCCACTCTTTAGTTAATGACCCTTAAGGCTTTTAAGTGCTACACGATTACAATCTGCGATTAAGTGATAAACTATCAATACACCTAATAATAAATTGATGCACTTCAAAGCAGCTACAAACAACTACAACAACAAGTTGCAACACAGCAATAACTAGAGTGAAAGGTATTTAAATACAAAATACATGCACTTAAAAGCGCACACATACGTGCTCGCACATGTTATACACTATTGTGTGTATGTATGTAACGATGTGTGGCATTAGGCCTGCTTGCATTCTTCCTCTAGTGCATGTGTTAGTGTTAATTATTTTCCTTATTGTACTTGTAATCAGGATAATTTACACAACAATGCTCAATGCTTTAGGCACAATTTACCCGAGCATAATTTACGTTCTGTAATAAAGTGAAATGAGGTTTTTTGTTAGTTTTCCTTCAGCAGCGGTAGTGGTAGTTGTTATTGTTGTTTTTTTTGTGTTCTTTATGCTATTATTGCACTTGTTTTTATTAGAAAGTTGCAAAAAAACCAAATAAAAAACTGTTCGAAATATATTTTTTTCTTCTAAAACATGCACAGCCGCAAAAACAAAAAAAAAAATAAACAAGCCAAACTTAAAAAGGGGAAAATATACAATATGGTAGACGCTTTAGTAAGCACAGCACTAAGAAATTCATATGGGAATTGGAGAAAAAACAGTAACAGCTAAGGTGTCCAACTGCAATGCTTATTTTTATAAAGAACTTTCAGGAGACTACTCAAAGTTCTTAGTTAAATTTTTATTATTAACTAATTAATTAAAAATAACAAAATCGAAGTTTCTCCCAAATGAAAGAGTTCTTAAAACTGATTCTTGTAGAATATATCGCCATTTAAGCTTGAATCTAATTTTTAAAAGCAACTTGAAGATCTATTTCTCCTCCCTTTTGGCATATTGTTATGATAAATTGGCATCGGAAACTTTACATATTGGATAAATCATACGTTGGGTATTTTTATTCAAAATTGTATAAGAAAAATTTTTGTTGATCCTTTTCACCCCACAAATCTAATAAATAAAACCAATTTTTAGGGTTCTGTTTGCAAACTATAAAAAGAACCCTATTGTTTTCGTTCTACTTGTCTCTCTGTCACAGCCTGTTTTTTTTTTCGAGAGCCATAACAGCTAAGGATATGAAATTTTCATAGAATATGTAAGAGTGTGGTAGAACAAGAGTAAAAAATTTATGGGTGTTCTAAATCGAGCAACGAAAAGTGTTGAAATTCTAATAATATACGGAAAATTATATACAGACACTTGAAATGTTCAAACTTAGTGTACTTTTATGCACATTACACCAAATTACACTGAAATTTAAAAATTTAAATTAATGTAATTTTGAATATGCATTTTGAAAACTTGCTGTATCTTGGAAACCGTCGGAGTAAAACTCTTGAAATTTTCAAAAACAATAAAACTAAGAAATTGCAAAATAAGAGAAATAGCCAAGAACCGAATAAATTGCAAAAACTAAAAAAAAGCTAAAACTAAAAAAATCGCTAAAACTGAAAAAGCGCCAAAAGTAAACTAGAGATAAAATAAATCGCCAAAATAAAAAAAATATAGTTTAAAACTAAAATAATTCACAAATAAAAAACTCTAAAGCGACAAAAAGTACTAAAACTAAGAAAAATCGCTTAAATGAAAAGTTTCACCCAAAATATTATAAGTCGCCAAAATTAAAAAAGATTGCCAAAACGAAAAAAATTTGTAAATAATAAAAAATCGCTAAAACTAAAACTACAGCAAAAAAAAAAATGCAAAGAAACTAAAAAAATCGCCAAATTATAAAAAAAAATCGCTAAAACGAAGAAAAGCGCTAAAACTAAAAAAAAATTAAAACCAAATATTTATTTTGAATGTCAAAATCAATTAAGATATTCGATTGTATAGGCTAAAGTTCGTGCAGTATTGCATTGGTAGTTTTCATAGCGAACCCTTCGTCTGCGAGTCAAAGTCGCAGAATTACTAGAATTATGAATTTTTCTGTCTGCTCCAGTTACGCAGTTTTTCACAATGACTGCTGAAGAGTCCAACAAACAAATTTAACAAATGTTAAATTTAAGTTTAAGTGGTCAAATTTAACATGGTCCATGCAATTTGATATTAAAAATCAGTCCATAAGATAGTTTTAAGTCCTAGCGAGATTCTTAATTTAAAATTTTATGGCATATTTGAGGATGTTCCAAAATCTTTTAAAACGGATTTTGTATGTCCTTGCCAAAGCATGCAACCGCCAATTTTCAAGTTCTGACAAAAGGTGTATTTTTTGTAGCACTGTGTTGTTTTTTGCTTTTAAGATGTCTAATAAACTTCGTTAAAGCTTTATTTTAAACATTTTTTGTGCACTTAAAATTTTAAATTTTGCTAAAGCAATGAGCTTAAAAATTATAGTTAAAATGCCTGTCTTTCACGACAAACGTATGAAACTTTTCTCCCTAATAAGATAAAAAACAGAAACTTAATTAAAAATACCTGACAATAGCTCAGTATTCCTGAAATATATGGTCATCCTAAAGCAAAAAAAAAACAATTCATTCACCATGAAATCGAGTAAAGAAAAATTTGTCTGAAAGAAAAAGCACACAAAAGCCCTTTTTATTTTTCATACTTTCATAAGCGTATGATGTTTTCGTTTGTTTGTTTGTGTAAAAGTGCATGTACAAGCGTGTCTAGGCTGCATGTTGCGAGGAGTGTCTTGCCATTAAAAATAGCCAAAATATCTTTTGGATGTTGAAAGGGAAACATAAAAAAACACTCAAACACAAGCACAAACGACTGCATAAAAGCGCAAAAATGAACACTAAACCTACTAAAACGACGACAAGAACAACAAAACGACCAGACTTTTGTCTGTGGATATTTTAGGCGAACATCAAACAGCATAAACACATGCACGTTTACATACCTCATGTACATATTTACGTCTATACAAACAATTTCACTTATAAGCAAACAAACTAATACGAAATTATTCTAAAAAAAGATAAAATACACTCATTATCATTTTAAATATGGGCCACATTAAAAGGGAACTTGATTTTTGGTATGTTTTTTAATGCTTAACGTAATTTCTTCGCCATGATTCTAGAACACAAAATGTTTGGATTATTCCTTAAGAAAATGTTTCAAAACTAAGAAATTGCAATACTTGCAGTAACAGATTTCCAAAAAAATTCATTTTTTGCATTTAAAAATAAATAGCAAAGATTATAGTAAATTTTAAAAATAATTGTTTATGGCTTTTCTTTAATGCTCAATTTTGCCTTTAATCCTTTTTTTTTAAAGGCTTATGAAAGCTTAAGGCATATAAATACACACATGATTGACGCTATGAAAATTTTTGAACAATTTGATTATGCAAATTTTCAGTTTCATTGGGCAAATAAAGCTACACCAAGGCAAACAGCAAAATGTTGTACTATCGTTTCATAATTTATCATCAGCAAACATCATCGCTGTTGCTAAATTGCCCTTGATGTAATATCTATGAATATCGTGTAACAGTGACTAACAACGTGTCATATTGAGCAGTTGGACAACATAAAAGCATTTGGGTTGTGCAAAAGCTTTTGGTATATTTAAGTTAACTAAACTAATATTATTTGGCGTACGCTAATACGTTGTGTATTTTCTGGCTGCTAAAATATGCAATTAGTGTTGATGCCTGTCAGTGTGCTTGTGAGACTACGCAGTATTGTACAGGGTATTCTAATAAGATATTTAACTTTAAATACTCCCCTTTTAAAAGTTGTCTTGATTCAACATGCCACTACTTGGCAGATAACAAGTAAAAAACTTGAAAACCAAATATTGAAACCAACTTGAAAAATAAGCACCAACAATTTAAAAATAATTTAGATTTAGTTCAATGAAACATTTCACGAAGTCAGTACCAATCGGATAAGTAAATTCTTTATTTACTTATTTATGCATTTAAGTATCACTTTAATTGTTACCGTCTTTGAATAGCATTAGCCACGCCCAATTTTGCAAATATTGGTGTACGTTCACTTTTATTAAATAGCGTAACTTTCAGACCTCAAGGTGTGTGCCAAATTTTTCTTAAATCGTCCAAATAGAACGACGTAAAATTTTATATAAAGCTTTAATGGGCATAGCCCCGCCTACTCCCTTAAGCACAAATTTATGTCATTCTAAGAGGAGAAAATGTTTGACAAGCTTAGTGGGAATCAGACAAGTAGAGGCTGCTACAATGTAATACTAAATTTTCAGGGGCGTGGCCCCACCCACTTTTTTAAATCCAACAATAATCCTTTTTCAGAGCCCACGGTTTGCGCCAAGTTTCTTAAAAATCAATGAAGTAGAAGCACATGATATATAATATTGCATTTTTTTGGGCGTGGCCCCGCCTACTTTATTTAATCCAAGACTTATTTGCTTTCAGAGCTTAGGATGTGTGCCGCATTTCGTAAAAATGAATTAAGTACAAGCACGTGAAATATAGTATTAAATTTTAATGGGCGTGTGACCGCCCGCTTCTTTCATTAGAAGATTGATTTGTTTTTTTAGCTCCGGTGGTGTGCCATATTTCGTAAAAATCAATTAAGTATAAGTAAGTGAAATATAATAATGAATTTTAATGGGCGTGCCCACGCCCACTTTTCTAAATATTGTGTCTTCTTTGGAGTTCATGGTGTGCGCTAAGTTTCGTTAAAATAGGTCAAGTAGAAAGACGTGAAATATATTATTAACTTCTAGTGGGCGTAGCTCCGCCCATATTTTGAAACTTCGATAAAGTGTCATTACGAAAGTCCAATGTGGGGGCTTAGCTTAGCAGCAATCGGATAATCAAAAAGAACATAAAATCAAAGAAAAATAATTAGTGGGCCTGTCCGCGCCCACTTTGTTGACAATGGGCCCAAATGTAAGCTACATGCTCTGTGACAAAAAAAGTTTTTAATCCCTCTAAAAGTTGCTGAGTTATGAAGTAACAAACATACGAGGTGATAACTTCTTCCTTTTTTGAAGTCGTTTAAAAAATTATTTAAGAATCCCAGGAGGCTTCTTTAAATCTCTGAGCTGCAACTACGTAATAAAACGTAAAAAGCAGATTAATTTTTTAAATCCTTCTAAAATTTCATTAGGACCTTTTTCTTTAAAAATCTTCTTCAAAAATATAAGCTGCAAAATTTTATTTTTACTGAATAATAATTTTTCTTTTTATAAACACGACACTTCTTTCAGACTGATAACGTCCTTGCAGTCACATTTCAACTTTTCAATAAGCTTAAATAATTAAGGACGGATGTGATTTATTTTTACGAAAACCATTCAAAGCATTTCCCTTCACTCAATGACAGTTGCAGATTTCTTTCTGTTTATAAAGGCAAAGTTGTTGTTGTTCTTAAGGGGGTTTTTTATAGTCTGTATATTCGCAATATGATATTGCCTTGTAGTCGTATTTATTTATTTATTTTTTTTTTTCGTGTTAAATTTTCTAAACAAATACTTTGCAAGTTTTAAACATTTTATATGAAATCTGTCAGACATTTTATATTTTTTTTTTCGCTACTTGATATTTGTAGTTTTGCTTGATTTTTCTATTTACTATAAAGATTTATGGGATTAAGTGCAGCAAGAAGCAGTAATAATGACGTAGCAATTTGCTACTGAGGAAGAGAAAATACACTAAGAAGATATAAAATCTTTAAATCTGCCTTAATCCCCTGCTCTTAACGTCCTTAAAATTTTTATCACTTAGAGCTTTTTTCGAAAGATTAGGAGCCTACCTTACAAATTGGTGAATTAATATTAGTTTAAAGTTGTTACGCGTGAGAGGAATAAACTTATTGTTCGTCATTAAGAGGCTATTTCACCAATTAAATAGAATTGTTGAATTAACATAAGTAAAAAGTTCTCATGCCTGAAAGAACGTGAGCGTGAGTGCTAAAATTTTTCTATACGCAAGATTAAGAGCTTATATCACCAATTCTATATCACGAACAAAAAAATTTACCGCACACGCACACGTCGTCTCACGTGTGACAACTTTTGACTAACATTTATTTAATAATTTTATTAAGGTAAAGATAGATGTATAGAACTAAAATAAAGATAAATGTATTAGTCACGCTCACGTCCTCTCACGCCTGACAACTTTTGACTTAAATTAATAATACACTCACCTTCGACATTAATTCTAAATTTTTGTAATATTCTAAAACTATAGATTTTTTATTGTGAAAACCTTCAGTATACTCAATCGTTATTTGAAATCACACACCAAAAACTTGATCAAGCGACAGTAAATTAAAATATTCGAAAAATTTTGTTAAAGAGTTGTTTTTTTTTGTTATACTTTTTATATAACAGCCAAAACAAATAATTTTTCACTCACGCTCACGTCCACTCACGCATGAAAATTTTTAAATCTAAACACTAATCACCTTCGATATTATTTTCAATATTTTTAATTTTCAAAAACTATAAATTTTTGTTATGAAATCCTTTACTACACTTAATCGTTATTTGAAATCACACACCAAACACTTGATAAAGTGAGAGTAAATGAAAAATGTCAAAAAAATGTAAGAAATAGTTTCTTATTTTGTTGTTTTTTGCTTATTAAGGCGAAAAAGAAATTATTTTTTCAGCCACGCTCACGCTAACATTCACACATTTACACGCGTGACAATTTTTAAGTACTTAGTTTTTAGACCTTTTAATTTGGTTTAAGCATGAATTAAAAAATTGTTTTAATTTAGATTTAAGAAAAAATTAATTTTTAATGTTTTTTCCGTGGAATAAATATTTCATTTTAGTTACCTAGAAAAATAAATTTTTTTTTTAATTTTTGAATATTTGCAGCTGAAATGATTCAAGTTCGAAAGAAAATTTATTGTCCCAGCGAACTGCTTTCATTTTTTTTAAAGTCCAAATGAAAACAGACTTTATGGTTTTATTAGTTTACCTCAAGGTCACTTCAATAATTTCGAATTCACCAAAAAAAAATTATATACAAAAAAAAAATAACTGCTCACTTGCGACATTATCTGTCATTTATTATATACAAAAATTTATAAAATCTTGTTGCTGAAACCTCCTCTTGTTAACTTATTTGAAAACCGCATGGAAAATACATTATAACGTAATGGTAACGCAACGTGAGAAAAAAATGCTTACATTTTCAATTAACATTTAATTTGTTATGTTTTAGATATATTAAAGCAAAACTAATTGCGAATTTTCAATGTTAAGATTTTTGGTTTGGCCAAAAAAAAAGCAAAAATTTTCTATAGTGCTCTGTTTGGTTTTTTTTTTTGCTCAGTGTAGAAATGCCCTTAATATATGTTAAGCCAGTAAGTGAAACGTTTAAAACGTCTGCCTATGTTTGGCCATTTAATATGCCACCATTTATTCATACTTATGCCTTTGTTGTCTCACTCTCCTCTGACACTAATGCAGGCAGGCCCACTTTAAATCGTACCCAAACAAAATCTACACATACATGTTGCCAACCAACCAAATAAAGTGTGCTGTCATCTCAGTGTCATATGAACACACACACAGCCACACACACATACACGTACACAAACTTGGCAGTATATAAATATTTCGTTTGGTATCGTTTTCATACATATTTTTGTAAACAATTCATTCATCTTTTTTTTAAACATTTTATTCTTTCATTGGCTTGTTAACTTAGCTTAAAGTTTTCTATAAATTTTAGTTGGCCGCTGGAGTATGGAGAGAGAATATGTTTGTATGTATGTGCATTTAGTGCTAGACATACTTATGCATGCAGGTTTGCTTGTGTATATGTGTATGTGTGTGTGTGTTTGTGTTGAAGTTAAACATGTTGTATTGTAAGTTATGTTGAGTATTTTAACTAGATGTTATCGGATCCCCGTAAAATCCTTAACAGTTATTTTTGAATTGAGTACGTGTAAGTATTACAATGTAGTATGTCTGTATATTGCAAAATAATCGTTGGTAGGTTCTAGTAATTGGATACTTACATATTCACACAAATAAAGTTATGTGTGCAAAGAGAAAAATATGTGCGTGTTTGTGTGGATGTCGTTTTACACGTAGGCACCGGCAGCTATTGTCCCTGCTCGTATGCATATTGCAAAAGTTTTTTTTTTTTGTTTTGCTTTTTCCTTAATATATCTGTGGCTGTTGCTTGCCGGTGGTGCTATTGCTGCTGCTGTTGCTGTTGCTGTTGCATGTGTCCATATTACGACGATAAATACTTAGCAGAAGGAAATGATGTAAACAAACTTGTGAATGAAAATACCTTTACAAAACCATAAAATAAAAAGTGCCCAGGACGAAAAAAAATAATGAATGAAAACAAGTTGATGTTAATTTTGTGTTATGTCATATCAAAAAAAAAAAAAAAAAAAAAGTTTTATTCCAAATCAAACAGAATTTTTAAACAGCAGTAATGGTACATGTGTATCAGGAAAATTTACTTATGTCAGTAGATTTCTGATCAAAAATGTTGTTGATGTTGTTGTTAATGCTATTGATGATGCTGGTGTTGTTGCTGCTCCTGATGATGAAGATGATTTTGTGGAAAAATTATAGTAATATGTACGTGCAAGTATTGGAGTGCAATTGCATACAGTATAGAGCAAAAAAAAATCAATAAATTATTTCTTTACACAACTATTTTGTTAAAAAAATTTAATGCCACAAAATCCTTAATAAATAAAAATAGAAAACGCATGGTTCTTTGTAATATTTCTGTATCAAATTCGCGTTGTTTGAACATGAAATAACTTTGATTTAACATGATTTTTCAGTTTGATTTAACAATACTGGAATTTTCAATCAATACGAAATAAACTTATTTCAAGAGAAAACATATTTTCTTTGAAGTTTACTGTAAATCATGTTAAATTAACATGAAGAACATCCGAAGGAAAATCATTGCCAAAATTTTTTTTGTTCTTGTTTTGTAGAATTTTCTTATAATTTTTTTCTGTGTATACAATTAGGGACAATTTGATGCGTTGAAATAACGAGTTCCAATATTGTTTGGAATGCGACTTAGGAGAAAAACTGAAGAGAAGGCAAACAGAGAGAATAATTCGGTTTCTTTCTTTCCAAAGGTAAGCAATAGATCTAGAATG
This sequence comes from Nowickia ferox, assembly GCA_936439885.1. Classification (NCBI taxonomy): domain Eukaryota; kingdom Metazoa; phylum Arthropoda; class Insecta; order Diptera; family Tachinidae; genus Nowickia; species Nowickia ferox. Next base: position 118,416,587 of record OW387023.1, on the reverse strand, counting down.
TGGTGCTAAGATATAAAGGGTGGCTAACATTTTAGGTTAGAAAGCAAATAGGCGATAGAATAGCAATAGTTGTGCTGTCGTCTTTTGGTGTTTATTTATGTATACATGGAAGGTGCCATGCCAAATGAATTTTAATTGAGAAAATTTTCTATATAAATGATAAAAACTTTTCTGTACAATTTCGTAAAATTCCAGCAGATTTTCCTCGAAATTGTTTGTGGTCTCAAATATGCTAATGTCATGGCAATAACTTTTGATTTCACTAAGAGGTTGCCACGAGCCACTCAACCTGTTAAACAATTCATTTGGATTCGTAGGTTGCTTAAGAAGATAAAACAATATGTTAGCTCACGTGGCTCCAAGCAGCAGGTCTCTTTGTGTAAGTTGAGAATGGGAAAGGGATTATGGTAGTAAAAATGGTGAAGTAACAAATGAATAGAGAAAAGAAAAGTTTAAGTTTTTAATTTATTTTTATATATATATTTTTTTTTTTTTTTTTTTTTGTAAAAGTGTTATAACATTAATTCAGTGAGTTCATTTTACCAAGTTCCACGTTAGAACAGAAAATATTTATCCAATTTATCCAAGATTACAATTATATATTGCATGAAAAAACTTTTGTAACGTAATTTCTCGATTTGGCCAATTGGCCTCTTTGTGCTTGTGATTTTACGCCGCTGTACTATTTTCTCTAGGGCCATTTAAAAAAGCGGGGTTACATGCACAAATTACGAGCTGAAATATGAAAAACTCGGCGTTGCACAGTCGATATATATATATATATATATATATATATATATATATATATATATATATATATATATATATTATATGTGCTTCACCATTTTTGCAAAAAGAGCGAATGCTAGAAGTGGACATTTGCCCGATATCATATTCCATTATAAGTTCCCATATTTCTGCTTTAAATTGTTATCAATGAAACTGAATTTTTTTTAAAAAATGTATTCTTCAGCCAATTTGCTTTCTAAACTAAAATGTGCAAAATTATTTTACAGATGGCACCAGTAATTTTTCGATATTAATTTTTTTTAGATATTTTAAAGATAATACAACAACAACAACAACATCAGCATACACGTGTCCTTGCATAAGTCAATGATCTCTTAATGCGAGACCAATAGATTTTTTGATTATAAGATCAATGATAAATGTATAACCGAAGATCTTAACTGATGTAGAATTTTTTTTTAAATTTAAGTACCCGGTAAACTTTTTTCGGTTTTTGACGATTTTTTGTTTATGCTTTTTCTTCTTTTTTTTTGTTGGTGGGGGGGGGTGGGGGGGGGGTTTTATTCGTTTTGAATTTTCGGAATTCGGTGTTTTTTTGCGATGTTTTGGTTTTTACCATTTTATGTGTTTTAGCGATTAATTTCAGCATAAGCGATTATTCTTAGTTTTGGTGTTTTTTTTTATTTCGACGATTTTTATCTTTTTTGGAGATTTTTTAGTTCAAGCGTTTTTGAAAATTTCAACAGTTTGGCTCCTACGGTTTTGCAAGATACATACAGTCAGTTGTAGAAATTACATTAAATGATAGAAACCCTTTAATTTACATTTTTCAAATATCAGTATTAATTGCTGTACGGCCCTTTTCACAAAGTACAATTAAAAGCTAACAGGAAGTTTAACGGCAAGTTTTGTATGAAGAACTGTCAGTTAAAGTTCATGCTAACTCTTAATCATACATTGTGAAAAGGGACGGATATATTTGTTTGTATATATCATTAGGATATCAATATTTTTCGTTGCTCGCTTTAATGTATTAACTGTAATATTTTTGATGTTCTAGTACCCAAAGTTTAAGATATTCGGTGGCAACTTCATGTGCGCAGCTCTTACGTTTATCTAGAAAACAACCTGTGACGGACAGACGGACATCGTAGCTTAAATAGTAGGGTTCCTTTTCACCTTTGTTGCACGGAACCCTAAAACTACCGCAAAAAAGTCCTCTCATGAAAAACAATTTTATTTTAGCCTTCACTGTTATAATTTATCGAATACTTTCATGGTCCTACAGTACTCTCAGCATGCTGTGTGATAATTTAAGTTTTTGTTTCTGCTTCTGCATTTTTGCTTCTTAAAAAAAAAAGTTTTGATTCAATTAAATATGTTAAATGTGCCATATAAAACTACAAAACTTACATGCAGTTAATGCCATTATTTGTATCTTTATAATTTTTTTTTATTTTTATTTTTTGTATAATAAAAATGATTTTATCGTAATTTAGTACTTACAAATGTTTTAAAAATTTCCTTGGTCATAGTATCTCAATTAAATACTAAAGTGATTTCCAGTTTAATTTGTTAAAAGCAAAATGTTACCTGTAAGAAAAAAGTAAAAACTTTAAATAAAATAAGAGTAAATTTTGATGCAAATATAAACATATTTTTATTTTAGTATTATTTAATTAAATAGATTTTTCCTAAATAATCTTCTATAAAAAAAAAATTAGTATCACAGCAAATATATATATTTTTTTTTATATATAACTGGGATATTATTACAATTAAAATGTATAACAAATCTTTTACCATAAAACACTAACGGCACATGCTTTCTACAAAGACCCAGTAAGTACTCGTATTAAAAGTTCAGTTTACTAAATTTTGTCTGGTTATTGTAACCAATCTGGATTCGTTACTTTATTTGTAATTTAATATTTTTTGGTTTAAGTAAGCAATTGTAAAGAGTTAATAAATAGTATAAATTCTTGTTTTAAAATAAATAAATTTTTGTTTAAAAAAAAACTCATCATGTGGAATGGGGTTGCATTTAAAACTCATTTTTTAAATGCGTTATTCGATGTTTGATGCATATTTTCGTGCATTAGAGCAAATGCAAAATATCGTAGCTTTTCTTTGGGTTGTGTGTGTACTTTGTTGTTGGATTTTAAAGAAAAGCTACGATATTTTGCATTTGCACTAACACACGAATACCGCCATTGTTTTTAAATAACAAATTTTATTACAGTAAATTATTATCAGGGCAGTAATTAATAAAATTCCGCGAGCAATTTCTCCCTTTTCCAATTCGATTTTTTTTTGTTTTCCTTATTACGTGTTATTGTTTGAAATTGTTCCCGGGAAAAAATTTCTCGCAAAGTTTTATTCATGATTGTCCTTTATATTTTCCTTTTACCTTATCTGTGAAATTTGATTGCGAAATTTAAAGACATTTACCATATTTTTGGTTTATTCAACAGATATTCAAAGTGCAGAAAATAAAATCCAAAATTATAACAGATGATCTTACCGATTACAGTTGTTAATATTACTTAAATTTAGGTCAGGTTGAATAGACAAGCCGTCCATATTGATCAAATCCATGACGATTTACACTAATGCTGTTATAGCATGTTAAGCACTATTAAGATGAGTATTATTGTGTGTTCCCAATAAATAAACGACAAACCTATTTAGCTTCGTGAGATTAAGAACCCTATTTCCTAAATATATATTTCCTTAAGTTTTTCCTATGTGAATCCCTACAAAATTCTATATTCGGTATGTCTTGGATATAGGAAATAGTTTTCAGATTTTACTTAACCCATAAACGACCGCTGTTCTCGGTTATTCAAGTACACTGATAATTTTACTTTAATACATTAGCTTAAATTTTAATGCAAAAAAAAAATATGAACGATTATGGTTCAGAGTATAAAATTATTAAATTTAGTGACTTGAATTGGTTCGATTAGAAAGGAGACGCTGAATAAAAAATTTAGGTGTAAATATTTGTAATATACTCTGGTGATCTTAAAAGTAGTTCGTATTATTTTATTTGCTTATTATCTTTATTATAAACTTAAAATATTCTGTTAGATATTTTTCAAGAGCTGACTAAAATACTATATTGTTACGTTTTTGCTCTTTAAAAACGCTTTTTCGTGGACTCGAAAATTTGCAAATGAATTGAAGACCACAGTGTGCTAATTAGGGTTAAGAATAACACTTTATTTACTAATAAATACACTAATACTAATTCAATTCAAGAGATTACTAAAATATACCACAACTAGTTACCACTTCTCTCTTCTGCCTCGTTGTTGTATAGACAGGTCTCACACAACTGACTACACTGGTTTTGTAGCAAAACTTCCACTCGGCTGTTTATCACACAGAAGACTTATTCTGCGGATGCTCACTGTTTAAACAACAACACTACAGACTCACTCGCTGCCTTTGCTTAATTACTTCCGCAAGTTGTCTTTGCTTTCAGCGATGTTGACTCTACTATTATCTGATTCACACAGGGTGCTTCCTTTTATACTACAGAGAGCGTTTCTAGAATGTTCGCTATGTGCTTATAGATGGCGTAATGAAATGTGTCCACTTTGTACAGCCAAATGGAAGAAGCTGTATTACTTATATTTGTATGGAACTCTTTCAGTAGTTTAAATTACATGGTTTTGATCACTGGTTTGTGTCAAAAACGAGCTACTGAATGAGTTCGATACCAGTCTATGTTTTACTGCATAAAGACATTGCTGCTATGCATGTTACCATCTGTATTGTCGTTTACTATTGTTAACCAAGTGATCACACAGTCTTCTAACACAATCTGGAAAATTCTTGCTACTGTTTCGAGGCATTTGTAGATAATTCTATTGACCGTTATTTTGAATTTCAGAGTTACTGTGTAACGACTTTTATGTTGGTAATACTGTGTGTCACTGGTAATACAGAGTTGTTAGCATGTGTGTTTGCACTTTTATGTGTGCGTGTGTATGGGTGTACACGTTTAGTTATTTACCTGAATGCTTCTAGATAGTTCTTTTTATGTACCAAATGTTTTCTTTATAAAAACATTTACATTAGCTCTGTTCGAATGTTTTTGCGTAACAATATGTTTCAGAATAATGTCCCCAAATGGTGTCCCCCAATGATCATATAAATATGAATATAGTACATCATTTAGTGCGAAATCGTTTTACTTTTTGCAGAGTTTGAATTTATGATATTAGAATGGATGGCGGTCGTATGATATTCCAAACAGTTATCGTGGTCTTAGACAAACTTTTGAGGTTATTTTTAAGGAAGATAGTGATATTGACACATATTATGACGATTCTTTCAGACCGTAGCATTTTCAGAAGAAGATGGTGATAAAGATTATATCCAAAAAAAACTTTCTTCCGCATGATCTTCCAGGAACAGTTGAATGAATCATCACAGTAGAATGAACGCACGATGAGTGGGAGAGCAGTGATGATGAGCCATTACAAATATATAGAAAAAATGTCTTACAGGATCCAATATTGACGTTGGAGCAATATTGACGGTTAATAAATACTCCGGCATGTATCACAAAATGAGAGTAACATCATGAAGCGAAAGGAAAATGTTATAAACGAGTTAAAGGATCAATCGTTTAAAAAAAAAATTCAGTGGTGAATATTTTGAAGTACACACAAAAATGTAATATGAATGAGTTTGTAATATTAATTAAAATATTTGTAATATTAATTAAAATAATAATTAAATTTTCACTTATAAGCAATTTGATAATATCAATTAAGTTTTTCCACTCAAATTAATTAATACAATTAAAAATTTAATTGAATCAATTAAATTATTAATTGAAAACATTAATTGGTGAATACTTTTTTCTGTGTAATACAAAATTGATTGTTTATCTATGGAATAACCATGACTATCAATTAAATTTGAATGACTTAAAAATACTGTTTTGACGGTATATGTGTTGGAGTCAAGAAGAGAATTGCAACATTACCAATTTTTCCAACACTAACTGTGAAAGACAGTATGCATTCACAAAAGTATCGCTTGATTTTACTTAAGGTGCGCTGGATTAGAAAGACTAAGGACCATTTTCTTAACTTGCCTTTAGTTTGCGATTTGAAGCAACTTTGGTTCAACATGATTCTTCATTTTACTTCAATATCATATTCATGTTGTTTCAACTTAAGATAACTTTGATTTATTATGATTCTTCATTTTGATCTAGCCATACTGGAAATACACATGCAATAAATATATTTCCAAAGGAGAAAAATTTCTTTGAAGGTTACTGTAAATACTGCTGAATCGACATGAAACACACTTGAAGCAAAATCCTTGCGGAAAAATGCTAAATTAATTTTGTTTTTATAGATTATAATATGAAACTTTTCTGTGTGTGCAGTTTTATAAACATCACTAAATAAAATTATCAAAGAAGCAAAATTAATTAAAGCCTTGGCTTTTAATACATTTCCGCACTTAGTTTTGTTTCTTTTTCTATTTTATTGCTTAAAAAACCCCGTTATCAATTCAGTTTCTTCAATTATTCAGTAAAAAATTAAATATTTTGAATTGTTAAAGATATCGGGATTGAAAAAATGTTTATCGCAAAAATGGTTGAAGCACATAATTTTTGTTAATCAAAAAAGTATATTTTTTTGTGAGTAGCAAAGTGTTATATCGTTTCTTGCTTGTTAAGTCAGGCTTTACTTATATTTGAACAAAATCAAAATTAAAATAATAAAATAAATTTTTATCTCCCCAACAATTTCTTGATTAAAAACATCATTTACTTCCAAAATAAAACGAATACGGCACTTGACAAACTTCCATTTGTTTAATTTCCTGTTCAAATTCAAGGATTCATTCGAGGCACATTCTATTCAATTTGGAAACACATTTGACACAATTTGACCACAAGAGTTTCCTTCTTTGGTCTTAGTTTTCTTTTGTATGTCTCATTTTTTTCTTATATTTCCTACTGCAATAACAATTAATAAAAGCACAAAGTAAGCCATTATTAAAAGAAATTTTTGCAGACATTTTGTGCTTGTTTTTGTTTTTCGCCTTTTTTTTTTTGATTATTCTGTTTAACAATTAGTTTGTCCAAAGATGAAATGAAACGAAGCAGTCATTTGATTTTTTTTTTAGAAATTGAAAATCTAAAATGACAAAAACTGCAGTAAGATTTAAAAAGAAAAACTAATATAAATTTTCTTTATTTTTGCCTATTGGAATATATTGGGTAGGAGAAAAAGCATTTGTTATATCTGTTTTTTAAACGACTTCAAAAAAAGCAGCAGGTTATCAATTAGTCTCTATTTTTTTTGCGGTGTTACTTCATAGCTCGATTCATATTAGACCGATTGTTAAATTTTTTTAGTTTTCTGAGAGCGTATAGCTTCTCATTGATCTCATTGCAAAAAAATTGGGCAGGGACATGCCCACAATTTTATTTATTTTTATTTTATGATGTTCTACTTATTTGATTGCTGCGAAACTTTGAAGGCACCTTTGGTTCTTATAATTAAACAATTTTAAGGTTGAAAAAATGGGCGGTACTACGCCCATTAAAATCTATTATTATATTTCACGTTGTTCTACTAAATTGATTTTTACGAAACTTACCACACACCTTGAGCTCAAATATATACACAATCTTCTATTTCAAAAAATGGGCGGTCTCACGCCCATTAAAATTTAGTATTTAATTTTAGTGGTTATACTGCATTGATTTTTATAAAACTCAACACACACGTTGAGCTCTGAAAACACACAAAATCTTGCATTTGAAAAAATTGGCGGAGGTACGCCCATTAAAATTTAATTGTAGACCGATTGTTAAATTTTTTTAATTTTCTGAGAGGGTATAGCTTATCATTCAAAAAAAAATGGGCAGGGCCACGCCCATAATTTTCTTTATTTTTTATTTTATGATATTCTACTTATTTGATTGTAAAGTTGAAAAAATGGGCGGGCTACGCCCATTAAAATCTATTATTATATTTTACGTTGTTCTACTAAATTGATTTTTACAAAACTTAACACACACCTTGAGCTCAAAAATATACACAATCTCCTATTTAAAAAAATGGGCGGCGTCACGCCCATTTAAATTTAGTGGTTCTACTGCATCGATTTTTACAAAACTCAACACACACCTTCAGCAGAATTATTTGATATTCATTCACTGATATCAAATCATTGTGGCTAAGCTGCTTAACTATCTGAGGGGGTACAAGGACATTGCGTGGAAAAAAATAAGCACTTTTGACCAATAGGTATTTCCAAACTTTGACAGTTGACAGCTACATCTGTCAACTTGGCTGCTGTATATTCACTTTCTTTTTGCTAAATTATCATGAATGTTTATAACGTTTAAAAACATGCGAAAATTATAAAATTATCTCAGCATAATGGGTGTTGTTCTTGGACAGCTTTCCTCGCGCTTCTTTCAACTTACATTCAGTATCGAGAAGACTGATTGCAGTGTGATTAATAAATTTGTGTTTTGTGATTCAATAACTATCAAACAATACTTGTACGTCGACGAAATGCAAAATTTGCCAAAATTGTTACCGCTGTGCGTGAGAGTAAACAGAAGAATCCAAGGTGTCGACTTCCCCATGTATGCAAGAAGTCTTCCTTTCTCAAACCCTAACTTGGTGAATTTTGTCATAGAGAATTTTAAATTTAGTGTGCGGATAACTCACCCATTGAAAAGCCTTTCAAGCGAATGCTTAAAAATAGATAGATAGGAAGCGCTTAATGTAAGACCCTTGGTAGCGACAATTCGCATAATTGCCACAGAAAAATAATACAAATTTTAACAAAAATTTTATATAGATTTGACCACTAAAGAAACGAAACGCCAAACAAGTTTAAAATATGTTTTCTTGTACACTTGAAGCTAACTAGAGCTTTTGTTGTGAGTTTTATTATAGTCACTAAAAACGAGAGATCTCAAAATCAAAATCAAAAGTCTGATTTTGTTGAGTGTTTTAATTTTTCAATGCTTCTCTTTTACTTTTTCGCTTACCCAATATCTCACCAGTAACAGATCAACCATTTTGTAAGGAAAATTTCAAAAGCCAATTCATTTATTTGTTTACCAAAAATTGATGACATTTAATTTCCGTTTTAACTGCGAAAATCTCTTAGTTTCCGCTAATAAATAGTTGGCTTCATTTTACCAAAAATTGCTGATGTTGAAGTTTATAAACGGAGCAAGCAAACAAGTTTGAGTACTTGAATAAACAGGCAAACCCAACAAGTTTTCCAAGAATTAATTTCAGTTAGCAGCACATTCTATGCTTTCTTTTTTTTTTGAAATTGTTCATTTGCTAAATTAACAGATATTTGTTGGTAGTTTTTTTTTTTGCATATCTCTAAAAGTGTAAGGCAAAACAAAGCCTTAAGGGCTTCTTTAGTTTTATGAGTTATTATTTTTGGTTGCTTTTAAAGCATTTTCTTAAATGTTTGTTTATTTATTTTATTTTTTCACTCTTTGCTTATTTCTTTTCCAACTGCAAGATGTTTGCAAAAAATGAAAAACTAAATCTAAAAGAAAAATCTTAAAAGTGAAAACCAAAACTAAAATGTAAAGAAACAAACCATAAAAATACGCTAGAAAGCAAAAAATACAAATTAAAGAAGAACTAAATAAAACAGCAACTTTTAGTAACGCTCGGTTAAGTCTGAACTAGAAAAACCAAACAGGCAACCAACACGGCTTTAACTAGGCCAAACAACAGCAGCGGCCATAACAGTTAAACAGTATAAAACTGGCAAAAGTTACTTGACTATTTAAAACACCTACGGTAAACCAAAATATAAAATAAAAAACAATCACACATGCAGACATTAAAAAGGACACATTATTTCTCTTATTTTAAATGCTAAAGCATGTGTACTCGTAAGTGTTTATAAGGAAAACCAAAATGCCAGCGTTTTATTTTACATAATTTACAATCACAAAATGCTGATGCCTTTGTGCATATAAACTGCTAAGAGGAGATACGAAAATAACACTCTCTTTGCGCCATATGTCACCAAAAACGCTACAAAGTGTGCAACACAAACAAGTTTCAGGCACATCTTTTGTCATACAAGTAAATAAAAATGAAAATGAAAATAAAAATAAACGATTAAACGAATAAAAATAAAATGTTTTTGAGAAATAACAACAACTGAAATTGTTGATATCATAAATTTTAATTAATTGTGTTTTCTATATAATTTTCAACGTATGAATACGAATTTAAAAAATTTATTTTTTAATTCTCAACCAGCTTCAATGATTAAACATTGAAGCTTTGTAAGCTTTTTTGAATTGTGGTAAAAATCTACTGATGACTGCTTAAGCAACGAAAAAATAAATTTTTAAATTAAATTTTTTTCTTATTCTGTTCTACTTTTTCATTGTTTTTTTGAATAGTAAGCTTTTTTATTTAGTTACATTTTATTTTCAAAAAAAGCTCTTTTTGATGCAAAAGCTTTTTTTGCAAAACTACGGAAAAGACGTATAAATTCAAAGAGTTGAGATTTGAAAAGCTTTCTTCATATATCTGCAAAATTTTGTGTGGAAGAAAACTAACTACAGATTCTTTAAACAAGCAATACTCGTACATTGTTTAACTATAATCGCATAAGCACAAATGCAGAGCTTTTTTTAAACGTTTCTTTTGAAACCTAAAGCTGATATTTTTGGGCTTTATTTTGTTAAAGGCAACGCCAAACACTGACAAATTTTCTATGTATTTTATTGTTTGTAATTTAAATTTTTTCATAAAAAATTTGTTAGCACTTAGGACCTTTATTGACTTGACACAAAAAAGGGAATTTTATTTATATTTTTATTGACCTGTTAAGGTTATTTTAAAAATATTGAATGACATAAAACACAATAAAAACAGCTTTTATTACAAACTTTTGTTAAATCGTGTTAAAAGGATTTTATGCGAAACGAAAAACTCGTTTCCGGGAAAAACTCACGACCAAAGATCTTCTTTAAGGATATTTTGTAATAACTTTTCTCAAATAGGAAAAAGAGGTAATTATTATGAAAGGTACTTTTTATAAAAGGTACTTTTTATAAAAGGTACTTTTTATAAAAGGTACTTTTTATAAAAGGTACTTTTTATAAAAGGTACTTTTCATAAAATCACTTCTTATAAAAGGTGTTTTTTATAAAAGGTACGTTTTATGAAAAATAATTTTTTATAAGGCTCATTTTATAAAAGGTAATTATTATGAAAGGTCCTTTTTCTACAAGGTACTTTTTAGAAAAAGTACTTTTAGTGACAGGTAGTTTCTACAAGAAATACTTTTTACAAAAAATACTTTTTTCAAAAGGTTCTTTTTACAAAAGGTACTTTTATCAAAAGGTTCTTTTTTTCGAAAAGTACTTTTTACAAAAGGTACTTTTTGCAAAACGTACTTTTTGCAATATGTACTTTTTGCAAAAGGTACTTTTTTCAAAAAATACTTTTTAAAAAAAATGTGCTTTTTACAAAAGTACTTTCTATAAAAATTGCATTTTATAAAAGGAACTTGTTTAAACTGATTTTTTATAGAATGCATTTTTGATCTCAAATACTTTCTATAGGCATTTTTTGTGGAACCTACTTTTTATAGAAATATTTTTTTAACACGTAACACGATAAATTAAAACAAAAAAAGTTTACATATATTGTTTTTAAATTTTGATATTTATTTAAAAACTATTCATATGGATGTAATAAAAATATTTACACTCTGACATATTCATAAAAAAATAATTTTTTGTTTTCAAATAAAAATCTTAAGACAGATTAGGAAACTTTTAATGATTGGATACTTTAGAATATATTTATTTCTTTTAAAACAGATAGTTCCAGAGCATGGCTTGAAGGCCCTTGATAAATATTTATATTAGCTCAATATTTTTGCACTATTTATAGCATGTAACTTTACTAAATAGTTTACACTCATACTTGTAGATAAGATTTTTTTATTTTGTTTGTTTGTGTATTTGCGGTTGCACAGTGTTGGCTTTAGATACACTGGGGAGAGGTTACTGCACTCAACAATATTTGGCGCCACTAAATAAATGAAAAAAAAAATGATGTATGTTTTCAAAAATATAAAAAAAAGACTTAAAAACACCATGAAACGACATGCTTTGACATGAATATTTCTACAAACATGTCTGCCGCGTTTAAGTAAAAAAAAAATATTAAAATTAAATATATATACAAAAAAAATCTTCTACAGAGATAAAAAAGGAATATGAGTGATTAATATTTTTTTATTTTTTTTTTTTTTTTGGAAAGGCAGTTTCCCCATAACAGTCCACCAAAACAGACAAAAGAGTTTGCAGACATAAAAGAAACTAGCGATGAAATATTACATATGAATATAAAAATTATTTTGACACTAGTTTCGAAATAAAGTTAAGGTTTTACACACACAAAAAATAGTTCAAAGGAATTACATATGTATATATACTTACGAGTATGTATGTGTGTATATGTGTATGTATAAAAGTTCTAGTGCATCGTAAAGGATATCGTTGAGTTGAAAAGTAATTTGTCTTTTGGTGGAATTTTATAAGAATGAATTAAACTAAAAATTGTTCTGATCTTTCTTTGATTATGGATCTTCATGAAATTCGACTTTAAAAGGATTTGTTTGTTGCGAGTTTGTTTGGATTAAAGTTAACTCGATTGACAAATTTTAAGACTTTTTGCAATGGAATTAATGTAATTATTAAAAAGAAGAAGTGGAAATAAATTTAAATTGGAAACAATTTTTGAATAGAAGCAGATAATCACGTTTAAACTTTAATATGTTGCGAAACAACGATAGATATCTAACTGTTTTGAGACCAGAAAAATCTGGCCCCATAGAATTTTAAAGAGACTATCGGTTGCGATAAACTAGATTCTACCTACGAAACCTTCAAAGAAGTAACTACAAGTCATTGGCCATTGGGAGCACATACCCAAAGGCTTCAACTATTTTATAATAAAATTTGCTGAAGTTTTTTAAGGAAGTAGAAGAGGAAGACACCTTGGAAATAGAACCATAACCGCCAAACATTTTAAGCGTTATAAGTTTCGAACTTAGTTTTTTGACCAAAATCTATAATTTGCCATAATAAATAATCGATTTTCGTAAAAAAAAACGAGGGCCAAAAATGTGTCGGTTAAATTATTTTGGAGGTTATGCCTCGAAATGCTCTACATCCTCGCCAGACGTTATAAGTTTGGTCAGAGAATACTCACGGATAGAACCTGTCCTAATCATATTAACTTGTACAGAATTCCCAACTTTGTTAAATAAACTGGAGTGGCTAGAGAGTAAGGACAGCCCATATTTCGCTAATTTAAATACCTGTTATTACAGTGGAACCCACTTATGGGACCCAGTGAGCTTTGCTCAGGACCCTTGTCAATTCAATGCAATCTAACCTACAAATGCTATTTTCCGTGACGGAGGACATACCACATAAACAAACTTTTAATATACAAAAATAGTATTAAAGTAAAACAAACAAAAAAAAAGTATAAAAAACAAAGAACACTTTTGTTTGCTGAAATTGCCACTCGCTTGCGTTCCATCCCGCCTGCTAGCACAGCAGCGACAACAGCAAAACACACAAAGCAAGTGTATACATACATGCATAGAGACATCCCGAAGTAGGTCATTAGAAGCAGGAATTTTATTTTTATTTACGTTTTTTTATTTAGCTTTTGTTTTTTGTTCTTGTCTGTAACATTTTTATTGTCAAGGTTTTCAAGATGTTTTTTCAGCTTCTATTATTTGCATGTCGCCACCAACAAATACTCCCCCATTGCCTCATTTAATTTACATTTCTTTCTCTTTTTTCATTATTTAGTTTCAGACATAATAATAGACGGAAGGATATAAAAACCAAATACTTAGCTAAAAAAAAAAATAATGAGAAAAAAATGTTAAACAACTTCATCCAAAAACAAGCAACAACAAAAAAACAATTGTGCAGGCAAAAAATTAAAATGTAATATGTAATTTTCGGTAAAAGGGTGATTTGAAAAGACATGTGAAAACTCTATATGGTAAAGGTTATATCGTTATCTTAATATAGAAAAGCCTTAACTCTTTATTTTTTTAAAGTCGAGCTTTTCGTATTATTCGATAGAAGAATATCTAATGTATCGAAAAATTCAAAAATTTCCAACTCACAAAAATAATGAGATAGGGCCTTTCTATATTAAGGTACCGAATATAGGTTGGACATTCCAAATAAGCGATGTAAGTCCATCCGACTTCTGTCCTTTACTGGTTTGTCGCAAATAGTCGAAAATAAATTTACATTGAAAATCTGCAAAATCGAAAATACCGTTTCAGAGCTGGAAAATTTAAACTTTGTTTTGGCATATTGCTAAAACTAATTTTTTGTTAAGTATACCTATTTTATATTTAAGTAAGAATTAACTTTTAACAAAAGTTGCAGTAAATCAAAAACACGATTCCAGGGTTGGAAAATTCATACTTTTTCGGTAAATAAAATTAACTTTAAACTAATTTTAAATTTTTGTTTATAAACAATACAACATATTTAATATTTAGAAAGAAAAAGATTTGTATGAATATGAAAAAATCTAAAGGGATGATTCCAGGGTTGGAAAATTTAATTAGCATATAAAAGTAAAGGAGTAAAATTAATGTTTTTCTTTATAAATTAAATTTATTTTAGGAAAAAATAGATTGGTACATAATATAAAAAAACAGCGTTCCAGAGCTGGAAAATTTAAACTTTTTTGGGTATTGAAAAGTAACTAAAGAAAAAAAATTTTTTTTTTTTTAATTATAAATGTTTTATATTTTAAAAATAAGGAAATTATTACTAGAAATCAAAAATATGGTTCCAGGGTTGGAAAATTTAATTTTTTTTTTGGGGATTTAGAAGTTTCTAAATATTTTTTTTCTTTTTAATTAAACATATTTTATATTTTAGGAAGATCGTTACTCAAAAGTTTTCTTTTTTTTTATTTTCATAGGAAAATCTAATTTAACCATAAACATAAGCACTAGACTAGTCACAGCTTGTGTGGGATTTTTTTTTTAATTCTTAATATGTGTGCTGTCTAAAAGATGAGGTTTGCCGCCATAAATGCGGTCTTCATTTTTTAGCTCGATCGGACGGTGCCTTCCGGTTCCTAGTGGAGCCTAAAGTACCCACTGCGAAAGTAAAGAAGGATTTGCTGGAAAAAAAATACGAATAACTCTGCAGTTACTAAATGAGCCGTCCGATTGTTATGAAATTTCATACAGCATTTGAAGAGGTGTCACAAAGCTAAAGTCTGAAATTTGGAATATCCTTAAAGGTGGTGGAGCCACAAAGCCCAAAAGGTTACTTAGGGTTAATGAAATATTAAAACCGATACCAAGCTGATGTTTTTGATCTGATAAAAAAGGTTTTCTGCAAGTAGATTTTCTTTTTCTATCTAAGAGTTAAAATAAAAGTCTGCTGCATTAATGGGTTTTCGCTTACAGTTTAGGCAATATTCGAGAAAAAAATTTAAATTTTGTTTTTTTTTAACAAACTTGGTCCACTATTCTCCTAATGGAGAATTCAAATCTTGTTCGGCTTAGAAAAATAAACTTATTATGAATAAGAAAGCAAATTTGTAATATTAAGAAAATATTTGGTATCAAAAGCACAATTAAAATTTTGAAGAAAAAAAACGACTTTTCGTCGTTTTTGCAGAAAAAGTGGGTTAATTATTTCGCTATTATAAAAAAAATTACAAAAATGCCAAACCCATATTTTTACTTATTCAGAAGGTTAGTTATACTATAAGAAATATTACAAAGAAATTTTTTATTAAAAATTTTCATTATTAAAGGATATTGATCGTTTTGAAATAGACCTATTTTCGTTATAAATATCAAAGTTAAGACCTTTTTTCAAGAGCTGTAGGATAATTTTCCAATACAGAAGAGAGCTTATAATAAGCTGTAGATCGCTTGTAGATTGGTGTTAACCCAAATGTGACAATTTTGTTTGTGGAAGTAGCCTTTCATTCAGAAATGACACTTCTGGATGAAAACTAGGCCAGTTATATACTTCTCCAGGTTCCATTCAGTAAACACAAGTTGCTTAACTTCAGATCCTGGGTCAGTTGTGATCAGTTAAAATCGGAGTTACTGAGAGTATAACGAAATCGCCTGTCTCGTATTCTTCGGCACAGTTTGTCGAACTAGGGCAATACATGTGGAATATATTGTTGATTTATTGTTTCCTGAAGCAGTAGGCTCAAATTTATTCACCACATTGCAAATAGTGGTCTTAGTAGGATGCTTATGGTGACCGTAAAACAGAACAACCGTTTTTATTAAGCAACTTTATCAAAAAATTTGCTAAACTAATAAGTCCACTGAACAACTAACACACACTTATATGTACATACATACTCGTATATAACTTCAACAATAAGTCCCCTATCATTTGCCAAATTTCATTAGTCTCTATTGTAAGACCCGGTATTTATTTCATTCCTTTACTTTACAGCTTTCCCTTCCAATATACCATATCCTTTCTTTGCTTTACTTTACTTTCATTTAGTGCATTATTTCCATGTTGTGCTTGGGGCATGATTAAACATAACGATGTTTAACTGTATGGTTAGCGGTTGCTGCACTGAAAAAAGCAACAGCAAGCAGTTCGCTAGTAACAGCTTCAATGGCAACAGAAAGAGCCAAAGCAGCAAGTCTAGATATATTTGTTAACGTTTGACATTATCATGCATTGGCTTGGCCACATACACCCATTCAATCATGCATGCAAGTATTTAAGTTCATGTATACGGTTGGTGTTGATGTAAATGTTTATTTGTTTATACTACCAGACTATTTAGGTCGGATTTTGGGTGTCGTAAAAAAAGATCCTTTTACTAGCAAATAATTAGAGTTTAAGCATTACATATGAAATAAAAGTAAATAAAAAACAATGGAGGTCAATGATATATTTTCAGTAAGATGTTTTAATTTTAAATTTAAAATCTGGCAAATCATAATGGGTACAGAGTGGGTTTTTTATAAAAGAATTTTATTTTTGTTCTATTTTTAGGAAAAAAAAAATAGTAAGAGACATCTTTTGTTGAAGTTGTTGAATAAAAAACAAAAACAAAAAACATCCAGCAAATCATGCTGTTGCTTATGAGTTCAACTGATATTTCGTGTTGTTATGGCAAATATGAAACAGCAGCATGACTAAACAGACAGTCCGAAACATGAATTTTTATTTACTTTAGCTTGTCTGCTGTAATCTCTGTCTCTCTGTCTGCCGTTGTTGGTTTGTTTGTTTGTTTTTTAAGTCGTGTAGCAAAGTACCAGTAACTTTTGAGTTGTAATCTTTATAAAATGCAAAACGCTTTTACTTGATATTTTGTTTAAGTTTATCTTTAGTTTTTTATATATTTAATTATGCAAAGTATAAACGCTGAGCTTTAGGAAACATTAAACTAAAGTTAATTTTTGTGCATTACGGTGAATAAATTAATTGAAAAAAGCGAGATAACTAACAAGAAGTATAAAATGGATTTACTAAATTTATATTTTTTAAATAAAAACAGAATAACTTAGTGCGTACAAGGACAGAATGAAATAAGAAAAGTGTCCGTACCTGAACTTTAGAGGGAAATGCCAAGTCAATTGATGTTGACAGCCATGTGACGCTGTATCGTTACCTCAAGGGATTGACTAGTTTTTGGAGATTTATTTTTATTGTAATTATTATTATTATGCATCGCATTTCCTATAGTAAGTTATACAGGGTGTCCGCCGGGAAGGTATACTACTTTGTTTGTTTATAATTTTTGATTAAATTGGCATATGTACGGTGGCGTAAATAGTATTGTGTAAGAAGCTCTTGTGTCTTATATAGAAACAATTTTGCAAAATTGTGGCCAAAGTTGTTCTTTGAAGACCACGCTAGTGAGCACAAAGTCAAATTGAGGTTGATGGATTATTTTGAACAATTTCTTGAGCAGCAGTAATGTGTTCAGCCGATCTTGCAGTACGTTGTACTAAACGACAAATAGTGCGTTTTGTTGGGACGCTGTTTTTCCCAAAAAATTCACGTAACTTTCTTAACGTCACAGTAATCGATGATTGATTTTGATAAAATGTTCTAACGGTTACAACACGTTTCCATAATAAATTTGCCACGTATCTACTCCACGACTGGCAAATATGAACTGCCAAGACTACTGCTTACCAAAATGGCGGCAAAACAAAGTAGTATACCTTACCGGCGGGCACCCTGTATCTTACTTTGTTTATGTTCAATGTATTCATACTATGGGTTTTTATATCTAATTGAAAAAGGATTAAGCTACAAAAGCAATTTAAAAACGATGAAAGGTGTGATGTATTTGCTGTTGTTTTTACAATAATTTTTGATAAAACTCTTACCGCAGCTTAATTATTTTTATATATCGAGCCATAACCGCTAAACATTTTGACGAAAATTGATTATCTGCGATCGTAACCGAATTTTCGAACTGCATAAAAATAAGCAATTTTCATTTAGTTAACATTGAAAATCCATTTTTTTTTTTACATAACACGGAAGTCTAGAACATGCTCAAAATGTCGAGCTTGATGTTAGAATATTCGAACTATTATAAAAAAAAATAATTATCATTAAAATCAATATTTTTCCATAAAGTAATAAAGTAAGACTATTACATAAAAGTATTTAAAAATGTATATATTCGAAACTTCGAATTCACTAACGAATTTTTGAATTGAATGAAATAAAAGCCTCTCAAACATATGCAGTTCGCAAATCTCTCTGCTTTATTATTTTTCTCCACGCCTGCTTAGAAGTGTAGCATTAAAATAGTATTATTAATTTTAAATAAATTTTTTTACTAATTTTACTATTTACATTTTCCAAAAAAAAGTCTTTAAAATATACAATTATTGCATTAAGAGCGGCATCGGCTTATGGTTTTTGGAAATTATAACTTATTTCTCACAGCAATGACACAGCCAAGCCTAATCCAAGAATTTTTTTTTTTAATTTATATAATATGTACTATTGTTGTACTAATACAAAAATCTAACCAAATAAGAGTTATAATAAAAGAAAATGTAGTCTTGAAAAGAGCAAATTTTTATTAATAATATTAAACTACAAGGGCGGATCAATAAGTCCGTGACTTTTTGAATGAATTATAGTTTTTTTGCAAAACAAAAATTTATGTTTCAACATAATCTCCTTTTAACTCAATACACTTAGTCCAACGTTTCTCCAGTTTTTGTATCCCTTCCAAAAAATAGGATTTTTCGAGGTCGCTTTTTCCCATTGAAATCGATGGTGCAGAGTCCCTATTGTATTTATCGAGCTTTTCCTTGGTTTAATTTACGGTTTTTTTTTTCTCAAAAAATAATGTTTAATGAGCACTCGAAATTCACTTTTTTTATTTTTTTGAGCAGCTGTTAAGCGCAAAGTAAATGACGGCACTTGCTCACAATTTTTCAGTAAGTCTAGTAACAGTTGGTACTTGATGGGAACAGTGTTGCATTTTATATAACTACGATGAAAATTCGAAAAGACGCGGACTTATTGATCTGCCCTCGTATTTATTGCAAATTATTGCTATCGTAAGAAATATCACTTGCAATGTTTTTAGTGATATCGTACAATAAATCTCATAGAAACAACTAAGAAAAATAATTTTAATTTCTACGGTGTTCGTAGCAATTTTTTTAAGTCACTTACAGGACCTTTGCACAATGTTAAAGAGGAATAAAAAATGTCCTGATGGTCTTACAATTCATACAGAAAGCAGAATATTTAAAATGAGTGCGTCTTTGAACTATAATATTTGTGCTTTGTTTTTACTTTTTAATTTAAATATATTTAAATGCAGTCTCACAATTCCGATAAAGTTTGCATTATTTTACGATGGGTGCGTATGATTAATATTTTATGGCGAAGCGAAGGAGAGAAAATAATTCATACGCTACAGGGTCTAGTGAACTTAAGCAAAAGCTAAAGTATGCATAAGTATTTGTTTAAAAGTGTTTAGTGAACAGCAAGCAATAAGTAAAGTTGTTGTTTGTATGTGTAAGAGCTGGTGTACGTTTGTGTAATGATGGGTCATTGCGAATGCATAACAACTTAGATTAACCTACGGCAACTACTTTGAAATTTTGTAATTATGTACGTTCGATAAAGAACCTATGGGCCAACACTTCATTTGCAGGACTAACATTTAATGCTGTTGGCGTTAGGGGCAACAGCAATAGCAACAGCAACAGCAACAGCAACAAAAGAATATATATTTTTAAATTTATTAAATTTTTCCAGGATTCAAATTTAATTAAAATAGAGCATAAGAAACGTTCTTAAAGTTTGCATTTAAGGATGACAATTAAGTAAACATATAGTTTTTTAGTTAGCCATGTCCCAGTTCATATTCTTAAGCAATATATGCTTTTGTTAATTTAAGTAGGAGCTTATTAGAAACTTTTTTTTTTAATCCATGCATATTTTATACTAGACTGGTCAGTAAGCTGTCAATGAAGTTGTTACTCTCGTTGACTCTCTGTATCTTAATTGACCGCTTAAGTAGTTGATGAATTTTTAAATAGCAGGACTAAGGGACTAGAAAAAAACACCATTTGCGATTACCACAATAAAGTGTGCACAAATTATTAAGGCCTGCATGACAAAAGCATTGATAGATTATGTTTTTATGTGTATCTTTTTGTAGCAAGAGATGTTGCTGTTGTTGCTGTTGTTGTTAGTCTTAGTGGTGAATCTGCTTTAGGGTTTTTTATTAGCATGGAGAATATTAAGTATGTAAGTGTGTGTTGATGAAACGATTAGGCCAATAAGCAAAAAAAAAAACAGAAACATGCAAGCATACAAGTATGACTACGAAGATAACCCAGTGCTTAATTTATATTGCAACAAAAAATTATTTTTTTTTTGTAAAAAATTTAAATGAATAAAATGTAAACAGATAGCCCAAATTGGCTTTTTTTTGGCGACTGTAGTGCTCAAAATACTGTTTTATATTAAAGGCTTGCAGCACTTAAATAACAATGTGCCATGCACACTTCCGGTTTAAAAATTAATTAAAATTTTAAAGAGAGAGAGAAAGAGAGAAAGAGAGAGAGAATGAAATACAAGAGAGTTTCTTGCTAAATAAAATAATATTAAAGCTCAGTTTTAAATTTGCAAATGACTCCTCTGTACCCAGGAATGCTGTCCTTTAAGTAAAAGAATTTTTTACAATTTATATTTGTGAAGCTTAGATTTTTAATCGCATTTACTATAGAACAAAACAGAATTGTTCAAAAAACTTTGTTTTTCTCTTCAAAACTTCAATTTGCTACTTATGATGTTGATGTATTAAGGGATCAATATGTTAAACTTACAACTTTAATGCGAATAATTTAAGAAAAGTGTGGGGTAAATCAATTGCTAGAGAGAGTTTCTTAGAACAAAAGATTCTGCAAAATTTAAATTATGTTCCAAGCAAACCAACTTTAGAAAGAAAGAAAAAATGTTTAGAGTGAACATTAGTGCCCTTTAGCTTATATGCAATAACCTGCCATTTTAACCGTCGTCATGACACAATCGCATAGCGGAGAGTATATGCGCAGCCGTCTTAAACAATTTTGCCACCCACTTAAGCCAGTATCGCGTAAACTAGAGTTCACATTTGAACGATTTTATTTTTTCAAAAACTTAACTCTAGAATTATGTATTTACATACATATATGCGTTATAAACATTCGGCTTAGCTCAAGATGTCGATAAGAAACTTTCTATCGCTTATTTATATTAAAAAAAACAAGTTTTCTTATTTTGTTTTTGTTTGCAATAAATGTATGTCAGCGATAGAAACTTTCTTGTCGATATCAAGGACCAGGCCAATGATAAATTGCTTAAATACTTGTTAATCGATTCAATAAATATCAACTTTCTCTTGGAATTTTCTAATGATTAATTTTTTGAAGTAAAAGTTAAATACTACGTATACGCATATGAAGTTCTTAAAGAGAAACTGAAACTATCGCTAAGAGGTTACGAAGGTTTAGGTTTAGGTTAGGAAGGGTGGTGCTATACCGCACCTCCACTTGGAGACCCAATTGGATCCATTGTGATTCCTTTCTTTTGAACAAAAAAAACGTAATATTTACCACCCCATTTGTAGCCAGAAGTGACTCTATTACCTGTCCTTGAGCCACCAAATTCATTTGTTGAAGCCCCTGATGTCCTCTAGTTTATACTTCCCAAAATCAGTAATGCTTTCATGGAAACGTCTGCTCAGCCATCTAAGCCTATGACGTTGCAGCTTCGGGCAGTGACAGATAATATGTTCAATGGATTCTGGTTCTTCTTCATCCCAGCACATCCTACAAAAACCTGGAGTGGCAGTTTCCCAAATGCTAATTCTTCCTCTGACTGAGCAGTGACCTGTCGACGCACCTATCACAATTTGCATCGCCTTGCTATTCATGTCCTATAGTAGTTTGGATCTTCCTAAGGCAAGTTTTGGCCACAAACTCCTCGAGATTCTACAATCCTCCCTACTTCGCAATGAACTGTTCCCTATAGTAATGATTTATCGGTAATTTCACCGACCTGTCTGACATTCCTTTATCTAATGCCGACCCTATTCTTGCCAGCTCATCGGAAATTTCCTTTCTCTAAGCACTGCTGTGGCCAGGAACCCCTTAAGGTTGGACACTATATTTGTCCATAATCAAGTTGAGGGCTCTCCTACAGTCACTAACAAGTTTCGATTTGACGATGTATCCCTTCAAAGCTTTTGGCACTACCTGGCTGTCCCAAAGTTTACGAAAATAGATAGAATTTTTTTTCGTTCTGTTTATCGCTTTCATTGAAAATATTATATGTTTATTTTATTTTTTGTCCTATCTAAAGCACAATCTGTTGCTGAACTCGTAATTCATAAATTGCTTTTAATGTTAAATAAGTTGTTTTTAATTTTAATAACAACGTTTTTTATAGGAAAGTCTTTTTACAAAAACTATTAACAACAAAATTTTTTAAATGTTTGTAAGAGTTTTTGTGTTAATTTTTTCTCAAGTCTGTGCTATGAAGAGTCCTTTTATTTAATTAGTTAATTTAAGTGTTTATTTCATAGTATCTTATCTTAGTAGCTGATAAGATTTATAAATAAAGAAAAATTTATTTAAAAAAAACTTTTTAAACCAAATAACATTTAAAACTTGGGCTAATATTCTCCAAAGCCACACTAACAATGGAATACTTAAAGTGCATTAAAAATTGTTATCAATTACACATGCCTTTAAATATTTAGTTGCCAATCTTCTTAAGAAAATCATTTATCTTACAAATGTGATATTTACATGAGAATAAAAACAATAGAAAATTTGTTTTTATTTTTCACACAAATTCCAAGAATTATCCAAGACCAAGCAAGCACGGAATGTTGTTGACACATCAAGTTTTCAAGTTTTTTTATTTTTTCTTTTCTTTTCATATGAATATCACTTTGGTTACACGATTTACGCACTTAGGGCCATCATTATTTTTTTAAATTTGCTGTATTGTATCATTACGTATATGTACATATATTTAAAAATATAAATTCACAGGTCAGTCTAAAGAATGGGCTCCTCTAAAGTTAAATTTTTTATATAAATTAAAAAAAATTTAAAGTCTTAAGCTGTTTATTGTATGAAATATTTTACTGGGTTAAATCTACTCAGACATATGCATGTATGTATGTTAATATACATGCATATATGTATGTTTGTGTATGAAAGAGTTTATTTAATGTAACGGTAATGCTTTGAGAGAGTTCTATTAGCTACTAGACTAGAAAACATGACAAAACATACATTAAAAAAACTCCACACCAAACTAACAGTAGCAACAACATCAAAAGAGCCGTTTAAATATAAATGTTTATGTCTGTATGTGTAAATATATGCTACATACATGCATACATTTGAGCATAGATGTACATATTTGTGTAAGTATGCATGAATGTTGTAAAAGCCTCTTCTGCACACAAATAACTATTTACATTCCCTTGTATATTTTGTGGTCATGAAGTGTTAGTAGAAAACACATGTACGAGTAAATATACAAAGTACGAGGGCAGATTAAGAAGTTAGGCATAGAAATTTTTGTTTTTAAAACATAAGCTTCGAAGCTTATTTGGCTTGTCTGGAGAAACATTAAGAGTGCCTGGATAATTCTAACCTGAGGCCCTCCGACTGCTACTAATGTAGCGCTAAGAATATACTCGAAAATCTAGCTTTCTAGTCGGGCCAGAATACCAATATTTCGTTTCATGTAATGATTAGATTCAAAATAAATTTATAGTGTTTGTCTCATCAGATTTAATACCATTTCAGGAACAGTATTGGATGAAAATTATTAAAATTTCTGCAACAGAAATATTTTTTTTTGACTACAAAGTGATATGTCACTTTCATTTCTTATAAATATTTTTGTCTCCGCTTTAAGATGTAATTTTCCAAGAACAGAAAATAAATGCAAAAAAAAAAATTAACGTAAATGAAGATAAACATATCAGTTTCTATTCTCGTTCCTTTAAAGTAGAGCGAATTCAAAAAAACAGGTTTTGCTTTTTGTTTCAAAGGCATGTCTGCAAATTGTTTGTCAGTCGTGATTTTTTTTTTTTTTTAATAATTCACTAAGATGCTGAGGAGAACTAGGAATTAATTAAAACTATGTGAGTTATAATAGCAACGCAAAAAAAAGTTATTAAAAACATGTGAAATTAAAGTGTTTATAGCATGAGTCTCATTTCTTTGCTTGACATTCAGCATTCGTTACTTAAATATTTATTCCAAAAATTAAAGCGAGTGTTGAGTAAAAGCAAAAATTTTTCGAAAAAAAAAATTATGTTTCAATAAAAATTCAATTATATTACTCAATATAATTGCCTTAAATTTTAATTTGAAAAAAAAATTTAAACAAAATTGTAATTCGTGACTTGTCTTACTATATGGATTTTGTTGTAGTAGTTTCTGATATCTGATTTTGGGTATTTTTATTATTGTTTTTTACTGTAAGACAAAAAAATTTTAAATTATTCAGAACAGAGACTCAAAAACGTTATAGAGAAAAACTAAAAAAATGGTAAACAGACTAAAAGCAAATGGCAAGTTAAAGGTTAAGTGAACTACTCTTAAACAACTTGTTTTATTAATATATTTTTCAGCTTTCACTTAAAAGAGCTCTAAGCAAGAAAAACTAAGTGAAATCATAGCGTCCTAAAGTGAGCTAACGAATTACAAATACGAGTATATTGAGCGAATATCATAGAATGACAAAAATAACATTTCATAAATAATTACAACGAAAATTTATAGACTGTGTCAGCTACAATTATACGCATGAGTATGAAAGTACTCCAACTATTAACCGGCTACATATGCGTATATACAAGGCTTTTTTATTAACACACCCATAAAACATTTTTTCGAACAGTTAAAACAGATTTTCCATTAAATTTTATATAAACAAATAAATGCATACGCTGGCGAATGATAAATAAACATTCGGAGTATCACGCGTATCTATTTTATATAAATAAATATACACAGCCTGAGTGTAAGTATACGCTGACTATAAATATGACAGGGTCAATGCGATTGATACGCATGCGCCTTCTTACTAATAGTTGTAGCGAATTTTAGTTTTTCGCATAAACCAAGTAGAGATGCGTTTGCGTATCCGAATCGGCGAAAGTCATTGTTGCTTGAGAAAACATATGTGAGCGTACGAATTATTTTTGCTAAAATTATAAAAAAAAAAAAAATTTTTAAAGAGAAGTAACTAACACTTAGGCAATGAATGCCTACTACTATTACTAGGTGTTACCTTCTTTAAGAAAGGGATAGTGATAAAGAAGACATGTGGTGAAGGAAGAGATAGAGGAAACCTTCATTCTTTTACAATTCTGCTTTTTTTGTACGCTTTTTTAATAATGCAGTGTTGCAACACCTTCTGGTGTCAAATGAGGCGTATTATATTTTGAAGCTGTGTTTAGTAGCCATTTTATTCGTTATTTTACTTCGCCGATGATTCCGCCACACAAGGAAGGAGGGCGCTCTGATGTTACATTAGGATTAGTATCTGCTGAAACCAGTATAGTTCAGTGACCAGTGATTATGCCTTCATCACTTGAACTTTCCTACAACAACTGATACAAAGGGGCACTAATGCACATCGGAAAAATGCGTGTTGTTGTTAATGACTCTTGGAATCCAGGACCTTCGGTTTTGTAGTCAAGGTGGTAACTACTCAATATTCCAAAAAATTGTAAATGGGAAAAAAAGTTCATAAAAAAATTAGAGCATGAAATTTTTCAATTACTAAATCAAAAAAAAATATATATATATATATAGTGATATGCTCTATATATATATATATAGTGATATATATATATATAGAGCATGAAATTTTTCAATTACTAAATCAAAAAAAAAAATATATATATATATATATATATATATCGTTAAGTCTGTCAAGAGTGTAAATAAGCTATCTTTTGAGGGTCAGCGAGAGCATCACTGAAGATGGATGGTATGTCTGAGTAGGTAGAGGATCGCAAAGAAAATGGCTATGATGGTATGATTTGTAGATGCCTACAAAACATTCTGTCGCAGCTGTCAAGAAAAGGAGAAAGCAAAGACAATTTTTCATTTGCTCTGCAGATGCCTGGAATTGCGCCCTACCGCAATAAAATTTTTTAGGACGCGCTATGAGAGGTTTCCCAGATTATAACATAGCAATCTCATCCTTTAAATGTTTGTATCTCAATTTTGCCAAAAAATTTACTTGGCTTATTTTCGACATGAACGCTTTAGATATTTAATAGATTACAATGTCTTTTAGTTCTGTAGCTTTAATTTAATTACTCATATCCCCAGAAGTACGATTAGGCTTTTTCACAAAAACTTTTTCATGCTTACTTCGCATGCAGTTGCATGACTTACTTGAGTTTAGAAGTTTTAAAATGTTGAAATAGAGAATCCTAAATATTTGTTTCTAGTTACGAGCAAAAGCTGTTGAAATAGCAACAATAATTTAAACTGTCCTATTCCAGCATTCCCTTTCAAAAAAAGAAAAAGAAAAAACAAACGAAGAAAAAATGTACCTCATCAAACAAAAGCAATTTTATATTCAGATGTGTGTCATGTAACTTCAAGTGTGGATATTTGAATTTCATAACCGTCCAAGTACAACATGACAAAAAGAAAATAAAAATATGACAAAAAAATATGTGTATAAGACTAACACATGCATTTTGAAATATATTTGCATGGATATTTGCACAGACGTACTTATACTAAACATAATAAACAGGCATACACACATACACGCAGACATATCGTCGGCTTAGAGTGTAAACCTGCTAACTCACTTCAATCAAATTTTACAGGAGAGTAAAAAATCTGTTAACATTTTCTATACATAACTTAAGAAATTTGCCTTACATACGAGTATTAAGTGTTTTCGACCTGTAGAGTTGTACATTAATATATATATATATATATATGTGTGTGTGTGTGTATATGTGTATATATGCGGCGATGCGGCGTCTCATTCTCTCTCGAATGACATTAAAATATCATTTGTTACAAAAAGTGGATTTAGCAGGTTTACACTCTAAGCCGACGATATGTTTATATGTACTTATGTTCTATATTATTGCATGTGTATAAATATGTGTTTACAGTCGTGTGTCGGTGTATTGCAAATAAAATATCTTGGCGGATGTTTTGCCATTAGAAAATGTGTGTTACCATCGTCATCATCCTCGTCATTATCATCAGCTTGATGAGCATGTTGCATTCAATGTGTGAACTTGATTGTTTGTTTTTGTGATGTACACGTGGTGTTTAAAAAACACACATACACAGCAATACTAATACTAAAATAATGGTAGAAATAAAACACCGCAACAAAACAGTGTTGCCAAAACGGCGGACTTTCTGCTGGATCTAGTGGTTCCTTGTGGGCAAGTGAATGGAAAATGCTACTAATTGTTTTTCTTTTGTTGCAGTTTTCGTTGTAACTGGTGATTGCCAGTAGTTTTTATAAGCTTACCAATATTTTTAGCTAGAATGTTTTCCACATTCAGATTTAAATGCAAAACTAAAAAAAATTTTCGTATCATAAGAAGAGATGAAAAAGTGTCGCTAATAAGCAATACAGAAAAATTAAAATATACTTTGTCACCAGATTTTGTAGAAATCAACTTAAAATCATTTTGTAGAAATCTACTCAAAATCTAGTAGAAATTAGGCATACAAGTATGGTTTTCTTTTCAAAATTGTACTAAAAAAATTAAGCTTTGTATTATAAAAGATGTGTGAATTAGCTGAATTGCTGATGCAAAATGGTTTTAGTTTTGGATACGAAATCTTGATTAATGTCAAAAATAAAATATAAATTTAAACGGTATAGTTGTTGCTAACACTGCATTTACATTGTCTCAGAATCTAGTACATTTGATTAGAAATCTTTAACGAACTCTATATCGTTTACACTAAGCTTTTTTGACATTTTCCAAGATTTTGTATCCGAGACAAAATCTTTTGTCTGAAATTTAGTCTTAAATTATAACGCAAAAACTGCTGGCCTAGCACATTCACACACCTTCAATAGAAAATTGTGTAGAGCGTAGCTAATTCACTCACCTTTTAAATTATGTTGTACAGGGTAGTAAAAAATAAATAAAAATATTAGATTTTTAGTATATTTTCTACAAATCTATTGAAAAGTTTGATTTTATTTTGTATGGGGAATCTAGTAAAAAGCAACTAGATTTAGCTCGGAATCTCGTAAGTACTAGATCTTTAGACAATGTAAATACACTATAAAGGTTTTAATTGAAATCTGCTAGATGTCGGGCGGGTGTAAATGTCCTACTAAACCTTTGATAATTTGTACTCTTTAATCTTATCTTTGATTTATAAATATCATAAGGTTTACAAAGAACGAAACTGAAAAATGTTTCCTTTCCAAATTTTCTTTTTGAAATTTCGTTCGTTAGCAAACGCCGAAAGTGAGGAAGATTTTTGAAGACATAGGCATCTCATATATCATTGTGGTTTCAATTTTAAATGACCACTTGGTTCTGAAAAAGATTTTCGCAAAATGAATGACGCATTCGCTCACAATCGGTCAGAAGCACAATCTCGCGACAACCTCGCAGGAGTTTTTGTCATTGTTCAACTGCAATAGGGATGAATTTTTGCGCCATTTCGTACACGTGGACAAAACTTGTATCCACTGCAGCTTACCAAGGATCAAACAGCAGACAATATATTTGGTTTCTCGGTGGGACTCAGTACCAAAGAAGAACAGGTTGAAATTGTCAGCCAATAAAGTCATGGCGATCGTTTTATGGTTATTGCTTTAATCCACATTGACTACCACAATAATCACAATAGTGAAACTTAATGGCTCAATAATAAGGATTTGATAACAAGTTACCGCACACATATACTGTTTCCAAGGTAAAAATCCATCAATTCGGCTTTGACTTGCTGTCTTTTTCGCCCTATTCTAAGAATTTAGCCCCAATTGACAATTTCTTTCCCAAAACCTGAAATCGTGAAATCATTTCATACAAACATCTAGGTTATTTTTTACGACTGTTTTTTAGAACTTAATGGTTTCAAGCGTTTTTTTTAAAGCGCTGTGATTGGTGAATCGACAATGTTTTGGCAACACTACAACTTAACTGTAACTAAAGGCATAACAGTAACAATAGAAAATACATGCATTTCCAGCAGAGATGGGCTTCGCAGAATATACGAGTATCACCAGAGTGCTGTTGCACAGGCGTTACCATGTAGGAGCGTGAATGTGAGGCGAAGGTTTAATCAGTCTAAACAGAAACTTTTCGAATGTGCCGACTGCTGAAGTTCTTTGTTGTGTATAACTTGTTTGTTATTTTTTTGGTTTTGACTGCGACTGTTTGCCTTTTAAGAAGCATGGTTTCCAGTAACTTTTTTTTTTCTATTATTATTATTAGTAGTGGTAAATTTGTGTCGTTTGAGAGTGCAATGTACAGCCAGTACGATCAGTAAGCGAAGGTAACTTAGTGAATCATTTGCTTGTCTTGTCTTGTCTTGTCTTGTCTTGTCTTGTCTTGTCTTGTCTTGTCTTGTCTTGTCTTGTCTTGTCTTGTCTTGTCTTATACCGCAAAAGGCATTTCAGTAATGAGCCCACTTTGACATAACCTCTTGAAATGCCAAAGAAGGTTCCAGTCCCATGAAACTACGTTGGACTCTTTTGTTGGCTAGAGAGTTACCCAGTTCATTTCCAGCATTGCCTTGAGGGCGTCCATCAAGCACATCGTCAATTTATTCGTTAACAGTTTTAATACAATCAATGACAACACCCGAACTTATCTCATAAGAAATTAGGGCCTCGTCGCTGTCTAAATGACATAATAAGATTTTCTAAACTACAGATCAAAACTTATACCATAATTTTTTTAGTTTGAGGAAATAATGTAATTATTCAGTCTATCTACTTGGGCTGAGATTGTTTGTTAACATCAGGAGCCTAATTCCCACATTTGATTGCAAGCGAGTTATTGTCCGAACGTGAGAGTTTTTTAACTTTTGGGATTTTCTCATTCGATTTGGAATAATACATATCAAAATTTCTTATGACAGCATTCGATTACGAGCAGCCATTGGAATGCAACCGTTCGTTTTTTACGCGCAAGCAAAAAGGCATTCGAAATATATAGCTTGCTATTATAGCTTTCAACATATAAGACTTTTATAATTACTTCATATTATGGAGGGGGTGGGGGAGGGTGCCGCTTCACGGGGTAATTTCTATTAAATTTTAAATTACTTCGCACATCGCTCTCAAAAGCGTCCATACCTTGATGTCTACAGCTTTCAAGAAATAAGATATTTCAATCGTATGCGCGTGGCACAACCCACTTAAAAGTATGAAAAATAAATTTCGACCTATTCTCAGACTTACCGAATACACGTACAAAATTTCACAAAAAATCGCTCAAACCATTTCGGAGGAGTTCAATTACAAACACCGTGATTTAAATGTGTTCAAATGGTATACATATTTTATCTTTTGTTTATTGATCGTGACAAGATTAATGCTCACTCTCGCATCTCTTAGTTAGAAGTATTTACATATGCTTATGTATGTGTCTATTTACATATGTGTGTATTCTTGAATTTATATTCATATGAAGAAGAAAGTTTGAAAAAAACAGTATTCATGTATTTTAAAAACTTTCAAATCCTTGTCTAACATTAAAATGACAGCTGACTTTAGTTGAAGTCTGTTGAGTCAATTATTATGAAATCGTGGTGAAGAGTTAATGTTTAAACAAGTTTTACAGTCTCGTTATCTATTCTAAAAGGAGTTAGAAGATACAAAATTATTATTCTGTCTAATTTTTAAAAGTGTTTAGAAGAATAAGAAAGAAGATTGTAAATATAATTTTTTTTTTAAGCATTCAAAAGAAAAGTTTTTTCTACTGCAATAGAGTTTTTGTAATAAAAAATTTATTAAAAGAAAATTTACAGCTGCACAAAATTTCAATTTCAATTAAATCAAAATCTAGTATATTTGATTAGAAAACTTTAATGAAATCTATATCGTTTACACTAAGCTTTTTTAACATTTTTCAAGATTTCGTATCCGAGACAAAATTCTTTGTCTGAAATTTAGTCTTAAATTGCAACGAAAAAAATGCCGACTTAGCTCACTCACACACCTTCATAGAAAATTGTGAAGAGAGTAGCTAATTCACTCACCTTCTATAAAAATTATGCTGTAGAAACTTGTAAAAAATAAATAAAAATATTAGATTTTTAGTAAATTTTCTACGAAACTGTTGAAAAATTAAATTTTGTTTTGTATGGGGAATCTACTAAAAAGCAACTGGATTTAGCTCGAAATCTCGTAAGTACTTGATTTTAAGACAATGTAAATGCCCTATTAAGTACAAAGATTTGCTTAAATTCAAACGCTCTACAATATTGAAATCATTATTTATCGCATTAATATCGCAGTAAAGAAGCTAGAAATGCTTTATACTTTAGTATATATTTTTCCAACAAAATATTAATTAGTAAGTTCTTCTTTATTTATTTTAGAACAACATTAAGCTTTACTTTTCTTTACTTTTACCTACTCCTCATAGTTATGTTTGCTTTTTGTCATCTTTGGCGGCCTAGTCTAGAGGAATTTACATAAAAGAAAAGTAAATGCTTTATGTAAGTATGCATGTAAAAATGAAATAGCACAAAGGAGAGAGCATGTTAAGAAAAATGCGTATTTTGAGTACAGTCTTAGCCTCTTCCTCTTGATTTACTTTCACATAGTCTTCTTCTTTTTTCTCTTATACTAGTTACCCAACATACCAAACAATAGTCAAACTTCAATACAACTTGATAATAAGCTTATAAAAAATAGTGAATTTTAAACTTTTCTAAATTTTGTTTATATAATCGGATATGACATTTTAGAATCTATATAATAAAAAATTTAAAAAAAATCAAAAAAAAATATTTCTATTGTCTGAGTTAGTTTTCTAAAATAGTGCTATTCAAATCGATCGTTTTACAGAACAGGGCAGAATGCTTGAGAACATATGAATTTGCGAGCAATTTCCAACAATTCTTGAGAAACTCCGAATAACTATTTTTCTAAAGTATGCTTACAAAAAATATACATATCGTTACCTTAATATAGATAAGTCCCAACTTATTACTTGTTTTAAATCGAGTTTTTTGTATATTTCGTTAGAAGAACATCTAATGTATCGAAAAGTAGGTACGATAACTATGACGATTGAAAAAGACTAAGCAAATTTTTTAACTGTTTGTTTTAGTTTTCAATATAAATATACAGACGAAAATTTTAACTTGTCCTCTATAAACAACTACGAAAAAACTACAAAAAAATAATAAAAAATTTACATAAATTATAAAATAAATAATTCTGCCAAAAAAACCCCACTTGAATGCAAAGATCTGATAGAAGAATATAAGAAGAAGTATGTGAGATATAAAATTAAATTTTATGGAATGTGGCTACGACCATTTTTTTTTTTAAACAAGATTGTGTCTCTTTAAGAGTTCAAGGCACAAGCACATGAAATATTTTATTAAAAGTTAATAGGCGTGCTTCCTTCCCCCACTTTTTTGAATGCAGGGCTGTGCCTTTTTTATTTTTTGAGCCTAGGGTGTGTGCCAAGTTTCGTAAAAATCGGTGAAATAGAAGCATCCAGTAAAAAAAATTGCTTCAAATATGAGGGAGTAAAAGTAGAATGACAAACCTGCTGATATCGCTGCTGATTTTTGTATGGCGCTTTTTTTTAATC
The DNA here is from genome assembly GCA_936439885.1 of Nowickia ferox. Lineage (NCBI taxonomy): Eukaryota > Metazoa > Arthropoda > Insecta > Diptera > Tachinidae > Nowickia > Nowickia ferox. Next base: position 118,383,411 of record OW387023.1, on the reverse strand, counting down.
TAATAAAACATGTAAATATAGCAGTTATCTCCAGAGCTCTTTAAAGGATTAATAATATAAATGTATTTTCTTAAGTTAAAAAATCGCTTTTAAGATTACATTAGCAACATTTCTGGCTTTAAAACCTGCATTGTTGTGGCGCTGTTAAATCAACTGAAAAATCTGCAAATATGCAGAATATCATAAAATCAAATAATAAAAATTGTGGGCGTATCACTGCCCACTTTTTTCACAATAGGACCAATGGAAAGCTATACCCTCTCAGAAAAAAAATTTTACAATCGGTCAAAAAGTCCTGAAAAAAATAAAATTAAAATTTATACGAATTGATAACCTCTCCATTTTTTGAAGTCTTGTTAAAAAATAAACTGGCAGTAATGAAATTAAAAATTTTATTTTTCAACAGACAAAAATATATTATTTGTGAAGCAATACATGTCTGAATCAAAAAGTTTTTCATTAGTAATTAGTGGTTACGCTTTTCTTGACACATGGCACACAGATGTAAAATTGGACTAAGAAACATTTGACAAAAACGTCGAACAGAAAAAAGTGCCAAAACATAAAATAAATAATAAATTAACTATATAAATCGCCCAAAACCGAAAAAATCACCAAAAGAAAAAAGCGCCAGAGCTAAAATAAATCTTTAAAACTAAAAAAAAACTGCCAAAACGAAAAAAACGCCAAAATTAAAAATAACTCTAAAATACAAATATCCCACAATTTAACATTTTGCAACGACAAATCACCAAAACACATCTTCAAATAAAAAAAGTCAAAAAATCGCTGAACTTAAAAAAGACCTTTAATGAAAAGTTTAAAAAAAAATCTAAAGTAAAAAGTCACAAAAACAACCTAAAAATATCACCAAAAACGCAAACAATTCGCCACAAGAAAATAAAAAACACCAAAGCTAAAAGATTTAAAAAATTAACAACAAAAAAAAGCCAAATAAAATCGCTAAAACTTAAAAGATTTCAAAAACAAAGAACAACAAAAAAGCCAAATAAAATCGCTAAAACTTAAAAGAGTCGCCAAAAACCGAAAAAATCCGCAAAACGAAAAAAGCGCCAAAGCTAAAATAAATCTTTAAAACTAAAAAAAAAACTGCCAAAACGAAAAAAAACACCAAAAATAAAAAAAAAAACTCTAAAATAAAATAAATCCCACAAACATTTTGAAACGAAAAATCACCTACAAAAAATCTTCAAATAAAAAAAATTCAAAAAATCGCTGAAATTAAAAAATACCTTTAATGAAAAATTTAAAAAAATAACCAAAAGTAAAAAGTTACAAAATAACTAAAAATATCACCAAAAACCGAAAAAAATCGCCAAAAGAAAAAAACACCGAAGCTAAAAAAAATTTCGAAATCAAAAAAAGCGCCAAGAAAAATCTCTAAAACTTATAAAAATGTCACCAAAAACCGAAAAAATCAGCAAAACGAAAAAAATCGCCAAAAACCGACAAAGCGATTTTTTTTGTAAATATCTACATTAGGTTTTAGACAGTCGATTATACAGCCGAAAGTTCGTATAGTATTACATATGAAGTGTCCGTACGGAATCCTTCGTGTGCGGGTCGAAGTCGCACTTTACTGAATTTATTTAATTTTATTTAATGTCAATTATTTTTTAAGCTTAAGGCTGATGCTAGTAAGATTATTATAATATTTTTTCAATTCATTTGGTATGTTGGGTTACTAAATCTGAACACATATAAATACATGCACACACATTTGTGACAAGCGTTTGAGGGACAAAACTTCTATAAAGAATTGTACCAAGCAGCCTATTTTTCTATTAGAAGAACTATAAAACAGCCGTTGCTGCATCAATCATGCCAACACCCTACAAACAGTAATCAAACAGTCAGTGGTGTGGTGGTCATTTTTAGATCTATTATTTACAGACTTCAAAAAGTTTTTGGCCAGGTGCAATATGAACTGTCTAAAGGACCATGTATTTCAAAGACTGTCCATAAAGGGAGGAATAGCGAAAACTTCGCTACAAATCTAGATGTTAAGCAAGGATGCTCTCTATTTAATTTGCTTTTTGCAGTAGTTCTTGAAAACACCATTTCTAACATTGTTGAAAACAGAGGAATTATATGGAATTTCCAGTGACATCTTAAAGATGATATTTGCGACATGCAAACTATACATTGACAACATTGAAATCGAATATGATTTTTTATTAACTCGGCAAGTTTTTGTCAAATAAAGTTTCTAGGTACAATGTGTCGCAAAAAAGCTGAAGAGGCAAAGTATTTTCAAATTATCGATCGCTATGAGGCTAATTAGTTAAAAGAAAAGGCCTAGTAGGTCAACCGTTTGTCGTTTTAGCTCTATAGGTTATACAGGGTGTTCCAAAAGTTACCATGGGACTTAAAAGTTTAATAACTTTAGTTTATTAATTTTTTTTATTTCTTTTTCTCAGATTATATAATATACAAAATGGAAATTTTTTTACACTAAGTATGAAAAATAATGTCTCTTAAATGACCATCGTTTTCAGCTGCGCACTGATGGGCTCGTTTTAGAGCAATTTCCATAACATCTTTCAAAATTTGTGGCTGTAGCGTTCGAATTTCTGCAACAATGTTTGCCTTGAGTTCAAGGATTGTCTCTGGCTTGTTCACATACACTCGCTACTTCAAATAACCCCAAAGAAAATAGTCGGGTGCTGTCAAAACTGGCGATCGCGCTGGGCCAAATTATTTCCGAATTTCTGGAAATTATTCGCTCTCCAAAAATTTTACTTAAAAGTGCCATTGTGTCTTGGGCAGTGCGGGCAGTGGCTCCGTCCTGCTGAAACCACATACCTGGTATGTTTCCAAGAGCAAGACGTAAAAAATTTTCTATCATAAACCGATACCGCTCTCCATTTACGGTTACAGCACTTCCATCTTCATTCTCGAAGAAGTAAGGCCCAATGATATTTTCAGATGTGATCCCACACCATATTGTACACCTAATGAGCTGCAATTGGCGTTTATGAATGGCTCTTGGATTTTCAGAACCCCAGAACCTACAGTTCTGCTTATTAACAAAGCCATTCAAATGAAAATGAGCTTCATCACTCATAATCATAATCGCCCATCAGTGCGAAGCTGAAAACGGTGGTCATTTAAGAGACATTATTTTTCATACTTAGTGTAAAAAAAATTTCCATTTTGTATATTATATAATCTGAGAAAAAAAATAAAAAAAAATTAATAAACGAAAAAGTTATTAAACTTTTAAACCCCCTGGTAACTTTTGGCCCACCCTGTATGATGCGAAGTTAAAATCTTACCAAATTGTATTACAATAAAAAGTGTCATCTGACACACTCTTGCTGAAAAACACGCTCGGAGCGAAAATGTGGTACCGTTTTTATTGCAATTGGCTCATCTCTGGCCTTAATAGCTATAAAACAAATGAAAAGTAGTATACCAAAAAAGAAAATGCTTTGTGTTGACAAAAAAAAAACAAGCAAAAGATGTATGCATTTATATTAAATGCCTCGTACGTTATGAGGCGGCTTAAAAATAGGCGAGACAATATCTATTGTTAAATTACACTACAAAGTACAGAGAAATATCTATTTTTTATTTTTTATGCAGTTTTTACTTTGCAACATTACAATGCTTAGAGACAATAGTACCACATACATTCCAGTATAAAAAAAGTAAATTGCAAGTTGTGTGCATGATTCTAATTTGTTTGTATTTGCCGTTTTGTCTGTTTTACTGTCTGCTTGCCTTCGCAGTTATACGTATGTATGAGCAAATACATACATACTCGTATATATATAAATTTACATACTTTTTTGATTCCTTTCAAAGAAAACAATCACATATACGAGTACAAAACATACAAACAAGCTGACAAATGTCCTGAAAATATAGACAGACCCTTTTAACTAGAATCAATGACAGGCCAAAGTTACTAGATTCATAGTATTTTAAAAATCATCAAGGAGAGTAAAAATTGAGAGACTTTAAAATGTTCTTGCCATTTCTAACTGGTAAAATTTTTAATTGTCATAATTGTACAAACAGCTGTTCTGTGTTTTGTTTACAAGTAAATTTTTTGCAAAATATCTGAGAGGTACTCGTATATCACAGTTCGCTTATACCAAGTTGTATACAAAATCTTGGTGATATCAGTTGAATGTAAGGCCGAGTGTATATCTGGCACACACGTGCCCAAAAAACATAACCACTAATTACTAATGGAAAACTATTTGATTCAGACATGTTTTATTGATTTAAACACTTTCCAATCATGTTGGATTCTACAAAATTGTCATACTCTTATGTATGAAACTGTTTAACTGTTTATTAGTAATTAGTGGTGTGCCAGATGTAAACTTGCCCTAAAACAGTAGTGCTCAATGGGACTTACATATCGCTCATTTACTCAAACAACGTCATTACTTAAAAAAGTAATTTGCCAGCAAACGAGTTTGAAGTTTTCAATTTACACTCAACTTAGTGGGAAAATACATTTTTATTTTTCTCTCAAGAGTTGTATGAAATTTTTACACATATTGCAGAATGATACGAGGACTAATTCCGCATCAGTAACTCAAAAATTCAATTTTTTGTGTTATGACGTTCTGTGAGTAAATGAGTGATATGTAATTTTATATAAACTTTAGCCTATATAATCAAATATGTTACCTAATGGAGACAATTAAAAAAAATAATCTAACGTTTTTAGAGCTTTTTTTTATAGCTATGCTATTTATGTCACGACACAGGAGCTAGGACGTAATTTTCGTATCAAAAATAATCGACACTACTACAGTTATAAATTTCTGTTTGTTTTTAATTTTTTGTACTTGAAACCAGAGTACGAAAATAAACGAAACAAATTGTTTGATTTTGTTTTGCTTCGTTCTTTGAAGTCAGTGAAATAAAAACAAAACAAAAACAATGAGAAGGATTGCTCAATTTGTTTTTGTATTATTTTTGCACATGAGCACAAACCAGAGGAGACAGCCGTTCAGCTGTAAGCCGCCAAATAGCCGCCGCCAGCCACAATCAATACATTAATTTAATCGTACGCCGCGAGAATAGAAAGTAATTAATGGAAAATAAATGGAAACGTTTTGTTATATTTGCGGCGAATTTGACATCATTATATAATATAATTTTATTGCATTGTTTTATATAGCTAAGCAGCATAGCTATAACCGGGCGTCCTAAGACAACTCTCTTCTTTTTTAGTTATAGGACGTTTTTTGTGTTTTTTTTTTTTTTTGGCGCTGTTTTGTTTTAGATTTTTTTTCGGTTCTTGCGTTTTTTTTTTTTGGTTTTTGGCGATTTATTTTAGTTTAAGCGACTATTCGGTGATCTGTTTCGGTTTTTGGCGATTTTTTAGTTTTCGTGATTTTTTTCGGTTTTTACGATTTTTTTTTTATTTTGGAATTTTTTCTTTTTTCGTTTATGAAAATTTCAAGAGTTTGCCTTTTACGGTTTGCAAGATACAGCAAGTTGTCTTAATTACAGAGATGAATTGCGGAACCTTAAATATGAAATAACTTCCAATTGTTAAAATGAAATAACTTGCATTAATTGGGAACTTTTTTATTAAAAACGAAATAACTCCCAATGGAATGCGAGTAAGTCCCAAAAATATTAAATAATTCCCAAAAAATTAAATAAAGCCCAATGAAATGAATTGCAATACAAATTAAATAACTCATAAAGCAAATAACTACAAACAAAAATAAAATATCACGTTATTGGCGGGATAACTAGTCATTGCCTTTGAATTTTGTCAATAACCTGCATCTAAATCTCAGGCTCTTTGGCATCAGCGGCCTTTCTCATTTCATGGAATTACACATAGTGGCAGCGTGGTTATTATTGGAATTATTGCTTTGAAATTATTTAATTGGAATTATTTTGTATGGAAAAATCATTGGGAGTTATTTGGTTCTTTTTTCGAGTTATTTTATTTGGGACTTAATTCATGGTACCTTAAAGTTCAGCTCGCTCGTGCGGGTGTGAGCAATATTGCCAGAGCTCGCATGTGCTCATTAGTGAGCAGCGAATGCATGTAAATAAAATTAGAAGCTTTTAATTTTATTTCAAATGCGCGGTGAAACCATTAATTAATTTAGAGAATAGATCTGGCAACTTTGTCAAACATTTTATATGAAACAAAAAGAATAACGTAAAAGATAAAAGCAGTTATAATGATAGCGACTTAGGCTTTGTAGTCTTCTCTTTTTTTTTCTACAAAAGAAGCAGTAGGAGGAGGAATTGAGGAAGGCATGCTGCTATGTAGAACATGTTGCTGACAAAACTCTATTTGTGTGTTGCGAACAACTCATTTAGTATGTGGATTTTTGTTTGTTTGCTTTTTGCAATAAATTTATAATTTTTCTATTGCAGTAATGCGAGCTAAGTGAAACTACAAGCGAAAACGGTTGGAAGAGAAGAGAATACATAGAGAGTGTTCGAAAGGGGGTGTGAGTTAAGAGGGAGTTACTGTCATGCATTGTCACACTTAGCACTGACTTGCATTGCATTTAGAATTATTACTTGTGCAAGTTTTGGTTTTCAATTGTTGCATTCTTTTTTCTCACTTTAAATTCTTTTTTATGATTGTTCTTGTTGCAGTTTTCTTCGTCATCACTTCATTGCTGGGAAAGATTTATATTTTGTTGGCAACGCCATTGATTTAATGAAGTCACTGCCTGTTTGGCTTTATTTTTCCGGTTTGTTTGTTGTTGTTTGCTATGCCCACAACCAGCACAAATAACTAAATATGTGCATATAAAGGCAAGTCGTAGCATATGTGACATTAAAAAATGTTTTACCAAATCATTGGGAAGCGTAGTGAAATGACAAGTCGAAGTAAGCTGAAACTAATTAGCAGCTGCCAAATTGGCGAACATATCAAGCAGCACTGCCAACTTAAGTTTCCCTGTCACTCATAAAGTAAATAGACACGCGCTACTCAACATTCAGTTTAAAAACACAGAACTTATAATTAGAACAAAAAATAAGAAGAAAAAAAAGATTACATACATATACTCGTATATAAAACTATCCTAAAATTTCTGAACTAATTTCCTCAGATGTGAGATAATTCTAATACTGCTAAAAAAAGTATTTTATTTTGTCATTCCTGTACCTGGATTCCGAAAGTTTTATAACGATAATCATATCGCTATAATAAATATAACGAAAAATTATTGACTTTACTATTCAGTAACATATTTTAATGAAAGTCGCTTGAATTAAAAAATAGTAAAATCCCAATCATTTAGTTTTTTTTTATCTTTCTTTGTGCGTTTTTCTCATTTCGACATGCCACATGCTATAAAATCAAATAGTGTGTGAAACTGAGTTGTACATTATCGTAAAAGATATTACATAATGATTTTATCGCTACTACAAACAAAAAAATATATATATATATTAATTTTAAAAAGTTAAAAAATAAATATTACGATTTATGGTTCGCAAAAAGTTAAAGTTACGGTATTCAGATGTTTCTGAAGCTTTATGGCTTTTGATAGAATGTTTCCCTACGATTCTGGCCACTGTCTTGAGTCGACTGGACATTTTGAGTCACCAAGCAGCTACTGAAGCCCCGTTCAGGCTATTATACAAGTATTAATACTTTCATCACATTTTACGATACAGAAGTCTAAATACATTCGTTGCGACTGTCAAAAAATCTAACGTAAAATCACATATTGTGTCCAGACCATCACACTACAAATAAAATGTGTAATACAAGCAGAAAACAAAACAGCTGTTCAATAAAAATGTCTGTGCTATTTCATTGACTAGCGGCGGCAAAGCGGTTTCATGTAGGCGGGGACGTGCCGGCAATTGAAAAAATTCAGCAGTTAAAAATATTCTATGTAAATAACAGAAAAAACTTAAGAAAAGATATTACAAAAACGTTAAAAAATTACGTCAACGAAATATACTTCCATACGATTCACTTATTCAAAATTTTGAGCCGATATACATATGACAAAACATTACATCAATGACGACACGCTATCGGCGGCGAAACAGCCGCCTTGGAAATTTGGTTTGTGTGAAAATGCAACCCTGATCTAATGAAAAGTATTATTGTTTAGAAAGTTTTCTAAAAACGAGAAAGTCTTATGGGATGTCAAAATTTTTATCGTATTATTTGCCACTTTGATGACAGTTTGCGTTCAGACTATCACACTTGCACGTAATATTTAAATTTTTGACAGGTATAAATACAAAGTGTAATAGTCTGAACGCGGCTTAAGCAATTATTTTAAAGTCAATTGAAACACCGGGAATATAATAAAAGGTCAGCCAGAGACAAGGCAAATCAAATACAACAAATATTTTAAGTCTAGTGTGAGACAGAGTGCCGAAAAGGTGGCGAACTTCTTTAAGACTGCTGGCCTCTTTTTAGCAACCGGCCTATCCTCATGTCCGCATGTCCCATTAAGTCTTCTTTTCATTTTATATTTTTTGGCAACATTGGATTTGCATTTCCATCATTTATGTAAGATTTCTTGTTTGTTTGTATTTTTTGTTACAGGATTTTCTGTTCCTCGCTGTCGTATTTCTCAAGTCATTTACTAGAAGTAAAACCACACAAGCGTAGTTACTTGGAGTCTATTTGAATGAAGATTCATGTGTTTTTCATATACTATCCTTGTAGGAGACTTTGATACACAGTGACCATACCTAATCAGACAAAAATTTGGCAAGCAAAATGTACGAGTATGCATCAAACTGGTAGGAACAGAATGTTAGAGATCGTTAAAATATTGAACAAGCTCCAAGCATATTGAAAGCAGCAAGTGAATGTAGAGGGAAAATACAACAACGAAACCTTTTCAAGAGATCATTAGTCATGCGTCAGTAGACCTTATGAAAAAAATTTTATACAAAACAAATGAGAATTAATTCACTAATATTTGTTATAAAAATCTCAGTTATAAGCACATTTGTTTATTTTAATCTTTAGAAGGTTATAATATCAACTCTCAGGAATTTGAAGATGCTTTTTGAACTGCCATACTGCACTCAGTTTTTGACGCTTATTATCAATATACTCTTGCTAAGTATCATGCCAAACTTGGGGCTTTAAAAACACTACTAAAATATCTAGATTAAATTTGAAAATCACTCATCAATTCATGCAACCTATAGACGAAATCGTAATTTGTAGGGTGCACATAATCGCTCACCTGAGCAAGTCATCCCTAGAAATGTGAATAGATTTCTTAGAGCGTATGTGGCTCTAAATGATGAAATAAAGTAAATACGTGCAAGTAATGTGCACGCCGAAGAGTATATCGCCGCTGTAAACAAAAAAGTGAAGGAAGATGCATATTAATTAGATTATTAGATTAATTTAGAGAAATCGTCCTGTTGATTGGCCTCCAAGATCGTGCGATTTCATACCTTTCGATCACATCCTGTGGGAGCACGTAAGGTCGTTTGTTTCTATAAATAATTTACTTTTGTTTAGAGACATTAGGATTGAAATTTTCTTTTCAAATACAATGTTAAATAATCAAAAAGCATGGCTTGTAAATTGAACAAATATGTTAAACAACTTAATAATTATATAAATTTGTAGCTCTATAAAAAAAAGAAGGCACAAACATCGTCTCTAACAAGTTTTACTTTAATGCATTTAAATTTAGATCTAATCATTTGCCTAAAAGTTTTATAGTGTCATTTAATTACCGCACATTTAACAACCTTATAAAACATTGAAATAATTAAATTGTGTACTAATAATATTAATTTAATTTCAAGTAAATAATGACCTAAAATTTAGAAAAATAGTAAAATTGAAGGAGTTTCATAGACTGCATGAGTTTTTATGAGAAAAAATTTTATTTAATTTTTTTGTTATTCTAAGTTATGCCAGTCTACCAATTAAATTTAATATATAAACTTATTAAATTTCACAGATTTCTTTTTTTATTTTTCTATTTATAATAAAAAAAACCGATCTTCAAATACAGTACAATTTTATAATGTTTTAAAGATATAAAAATCACTATTAATTATTTTCTCTAGCCGTAAATATATTATTACAGATAACATAATGACCACAAATTAAAAGTCGGAATGGTTTACTTTAAAATAGAAATAACAAGAGCACAGTGTGAAAGTCGTGTTACTTAAACATTAAATTTATAAAGTACAGATTTATGAACTCAATTAACACTTTCTTAAGCACGTTGGAAATGTTTTGCTTTAGCCCTCCCACACAAAAGTGTGCCTAATCGTGCATGCAAACGCATGCATAAAACTTAACTGTGTATTACAGAGCAGACAGACCAGACCCACTGAATGTCCTTAAATTATTAAATATGGGGTATACATGCAAAAAAAAATAAAAAATAAAAAATAAAAAATTACTGCCAGTACACCAAAAATAATTGTGTGGTTCACTGGAATATGTTGCATGACAGAAATATGAATAATTTGTCTAATAGCTGTGAAAAAACATGTAGTAAAACATTGATGTTATTTTAAAATTTAAATAATGTATTTTTTGTGCTTTAAGCACCCGACGACGTACTTACTTATTAAATGCAAATATTTTACATAGAGGCGAGCACATGCTTGCTCGCACTTAAATGCATTCATACGTACAATTTGAAACTAGATGTTTTACAATCTGAAATGTTTTTCATTAAAATTGTGTAATATGGTCGCATAGTTTACATTTTCACTTATTGCATGTTGTACAGGGTGAGGCCAACGTAATGAAAATTTTAGGAAAATCGAATTAATTCAGCAGAAAGTAGTGAGAATAATGTCGCAACTGTAGCTAGCAACGAAGCAATGAATTTTCGAATCCTGGGCGATAACGGAGAGTGAATACTTGGCTTATAAAAAAAATTATATATTTTTGGTGCAAATATTTTATTATTTTCAAATAGAAAAAAATGCGTTATAAAACTGTCAGGAGTTGGTTTTAAATTGAGAATTGTTCTGAATTTTTTAACAAATTTTGCTCTCAAGCCGCAACAAAATGACAGATAAAGAATAAAAAACCGCTATTTTTCTTAATGATCAACGAAGTGTTGTCATGAAAACTACCAAAAATTTAAAAAACGGGAACAAAATCAAATATCAGGAGTTTGACTCTTCTCAAATCAATAACGCCTGTTGTCAAAGAATTAATGATAAAACCCACATAAGGAAGACTGATGTTAATAAAAGAATAAGTTTAAAATTCAACTTTTGTGCCATAAAATAATAATAATTGTTGTCGAAATAAGACTCAAATTTTGTTAAATTATTAAAACTATCCCTCCCTAAATTGGGCACAAATGTACTTAGTTTTTGTCTACCATGTTGTATCTAACAAATGTACGAGGAGTGTTCAAAAAGTATCGCGAATTTTGTGTTTTTTCTAAAATTATTTATTTATTCATGAATATCTATTTTGTCCCCTTCAAAGTAATCCCCCTCAGATATTGTTCACTTATGCCAACGTTTTTTCCAATCTTCGCAGCACTTCAAAAAATATTTTTTTTTTATCTTGTTCAGCTCCTCCTTTGATGCCGTCTTTATCTCGTCAATCGTAGCGTAGCGTCGTCCTTTCATGGGCCCCTTCAGTTTCGGGAACAAGAAAAAGTCACAGGGGGCCAGATCTGGGGAATACGGCATCATTTATGTGTTGCTTTTGGCCAAAAAGTCGCGTACAAGCATAAATCCGGGCGTTTCTGGCGGACTGCTTCGCGCAAATCGCGCATAACTTGCAGGTAATATTCCTCATTGACCGTTCTAACCTGTGGCAAGAACTCATGATGCAATCGCAGAAAACTGTAAGCAAAACTTTCACATTCGACCGAACTTGGCGCGCTTTTTTCGGTCTTGGTTCGTGCAGCAGCTTCCATTGAGATGATTGAGCTTTGGTTTCTACGTTATAACCACAAATCCACGATTCGTCATCAGTTATGACCCTCTGGAGCAAATTTGGGTGGTCGTCGCAAACAGAGTCCAACACCTCATTAGCAATGCTCATGCGATGCTGTTTTTGGTACGAATTTCGCGGTGAGCCGTCTCATGCCCAAATCATTGATAAAAATCGAATGACATGAGCCAATCGATATGTCTAGGTCCTCAGCAACTTCTCTAATGGTGATTCGACGATTGACCAATACCATTTTCTTCACTTCATCAATTTTTTCGTCTGTTGTTGAAGTGCTCGGGCGTCCGGCACGCTCTTTGTCGTTCATATCTTCTTGGCCTTCTGAGAACATTTTGTACCACCGATAAACATTGCTTCGGTCTAAGGTAGCTTCTCCGTATGCCACAGCCAAAATTCGGAATGCATCCGCGCACTTAATTTCGTTTTTGACACAAAAGAAACTGTATCAAGATTCTTTGTTCCATTTTTTTATAGGTAAAAATCGAAGATGTGCCTAAACACGTGCAAGCAAAGCAGCGATACTTTTTGAACACACCTCGTAGAGGTGCTTTATCTCCAAGAGGCCCTCAATTCTTTAAAAAGCCGATTTTTTAAGCATAAGATCGAAAAAAGTTTATTTTGATACTTATTTGTGTTCCAAGTAATCGCGAACTCCTTTTACACAAAGAGGGCTTTAATTTCCTTTGTGAACTTTTAAAATAATCCATAATATCCTTAAAGGTGGGATTATTTACAATAACAACTAATTGATGTTTTAAAAAAAAGGAGTAAAATAGACCAGAAGAACTTTTACAAACAGCAGACATGTGTAATTGTTTTCATAATTGTTCATTGTTCCATTTGTTTCGTTGTTTGTGTCTGTGCTTAAATTTTCATTTGTGCTTATGTTAAGCGCTGTTTTTTTTTATTATTATTATTTATATTTGTGTTTATGTTTGTGGGTTTCCGGTATTTGACTTTAAACTATTGTCGGCACTTTGTGTTTATTTTTTTTTTTATTTTTAATACATTTCAAGTTCTTAAATCCCTTTTCTATTACAGACGATTATAATTTTTTTTCCAGCTGCTACAGCTTGTTTGTTACAAGCATTTAGTACAAACATCATCAATCGAACTAAAATCAATGAAATCTTTGTGTTTAAGTTAATTTCTTTTTTATTCCACTCTATCAGGCTCCCGTGCTATTTGATTTGTTCTTCTTTTGCTGTTTCTTTTTATTAGCCAACGAATATAATAAAACTTGTAATGCAGATGTTCAATTTTACAGTACAATGGTCAACTTTGAAGATCCCTTTTGAGTTTGTTTGCAAAAGAGGCTGATGTAGCTGGCGCGAGAATTTCATTATATACATACATTTGTATGTATGTATATGTGTGCATGGAGTTGTGTATATAAAGATTTCATTAAGCCACGTTCGAAAGAAGCAAGGCTTTTTTTACCACTTTTTTTTTATTCATATTTTATTTTTTTTGTAAATTTGCCCGCCTCAATTGAACAACAAAACCTTTATTAAAATGCCCAGAAGATGTAAAAGGCGACGCTGATGGTTAACAAGAAAATGGAAATTAAAAAAAAAACCCATAAAATAAAATAAAATAAATCAATGATTGTACAAGATTTAGAAATGTTTTACAAACAAATGGAAATGAATTTACTGGGGCTCTTGTGCAAAAAATGCGGGAATTCTAGACATAAAGAAAATTGTTTGCTACTTCTGAACATCTCAAATACACACGAACTTGATGGATGTTTTTTTTTTTTTTTTTGTACAAAAAAAAAGAACAAGAACTGAGCAATTGATGCTTGGCTGTTTGCATGCATTTAAAAGTAATTTCAAATATACAAAATTTATATATTATATTTTTTCTCTTACAAAAACTCTATTCACATATTTTAAGCTGCAGTCTCACCTTTTTAAACTAAAATGCTCGGAACTGTCAAAGCAATGTTGTTTGAAAAAAGCTTTTATAATAACGATTCTAAGACAATTTCGAATATTTTAACTTCACGGGGAATACAGATCAAGACATTTCAGGATAATAATTATTTTTTTTGTAAATAATCTTATAAATTCTATATTAATACATCGAATATCGCGATTCTCACAGAGTAGCAAATAACAACGGAGTTATTTGAATTAAACAAGACAGCGCTACATCATATACAACATGCGAAGCAATTTTATTTGTTATTGCTAATTTTGCACTTACAAAATTATTAGTTACAGTAGCGGACTAAAAAAAATATTCAAATTTTATATAAAAATCTACGAAAACAAAATTAATTTAACATATTTCAGCAATAACTCAAGAATTTTTTTTTTTTTGCATTTGATATAAATTTATTTAACGTTGATTTAAAATTATATTACTCTAAAATCAAAATGAAGCATCATGTTGAATCAAGGTTATTTTAGGTTGGATCAACACGAATTTAATTAAATGCAGTCATTTGAACTAGTTCCAAGGGCTTACCACTTTCATTGCATATTAATCACTGCAGGTATCGAATTTAATATTGTTAGGCTGTTGTTTATATCAAAAATTGCTCTACACAACATTTTAAGCAAATACCATTCAGTTATTTGGATGGCTTCCATCCTATGAGATTTACGTATTAAATTCATTGATGATTCACCAGAAATGGAAGTACTTAGAGCTGAGTTTGTCAATGTAGCAACTAGAGATGGGCGCGAGTTGAATATTTCCCACCCGATGCGAACACGAATGCCAAGATGTCCAACACGTACGAAACACGCACGCGAAATTTTTTCAAAACAAGAAACTGCACAACATGCACGAAATCAAATTTAGTAGCAAAAAAAAAGCATTTTTTATATTCAAATAAATACATATTTTTGTTTAATATCAGAACTTTAAGCTTAACACTATCAACAAATTTTATGGTTCTTTATGTTTGAAGATACAAAATATGAAATTTTTTCTTTACTGGAAATTCATGCATACATATTTTAACACCAAAAATCGTCAATTTTGCTCAACACGATACTATACGAACATGCACGAAAACAGATTTTCTGTCACCAACACTTCGTGTTTAGTCGTGCGTGTTCATGTCACGAAAAAAACACGACACGCGCCCATCTCTAGTAGCAACTAATGATTTGTATTGTAATTTTATTCTGGGTACTTAACTTACGTGATTCTGTGTATCAGGAAAATGTGTATGTTTGTTTGATCTTTCGATCGAGATTTGAACTCAAACTCATCGCGTGGTTAGTCAAGATGCTTTTTCCTACAGACACAACAACCTTAACTTTAGATAAACGTCAGATATATACACACTTAGTCATTTAACATAAAATTTATTTCAAATTAAAGATAAACTTAAAATAAAACACAAACTGCGAAGCAACCTTGGTATTTCTCCCTGCGACTATGAGACTAGCACACTGCCTTCAAACCAGCAGCAGGAAGTTGTCGCTGGTAACGTGAAGTTTGTCGGCACGCACAGAACTGATCACAGCGGTGCATTGAAACTATGAACAAAGCAAATAAACATCAAAACATTTAAATGACATGTTTTTTAAGTAAAATTATTATGATTATAAATCAATATTTTTGCATGGTATTTTTTCTGCGTGAGTTAAAACAATTTTTCCGTAAAAATATTGACTAAAATTCCAAGAATATTTTTTCAATTATTTCCAACTTTCATTCAAAAAACTAAATACACAAATGCGCATTCTGGACGTCCAATTTTAGTCCACGTTTCAAGCTGCTTCATCAGCATAAGCCAATAAACGTTGTAACGTTGCTCTCTAGGAAATAATTAAGAGTTGTTGAATTACACGACCTTGGGGGTCAACTTCTTTAAATCCAACTTTTCATTTCAATAAGTCGATGGCAGTGGTCACCATATGACACTTAGAGGCAAACTGCTGAAACCACATCTGGCCCGAAGCAATCTCATTCATATTTGCAAATAAAAAATCATTGATAAGGTGCGACATAATTTGCCAATGATAGTGGGTTTCACTTATAACAAACAAAGTAGATATTTTTTGGAGAAGAAAAACCAAACTTGCTTTGCTGAATGTTTAAACTGCCAAAAAAAAGTGATTGCACAAGTTCTTCGTACAAAATTTCTGATAACTCAACAATTCAAGAACAGCCATACAATGAATTTTTGTTACTTTTTTTCCTCTTTATTTTTTATATTTCAACAACCGGAAGTCTAAAATACACGACATGTTTTTAAATCCACAAATCAAATTGACTTTATTTGACCCTTAATCTTGCACAAGTGTGTAATGGCATCAATAAGCCTTCAAATAAGAAAATGTAACATTTTAAAATTATAAGTTTGCAAGTCAAAATGTTGTCAATACATTGAAAGAGGTGAAGAGGGGAAGGAAAAAACTACGAGTATGTTGCATATGTATGGATGTGTATGCATATGTATGTGTATGTGCATATGTTTGCATATTTCCTTTATTTGGTGTGAACAAAAAAAAGTTCACAGAAAAAAATAGACAAGAATTATTTTTAACAAAACCATGTTATTGAAAACAAATTTTAATTTCAATAATATTTGTCATTAACTCAATACGATATTTTATGAATACCGCGCATTTTAAAATATCGTTTAATTTAATTTGTTTGTGTTGGTGTTTATCTTGCTTGTTGATTGACCCAACGCGGTGATCTGCTATTGATGTTGTATATTTTGCTTGCTCGTGTTGTATGCGTGTGAATTCCGACAAGCAGCCGAACAACGTCGTGGCTTGTTTTTTTTACTCAAAAAAGTTATTTTTAAATTATATCAACGCAATGCGCACATGTGAAATCATGTTTTGCGTGTATTCATTATTTGCGTATTTAATAACGATTTACTCTCTAGCTGAGTGGTAAGTACGTTAGTCTTTTAGTCAAGAGGTTCCCGGTTCGACTCAACAACTTTTTTTTTTTTGCTTCATTAAATTTCTTTATTGAATTTATTTTCAATAAACGTGCATACAATTTTATTTATCAATAATACAAAAATTGTCATCACAGGAAATTCAAAAGATTTTTTTATTGAATCAACGATTTTCGTATTCAAATATTAAAATAATTTATGTTTTTCTGTGTAGAACAGGCCACCCCGCTTTGGGCTTTTAAGCGACAAAATAACATTTATTAAATTTCTAATTTATTTCTCGCCACACCCCTAAAAACTTAATATTCTTCATAGGAAGTTAAGACTTGTTCCATCATCTTTGGATAGAAACGAAGGAAAGAACTTTCAGTACAAAATTTAATTTCTCTGTTTTAATAATTGCAGATCTTGGTAATGTTTTCATATTCAGTTGTCTGCAGCAGGCCCAGGCTCCTACAGAGTCATACATGGTCGGTCTTTACCAACAAATCCTCTTTACTTATTATTTTATTTAAAAAAAAACCAATTATACAATTGACACCTTTTTTGCTTGTATGTACTCTAGCGAAATTTTCTAAGTGGGAAAGCTGCCAAATTTGAAAGATTGAACTTGTTACTGGCGCTTGTTGTAAGTGTGGAAGTAAGAGGAAACATAACTGTGTGACTATGTGTTGGTATTTTGAATTTATAGTAAATAAATATCACAGTGTTAGTCTGTGCTTTTTTTTGTGTTTTTGGATTTTCTTGCAAGCACATGATTTTATTTTTATATTATTGTTATTTAATTGTGTTGTGCCCTTTAAAAAAATTTCCCCTCTCTATTTCTGTTTTTTTAATTTTTTTTTTGAGAACATTCACTATACAAGGACATCTTTCGCTGGATACTGGCAACTATAACAAAACAGGCATGCAAGAAAAAGTAGTAACAGCAAGCAGTGTTGCGAATTAAGTATTTTTTGATGCAAAATTTAGCTACTTTTTTGTGTATTATTCTTTATTCTTTTTTAATAAATCTTGCTACTTAAAAATATGTTGATATTGCCCACTGAAAGACTTCTAATGATTTAACATGCTGTTTTTGGAATTGTCAACAATATTTAGAGTAATGTCTACAATTCATTATCTGCAAACTTCACACCAAATACTCGACGTCTTCGACGATATTGTAACGACTGGTTCCGAAAATTGTCTGAATGAAGAACAAGAATTATCTTTTCTGTAACTGTCTCAGCTTAGGAGACTTTAGAAATAAAATTTCTGGTTAAGAAATACTCACTGATTTTGTTAAACAAACTTGTTTACAGGAGAATGAAGACAGTAGGTGCTCTAAATTTGTCTGTGTCGCAGTCAGTAATAGAACGACACACTACTCCCAATAAAAGATTTAATATCCTAAAAATCATGCACTAATAGTTTAGAAGGGCAACCGAAAATCTCATTTCCTTCAAATCCTGCAGATAAGCCAAAGCAGCTGCGAAGTTTGTGTTTAGTTTTAACTTTTTTTAACTTTTATTTCAAATAAATTTTATTTATTCTATGCCTATTGCTTGTGTTTCGCTTGTGATTTTCAGAAATATTATTATTTGTAATTATTATTTGTGAATTCTCAAATAGTTTTTGAAAGTCTGTGCATAAGATAAGAGGTTTGTGACTGTTCAAAATGTGGTTAAAGTCTACTGATGATTTGGCTAAGCACCAATGAAATATATAGACAATGCTTGACCTCCAGCAAATAAATTTCAAATTAAAATAAATTTTATGTTAAATGATTAATAAATAATAAATAAAATGACTACATTAAATAAAATTCATGTTGATTCAACTTGATATAAATTTGATTCAACATGATTCTTTATTATGATTTAATAGTACTGGGATGTTATTTCAAAAGGGAAATTTTTCTTAAAAGATTACTGTAACTCATGAAAAGTGTTAAATTAACCTAATTTTCGTAGATTTTAATATTAAATTTTTCTTTGTATAGTCTTTATACAACAGACCCATCTTTTTAGCATGGATACCATGTCCCTGTAATCACTGCCAATATGTCCCATATCTGTGTTCGCGGTAAACTAAACAGTAGTGCAAGGGCTCATTTTGTGGGCTGTGTCCCAAAGTATATCATTTCTCAAAGTAAATGTCATCCTGAAGCATATTTCCTTTTTTCTGGCTTGTTTGCTGTTGAATTTTCTGTAGTGGTCCCATGTTATTTTAATTACTCTCCATAATTCGAAAAGATTGATAACATTCACATGTCTGAATCCAGCAGTTTTTATTTGTAACTAGTGGTTACGCTTTTTCGGGCAAATGGCACACAGATTTAAACTCGGCCTAAGTTTTATGAGATTTTAAGTAGATTTTGACATAAACTACTGACAAATTAGGTTTTGTTTTGTTTGGGATATCATCTAGATTTTGCGCAAAGCCTCGTAGTACTAGATTTTGCTCACATGTTAACGCACTGTAAGGCTGTTCATGTGAGTTTTCCAGGCACTGTGACTGTTTGTAAGCTGGAAAGAAACTACAGTTTGAACTTTTCGAAAATGATTTGAAGGAAAACGCATATTTTTGCAATTGATTCCAAAAACTGTTCTCAAATTATTAGAAGCGTATTGCAATTGAGTTAAAATGTGCAGTTAAATTATTTCCAATAAAATATATTGGCGTTTTTAGTTTCTAAAATTTGGACAACTTTAACACCAGCTCCTGGCAACACTGTCTGCAACAAGAACAGTAAGCAAAGTCAAATATCCAATCGATTTGAGATATTTTGTCTGTATGTCTGTATGCATGCGCCTAAGTTTGTCCGTCTGGCCGAGCAAACATGGGCACTTTTAACTATTAGTTGGCAATATATAATAAACAACAAATAAAACGGCAACGAAATAAATTTTGGTCTCTTCACTCAGTTTATTTATTCTCAAGTGAACGATAGATGAATGTTCTTTAAATAAGAAGGAATAGTTTTAAAGATTGAAATGTTTTTCAGGAAATTTTATTTATTTTATTTATTTATTTTCATCATATTAAACTTTTATAAATAAAAAGCCAATAAAATATATAAAAGCACTAGCTACTTTGGCTATCAGCTATTTAAAGTAATTTTTTTCATTAAAAAATATACTAAAGTATATATACTATTGAGGCTATAAGTGAAAAATAATGTATAGCCCCAAACTACTAATTATTGAATTACTCTATTTAAATATAATAATTGCACAATTATTTTGTTATAATATATTCTGTGAAAAACGATTGCTTAGCTTCAATTTGATTTGCACTCCAAAAGGTGGCTTGTGAACTGCTAACACCACTTTTGCGCTGATGGCCTCATTAATTTGACGTTTAGTCTATAGTAAATGAAAATTTAAATTTTTTGTTTGTTTTTGTTTAACAAACATTTCGTGTCTGCTCACGAAACTCAAAAGTAGATTTCAATAAAAAAAAAATTTACCATGTTGAATCAAAGTTATTTCATGTTGAAACAACATGAATTTAATTTTATGTAGTTATTATATTTTATTTATTATTTAACTTACTTTATTATATGTATTGAGAAAGGCATCAGGAAAATTTTTGTGTGTTGGCTTCCCCGGCCAAGATTTGAACACGGAACTTATCGCGTGGTAGTCAACGCCCTTAATGCTGTAGCCACAATAATCTTAAATATCCTTTAGATACACACTTAGATGCTGCTCCAAACATGCCTTTTATTTGAATAGATCAAAAAATTTTAACAGACCGTCACAGCAATAGACATTGTCAAGAACGAGAGAAAACGAGGAAATTTGTTAAAATTTTAAGCTACAAAGACCATAAGCACTTTAAATGCGCCTAGATCATTACAATACACTTAATTTTACACAAAGGTCTAAAACTTTATTCTTAGAAAATTCAATTGATTCAAGACTTAAAATCCTCATGACGCCAATTTTATACATACATAACGCCATAAACTACTTTGAAAAACTCCACACGAAAAGCAGTTTTCACTCGATGACTTCAAAAATTTTGCACTGTGTAATCATACCCACCATTCTTTTTTTTTACATACTTCCATGTATGAATAACACGATTACATTTTAAATTGACCCCGATAATTGTATTTAAAAACTTTTTAGACTGTTGTGCTCCATTTTACATCATCCTCTGCTTAAACAAAAAACCTTCAACTTTGCATTGAAATTATGACAAAATTAAACATTTAACTTTACAAATTTTAACTGTCAATATCAAAAGCATTACAAGATTAATTTTTATGTGAGCATAACTCAAACATAATATCAAAGTGAAATATTCAATCGATAACAGCAGCCTTTCATGGATATAAACGTACTTCGTTCGCCACTTGAGGCACCAAGCAACTGCAGTAACACTAAAAAAATGGCAGAGAAGCAGTAGTGTATTATTATGATTAGAACAAGGGACAGTTGGAGAGCAAGGAAAAAAATGGTCATCCCTATAACAAATCAGAAAGTGATTCCAAGTTGTACGAGTAGTCACAGTAGTAAAAGCATCAGTGGCAGTAGTGACGTTGTTTGTGCAGCGAAACGTTGAGAGATGAAAGTCTAGTTCCTAAATGCCTGTTAAAAGCATCAACAATATATGCCTGCAAACACACAGACACACACGAACACACATTTATATAAGTATGTATCATCATATAAACATATCACATGTACCCAGCGGGAAAACTCAGAAGATCTTCTTATTTTAGACCTTATTTAGGGGCTGCTTAGAAATTTTTTTATTCAATTACTATTTTTATCCATCTGCTGGAGAATCCCTTAAAGAAGAGAAGAGGAGCACTAAAATTTTTTGTTTTATTTTCTTAACGAAGCAATAGCAAAACCCATTGATTTGAATCGCTGGCAATAACGCCTGCAAAAAAGATATGAGCACTGAATGGAGCGAACAGGCCTTGTTCATCCAAAACAAGGAGTACAGAGGCCATCTACAAGGCATCCTTAGTCTTTCTTTTTCCCGCTAGGTATGCATACTCTAGACTCACACCCACATTTATTCGTGCATATACAAGATAGTCCAATGTTTGCTATAAATATTTTATTTCAAGTGTACTGTGTTTTGGCAATAGACCAAAAAATGCGACTTCAAAATTTTGCTACTTTGCCTAGTTTTGTTGCCATTCCAGTTATAATTTTTTTTAATAGCATTCCTATAAATGAGCCAGTAAATGCATTAAGAGTTTTACTTATGGTACTGTTTTCATTATTATCACTGCTCATTTTGCAACTCCTTTTCATCTCTCATTCATTTCTTTAAAGTTTAATTTTATACGAAAAATTTCTTTAAAATTCCATATTATTTTTGGACTCCAAGAATTCTATAAAATCAAGTATAGAATATTTCAATTAAAAAGATACAACTAATAGCACTAATTGCATTGGACTCATGATCAGATTATGAGTTCAATCTAATGGCATAGTAAGCAGAAACTTCCAGGAAATTATTCAGGATCAATTTACACTTTGCGTAGCTGTAGCTTCCATATAAAATTAGAATAATTTAAATGGGGCAACTGTTTGGTCTAGAACAAGTGATATTTTATATTATGCAAAATACCGAGAGATGCTCCCAGATTTTGTTTTTATTTAAAAACTTTAAAAATCAGCGAAACACCGAAAAAAAATACCAATTTAAAATCAACATGCAAAAATTTTGATTTTAAATCAGAATAAATTTATTAAAAATAACATGTTATTTAAGTCTGTTGGAGTTTATTTGCTTTGTTCCTAGTTCCAATGCACTAATGAGCTCAGTTGTGTGACCTGCTCTTGTTTTAGTAGATAGTGAACTAGTCTTATAATTAGAGGATCGCAGGTTTGTATTTTTTTTCTTTTAACTACAACTTGAATTTCAAATAAATTTAATGTTGAATGATCGATGAAATCATGTTGATTTTAAATTGAATTCATGATGGTATTTATTTAGTATGTGTCTATAGAGTAAATTTGCTAGGGCTGCAACGGGAAAGGCGTCGGCTAACATGAGATCAGTTCGAGTTCAAATATTGCCCAGATAAGCCAATCATACATACAGCACAAAAACAGTTTAGGTAAGGTAAGGTAATGTTGAATGACGGGTAGTAATAATTGATCAAATCCGTTTCGGACTACGCCTATCTTATTAAAGCATGTTGTGCGCTCTTGATAAGAAATGTTTGGGAGATGCAATATAAAAAATCATAAAAACCTATTAAACCTTCAGACTAGGAACCTGGTCTCCTCAATATACTTTCTAAGCTTCTTCAGGTATGAACCCCTTAAGATGTTCACTATCTGTTATATTTTCCAGATGGAAGATTTGTCTTCTAATTTAACTGAATGCTGGACACTGACACAAGTACAGTTCGAGAGTTTCATCATTGTCCTTTTGACACGCTCTACATGCTGTATCAGCAAGAGCACCCATGCGAGCCAGATGACTTCTTAAATCTGTATGAACCAAGTTCCGAAGTGTAGGCCTTTTTATCCTTAGAATCTCTATGGTTTTTTTCGTCAACAACAACAACAACAACAAGGCAAAATAACTTTACTTAAGTAATTGATGAAATCAAAGAGCATGACACTAAATTAAATTCATGTTGTTTTAACTTGAAATAACTTCGATTCTACATGATTCATCGTGTTATTTCATTATCGAATTCACGTTGTTTTAACTTAAAATAACTGTGATTCAACATGAATCTTCATTTTGATTTAACTGCACGGAAATGTTAAATCAACATGAAATAAATTTATTTCAAAAGGAACAAATGTCTTTAAAAATCATGTTAAATTAACATGAAACACATGTGAAGCAAAATGATTTGCTGAAAAAAATTTTAATTAAACTTGTTTATGTCGGATTTAATGTAAAATTTTACTGTGCGCGTTTATGTTCGTATTGCTTTGCTAAGAGTTGTAACTGGAATGAAAAACATTTGCTTGTCGTCTAGAAAGTTGGTGTAACAAAACGCTCGATGTTCTGCATATTTTTGTTAAATCTTAAATTCGCTATAATTATATTGAACAGATTGAAATTATTATTGGGCTCAATTACGAGTTTGGTATTTCAACTACGACTACGACGATTTTGTACTAGACTAAAAAACATTGCAAGATTTTTTCTTTAATCTAGTACAAAATCGTCGTAGTCGAAATATGACACTCGTAATTAGGCCCATGATTTCTTTTTTACAATATCCCAATAAATATTAAAATATATCCAATTTTAAGTTACCGCTTTCCAGCTTTAATTCATTAACTTAAGTTAAGTTTTACTTTGGCAAAAATCTTATAAGAAACTAATTGTTTTAAGATCAAAAACAAAATGTACTGCAATGCGTCTTTCAGTAAGTAAGAGTCTTTATTATCTATTATATTTGTCAAACACAGATCCACATATCCACACTACAAATTCAAGCCTTAAAAAACAATTACAAATGAACTAAAACAAAAAATTATTGCAAAGAAATAGCAATAAATGAACAAGAACAACAACAACAACAACAAAATAACATAAATGTGACAGAAAATTTTTGACATTTTAATATTTTACAAGCAAAAGTGCTTGAACTGTAACAAATCAACAGCCAAACGATTCAACCAACCCAGTAAACAACACACCAACTTTAAAGACAAACGGCAAAATACGAAAGCACTGGCAAATGGCAAACACTTGTAGCAACTAAATGTTTATAACCAAAAGGGAATGAATACAAAAACAAACGAAAGAAAAAATTATATCAAACAAACTCTCCAACATTCTCTTACAAACACAAAAAAAAAAGTCTAAAACATAAAGGCCCAAATATTAGAAATATTAACAGATTCTGTTTGTGCAAGTGTGTAATACGAATACATATAGAGGAAATGGAAAGGAAAATGTAGATTATTTTTTCCACTTTAATTATTATTTCTTCTTTGTATTTACAAACAAAAATTTTTCTTTTATGTGTTTTTAGGCGCTTCTTTTTGCTTTTATTTGCAGGCACATTAGACAACAAATAAGCATGTGAGTTTCGAGAGAGAAAAATATAAAAAAAAAATATAAAACATTAAAAATATTCGTTCGTCTGCCGTTTTAATTTGAAAGAAAATCATTTGGATGAATTCACACAATAGTCGTACACATGTGCATGTGTGCAGCTGAAGAACAATTATTTTTGATTTACCAGACTTTGATTTATTTTTATGTGTCAAATTATTTTTAGTATGAAATCTGTTGCTAATTGAGAGAAAACTTTGATTAAATTCGTTTCAATGGTAGGCATTCATATAAATAAATCTGTACTTTTTTATAAATGACACTTCCTAGATTTAAAGAAGTGGTGAGAACTTAATGCTAGGAACACAACTGCGACGAACGACGAACTTTTGGTCGCGAATATTCGTCATCAAAAATAAAACACATTTTGTGTATATGAATATGCACACAATCATGGCGTATGGCGAAATTCTTCATACGCGGCAAAAGTAGCAATAGATTTATTTATATTTCTTACGCCGGCGAACGACGAAAAAACAATTTTTTCGCTCTCTCTCTCTCTCTCTCTGTCTTTGCACACACAATAAAATAAATTGATAAGGTTGGTTATCAAATATCAGAGAGGAATTCGCTGAGTAAATTCGTCGTTGTTGTGCTTCACACGAAGAATTTACGCAGCGAACTCTTATCGACGAATTCCTCGACATGGACGAAATTCGTCGTTCGTCCCAGTTGTGTTCCTAGCATAAGTTGAATTAACACATTTGCCTTTACAAAATTTTAATCCAGATGGTCTCAAGTAGAAAGGCCGTAACTTGTATTTTTTACTAAATTGAGTTTATAATGATTCCAATACATTTTAGACAAATACACCTCGTCACGAGCAGTTGTACAAAAAAAAATTACATTTTATATATTACAGTTTAAATATTTTTGCTTTCTCCTGTAGAGTTACAATTATTTTTACTTGAGACCAACGATATATGTACATATGTATGTATATAAGTACATATGAACATAAACGCAGTTTGTAATATAAAACTTTATTCCTAATAAAATCTTCACGGGAGTTTATTGCCTATTTCTTGTTCCCCCAATTTTTAAAAAACATTTGTAAGCTTTCAGCTAAAATAAAGCAACTGGTAATAAAAAAATTACTTAAAAAATTCGAAGTTATCCCCAATTTAAATTCTTAGCTTAATATTTTTAGGATGAGTGGATTATTATTTTTAGAAAAAAATTAATTCCGTGGGAGTTATTTCCCGGGGAATATTTAGAATTGGGCTGATAAAGTTTCAAATTAAACTGATCTGTACTTAATACACTTTTATGACGCAAAGCTTCACAATGCAGTAGAAATCTCGTGATTGTACTTATTTCTATTAAAATCTTCCTTAAAATATTCTTAATTTATATTGTGTCAAGCAGTTTTCATGCTTAAAAGTTTATTTAAATAACAATGAATTTCGATTTAGTAGTAGTAGAATTTTAAGCAAAAAAAAATATACTAAAAAAATAGACAAACAAAATTACAAACGAATAAATATGGGAATCGGTTGACTTTCCAGGCCATCCCTGAAATTTTCCGTCAGTTCTTAAGTAAAAAAAAGTATGTTCATCGAAAACTGATTTGACTAGAATTTACGGAGTAATAAAATACAAACACTTTTTTCGCAAATTTTCGACAACTATATCCCCTGAATTATTTTTACAGGTTTTGATCAAAATTTAAGTTTTTTGAAATCAGTGAATATTTAAACTCGATTAGATGAAGACTTCTGCAGTATTAAGAAAAACCGATTTTCTCGAATTTTTTCGTCAATTAAATCTCCCCAAGGAATCAATCGCTTTGAGTCAAATAATTGGCAGCAATTGACGTTTCTGTTTGAGGTGAAGAATAAATATACATAAATATAAACATATGCATACACATCCACAAGGACATCATCGCGAAAATAGCATAATAGAAATAGAATCGACCACCCAGGACCTCGAAACGTCATCATGAAAACTCTGGTTTCAAAAATTGCGGTAACTTCCAAATTCGAAAAGTTTGCTTTCTTTTTTCGCTAAGCCATGACTAATATTCATTTCATTCCTGCTTCGCGGAACGCTTCAGTAGACTTCAACCCAAACAAATTTGAAATTAGCTATAAAAAAAACTTCGTATGTTTATAGTAATACTCTTAGTACATTCTTGGGAATCC
Source organism: Nowickia ferox (assembly GCA_936439885.1). Lineage (NCBI taxonomy): Eukaryota > Metazoa > Arthropoda > Insecta > Diptera > Tachinidae > Nowickia > Nowickia ferox. The sequence goes on along the minus strand of OW387023.1, from coordinate 118,356,419 downwards.
CAATATTCAAACATAATAAGTTTAAGAGCATCAAACAAAAATCTCTAGACAACAAGCATCTCTATTCGACTTTGTATCTATTTTATTTTCCAGCAAGCAAAATTTTCAACTTAAATAAAGACTGTACATCAAATAAATATACTGCGGTATTTATTATACAAGCAACTTCCTTTAGCGGCAATAATAATTCGAAATAATATTGAAACGACGTAAGTAAATCCTTATGCAACAAAAATAAAAATTTCACAAAAAAATTCAAAAATGTTAAGGTTGTAATCGAATTTCTTAAATTAATAAAATAGTATAGTAAAGCAGGGTACAACCAAACTACAAAGCAAATGTTATCATTAGTTTTTTCCAGTTCCTGCCATTGCAGTATCCCGTACAGATCGGAGAATAAAAAAAGTATTGTTTTTTAAGTACTCTTTGAGTGTTTAGCATCAAACAACTATGAATGCGTGTAGATACTAATAAAAAAGAAAAAAATTCATAAATTTTTTTAATGTAATTTATAACATTTTGGATAATTTTGAAGGTTCGTCTGTCTAAAACTGAATTTCGATTCCGGCAACACTGATATTTTTAGTTTTTTAGGTTTTTGATGCTCTCATAAATAAAATGATTTATTTTTCTCAATGCATACAAATTCATATGTGCATATTTGTATATACACTGTTTAAGTCCAAGTTTACACTACTATGCAAGTCCTACTGCTAAGCTGATTAGTTTGAGAGGGAGAGACAGAAACGTTTCTTTTCTCCTCGTCTCTCTATTTAGCATATTTTAATCTATTATTTATAAGTGAAATTTATTTATTTCTTTTTTTGCGATGTCTATATGCATTTCATTGTTGCTTAAACAAATCGTCAGTAGACTTCAACCACACATTTTGAATAGTCACAAACCTCTTATCTTATGCACAAATAATAATATTTTTTAGAATCACAAAAGAAATATAAGCGTAGTAGGCTTAGAAACTCATACAAAACCCAGCAAATAATTTTTATTCGATATGAATCTATTTTATTTTTCACTTGCAATATAATTATGACAATATGTCGAATAATAAATTTGTTGAATGTAAATCAATTATTGTATATACAATTGAATCATTTCTCAAATTCCATTTCATTAAAAATTAATTTTTCCCGACTGATGTAGCCGCAAGGAGACGTCAGTCGGAACTTTTTGAAGCAGTGCTTAGACTTCGGTCGGAGTACTGTATGATAAAAAGAAGCTGCTGTTAACAATCAATCTCTGCTCAAGTACATAGACTTGGATGGTGATGAAGTGCATGATTGCATAGAAAAATGCAACATTTCCTCCAGCTGAAGTCTCATTTAGCTTTTCAATGAAACTATTTCGTTCTATAAGCATTTGAAAGTACTGAATTAACTTAAGCCCAATTAAAGAATTATTGCTCATTAAAATTAAAATTATAGTTCATTAAAATAATAAAAATGCATCACAATACAAATCATTATTATTAAAAACACCTTTCAAGCTTAGTAATTTCGATGATAGTAATAGTTGTAAAATTTAAAAGTTTTTTGATTTATTCAAGCAATTCTGTGTACAATTTCTTTTAATTTTATCTCTTCTACGCCCAAATCCTACTCCAATAATGCAACAAAAATTATGTTTTCAAATATAACAATGTTTTGTGTCCCGTTTCAAAAACTATTTCTCATCTGCCGGAAGAGTTCAATGAGAATCAATTAAACCCAAACTAATTTACATTAAATTTTACCAAGAATTTAATGACTCTCATGTAAACAGGAAACAAGCAAAAATGCAGAATGTTGTATATCAAACAATTAGGCAAACTTTAAATTAAAGTTTAAAATAAAACTCACCTGTTTTCTTGTTGACGAACTTTTACTTTCGATGAAAAATTTGTGTCTAGTTTTGTTTTCGTCTACTTTTTATTTTAAGGGTTGTGTATGTCTTCTTGTTTATTATATTTTTTAATAAATTGAGCTTTTAGCTTTAGGTTTTATTTTTCACATGTATTAAATACATATAAGTTTTGTATTTTTAGCAGTTTAAGGTTTTAAAATTTTAGTTTTATTCTTTTCACTTTTACTTGGTTCAATTTTTTAAAATTTAAATTTTTAGTTATACTGCAAAGAAAGAAATGAAAGAGAAAATATTTTTAGTTTTTGCTTTATTATTATATAAAAATTTAAGCTAAATATTTTTTTCTTTAGATCCCTTGAAATTGTAGTGAAATTTTAGATTTAGAAAATAAATTTAAAAATACTAAACTTCTGCTCAAATATTTTGAGAGATAAGAGAATAACAAATATGTCCTCGTATATGATATTTTGGTTTGAAAAAGGCAATAAAAAAGGACTCAAAATATTCTATAAATATTTTCGCCATAAAATTCTCTTAAATAAGACAATACTTGACTGACAAGACATACCTGAAACTGGTATGTTTTTAAAACAAATTAATTCAAACTCCGTCGGTAAGTTCAACTGAAGCTAAAAAAAAAATTTTTTATAATAAATTCAAAGCTCCTTCCATACGTGAAATTTATGCAAGAAGTGGTATCGGACTTTAAAATTACTATTTTTTTTACTGGACAAGTTAAAATTTACTTTGTGGGAAAAAGTGTGATAAAAATATTAAAACTTTATACAAAAAGAAATTCACAGTTGAGCACAAAATAAAATTCTCAAAAAAAAAAAAAATTAATACAAGAACAAGCTCCAGATTCAGACTTGTGTCCAGCAGCTCTTTTTGCACTAGTTCGTTCTGTTGGACACAAGTGCCGTCAAAAACATCAATGTGAATTAAATGGGTTTGAAACAACTTTTGATTCGAACGCTCTCAAACTAGTTTAAAAAGAGCTGTTGGATACAACTCTATCCAGATTTTTAAAGCAACATTTAGTTAAATTTACTTCAAAGAGATTCAAAATTTTTAAAGTATATCTGCTCTTCCCAAAATTTTTTTCAGTTCACTTCTCTCACCAAATTGTGAATAATATCAAAATTTATTTACCAAATTCAGTGAAAATGCACGCATTTCCTTTGGAATATATTTATATTTTTAATAAACAAAGCAAATTCTTCAGAAGCTATGCTAATATTATTTATCGTGCAAACTAAAAGAGTTGATCAAAATAATAACATATCGAGCCTTTTTTCGATTTCATCGTAGGCGAAAATATTTCCATTTTATCGTTAACGAAATTATACTTTTTTATTGAAATTTAAATTTTATGGGTCTACCTATAGTTTAAAATTATCAATATGCCGAAATTGTTGATAACTTTTAACATATGGGCTGTAAAATTTACGTACAAAATCATTTTTGAATATTAAAAAAAAAAAGTTCTCCTGAAAATTTTATTTTTGTCGCTTACGATAAAATCGAAAATAAGGCTCGATATTTAATTAGTAAAAGCTAAAAATTTTTCAGAACGAAATCAAATTTGTTATTAGTTTAAAAAACATATATAATTTACACACAAAAAAGTAAAATGTATAATTTTGTAATATGAATTAAAAAATTAATTAAACAATTCGATAATATCAATAAAGTTTTTCCACTCAAATAAATTTATACAATTATAAATAAAATTAATTAATTGAAATCATTAATTGGTGAATACTTTTTTCAGTGTGTACTGGAACTTTAATTCCAATATTTATAATATTTAAAATGAGCTCGAAATGTATTTTATTTTAAATTTTTCGTTAAAATTTTTCTAAATGGATTTCAAGCACATTTTATTTTTTTATGAATATTTTAATATAAATATAATTTATGTACTAACCCACATATTGATTAAAAAAAAATAAATAATGTAAGAAAATTAAGAAAATTTTTTATAAAAATTTTTTTTTCTTTCGAAAATCTCATTATTTAATAAAAATATTTCATTCAATAAGAATTGAAAATACTGAATTTAAGCCCTATTAAGAAGTTATTTTTGATTTAAATTCACTCTAATTCAATTAAATTTAACATTTATATAATAATTATAATTAGACGTTTATAAATCGTAAAAGAGAAATTTTTACAATGAAAAAACTATGGAAAAATTATCTTAGATGATTCAAATTTGCACTACTTGATTTTCATGACTTCTTGGGAATATTTATTTTTATTTTTTTTTTTGCTGGGATTTTAATAATTTTAATAAGTTTTTGTTTGAACAAAGATTTGTTTTGAAGCTGGTCTTAAATTTTGTTATTTTCTTTTTTCGATTTGATGAATTTATAGTAAATTATTTTAATAAATAAAACATACGTTTGTGTTATATTAAACTTTAACGAATTTTAGTTTTAAAATTTTCATATTCTGTAGTAAGTCTTATTTTAGTTAAAAATATTATTTAACATTTTTAATTTATCAATTGAAAATAAAATGAAGTTTTATTATTTTTAAGAACTAAGCCAAGTCCATAGATTGGACAAAAATATTCCGCTTCCTTTTTAATATGGATATTTTCCAAAGTTGTTGTTTGTTCATATGAAAAGTAAAACTGAAAAATATTTCCTAAAGGATAATTTTTTACCAAAAACAAAACAAAATTTACTACCAAAATGAGAAGTTTTTTTAGACATTTTTTAAATTGAACTTACTTTTATTTAAAAATATTTAAACATTTTAAATATAATTCTGCAATTCTCTAATAAGTTAATAAAATAAAATCACTTTTAATGCTTTATTCTACATTATTTGTATTTTTTTCTACATTAATTTTCTATTTTAAAATAATTTTACAAAAGTTCTATTTTCCAAAGAAGTGTATTATTACCACTACGATAAAAGAATACAACGCGTAAAATCACTAAGACGTGAATAATTATTTTTTTAATTCAAAAAAGAAATATTAAATTTTATTTTTTTAAATATTTATATTTTTTACTATCTCTACCAAACAAAAATTATTTATTTTTTTGTTTTTTGAGCAAAGATAAAATCTTAAATTTTAATTAACTTTATATTAAAACAATTAAAAATTTCTTTATATTTCAAAATATTTATATTTTTTTACTATACTAAACAAAAACTAATTTATTAAAAATTATTTTTCTTTATTATTTAAATTTATTTATTACGTTGTTGCAACACATTACGTATGTGTGTGATAACTGTAACACGCACAGTATACGAATGTAACTGTTATCAGCAAACGCAAGTGCATTTATGTAAAATCTTATTAACATTACTACTGTTAGGCCTTAACAGCAGCATGTTAGGTGGTTGTGCTTATGTATGGCTGCTTGTGTGTGTGCGTGTGTTTGTGTGTAATGCCCTTTGAGGCATAAAAACTGAAACATGCACACATGCAAAGTGCATTCGGAGACCAACATATTTACGCACACAATTAAATAGACATAGACACACACACGTACACACACACACATGTTGTCGTATACTTTTATAGGACTATATCAAAGGAATTATTTCAAAGAAATATAACAACAACTACAAAAATAATAATAATGGCATAAAAACATGAGCCAAAGCCATAAAATAAACAATAACTGCTAAAAGAAGAAACAAAAAACAGAAAAGAAATAACAACACAGTGTAGCTTTGTTATTGCTATTTTTGTCTTTGTTGTTTTTTTTTTTTTTTTTTTGTAAGTATATAGTTGCATTATAAGAAGTCTATGTAGAGTTTACTTTTTTGTCACACATTTATACTTTCATACTTAAGTAAAGAAAATAAAAGCTGAGTGATATTTTAAAGTATTACTTAGCAAGAGTTTGGTACAAAAAAATAAATTTAAAAATAAAACCTGTTAATGTTGCCATTACCTGTTTACTTTTGAAAGTAGAACTATAATATATTAAACCATTCACTTTTTATCTTTCTTAATTATAATTCCACTTATTTTTTTTTAACAGAAATTACAGAATTATTTTACTTTTTTTGCCATATTAACTAAACACTGATTTACGTTTTACTGCAATTCTTAGGCAGTCTTAATACGTATTTATTTTTTTTACACTTTTGGCTTTTCACTTCAATTCACTATTTATTTTATTTAAATTTTGTTGTTGTTGTTCGGCTTGCTGTTATTGCTGCAGCCGTTTTATCATTTGTGTGTTCAAATGCACGTATCTTGTAATAAAGCTATTATTTTAGCTGCTTAGTGTATTAGTTGTAACTTTGAAAAGTTTATTATATTACAACATAGCCAAAATAAAATCAATTAAAAGTAGATGTTTTATTTCAAATGATTCGATTTTTGTTCTTGCATTTGTTGAAGGGGGGAAAATAAATTAAGGAAAAGTTTTCTTAGTTGTAAAACAGAAAAGCAGTTGGAGAATAACTGCACTAAAAACGTCCTTACACACGGAAGCTTCGTAAGCAACTGAATTTGAAAAATTGCATTTGTTTTAGCCGAAACGGGCGGCCGACAAACAGCAACAATATAAACATATTCTACAAAACCAGCCAACACAAAGCACTTGCCGTACTCGTGTATATGTTGTATGTACATTTTCAATTTATTTTTATTTTTTCATACTTTCGATATACAGTACTTATTTTGTTTTTGTAGTTTTGATAGCTTTTTATGAGGCTCTGCCGCCTCTGTAGTAAACAGTAGAAAAGACTTTTACACATTCAGTCAGTCCGTCAGCCTTGCACACTTACATTGCATCCATACACAGGCACACAAACATAAAAACACATGGATAAACACAGGCAAGCAGACATGCATACAGTTTGCAATTTTACTCTTTTGCCTTAGAACATTCATACAGCCAGACAGACGTGCACACGGACACAGTTGCTGGCCAAATGCAGTCGGCAACTCAGCAGTAGCAGCATCAACAGCAGCAGCAGCAGCAGTCAGCAGAAATTGGCTACTGCCTGCTAGTTTTATGGGCTTTTTCCTCACAAGCCCACTCTAGCGCTGTCGGTGTAACTGCAATTTTGTGTGAAAACAATATTACAACCACACACACACACACACATGAAAACAAATTCCAAGTAAAATCGCTCTTTAGCTTAACAGACTTGAAGAAGAAAAACAAAATAGTCGTAATAATAAATGCTGGTGTTGTTGTTTTTAAAAACGAATGCAGGATTTTCTGGAACAAACTTGCTTTTCAATCATTCGTGGTTAACTTGTTCGTCACTTTATTTCGTTTATTACATTCGGCAACTTATTTGTTGCTGTTTTGAGCGCGAGAGTACAACGATTGTTTTTGTTTCCATGTTCTATAAATAAATTTCTGCTAAGCAGGAATATAAATGAGCTTGTTGAGGTTGAGGGTGAGACAACCCCAATAGTGCCAACCAAACTCAAAAAAAAGTTAATGTTATTGCTGGGCAGTAAACATTTAATGTTAAACACTTACTTGCTGTTAACTAACATTATTTTTGAGCAGCTCATTTACATATATTCTTAAAAACTGCAAAAGATTATGTTAAGTAAGATTTAAATCAAAAGCAATTCCTCTTAGAAAAATTTCTCTGTAATTGAAAATGATTTCAAAGTAAGCTTCTGCTTTGAAAATTTATAAAATTCACTTTTATCAAATGCACTTTCATACTTACGCAATTACAACAATCTAATAATTTTCCTTCAGCTCTTTGCAGTTTTCTATTTTAACTCTTCTCTTCTCTTAACTTCAGTTGTAATTTTATGAGAGAACGCTCTCTTGCAGCCAGTAAGCCTGTTAGTTTCATTAACTGTTGACATTTTCCTATTGTTTGTTATTCTTTTTTTCTATCGCACTGCTTTCACTGTTTACTTGCTTTTTAAACTACAATTCCCTTTTAGCTAATCCTTAGAACTCATTACAGCGTGCATTTAGTATATTTTTAGGGCCTATTTTTTGGAAAAAAGCCAAATAAGTTTACTTTGCTTTTAGTCTGTTTTTCTGGTTCAATTTTATTTGAGTTTTTTTTATTAATATTTTACTTTGCAGTGACTGCATAAGTTGTTTGCCAATTTAATTACAGTAGCTGCCTAAGATGACCAGTTGCTTTATAAAATCAATATTGATACTATAACGGTACTAAGCAAAAATAATACGCTTTCAATAAAATCCAGAAAAGTATGCTACAACATTTACTTTTCTAAGCGTATTAGCAACATTAATAAATTAATTTAAGAAATTTAAGAAATTTAGAGCACTCATACGCTCTAATAATGCAATATAATAATAACGAAAATAAGACTTTTAAAAAAATTAAACCCATTTTAAAAATAACCAAACAATGCTGGTTTTAAATTCTCAAAATATACTTTCCCAGCAAAAAATTAAAAAAAGGTAATAGAGGTTAGAATTAAGAATTTTTGGTGGAAGCTCTTCCCTACTGGATTACCAACTTAATGATTTTAACAAGGCGAAAGACTAAAATAATCGATTGCTGAGAAATACTTACTTTGTTTATTTGGTAACATGTTCACGTAATCTATTACAACTAAAAGAATCATTCTTCTCATCAATCAACTTTTACACAATTTTTTTAAATTCTATGTAATGTGCTTTGTAAGCGAGTAATGAAATTTGGCAATCAGAAAAGTAAGTCATTGTATGGCAAGTATATACTTCTGATGGCAATGTGTAATTTTTTGTTGGGTTTTTTTACTACAATTTGTAATAATTTAGATCCAGCTAAATTAAAAATTGTATGTGTTATTATGCTGTTCAAAGTCGGTGCCAATCAGGTTGGGAAATTGTATATTTACTTATTTATTCGAATAGTTATCATTTTTATTGTCACCGACTTTGAACAGCATTATAGATAACACATATAAAAATATTTTATTTAACAGAATCTTCTAAATTAAATTTGGCAAATATTAGTGTCCCCCATTTTTCTAAATTCAACATCGCGTCACTTTCAGAGATCTAAGGTGTGTGCACACTGTTGTAAAAAATCTGACCCATTTTTACGACAGTAGAAACGCGTGAAATATGATATTAATTTTTAATGGATATGGCCACGCCCACTTACTTAAGTATAAAATAATGTTATTTTAAGAGATGAAACTCCTTGCCAAGTTTCGTGAGGACCCGATAAGTAGGAGTACATAATAATTTAATACTAAACTTTCATGGGCGTAGCCTCGCCCAATTTTTTTAACACAATATTAAGTATTTTTCAGTATTTAAAGTGTGTATGAAGTTTCGTTAAAGTAAAAACACATGAAATATAACATTAAACTTAAAACCCACTTTTTTAAATGCAAGATGAAGTCTTTTTTGCGTTTATGGTGTGTGCTAAGTTTCATCAAACTCGTTTAACTAGAAGCACGTAAAGTATAATATTAACTTTTAATGGGCGTGGCTCCGCCCATTTTTTAACTTCAAGATAGGGTCATTAAGAAAACACAATGTATGCTCTAAGTATTCCCACTTAATTTTTTAACAATGAAGCCAAATGGAAGCTACACCCTCTCAGAAAAAATAAAAAAATGTTTAATCCGTCTTAAAGTTACTCAATTATCAAGTAACAAACATAAAACACAGACGAATTGTAGCCGGTAAAAAATTAGTTTAGGAGCTTCAAATTTTATTTTTACTAACTAATACTTTTTCGCTTTACAAATACGACTCTTCAATCAGAGTGATAATGTCCTCGCAAAAAGGTTTTAATTGAAATTTTAAAAAAAATTAAGGATGGATTTTAAAGAAAACCATTCAAAGCATTTCCCTTCACTTGTTGGCAGTGCAAATTGCTTTTTACTACAGCAGTAAACACATTGACTATTATGCATTAAAATTGAGTTTAAAGCCAGCTATATATAGAAACATTTTCCTGATGCCTATGCTAATACACACAATTGTGCGTTAGTAAAATAATTAAAACAATAGAATGACGACATTTATTTTAGTTCATGTTGTTTCAACTTGAAATAACTTTGATTCAACATGATTCTTCATTTTAATTCAACAGTACTGGAATGTTAAATCAACATGAAATAAAGTTATTTCGAAATGAAAAATTTTCTTTGAAGATTACTGTTAACCATGTAGAAATTTATAGGATTTTAATGTAAAATTTTTCTGCGTGTAATTAATAACTATTTTTACTTAACATAAACTTTGTCTTCATACACCCGGTATAAACTAATATATAAAATTTTTCGTTATAAATGGTTCACAATATTTCGAGGGCCGCAGACATAAAAAAGAGCTTTTATATATTTTCCTATACAGGTTCCACAAAATAAAACAAATAAATATTCACAAAACAAACAAAAAATACTAAAACGAGAATGTAACGTACAAAACAAATCCCAAAAAAGTATTTGATAGTTTCTTTTACGCAATTTGAACAGAGTAATTAAAAATATTTGCGCGGTTTATCTTATTAAGCTTTTTTATACAAGAACTATCGAAGTAAGTATATTTAAATGGCATTAAGTTTATATTTCATTTGAAATTGTTGCTTGTTTTTTGCTCAAACGACGTCTTTATGCGAGATGCATAAACTCGTCAGCAGACTTCAACTCAAAACATTTTTAAATTAGAGAAAATAACTTCGTATGCTTATAGTAAGACTCTTAAAACGTTGTTGAGAATCATAACATATCAACATAATTAGTTCGGAGGCCTCAAACAAAAATCTTTACAAAACAAGCATCCTTATTCGATTTCGCATCGATTTTATTTTCCACCACATTTTTACAATTAGCTGCCATATTAGACAATAATAAAAGTATTAAAAAGCAAAAAAAAAAAATAAATATTTATTTTCACATCAGAAATACTGAAGTGTATTTATTGGACATAAAGTCTTTATTATATTTGCAATTTTTGCTTGTCTACTAACGAGTTCTATGAAGGAGACGTCGCTTGGACAAAAAGAAGGAAAACTTCCACAATAAACTTTTTTGTTAATTTATTATTTATTTTATTGCTTTTTAATTATTTAATCAAATTCCAATTCAAAGCTATTAAATTATTTAAAAAAAAAATAACTTTAAAAAACTTTGTGAGATTTATCTAGAATTGCTGCTAAGAAATCACAAAGATCTTTGATCTACTTTGAATTTAGCATTTGAATTTTATAAATTATTATGTTTCTATTGTCAACTGGTCACTTTAATCTTTAGCATTTCACATACCGGAAATTTTCACTGTTGCATTGCCTTATTATTGCAAAAATACAAAACCAAAAAAGGAAATGTAACACGATATTTAAAAAAAATAATAAAATAAAAGAGCATGTATTGCTCTTCCTTGCAAACCAATAAAAATTAAATTGTTACACTAAAAAAACACATCAAAGCATGGGTGCATAAAAAAAATTGATAAATTCTCTGCAGATTTAAGTTTTGCATAACTCAAGTTATTCTCGGTCGCCATTTCTCTTAAGCTTTGAAAGTGCGGCATTAGCTTTTTAGTGTACTCGCATGCTTTCATTTCTAACTGTTAGCAGGTGTAGTTTTTTATTTCTATTATTAACAAGAAACAACATTATTTTAATGTTTGCTTGCATGCGTGTGCATGTATGTGTACGTGTGTGTGTGTGTGTGTGTTTGTTTGTGTGTTTGTTTGTGTGCGAGTACGAATGAATACTTAACCTTTTTCATAACAGTTCTCTACCCATCTTCAGTTGCCGGGTCATTTGTTATTGCACAAAAGGAAAAATAGCAGAAAGGATTTTGAATAAAGTATACACAGTAGTACAAGTTTTTGTTGTTGTTGTTTTTGTTGCAGGTTGGCTTGCACAAGGCCAAACATTATAATCTTTGATTTGTCTTATCGTTGTTGTTGTTGTTGCATTGCGTATCTGTTTTATATTTTATATTTTTTATTCTTTGTTGTTGCTTTTTCGCTTTGATGTGCATTGTTGCTTGTATATGTACGTTTTGGGCTTATATGCGTTGCTTTGTTTATTTTGTTTAAATATTTGTTGCAAAACATACAACGGATCCTTGGTGTGCGTGTGCACGCACGCTTAAACGAGGGCAGGTCGAAAGGGATTTAATGTTAATTTGAAGGAAAAGTAAAATTTTCTTTTTCCGTAAAGTTGTTTGTAAATTGAAATCTTTGAAATAGTTTTATGTAAAACAGGCTTTTTTTAACTTATACCATTGCTTAGGTAAATAGACGAGATATGCCCATTTTTTTATAAAATATCTTACTTGTATTTAGAAAACCATAATGATTATGAAGCATTAAAAACAGGGGTTTTAAAAGATCGATTATTTAAAAATAAAATGAACTCCTCAATTTAAATTTTATATTTACTAATTCACCTAAACCATTTTTCAAACTACACTCGTTTGTTAACTAAATTGTTGTTCTTGTTTATTTAGACAATAGTTGCATGTGTGTTTAACAACTGCTGTTGACGGTAGATGTTGTGTAATTTTTTGTTTGTTTTTTTCTGTCATTCTGTCTCACATTTGTTACCACTGTTATCAGCATGCATCATTATCACCAACATCCGTCCATCACATTAATTACAACAACAACATTATTGTAAACATTATCGTAAACATCATCATCGTCATTCGTGCTACAATGCAAGTGTTGTTTATGCAACATTTTTGTTTGTTTCAGAGTAATCTTACGGTATTTGATAACAACACCTAAAATGATTGAGAGGAAGAGCAGCAGAATGTGGCACAAGGCACAAAAAAAAATTTTTTTATTTTGGAGTGTGTAACTTAGTTTATGCGTTTGTGCTTGTGTAAGTGTTCATGGCACTGCACAGGATGGTTTAATTCACATAGTGGGTGTTTGTTTACATTTAACTTAATGGTGTTTTATTTTAATTAAATTCGCTTTAAATTTTATGAAGCAAAATACACACGCATGAAGAGACATGCCCTTTTTACATACGAGTTTTCTCTTCATTTGAAAATTTAATGCGAATTTGTTGTAAAGTTGCAATTTCCAAGTCGTTCTTAATGATTTGCTTTCGCACTATTATTTCTTCAAGCATTTGCGCCATCACGTATAAATTTACTTGCCTTGAAAAGAAAATCTCTCTTGTTAATTACTTTTTCCATGAGTATTTTAGGAAACTTAATTCCATTGAGATTAATTTATGAGCTGGTAATTTATTCAAATGTCTAGATTTAATTTAATTCAACAGAATTTGCCTCGGGATAATTAAAATTTCCCTGTTAAGCAGTATGAAGTAATCGATATGCTCTATGAAGATCCTTAAAAAAAATTATATTAGAAAAATCATAATAATATTGTTGCAAAAAAAATGTACACTTAATATTTTTAAACCATTTGATTGGACAGCAAGTTGTTAAAATCACATAGCTAAAATAATATTAACTGATAGAATACCCTATGGTTTGAAATATTTTTAATTGCAGTGTTAATTGGTGTAGTCTGCATAAAAATACACCAGGTTTGAAATTTCAAGTGTATATTTATAATTTTGTCTTATATTACATTATCATATTCGTTGCCCGCTTGAGAACATACATTAATTTTTTGCGGTCCTATTATAGCGATTGAAGTTTCACATATTCTGTGAAACTTTCAGATTCGTAGCTCTTACGGTTGTTAAGAAAAAAAACAGCCTGTGATAGACAGACGGACGGACGGACGGATCTTCTCTGATAAGCGAAACTCCAAAAACATGAAAAAAAACTTCATGTTTTCCACATGCTGAATTTTTTAAGAACTTTAAACGATGGACAAGTGGAAAAGAATCTCTTTATTCTTCGAAGTATTTACTTAGCACGAACATAAATCATACACTGCAAAAAAGGGAATATTTTTTCAAAATTAGCATGCAATTTAATAAAACTTTGATTTTGATTCAAATATAATGTTTATGGAAAGTAAAATTTTTTTCACAATTCATTGGGGAAAATATAAATATATAAAAAAAAAGTTTTATCAAATATGGGAATAATCTTTATCACAGAAAATTCAAGAATTTTTTCTTACTGAATTAATACATTTCCATTGAAGAGTATACAAAACTCTTGGGATAAAGATTCAACAATAATCTTCTGTATAAAGAGTACTGAAGAAACATTAGTCGATATTCATTTTGGGGAACTTGTTCTAATAACAAAACTTACAAATTTTAAAAACTAACACATATCTTCTTAGCGGCTGGACCGATTTTCTTCAAACGTAGTTAAGAACACTCTCGATCAAAACTAATCCCAAATCGGTTTAGCCGTTTGGTGGTGGTTTAAGGAATCATCATGTTTGGCCTACTTTAGACTATTTCGGCTTGGGATAAAATTGTTCTGGATTGATTGTTTAGTAGTGATCATATATAATTATGGAAAAATAAACTTAAATAAAACAAAGATACTATTTTATGATTAATCAGGCCACCAACTAGGCTTTTACGTTCAGTTTAAAAATCGCATATTATTTTTGTTTTTATTTAACAATTTAAGAAATATTATTTAATAGTTCGAAAGTAATACAAATAATGTTTGCCAAATTTCTGTTTCCTTAAGTTATTAAATCAATTCAAGAGTATGTACAACCTTTATTTTTATTTCAATCAATATTAACAACGTTGAAAACAAAAACCTTAACTTTCCTGTTTTTAAATCTAGCATTGTACAAATAACTTAAAAAATATATGTATTTATTAAGCAGTGGTGTTGAACATATTATTTCATTGCAAATAAAACAAGTAGTTTGAAAAGTTGCCAACTGGTAGAGAAAAAAAAGCACAGGAAATGAATCTTGTAAATTCCTTAAAATGTGGTTCAAAACAACAAAAATAAATAATAAATGTTGTCCTTCAACATGCTGGCAACATGTTGGCTTAGTGAAATGTTGCTAGCAACAAGGAAGTGTAGAAAAGAAACAATAATTGTATTTCCCAGTTCATTTGTCTTACATAAACTTTATAATTTTTATTTTATATTGAAAAAAATCATAACATAAATCACTTAAAATCTTAAATATAAATAAATTTATTAACTTATTTAATTTAAGTCATTAATTGTATACAATAAGTACTGCTATATTTGTCCACGATGTGGTAGGTACTCTGTTTTTTTTTATTGCCTACAAAGTAACAGGGAACTGAATCAATAAAAACTAGCTCATGGATTGATAATTGTTACAAAGTCAACAAATACTAACAAATAATAAAAAAAGACTTTGAATAAATGAAAATGACGACGTCAAAGATATTGATGTTGCACAAATAAGATTTCACAAACTAGAAGAGATAGCAGTGCAGACAGAAATAAAGTGTGAAAACAGAATGGAATAATTGCTACTCAGACAAAAAACCAAACACAGAATCTCTAATAAGGCAGCGACAACAAAGTGAACCAATTCAAAAAGTAATGCAACCAACACAGAAAAAAAATTTAAATAAAAATAGATGATAGCGACAAACACACAGAAAACTGACACAAAAGAATAGCAAAACGCAAAAAGCAAAAAGCCTTTTTAGCCTAAAGAGGAAGAGCAGCAGAGACTGAGTAGTTGTTAAATAGGCCTTAAATGTTTATGCATAGAAAAGCCCACTCACATCCCTCAAATGCACACACAGCTTTAGCATGCATTCATCCAGCTAAAATATTACAGACATTATTTTACAAAGAACACACGCACAAGCACTAAAGTCTTTTTTATTTATTTTTTTTTTGTTCTTTAGCCACCATCATCATCATCATGATTGAGTCTTTTATCCTTCAATCATTAAAGTAAGGTAAATAATGTATAAAAAATTTAAAAAAAGCATAACATCAAAGAAACAATACTATACGTATGTACTACATAATCATTATTTGCTTTTAAATTTTTTTCTTATTCATATACCAAGAAGAATTAAAATGCAAAAATATATTAATTCAAAAAAAAAAAAAAAGTAAAACAACACATGCGAAACTATAACATTTTTCCCTTTGCTTTCTTTTTCATTTTTTTTTTGTCATACGCAGCTCCCAAGAACCTACACCAACAACAAATAATGTAAGCATGCCACTCTGTTAAGGACACTGTTAAAAGAATGGCACGTGTTTCTCTCACACACCAGAAAAACGCAACAAAAATATTGTACACCAACAACAAACACGCATGCTGGCACATACCCACACATAATTACACACTTAGAAACAGACGACTGACGTATGGACGTACGGACGGACGGATGGATGGACGAGCTGGCTGTTATTGAAATAAGAAACGAAGGCATATCTGAGTTTTTGTTTTGATTTATAACTTCGCTGCAGTCAGCTGAAAATGTAAATGAGCAGCAGCAGTGTGTGAGTGAGCAGACACAGACAAATTTTGAGCAATCAAAAAAAAAAAATACAACAGGCACACCAACAACAACAACAATTATAATAACAACAAGCAAAGTAAAGGAAATAGTAAGTATATGTAAAAAATAAAAATTTAAAAAAACCGCCTGTACTACAATAAAAATGCAACAATGTCACGTGGTCTGTTAAAGTTGCAGAACGAGTATTTCCTTGCAGTTTCTCAATTTAAAAGAGTACAACTCTGAGCTTACAGTTGTTTTTTGGGAAGAAAAATGAGAGAGCATGTAACAGTAAACTTAAGAGGCTTACAATTACAAAACACAGCGCGGAATTTTGCAAAGAGCGTAAAAAAATTCACTGAGAGAGCTTACACTTTCGCATGCTACGGTTGCAGGTGTTATAAAATTTACACTGGCGACTGTGTTGCAGTGAGTTTAACAGCATTTTCAAGCTGAAGTTGTAAATTAATATTATCGGGTGTGAAACGAACATGTTGCGTATGCTATAAGTCAAAGGATTTGTTGTAAATGTTAAAGTTGAGTTATGTGTGGGTATGTATGTATGTATGTTTATTTGTGCATATGCTTGCATTGTTTATAAGTAAAAAGAGTTTTTACCGCCAAAAGAAATAGCAACAACGGAAACAACAATATTTACATATTTATTTTTATATTTCGTTTTCAAAACGCGAAGCCAGCTTTTGCTCCTCCCCTCTAGAAATGTATTTATGTAAAAAACTAAGGGTTGGCGTTAGACTATTTTATATACACAACTATTCTTCAGCCAGCTTTCTGACAGGCACTGTGAAAAATAAATTTTACTGCACATGTTTTCTTTAATATGCACAAGGCCTTTTACAAAAATGAAGCCTATTATAGCAAAACACAAAACAAACAAAAAAAAAGAGGAGTATGTTGGCCAAAGTATTAAAAATTGAACATAAGAAAAATAAATATCTTTCATACAACCAGCTTATCCGAGTTATAAATAAAATTTATTTTTTTTTTTAATTTCTTTGTTCTTCGTTAAGCTCGTCGAGATTTAATTTAAATATGAAAAATTATTTGAATGATTTATTTTTTATTTTTTTACATACAAACTTTTAGCAAAGTTATTGTGAAAATTTATTTTACTTGTATTATACTTAATTTACATGCATAAAAATATATATTCTATTTATTTTCACGCTCCTCCCTTTACAACATGTCCGCTGCCAACATTGTCTACATTGTTCGTGTAATTTCCCCTGCTTGGCTGCACAATTTTTTTCTCTATTTTTCTTCCATCTTTTTTCTTTTTTTTTTTTCTTTACATATTTTTGGTTTTTCTTTTTTTTTCTCTTTTCACTAAATAGGTTCCTTCCTCTTCCACAACCACCAACCAACCAAGAGCAGTCTTGTAGCACATTGCTGTCGTATGACTTACACTTACTCTTACTTCTCATACTTTGTGTTGGTTTCATTTTTACCCACGCTCCACGTTAGTAAACAGTAACAACAACAACAACAACAACAACTACAATAATTGTAATGTTGTTGTCTACTTTTGGCAACTGGTTGGTTATTGGTTCGTTCAGCCACTCGTTTGCATTCATCGGCTACAAACAACATCATGTACTGCATTTACTTGCCCCTATTTTTAGGCATCAAATACCAAAGTTATGTGTGTCGTAGTGTTTGTGTATGTGTGGCTTGACACCAATGTTTGTTGTTAGTAGGTTCCTCGTTAACTGTCGTGTTTACATCATTTCATTATGAGTTTTATGCTATTGCAACGCACATACGCTAGCGCTGTTGTCTTTTCAGGCAATTTTACTTATAAGAATTTACGTAAAATTTCAAGGATTTTTTATGCCAGTGAAAGATACATATCTTCATTGCAATTTTTCTACATTATTTTTTATTAATCAATATATTTTTTAAATATTCTATTTTTAATTTGAAAATTTTACTTGTTTTTATGGTTAAGCAATTGTCTATATGCAATTCGTTCCCGCTTTTGGAACTAATCAGTAGACTTCAAATGCATATAGACAATTGCTTAACCATAAAAACAAGTAAAATTTCCAAGTTAAATAAATAAAGTCTTTATGTCAAATAAATATACTTCCGTATTTCATGTATTCTATTTTTATTTAACGCGTGTCAAAAATAATACGAATTGAAATAAATTAGGTTTGAGGTTTTGTAAGATTTTTTGAAGTCTTCAACAACAAAATGTATCTAGATATGCTAAACCAATAACAATCAATTATTTTTAAGAAGATAACATTTATTATTAAATCACTTGCTATAGACGTGTTTCTTTATTTTTTGTGAAATTAAATATACAGTCTTATCGGGTTTAAAATCTGCTGGTTAATAAAAAAAAATCCTTAATTTAAAATATTATTTACCACAACTTCTGGTTGACTTAAATGCAATAAAATATTCCTAAAAGACTTATTTATTCAGTGGAAAATCACTGGAGTAATTGTATATTTCTCATGTGATAATTATCGCACATAACTGTGACAATAAGATAAGTACGATATGCTTAGCAAAGTCCACCAGTTGTGTCTTCACTTTACATAGTTTTAATTGTAGCTTTTGCTAATAGCATCTCAGTAAGTAAAATAAAATTTTGATGAACAAAAATTAAGCAGGAACGAAAAAATTAAGCATATCTTTCAGATAGGCCCACAAGAAAATATCTGGTGCATGCGAACAAAATTTTAGTTCTTTGCCCAATTGTATAGCGCTCCATTTTTATATAGATAGAGTATCTACTAATAAGATATAGTAGATACTCTATCTATATATATAGATAGAGTATCTACTAATAATATCCATCGTAGTTAGCAAAAAATTATTTTGCCATTAACCCTTAAAAATGTGCTACAATTTCTTACGTTTGCAAAAACACCCATGTGTTTCTTGTAAATTCCATGCGAAACACGTGCCACTCAATCATTAATTCGCTGAAAACTTAAAATGTTGTGGAAGCGTTTCATATGTTTTTCCCAAGATGTACATAGTAGTACTTACTTCTGCAACATTTTTTTATGAACAATTCATGCCTATTTTTAACCGGCTTCAAAAACGGAGGAGGTTATCAATTGGTCTCTATTTTTTTTTAATGGTCAAACTTCATAACTCTGTACATTTTAGACCGATTGTAAAAATTGTTTTGTCTGAGAGAATATAGCTTCTTATTGGTCCCATTGTAAAAAAAGGGCTGAGACACGCCCACAATTTTTCTTTTTATTTAATTTTATAATAATCCATTTATTTGATTACTGCAAAACCTATCAAACATTTTTGGTTCTTGTAACTACGCAATTTGAAAGTCAGAAAAAATGGCCGAAGTCACGCCCATTAAAATTTAATATTTAATTTTCAGTGGTTCTACTTTACCGATTTTTACAAGACTTAACGCGCACACTGAAGTCTGTAAAACACAATCTTGCATTTAAAAAGTGGACGGAAGCACTCCCATTAAAATTTAATTTTATATTTCACGAACTTCTTCTTATCTCCTTCTATCAGATCCTTGCATTGAAGTCGGTTTTTTTTTGCAGAATTATGTATATGTAACCTGTTCCACGAAAAGGGACCTCTGCGCCGAAAAAATTTTTTTTTACTTTTTGAGTGATTCTTATAGGAAAAAAACGCTCTTTCAAATGCCGCAAACCGCAAGTTTCGGCGCAGAGGTCCCTTTTCGTGGAGCAGGTCACATATATATTTGGATACGGATGATTAATATTTGTTAATTCGATATTAAGTATACGCCACTAAGCCTGATTTGAAGAACTGCATTAGAAAAGTCCTTCATACATATTTATTTTCAAAACATATCGCTAGATGTCTACAGAAACTGACTAGAAAAAATGCTTAAGTTTCTCAATTATTTATTTCTATAAATAAATTAATGTAATTGAAGAAAACATATAAAAAACTTTTATAAAAACTTAATTTTAGTTACTCAAATATAATATTAAATTACGTTTAACTAATTACACCCAATGGGTACTAACAAAATTAAAATTCAAGTACATGATATTTAACTGGAAATAAAGTTCAATTCAACCTATTTCTTGATATAGTTTTCAAGTTTGAAAAATTTGTAATAAAAAAACAACATGAAATGAATCTTATAAGAACTTCAATAAATATGTATTTAATAAATATTAATAGCTTGAAAAATTTTATTCATTAAAAGTTAAGTTGACACAATTAAATTTTTAACTGATTATTTTTTTATCTGTTTTTTCAATTAAAGATGGTAAAAAGAGAAATTTTTATTTGTGTACATGATTGGGATATGTGTTACTCAACATAAAAAATAGAAACTGTGAATGTTGTAATGAGGGTTCAATATGATGGATTAATATTCCAGTATCGGTAGTATTAAGGAAATGTAAAGTTGTTGGTTTTTACTTTTTCTCTCAGAGCACTAGAAAACCAAATGCATGTACGAGTATTTATGTCATTAATGAATGGTATCTTTGGATCTAAAAGAAGTACAAGCTCAAAGACTTCATTGATGATCGTTAATTGTTCTGCGATAAATTATATGTTTGCATTTGTTGTGACTTGCGTTAAATAAAAACTGAATCCAAGTTCTGCTGTAAATATGGTTGGTTAAATTGATGGTCCAACTTCAAAAATATCTGAACATCATTTCATCATATCAAGTTTTAAAGACATCTGGCGAGTTTTCTTTGTTGTTGTTAGCAGAGAGTATAATTAATTCATGGTGTTTGCCTGACGAAAATTTTATTTTCAATTTTATTAAAATAAGTACAAATATTTTAAAGCATAAAATTATTCAATTGTAAGTAGAAGAACGAATTTTTATTTCATTATTTTGAACATAAATTATATCTGTGACAATAAGGAAGAAGTGCTTAAGTCATATTTTACTGTTTTGCATGAGAGCACTTTTAAGCTTTCAAGTCGATTTTCAGAAATTTACTTCTTTTGCATTTACATTGGAAAGTTTTTTGTTAACCTTTATAGTGTTAAGCAAAACATCGTTCTACACACTATAAGTAGCACATTTAAGTTGAAATTGACCAAAGTGTAACCTAAATTAAGCTTTTATTCCAAATGAGTTTAGAAGTCTAAAAGAATAAGTCGCATTTCATACTGCTGTAACTTCCTGAAAAATCACTCAAAATAATTGAGATTTTGACCAGGGCTACTTTCAAATATGCAGATCACGGAGGTACTATTAAGTCTAAATCAGTTTATCTCGACTTAAGCACTTTTTCTTTTTTGCCACAGGTATATTAATAAGCATTGGCATGACGATAAGCTTCACAATGCATTAGAAGGTCATTGCACAAATTACTCATTTTAGCATTAACTGCCGAGGTGAACATCGAATTTCTAAGGTTTACAAAATTATCTAGAGAAGTTGGTCTACAATGCTCGATAGATCTCTTGAATATAATTTTCTAAAAGTTCTTGAAAGTCTTCTAAAGTAAAAAATATATTAACTTTTTTTAATTTTTTTTTTCAGTGGTATTTTTTAAATGAAAAGCTTTAAAAATTCCAACAAAAAACTTAACACTAAATTCCTTAACAAAATAAAGTTCTATGAAATTGGCTTATAATGCAATTATATCTTTTATTTTGTAATTTTATTTAAAACTTTATCCTTCTTTCCTTGTGCCTGCATAATTTTTTGTTTAATTTCCGTACACTCTTTAACATTGTCTTGTATGACCATTTTGTCTTAAAATAAAAGCAATTAATTAATATTCCAAGAAGAATAATTTTATGAGTAAATTCTTTGTATTTGGCATCTTGGAAAATTCTATGGCATGTAGTGCTGCTACAACCCACATTTGTTGTACAAAGAAAGGAATATGCACGATTTTAACTACAGATTTTTCTATCCGTTTTCCTTATTTGCATTCACTGATTCTTTTCCTTACACGCATACTGTTCCTGTTTAATATTAAAATTAACGAATAAAAATATACATTGAGATGGCAGTTCATTGTTAAAATCATGCCGTTGACACTGCTATATTTTTTTAATGACAATGGAATAATTAACTGGTTTTCAATAAGAAGAATATTTTATTTATTTGTTAATTTTTGGTGCAGTCGTGGGAGCTTAAGAGATTAAGATATCGCTGACTTTGGGCAATAATTTTTTTTTTTCTTTTTAATGTTGACTTAATCATAAATTTAATCAAGTCTTAAAGTTAAAAATTATTATAAATACCACAAATATTGGTTTTTTAAAATTTTCACAGGCAGCAGAACAACGGGAGCCATCAAGCCACAAGCTTCTTATGGAACTGGCAGCCTTTAAAACGAAACCTAAGCAGAGATATTAATTTAAAGCTTTGAGTTACCAGGCAGATCATCAATTCACATGCTTATTTCCAATTTTAAGTAACAGAAAAATTAGCAAACTTGTATCTAAAATATAAAAAACATGCATTTAAATAGCTCACTTACCAAAAGAGCGTCAAAAATAAAGAAAATTAAATATTGTAAAAATTTTTAAAATTTCATACAATGTTCTTGTTTAGTTAAATCTTGCGAGAAAGATAAATTTTTCTTTTGCCTTTAAATTGTATGTAAATTGAAGACTTTAAACTAGTTTTCTCGCAATCAATTTTTTTTTTTTGAGTTATGACGTTGTTTTAGCAAATGAGCGTTATGTTTCTTACAGCCTCAGGGAATCTGCTAAAGAGTTTACAGCAGAACCATAAAACTGCAAATTACAAATTTCTCATTTTTCCACTTTTTTAAATATTTTTCCCACATCATTATCTACAATTTATTAAATTTAAGGTCTTTAGTTTTTGCCCAAAGATTTTTTTTTTACAAAGAAAACTCCAAGAGTTGAATTTAAAATTTAAAGTTTAATATTTTAAAATAGAACCAAAAACCCATTTTGCAACAACCAATCCACCCAAATAAGGGAACCTTTGTTTTTCTTTTTAGATTTTTTTCAAATAGATAAATTTTGGCAAATGGGGCATACAAACAAGATTAGAAAAATAAACATGCTCAAAATTTTCCTGCAGTTCAGTTAGTAAACTTTTTAAATTTTCTTAGTAATTTAATAAAAAATATATTTACGTTTTTTTTTCTTCTTAGTTTCCAACCAACAAAATTTCTTATTTTCTTGTTTACACATTTTGTTTTTTTTTTCTTTCCTTTATTTTTTTTTTTGCCAGTAAGATTTTGTTCTTTCATTTTTGCTTTCTTTAATCCTTGATAATTGTTAATAAAGATGGCTGTCATGCTTAAACGTATTCATCAAATTCTTATATACGAGGGCTTTACATCGAAATTTTTCTTCATTTCAATCTTAACCGAAAAGAGAAATAAATTTTCCAATTCAAACACAAAATTCTCTGAAACAAATATTAAATTGTTCAACTAAGGTCCTACAAAGAAATTTGTAAGTTCTGATTTTTTCAATCAACAAATTGTTCCATTCAAACAAACTGTTTACTGAGATTAAAAAGCAAATCAAACAAATAACTTATTTGTCAAGGAAGCCATTTCTTAGTTTAAACAGAACTATTCTGTAAATGATTTGGTCACAAATGTTACTTTATATCTGAGCTGCCCAAAGTAGCACCAGAGTGCCGAATATCAAGCGGCTTCTTATACAAATGAATACACATACGCGAATACATTTCTCTCGTGTTTCTTTTGGTGGCCAGCTCTGCTTTATATTAATACGTATGTATGCATGTATGAACTAGAATTTTTTACTCTAACGCGGCCCATACACTACAACAGCATGCACGCGCAACCAAGCTATTGAGCAATCATGGTCGAACCACATAACATACATACCAGCAAATTGGTATTCACTTTAAAAAAAAATTCAAGAAAGGTGGTTATGGAATGGTGACACAGTTTTGCTGCAATTTTTATTGATATTTTGTTAATATTAGCAGCTATGTATAACTAAAGTTTTCAAATTCCATTTTTTATCGAAACTAATTATGTTTCAACAAATTATGATTTTTAAATGCATATTTACTCCTTGACAACTTTACTCAACTGAGCTAATTTCACCATACACAATACCAGCAAGATGGTACCATCAGCAAAATATCTGCTTGACATCGCTACAGCAAAACGTATAATCACACAAAATGCCCATACACGACCAAACCGCTGGCACAAACACTTGACTGTGCATGCATGCTGTTGTAGTGTATGGGCCGCTTAAAGCAGGGCCCCACACACACATACTATCATAATTTATGCTTGTTCTAGTTGACTGTTTTTGAGTAGTAATTTATTTCCTCTCCTTGCACTGCAAACAAATTTGTGTGTACTTTTCTTACCCTTTGAGGGACGAATGGACGGCAATGTTTATCATTTCAAAATCAATCACAAATATTGATTTTCTATTTAAAAAACGGCCAGGTAATTTTTCAATTTCAGATTCTTAATAATCTTCAACAATTTTCATAAATCTGTTCATTTTAGTTTTAAACCTAATTCTTTTCTTTCATTATTAGAAACATTTACATATTCGCTATGACAAGGACTAATGCCTTTCTACACACCAAAAACTCAACTTTCTCGAAGTAATTTTCGGCAAACAAAAGCATACTCCCATTCGACATTAAACATTTCTTTCAGTGCTCTTGCTCTTGCTCCCTTCATTGTTGTTGTAGCAACCGCACACGTGGGCTACTTTGCGGGCTCTGCTCTGAAGCAAAGATAAGCAAAAGGCCGCCCGCCCGTGGGCACTTCGTTATGCTCTTTTTTACACGTACATTCGTACAAGCATGCATTTTACTCCCTTTTTTATTATATATGTATGTGTTTGCCTGACTTTGCTCTGAAGAGAAGAGAGAAAATTTTTTATTTAAGTGGTTGTCATCAGCAAAATTCAAAATTAAAAAACGAAAATTATATAATGTGTACAAAGTAAATAGCCCGTCCGTCAAGGAATTTTTACCAAAATACACAAACTGCCCTTGTCCCCTCACAGCTTTAGCGCTGCCTGACTTTCGCCTCGTAAGGTTACCTCCTCTGGGCCCCTGTGATGCCCGGCGAGGCGCACCTCTGTTCGTTCTTCCTGAATGCCTTCCACTTAACCTCACAACCATAGGAAATAACCTGCCTGGCAACCGAAGTTTAATTCCAGCTTACTACCTTCGGTTGCATACTCCAGTTCTTTCCTATGGAGTTTCTGCATTCGTAGAAGGCGTGGAGCACTTTGAATCATTTACGGTTTAATCAGAGTTGAACTCAAACAATTGACTAAACAATATGCAAAATAAAAATAATAATTCCAAAGAAACATATATTATTTTTTTGCCAGTACTGACATTTTGTGCCAGTTTTTCTGCCATTTATTATACTATTTTATTTTGAGTTTGGCATTAAAGGGTATTTTTATAGAGGTATAAAACTTTGAGTTGGCGACATTTGCTTTGATTTGATTTATGTTTGCAAATTTATTTCGAAAATCATGGTTATATTCGAAATACGTATCGGGCACTACGTCCATTTTGTGGCGAATATAATCGTCAGTCAGAGCAACTAGTTCGATTAACTATGGAACGTTTTCGCACCATGTAGACTATAAATGGTAATACGCATCCACAGAGAAAGACCCGAATCAGTCTATCCGACATGATTACTGACTTCTTCATTGATTTATTCAACAACCATGATGTGCAGGAGGTCGTGCCACAGTTAATTTATTAAAGCAAACGTTTAGTAGCCGCATAATTTTACGTTATGGACCCGTAAAATGCGCACCAAGATCCTGCGATTTAAAGCGGCTATACTATTTGTTTTTTGGGGATATGTGAAGTTACTAGTCTGCGCCGATAAGTCCAAAACCATTGACCACTTGGGCCACAAATGTGGGAAAAACTCATCGAAAATTGGACCTTAAGTTTAGAATACGTCCCAGCCAGCCGTAGCGGTCATATGTCACAAATCATGTTTATCTTTTAATGCCAGAAGATTATCTTTCTAATAAAGTAAATTTCATGTCAATTTAAAAAATTCATCTTTGTTTTATTCCATTTCAAAATTCTTGTGTCACGGTGTTTGTAATTTAACTCCTTCAAAACGGCTTGACCGATTTCAATGAAATTTTGTATGCGTATTTGATAATTCGGAGAATATGTCCCAGCCCATTTAGGGGTACTAAAAAACGAAATATCTTATATCTTGAAAGCTATAAGAGTCAGAGTATTGAAATTTGGTATGGAATCGTTTAAGAGAGACAAGCGAAGTAATTCAAAGGGGCGGTCCCCATACAAAGTAATTAATAATAATCGTATATCTTGAAAACGTTTTTTTAGTTAATAGCGCACAAAAATTTGGCTCTTTGTATTTGATCTTGAATAAAAATGTCATATAAATTGCTTGTATTACCACATCCTGATTAAATAATAATATTTTTCTGAGTTCTATGTAAAATACAAACTTTAAACCCGTTTTCGGCAAATCAGCTTTTTTAGTTGTGATACTATATTTGTTTGCTTTGTTGGTTAAGCAAGGTCTATCTATATGCATTTTGCTCTTTCAAGAAACTTGTCACTGGACAGTGCAATGTTTTGAGCAATTAAGTTCAAATTTTTTGGCATTGTATTGAAATGACGTCGACAAATTATTTTGAAAAGAAAGAATGTATACATATTTGTATAATTTTTCTCAAATAATCGCTGCAACAACCCTCGTTTATTTATTTATCTTCATGGTCTTCGTATTTGTCATGATGTTTGTGATATGTGAAATGGAAAAAATAAGAGAAGCAAACAACACATTCTTTAAAAAATTCTTAATCGTGTTCGTTTTCCTTAAACTGTGTGAGACTTTGCATTTTGCAGCTGCATAACAAAACTCGTTGCTGATGTAATGCATATTGTCTACTTCATTTTCCCTTCTCCAACGTCTTGTCCATCAAATATTCTCTACATTCTATGCAAGAGCTTGTATGCAGTTTTTCTTCTTTTTTGTCTTGTTCTTTGTCTATTTTAGTTTTATTGATGTATTTTTGTTTCTTTACGAGCGCTAGTTATTCGTCTTGCATCTCCCATGTAAGTAAAAAATTAAATAATAAAAATAAGAAAAACAAACAAATGTATCCTTTTTATTGTTGTTCCTTATTGCTGGCAGCTTTGGCAATAATCTAATGTTTTGTGATGAAGGAAAGATGACAAAAAGAAAACACTACGAAATGTTGTTTAAGATTTTGTTTGTTCTTTGAAAATTCGTCATGTTATTTTGGATAATTTAAATATACAGGATGTACAGTGTGGTAAAGTCTTTTTACTAAAAAATATTTGATAGCTGTAAGATGATTTATTTTTGATTTGAGGAAAATAAAAACTTTTCAAGCTTAATATTTAAAAAAAATTGTTTTTCTTATTTTAAGGGTAGATTTTGTAAGTTCAAGCGATTTTTTCATTTTGAAATTTGTATGCGGAAATATTTTTTGAAACGAATTTTCGTTATTTTTAAAACATATTTGAAATGTTTAGAAACGAATTTTTTTACAAAATCTGAATATTACATTAATAAGACTTTCAAGAAAAGACTTCTCAGGTTCATTGCAATAGGTCTATTAATTACACCATCGTTTAAGCTTCAGTAATAAATACCGAATTTAAAATCAGTCTACCAAAAGCTTCAAATTAATTTTATTCATTCATTCTTGTCGAACACAATCTACTGTAAATGCCGTTCATGTTTAATATTTTTTTTTATATTTTCAGTTTACTGAAATTTTTAATGGCAGCTGCAAATTTTTAGAATTATCAATTACTCTACAAAGGCCCCACTGTGCTTGCATTCACGAATTCGTTAAAAAAAAAATGCAAACTTTGTTACGATTTTGATGCATTAGTAGCAAACTTTTGCAAATAGGAAATAAATTTATTTCCATTTTGTGGCAATAAAAAATATTTCACCATTTATTTTTGGTTTATAAGTCTTTCTAATTCAAAAATATGCACAAAAAACATAAATTTTTATAACTGTCATAATAATAAATCTCTTAAAAAAACTGTTTGATAAATTTACACCAATAAGCAAAAGTTGTAAGAAAACTAAAAATTATATAAAAAATAAGAAATCTAGATTTTCTTATTAAAGAAAACAAAAACAATTGAACAACTTTAGAAACCAAATGGTGCAACCAACTTTAACTTTTTCTTACTAACACAATTAAGAGCGTATTTATGTACTTTTATTTAATCATTTGTACGTCTTTGCCTTTCTTTGAATTATTTTTTTCTTTTTCATTATTTGTGTGATTTTTCACTCATTTCATGTCCAAAAGCTTTTAATTATTTTTTGCTTGAAACTTATTGTCTCAATAGCAAACTAATGTCGAGTACATATCCGGTATTTTTTTTTTTTTTTGTGTTGTCAATGTGTTTATGTCAATGTTATTTAGTAAACTTTATTTATTATTTTTTAGCAGCCATACTTTATATAAAGAATTATATATAAAAAAAGATTCTCATATAAATAAATTTACAGTGATAAATGTTCAAGGAAACCAGCTCAATAAAAATTATTTATTTAATGGAAAAAAATGTTTTTTTACTTTGTTGTAGCTTGAATTTTTACTTTGGCATTAAAATATTAGATAATGTATTTTAGCGACTGGTATAACGAACTAATTAGTAGGGATTTAGGAGGAACGATACTTCTATAAGAGAAAAGGGAGTCTTCTTTAGAAAACTCGAACTACCATCAGGCATGAACAGAAGAAGCATTCTAGAGACATTGATAGTTCTTTAGAGTGGACCAGCAGATGATAGGTTAGGTTAGGTTAGCAGGCTGCTGGTAAAGAAGATTTGAAAGTTAGAGTCCAGCTCACTTGGGTTCATTATAATGATCCCTTTGTGCTACCTGTATTAAAAGGATAAAGAACTAGAGAGAAAGAGAAAGGAGAGTGAGAGGGATAGAGGTGAAAATATATGACAGTTATATTTATAGAGGTTAGGTGAGGTGAGAGTGGGTCCTAGTTTGGCTAGGGGGGAGTTAGCGGCTATACCAGCCACTATTCCTTATATAAAGGCTCAAGTTTTTGAGCTCAATTTCCGATAACTCAGATAGGCTGCCGAAGGATATTCTGCCAAAGAGGTGCAGCCGCAGATCCTCCAGAGCGGAACAATGACATAGTAGGTGCAGGACATTATCCTCCTTTTCCACGTAATTGCAACTATAGCAGTAGTCATTATAAGGGAGACCCATACGTTTGGCATGGTTTCCGAAAGGACAGTGACCAATCAACGTGGCCACGAGGTTTCTCAAGTGCTTCCTATTGAAGTTCATGAGGTTTTTCGTTCTATGAGAGTTTAGGCAAGGCCAGAGGGTTCTCGCTATTGCGCAGGTTGCATCATCTATCTTGGGCTATTTCAAGAAAGGTAACATCGAAGCGTCTCCAGCAGGATGAGAGTGGGAGACCACAGAAATTGTCAATATCAACCTCTGTAAGTGTGGTTCCCCTCTTTGCCAGTTCATCCGCAACTATGTTTCCTGAGATAGTCCCATATCCCCGCACCCAACTTAGTAGAATATTTGAGTGCTGTGCAATTCCATCGAGGGCCTTGCGACATTCTTGGACGAGAATAGATGTGGTGTACACACCTATGAGAGACCTAATAGCAGTTTTGCTGTCAGTTATGACATGGATATCTCTGTTCGAGATTCGATAGAATCTTAACCAGTGAATCGCTCTTTTAATGACAGATAACTCTGCCTGTAATATACTACATTCGTCCGGGAGTCTGAAGGACATTTCAATTCCATATTCTGGAATATAAACGCCCCCACCAACCCTCCCCCCTTTTTTAGAACCATGCGTGAAAATCTGTACGGCTCCGTTCAATGGGGAAACCCCTTCTGTCAATGAAATTTGAAAATTCTTATTGAAGTAGGGTTTCGGAGTGCAGTAGTCGATAAGATCCGGAATGTTATCCACTATATCTAAAATGCTTGTACGACCCCAAGGTCGGTAGTTCCATGCGCCTGTTGCATTTAGTCTGACGGCGGTACGTAGAGCCAGCTTTCTGGCCGCTAAGTCCACTGAAAGCCAACCCAACATAGCGAAGCGTGCTTTTGTTGGCGTTGATCTTAGAGCACCTGTTATCATGAGTGCCATTTTGTGGAGAGTTTCTTCTATACGGGATTGATTAACCGCTGAGTCTAGTGCTTTCCACCAGACTGAAATTCCATAAAAAAGTATAGGTTTTATAACCGTCTCTAATATCCAACCGACTCCCTTGGGACTTATTCCTCAGGTAGGTCCGATTGCGTTTCTACAGACGTATATTGCCATTGTGGCTTTCGCTACTCTTGCCTGAAGATTTTCCCTCCAGGAGAGCTTGCTATCGAGGACACCCAGTAGATGATAATTGTATTTCACGATTTTTGCAGGCTAAAGGAGAATGAGTGGTTGCTTGCTGGAGAATATAGAATATATCACGATCCAGCCAAAGAACCTATATATCTAGTTCCTATTATCCAGTCTTTCTTACAAAAAGTTAGAGCTTATTATTGAGAACGGTGAGTAAAATGGGATTGGGGCGTACTTTCTTTTGTTCTCTAATTCATAAATGTCAGCAAGGATATTTAACGAATAATTTTCGATAACCTCCTCTCTCTGCACGCTACTGAAATTTCTGATGAAAACAAAACACAAATGTTATTTTATTCACACCCAGTTGGCTTGAAAATTTTCCTTGAATTTCAACTCAGGCTGAAAAAGCATTTTATTGAAATAAATGTTGCAGGCTTAGCAAATATACCTGATATCTTTAATTGCTTAATTTTCAAATGTATTAACTGTTATTAGTTTAGAAAACCAATGCAAACGCAATTCGTTAACCTTACACACATGAAAGAAAATATATTTTGTATATAACCTAAAGTTACCGACTAATACATGAAATACCGAAGTATATTTATTTGACATAAGGTCTTATTTATTTAATTTGAAAAAGGTGGTGCAAAATAAAATAGATGCACAATCGAATAAAGATGCTTGTCTTGTAAATATTTTTGTTTGAGGCTTTCAAATTTGTATGTTGTGATTCTCAATATAGTATCAAGAGTCGAAGTTTGTTAGCTAAATTCAAAAATTGTTTAAGCTGAAGTCAACTGATGAGTTCCAAAAGCGGGACCGAATGCGGGAATGCAACTAATATTAAATTTTTCTTTAAATCAATAGGACTTACACTCCTTGAAATGAAAAAAGCATTTAATATTTTTTTATAAAAAATATATCTTATTTAATATTTTTCTCAATCCTTTTTTTAACTTATGCAGGTACTTATGTCCACTCATGTGCACAACGGATGCTAAAAAATACCTTCACGATAACACATACTTTAATTTTGCTTTCTTTCTTTCTTTTTTTCATAGAAAACGGAAATTTCCATTATAAAGACAAGTGTACTTTTCGTGGCAAACGTCGAACATATGTTAAACACCAGCAACAGCTGCTAGAGAAAAGAATGCGTTAAAGGCAAAACTATACAATACTCACCTAAAAAAAATAACAGAAACAAACTCCTTAAAAAAGAAATGCAAAGGAGAGCAAAAAAAATCAAAATAATATTATATAAAAACATTCCACTAAATGTTTTTGCAAAGATATAAAAGTTAAAAAAAAATAAATAATAATAAGAAATTTTGTAAAAAGTGAAGTTCTGAGAAGATGCAAACAAGTATGAATGCAAGACAAGAAGTTTTGTGTGCCATAGCATCATTAAAAAAAAAGTTATATATATAAAAAAAGTACCTACTTTAAGAAAATTGTAAGCCAATGAGAAATCAACAAAAAGTCCTTTAACAACAAAAGCATTAAAATAAGCAAATTAAATAGCTTACTAGAACCATTTATGTTGAAATAAAAACATTTGAAAAGTATTAGAAAACTATTATAAAGCATAGAACTCACCTGTCGATTTGAGTATTAAAGCTTATAATGTTTAAAGGAAAACAGATCATATACCGAAATTGTTAAATTAAATATCTTGGAAAGCTTTAATAAAACAAATGGAATATTTTATAATTCACTTATAATACGACTGCTCCAGTTTCAAGTATTTTTTTATACCCTTCACTAAATATTTTGTAATTTCCACAATATTTGTAAGCGTTCTCACACAGCAGTTATATGTATTGAGGGTCCTTATGAATAGGGAATTGGAATAAGCGATGTCCGTCTGTCTCTCTGTCTGTCTGTCTGCCTGTCTGTCTGTCTATCTGTCTGTCTATCTGTCTGTCTGTCTGTCCATCTCTCTGAACATGAAATCGATTTTCTAAAGCTCACAAAAAGCTCGAGAGTTATGTCTTTTTTTTCTAACTAGATTGGTAATGAAAATCAGCAAAATAAAAAAAAACGGTTCCAGGGCTGGAAAACTTTTTTTTGGGTAAAAGTAACAAAGTAAATTTCTACGCAATTTTTGTTTTGTTTTTTTTTTTTTTTTTTTTTGTTAACTAAACCTATTTTGTGTATATAAAAGACATTTTCTTAGGATTTTTTTTAAGATGAGCTCAATTTTTGTATATGCTTTTGTTGCTGCTAAAATCTTTTAGAATAAAATTTATTTAAAAAAATTTATCCGACTTCAAAACTAACGGCCTGCCCCACGATGTCGACAAGAAAGTTTCTTTCGCTTACTTACATTGAAAACAAAAACAAATTCTCTGCCAGGGCGTAAGTACTAAGAAATGAAAACCATTGAGATTCAGTTAAATAAAATAAATCTAAAATATTTCAATTTAATTATCTATTCTTGTAGTTATTCTCACCCACTTTGAATAGCATTACAGATAATTTACACAGACATGTTTTATTTAACTGAATCTAAATTATTTTGAACTGTTTAGTGCTTATTTTTAAAGTCCATTAAATTTGTTGTTTCTAATTTTTAGTGCCACTTTTATATTTTCATTCGTGAGGTCAAACCCACGCTAGCAAATATTTATGTTCACTCACTTCTGCTTGCTAAGTTTCGTAAAAATAAGCTATAGTGGGTTTGCCCCACCCCGGTCTGATCCTAGAGCCGAAACATTTTGTCAAGTTTCGTGAGAATCAGAAAAGTAAAATTACAAATCCTCCTTTTTTTATAAAAAATTGAGCATGTGTGCCCAATTTCATTGAAATCCGTTAAGTAGAAGAGCGTCAAATATAAAAAATAAATTATAATGGGCTTGACTCCGCCCATTTTTTAAATTTCAAAATAATGTGATTACGAGAGCTTAAGGTGTGCGCTAAGTTTCGCAACAATTGGATAAGTAAAATATCAAAAAATTAGAGTAAAATATATGTGTGTGTTCCAGCCCACTTTTTGACAATGATACAAAATAAAACATACAGAAAAATATTTTAAAATCTGTCTATAATTTACTGATTATAATTTTTTTTGTCGATCTAAAAGTTACTTAGCTATGAAGTAAAAAACATGAAAAAATACAAACGAATTGAAAACCTCCTCTTTTTTAAAAAAAAAAAAAAAAAGGTTAAAAATAGTAAAATTTTGCTGTTTTTTCCAAATTATTCATATCTTTTCTGGCCAGTAGAGGATTTATCAGGTAACGCCTCTACCACAAAAATGGTTAGGTTTCCGTTTATTAGAGTTGAACCATGGGTTTCGTTCTAATTAATACTTCATCAGTATAGAGCTTCAATATATTGCATTCAAGAAGTGAAAGCTGATTAACCGCTTGAATTATGTTGTATTTACTTGTAGAAAGCTTTCATTAAAAATGTCAAATTTTATGTTTCCAAAATCTCGAAAAATTGTAACGCTAATTGCAAGAACTATGTCATGTTTGGAAAAGGGTGTAGCATAAATTTAACCATCCACTAATAATTTTTTTTAATTTCACTTAAAAAATTCAAAATACCTTGTAGATCTTAATTTTTGAAGTGAGCTGCTATTATTGGGACATACTTTTTTAAATAATAAAGTCGTGCGACTGCAACAATCACTGGAGATCGTTATTTAAAAATGTTACAGGGGTTTGTCTTTCCTGAACTGAGCCAAAAGAGAATTTTTTTCAGTTCTGTGTGATCTCAACAAAACGAAGCCAGGTGAGTTATGAAAGAATTATACCGTATATTTTCCAACAAAATTATTTTAAGAAGCTCAACATTCAGTGAGCTCCTCGGTCTTCAGATTTAAGTTCAGCTAATATTTTTTTGAGGTTTGGCTGTCAGCAGGAACGATAATTGAAACGTTTTCGACATCAACTCTGCAGGCAGTCATGCATTACTTTTTGCTAAGATGCCACATATGAGTTTTTCAGTGCGGATGCTATTTAAAATCAATTATTTTTCAAAATCAATAATTTTTTTAATTATAAAAAAAAATAAAAATAGTAACTATTTTATTAAGCTTGAGGTTTTTTAAATAAAATTAATAATATTTGAAATACCAAAGTATATTTATTTGACATAAAGTCATTTTTTATTTAATTTGAAGTCTACTGATGAGTTCCAGAAGCAGAAACGAAATGCATATAGACAATTGCTTAACCATAAAAACAAGCCACATCTTTAAATCTTAAAATTATCAATGTTAATTTTTAACAATATGTCGACAAACCTGTGTGAGTGTCTTCTACAAAAAGTTTTACCTGATGAAGATACACAAAGGCGTTTCGAAATTTTGCTAAATAATTAAATAAACATTGTTAATTTTATTTAAAAGACCTAAGGCTAAAATAAAAGGTCCAATAACAGATTCAATGATTACAAAATTATTTGAAATTTTATATGCAGCAAAATTCCCCAGTCACTCCAAGCCAAATTCATATCAGGCGTTTTCTGCTGCTCATTAATGCTCAGAATACAAGTGGCGAAAGTAGTCAGCTGATTGGTTGCGACCATCTTTTATGGATTTGCCTTGATACGTTAGATGTCAGCACACAGTTTTCAGTACATTTTTTTGACATCAAGATTATGAATTTTTCAAAGTGAATTGAGGCGACTATAACTTAAGTGTATATGGCTTGAGCCAACTTGTATATTAAGCACTTCTTTAAATCTTTTGGGTGTCAATTTAGTTGAAACTATTTCATCTTTTCTGATGCAAGTTTTCATTTTCTTTTTTTTTTTTTTGATCCCAGTTCGCTGGCGTTATTCCATATTAGCCAATTTTTAGCCATAAGCTGCATAAAATTCTTTCTACAAATAAAACCGCATTACTTTATTCAAATGTCTTTTCTCTCTTCATAAAACAAAAAAGGAAAGATAAGCCCCTGGCTAAGTGATGTTTAATTCCTTGTTAAACAATATTTTAACTTTGATACTCAAACCGTTCAACACCGTAAAACAATTATGAGAGTACACAATTATAAATTCAATTTTGAAAGTTTCATACCGGATGAATGCTGATAATGACGACAACGTAGCCCATGTTAATCATGATGATGATAATGCGCAACAAAAGTATGGTGATGAATTTTCATTAGTTTTTAAGCAGATATAAAACCAAACAAAATGTACATATTTTATATTAAGAGCAACAAGAAAAGTTTAAGTTTTACACATAAAGCAAGCAAAAAGAAAAAAAAACAGTGAAGAAAAACTTAACTTGCAAATTAAAATGTTGCATAAGTTAACAGAAAAAAAAATTAAATAAATTTTGCGTGCAAAACTATCAATGATGAAAAATGCAACAACATTTCAATATCATTGCAAAAGCTAAGAGGGAGGAGAGAAGAGAAGAGTTACTTAAGGATTTCTGCTTAAGAACAGTGCGCTAGAAACACTAATCCTTGAGGATATTTTATGATAATACGCAAAGATGTCGGTGCTGTAGTGCTGGTGCTGGTGATGGCGCTGTCTGTATGATTATAAAACGGAAATTTTCATTTTCTTAACATGATTTTTTTCGTCATTGTTGCTGTTCAGGATACTTCCTTGTTTGTTTTTTTTTGCAAATGCGTCTCTTGTCTATAAATTCTTTAAAGGCAGCATAGAACAAGAGCCGTTGACTGACTGGTTACTCACTCATTTGATGCTGGTGTGTTTAATGAAAAACTTATTTTTTCGCCGGTTAAAGTTTGGTCTATGGTTTATTTTATAATTTTACATTGCAAACAATAGAAAAAAAAATTAACTTTTGCATTTCGAGCGAATTTTCACCCATGAAATTTTTCTTCTTAAATAAACATAAAGTGATTGCAAAGAGGAGCAAAGATTCAGAAAAAGTTGTGTTATTTATTTGGTGCGTTAGCGGATCCCACAACCTTCAACATGGCAGTTCCAGTATGTGTGAAGAAAAAAATAATAACTTCAATAAGTTTTAGTATTTGCTGCAGATGATTCCAACTCGTTCAGTCGTTCATTTTAGACACAAACCGATGATCAAACCAGACTTGAGTCGATCTCATTCAGTCGATGATTTTTGACACAACTATGACAACTATGGTCAAACCTACTTAAACTAGACGTATCCTACCCAAGTCGAAAATCCATGATTATAGGTTTGTGACAAAAATGAACGACTGAACGAGTTGGATGCAGCTCTAGGCTTGGGTCGAACTCATTCAGTCTGTAGTTTTTCACACAAACCTATGATCAAACCCATTTGAATTGCATGGGTTTTGTTATAAGTCTAACAAGCTAAAACAAGCTACTGAATGAGTTCGATCCAAGTCTAATCGATTTGATCATAAATTTTTGTCCATAAATTTTTAGATCATAAATTTTTTTGGACCCAGCTCTAGTCGATGTTAGTTGTTCACCAGTATATTACTAACTACAACATTTTGAGTGTACACATTTGCCGCAACAGCACTAAAGCTATCATACGAAGACTTCACTAAGAAAAATCAGCTGAAGCAAGTAATTTATGTTGCAGCAGGTAACACAAACATAGCACATAAATTTTTAACTTCAGCAGTAAAACAACGAAAAAAGCAACAAAAAATAATATTCATATAGCTTAATATTTAAATACAAATACATTAAAACAAAACCAAACAGAAATAAACTTAAGTCATGTTAGCATACATGCATGCATGTTTTTTAATATGAAACATAGGACAGCAAAAGAAAAAGAAAACAAAGAAAATTTAAGGCCAAGGAAATTAACTGGATACAAGTATAGCAAAGTATTAAAAAAAATAAACTTCAACCTGGCGAAAGATGTGCATAGAGTAGAAGAAAGAATTAATTTTCACTTAAAATATGCAGCAATGCGTGGGGAATATATCAACAGCTTAAAAAGTATTCATTAGTTAGTTTTAGCAGTTTGAATTTTTTTTAAATTTATTATAGAGCTTTTGCTGGAATGCGTGTTCTCAATCTATTGGAAAGTTAATGAAAATATATATTTTCATTAAAAAACAGATAAAACCAACAGTATTTATTGCAAAAAAATTTTGTTCTGGGGCTGATAAAGAACCTCGGTCGCTTATTCTTGCCAAATGTCTACACACACTACTCCTTCTATAACCCCTGAGTTCCGTTCATGTTAAAAAAATAATATTTTGAGGCTTACGATGCTCTTAGGCCCAAATTCACAGTCATTAGTTAAACCGCCAAATGTCATTGGTTAACAAATACAGTGTGTCCGCCGGGGAGGTATACTACTTTGTTTTGCCGCCATTTTGGTAAACATTAGTCTTGACGGTTCATAGTTGGCAGTCGTGAAGTAGACACGTGGCAAATTTATTATTGAAACGTGTTGTAATCGTTAAAACATTTTATCAAAATCAATCATCGATTACTGTAACGATGAGAAAGTTACGTGAAATTTTTGGGAGAAACAACGTGCCAACAAAACGCACTATTTTTCGTGTAGTGAATGATTTCGAAGAAAGAGGGTCTGGACTACAACGGACTGCAAGATCGGCTGAAAAAGAAAGTGTTCAAAACAATCCATCAACCTCAATTCGATGCCGTGCTCAGGAGCTTGGTCTTCAAAAAACAACTTTGGCCACAATTTTGCACATTTGTTTTCATATAAGATTCAGTTGACACAAGAGCTTCTTCCACAAGACCATTTACGCCGCCGTACATATGCCAACTTAATCAAAAATTATTAACAAACAAAGTAGTATACTTCCCCGGCGGACACCCTGTAGTTAGACAACCGCTGATTCGTTGTAAACTTTATTGGTATTAATGTTTTATGAAAAAATTTAGACACATTTGAGACACACGATTTCAAGCATTTTCCTTGTATTTAGCTAAACAGATTCTTTTTTATTTTCTATTTGGTTTCTCCGAACGAAGTTCAGCACTAATTCAATATCTTGCACCGTAAAGTTAAACGAGCGAGCACTGTTTTTAAGAAATAATATAACAAATGTAAACAAAAACCATATGCTATAGCAGAGCTGCCAATAGTGATCCTTCTTAGTTTGATAGGGTTACCATTCTTTGCTCATATTAAGAACTTTAGTTAAACAATACACTGAGAATATGAAGCATTAGTTAAACAATAGTTATCATTTTAGTTTACTGACAATTAACTAACGACTGTAAATTTGGTTCTTATGCAATCAACAAAAATTAAAATATTAGTAAAAGTTGAAGTTATTTAAAAAAAACCTTTTTTTTAAAAAATTTTCATAAGCTCTCGAACTATTCACGGGATTTCAATCAAATTGGCAGCAATTGATATGACGTTGCTGACTTGATTTGACTTCAACGGCTAACTAGCTTAACATTTGTTTAGAAAAAGACTTTTTTTTAAATTTTATTTGCGCAAAATTTTCGAAAACCATCGAACCGAATTGATTCATTATTCAGCTAAATGAGCTTAACATCATTCCTATCCGTTGGATCGTTCTTAAGCTATAATATGCTTACATACGAACATACATACACACACATACATCCATACGGACATCATTTCGAAAATGTGATGAAAACTCGATTTTCAAAAATGTGGATAAAATCAATAACTTCTTATAGCAGGAATTTAAACATAAGCAAACTTTAAATTTTTATTTTTGTCGAACGTTGTCGGCATCATGGGACACTCCCTTAAAATATTTGCCCTTAATTATGAAAGTGGTCTAAGTCATATGCATTTTTGCTTCGAAATTTTAAAAAAATCTTAAAACACTGCAATAAATAGTTAATAAATATTAACTGTCTTATTCATAAAAAATATTTCAGGTTTATTAAGCGCTTATTTAACATATTTCTATGGAAAATTTGTCAAATAAACCTGTAATAAACCTAAAATATGTTTTATGAATTAGACCGTAAATGAATTTATATTAATCGATACTATAAACACTCCAAATTCATACAACATTTGAATTTAATAATATAAAATAATGAATATAAAAATATTTTTTCATTTGTTCAAATGTAATCTAGTATTTTTGGGTGCCCCTGTGGCTGAGTGTCATTGATGCTTTCCTCTCAGTCCAGAGGTCGTGGGTTCGATTCCCGCCTTAGACCCTGGGTGTTTTCTGCAGACAAGCTAATCGCTTCGCGCGTTGTGTTTGTTTATAAAAAGAAATATTAAATATCTCGAAAAGAGAAAAACATGATGTAGATCACTTTCATAATTAAGGGCACATATATATTAATGGCCTGTCTCACAGTGTCGACAGTAAACACGTTCGATCGGCAACTTGTATTGAAAACAGTAGTAAAATAAAAAAAATGTTCTTTTGTGTTCAATTGAAGTAATCGATCGAACGTCTTCCGTCCACATAATGTGACATAGTTTTTTTCTTTTGTTCCTTATTTCAATCCTGAAACTATGAAAATTTTTACGATTTGTTATGGTGGGGGGGAGGGGGTGTTTGAAAATGTTACGTAACAGAAAAAATTACTAATTTCGTATAAAAATACGTATGTTTTTCACATTTATTTAATTTAATTGATCATACGTGTTACCGACATATATATATTATGTACGTATGTATACATACATACATGGGTCGAATGTCAATTTTAAGCGGCCCACCCACTTGCAATATAATTGCTCAATTTTTCGTATTGTACAATAATATCGCCAATGTGTATGTCATATTCGAAGGTGGCACAATATATTGGCAAATATCAAAAGACTTTTGATTTTTATTGTACAATCAAGGCAATTGTGTAATGTGGTGGCAACATTGTTCAATGTTGTTTACTTTTTCACTGCCAGGAAAATTGGGCAATATTTTCTTTAAAACTATTGTGCCATTTATTGCATAGTATAGGTTAAAATTACAGTAATATGTACAACAACATATGCAATAATATTGTATAATGGATGGGCCACTTTAGATACAGACAAATGTCGGTATAACGAATGTCGCTTTAACGAAAATCCGATAAAACGAATGTCCAGATTTTTTACATTAACAACCTTATAGTATATAGCGAATAATATCCTAATTTTATACTGTATATAACGAATGATGAAGAAAAATTCGCAAAATAAAAAACAAAAACTTGCTACAAATATATTTCTAACATTTAGTTCTTCTTTATATAGCGAATGTTTTGATAAATGTGTGCTCTGTATAACGAAAGGGAAAAATATTCAACTAAAACTACAGCAGCAATGTAAATGCAAAAAAAATGTGATACAGTTACTTTTTTTTATAGGACCAGCACTCAGGGGATAACCCCTACTCATGCAATGCATTGTGCTAGAACTAGGAAAGTAGGTTATAGGGAAGGATAATAGAGGGAGTAGTGTCTGTGAACATTTGTTTTAAACTTTCTCACGCTGGTAGTGACAGGATAGACCTCCGTAGGTAGTTGGTTCCACATACGAACAGTGCGGCTAAAAAAGGAATTCTTTCTGTAATGCGCAGTGCGATTCGTTGGCCAATCGACAACAAAGGGATGTGCTCTGAACGAGGCACGTGTTGTGCATATAAATGTGCGGGTTTCAGGAACAAGCTCCCTAATTTCATTAGAACACATTCCGTTGTAGTAACGATAGAACAAGGAAATGCACCCCACATTGCGTCGATGCTCCATTGATGCTTTTTATTGTATTGTATCATGTCTGCAATAATGATAATTAATATAACACTTGAAAAAAAAACTTTGCGATATAAC
The DNA here is from genome assembly GCA_936439885.1 of Nowickia ferox. Lineage (NCBI taxonomy): Eukaryota > Metazoa > Arthropoda > Insecta > Diptera > Tachinidae > Nowickia > Nowickia ferox. Next base: position 118,315,247 of record OW387023.1, on the reverse strand, counting down.
GAATTTTTCGGTATAACGAATGGGCCTGACATTATATCGTTCGTTATACCGGGATTTGCCGTATTCTCGAATTCGAATATTTAAAACGATATTCGCGAATACGAATATCTATTGTATGTGAAATTTATAGTTTTCATAGTTCATAGTTATATTTATTATATTTATGTACATCACTCGAAACTGCTTATCTGAATTGCATGCACAAGAAATCATAAATTATTCTATTTGCTGCCGTTTTAAACATAAATAAATAAAAGAAATGTTGATTTTTTCCAAGATTTTTTAACAAGTGAAACAAAACTTATAAACACACAAAACTAGAAATAGAAATAAGAAAAAAAATTTATGATTTATTTTAAAATGTAAATCCATTAAAATATTAAAAGGAAACTTTCTTATCTTTAACGAAATTCCTAAGCAAATGAACATAAATGCCAATACATGCACACAAAAACATAAAAAAATACATACATACATACATAAAATACATACTTATGCATGTACGCTTGAACAAATGCACATGTATGTATGTATTTTTCTCAGTGTTTGTGCGTGTGTGTGTGTGCGTATGCGTACAACTGCTTAAGTGCAAATATTGCATAATAAAATTTATATTTATATTTTGTATTTTATTTGATAAAAACTTTAAAAACCATAATTTACTGATATAAATTACAAAAGAAAATACATATTTGCATTTAATATGCATAAAATTAGTTTAAACTTTGTAGTCGTTGTTTTTATGTGAAAATTTTTTAGAAAACTAATAATACAAGCAGAACTTTTGAGCAAAGTGTGTTACTTATGGAAATTTTAATGGAAAATAGTGTAAATATTTTATGCCTACGACGAGATAAGTTTAAGTAGTGAATTAGTTCGTAAGAAAATATATAAATCTTATGACACTTTGTTTCTTTTCTTTACTAGTAGATAAAACCTTTGATGGCATATGAACGATTTGCATATAATTTTTGATATATTCCCAGAAATATGTAATATGTAAAAAAAATATCTATAAAAGAATTCAGTTATGAATATTGGAATTTGCTAATGTTTTAGTATTTCCGTACACCAAAGGGTGAAATTATCGCAAAATTAAAAAAATCGTCAAAACCAAGAACCGAAATAGTGCCAAAACGAAAAAAACGTCAAAACTAAAACATCACAAAATTAAAAAAATTGGCAAAACAAACAAAAAATCGCCAAGAACCGAAAAAAGTATCAAAGCGAAAAAATGCGCCAAAACTTAAATATACCTATATTAAAAAAAATCGCCAAAGGAAAAAATATTGCCAAGGACCGAAAAAAGTGCCAGAATGAAAAGCGCCAAAACTAAAATATAGAAAATTACAAAAGCATGCCTAGGAAAAAATACGTCAAAACTAAAATATCACAAAATTAAAAAAATCGCCAAAACAAAAAAAAATCGTCAAGAACCGAAAAAACCGCAAAAACTAAAATATCGCAAAATTAAAATAAATCGCGAAAACAAAAAAATCGCCAACAACCGAAAAAAGCTCCAAAACTAAAACATCACAAAATTGAAAAAATCGCTAAAATCCGAAAAAGGCGCCAAAACTAAAATATCACAAAATTAAAAAAATCACAGAAACCCTATAAAAGCACCAAAACCAAAAAAAAAATTGCTAAAACTAAATAAAAGGAATCGTCAAAACCCGAAAAGTTGCCAAAACAAAAAAAAAAACGCTTAAGAAGCCTAAAAAAAGGACCCAAAAAAGCGCCAAAGCTAAAATATCACAAATTTAAACAAAAATGCTAAGGACCGAAAAAAGCGCCAAAACAAGAATATTAGAAAATTAAAAAAATCGCCAAGATCCGAAAAAACCACCAAAACTTAAATATCACAAAATTAACAAAATCGCCGAAAACGTTAAAGATGTCAAAACAAATCGTCGAAACCCGAAAAAATTACAAAAATTACAAAAAAAACTGAGAAAAACCCCTATTAACGGAAAAAAGCGCTAAAACTAACCAAAGTACCAAAACTAAAAAATCGCCAATGAAATCTGCAGAAAAAGCTTACCGGTTACTTAATTTTTGTTTTAAATATCTCCATCAGGTAAGATATTCGATTATAAGGGTAAAGTTCCTATAGTATTATATGTCTGTATGTAGGTGCGTGCGGACCCCTTAGTGTGCGAATTAAAGTTGTACTTTACTAAAATTTTTTAGAAAATTTTGCAAATTTTCCTTTTTTCTTTAACAATAAACAATATTCTTTAATTTTTTTTTAGATTTCAGCTTTTCTCTTTGTTTTTGGTTACATGAAAATAAACTCCTTTTTACATCAAATTCTAATAGACGACAGCTTTAGAATATTTTTCTCAGTAAGAAAAGGCTGTTTCAAAGTTATTTGTCTAAGAAAGACAATATCAATTACTTCTCGAATGCATATGCATATTTGTAAAATAATGGTATTGCATTTTAATAATATAGTTTTTGTAGTTTTTAATATTATGACTAATAGTGTCGCTCAACAACAAGGACAGCTGGCACAATAAATCAATTTAACTTGATAATAATTGCATGCCATCAAAAAATTAAGTTCAATTTAAATAATTTACTTTAAATAAATTTGTTGAAGACATTTAATTTTATTTCTTTTTAATAACTTCATAATGTTGGCAATTTTCTCTTTAATATACTTTTTATTTTTGTATGTATGTACAGTAGACCGGACTTAAATTTTTTTTTTTTTCAAAAAAAGTGTACCGCCCCCTCAAATTGTTCCTTTTTACGCCAATAGTTAAATTCCAAAATCTTAGACTGATTGCCTTAGGTTAAGGCGTGGCACATGCCCACTAAAGTGGCTAAAACTGGTTTGTATGGACTTTTCAAGAGACAAGGCACGAAAATATCAGTAAAATGTTTCATATATGTTTGTAATATATTATTTTATTAAAATTATCTTACGTTTAATGATTACTATTATTGATAAAGATTTAAACTTAATCGCAAAGGTCTGATTTATTAATGCTGCCGTACTTTTTCCTATAATCAGTTACTGTTTGCAAGATATATTGTTTCTCTTCTTCGTTTTTTGTTAAAGCTGCATTATATTCTTCCATTAGTTTTACAAAACGCTCTGCAGTATCATTAACAACATGTAAGTTTTGTACAATATTCATTCCCTTTTGAAATTCGGATTCATTGTGCCACTTCGAAGGGTCAAGTTTTAGAAAGTTAGTTTCAATACTAAATCTCTCGAAAAAGCTCAATGTTTTTTTATTAACAAAATCTGAAATATTTTTTTGGTTTAATTCATTCATGTTGGTTACAATTCTTTTATTCTCATTATTTTGTTCTTCTTTGAGATTTTCAACCATTTTTCTCTTTTCTCCAACGTCTACAGCATTATCAAAAAATGAAAAACCTGCTGCTTCTGGTGTCAGGTACCACAAGTGGTTCGAAAACTTGCTCGTTACTTCATTGCTTATTATTTCATTCAATTCATTGAATTTAATAATATTTTTAATAAAATTTAAATCATTTAACGGTGCTTTCGCGGCAATTGGCGTTTCAATCCACGGTTTCAAATAAATTTTCAAAATGAACACACTTATATCTTGTATAGCATTTGCTTCATCTGATGACATTGAGAATTGGTGGCGGAAAAGAAAAATCTTAAGCGTATATATCGCTTTAGCCATCCATCGGGCATGATGCATCGCTCCAGGTGATTTAAACCTTACAGGTTCTGTGTTTCGACCAAGAAATATAAGACTCAATTCCAATAACTCCTTGTAGTCTGCCCTGGGATGTTGTATAGTGACATAGTTATGAGCAAATTGAGCTAATTGATCTTGTTCAGTTTTGTTAAGCGCAAGGTTTATTTTTTTATCCACCATTCCACTTGCAAATTTTTGTTGATTGATTTTGGGCCAATATTTTTTAAAACGCTGGAAAATATCTAATGATGGTCCACTTAATTTTAAATCATATTTCACGAAAGCACTTTTCAGCAAGAGTTCATATATGTGATGACGGCAAGGGAGATATAACAATTCTCTATTGAGGTGTTGTTCTAATAAAATACAAGTACCTTGTAATCTACCTGTATTTGTCGCTGTAGTATCAAAACATAAAGCTTGTACCTTGTTTGGAAAGAATGTTGTTTATATTTACTGTTATAAGAAATTGTTTTTTAAATACCTTTTCTGTTAGATTCCATTCATTTAATAGTTTGAGTATGGCGTCCATCTGTTCTTTTCCAGTACCAGCTGACAGGGCAGGTACTCCAAGTAGATGTTCAATGCCATTTGTTGTTATCACAACTGGTAATCTGTCCACTTTTGCATTTCCTGTGATCGATGGTAAAATTTTTCCATCCCAATGTACCGTTATTTGATTTATATCTTTGTTTTTAAAATCCATCATCAGATTTGCAGCAGTTTCCGAACGAAATTGTTTACGGCAAAGCCGTATCGATGTCTTACTTATTACTAATGTACTGATATCATGTTCCAATGCTTCAGCCGCAGCTATCAGAATACGTACTGCGTCCCTGTCGCTTACCTTGCACTTGTCTAAGGTCGCAACAAGCTTGGAAGTGATAAAATGTTTTATTCCTCGTTTTCTGGTTTTTTGTTGCGAGTTACAGTTAGCAGTTTGATCAGTATTATCATCACTATCGTATTCATCAATTAGTTCTTCTGTATTGTCACTCAAATCATTCGCTGTCAGGAATACTTGGAATTGTTCTTCGCCCTGCTTTTCTTTTCGCATTACCTCTTTCTCAATACGAATATTTCTTCGCTTTTCTTTTTCAAATAATGAACGATCGCATCCAACCATTGCACCAGGTCTACCTTCTTTACGTTGATTCTTCAAAAACTCTTTATCTTCTTCTATTTTAATTAAATCTAATGCATTTCCGTGCGCAATGTCAAATAAGTTTTTCATATTTTTAATAAACTCATCTTCTCGCCTTTTTTGAAGTGGTGTGTTGCGTTTGCACGTTTTTTGTAGATTTTTCCATTGGTGATACAAAGCTTCAACTTTTTGAACGCTTCTATCAATTTGACGAACTGGAATACGGGCTTTATTCCAAAAAATTTCGGCCTCTTTGATAACCAGATATGCACTTGAACGAAGATCCAATTTCACTTTGCGCATGTTATAAAACAAAACTTTCAAAACTTGTCCATTGGAAGGCAGCTTAGATCCAACAATTTGGCTTTCGTCACATCCTAATAAATAAATTTTTTCACTAGCTCTTGTGTCCATTTTGCAAATACCATCAATATTAATTCTCTTTATAGCAATAATGTTTCTATGACTCAAAGCTCAAAATGGCTACACTTCACTTTTTACACTTTTAATTGCCACGTGCTTGACTTTACTCTGTTGTTGCCAACATTCTATTTAGCAATCAAATATATGTTTACAGAGTTGTATTTCATTTGTCTTGCAAGACACGAGTTCGTTTGAGAGGAAGGCAAGAAGTAAGAATGGGGAACTGTGTTCGATGTACTGAGTTACACACGCTTTGGTGTTGTCCGTAATCAACGTAAACAACAACAAATCGTGAGCATTTGCCGAAGACAAATGCCTTGCTGTGTGAATGCAAACAGAACTTCAAAAACGAAATCAAATGAAATCATTAAACGTAAGTTAACTGCAATAAAATAATATATTACAAATATATATGAAACATTTTACTTATATTTTCGTGAATTGTCTCTTGAAAAGTCAATATAAACCAGTTTTAGCCACTTTAGTGGGCATGTGCCACGCCTTAACCTAAGGCAATCAGGCTAAGATTTTGGAATTTAACTATTGGCGTAAAAAGGAACGATTTGAGGGGGCGGGACACTTTTTTTTGCAAAAAAAAAAATTCCCATACAAAAAAAGTTCGGTCTAATGTACAGCATGTTCATATTAATATGTGCATGTCGGCAAGTTTCTTTGACTGCCATAAAGCCTTTTCGTAGGCCATTTTTTCTATGCATGTTTTCTAGTTTTTATTTTAATTTTAATGAAATTCTTTTATCATATTCTTATAGTATAGTCTACGTAAATACTTTCACAATATCCCTTGAGGACATAAATGTCCTTGATTACATGGTTAGTGAAAACGATAAAAAAAGCTTTAGTAAAATCATGCTTGTGGAGAAAGAAGAGAAAAAAGAAAAACAACTGTCAAACTCATTTGCTCTACTCTAGATCAAATGCGAGTACATATGGGTGTGCATCTGTGTGAGTGTATGTGTGTGTTTCTCTTCGATGCCAAAAAAAAGTAAATTATTTGTCTTTGGGCGCAACTTTTCACTTTGACTTTGTTCATCTGCCTTTGTTAAATTATTCTGCATTATTCTTTTATTTGCTTTTGAAAAAAAAAAATCTTAAAAGCGGCTTCAAATTTGGATCAGTTTCTCTCCCACAGAAAGCTATAATTTATTATAAATACGAAAAAAATTACGTTAAATAATTTAATTGAAAAGTAATTCAAGGAAAGTTGATATTTTATATTGTATTATTTTTAGTAGAACATTTATTCGGCTGAATGTAACATTGTATAGTTCGAAAAAATTTTAAAGTGTAAAGAAAAGCTATCCATATATATATACCGCCACATAACTTTTTTTTTGAAAACAGGGCGCAAAACATCGAGTGTAGCTTCGGCTGTGTGGCACGTAGCGCGGTCCTGTTGAAACCAAATGTTGCCAATATCCTCCTCTTCTTCTATTTCCAGTCATAAGCTTTAAATTTATTTCTTTGTTTTTTTTTAAGAACAAAAAAAGAAGAAGAAGAAGAGATTCTACATACGAATATGAAAGCCATTGAAACTAGCTGATACCATTTCCTTTCCAAACCTCAAATATTTCCTTGAAAAAATCATTTACTTAAATACATGCGAATCTTTTTGTTATCATGTATCAAACAAATTGAAATATTTTACCAACACTTAAAAACCATGATTATATTCAATACCAGAAAAGAAAATAACACAATTTTTTTTGAAAGCTTCCACCCGCCAAATAAAAGAAAAAAGTAAGTAAAATCAACTTCTTTAAAACTTCAAACAGTGTCTATGAAAGTGCCACTCAATGAAACCCAACGATGTGTTGCACTTTCAATAAATTATTCAATATCAAATAAAATTGAACTTCTCATTTTGTGTGTCTCTCTGCCTGTTTGTGTGTGCATGCATTGCAACAGCAACAGCAACAGCAACAGCAACACATCCTTAGTAATGTTTCAACATTGTGAGATGTTGCATATAAAAACCTAATGCAGCTACTAATGCCAGTGTTATTTTCATTTCATTCCTTTTAAGTATAAAAATGTTATTTTAACGTTTTATAAACAAGTTTTTCTTCTTTATTGTGGCAAATAGTAATAAGAAGAGAAGCTGACAGAAAAGCCAATGCACATGCACACACTTGTGTAGCAAATATCACAGGAAATTTTTCTTTTTCTTGCTAATTTTTTGCCATATTTTTTTTACAACCCAACCGTAATGTCGTTTATATTGAGGTCTTATACTATTTGTTTTCTTTAAAAGGATTATTGCGTCTTTTGTACAGTTGCTCGTGCGCGAAATTATATTAAATGTTTTGAATAAACGGTGTTGCTTTACATTTACACACACACACACACATATACATATACAACTGAACTTTGTTGCGAGTGTATTGAAACACAAACATGCCACCAAAGTTTAACAAATATTAAATGTATTATGAAGTATTTAAAATGTATTTTATAAAGTCGTCACGAATATGAATTACACTGCTGCTATGCATATTCATTTGAAAGCTTTTGAGTGAAGAAGCAGTAAACGAAGAATTCTATTGCAGTTTAAAATACAACAAAACTGTAATTGCAAGATGCAGAATGGTGAACAAAAAGCGTTTTGTAACAGACTAATTTATCTACAAAAGCTTACTTCCATTTAAGATTTACTCAAAAATAAATTCAAACATAATTGGCTTAAAAAAACATCACCTTAATTAATTACAAAATTTTAATTTCTTAAATGAATTGCATAATATACTGAACTTTTGTCGGATTAGGAAATTATTTCTTTAATGAAAATAATGTTTTCTTTGGTGTGCGTATATTTGAAGTAGAGTATTTTAAAATAAGCTTAAAAGCTTTCCAAAAGCTTTGAATTATTTTTCTTCTACAAGTTTTATAAAATATTTTTTATGTTTTTAAACTTTAATATAAAAGCTAATATAAAACTTAAAGCTTTGGATACAAGATCACACAAAAGCTTTTAAGCAATATTTTCATATTTTATGTCTTATGTCTTTTAATACTTTAAAATCAAACAGGTCTTCTGCAAAAGCTTTACAAAAGCTTAAGGAAAAGTTTCGCTTTTGAGCTTTAAAGAAACTCTTATATTTTATCTAGTATAAGAATAGACTTTAAGCAAGCCGTTGAAAAGCAATTCTGAATAATGCTCTATATAATGTTCCTGCAAATACAAAGCTACTAAAAAAAACTTTTTCAAATTTCTTAAAAGAAAATTTTTGTGAGAACCTTTAGATCAAGTCTTCTTGTATAAAAGCTATCTCCCACAAAAATGTTGCTTTGTAGCTTTAGAAAAGTTTTACTGTATCAATTTGAAGGATTTTCATAAAATACATAAAGATATCTTGCGCAGCATGACCACAAAAACTTCATATTTATGAAAATTTGTATTAAAGCTTAACGTATAAGCTATTCGTAAAGTAATATACAAAATTTTCTCAAACAAATAATAAAATGCCACAAAAGCTTTCGAAAACCTTTTATAAAATGTTAACATATTGTTTTGTTTTGAATACTCTTTTAAATACACGTACAAGTATCTGTATAATACAAAAATATACAATTTTAAAATAAAAATAATTTTATTTATTTACTTATTTGCTTGATATTAAAATTATATAAAATATAACAATAATATACACATTGATAGCACTGGCTGCCAAGGCCATCGGCTAAAAATAAAAATAATAAAAGAGCTTTTTGTAGAAATTCAATTCCAACTGAATTCATTTACAAGTATCCAACACCATCAACAAGTTTATTTTAATCGCTGATTCAACTGTAGCTAAACAAACAACAGAAACAACATACCTCCTTCATCTGAATGGTGGTAAGATGCTGGTGTTTCATCACGTCAAGGGGTTTTTCAAAGTTAAATGTCTTTCATAAAGTATTTTGTTGGTGACAGTTTTCTTAAATAAATTATGAGTGTTGTGAATTTGTTTGAAGGATTTATGAGTCATAGTGCTATCCACAGCTTTATTTATTACCTCAAGAGATCATTTTACTTACAAAAGGTTAATTGTTATATGTTAATAAGATAATTGGTGTTTTATCATGGCATTAATAACAATAGAAAAATATTTTATAGTCAAAAAAAATACAAAAAGTTCGTGCGTTAGGTCAGCATTTACTTTAAAACTTATTTAGGAATAATAGAAAAGGTCTTTGAAAGGTAATGGTAGATCAATATCTACATAGAATTGGTTGAAAAGAGTAACTAAAACAGTGCGATGTTACCCGGTGGAGTTTTGTACAAACATGTAAGGGACTATGACTATAGCCAATTCCAAAACACAAAAGTATCTCTAGCGCGTTTACGTGAAAAACGTAAATCGAAGACGAGCCAAAACACGTGCAAGCAAAGCAGCTGTCAACAATTAACTGAACATTCAAAATGGCCGAAATTGTCGGCATAAGTGAGAGACATGAGTACCAACATAACGGCACAAAAAAATAAAAATTCGAATGTACTTTTTGAACACACATCGTATACATATGTACATTCTTATGTGGGCAAAAAAGTGTTGAAAACCCAGAATTTTAGTCAATATGTATCTAATTGCTTTGGCAACTTTACTCTTGTAAAAGAACCCATAAAAATTTTTAGCGATTTTTCATTAACGCTTTGGAGGAAGGTAAAAAAATCTGGCTGGATGGAATGGAAGCAGAAAGCTGCAAAAAATTTTACAAATCAACAGAATGATAGTTATTTCCCTCTCAAATAGCTTTTCCCACAACCATTTTCGCTTGTTTGGTTGTACACTTAGATGTAATACTTAGCTAAGACCAACACCAAAACTTTCAGCAGCTACCCAAGATTATGCATCGGATAGTTCCTATTTCAAAAGCACAACAGGTGGGTGATTTGATTAACTAAGTGCTTTTCCTTCCCGAAATTGGAGACGGTTCAGAGTTAGTTGAATTTTCATTGCAACTCAATAAAGTTCAAATACAAAACAAAGTAAAAGCTTCTGCTTCTTGTAGTTAATGTAGGAAGTAGAGTTGTGTGCAACAGATCTTTTTGAACTAGTTCGTTCGCGTTCGAATCAAAAGTTTGTTGTTTCAAACCCATTTAATTTACGTTGACAATGTTGCACACAACTCTAGAAGGAAGTATGTACAAGAACAAGAAAAAATTGTTGCCAAATTTCACAAGAAAAGAAACAAAAGTAAAAGCAAAATGGTTGACTTACTTGTAAAAAACTAATAATGTATTTTTTATAGGAATTTTAAGCGAACGACCGAACCGACTAATTAACTAAATTATTAAATTAAATAAATAAAATAAAACCGATTACATAAATAATTTAGATTTTCTTTTTCAAACACCCTTTTTTTACATTCACTTATTGAAACATACTCTGCTTTCAGATTAGTGGGCAATTGCCTCTTTATTTTTAACTTTTCATTGGGCATTTCGCCTCTTAATAAATATATTTAACTTTTTAAATAATAAATTTACTTTTTCTTTAATGAATTTAACTTTTAACACAACACACAATTAATTTCACTTATATACACATTCACATACACACACAAAATATTAAAAATTAACTTTTTCCGAGACACCGAACCGTACGCAACAGAGATCTTTTTGCAACTAAATTCATTTGCTTATTTGCTCATTACTCTCACCTAAAATTGATAACTTGAAATTAGGCGGTAAATATGTAAGTATGTAGTTATGTATGAACAAACAGGTTTGCTTATTAGGGGGGAACTAATTCCCAAAGTAGTTTTTTCCCCGCAATTATCTGTATTTGTGGGAAACATTTTTATATGTGGTGCGCTTTTGGCGGCTGTTACGTAGAAAGGCAAATCGAACCAAAAACATGTCTATAAAATGTTTCAAAGATTCATGACACCCAATTTTTTTTTTTTATATTTCTCTCTTTTATAGCCCTTGCATTATCAAATAGAAAAATTTTCGTGCTAGAAATTTGATTTAGTTTAGAAATATTTATTTAAAGAATTCCTTCATAATTTTTTTTATTTAGACACTTTACTTCAATTCAATTCAATCATTATTTTTTTTTTCATTATAATTGAAAATTAATTAATGTGATTTTCATTTAATAAATTTATTATTTCACATATTGTCATAAGTTTATTTTAATTGAAATACGAGATCTCTTTTTTATTAAATAAAAATCGCTCAATTTGCCAAATTTCAAAATTCTTAAACAAACAAACAGTTTCATAAACGGAAAATATTTGTTTAAAAAATTCCATCATAGATTTTTTATTTAGACGCTTTATTTCAATACAATTCAATTAATTTTTTTTTTCTTTTTAAAATCGAAAATGTTTTTATAAATTAATGCGATTTTCATTTTGAGGAATCAACTCTTTCACATATTGCCATAAGTTTTTTTTTTAATTGAAGTTTATTTGCGGATGGTTAAACATGTCTATATGCATTTCATTGGTGTTTTGCCAAATCATCAGTAGTGGACTTCAACCTAAATTTGTATTTAACACATTTTCTTTCAATAATGTATCCAATGCCGCTATCTGCTCTAAAAATAAGGACAGCATTTCTTGCACCTTCAAGGGAAAGGAAATGAATATCGTGTTCATTAATTAGGTGAAAGTCTACTGGAAAAGCTATAAAATTTGTTTTTAATTGTTTCGTTAAGCTTTTGGTGTTTAATTCAAACAAAAAAAAAACGCATTGCACATTGTTAAAAAAATTTGACACCAAAAGGAAAATAATTTTTAAAAATTTCAACAACGTAAAATCTTAATATTTATAAATTGTCATTGCCCACCATATCGCTCCTTTATTGACACAGTCATATCTCAGAAAATGCATTTTTGGAGTTAATAATTAAGAAAAATTCATTATATTATATTTAATCTTGTGTAAAAATTTCATACAAAAGGCTTTTACACTCACGTCTTGAGAAACGAAAATATTTTTATATTTTCATTGAAGTGTATGTAAATTGAAATCTTAAAGCTTATTTTCTGCAAAACTAGCTTTTTTGAGTTATGACTAGCTTGCAATAAAGGAGCAATATATTTAGTATGCCAAATAAAAATATTTTGGGTCAGATTTATTTTAATTTGGGAATTAGTTTCCCCCTATTATTGGTGACTCCTTAAGATAGGCTACAGAAAAATCTAGCTTTTAAAGAATTTTTGTTGAACGAACAAGAGTAGAGCAATGCCAATACTAGAAGGTGTTGCCGTGTTCGTAACTTTGAACAAAAATGGGAATCTTATTTATTTTACTAAGTATAATTGTGTAATTTTTTTACATTAATGTTTCTTTAAAAAAAAATTTCTTTTGATTAAGCAGCATTTATATGCAATTCGTTCCTGCTTATGTTGTTGATAAGAAAAAGTGCAGAAATTCAAATCGACTTTAAGCCAAAAGGACACTGAAAAGTATGTGTCAACACATTTCATGAATAGATTTTTTGCAGAGTTTAAGTTTTCGTTTTTAATTAATTTTTGTAAAAATAAAAAGTTAGGATTTTTATGTAGCGAAACATAATTCTCGTAAAGTTTAATGGGTATATAACTTTAGAATGTAAGATTTAAGATGATAAGTGTAATTTATATGTGGCTTGCATATTTAAGTACCTAGTATATGGTATTGTGGAGGGTTAGCAGCTGTAAATAATTTTTACATTTCATTCCTTTGAAGCGTATATTGGCCGTAAGACTTCTGGAATATGCGACCAGACATGAACCCGTAATATGCCACATGTTGCTGAAACTGTTTAGAAAATATTGACCAAACTTTGTCTCAAATAGTCTCGCGAGCTCCACTGCACGTCAGGGCATGCAAAATTGGCTAGATTCGTTATTGGCTTCTAAAACTTAGCAGCTTTTTCAAAAAATGGTTTCCATATTTAACAAAATCCAATATGTGTACCATGAAAATTGTTTTGTTTCATCAAAGGTTCGCTACGAATAACGTTCCCAGAGATAAAAGAATAATTTTTCAGCAAAAAATAGTATAAATACGTCTTTTAAAGGTAAAATAATGGTTTATTTCTTTGCTTATCAAAACAAAATTATTTTAGTTGTTTTTATGGTTAAGCATTGTCTTTATGCATTTCATTCCCGCGTGTGGAACTCATCAGTAGACTTCAACCCAAAAAAAATTATTGAATTAAGCTAACAAACTTCGTATGTTTATAGTAAGACTCTTAAAACGTTATTGAGAATCACAATATACAAAAGTATTATAAGCACCTCTATGGAAAAGATCCGATCGTATTCACTATTTTGTCAAGAGCGTAATGTTAACGGCAATCTGTGAAAAACTGGTTTTGCAAAATTTGTTTCTTACAAAACTATTCGCAGCCTTGCTTCATTTGATCGTAGGACAATATATACAAAAATCCCACATATTTAAGTTATGTTTCCAATTTATATTTTGTTACTATAATTTGATCTTTCTATACAGTAGCACGCTTATTTATATATACGAGTATTATAAATGTTTTTCCTGTCGTTTTTAACATCTATTGAACAGAACAACATACAACAAAACAATATTTTACTATAAGAATTAAAGTATTCCAGAATTTGTATTCCAGAATTTTTCCCGTCAAGGAAACTATTACCATTCTGGTTTTAAGATTTTCTTAGTCGTGGCAACACTGATCGGAGATTACTATATGCTCATTTTATCATGAACTTGTTCTCTTTCAATTTGATTGTATTTTAAATAGTCTCCTATTTTCTTTATTGTAGGCAGCGTTGCCAGAAATTTTGAGAACGAATCACAAACTCATAAAAAAAAGTTAAACATTGACCAGTGAGTAAAATTATCAAAGTTAGTTTTTTCTGGTTTTTTGTTTTTAATGCAGAGTATTTAAGATATAAAATTTCAGCTATTGTCAAATAAATGCGATATTTCAGGTCGTGTGAGGAGTATATATATATGTGCCCATATTAAATATTAAAACTATTAAAAAACTTTAAATAGTGCTGAAGAGAAAATAAAATTCAATTTTCTGAATACATTTGGACAATATTGAATTGAAATATAACAACAATATTTTTAAAAAATTTCTTCAAGTTTCAATTTGAAAAGTAAAACTAGTTGCGAAGAGTTCACCTTTCGGAAAAAATTCTTATTTCTGGCAACGCTTATTATTAGAGTACGAAGTATGAACATGTGTATCAGTGATGGGATTTGTTTTTGTGCCGAGTGTGAGTCTAAAACGTGCCAAAATAGTTTTGTGGATGTCTAGATCATCAGGGGAAACATAAAGACTGCTCGTTTCTCTTAATAAGTATATTAAAAATATTTATAATCATTATTTTTCAAACTTCATTTTTGGTTTATGAAATAATTCTTTACCTTCAAAGTTTAATATTTTTACCAAAAACTAAACTTTATTTTGCAAGTTTTATTATTTTGCAAGTATTAGGTTGAGAGATAAAAATTATTTTTCGAATTTTATTCTTAAAAATAATTATTACAACACTCTTAAGCTTGTAAGTCCTAACAAATACTTTTATAGGTTTGGTATTAGCAGACCTGACAAATATTTGTGTTAGGAAAAACGTACGATCTTGAGCACAAAAATATGAGATTTTCAAATAATTTAATTTTTGCAAGAGATTTATTATTCGACATATTGTCATAATTATATTATAAGTGAAATTTATTTGCTGGTGGTTAAGCGATGTCTATATGCATTTCATTGTTGCTTTAACATAAGATAAGAGGTTTGTGACTGTTCAAAATGTGTGGTTGAAGTCTACTGACGATTTGTTAAAGCAACAATGAAATGCATATAGACATCGCTTAACCACCAGCAAATAAATTTCACATTTAATTTTTGCGTTATTTAGATAGAATGACAAACCCCCAATTTAAATAGAAAAGGAGTTAAGAGAAAGCAAGGTATCGTCAACTCATTATTGGTTTGACTAATCGACCATTTAAAAAAATTAATTAGGTATGGGCTATGTATGTATATCTTGTATACCCCATTTTTAAATTCATTAATTATAATTAATTAGTTATTTTTCTTCCTTTTCGTGCGAAAAAAAATAGTTGAAGCGAATTAAAATTAAGCTCAAAACAGGAAGGTGTGCCTAGCAAAAATTTAACGGCAGCAGTTGAGAAAAAAAATTATTTAATATATATAAACTTATTAAATACTAAAAATAAAATAAATGAAATCTTTGTTATGAATTTTCAAGTATGTATAACAGAAATCAGTCATTTCGTTTCTTATTCTAAATATATGTACTTCAATTACTTGTTTTTCTTAGGCAGGCTTAGCTAGTTCAGAAAATTATTGCACCGGTTCTTGCTCGGCGTTGGGTCAATCGACTTTTTTCTCAAGAAATAGCAGTAGGTATATGTCTGCAGCACAAAAAACTACTTTGTAAAAGCAAATTAAGAAAAGTGGTGTATGCGGTACAAAGCAATATGTTTTTAACGTCATCCATGAAAGTTCACACAATTTTCTTCAAAACATATATCAGTGCTGAAAATACAAAAAAAAAAATATATTGAGTATATATTGAGAAAAACCTTCTTTGTAATTTTTCTCCATTTCAACTTTTTAGCACATGTACCAAACCAATAATGAGCAGAGAACATGTGGTTTTGCCATATTTACTTTGCGTTGTAAGCAATACTATCTTTCGAAAGCATTGGTGAAAATACAAAAAAAAATTGCCTTACTTTTGAGACAATTTCATGCAAGTCTTCTTTGTAATTTTTCTCCATTTCGACTTTTTGCCATATGTGGCCAATGCGAACAAAGGCATGGATTTCCGAAAAACTTTTATTATATTTGCCGATGAGAGTATGTACACTATTTTGCAAGCGATGATGGAGGGAAAAAGTCCAATAAGTAACTTGAACGCAGGAATCTGACAGCTACAGAGGATAATATAAACAAACATCAATATAAAAATATATTGGAAAAAAAACTAAGAAGCTTGAGTCCGGGAAATTTTTAAGTTTTTTCATGCTCAGCTAAGTTCACATTAAGCTTCACCCATTGGTGTACGTTTAAGTTAATTTTATAAAACTACATCAGAAGTGAAGAATTTCCTAAAATCGCCCTGATTCAGAATTTTTATTTCCACTTTAGGCACAAAAATGTTGATTAAAAATTAGCTTTCACTGGTATAATATATTTTTTGTTTTTTTTTATATTGGTTCTTTATATGCTCATGATCTGGTTTTTTTAACAATATATAAACGTATTTGTTGAAACAATAATATTTACATACCCTAAATTTATTTTTATTTTTCATGTCTATTGCAAATTTTTTTAAATGGGAAAAATCACGATGTGTATGTAGAGTTTTTTGCTTAATTGTATATCAATAAGTAATTTAATGCAATGTCGACTAAACTTCTTTTATTGAAGAAACATTGTTTCCTTTGAAAACATTTACTTATGTATGTACATACATACATACATATCGTTACCTTAATATAGAAAGACCCCGACTCATTACTTTTTTGCAATCGATACTCGTATTTTTGCATTTTCGATGCATTAGATGTTCTTCTACAAAAAACCCGAATTAAAAAAAATTAGTTTGGGCCTTTCCATATGAAGTTAACGATATATTGCTCTCAGACATTCTTTTTTTGTAATTATTATTTCGATTTCTTTGCTTTATTGTAAATACAAATCGATGTCGTAAGTTTCAATATAAAAATATATAATCCACCCTTGCGATAACTATGTAAATACATACTGATACATGTGACCAAGGGAAAATAAAATATTTGATCATAGTAGTTCAAGTTAATAAATTAATCTTAATAAATAATTTTTTTCTATATGCAGTCTCACTCATTGTGTTAATAGTATTTATTCCGATAGTTACAAATCGGCGAGTTTGCCCTAGTGTTACCCAATAGTGTCGTAAATTATACAATTACGCTACTTTGCCCATCACTAGTGCAATCAATGAACAAATGAAGAGCAAAATAATATACATACATATTTACATATCCCGTTAGCAAAGACGAAAAACATGAGAACAACCAGAATTCTCACTAAAAAAATATACAAAGTAATGAAAAAAATCTTGGACGTAAACCAAAGCCTATTAATACGATATTTGCGAGTGCTCAGATGTTTGCTGTTGTTTCTTGTTTGCATCAGCTGTTGTGATGTTTCGTAGGCCTTATTGATGGGACTCGGTGTTGAAATGAGATGTTAAAAACCGGTTTACGCATTAAAAGGTATGAAGAGATTTATTTAGATTACATATATGAAGCATAACGTACGGCGCACAGTGACACAATTCGCGACAAGGCGGCCAATATTTTTGGAAAAAATTCTATATACGATTTTAAGTTTTTTTTTTTGTAAAAGTAATTAGAAGAGAACTTCGAAAGTCAAAATATAAGAGTTGGCTAAAATTCAAGATTTTATAAAACATTTTCGAGTTTTAAGTGCATTTAATTAACAAATTTAACAAGACAATTTTAATCTGAAATTTTAAAAATTCGCAATCTAGAGTTAAAAAAATTTTATAAATTAAATTTGAGCTTATTAACAAATTTGACACAATTTTCTTCTTATTTAAGAGATGCTGCAGAATAAAATAAATAATATTTGCTCACTACGTTAAATTAAATTTGTTTTATTAAATTAAATTATTTACATCAAATTACAGAAGCTTGTTTTTGAACTAATTTGGCTGCGCGTCGTGTTAATTTTTATCGCATGTTGGATATACCGTAAAATACTTAATACTGATACTACAATTTCACAATTATTAATTTAACTGAAGCCCACATTAATTCTATATCTTCATAAAAGTCAGGGGGATCGTGTGTTACTGATTCAAGCTATTTTTGCTTTGTAAGTGGTGAATATTTGGTTGGATAAAAGGATATGCAATATCAGAATCATTAAATTATGCACATTTACATTATTTTGGTTTTGGTATCAGAAACTTGAACAAACCGTGGACACCGACAATATTTAGCAATAGTTACAGAACTGTTTTATACAAATAAAATCAAATGGCAAGAAGATCTATTTCGATTTTCAATTTCATTACTTTGGGGAGAATCAAGTAACAACCAAACCGATTGTTTTTTCTATTTTACAAAAGTTGCTGGACTCAGCTTAGGTTAGGTTAATCTGGGTGGTCCAGCGACCTCGTATAGACCGGGATTGATCCTTAGCGATACCAACAGATGGGAAGAAAACCTGTAAGTATGGCAGCCTACAAACGGACGAAATAAAGTCGACCCGGGAGAAGTAGGTAGTTTTTTTAAGCTCATTTTAAGTTAATTCTCATATATGCGACGTTAAATTCTGGTATTTGCAAATTATTATTCCTATTACATAATGACGATAAAATTAAATTTAAAAACTATTTTCCAAACTCTGCTCATCCTTAACATAATTGTTTATTAATTTAATATATAAAATTGAATCCGAAAGTTTCTTCTTGCTGTTTGTCAAAAAAAATCATTCAAAGTTTTCTGTATATACTAGTTAGCTATTCTTTTTTCTAAACAAGAACAAAAAATTAGATTTATACTATGGAGCTAGTTATTTATAGAATTTTGACCGCCTTCTCACGCAATGTGTCACTGTGCAGCTTTAATAAACTTCATGAAATGCATGTACTCTCTATTACAACAAATGTACTTGCCTAAAGTCTTTTTTGTTTTTGTTTTTGTTTTTTTAGTTTGGTTAAGATCTCTCTCTCTCGTATTTGCATTGCCAACAGTGTGACCAGAGTTTAAAATAACACTAAGCTAAATCACGTTTGAAAATAAGCTGAAATGTGTTAAAAATATGAAAAGCCTTGTTTTTAAAAACTATTAAGGCTTTATAAAAGGTTTATTAAAAAAAAATTTCATACAATATTTTTCTTATTAGGCCTTAATATTTACATAATATTTACAAGCCTTAAATTTTAAGTCAGAAAATAAAGCTAGACTTTTTTCTACTCCTTGGATCGCTTTGAAGTAAATAACTTATTAATTATTATGTTTTAGTTTTAAGGAAATACAAAACAAAAATTTATAAAAAAAATAAGCTTAAAAGAACTTTAAAGCATCACTGCTTTATTTGAGCACCCATTTAACAGCTGACAGTTGCTTTTTGTTTAGTTTGCTTTAAAAATTTCATTATTAATCGACTAACACTAGAGCAACGCGTTCAAATTGTTGAAATTTTTAATCAAAATAATTGTTATATTCGTCAAACTCATCGTGCAATTCTTCCATTTTATGGTGTACATAATTCTGGTTGAATGAGTACGTAAATAAGCATAATTGTCGCATTTTGAATAAGGAGAATCCACAAGCTTTTGTCGAAACACCAGAGGAGTCATTGGCCCACACGTCTTCAAAAACGATGATGGCCAGAATGTTACTGTCAATAGTGAGCGCTATAGGAACATGATTCAAAATTTTTTCGTACCTCAATTACGTTGCATTAATGTTGCAGATATGTGGTTCCAACTGGACGGAGTCACATGTTACAAAGTGGGCGCTACAATTTATTTACTCAAAAAAAAAACGTTTGAAGAAAAAAATATTTCACGCAATGACCCAATTAATTGGCCACAATTATTTTTTTAGGGATCATGTTAAGTCACTTATCTACGTCAATAAACCACAAGCAATTGAACACCTGGAAATCAACATTCGAAGAGTTATCAGCGAAATAGGGCCGCAAATGCTGCGAAAAGTTGTTGAAGATTGCTGTTCCAGATTGCGCCTTCTAAGCGCCAGCAATGGCGGTCACAAAGCAGAAATCATATTTAAACATTAATTTTATAAAATTTTCTTTCCAATAAAGTCCGCTTCATTGATATTACAAATATTTTTCCTTGTTTAGTTGGGATTTAAGCTTAAGACTGCAAAAAAAAATCCGTTTAACGATTTGTTAACACATTTGTTTGATTGAATTAATTATTTAAAGCTGGTACTCACTATCCTATACATTCGTACGAAGTGCAAAAAAATACAACCTTGATCTGAAGAATTCTTATTGTTTTTTGAAAACTTTTATAAACTCATAATGGGTTGTATTTTCTCAAAAGTTGCACGATTGTGTAGAATAATTAAAGGCAAAACTAAACTCAAATGAATTCGCCATATGAAATTTTATGAACATGCACTGGAGATTAAAAGAAATACTAAACAAGCTAACTGAGTTTAAAAAAAATTGTTAAAAATAAGCTTAGAGCTAAAGGGAAATTTTAAAGTTTAATCCAAATAAATAAGCTTAATTTGGCTAAAAATAAGCTAATATGGTCACACTGCAGCTCTACGGACATGTCCGTATGGATAATAAGCAAGAAGATTAGGGAGTTACGCTTTGGAGTAGGCAAGAATTTAAGTAATAACTTATTATTGTTGGGATATATGAAGATGGAGTTTGAATCTTTGTATTTTATGTAAAAATAATTTTGACATGGAAGAGGGTTTTAAAATATTTTTTTTAATTCAAGTTATACATTTACGGTCTAATTCATAAAAAATATTTTAGGTTTATTACAAGTTTATTTGACAAATTTCAAATAAGCGCTTAATAAATCTGAAATATTTTTTATAAATAAGGCAGTTAAACTTTCAATATTACAATAGTAAATCAATTAAAGATATATCATAAAACTACGATTTTTTATATAACTTTTTGCTGAAAACTTCGAAGCTTTCAAGTACGTAAATATCCGCGTGACTTAGATCAGGTTGAGCCGACCACACATGAAGCAAACCAAATAAACAAAAAACACCAGCAATTGTCTATAAATTTTTTCTTTGCAAGCGAGCTCCTCCCTAATGTGCAAACCTGTTTGTTCATACATAACTGCATACTTACATATTTGCCGCCTAATTTGAAGTTTTAAATTTTTCGTGAGAGGGCTGAGCAAATAAGCAAATGAATTTAGTTCCAGAAAGATCTTTGTCGCGTACGGTTCGGTGTCTGGGAAAAGTTAAAATTTTTATTTTTTTGTTTGTGTATGTGAATGTGTATATAAGTGAAATTAATTGTGTGTTGTGCTAAAAAGTTAAATTCATTACATAAAAAGTTAATTTATTATTTAAAACGTTAAATATATTTATTAAGAGGCGAAATGCCCAATGAAAAGTTAAAAATAAAGAGGCAATTGCCCACTAATCTGAAAGCAGAGTGAATGTAAAAAATGTCTGTTTAAAAAAATGAAAATCTAAATTATTTATTTAGTCGGTGCTATTTTATTTATTTAATTTAATATTTTATTTATTTAATCGGTGCGGTCGTTTCGTAAAAAAATCTTATAAAATATACATACATACTTCGATTCTTATAAGTAAGTAAATAATTTTTCTCCTACTTCTGTTTCTATTCTTGTGAAATTTGGCAATAATTTTTTCTCATTCATCCCCCCACACACAAAAAACTATATATTTGCATCTATGTAAATTAAATGGGTTTGAAACAACCAACTTTTGATTCGAACGCGAAGGAACTAGTTCAAAAAGACTTGTTGCACACAACTCTACTTCCTTCCATATATGTATACAATAAGTATAAGCTTTTATTTAATTTTTTTTTTGTATTTGAACTTCATTGAGTTGAAAATTCAACTAACTCCGAACCGTGTCCAATTTTGGGAAGGAAAAGCACTTAGCTAATAAAACCACCTGTTGCACTTTTGAAATAATGTAATTAAAATTAAAATATTATTCGCTGCCTAATTTTGAGGAGCTGTTTAAAGTTTGGTCCTGGTCTTAGCTAAGTAATCTATCTAAGTGCACAGCCTAACAAGCTAAAAGGTTGTGGGAAAAGGTATTTCAAAAAAAATAATATCAATAAGTGAACTTGAAATTATTTTTGAGGCTTTCTGAGGGAGTGGTTCAATGCACAAGTGAATGGCAACACAATAGACAAATTCAAAATCATGTGCAAATGGTCTTGCATGGTAGCAAGTGCAAAATGGTATGGTATGATGATACTCACCACTAAGAATTTTTAAGTGGTGAATATTAACATACCATTTTGCACCTGCTACGATGCAAGACTATTTGCACAAGACTGTGAATTGGCCGTTAGCAAAGGTAAAATACATATGGGCCCTTAATTATGAAAGTGGTCTAAGTCATATGCATTTTTGCTTCGAAATATTAAATAAATCTTAAAAAAACTACAATCCATATTTAAAAAATATTAAAAAGATTTATGTTAATCGAGACTAGTAGAACCCTAAGTTAAAATGTTGCATAATATAAAAATATTTTTTCATTTGTAAATGTAATCTACTAAATATCTCGACCAAAGAAATATATGACTTCGACCACTTTCATAATTAAGGGCACAAATGAATGTTAAGACAAAAAAAAATTTTAAATCAAAACAAACAAAAAACTGCTCATTATAGGATTGCTTTTGCTTCTACTTACGTCTCTGTAGAGTTGTGTGCACTGAGTTGTTGGACACAACTCTACTACGCACAGCGTTGCCATAATATTTTTTTGGAAAACTGAAAATTTAGAAGAAAAAACTGCTTTTCAGGTTAAAAAAAATGGGTTAACCCTAATATATCTTTATCATGATAAATGACAAATTACCTATAAGAAGAACAGCTCAACTTAACCAAACCAAGATTTTGAAAATTATACTGAAGCTACGTGACGTTAAATTAATTTCAGATAGAATCAAACCAATTTCAGAAAAATTTCAAAATAGTATACTATGCTCCTTTAGTGATAATAACTATATAGCAAATTTATATACAAATATGTAATGTCTCATATCATTTCGTTTAATATTATGAACCATTTTGTTTGTGCTAAGTATACTTAAATGCAAATAAATTGTTGTTATACGAGTATGTATTCAATATTCAATAAATACCTGGCTTAAAAGTGTGCAATAGTTTTTTTGCTAAAAATTTATGACAAGTTTCGTGTCTTTTACCACAAATTTATAGTTTTCTTCCTGTTCCGGAAATTTCTGCGAATAATTTTTTCTTTAGTCGTAAGAAAACATTCCCACGACTTTCACATATGGAAAGAACAGGTTTATTTGCATTCTTAATCAAGTGAAAACTCTATTTATTTATTATTTACAACATTGTGGTCTCAGTTATTAAATTGTCCTAGTTAATTTCGTTATTGATGGAATTGAATGCATTTTTTTAATATTTAAAAATTTCGCATGAATAATAAATATAAAACATAATTTCAATATTTGTTTGATGGCCATAAATCAACGATTTAAAAATTGATTGATGTATATGTGTGTGTGTTTGTGTGTGTTTTGTGTGTGTCTGGGCGTGTGCTTGAAGATAATTGCGATGCATTCGTTTGTAAGGTTCTTAATCAAATTAATGTCCCTTTAAATTCAATGCACTTAAAAATTGACATACATATACATATTCGTTTATTAAAGCATAAACTTCTTTAACATGTTTACACTGGCATGGAAATTTACTACCAGCTCATAGGTAAATGAAAATAAAGCTTTGATTATTTGCTGGATAAACTTATGCAAGATTCTTGTTAAGATATAATAAATAAAAAATAAAAAACATATCTGAATAGCTCTGGAGTGAAAGATTAAGTTCACTTCATGTCACTGGATGTCACTTCAAATGACGAAATATCAAACGAAGAAAGTATTATGACTAATTTTATGTTTTCGAAGGTCACTACACCTTCATCTTCAGTGTTCTTTGTGTTTGGTCCACAGTCTGTGGTGTCAGTTGATGTAGATTTCTGCTTTATATAATCAAGTTTTCAGTGCAAATGGAATATGTGAATTGTTTTGATTCATCGTTTTACAATTTGCAGAAAGCTTTTTTTTAATGAAAGCTCAATTTTACCATCTCCTAATTAACAACAGTCTTGCCATTGTTGTTTGTTCTTTACTAATTACTAATGTCAAAACTGGGGTACATTTAGAGACAGCAAAATTGAGCTTTCATTACAAAAAACCTTTAATTAAGAGGATGTAGATGAAATGGTGGAAAGCTTATCGTAATATATTTATATTTATATCAATCTATAACATAACAAATTTTTAAAATATTCGGCCATGTTCTGTATACCGAATCTGAGTAAGTTTCTCGATTTCCAAAAATTAATAAAGGTCCCATTGATCTGCTTTAAATCATCTCATTGATCTGTTTAAAGCTTCTCAATAGCGCTTTATAATTTTTTTCTGTAAATCCAAAAGATTTCGCTCTGAATGTTAGTGTTTATAAATTTGAAATAAAATCCCCTTTTGTACGTCTTTTGTGTTGCACTCAATACGAGGGCTACTATTTATATTTTGGGAATTGCAAATAAAAACAAAAATTTTTAAATGAAAATGGCTTTATGGTTTTTCGAAATATTCCCCCTGAATAATCAATACACTTTTTCATTTGTTCAAACCATTTGTAATAGCACTTTTTCCATTCCTCTTGAGAACCCTCTAAAATATGGTTTTTGAACGCTTCAACTGCTTCTTCGGCGCTCGTAATTAGTTGACCAAGCATTTAACCTTTGATTTTCGGGAACAAGAAGAAGTCATTGGATGCCAAGTCAGTAGTGTACGGAGGTTGAGTCATCAATTCGATGTTTTGACTGCTCAAAAATTTACTACTTTGATGAGATGTGCGAGAGCTCGCATTCTCATGATGAAGAATGATTTGTTTACGGGAACTAGTTTTACAAGTTTTTAGGCATATTTTCAGCAAACAAATGGTCGTGTACAACTCAATTCTATATTGCTCAAGCGGGAACAGTGGCCACATGACCCATTCGGCCGAAGATACAGGCGACCATTTGCCTCGCTGTTGGATTTACTCCTCTTGGAATACCCACATGTCCGATTGCTGTTTTGTTTCCGGCTCATAAGCATACGAGTATATCCATGATTTGTCAGCTGTCACGATCTTATACACATCTTTTGAAATATCACGGTTGAACTTTTTAATGATTTCCTTACATCACTTGACGCGAGCCATTGATTGAGCGATTGATAAATAATTGTGTATCCAATGAGAAAAATTTTTTTCACAACTAAGTGCTCATGCAAAATCGAATGTATTGAAGTGGAACTAATGGATGAGGATTCCTCTATCTCAAAGTATGTCTCATGAGGATCTTGCATTATCAATTCAGGTGCTGTATCGATGTTTTGTGTTACAACAACCGATTTTGTGCGATTGAACTCACTGTACCAGAGATATATTGTGGTTTTTGATGGTGCTTTATCGCCATAAAAAGAAATGAGTTCAACGAGATAATCCACGTCGAAAGTTGTGTTTCCATTTTTTTTGTCAAATTGATTTTTTGAACTCAGTGTAAATAAAACAAATAGCACCTCTACATTAAAATGTTGCAACGAGTTGTGAGAACGTTAATGCTAAAAAATTTCAATCTTTATTATAGTGTTACCAGATTTCAGGTATTTTGACATTAGTGTTGCCAGTTCCTGAAATATAAATAGTGCCTTTGGTATTTTCTGCACATTTAATATCCCAAAGTGCAAGAAATGAGAGTTTATTGTGTTTAAGCTTGAAATCAAATATTTTATTCTGTTGACTTGAGTTTGAAAGAATGAAGGCACAAAGACGGACGGACGCTCACTGGCCACAACATCAGCACTGACTTTCTTGACTAAATGCTTTATATGCATCACAACAGAAGCTTTCCTACTCTCCTTGCAGAAAATCAAACTGACACAAGACTAATCACGTGACCAGTTCCCAAGTGATAGGGACCAGTCCGAGCTCTAACAGTTCCTATGAAGCGGTCCAGTCACTTGTTCATGGGCCTAGGATGGGGTTAATTGATACTTTGTATGCACTTTGTGACTTGTCACTGAACAATGCCATATGAACCTATTCGATGCAGAATAATATAAATTATATATAAATGTCATTCCGACATTTAACATTTAACAATGAACACTTATATATATTTTTTTTTTATTGTTACAAATGTAATAATATTTTATTTTTAATCAGAACATTTTTTGGGATGCGAACTGACAACCTCGTGCATCACAGGCTTGCACACTACTCACTCGAACACAGGGCCACTCATATTTCAAAATAATAAATACCAGTTAAGCTTAGGTTAATATCTAAGTATAGTTACGGGACTGGTTCCAGAGTCACATTGGATGGAGCAATTAACATTATTTTTACTCTACTTGATAGGTCCTGTATTCAACCACAGCGAACATGATCAGTACCGTTTACTATAAAACTAGACCAAGTCCCAATTAAATTGGCTCAAGATCAAGACGATACATCATGACGATGGTGAATATGTAACCATTTACCCGATATGTCTTTTTTATCACCATAAACTACTCCGTACTTTTGATAACACTCGCATTTTCTCAAGTCACAGGACGAGTACGTTTGGATCACTTGTCACCAAATTTTCTGCAGGGATTCTATATATACCTGAATGATTCTATAACGTCCTTATTGAAAGATATAATTTCGTGGTATTGAGCTTTCATATTTAATTCGCCTTGCTATTTCCTGGTAAGTGTAAACATGCAGTTATTTGAAATCCATATGAGTGAGAGTGTGTAAATTTTATGTGCATGTGTGTGTGATTGCGTTCAAAAGTAAATATGAATGATGCGTATGCATTGTGTACAATAAGACCATTAAATTTTCCATAACAGCTGACTTCCACTACGTTCATATTTGTTCTTGGCATTTGGCTGGCATTTACATTGCGGTTTATGCAAACCCGCACTTATAATCATCATTTCAGTGAAACCACAGTTTATGGCCGAAATTTACGAATCTTAATAAGCACTGACATACAAAATTTAAATACGCACACACGCATGCACGCTTACGAATGCCTTACACACACATGCTTGAATTTTATAACATTTTAACACAACTTACAAACAAAACCCCTTTTATATTATTTTAAATTGTATTTTCATTTTATTCAAACGTACAAGTTTTGTTTGAAACTGGAACTTTCTCTCACACACATGCCTGCTTGGCTGCACCAAGAAATTGATACGTAACTTTTTCTTTTAAAAGTGACTTCAACAAAAAAAAAAAGGACATACAGAAACTAATAATGGATTATATTAATACAATTTTATCTCTATGGCAGCAAAGCTACTGCTGGCATGCTTTAGAATTTTCTTTTACGGAGGTAAATTAATTGCCAAAAACTGCTGTTTATTTATACTTTTTTTACAATTCTCCATTGCATTTGGTTTTTTTTTTGTTTCTTCCATCCGGTGTTTGGTGTTTCCTCAAGTAGTTAAAGTTAAAGTTAAAGTTTTCTT
Organism: Nowickia ferox; assembly: GCA_936439885.1. Lineage (NCBI taxonomy): Eukaryota > Metazoa > Arthropoda > Insecta > Diptera > Tachinidae > Nowickia > Nowickia ferox. The sequence continues at coordinate 118,287,729 of OW387023.1, read as the reverse complement.
AAACATTTATTTGATTTACACTTCAAATGTAAGCTTTTATTATTTTTGTTTTCGGAGCGTGTTTATTGTTAATGAGCCAATTTAGTTGCAACTTTTATATTATAAGTTCGTCCGCAGTCAGACAGACAATACGCAGCAAGCAGTTTGTTGAAACTTATTTCAAAGTTTGATATTTTAGTTTAAGCAAAATTTTGTACGAAAGTGTTAAAAGTTTCATTATTTCTATTGCAATATTTGCACAGAAATCTAACTTGCAATTGCTGAATAAAAGAAACAATAAAATAATTTAATTAATGTTGCAAGTTCAAATAACTTCCTCAGCTACGTCCTTAGTAATTTTCATTCTATTACACAAAAAAGTGAGTGCTTTACGAATATTTTAGAGAAACTTTGAAACTCATTTTAAAAGCAGTTGTAAAAATGATAATTTTTAATAACAATAACAATAACAATAACACTAATATATAATTAAATTTAACAAGTAAACAAAAATGACTTTAATACTAAGTTGCCAACAATGTAGAAAAAGAGCTGGAGATAAGATTAAATAATTTTTACTCAAGTGAAATATTAATATTTCCCAAAAGTTGGTTTTGCTTTTGAGTTTTCATATCGCTCATTTAATTGTACATTATCATAACTCAAAAATGCTATTCTTAACATAATAATGAAAAATTATTCTTCATATCGTTATTTTGTAAAATTTTCATACACACATATCGTTAACTAAAATGCAAAAAGGCCTAACTCACAAAAAATTTAAAATCGAGGTTTTTATTGATTATTATAAAACTACATGTCTTGACAAAATTTAACACTTTTGCGATAAAACATTACGCTTTTATTAACAAAAAACAAGGGGACTTAACTATAAGTTTTTTTTAATTTTTTGCTTCTCCTGTAAAATTATATTTTTGTTAGTTACGTCTTTTTTCAGTTTAGCTAACGGTATATATTTTATGAAAATTAATAATTGAAATTTGGTTTTTTTATTTAAACTCATTTTCTAAGAAACTAGTTTTTTTATTATGATTTTATGATTATTTTACTTGAACTTGAGCGATATGTTTTAACAAAAAAAATTCTTTATCATAAAATTTGCTTTTTTGTTCTTTCAACAAACAGTTCTTAAAGTACAAATTTAACGAATATATTTCCAAAAAAATAATAAATAAAGTGCAACTTTGACTCGCACGCGTAGGGTTTCGTAGGGCGCTTGTTTCTTGTTGGCGATTTTTTTGGTTTTTGGCGAATTTTTTAATATTGAAGATTTTTCAGCTTTGGCTTTTTTTCTTTTAGGCAATTTTTTGGAGCTTTATTTTTTTAACAAAACATCTCTTTAGTTTTATAGATTTTTTTTAGTTTTACCTTTTTTCGGGTTTAAGCGATTTTTTTGGTTTTTGGAGACCTTTTTACTTTTAGTGATTTTTTTGCATTTTAAGCGATTTATTTTATTATTAATTTTGGCAATTTTTCATTTTTAGCGATTTTTTTATTTTGAGCAATTTTTTAAGTTTTGGTGGCACTTTTTCTCTTTTTTCGGGTTTTGGCATTTTTTGTTTGTTTTTGTTTTGCAATACGTATTTCAGGCTATAGCGGTTTTTTAGTTTTGTTGCTTTTTTCATTTGGCGATTTCCTTTTTACAAGCGATTTTTTTGGTATTGACGCCTTTTTAGTTTTGGTGTTGTTTTTTCCTTTTGCGATTTTATTTTTGGTTTTTGGCGATTCTTTTTTTGTTTTTTTTTACAATAAATACTTTTAGTTTTAGTATATATTTTTAGTTTTGGCACTTTTTTTCGTTTTGGCGATTTTTTCGGTTTTAAGCGATGTTTTAGTTTTGGCGTTTTTTGGTTTTTTAAGATATTTTCGGTTTTTGGCCATTTATTTTAGTTAAGCGTTTTTTTTGTGATTTGTTCGGTTTTTGTTTATTTTTTTTTTTTTTGGTTTTGCGTTTTTTTAGTTTTGGCTTTTTTCGTTTTCACGAATTTTTTCGGTTCTTAGCGATTTTTTGTTTGTTTTTTTTTTTGCAATTACTCTAGGCAATTTTTTCTTTTAGCGATGTTTTCTAGTTCTTTGGTGACCTTTTTTCTTATGGCTGTTTTTTTCTTTTCATTTTAGCGATTTGTCTCATATTTGATGATATTTTTTATTTCAGCGCTTTTTTCATTTTGGTGATTTTTCGTTAAGTTTTCTTCTTGCGGTTTCCAAGACACACACAAGTTGTCAAAATTATATTAACTGATAGAATACCCTTTAATTTTGATTTGTTTAATTTCAAAGTAAATTGTTGTAGTCTGCATAAACTTTTAAAATTTCAAGTGCCTAACTATACTCCTATAATTGTCTGTAAAAAAGAAAATTTTATATATTCGGTGAATATTTCAGGTCTGTAGGTCTTACGGTTCGAGAGACAGGCAGACGGACGGACGGACATCGTAGCGAAATCAATAGAGTTCCTTTTCGTCTTTGATGAACGGAACCCTAAATATAAATACTTTTTTTTTATAACCTCTAAAAGTAACCAAAAGAAATCGTAAATTATCTCAAAACAACGCCAGGGTCCTGTTTATCAAAACTTACAAGTGTTGCAAGTTATCTTCCTGACAACTTCTGCAAAAGTTGTTAAAAGATAGTCAGAACCCTTTGACCGTATGCTGACTGAAGTCTAGTGGCGAATAGTTATTAAGTTTCGTAAAGTTTATACAAAGCCGCGTTCTCTTTGGATATCTTTCGAGTCAGATCTTTCTGGTCTTATTTGTTTCTTGAGTGCTGGTTGCCTTAGCAAAGGCATTCGATCTTATATTGCCATCAATGTTTTCCTAACCAGGAACCCTTGTAAGGGTAACTGTTGAATGTCACATTGTCTCTCATTTTCATTTATCTCAAAGACATTTATCAGTTTTGGAATTGAAGGGATCTAATGGCCGCTTTGCTATTTGTTGAGATTATCAAACAGTATTTAATTTTCTACAAAGTTTGTTTAACAGCCCTAATTTTGGGTTGGATAGTGCTACAATAATTTTTTTTATTTTATAGGATAAATTTGAGTTTAACTTATTTAAGTGTACAGCGCTCCCAACCCTGTCATATGATTAAAATCTGCCGCTGAACGAACATAAAATGTGCAAGATCTCACTATAAATATGCTGAATTATAAACTCTGGGTGAAAATTTCGTTTGACTAAAGGATTCTTCTAGAAAGGTTTCATAGTAATCCCTACATGATTCTCAACTAAGTTCCGGTCCAGATTTGCAGTTTTTGTTGCAGAAACTTTTTAGTTTTAAGTAATAAAGAGCGAGAGAGGAATACAAAATGCATATATTTATATATACATTTTGTACTCTCCCACATATTCAAGAATTGCGGCAACAAAAATTGCAAGTCTGGAACGGGACTTAGTGTAAAGTGCAATATGATTTCCTTTTCTCTAAATTGTCGAACTAAAATAACATTGATATACATTAGCTAAGGATTTTTTTATATTTTTAGTATGTCTTTCTATGCCGGCTTCAATTATCATTTATATAATATTTTATTTCTTTAAAAGCATTTCAAATTCTGTTTCTCTTTTATTTCTCTAATTCACTCAGGATTATTTTGCATATATTTTAACAAATTTTAATTAAATTTATTTACATCATTAAATGCTAACAACAGCAAAGATAGCAGCAGCTATAAATAAAATTTTTCCTTCCGAACATAAAATTTCATCAATTTATAAATGATGCAACAACGAACTAACAACGTTAGCCAGACAGCAAACCCCAACAAACTTCTTCTACGTGTTTAGCCAGTTTCACTAGTAGTATAAAATGAATTATTCTACTTCAATAAAGAAAAAACACAGCCAAGAAAACATAAAATGCTTGAATGATAGTGGCTGTTAACAAAAAAAAAAAAAAGTACGAAATAAAACTCAACCTAAAAGCCAAGGAGACCAATTTCACACAATCGAGTTGAAGAAAATAAGAGTAGCAAAAAGAGCTTAAGCTGCAAAGAAATGAAATATGTATATATTTGGTGTTTAGTTACTTCCTAAAGTGATAACTTATTTTATGGAGCAATAATAGCAAACAAAGCAACAACAGCAACAACAACATCTATAGAAAAACATCTACAGCAGCCAGTTTTGTACGTGTTTAGCAACAACATGCCTCAGCAATGCAACTCTGGGGAGTGCAGCTCATAGACAATACTCGAATATAAAAAGTTTATATATACAACAAAATAAAAAAAAAGCCTTAAACAACTACGGAACTTAGAAACGTAAAACTAAAAAATGTCAAACAAACACACTTTTGTACTCAAATAAGGAGTTTAACAATATGTTGGACTAGCAGGAACTGGCAGGAACGATAAGTGTCACTTATAAAATTCTCCTGTTTTTTACAATTTTATTATTTAATTTTTATTTATATACATGCATTTTTTTCTTCTCATTGCTTAAAATGCAATTTGTGTTTTAAGAACGACCGACTTCGCACAGGAATGGAAACACCAGCAGCCAACAGCAATAAAAACAGGCAGCATTATGCTGTTTTATTTCTATTTTTATTTTTATTTTTATTTTTATTTAATAATGCAATTATACGATGTCAACACAACGAGCTACAAATGAACATCCTTAATGGCCATTTAATGATGTTGAATTGAAAGTTTACAATTGTATTTTGCAAGAAATTAAGACAAGTTCAAATTATTTCGTTAAATATTTTTCTTTTGGCCAAATGTGTTCTTTAATTGCCTGTTGGCTATTAAAAATTATATGGAATGAATTTCAGGCTTCAAGTTCTGTATTTTTTGTAACTTGTGTATTAGGGAGCGGTGTATTTTTATTCACAAAAAAATTTAATAAAGAACATTGAGGAAAATTTTAAGACAAAATATGTATTTAAAAGCCTGTTATTGTAAAGCAATTTTTTTGTTTTTTTTTTAACCAATTAAATCATACTGCATTAAAATTTAATTCATGATGGTATTTATTTAGTGTATATCTAAAGATCGTTGTGGCTGCAACAGTAAGCGCGTTAAGTTTCGAGTTCACATCTTGGCCGGAGAAGCCATCACTCAAATATTTTCCTAATGCCTGTGCCAATAAACACATTAAAATAAAATATGTAAGTTAAATAATTAATAAAATACAATGACTACATTAAATAAAATTCATGTTGTTTCAACTTGAAACAATTTTAATTCAACATGGTTCTGCGTGTTATTTCACTATCGAATCTACATTGTTTTAACTTGAAATAACTTTGATTCAAAGTGATTCTTCATTTTGATTTAACAGTAACAGGAAATGTTAAATCAACATGAAATAAAGTTATTTCAAGAAGAACACTTTTCTTTGAAGATTAGTGTACATCATGTTGAATTTACATGAAACACATATGAAGGAAAGTCATTGCCGAAAAGGGTTAATTGATTTCGAAATTTTCTGGAAATATATGACTTCTTCGAAAAGAGATCTAATTCCGTTTTGTTAGAATTAGGGGCAAGCTCTGATTCTTCGTTTATCTTGATAGTTAAGGGAGATCATCCTCTAAGATTTCTCTTATGTAAGAAAGGAGCTTTCCTCTAACATCCACTGACATATTATCAGCATAAGCAACCATTTTGCACCCACGTCACTTTAGATATAAGAGCCTTAGAGTCAGGGTCCACAAAAGTGGCGAACTAACTCCTCCCAGTAGTGTTCCCCTAATTACAAAGCGAGGCATCCTAGAATATCCTAGAATCGAGGTTGTACTATAGTAAAGAAATGGTGCCGATAAGGCACCAATAATCGCATCTAGTAAAATGTTGTTAAAATCTGCCTCAATAACTACCCACCAAAAATAAATTTTGCACCGGTAAGCAGTAACAAAAATATCATGTCCTCTAAATGAGCTTCGCTGAAGAGCAGCCGTAGATGCTATTAATGAAATCCAGCCATTTGCATGAATTTTGTCTATATGTATATACTTTCTTGCTTCTGAAGATGCAATAACGTAAGCTAGTGAGAGTCCTATACATTTAAACAAACTAAAAATGTCATTCAACCAACATATTTAATTCAACATGATATTTGTGAATCTATATACCTGGAAGGAAGCTGATTGTCCGAGAGCTACCAAGTAGGACATCCCATACAAAAATCATGTATGCTGGAAACAGGTTGATAAGCAGTAGCACGCTCTATCTCGACATTACAAACCTGCTTTCATTCACCCATTATTTTTGCTGGGTAAGAAGGCCACCGAAGTGAATTCATCTAGAGAGTCGTTGCTCTACTATACTTTACCAGCTGGTGTGGAGCCAATTCGGTAGACCTTCCCCTCTGATATGCGTGGAAAGTAGCTTATCATTGATGGTCTTGCGTACAAAGTGATCAACCAGGCCTTAACACTTTGTGTCAAATAAGTTCAAGATTCCTAAAATTATTTTTAAATGTGTATTCTTTTATTAGCTCTTCATGACATGCAGCTTTTTTCCATAAATTGTTTACAAAAAGTTTTCCATAATTTTTATGTGAAATTTTGTATAGTTCTCTCTTTTTTTCCTTTGAAATATGTATTTTTCTTTTTTTTTAATTTATATCTCAAATCCCAATTTACACATTTCAAAGTGTTCCCCACTACATGCATTTCGAAAAACATGTCTAAACTATTTATTTTAATGCGAAAATAAACAAATTTAGTAGAGTAAAAAGAAAATACGAATTAAAAAAACACAAATACTCAAATAGGATTGAAAATAATAAAATCATCTCAATTTCAACAACTATTTCACAACAACAACAAAAGAAGTATTACAAAAATAATCTCCTTTTCAAAGCACAACAATAACAACATTTTGTTATTGTATACAAGAGCAACAAACAACACATACCATATGAAAGCTCCTTCGTAAATATATTCCTTTTAATAACAAACTACAACTGTGCTAATAATAAAGCAAGGATATTGTACAAAACGAATGAAAAATAGACAAGTGATGAAAATGATGATTTGCTGGCTACTCTCTCTGTGCCGAATACTTTCATTTGATAATGTAGAGGAAGAAGTAAAATTAATACGCACACGTATACATACATGTATACTGCTATAAGCAAAGCAAAGCAAAAAACCCAATAAAATAAATCGAAACAAATGCAAATATTTCTTGTGAGCTGGAGAATCATCGAATGCAAATTGTTAATTTAAGAACTAAGAACGGAGGCCATATCTTAAAGTTGCTTTGAGAAAAATTAGTTGCTAAGAGCAACGGAGTTGAACAAATTGCTTGAGAAAAATGTTTGGGAACTTCCAAATTGTCAATGAAAGTCGACTACCATATTAAAATCTACAAAAAAAGGGTTAATTTTAAATTTTTTCAGCTTTACATGAAATTCATGTTAATACAACATGATTTACAGTAATCGTAAAAGGAAATTTTTTACTTTTGAAATAACTTTCGTCCATGTTGATTTAACATTCCAGTGCAAACAACAACAACAACAAAACAACGAGAATTTGATAGATGCTGAAATATTACGAAGAACCATGTTAAATCAAAGTTGTTTCAAGTTGAAACAACTGAATTTTATGATAAAATAATAAAAAGAACCCTATTGAACAAATTTTTCTTGAAGTAGAAACAACATGAATTCAACTGCAACTGATTTCGCTGGCATGACAACAGCAGTTCTCGGATACTTTTTCACTTGGTGTTTTTGATAGTTTGCACTTCTGATTATTTACAGTTTATTTCGCTGACTTGACAACAACAATCTCCGAAGACTTTTTCATTTATAAATTTCGGAGAGTTTGCAAAATCTCTCACTTCTTTTAATAAAATTTTTTAAGGTTTTATTGCGTTTATCCTGCTTCTTTGAAGTGAAAATAAAACGAGATACTCTTTTACTGTATTAAACTATCGATAAAATTAAAAAAATACATACATATATGAACAAGAAAAATATGTTTGGATGGACTCACAGTCTTTCCTAAAAAAAGAAAAGTAAAATAGTTGCCAATCACAAATCTTTTTCTAACTTAAGAAAACTTCAGAAAAATTCTTTGAAACACTTTTAATAAAATATGGAATGACTATTCTGCTCCTGCCGGAATATTTCAAATCAATTTCTAAACTAATTTTCATCTTCACCTCGCTAATATATTTTTATTTCTCCACAATATAAATCCAGTTAGAAATAACAAGCAAAGGATACAATCCGGTTAAATGTATTAGAACAGGAGAATGCTTAAGAAAATTGTAAAATCTCAATTGTTATTATTACTTAGATCATCTAAATGTTGGCGTCTTGTGTTTTCTCTCCTTTCCGCCACATCTCTAACAAGTACCTTTGGTTTGCATATTGCAAAAAAAGAGTCCTTTTAAGAACAACAAATAGAAAAAGAAAAATCGCAGTATGCCGTCTGTCTCTATTTTATGTAAAGTGTTTACTTTGGAGAAAATTTTGTTACATTTGCTTATCGTGTGCCCGTGTGTTCGCTAAAGTCTGATTGTGATTGCTAGTCCTGGGCTGTTTTGGGAATAGTTTTCAACAAATTCTATCCGGTTTTCAGAAAAGCGTTAGTTTTTTTTTTGTATTTACCGTATTTGTTTGTGTAATAAAACCAGAGCTATCCAGAGTTATTGTTAAATTATAGCAATTGTTGTTTCTGGATTTGTTGCGTTTGCTGTGCTGGTTGTGTTGATATATTTGTGCATTGTTTAGGTTTTTATTGTTTATATATGCTGGAGTGTCGGTTTTATTCAGTAAAGATAATAGGACGGTTTCGTTGCACAATGGCTTAAATATAGATATTGTTATTGTTAAGATTTTGTTCTCATTCAAAATGGGTAAGTTTTTACTCACACAAATGTAATTGAATAAAATTAATATGTTTTTAATAAAAACTGTTATCAAATTAAATTGAAAAGGAATAAGTTATTTGGCTATTTCATTCCGCAGTTTCTCCAAGCAACTCATTTTGTTATTACAAACATATCATTATATTTAAAGACACCTAATGGCACATTTGTTCCTCTCAAGCGAATCTATTTAAGTAAAAATTTAAATTTCTTTGAAGAAACTCACTGCAAGGACTTGTCCATTTGTTCAACATTTTTAATTTTAAGCATTAAAGTATTGTTATGATAATGCCGCCAAGAATAACTAATTGAAGAATTTTACAGTCAAGCTGTGAAATAAATTGCAAGGACTCCTACCACCTTTCATATATCCTTGATTTAATTTCACCTTTAAATAAGATTAGAATACCATAAAAAATACAATTATCATGCAAACAAGCTCACTAGGAAATTTTAGTTCACTCGGTGCAAGGATACATCAATATCAACAATATCCTTGATATTAAAAATTAAATTTCTGCAAAGGAATGATGATAAAAATAATAAAGCTAAGATTCGTAATTATGGCCAAAATTATACAGTGAATCATCCCAATAATTTTTGTTTTTTGCATGGATCCTTTCCATACAAGCCTCTCATATATCCTTAATTTTAAACATTTTAATTTCAGCAAATATTACCGCTATTACATAATTTACCATAATTTCAAAAGCATTTCAGCTCAATTGATTCAAGAATACAACAATATATCTTTTATTTTAATTATTAGAATATATGTCCTTTATATAAAATATTGATTTTCAACTTAATTTAATAGTTCATAACTCGAAAGAATGTGTCCATTACTATTTGTAAAACTGTTAAATTAAACTTCCTGGCAAGTTTCAGTTCAATTGCTGCAAGAATACCACAACTACCCATATATCCTTTATTTCAATTGTATAACATCTGCTAAAGTTATCATCAAAATGCAACAAGAAGTAGTAACTATTTCCAAAATATTATAGTTTATTATTAATTAATTGTATTTTGATCAGTTCAAGGACATATATACCTGCTTTCCATATGCCCTTTATATCAAATATTAATATTAGTCTTTATTTATTATAATAACAGAAAAAAAATCCATAACTATTTGCAAAATTCTACAAATAAGCTTCCTGGTAAGTTTTAATTCAATTGGTACAAGACCTCCCATATATCCAGCTAAAAATTTTTATGAGAATGCAGTAGAAAGAAGTAACTTTTTAAAAAATTACACATTCGCTTATCTCAATAAATTTTATTGTAATGCGTGCAAGGACATGCCTGCCTTCTATAGGTCCTTTATATAAATATTGATTTTTGTCCTTATTTACTATCATAATCTAAAAAAATTCATAACCATTTGTAAAATTGTACAATTAAGCTTCCTGACAAGTTTCAGTTCGATTTGAGCAAGATATATCCTTAATTTTGAAAGTTTAATTTCAAGTAGTATTATGATCAGAATGCAACTAAAAGTCATAATTATTACCGCAATATATCATCTTTTCAAGTAAGTTTCCGTTCAATTGATACAAAAACACAACAACCTCCCATATATCCTCAATTTTAATTAAACAAATTTCAGTTAAAATTATTATGAGTTTAAAACTAAGAGCAGTTATTCATCCTATTACATTTAATTTCATTCAGTGCAAGCACATGCCTGCATTCAGCATGTCCTTTATATTAAATATTGATCTTCATCCTTATTTATTATCGTAATCCAAAGAAATATAAAAAACTTCATGATGCCTTAGTGAAAGGTTAAGTGAGTTCGTAAAAAAATAGACAGAAAAGCTTATGTATTTTTGAAATGTTTATTGTGTTTTCAACAAATATTTTTCAATTTATTACCACAGTGCAGCTGCATATAGTTTGTGGTCCAAAAATATATACATATATGTATGTATGCATAGGAAAAAAAAATTGTATAACCAACAACCGCAACACTTGAAGCAAATGCAAATTATTTAAATGCTGTTTCTTATTTACGAAATATGCTTTTGTAAACATTTTTCTTCTAACCGATAAAAACAAGTACAACTCCAAACACAACTCATATAGTACACCAGATAATCACACAAGACACTTGCAAACAACACACACACGCACTTAAAACTGATAAGCCAGGCAGTGTGCACACTGATCAATGTATGCATACTCGTACATGTTTCTATAACGAAGGCATTTGGGTGTAACTCAACTTGTATTACTTTTAGAATATTAAAGTGTTATTTTTGTTGTGCTCGTATAAGAAAAATATCTCAATAAGTAAATATTTGCATTACAATGGCCAGTCATACTTTTTTATTTAGTTTAACGACAACCAAAAGCCGGCTACTTTCTTTGCACACAATCAACAGCCATACAGATGCACTTGTGGACGAAGGGACACGTGTAAGTGTTTCTATTTTCGGAATTACAAAAATGTGTATGAATGTAATTTTTTTTTTTAGATATTTTGCATGGCCAAAGGGTTAAAAAACACTTGTGAAAACACACTTAATCACTTACTCAGTCCAGCAAAGAGAAGTAGAAGAAGTAACAATCTTAATCACGTTATTATTATCCTTAAAATGAACAAGAATAAAAAACAGCCATGCAACCAGGGAGTACTTTTATATTTTAACAAATAAAGACATACTCGTATTGCCGAAACAACTTTATTAGTTATGGGGCAATAAATATTTAGGTTTTTATGATTTTTATGAGCAGGATATTGATACTTACATATTTAGATTAATCGTAAAACATTTATGGTCTCATTGAGCGCAAACTGTGTGTTTAGTTTTTACTTATTGAATGCATCTTCAGCAATACGATTATATTTGGCTGTTAACAAAAAAACTATTGAGGATATTTAAACTGAAATAAAATGTTAATAAATTTTAAGTGTTGTGCTTTAAAAACGCATTCAATTCATATTGCTCTTTACTTGTAGTTGCAGTTGTTAACAAAAAAGTACAAAGGAATAAATGCTAAACTTAACTACAACTAATATTTTTATTGATACTCGTTTTATGGTAAAAAATAAACAGAGACGGCTGAGGCACACTGATTAAAATGTCTTCGGGATCTCTGCAATGCTACTCTGCAGCAGGTTGTCAAATTGATTTTGAAAATCGCCAAAAGTCGCCAAAATAAATTCTATGTAGTTTTTCTTTATAAATATTTGATAATAAAATTGAATTTAATATAACACTTCTTTTTAATATAAATTTTTGTAAAATAATCGTATAGAAATTTAGCAGAAAATCGCCAAAAGTAGAAGTAAAGTCGCCAAAAATTATTATTTTTTTTTTAATTTTTCTCATCCAACTTCAAAATGCATTAATTAATACAATTAATATACGAAAAATCATCAAAATCAAGTTGTTTTAATTTCTTGCAGACGAGTTTTGGCAGGATATATTTTTTATTAAACTACTCCTTCAACGAACTTATTTTGCTGAATTACAAAAATTTTTAATTTCAATTTTGTAAAAAAAATAGCCAAAAAGCGCCATGTCGCCAAGCCAAAAATTTAGACGCCAAGCAAGTTTAAAAATCGCAACGTTTGGCGAGAAATTGCCGTATCTGACAGCCCTGCTATGCAGCGGTTACTTTGAGGACATCTATTTATAAGTTACACCTTTTTTCGACATGTAGAGTTTACTTTGAAAAGTTTTAATTTGGCTGTGAAAAAGACAGCAAGGCAAAATATTCCTCCCTACGTCTTTCTTCCAGCTGAATTATGACTTTGCAATATGATTTATTATATTATAGATAAATTATTATTTATTGTCTTTGCTAAAAGGTTCGTGTATACGCTTAACGCTTTCGTTATAAACCATTAATTCCACAAGAAAATGTTTTATAAAGCATTTACATTGTCGAGAATTCTAGTACTTAGGACATGTCGAGCTACATCTAGTTGCTTTTTACTAGATCCCTAATACAAAACGAAATCTACTTTGTCAGTAGATTTGTACGAAATCTACTAAAAATCTAATATTTTTATTTTTTTTTTACTACCTTGTACAACATATTTACATAAAAGGTGAATGAATTAGGTGCGCCATACAAAATTTTATATTTGGGTTACAGTTTAAGATAAATTTTAAACAAAGGATTTTGTCTGGAATACGAAATCAAGATTTTCCATACAAAACAAAATCTACTTTGTTAGTAGATTTGTACGAAATCTACTAAAAATCTAATATTTTTATTTACTTTTACTACTCTGTACAACATATTTATAAAAAAAAATTGGTGTAAACGGTAGAGATTCTCATAAAGATTTGAATTGATATCTACTAGATTTTGTGAAGGTGTAAATGGCCTATTAATGGGCTTTGTTTTGAATAAAAAATTTTGATAAATTTAAAAAAAAATTTGGTGTAAGCGGTAAGCGGTTTTCATAAAGATTTGAATTAAAATATGCAAGATTTTGCTTAGATGCAAATCCCCTTTAAAGTGTTATGTGATACTTTGAAGAATATATAAGAAATACGCGTTGGATAAATGCTTAAGGAACAAATGCTTAAGGCATAAACACGAATCTTCTAGCCTAGACAATAAATAATAATTGTTTTAAAGAATCACAACTGCGGCTTTTCTCCGTGCAAAGGCAAGACGATACACTTGTCCAACAGAAGTAGAGGATTAATGTTAATCAAAAAACTTTGAACAATATACTCGTACTACACTAAAATTATTATGTTGGTTCTGCTGAATATTTTACAGAATCTATCCTAAAAGTAATAATTGTGTAAAAATTGAGATTTGGTAGATCGCACCCATCACAGCCTTCTTATAGCCATTTCTAGCAGAAATCGTGTTCTTTCAGTGCCCACCGATTATTAAATCTTTTAGGGATTACATATTTGGCAGCCGCTTCCTTTTTTAAATTATAAATTTTATATTTTTGACTTATAACAAAAAATCTGAGTATCATAGTCACATCTATCACAATTTTGGCCACGATGAAAACCGTAATGTAAACATAATCACTGTAAAATTGTATTACAAATTTATTTGAATTACTTAAACTTGTTGAAAGCACTAAAGGCACTAATGACCGATTTTCAAAAATGTCCAAGAGCATTAAAAAGTACTACAGCCTGTTGGCTACAACTGGCAGCCCCAGTGCCAGTCTAGGACGCTATGGGCTAATCACCCATACTTCTGAATTATACTCAATGATTAATGAAACCGACGGCCCTATGTGCCTCCTAGGAATTAAAGGATTAAATATATATCCTTTGACACTTGTTTCCCCATTTCCATTGACACATCTCTGGCCGAAACAAATATAATAACTATTGTTAACCCTCTATTTTCTATTAATTTCGTCGTATGTTTGCAATATTTCTGGCATATTGTAAATGCATTTCCATTTCATTTTAATGGACTATTTTTATTATTTCCGAAAATATACACAAAAAAAAAATACTGCAATACAATGCCATTAAGATTTTGTCTATAAACATTTATACCTGTTAATATGGATTTATATTACTCACTCGCACACAAATTATTTCCTTTGAACGTCTCATGGAACATTCTCAATGTTGTTTCCTTTTTATTTTCTATTAGTATGTCTTAAAAGATATTTGTTAGTGCTAGTGAATGGTTCTTCTAAAACACTGTTTTAAGAACTCTGCTGCTGAAATAGTTTGAGTATTATGATGATGAATATACACAAGTGTGTATCTGTATTGTTTTTCTGTAGATCTGCTCTTTAAATTCAATTTTGTTTATTGTTTTTAAAGAAGAAAGAGATAAATTTTGTTTGGTGTTGTAAACAAATTGTGGTAGTTTCCAAAATTTTTATAAATCACAGATCTCCAAAACACCTGAAATTCATAATTTACATTGCGCCTTTTTCGCCTGCCTTTTACCCAGCAAAAAATTTCAAAAACAGTAATCGAGTTTGGAATTAAGCATTTTTGGCGGAAGCCTACTTACTACGCTTATGTTTCTTTTGTGTTTTTCAAAAATATTATTATTTGTGAATTCTCAAATAGTTTTTGAAATTGTGTGCATAAAATAAAAGGTTTGTGACTGTGCAAAATGTGGTTGAAGTCTCCTGATGATTTGGCTAAGCACCAATAAAATATATAGACAATGCTTAATCACCAGCAAATAAATTTCAATTATATATAATTTATTTAACATAACTACATATCTTGGCAATATTCTTACGTTAAAACTCAAAGAATATGTTCAACTTATGCTTTTTATTCTTAAACTTTTTCGTATTGTGATTTGTAAGGGAGTATTTCAATTTGACAATCAAAAAAGTAAGTCATTATATTGCAAGTAGTTCAGATGGTAATATCTAATTTGTTGCTGGGTATTAATGTTCTCGTTTTATATATACTTTGACATTTATACAATAGAAATATGCGTCTTTGCAACAGAAATGCGAGCTTGAATGCGAGAAGTGTCATAATCCTTCGAAAAACACAGTACGTAACCTAATGTCGTTCGCACAAATAAGTGCATATATCTCACGAATCTGTTCTTGTTTAATAACTAGTGAGAAGCATATATGTATGCATATATATATTTGAACTTAAAATAAATTCACGAAGGGTTCCATAAGGACACTCTACATGTATAATACTGTACGAACTTTAGCCTACACAGAGAAAACAGATTTGCTGTGATAACCGATTTTTTAGCCAAACGAAAAACTTCCATGATGTAGAAATTCTTTTAAACATTTTAAGTACTCGATAAACTTTTTTTCGGTTTTGGCGATTTTTTTAGCTTCAGCGCTTTTTCTTAGTTTTAGCGATTTTTATCCTTAAGGAATTTTTTTTTTGGTTTTTTTGCGATTAATTTTACCTCGAGATTTTTTTTTTTTTTTTTTCGCTTTTTTATTTTATCTCAAACGATTTTTTTAGTTTTGGCAACTTTTTCGTTTGGGCGATTTTTTTAGGTTGTTCTTTATCCTTAGCACTTTTTTCATTTTCGCAATTTTTATTTATTTCTTTTTGCGATTTTTTTTAGTTTTGACAATTTTTTTAATTTTGATAAATTTTTTGGGATGTTTTTTAGTTTTAGCGCTTTTTCGTTTTTTTGTGAGATTTTTTGTTTTGGCGATTTTTTTAGTTTTTTGGCGACCTGTTTTTTTTGCGATTTATTTTATTTTAGATATTTGAGATTTTTTCTATTTAAGCGCTTTTTTATTTTAGCGATTTTTAGTTTCGGCATTTTTTTAATTTTGCAATTTTTTAGTTTTAGCGCTTTTGAAAATTTCAATTAACGGTTTCCAAGATACAGCAAGTCGTACATACATACTCAAAATTACATTAACTGATAGAATACCCTTTAATTTAATGTAGTCTTAATTCATGAAGTCTACACAAAAATACACTTACCTTGAAAATTTCAAGTGTCTAAACATAATTGTTTGTATATTACGTGGGATTTCTACTTCTTTCATTGGTCGCTTTAGGGCACCCTTTAATTGTTAACTTTCATATATTTGTTGTTGTAGCGGCCAAAATTTTACATATTCTGTAAAAATTTCAGGTGCTCGAGTAAACAGCCTGTGAAAGACAGAAGGACAGGCGGACAGATGTACATCGTAGCTAAATATGATTCCTTCCTATTTGAAGTCCTTAGCATTGGCATATATTTTTCCATTTAAATTATTATCCCTTCCCCTTTGTTTAAATCACTGTTAAGTTTTCATAATTTACACCAATAACAACAACAAAATGCAATTGTGCAATAAAGAATGAATTATCTTTATTTAATTATAAATTCATGAATAAAATAATTTATACACAGAATTGCATAACAATAAAATTAAATCTATAAACATTAAAATTTCAACAAAAAAAACACACACATTATGAAAAATAATAATGATAATAAAATAAAAGGTGAAAATGGAAACGAGCATTAAATAAATGTGAAATTATGTTTGTAGCAGTGACAGTGCTGGAATATTTGCTGTGCGCATATGTTTGCACGAAGAAATAAAGTTTTTAAATAGAGTGCAAAATGTTCGGTATGATGACACATAATCATAATCATTATTCTATTTATTATAGATATTGAGAAGTTTCTTAGATAGACTTTATATTTGTGTTCATAATTGTGTAAATGCTCTCAGTCACTCTGGCCATTTTTAGTTACGAGATATTCAATGAACTACTTTTGAATAAACTAGAAAACTGGAAAATAATGCGCGACATTTCAAATTATGGGATCCAGGATGCAAGAGCCTTCAAAAGAGCACTCTAGCATTGGAATGCGTGAATATTTAGGGTTGCTAATTTAATGCTAATATGATGCTAATTTTTTTGCTAATTTGATGTCAATTTGATGCTAAAGCAAACATTGCTTTAGTGATTTAATATCTTGGACTGACTTGCCCATTTGTCTTATATATCTGTTTAATATTTTTGTGAGTTTTATTCCAACAAAATTCCCTCTTATTGTAACGTTTGAAGGTAAAGCATATCACAATTATAAAATAAAATGAAATAAATTAATTAATAAAAATAATTAATATAACACGATATGAACAAATTGTTGCTTTATAGCACAACATGGCTAAGAATATGAGATGTTCTGTTATTAAATAACAACAGTTCACAAATAATCCACATAATGCCATAACAGCAGTAAGAATGAAACTTGTAAATTAAAAAAAAAAAAATACTCTATTCGGATACAAACTTTTATAAGCACGACCTCACTTGGGGGAAAAAAAAGTCTGTATAAAGTTATTAAAAAATATGTCATTAAATTTAAATTGAAATTAAATTATGACAAATAGCAACAACAGACAAATAAAATAAATATCTACGAGTACATACATACATATAAAAATCATTTCTGCTACAAAAACAATTTGAAGTAAGCCTGTAGTTCTGGGACATTAACCCAGCTTAGTTACAAAGTAAATACAAACATAAATTAAATATTTTATTAGATTGCAGAGGACCTACAATGTGGTTTTGTTTCCATAGAAAGAAATGGTTCTTAACACCAGCTTTGAGGAAACTCTGCACAAGGACTTGTCCTATTCCCCAACATTTTTAGTTTTAAGAATTCAACTTAAACAACTTTTGTTATTAGAGTGTTACCGAGAACTTTAACTAATTGTAGAATTTTACGATAAAGTTGTGCAATAAATTTTATTATAACCGTTTGCAAGGACTCGCCTACCTGCCATATATCCTTGATTTAAAACATTTAGTTTTACCTTTAAATAAGACTACAATATAATAAAAATAAGAAGTATCATACAGTTAACCTCACTGGCAAGTTTTAATTCAGTTGGTGAAAGAACAAAACAAATCAAATTTCCATATATCCTTGAAATTAAAAATTTTATTTCTGAGCACACATAATGATAATGATAATTCAATGAATGAAACTCATTGTTTGAAATTTAGGACATGGGGTCCTTCTATATGTCCTCAATTTTAAATACTGAATTTCAGCTTTAATTAAGATTATAATTCACAACTATTTGCAAAATTATACAGCCAAGCTGTCTAGCAAATTTCAGTTAGATTATTTCAAGAACATGGCAACCTCCCATATATCCTTTATTTGAATAATTGAATTTCCGCCAAAGTCGTGATCAAAATTTATCTAAAAGTAGTAGCTATTTTCGATATTACACAATAAATCCTCCAGAAAAAATATTTTAATTGAAGCAAGAACTTGCTAACGTTGCATGTGTTCTTAATTTCAAATATTGATTTACCACCTTAATTTCAAACAGAATCCAGAAAAAAATCTCTTACAATTTGTATAGTTATTAAGTGAATCTTTTTAGTAAATGTCAGTTCATTTAATGCAAGGACGTAACAACCTCCCATATATCCTTTATTTTAATAATAGAATTTCTTCTAAGGTTATGATGAAAATCCAGCAAAAACCAGTAAATAATTCCAAATTGACACAGTAGTTCATCTCGCAAAATTTTATTTCAATCATAGCAAGGATATGCTTACCTTAAATATGTCCTTTAAATTAAATATTGATGTTCATCTTTATTTATTACTATAACTCGACAAAAAGAAATGCACCTCCATATTTACATATAAAATTTTGCAATTAACCTTTCTGGTAAATTTCATTTTGATTAGTGCCAGGGCATAACATCCTTTCATATATCCTTTATTTTAATAATAGAATTTCTTTTAAAGTTATGATGAAAATCCAACTGAAAGTAATAGTTATTTCCAAAATTACTCAGTTTTAATAATCTAAATAAATTTTCTTGTGTATGTCTGCTTTTCATATGTCCTTTATAACAAATATTAATTTTCAGCTTTATTTATAATCATAACTCGAAAAAAAATATATCACTATTCCAATAATTGTAAAATAAACTTTCCTGGTAAATTTCATTTCGACATGTGCAAGGACATAGCAACCTGCAATATATCCTATTTTTTTAATAATAGAATTTCAACTAAAGTTTTGATGAGAATGCAGCAAAAAGAAGTAAATATTTTCAAAAAAAACACAAATATTCATTATCAATAAATTTTGTATCAATCAGTATAAGCACATGCCTTTTTCCATATGTCCTTGATGTCATATATTGATTTTTGGCTCGAGCTATTATTATAACTCGAAAAAATACATGCATAACTATTTTTAAAACTGTACAATGAAGCTTCCTGGCAAGCTTCAGTTCAATTGCTGCAAAAATACAACAACCTCCCATATATCCTTTTTTTCATCAAAGGAATTTCTGCTAAATTTATGCAGTAAAAAGTAGTAATTATTGCTAAAATGGCATAGTTATTTCAATCAGTGCAAGCACATGCCTACTTCCCATGTATCCTTTATATTAAATATTAGTTTTTTGCTGTATTTGTTATCATAACTAAAAAAAATACATCCACAACTGTTTGTAAAATTGAACAATTAAGCTTCCTGACAAGTTTCAGTTCAATTGCTGCAATAATAGAACAATCTCCCATATATCCTTTATTTTAATTAATAGAATTTCTGCTAAACTTATAGTGATAATACAGTAAAATATAGTAACAATTTTTAAAATGACATATTTATTCATCCCGTTAAATTTTATTTCAATCATTGCAAGGACATGCCTGCTTCCCACATGTCCTTTATATTAAATATTGATTTTCGTCTTTATTGACTATAATCAATAATTATTACAAACAAATAAATAAAAAAATTCATAACAATTTATAAAATTGTACAGTTAAGCTTCTTGGTGAGTTTCAGTTCGATTTGTGCAAGAACATATCGTCCTTCAATATATCCTTAATTTTAAAAATTGAATCTAAGCTATAATTATCATCAGAAATCAGTGGCTATTTCTAGCATCAGGTATTAAAATTCCTGTTCCATTTTATTGCAATATGTGCAAGAATGTGCCTGCATCTATTTGTCCTTAATTACAAAGAAATTTAGTATTAGTTTTAAAAATAATGAGAATTCAATGGAAATTCGCAACTATTGCCGATATAATACGATATATGTTTAGATTTTTATATTTTATTTTATTTTATTTTAATTATTGCCAGCACATGCCTTTATATGTCCTTTATTTTAAATATTTATTTCCAGCTTTGATTTTGATTTGAATCCACAGAAAATTTGTTACGAAACTGTCAAGTCTGCTAATAAATTTCAATTCTGGTGGTTCCAGGACATGCCTATCTTGTATAAATCCTTAAACTGAAAGGCTGAAATTGAATTTTATGTATTATTTTTAAAAAGTTTCAACTCAACTAAAGGCATATAATTCATTTGATATTATACACACGCAACTTAAGTGTAATTTTGCGTTTTGGTTTTACGAAATGTTTTTTAAAATAATTTCAATACAAAATTTGTTTTTTTTTAAGCTACTCAAATTGCCAGAAAAGCAATGGATTCAATGACATATTTGGAATTTTCTTTCACTTTACAGTCACTCTAAAAACTATCGGGTTAACTGGAGATTCTATTTTTAATTGTGTTGTACGAGTACATTCAGTGGATGCATTGAAAAATTAATCATTGGCATTATTTCCCTCAACGTATAAACTAGTGTTAAAAAAAAAAAATTAATGGTCACCAAATATATGATAATGAACAACTTTGTGGCAGAAAGGAAATAATGAGAAAAAGTTTATGGTTTTCGGTGAAAACATAATTGTGTAATACAAAATTCATTAATAAAATTTTATGTTTGTAGTGCAGTATTTTTTTGATTTTAAAAGGATTGATATAAAGGCGTCGTATACGTTTCAATACTTTTAGTTTAAATAACCATTAAACTTAATTAATGCCAAATAATTCACCTCTAGCTGGGTTTTCTAACCAGAATATGTTAATACATTATCCAGGCATTTACACCAAATTAAGAGATTTGTGTTAATTTTATTGTTAATAAAAGATTTATGTTTTTATAAAACACAAACAATCTCATAAATCAACATAATCTTAACGCTTTTAAATAATTGGATTAATGTTGTAAATTAAAATCATTATACACTATCGCACAAATAAAAATAACATTTTTTTCTTCACAAAGCTTAAAACAAGTAAATTTATACAGAGATGGAAAATAATTATATAACAAATACGTATTTATGCATAAAAAATGTTTATTTTATAAAAGTTTTACAAAATACACTTTGTACACGGATGCACAATGGGATACATTGGGCTTGATACATTTTCCAGCAAAATTATGAGCAGTGGTCCTAAATCATTGAAAGCTGGCACCTCGCATTACATTGATTAAGTTAAGAAAAAAAACTAATTTCATTTAAATCGGCCACGCCCACCGCAAACATAATCCAAATCGATTTTTGTTGCATAAAATGTTTCCTTTTCAAGCAGAAATCTTCCAATTTGCTACCTTCACTTTGCAGAATAATTAGAGACGCACGTCAAAGTGTTTTAGTTATATCAACCACAGTAATAAAAGTATTAATTTTTTGTAGTTGTTTAGTAATTTATCTTTATTTAAAATTTTTAGTACTTTTCACCTTCTTTGCTAATCAACGAGTGTTCTCTTTTTTTTCTTTTCAGATCGCCATCTTAAAAGTCTAGGTTAACAGTGCTTTCAACTTAACTTTCTAGTTTACATCTTACTTAATACACAAGGCGCATCAAAATCTGACACGCCCACCTCCCAGGAACAACAACTTCTTTAATAATTTGTTTATCATTCAGGTAAGTCATTTCTTGTTTAGCACCACCGCAAACATTTTATTTAAATTTTTCAAAAATAAAATATAATTTTTCTATAAATACCCTTTTCGTATTTAATTAAACCTTCTTCAATAAAAGAGCAACATTAAATTTTTGAAAATTTTGTGGTAGAAAAATAGTGTTTTGCACACCAAAATCCCACAGTGGAACGTTACGCTAATGTGAATTCCTAAACTGAGATTTATAAGTTATTTTTCAGCAAAACCCGTTTAGGCTTTTCCATTGCTCATGCCTGTAAATTTACGCGCATTAATTTAATATCATATCATTTCACTTAACTCACGGATTTTATCATTTATTACAATTTTTGTATCTTTTGTGGCTTAATTTTGAAAATTTATGGAGATTTTATTGTTTATGCAATTTTTCATTGATAACAAATAAAATGTCCTTTCAAATGATTCCATGCAATATTTAATTTATTTATTTATTTCACAAATTTTATGTTATTTTAATCCTTGTGTGAAGTAATATAACCAATAGCGTTTTTTTTATAAATTTTCTATTAATATAACAAAAAAAAAACCAAATGCGAATTAATACGAATCAGTGCAAGTTATCATTTAAGCAAGAGTAAAAAATAAAACCAAAGGTTTTATATACAGTTGAATTGGGTTATAAGGAACAAGGATTATATGGATCATTTCACAACCTATTGCAAAAAGGGAGGCGGTTATCAATTCGTCTGTATCCTTTTATGTTTGTTAGTTCATAGCTCCGTAACTTTTAGACCGATTTAAATCTATTTTTTGTTTATCTTAGAGGATGTAGCTTCTATTTAGTCCCACTGGTAAAAAAAAAACAATGGGTGGAAACACTACCATTAAAATTTTTTCTTCTTATAATATTGTTACGCTTTTTCTGTGGACTCGAAGATTTGCAAATTAATAAATACCCTAGTGTACTAACTAGGGTAAAGAATGACGCTTTATTTATTAATTACACTTATCTTACAAAATACAGAGCTTAAATATACACACACAACTGCAATTACTTAAATCTTAGTCGGCCAAAGTATCACCAGAGTGCCGAACTTCAATCGGCTTCTTATACAAATGAATACACATACACGAATACATTTCTCTCGCTGGTTAGGATTGACTTAAATGATTCACTCTGCCGCCGCTCACTGTTTGTACAACAATGATGACTCTCTGACTTTACTTTTACACACTTTTGAACGACTAACATCTGCTTTTAACTGAGATTTACTCTTTCTTCATAATCATGAACTGAACTCCTAATAGAGAACTCTTCACAATGAACAACTGAACTTCAGAATGACTTTATGATAGACTGAACTGCCAGCAGATGCGTCGCCCTTTTTATAGTTCACACAAGGCTTCCAGAATGTGACAGCAATGTCTAGACAATCTCAGCAGCATATCCAATGTTTGCTTTCGATCGCGTTATTAGTTCATATACAGACTATGTATGTGAGTAGATACATACATCATTAAAGAAGCAATTTATGGTGGTTTTTTACTGGTGCATACTTTTATTTATTTTTTTATTTTTGTCTGCACTACCATGTATGTGTGTATTTGTATGTGTATCTTCTTAATAGCACCAGCAGCTGTTTCATTATCGTTGTTGCTATAGTTTTTCATGTTTATTTACGGCCTGGCCCACGATGACGACAAGAAAGTTTCTTTCGCTTACTTACATTGAAAACAAAAACAAATACTCTTACTTTGGTTTTGTTTTCGATATAAGTAAGCGAAAGAAACTTTCTTGTCGACATCGTGGGCCAGGCCGTTAGTTCTTTAGCTAAGCAATTCGGAATAATTCTTTTTGCTTACCAAATATTTGTTTTTGTGAAAGCATTTGCATTTAAAATGTTTGTTCGAGTATTCTTGCGTAACAATATTTTACTTAACCGATTGATGCTGAGGCTCCTATAGTGACACAATCTCGAAGCCGAAAAAATTGGCGGAGCGACGCCCTTTAAAGTTTAATATTATATTTTCATTGCATTCTAAAATCTTAAAAAAACTCAATCCTGCTTTTAAAAAAGTGGGGTGTGGAGCCAAGCCCATTCAAAGTTAGTATAAGATTATATGTATTTCTACTTATCCTATTCTCACGAAACTTGGCAAACAGTTTCGGCTCTTAGCATGACATAATTTTGTGCTTAAGTAAATATTCGGGACTATGCCCATTAAAGCTTTACATCAACACACTTTGAATTCTAAAAGTGACGCGATGATGTTGAATTAAGAAAAGTAAGCGGACACTAATATTTTGCAAAACTGGGCGTAATCACGCCCCTGAAATTAAAAAAATGCACACTAAAAATTCAATAAATTCAGTAAAATGCAAATTCGACTTGCACACGAAGGGTTCCATACGGTCACTAGCTGTAGTGACTACTCGTATACGAACTTTAGCCTACATAATCGAATATCTTACCTGATATATAAATTTTTTTCTTCTTATTTTTATTGTGAGTACCCGGTAAATTTGTTTTCGGTTTTTGGGTTATTTTTATTTTTTTTATTATTGGCGTTCTTTCTTAGTTTCAACGCTTTTTTCCGTTTTTGGCGATCTATTTTAGTTTTACGATTTTTTTTTTTAATTTTGGTTTTTTAACTTTTAGGCTATCTTTTTCGGTCTTTGACAATTTTTTTCCTTTTTTGAATTTTTTAAATTTTGGGATTTTTTAGTATAAGCGTTTTTGAAAATTTCAAGAGTTTGCCTCTTACGGTTTCCAAGATAGCGCAAGTTGTCAATATAACATTAACTGATAGAACAACCTTTAGTTTTGATTTTTTTTTTATTTCAGTATTAACTGATGTAATCTGCACAGAAATTTACTTTTTACCTTTGGTTTAGGGAATCCTAAAATAAAACTTTTTAAAAGTAATGGAAAAGACTTTCAAAATAAGCACCCAAAAGTTAAAAATAATTTAGATTCAGTTAAATAAAAGATTTTTATATGCATTAGCTGTTGTGTTACCTTTAACCGAAAAGTATGACATACGTTAAGGCAAGTTTAGCCTCTCTGTAACTTTTATCTTGATGGTTAGACATTTAAAGTTGCCACATTTTCATAAGTTGCACACACTATCCTCTTTATATTTTACAGCAAAATTAAACTTTATTTATTTGAACAAAATATGACAAAAAAAAACAAAGATATAAAACAAAGCACATAATAATACAAAAAAAAAACCAAAAAGATTAGATACAATGCTTTCATAGTGTTTGTAATTGAGCAAATAAACGCATCAATGCGCGGCTACTAGCTATTTTCAGCATTGCTGTGTATACCGACCTAGTATCTAGTACCTAGTATAATGTTGCCACAATGCAAAAATAAATACATATTTATTTAAAAGATCACTTCAAATTTCAGTTGTGCTAAGCTTAGGATTAACCATCCGGGACCTTAGCGCCAAAGTACAATAATGGCTTTAAGTGTGTGATAGTTTTGGACGGACATCCCTATTACTACAAATCGTAAAGTCATTGTTTTTTTACTTTCTTAGGGGTTTTGTTTTTATAAAGTGTTAAACCAACAACAACTCTATCTTCTTTAATACTTTATAATAGAAATCACTCCTTAAAAAAACCATCTCTTCGCAGAATCTGCATTTTTATTCCCATATCAAAACACTGTAATCAGCAGCCATTTACACGTATCATTTACCAAAATTTAAATATCAATATTTTCCCCACACACATTGATAGAAAAATAGCAAAGAAACTGTAACTTCTGCGAGTTTCATTCAATTTTTTTTTATATCATATTTCTTTCACTTGCTGTATAAACATGAACTTCTCAACAACACGACTTAACTTATTTTGACTTGCGAACCACCCTTTCTTCATTCAATGGATTTTATACATATATATATATATTTTTTTTTTTTTTTTTTTGTAAAAATGCCAGAAGAAAAGAATAACATGCAACATGTTACCACAGCTAGAGGGAGTGTGATAACAACATGCAGGAATTTTGCCTTGTCACGTGTGTGTGTGTGAATGTGCGTGTGTGAGTAAGTGAATATTTTCAACTTTATAATGTTGCACTTTATTATTTATTACTTTCAATTTAGTTTCACTTTGCTGCTTGTTGCGCTGTCATGCAAACAAACAGCTTAAACCCTTTCCAGACATTTCAATATAGTTTGACTAGAACAATATTTTGAAAGCTGATAAAAATAGTAATAAAGCTTTCTGTTTTGATTAGAAAATCATTTGTTTGACATTTACATATAGTCAGCATTCTTTCAAAAGGCTGCAGTAAACTGATGATTGATTGTTTTATCATTAAAATCAGAGCCCTGGTTACAATTAAAGATCTTCTTCTTATCAAAAATTTCCAATTTGTGTCTGATTCTTCATATAACTTCGCTTAAAACTGTTCGGGATGTTTTTATATCAACATGTTTTTATAGCAACAAGAAAAATTATATTTTCATAAAGTTTTTTACAATAGGGACTTCCGAACTTTGACACTTAATAGAGAATATTTATTTATTTATTTATACATATTATACAAAGTAAATTTGCATAATATGGTTGCACAAATATGGGCGGAGTAATTAGACCATATGCCCAAGATGTTATTAACAGTATTTTAAAAAGGTTTTGTGACTGACTGTACACGACCTATGTATGCCTTCACATAAAAAGTAGCAACGTAGTTGTTAAAGAAAATCCACAGAAGAACCGCAAGAGTATACGTGGCAGATCAGTCAACCAGTGCGAGTGAGACGCAACTGATCTGCCACGGATAACCGTATACTCTTGCGGTTCTTCTGTGGATTTTCTTTAACAACTACGTTGCTACTTTTTATGTGAAGGCATACATAGGTCGTGTACAGTCAGTCACAAAACCTTTTTACAGAGATAATTGCCAACGACGCTTGATGTTGACTCGCCCAGAACTGCTTTACGACTAATAAATAGATAATATATTGTTGCAGCAAACATGTTTGGAATTGGCCGTCAATTATTCAGTACGTTGTACCAAATAAACAAGGACGTACACATGTATATTATATATCAATAACACATGAAAATTATAAAATTTTTTTATTAAAATGGACGTTTTGTTCAGGTAACTTTACACGCTTCTCGCATATTAAGGTTGCCATAATCGTACTACGGAGAAGACTATTTGCAGGACAAATCCACTCTTCACCGTGAGTTCACTGCTTCAGTGAAAAAAATCAACCAATAATGAAAGATCTTGTTTATCTTTCTGAGGCAATAGCAAGCATTTACACTTACTCTCATACTTAAATATGACATGCAACCAGCTTTAATGGCAAATAACGTTGAATGGTAAAAATACAAGACTAGAGAAGGAAGAAAAATGGCCTGTATATTTCTTTTTCTGGGTTTTTTATTTGCGCAAAGTATAAACTTTACAAATCATTCAAATACCACTTGTACTTTATGTTCCATATTATGAAGTTCATATTATATATTTTTGACAAATTGGTCGTTTAAAGAACATGAGCATAAAGTGCAAATTGAAAAATGTTCCTAATGTTTATGTTTCTATCAAATTGTCATGCATGCATGTTTGTCCTGAAATGAGTCTTTTGTTGAATACGAGGGTAAGTTATATTGTGAAACAAGAATTTGTAAAATCTTATAGAAAAACTAGATAAAAGCTTATTTTTTAAGTCCTAAGATTCATTATTTAAGCAAGTCTGAAAATCTATAAATAAAAACACGCAATATTCCAAATTTGTGGAGAGCAATAGTAGTTTGAGTAGTCAAACTCTTATTGGGTGCTTATTTTCTTCTCCTCCCAAACTGATGGACTTGGTTCACACATAGATCAATTTTACTAACTTAAGCTTTTATTTTGTATGGCAGCGATGCATTAGTTTCTTTTTGGCCTAATTTTTTTTTATTTCTATAATCATCGGCGAAGTAAAATAACAACTAAAATGACTACTAAACACAGCTTCAAAAATTTAATACGCCTCATTGACACGAGAGGCGCTGAAACTTTGCGTTATTAAAAACGTGCCAAAAAAAAGCAGAGTTGTAAAAGTATGAAAGATATCTCTATCTCTTCCTTCACCACCTGTCCTCTCTATCACTATTCCCTTCCTAAAAGAAGGTAACACCTAGTAATACTAATAGGCATTCATTGGCTGAGTGTTATTTCCCTTTAAAAAATTAGAATTTTGTAAAAGGTGTATATAAAATTTTGTGATTATTTTAGCATAATAAATTAATTCAGTTAAGTGCAACTCTGACTCGCATAGGAAGGGCTCCCTACAGAGTCTGCACATTAAAAATTTACCCGAAAAACTTCATAACTCAAACTAAAAACTATTTTGCCAGAAAACGTGATTAAAGTTTTCCATTTATGCACAACTTAAAAAAAATTGATTTTGCTTTCAGGAGTTGAGTTGAGCAAGATAGTATTTGTATGAAATTTTTATACAGAATGAAGAACAAGAGTGGCGTTTTCTGAAGTAGTTAGCAAGTTGACTACAAAACCAAAAGTCCTGTGTTCGTGCCCGGTCTCCGACAGTGATTAAATAACAGTACCACGCATTTTTTCTGATGTGCATTAGTGTCTCTTTGTATTAGCTGTTGTAGGAAAGTTCAAGTGATGAAGGCATAGACACTGGTCACTTAACTCCACCGCCTTCAGCTGATACTAATCCTAATGTAACATCAGAGAGCCCTCTTTCGTCGGTATTGTGCAGCAGAATTATGGGTGAAGTGAAATAACAAATAAAATTTCTGCTAAGCACTGCTTTGAAAAATTAATACGCCTCATTGACACCAGAGGCGCTGCAACTCTGTATTATTAAAAAGGTGCAAAAAGCAGAGTTGTAAAAGAATAAAGCCTTACTCTATCTTTTCCTTCATGACCTGTCCTCTCTATCACTTTCCCTTTTTTTGTAAAAGATTGTAACACCTAGTAATAGTAGTAGGCGTTTATTATTACTTCTCTTTAAAAAATATAAGATAATAGGAGGCTTAATTCTGCATCATTTTTTGACGTTCTTTGGGTAACCTATATTTATAGAATATCCTACCTGACTTAGACATTTTTTCAAAAAATTTTTTGTTTTGGCGTTTTTTCGTTTTGCCAATTTTTTCGGTTCTTGGCGATTTTTTAGTTTTTGCGGATTTTTAATCTTGGCGTTTTTTCCGTTTTTTACGATTTTTTCGGCTGTTTTTTGTTTTAGCGATTTTTTAGTTTTGACGCTTTTTCTTGTTTTGGCGATGTTTTTAGTTTTTTTTTTGCGGTCTTTTTACTTCTGATGATGTTTTGCATTTAGGCGATTTATTTTATTTTTGGGCATATTTTTCATTTGAGCGCTTTTCTTTTGGTGGTTTTTCGTTTCATCATGTTTTTCATTTGGGATTTTTTTATTTTAGCGTTTTTGACATTTTCAAGAGATTGCCTCTTACGGTTTCCAAGATACAGCAAGTTGTCAAAATTACATTAACTGATAGAATTTTTAAATTTCAGTGTTGATTGTTGTTTTTCTTAAAAATACACTATTTTTGAAATTGTCAGGGGTATGTATTTAATTGTCTGTATATTACTTTAAACTAAAAGGTGAATACCAATATAGTTAAAGTCTGTATATTATATTACAAGTCCGACATGTGTCGTTGCTCGCTTTGGAACACCCATTAATTTTTAATGTGTAGCGGGCAGAGTTTTATAAATTCTATAAAAATTTCAGGTCCGTATCTTCTATGGTTCTTGAGAAAACAGGCTGTGACAGTCTGTTTATCTGACAGACGAATAGACGGACAGACGGAGGGATATCGTAGCTAAAACAATAGGGTTCCTTTTCACCTTTGGTGTAGGAAACCCTAAGACGATATTTCAAATGTCCAAAATATTAAATTTAGACTGACCTGCATTAAGTCTTTTTGAATAAATATTTCTTAATAAGAAATTCCCTTGTTATTTTGTTTTTTGCAGATACGCAGTGCGAGCCTCGTTATTTGTAAAAATCAGTTACCATTTTATTTTTTGGTAACAACCAAAAAGTTCCTATAAACTGCTTAAAAAAAGGGAAGAAGAAACAAAAATAAAGAAAAAAATAATAATGTCTAGGAAAATGCAATTGCAATTGTACGTACGTTAAATAAAAATGTACATTTTTAACGGCAGCAAACAAAAATTGACTGAGTGTGTGACTGATAGTGAATAACAACTAACGACTGCACTGAGTTGGTTTATATTTGAAATATGCGATACATTCATGCCCAGAATATATATTTTTTTAAATTTTTTTATAATATAATGGCTGTCAATGCTTTATTTTACAATTGTACTCGTACTAAAATATTCTTGTCATATGTTTATGTTTAAGTATGTTTATTTATTATTAAAATTGAAATAAATCTCAGCTTGTTAAGAGAATGTCATTTTATTTTCTTTATGGTATTTTGGTTTATTTACTTATATTTATGAATTTGTGCACATGATATTGGCAGAGTTGTTTTTTTCTTAATTTTGTAGGATCTTGATTAGTGAGAATTTAAAAAAATAGCATAATATTTCTATGGGAAATAAGTTAGAGCAAAGGATTTTTTGCATGTATATGTATATTTTTAAGAATTTTATTTTCTTTTTATTTAAAAGAAATGAAATTGTAAGTTTTGTTTTACTTCATGTGATAACGTTTGAGAAAGTTGGGAATAAATACGTTTAAATTAGTGAAATGCTGCCATTTGTAGGGGGCGTTAATCCTAAACGTTTACTTATTTTATTAAACACTTAAATGAAATAGAATGCGAGAGGTATTTATTATTTTTGTTAGATAACTCACTTCTCATGATTTATGTTTAAAATTAAGTTACAGGTTATTTTAGGTGAGTTTGAAAAAGTGAGCAATCATCGTTGACCCAAACCCGTTATGAGAGTAAACTTACATGGTACATGTTCCCAATGTCGGGCGGAAGTACCAAATTTGCTCTCCATACTAAAATTAAGCATATTGCAAATCTCAAGTGTTTGCCTTTGAACTTTTCACATTACTTCAATAAGATTTTCTCTATTACTATTTTTAATCGACTTAAAACAAGGAGGAGGTTATCAATTCGTCTCTATTAATTTTTTAAGTGTAGCTTTGGGCGGACACACGCCCACAATTTTTTTTATTTCATTTTATGATATTTTACTTATTTGATTGCTGCGAAACCTAGCAAACTCCTTTGCTTCTTGTAATTACATAATTTTAAAGTTGAAAAAATGGGCGGGGCTACGCCCATTAAAATCTATTATTATATTTCACGTGGTTCCACAACGAAACGATTTTTACGAAACTGACCACACACCTTGAGCTCAAAAATAGACACAATCCTCCATTTGAAAAAAAATGGGTGGAGTCACGCCCATTAAAATTTAATATTTTATTTTAAGTGGTTCTACTGTACCGATTTTTTACAAAACTTAACACACACCCTGAGCTCTGAAAAAATGGGCGGAGGCATGCCCATTAAAACTTAATTTAATATCCCATAATTTTTTTTTTCGAAAATATTCTATAAGATCTTTGCATTGAAGTCGGGCTTTTTTTTGAGAGAATTATTTAAATTAATGTCATGCAATATTAATGTAAAACTGCTTACATTTTGTATTTATTTTATAAAAAAAAACTTTGATTTAATTCCTTTTTTGTGTTTGTTTTTTTTACCTTTTACTAATTGAACAAAATGGTAACATATCCTGACTTAATTTTCTTTCCTGTTTTTATTTTAAACTTTTTGTTTAATTAATGCCATTGCAGAAGTTGTTGTTTTTAATTTGGAAATCTGAAGCGTAAACAAATAAAATAATTCAC
This sequence comes from Nowickia ferox, assembly GCA_936439885.1. Lineage (NCBI taxonomy): Eukaryota > Metazoa > Arthropoda > Insecta > Diptera > Tachinidae > Nowickia > Nowickia ferox. The sequence goes on along the minus strand of OW387023.1, from coordinate 118,255,863 downwards.
ACTTGAATGCCTGACCACACCGCAGGACATTACTTACACATGCACAACAGCAACAACAAGAACAAGAATAACAAAAACCAAAAAACAAATCAAAAAATCTACAACCACTGGATGGCCAAACTTAGAAATACAATTAAAGCAATAGCAAAAGAAAAAATCAGAATAATAATAATAACACATGGACACACACCGTCAAATTGTATAAGAGGGCTAGTGTTGAAAGTCATTAAGTCACAATTTGATTAAAGTTGCGCAAATAGTCAGCAAGCATAAGAAGAAGTAAACAATCAGATGGAGAAATAATATTCCCAACTTAGTGATGAATTTTTAGTTATTTTAACATAAACATTTACTATAGAGAACTTTTTTTTTTGTTGGTCGTTCTGCTTAAGAAACTCGTCAGTAGAGTGCAACCAAAAAATTCTTGAAAAACTCTTAAAAAATTATGGAGAATTACTTACATAAACAGAATAAGTTAGAAAAAAACTCAAACAAAAAATTTCACAACAAGCTTTTTTATTCGATTTTTAGTCCATTTTCTAATTCCACAAGCTTTTTACAATTAGTGGCCATATTGGGCAGCAGTAAGAAAATTATCGTCAGAATAATTGAATACACTGGCGCATATTCATAGTCAGAACAAAGAATACTTTAATAGTTTAAAACAACAGTATACTTTGAGAGTTTAAAACCAGTTTTTTTTGTATGGTAATATTGATTTTAAACTCTTAAAGTATACCTTGTTTGGCAATGAATAGAATATGCGACTTATAAGTCACATACAACAGGAATAATGCTTTCTCTGGAACGCCCATCTTCTCTTCTCATTATATGAAGCAGATGGCCAGCGATTTTGGCTTTCGAAAATCCGGCATTCAAATATCTCACGTTAACTGAATTCGCTAACTTGAGAGACCTTTCCGGACTAACTTTGCTGTTTGCATTTCAGTGTGTGTGTGTGTTTTTTTGTTTGTTGTGTACACACACGTAAATAAAATTAAATTAAAAAACTTTTTTATTTACCTTCATCACAATTATGTGGTTGCCACCTATATGAAGTGTTAGGCTAACTTTGTTAATACAACTTTGTTATCACGAGGTTTAATGTTTGTGCGAGAGTTTTTTTTTTTTGCAAATGCTTCTACATATGCAGTCTGTACATGCACAGGTATGCAAATAATTTAGCAAATATTTACTTATACAAAGGTATGGCTAACTGAATGTGTGTGTGTGTGTGTGTATGTTGCGTTATAATATTGGAATAACAAAAACAAATTTAAACTTCCCATATACGTGTGGATACATATGGATACGGATATTATGAGTTTATTAAAAATGCTTGCACAGATATTTACCAATATCAAATTATATGAGCAGAAATTTAACTCAAACTTGAATTAAAAACCTATTTGTTTGCTTTAAGTAAAAAAAAGTTATGGCAAACACAAATCGTTCGTTTACTCAAAGAGCGTCATAACGTCATAGTGATGCAGAATTACTCCTCATATCGTTCTTCATATTGTGCAAAAATTTCACACAAATATGAAATTTTCCTTTTCCATTAAGTGGTGTGTAAATTGGAAACTTCAAACTCGTTTTCTGGCAAACTAATTTTTTTTTTTTTTGAGTTATGAACGTGTATGTGCGAAATATACAACCGCTCCTGCAGCCTTCAGAGCATAACCTCAAATAGCAACAATAATAGCCTTTCCCAGAAAATTGCATTAATATGTATTTAAGAGTATAATTGGAAAAAAATATTTCAACGTACGAACAACATTTTTCCTCAAGTAAATTTTTTCCAAATTAAAATGTTTTCTTATTTATTAAGACATTTTTATCCGAATAAAAATTCATTATAGTGCCTTTTGATTTGATCAAAATCTAGTACTTACGAGATTTCTGGCAAAATTTAGGAGATTTTCTGTAGATTTCCCATACAAAACAAAATCTACTTCGTCACTAGATTTTGTCGAAATCTACATAGTGAGGCAACTATGGTTTTTTTTGAAAATTTTTCTAATTGGTCATTTACATTGATTCGAAATCCAGTAATTACGAGATTTCGAGCTAAATCTAGTTGCTTTTTACTAGATTCCCCATACAAAACGAGATCTACTTTGTTAGTAGATTTGTACGAAATCTACTCAAAATCTAATATTTTTATTTTTTTTTTAGATTACATTTCAACAAATCAAAAAATATTTCTATATTATGCAACATTTTAATATAAATTTATTTAATATTTAATAAATATTTATTGACGTTTTTTTATGATTTAGTTGATATTTTGAAGCAAAAATTCATATGACTTAGACCACTTTCATAATTAAGGGCACATTTATATATAAGAGGTGAGTTAATTAGCTACGCTCCACAGAATTTTCTTGAAGGTGTGTGAGTGATGTAATTCGTTACGAAATCTGAGAAATGTAAAAAAGAACTTAGTGGAAACGATATAAATTCAAATCAAATCAACTAGACAATGCAAATGCAGTATAAAAAATATGCCGCTTAGTCTTAGTCCAGACTTGCAATTTTTGTTGCAGCAATTCTTGAATGTGTGTGAGAGTGTTGAAATAGAAATATATACTTTTTGTATTCCTCTCTCGGTCTTATGCAGTAAAAACTAAAAACCTGCTGCAACAAAAAATTAGTTAAAAAGGTGTATGAATTAGCTATATTGCGGTTACTTGGTTGCAGTTTAGGGAAAATCTCAGTCAATGGTATTTGTTTAGGAAACGAAATCTTAAAAGCTCTTGATGTACACGGTATACATTTTGATTAAGATTTCAAATTATATGTACTCAATAAAAAGCAAGTGTAGATATGCTATAAAAATAAAAATGTACTCAAAAAGGTGTGTGAATTAGCTATATTGCAGTTATTTGGTTGTAGTTTATAGACTTGTATCGAACTCTTTCAGTAGTTCGTTTTATACACAAACTTATAATCAGGCACATTTAAATTACATGGGTTTGATTAAAGGTTTGTGTCCAAAACGAGCTACTGAAAGAGTTCGAAAGAAGTTTAGCCGTTTATTAAAATTTTCAATACAGGGCTTTCGTTTTGAATACAAAATTTTGATAAATGCCAAAATATACTTGGCGGAAATAGTATAGATTTTAATAAAGATTTCAACTTAAATCTGCTAAATATCGTGCAAGTGCAAATGTCCTATTACAGCTCAACTAATGGTAAATAGTAAATCATTTATTATCACTCAATCATTATTTTTATACAATAATTTACTTCTCATAAAGTGGAAAAGATATTTTGCTCGTTTTACTTGATGTTTATTTAATGTCTGCTAAAAATAAAATTAAAGCCTACTTTTAGACAAAAGCACTTAACATGTTCACCAAACTGTAGTTGTTCAAATTAAAGGTTCAATAGTGACAACAATCAACCATTTACCAACATCTCACCACTCATACCCATACACATACTTACTCGTATACATGTAAACATGCTAACCAATACACTAACATTTACGGTCACACTTTCTAAACAAATGAATTCAACACTAATCGTAATTATTTTCAACGAATTGTCGTCATTGGTATTGTCATTTATTAGACAATAATATAATTTTATTGCGTTGGCGTGTATTTCACACAACAAAATACCCAGAATGTGGGAAAAAATATAACGCACACACAAAAAGTAAATAAAGTGGTAATTGTAGTTGTTGTTTTGCAACCAGGAAACAAAACAAATTCTAATGTTTCTAACCAATGAAGCAATAAAATAGTCACTTAGGTCTCATAAATACGCACAAATTGTCATCTAAAAGAGACCAACGAAAAAAACTATAGAAGTGGTAAAATTAATATTAAAAAAAAACAAGCAGAGATAATTAGAATATTAAGTTAATAAGTAAGTTTTTTTAAATACCCTACACGAAGTTCTGCGAATAGCAACTTTAATACTTTCTTGATAACTAGCGCCGTCTTAACGCAATTTCATTTTCTAAATCCTTTTAATTATAATTTAAGGCTTCAGCGGATACTAGTGCTATTGCAACATTAGAGCAGAATCATCGGCGAAGTAAAATGACCAATAAAATAACCACTAAACACAGCTGGTAAAATTTAATACGATTCATTGACACCAGAGGCGCTGCAAAACTGCCTTAAAAAATAAACTGCTAAAAGCAGAATTGTAAAAGAATGAAGCTTTTCTATATTTCTTCCTTTACCACCTGTCTTCTATATCACTATCCCTTTCCTAAAGAAGGTATCACCTAGTGATAGTAGTAGTTAGTGTTATTTCTCTTTGACCATATAGGCAAAATATATCGTATCAGTCCAATTGCCGTTTAATGTGATTTGCTCCACAAGAATTACTACAAATAGTGAGTGTATGATACAATGAACAGATAATAAAGCTATAAATTTAGATATACAGAAAAAGTACTATATAATGCACATACTTCTCCTCCTGTTTTAGAGTAGATTAATATATGTTCGCGTTTGTCATATAAAAATACTACGAGAGCAGTGTAGCTATCAAAATAAAATTTATACAATTTGATCATAGGCTTTTTTCAGGCGGTTGTATTTAGTATACAACTCCTAAAAGAATCTTCTGATGATGATCTAATCAGTATGAATAACAAAAACATCCGCATACTTAGTTTTTCTTAATTTTTAATTGTAACACATATTTTGGCACGCTTGTCTTTTAATCTTAAACTGTTTAATATGCAAAACCTAAGCAAAATATTTTAATGATTATTTGAAGAGGATAAAAATCCGTTTATTTTTTTTTGCAAGCTTTTTCGCAAACACTCGTCTTTTAATCTTGAAATGTTTAATGAGCGATGATTAAAAATTGTATTGTTTTTATTAATATGCAATTTACTTATATAGAATAAAAGTTGTGTCCAACAGCTCTAATTTACCAAAATGAGCTGTTCGCCACAACTTCGGTCAAAAACGTCAATGTAAATTAAATGGGTTTGAAACAACTTTTGATGCGAACGTGAACGAACTAGTACAAAATGAATAAAAACACCCTTTAAATCAGAACTGGATCTAGAGTTCTGTCCAACAGGGTTTGAACATTTAATTTACATTTTTGACCGGACTTGCAGCCAGCAACTCATTTTAGCTCAATAGAGCTTTTGGACACAACTCTAGCTGGGTCCAACTATCATCAAACCCACGTCTAAAACGACCGACTGAACAAGTTCGAACGATTTGGACCCAGTTATTAATATAGATAAGTCAAATTAAATAATAAATTTGCCGTTTTTGATAATAAACATGTGATCAAACCCATGTAACTTAAATGGGTTTGAGCATAGGTTTGTGTTAAAAACGACCAGCTAAATGACTTCGAGCCAAGTCTAAAATAATAGACTTGGTTCAAACTCGTTTAGTTGATCATTTGATAACCAAATTTAATTTAATTAGGCTTGATGATAGGCTTGTGGCTAAAATGACCCAATAAAAAACAATTTTAGATTTGTTTCGAACTCTTTCAATAGCTCATTTTAGACACAAACCTATAATCAAATCCATTTCACCTGGGTTGACTATTTTGTGTTTACAACAAGCTTCTGAAAGATTTCAATACAAGTCTAAAAACAAGAGCTGGGTCAGCACGTGTAATTTAAATGGGTCCAACTCGTTTATTTAAATTACATGGGTTTGATCATAGGTTTGAGTCAAAAATGAACGACTGAACGAGTTGGACCCAGCTCTATTTTTTATGATTCATAGGGTTCTATTTAAATTAACCGACTGAAGGAGATCGACCAAAGTCTACAAAAAATCGTAGACTTGGGTCGTATAAAAATTATATGACGGATCTTTTCTCGAGTTTTAAGATAATTACTGTGCGAGTCTAATACAATTAATGACATGCTTTATGAAAGGCTCGTTACAAGTCTACTCGTTGCATGCATCTCAATGATCTCCCTCTACGAATAAAAAAGCGTCTTTCGCTGTATTGTGGACAAATCTCACAAAAGATCCAAGATCGAGCAACAGTTGAACCCGTGCGAGAAATCAACTGCCATTAAAAACAGCGCTCGACGACAATCAAAAATGCTTTTGATGAGAGTTTCAGTAGATTTTTCCACGATAAAAAAAATCCAGCTGGAAGGTGATCTAAGCTTTGAAATGATAATTTAAAATTTAAACAGTTTTCATCCCAAAAAAAAAAAAAATATTGAAGTATTCCTTAGCAGAACCCTAATTGCTGCTTATAGAGTCATCAGTATTTGGCCAACAAATTTAATTGTAATAACTATTGTTTAAAGAAGGAATTAAAACAAAACAAAAACCTTTAACCATCAATTTTTTTGCCTAAAAAAGTATCTATACATCTACATACATATACGAGTATTGATGTGTTTGTATATGGATGCGTGCTTGGCTAAGCTGTTGGAAAATTTAGTGAACACTAGTGGCATTTGCGGTTGAACCTGGCAACAGCAACAACAACAACAAAAAACATTATTAACAGCAGCAGCATTAGCAGCAAAAATAAATACAACATAAATTTATATTTTTTGTTTGTTTATTTTTCTTCTTCTTGTTTTCAATTCTCAGTGTGCAATATCACATCAACAACGCAAAAAAAAATCTTTTTTTAATTCTATTGCCATTACACTTAATACACTCGTAGAGTGGTATTTGTTTTAGCCGATTTTAAATATCCATGTACATAATTTTAAAGCATAGAAAATTCATTGCATTTCACAAAACTGCTTTTCAAATATATACCACACGTTATTTGTACAACATCAATTTTCGTTATAATTATCTTTTGTGTCTATAAAAAAAGGAAACAAATTATACGAGCAATTCCCTTAAGAAATGTCTGAAATCTTATGCCACCAGCAAAGAGTGAGTGATGTGCTCGGTTTTCTAGCTTTCATTAAAATACCAAAATTCAAATTCGTCATCATCACCGACATCGTCACCGTCACCGTCATTAGCAGCCTCATCATCATCATCAGCATACAAATTGGTTTCATTACAATCAAATATTTGTCATATTTATGCAGTGTTAAGCAGATGAATGTCTGTCTGTCTGTCTGTCTGTCTACCAACTGCACAACTAAAATATATTTTTAGTCAATTTATGTGATAAACCTTTATTATTCCTGTCATCTGTGTTAAAGTAAATATTTGAGAATGAAAAATGTATTGTTTGTTTTTAAATAGACTTATAATAAAGTTTGCATTGTTATACATAGAGAAAGAAGACTCACCTGAATACTGCAAGACAAAATGGTTTAAACATTTTTGTTATCATGATTAATTTTTCTTATACTCGTATAACAATTTAGTTATGCCATATGCTGGATTTCATGGCAAACCTAAAAATAAATTCTTTAAGATACTGGAAAACTGCATATGCTTTTTAATTCCAATAGAACTTACAACATTTTTTTATTTTTTTTGTGTTCAGCATGTTCTGGCAAATCATTGTGAATAGATAGATTAACGCTTGAACAACGCTATCAACTTATTCTCTTCCACAATCGCAAGGCATTGCAAACTATAAAGTTGTGTCCAACAGCTCTTTTTAAACTAGTTTGAGAGCGTTCGAATCAAAAGTTGTTTCAAACCCATTTAATTTACATTGATGTTTTTGACCGGACTTGTGTTTAACAGCTCATTTTAGTTCAAAAGAGCTGTTGGACACAACTCTAGCAAACTAGCGAGATAAACACCAACACAAACAAATTAAATTAAATGATATTTTAAATTGCGCGTTATTGATCAAATATCGTATTGAGTTAATGACTGCGGCTGGACCGATTTTCTTAAAACATAGCTAAGAACCCTCTCAATCAAGTCACCTCTCAAACAGAAACTAAATCAAAATCCGTCCAGCCGTTTGGTCTTTACGTGTACATGGACAAAAACACAGATACACAGATACACAGAGACACACTACAAACTTATAACAACACTTTTTTTTGGTTGGGGGTTAAAAATAATTTTTTTCATTTTCGGTTGTAATAAAAGTTCATCAATCAAAAGAATTGAACTGCTTATATGAAGCAAAATGGCAGTAATTTTTATTTTCGACTAAAAAAAGTAATTTCCATCAAGCAAAAAATAATTATTTTTTACAATAAACAATATAACTAATTCCCAAGAATCGATTGTTTTATTCTCACGCCTTGTTAAGATCATTAAGTTGGTAAATCACTAAGGAACAGCTTGCACCAAAAATGCTTAATTCCAAACTCGATTACCTTTTTTTAAATTTTTTACTGGGAACCTATGATCAATAGAGTTGTGTCCAACAGCTCTTTTAGAACTAGTTCGTTCAGTTGGTCACAAGTCCGATCAAAAACATCAATGTAAATTAAATGGGTTTGAAACAACTTTTGATTCGAACGCTCTCAAACTAGTTTAAAAAGAGCTGTTGGACACAACTCTAATGATATAGACTTGGGTCGAACTCGTTCACTAGTTAATTTTTGCCACAAACCAATGATCAAACCCATGTAATTTAAATTAAATCATGATTTTGTATCAAAAATAAACTTGGATAGAACTCATTCGGTAGCACGTTTTTGACACAAACCTACGATCAAACCTGTGTAATTTAAATATGTTTGATCATCGGTTTTTGTCTAAAATGAACAAGTTGGAGCCAGCTGTAATCAAAAATTAACTAGTAAACGAGTTGGATCCAAGTCTATACCCAAATCTACCTCAATTTACTTATCAAATTTGTTCGTGGGTGAAAGCTTCAAAAAAAAATGTCGCAATATGCCGATAAAAGATGTCACTCATAGAAAATATTCAATTATTTAAGCATTTAGTTGCATTTATAAATTGTTTATATGTAATTGAGTGCAGATTTCACTTATTTGACTAGTCTATTTGAATATATAGTACTATTTCAGTAGCTTGTCTTAGACACAAACTTATCATCAAACCCATTTGGCTTGTGCAAATAAAATAAGTTCAGTAAAGTGCAACTTTGACTCGCACACGAAGGATTCCGTACGGACGCTGCATATGTCATTCTACACAAACTTTAGCAGTTGACATTTTTTTAAGACTTTTTTTGTCTTGGCTTCTTTTTTTGTTTAAGCGTTTTTTTTTCGTTTTGTCGATTTTTTTATCATTTAAGCGATTTTTATTATTTTTGGTGATATTTTTAATTAAGCTTATTTTTTTAATTTTGGTATTATTTAGTTTTAGAGTTTTTAGTTTTAGCGCTTTTTTTGATTGCTGCATTTTTTCTGGTTTTTGGCGATTTATTAATTTGAGCGATTTTCTATGGTGGTTTTTCCGTTTTTGGTGACGTTTTCGGTTCTTGTCGATGTTTTTCGATTATTTTTTAGTTATGGTAATTTTTTTGCAATTAAGGGATTTGTTTTATTTTTGATGAAATTTTTTATTTGAGCGCTTTTTTTCAGAGCTTTTTTTCGTTTTATCGGCTTTTTTCGGTTTTTAACGATTTTTTTATTTAAGCGATTTTTTTAGTTTTGGTGCTTTTTTCCATTTTTTCGGGTTTTGTCGATGTTTTTCGATGAAATTTAAGTTTTTAATTTTTCGGCGGCCTTTTTACTTTTGCTGATTTTGTACTTTTAAATGATTTATTTTATTTTTGGTGAAATTTTTCATTTAAACTTTTTTTTATTTTGGCGATTTTTCGTGTCGGCATTTTTTTTTTAATTTGGGTATTTTTAATTTAGCGTTTTTGAAAATTTCAAGAGTTTGCCTCTTACGGTTTTCAGGATACAGCAAGAAGTCAAAATTACATTAACTGATAGAATACCCATTAATTTTGATTTTTAAAATTTTAGTGTGCACAAAAATATAATAAACTTTACAAATTTCAAGTGTCTATATAAACATAATTGTCTGTGTATTACGTTCGAATTTTTAAAATTTTCGTTGCTCGCTTAAGTAGACCCTTTTATTTTTAGCTGTCAATTGTCAATATGTTTGCTGTTGTAGCGCCCAAAGTTTTACATATTCTGTAAAAAATTGAGATCCGTAGCTCTTAGGGCTCTCGAGAAAACAGCCTGTGTCAGCAGACTGACAGACAGACGGACATCGGTTCCTTTTCACGTTTGGTATACGGAACCCTAAAGAAAAGCGTTAACTGATTAAAAAATATGCACATGCTTCCCTACGCTCTTGCACTATTCGCAATTTCAGCCACTCACAATGACAAGGAAGTGATAACAAAAGAAATAGTTAAAATTTTCCACATAACTCCTGTCAAATTAACATAATATTTCTGAAGTTAGAAGAAAAATATGGAATTATGTATGTGTGTATTCGTATATCGCGTCGGCTGGTGGAGGAAGGAATATGTCATTTTAGAATGTTGGTGTGTATGAGCTTGTCAATGCGTAACTGGTTGTGTTGCATGATAATGTGTTGCTTTTAGAGGAATGATGCTTATAAAGTTTTTTTTTCGTTTTGTTTCTTTTTGTTCATAAATGCATAAAAAAAACTTTAAGCAAGTTTTTTCTGGCTTTTGTTGAAAATTGATGTTTGCATTTCGTGTCACACATCGTTCTGTTGCTTTAGTTGCTATTGTTTTTGTTGTTGCTGTTTCTGTTGTAGTTGTTATCGACAGGAATAAAAAGTTTGAAATCCCGATATGTAAAACGTTTTAAACAAAGTTTTAGCACTATTTTCTTTATTAAAACTTGTTGTAGTTTCAGTTTAGAGTATATTTAAGATAGCCGTTTTCGTTTTGTTGCATCCCCTACTATTCATTTGTTATTACACTTTGCGTGAAATTTTAAATGTTGCAACGTAGTGACCTTATCAAACTCGACAGCTTATGTTAAAATAATATTTGCTTACACAGTGCTGCGAGCTCGATTCGAGCAACCACCGATCATCAATAAATATTTAAAAATATTTCTTTCTGAATTTAGTTGTTCAGAGATGTAGTTTTACATGTACTTATGAAAAATTTATTGTTATACGAGTATAAGAATAATTTTATAACTTGTCTTAATGCATGATTATTTAATGGTGCGTTTACATTTGAGCAAAATCTAGAAGTTTCAAGATTTCAGGCGAAATCTAGTAGATTTCCCATTCAAAACAAAATCTACTTCGTGAGTAGATTTTGTAAAAATCTACTTAAAATCTAGCAGACATTATTAAATGAACCTCAAAAAGTTATTTACGGTGTTATCTACAGAATGGCTCCATAATTTTTAGAAAACTTTCTAATTGCTTAGATTTTTTATTATGCAAAAAATATTTATTGATATACACATTAGACTGTTCGCAGCTGGTATGGAATTTTTTTTAATTCCTAATATATGTATGCGTTGTCTTAAATATGAGGGTTGCTGTCATAAATGCGGTTTTAATTTTTTAGCTCGATACAACGCTGCCTAAGGTAGCCGATATACAGTGGGGGAGGTGTTACAGAGCTCAAATCTGGAATTTGGACTATACATTTCTTAAGGGAGCTCAACCACAAAGCCCCAAAGTGCACAACCTTGGGTTAATGCAAAAATTAAAACCGATGCCAAGCTGGTGTTTTTGATCCAATAAAAAAGATTTTTAACAAGTGGATTCTTTTTTTTTTATCCAAGAACTAAAAAAATGTCTGATAAATTTATGGGCTTAGGAAATATTCGAGAAAAATTTTAACTAAATTAAAGTTTTGGGCTTTTTTTGCCAACGTTGGTCCACTGTTCTGCTAATGGAGAAGTCAAATCTTGTTTGATTTAGAAAAGGAAACTTATTATGAATTAGAAACAAAATTTGTTAAAAAAAATTTGATATCAAAAGCACAATTAAGCCTGGTACTCTGTTCACAATTTCGTGCGAAATGCTGTCAAACTACATATAAAAGTATTTGGTGTGAAATATTTGCGAAATAAATTCGCAAAAGTAGTACTCTCTTCTTGTTGTGAAAAACACGTAAAATCATGTCTTTCTATGCAAAATTAGTCTGGCATCATTTTAGTTTAGCTGCGAAACAACATGAGCAGTGCTTTTTTCGCACGGAATTTTAACAATGTTGCATACTTTCAAGCAATAAAAGCAAGAAATTTATAAAAAAAACCGCGAGTTGGGCTACATTTAGTACATGTCAAATTTTTCACGCGAAATAATCAATGGTGTTGAAAATTTTTCACAACTTTGAACAGAGTACCAGCCTTTAAGTCAAAAGTTATACGCAATTTGAATTAAAATTTTGAAAAAAGTCGATTTTGCGCCGTTTTTTTGGAAGAAAAAAAGTGGATTAATTATTTCGCTATTATAAGAAAAATTTTGCAAAAATACCAACCCCATATTTTTACTTATTCAAAAGATAATACCATAGGAAATATTACAAAGAAATTTTTTGTTCAAAACTTTTGTTATTGAAGGAGCCAGGAATTTTTTCTTAAATTTCAAGTTTGGAACCAAAAAATTTTTTACGTTAACTTAAGACAAGTTATGCTGTTAAATATGTCCAAAAATATTATCTACGCCCGGCGAAAGATAAGAAAAATACAGCAAAAATACTGAAAAATTCACATTTTTGGGATTTTGCGATATTTTTTTTTAACTGTCGGGAATTCAAAAGCAAATTATATGGGTCAAACCCAAGAATGTCAACAACCTGCGACTTCTCGCACACTTACATACAAAACAAAAAAAAAACAAAATTTTAACTTTTAGTTGTTGTTTCAAATGTAAGTCTGCGGCAAGTCGAACGTTGTCGATATCGTGGGTCAGGCCCTATTTGTTCTTACTTTCTGGGTATTAATTGCATCAATTTCCACCCAAACTAGCATTTTTAGCCGAAAATGTAGCAACTTTGCTGCCGTCAAAACAATCATTCTCTTACTAAAAGAACGACAAAACTAAAAATAAAAAATAAAATTTTAATTAATGAAGCAGAATTAATTCTCATATCCTTCCTCATATTGTGTAAAAATTTCATACAATCATCTTGCTTACTCCAGTTTTGAGAGCAACATAACTTTGCTTTTTCCATTACGCGTGGTATGTGCCAAAAAAAGCGTAACCACTAATTACTAATGAAAAACTGTTTGTTTGCTTCAGACACTTATTTATTAAGTTAAACAGTTTCATACATAACTAATAGAGAATTTTGTAGAATTCAACATGATTGGAAACTGTTTAAATCAATAAATACTCGTACATGTCTGAATCAAACAGTTTTTCATTAGTAATTAGTGGTTACGCACACAGATGTAAACTCGGCCTTTGAGTAAATGAGCGATATGCATTATATTCTTGATATTTTGAAGTCGGTAGCTTGCGGTGGTGCATGTGTTTAATGCTTAATAGTTCGTAAACAAAATTCAGTAAGAAATTTTTCTAAACGATTTTTTATGTTTGACAGTCCTGCCAATTATCCAAATCTAATCCAAAACTTAATAGCTACACAAGCCTTGTAAAATGCACTCACATATTTTCATCATGCTTTAACATTGTTGGGTGCATAAGATTCGCTGCTTATGTAAACAACTTCTTTACTTTTTTAGTTCTTTTATTTTTTGGCAGAGTTTTTTTTTCAAACTTTCAACTATAATCATACAAGTAGTTTAATAAGTTTAACTTGTGTTGACATCTCTTTTTTTGCGTAAGTAGATGAAGAAAAAAACAGTTTGATTCTTTCTTGTTTCGTTTAATTTTTTCTCGAATTTTTTTTTTTTTTTTTTTTTTTTTGCATAACAAAAACTTTTATTTACTTATGTGAGAGTGGAAAAGTCGTTTGAAGAAATCTCATTTAAAGTATATTAAAAAGTTTTTCGTTTAGCCAAAAAGTGGAGTTTTTTCTTGTTTAAGGAATATATTTGTTGTCAATTTTTACGCTCAGTCCCATTGTATTGTTAACTAATTACATTTTTTGAAAGGATTTTAGTTATTTGGAGAAATATCTGATTGCTGCATACGAGTATATACTACCTTAAAAATAAATGCGAAACATATTAGACTTTGTTCATTATTGTAACAAAAAATATGAGTAATATTATTGTCGAAACTTTAAGTAAAATTATTTAATTTGGCCAAATACCTTATTTCAAGTTGTTTTTGGGCAAAATGAGGATTTTGCTTATCTTTTGTAAAATTAAAATCATAAAATTTAGGGTTCCGTACACCAAAGGTGAAAATGAACCCTATTGTTTTCGCTAGGATGTCCGTCCTTATGTCTGTCTGACTCGAAAACCGTAAGAGCTACGGACCTGAAATTTTTACACAATATGCAAAACTTTGGCCGCTACAACAACAAATAGTATATGACAGTGAAAAATTAAAAAGTGTTCTGAAGCGAGCAACGAAACATGTTGAAATCCTAATGCAATATACAAATAATTATGAAATTAGGACACTTGGAATTTGCAAAGTTAGTGTATTTTTATGCGGACTACACCAATTAACATTAAAATTAAAAAAAAATAAAAATTTAAGGGTATTCCATACGTTGATGGAATGGTGACTATTGTAATGAGTTGATGGTGCAGGATGTAAATTTTTAAAGGGGCTCATGTAAATGTGGTCCTATCGTGTAGTAGTGTGTATGTTTGGCCCTATAGTTCCTTGGTTATTTTATACAGCTGTCAAGGAGTCCAGCTTATCATTAGGCGCTCAAAAGAGGTGCCAAAAGTTTTCGAGAATTTAATAAGAGACATGGCAAGTTATTGCCAGTTTATGTTCACAAATTAAAGTCTGTTTTATTTAATATTTTAGTCTACTTATATACTATTTTACATTTTATTATTTTTGTGTTTCTTTATGTCTTTAGTTTTGCTGGCCATCTATAATAATAAAATTTTGTAATGAAAACAAAAGTGTGTCATTTAAATTTTATAAAGTAAGCGTTCTGTTAATTATTACAATGAACTGTGTTGCAATGTAATTATATTATAATACAGTGTATTACAGTAAGTGAGGTACACTACACTATGTAATTTTGACGACTTGCTGTATCTTGTAAACCGTAAGAGGCAAACTCTTAAAATTTTCAAAAACGCTGTAACTAAAAAGTCCCAGATTAAAAAAATCGCCAGAACGAAAAACTCGCTAAGAACATAAAGAAATCGCCAAGACCCAAAATACCTCCAAAATTAAAAAATCGCTAAACCCGAAAAAATCGACATAAATGTAAAAATCGCTACTACTAAAAAACCGCCCAAGACGGAAAAAATCCAGCAACGAAAAAAATAGCCAAAGCTAAGAAGAAGCACCAAAACTAAGCAAAATCGTCAAAAAACGAAAAAAATCGCAAAATCTAAGCAAAAGTTCCAAAACTAAAAAAAAAATCGTCAAACACCGAAAAAAATTTAATTTTTAATTCTTTTTTTTTTTGCAAAAATGTCCACATCACGTAAATATTTCATTATATTAGCTAAAGTTCGTATAGTAATACATATGGGCATTTACACGAGAAATTCTGCTTTTTTGTCGCATGCGACAGCAAGCAATTACGCTTGTATTTCAGAACATTGTGACCCGATAGTACCTGATGTGGAGCTGCTGACGGCCTATACAAGTATATGAAGAAGTAAATAAAAGTTCTGTTTTCTCAAAAAATAATAAGCATATTCCATTTGTGTCGCACGCTACAAAAAGTTGACATTCATGTGGAAATGTTTGTATGTTGGGCTCGTACGAAACCCTTCGTGTGCGAGTCAAGGGCGCACTTTAATGAATTTATTTCATTTCATATTCAGTAAGGAATTAAGATTCATCAGTAGAACGTTCTGAAGAAGTTAAGGTCATACAATATAATTTCTAAAATACCGTCTAATAGGTTTTTTTTTAACTTATGCCATTTTTTTCTTGAAAAATTATAAGTTTTTTAAGCTTCTGATTAGGAAAAATTAAATTTTTCGTTCGTTTACAGTAAAAATTTACACTCTTTAGAGGTAATGAATGAAGGTGAAGGGCATAGAAAAGTAAATATTTAAAAAAAGTTATGGTAATCAAGATGCAAAATACTTTTGTAGCCTTTAAATTCTTCAGTTGTTAAAAGAAAAACAACAAGAACATAAGAAAATTGTAAGTTGTTCTTTTGTTAGCAATTGAAATCCATAAAAGTCTATTTTGTGTTTAAAGAACAAAATATTTCCTGAATATGTAATAACGGGTTCCCCATTTTTCGGTTCCAAAGGCAAATTTAACCCTCTATATCAACGACGCGGAGGGCCGACTTGAGTAAAAAGTTTATATGAAAAGCATTTATTTTTTTTGAGTGATTTTCATATAAAACAAACACAAATCTATGATTTCGAAGAAGCTTTTATTTCATTACAATGCTTGGACCTTGTCATTACTTACAATGAAGTACAAAAAAAATTAAATAAGGTTATAGAGAAAAATTATGAAAAAACACTGAATAAAAATGAAATAAAGCAAAATTAAAAAGAAGCAATGAATCCAAGCTCAAGATGAAATAAAGCCAAAAAAAAATAAACAAAGCCCAAGTAAAAAATCCTTAATTTTATTGATCCTATTTCATTTTCTTATTTGGGCGTTATTCCGTTGGGCCTTATTTCACAGTGCCTTGGTTGCAGCAGTTGATTCCTTTGTGGTAGTTTTCGAACATTTTGGCTGTCAAATGCTCCAACATTACGGGATTAACCGCGTATACAAGGTCTTTGGCGTAGCCCCACAAAAAAAGCCTAAGGGCGTCAAATACTATGATCTTGGTGGCCAATTAAAATCGTCAGAACGTGAAATGGCATTCCCACAATCGCTTCTGGATTCTCCAAATACCATATGACAAAATTTTGCTTGTTGACATAACCATCGAGTGAAAACTGGGGGGCAAATTAAGGCATTCGATATAATTCGAAATTTAAAAATATTTCCATATAAACTCTATTGAAATATTTCGTAATTTTGTGCGATAACGAGTGCCGCTTAAGAAAATCAGCAATGAAAGCCTGTGGCTCTATCACCCATTCAGTCCTTATATCTATGGCGTTGTGAATGGCCCGCTGGCTTTAATTTGTTGCTGAGACTGGACTTTATGGATGGGCCCAATTGCTGAGAAAGACGTAGAGTAGACAAGATCTTATTGACTTCCACACTGCAGCGATAATTTCATCGAAAGATGATGCAGTGTAGTTTCAATACCACATACTTTCAGTGTCGTCTTGTCATCTTCCAAGCATAAACGACACAAGGATGAACGAACTTGGTTACTTTTCTACAGAGAATGGTTCAGTCCAAAGTGACCAGAAAGAAAACCAGTAACAAGCCGTAAATTATTCCTGTTGAGGTTCAGCACGCCATTGTATGTAAATGGCTGCATGAATACTTTGGCCTGCCTTAAGCCAGAAGAAGTCAGCCACATTTCCTTAGTGGTCGAAGTGTCATCTTCTTTGATCAGAGATGCTACAGTCCACACTATACATGTGAACTGTTATATATCTGACTTTGAAAGGTTTATTTGTTGACGTATCTATACGTCACACGGAAAGCGGCCTCATCGCTTAAGATGATGTGCTTATGAAAATAAGGACCAGTTTCCAACTGCTCCAGGCCACGCTCAGCGAACACACGTCATTCCCTATGGCCGCTTACATTCACCTTATGGGTCAGTTGAAATTTAAACCATTGCAAGCCAAAGTCACGACGCATGAGTTCTTGTGAGTAAAATCGTTAAAGTTAAATACAGGCAAACAAGCCATCTACTTCATAAGTTATTCTTAATCCCACTAATATGTGTGGGGCAACACTAGTTTATTCTAGCAGAACATGACACGGCATCATTTAGTGTTAAAATTTAAAATTATTTATGAAAACTAAAACTAAGACAGAATATAAAAATTATAATTTGTCAAATAAAGTAATTTCAATGACATAGAGATTAAAAAGTGAAATTCTTAATAACTTTAAAGGTGCTTAAATAACTAAACAAATAAAAAAAATTATTTAACTACTCAATACTAATTCTAATTGTTACAATGTATATATAAATTTTTTGAAATAATAAAAAAAAACAAATTACGCTTATGCTGTTACCCAGCGAACATTTATTTTTGACAAGCTCGGTTGGACACAGAACATTTTTTTGGTGTTAGCCAAAATAGCAGATTTTGTCCAGAAACGTCTAATAAATGTAAATGAAATTCTGACAAAAATAAAAGTTCTTTGTTTTTCTATGGCTTGTATTATTAATGTACATACATATCGTGACCTTAAATGCAAAAGGAAGTAACTACACTTTTATATTTTTTACTGGGGAAACAAAAAACGTTAAAGTTGTAATCAGACGTGCCATAACCAAACCAAAGAATACAGCCGTTCGAACCAAACTGAATTATAAAAGTTTTGTTTCTTACTTTTAAGCAAATTAGAGAAGGCAATTAAACTCCCCTCCCCTCCTCTGCTAAATGTCTGAGGGAATTTTAGACAACTCGGTTAATTGTCTGCTAAAGTTACAGAGTATTTCGGAGACCAACCATGTCGGCAAAAAAATTTTCGCTTAGCTGGTTTACATGGCTGCCCGCTACACGCAGGCATTTAATTACAATCTAGACGATTCCTTTCCGACAGTTTGCTGGGTATGAATATGCTACTGCGTAGAAACGTTATAATATAAAAGACTTTAATTTGAAATACTATATTCAACAGCAACAATTCTCAACAACTGGATAAACAATAAAATTAAAATTGTCTTCTACTTGTACATGAAATAAAATGTGCTAATTAATGTCTGTAGTTGAAAAATGTCATTTTAAAACTGCTAGTGTACACTGAAAGTATGTGGTATTGAAACTACACTGCATCATCTTTCGATGAAATTATCGCTGCAGTGTGGAAGTCAATAAGATCTTGTCTACTCTACGTCTTTCTCAGCAATTGGGCCCATCCATAAAGTCCAGTCTCAGCAACAAATTAAAGCCAGCGGGTCATTCACAACGCCATAGATATAATGACTGACTGGGTGATAGAGCCACAGGCTTTCATTGCTGATTCTTTGTGAGTGTATCGTCTTCTTTTCATTCTGAGTTTGTCAGTGTTCAGACGAAGATAGTCTTATTTTTAAGATTCTTACTTATTCTTCATTGAACGAACTATCTTCGGCGTTCACACAATGCGAGTCTTATTTTTAATATTATATACTTTTATGCATAGTTTTGTGTATGCATGTATGCTTTTTTTAACATTACGAATGAGAAAGCAAAAAGAAAATGAAGCTGAGTACTCGTTTCTTTTCCCCTCGCCTCTCTCGACTATAAACTAGCAAACTTAAAAATAAGACTATATTCGTCTGAACACTGACTTGCTGTGTTCAGATGATATTAGGCGGAATAAGGAGAGTCATACAGAGATTGATTTAATTTAATTTACAGATCAGTGGCACAAAAGATCCATCAGGTGTCGCAGTGCCAGTCTTTGGACGAGATTTCCCCCCTTTACTAATCTAATAGTGCTTTATCGGTCCTTATTTTTATGAGAATGATTTTGATGAGGCTATAACTGCCAACGACGTGTACTACATGTCAATCATTACCAACTTCTTTTGAACAGAATTGAATGATAGAGACAACAAAGACATGCGCTTTTAACATTTGTGGTCATGTCACGTGGAATTAATGTGAACTTTTGCCAATGATATCGTTTGATTGACCCTGTCTTATGGGATTTTCTTAAGTCGCAGGTCTGTTTTATGAACCAAAATTTTGGACATTATAACATTTATTCCATACACAATTGCCACACTAGGCCTTTAAATGGAATAAAAAGTTTGTTTTATTTAGATTTTCAAATAGGAATAACTTAATGGAAGACCCTTCAGTTAAATGCTTAAAAAAAGCCTAAATGCTGACAACTAGTCAATCAATCGTCAGTCAGTTAAAGCACTCACAACGAAACACATTTGCTTTATCTTTCGATTGTATTCATTCGCTTTAATTGTGGAAACTTTAAAATGAGAACTTTCAATATTCTTCTCGTTATTGCAGTCGTAATGGCAGTGTTTTTGCTGTATTCCTCAGCCGAGGTAAGATTTTTGGATTATTTTTCTCATGTGCTGCAGTAACATTTTTTTATTAATTATTTTTTTCATATACAGAAAACTTGTTTGTTGATATTTGAAGAGTGCAGTATGGAGGGGCCCGGAAAACTATGTTGCGAGGGTACAACATGCATTAGGGGTCAGTGTTTGGTAGATTACAAGTATCATAAGGATTATGTTCTTTCCAAGAAAAAATAATAATACTAATGTAGCAGATTTAAGCTATAATTAGGCGTGCCCTGCCATAACACCAGAACGATAAACGTAACAATATTTTCTGTCGTCGTATTTGATTTATTAGATTTCGGAATGACAAGCAGCACACACTATTTGTTGGTTCGAAAAATAGCTTAGAACAAATACATATTACTTAAGTTTTAAGCAAGAAACAAATAATACGCGTACAAAAAGTTTAATAAATCATAAAAATTAATTATACTCGTACTCGTACATTTGTTAACTTGTTGCTGTTGTGGCTTAAAATCGAAATTCAATTGCTATCAATGGTTATGGTTGTGGCTGGATGTATGGTGATGCTATGGATATGGAATGTCTGATTGAAGCTTTAAAAACTATTGAGTTAATAAAAAAAAATCAAATTTAAAAAAACTCTTAATTTTTATTTTACTACGAATGCACCTCAAATGGTGCTTAATCTATTACGTTGCAAAAGAAAAATATTATCAAATCGAACGGTTGGTACTTGTTATTTCATCTGAACGTATGTATGTCTTTCGCATCTCATATTTTCCTTTTTGCAAGTCGTTGTTATTAATATTTCATGAAAAGAGAGAAAAACATGTTAGTGCGCAAATTTGATATCTAAAGAATTATCTTTAGAGATAAAAAATACATAAATTACAAACAAAACAACGGCAGTTTGAAATTTTTGGTGGACTTCACAGTGCAACTTTGCGATTTTGCCAACTTACAATCAGCAAATCTCAAACAAGCCGAATATACATAATTTCTAGGCATTAGCATCTAGAGGAACAGGAGCAAAATTTTCCGACAAATTTGAAACTTGAAACTTGAAACTTTCCTGTCATGTTGAATGGCATTTATAATCTACATACAATTCCTTATTCAAGCGGAAATTTTGAAAAAAGCTTCAGTAAAGCAATATGTACTCGTATTTAAAAACATTTTCCACAAGATTTTTTTTTTTTTGTACTACCTGCCGTCATTTAAGGAGAGTATTTATATTACGTTCATTTTCCCATCCAAAACATAACGCTATGGAATCCATCACTATTAATTTAATATATGAATAGGGAAGACAAATAAGCGATGTCCGTCGGTCGACTTCCTGAAACTCCTAAAAAGGCTACTCACTTCGGTCTTAAGCTAGTATATAAAAAATGGTACCAATTAGATTGGTGTTGAAAATCAGCGAAATCGAAAAGACTATTTCAGAGCTGGAAAATTAAAAGTAACAAACTGGAACTAATTTATGTTTTTTTTTATTAAATAAGGTTTATTTTTTATACTTCTGTAAGAATAAAATGGGTATCGAAAATCCAAAAAAAAATGGCAATGCCATTCCAGGGTTGGAAAATTTTAACTTTTTTTGGTACATAAAAGTAACCCACTAAAAAAAACTCCTTTTTTTCTTTTTCTCTTTCTCTTTAAATTAAACATATTTTATATTCTGGCACACATGTGCCAGATTTTTGATTCAGACATGTACATATTTATTGATTTAAATAGTTTCCAATTATGATGGATTCCATAAAATTGTCTACTAGTTCTGTATGAATCAAACAGTTTTTCATTAGTAATTAGTGGTTACGCTTTTTTTAGGCACATGTGTGCCAGATGTATCTTTGATTCAAATTCTTTAGTCGAAAAATACCCAAAGGTCAGGACACTTACTTTAAATTGCACTAGAGCAAAAAGTGAATGATCCATTTCTTTCACACAAAAAAAAAATAAATAAATGTCTAATACAGCATTTTTACTTGTTTATTATAAGAATATACATATTAAATTAGATTTTTAAATTTTACAAAACAAAATTTGTATGGAAATTTGTTTGTCAAACGTTTTGTAAGACGAAATTCTTTTTTTCTGAAAAAGACCTTAAAACTTTTATTACAATTTACTTGTTAGTGTGTTACATTATTCTTCTAAATGATAATCCAAATAATTGTGATTAGAATTATGATTAGAATTATGATTAGAATTATGATTATAATTATCCACTGCCCAGCACATATGTTCTATGCACCTTCCACCGTTGCAACATGGGGCACCAAATATGTTATCGTCGCAAAATTCGCCTTCAAGTCCACAAGCCTTATTTATACAAAACACTAAATAAATTAAATTAAAGTATTATGCATTTATTGTTTTGGAAAATCCAAAAGTACGTATATCAAATAAATTCAAAATTCGTATTTTTAATTATAATCAATCAATCAATCAATGCGTTAGATTAACTTACATGACTCTACCAATAATTCTTATATATCCGTGATCCAAAATGACGTTTCAAAAAGTACAAGACTTTCACAAGTCAAAAGCACGTATTATCAAACTGGGGTAAGAAATGAAAATTAGATATTTGAATTTTTGTAAAAATAAATAAAATGTGATCTTATGTACAAAGTATTTATGATAAAAACATACATTGCTCAAAGAACGGAAATCAATAGAAGAAAATAAAAAATCGAATGTATGGGCAAAAGTATGACGTGGAATTATTTGTGAAAGAAAGCCAATGGAGATGAAAGCTGGCTGCTCTATATGTCTGTGTTTTAAAGGCTTGATTAGTCTTTACTTTCTGCTGCTGTTCTGTGCTGTGCCCTTTTGTTTCTAAATTTGAGTAATTACTTTTTCTGTAGCAATTTATCAGCTGTTTCTGACCGGAAGGGTCACAGCTTTCCACTAAAGTGATGAGTTTTGCATCGTCCATTATTATGTTTCAATACAATTTTATGTTTTCCTTTTAAAAATTTAATTTCTTAAATTCGAAACACATAATCACAATTTATTTCAAAATGTTTTTATTTAATTTATGCTGTCACTTACAATTACTTAACAATTTTTTGTTTTTCACAGATTGAACCGAAACAGAACAGAACGAAACAGAAAAACTAACGACAGAAACAGAAAGTTAAAACTAATTCAGCCTTAATGCACATTTGACTGTTTTGCAGGAGAGCACTTTTAAGCGTTCAAGTCTATTGTCAGAAATTTATTTCTTTTACAGTTAACTTGGGAAATTCTCTGTTAACCTTTATTTTTTTAAGCAAACATCGTTCTACATACTGTAAATAATACACTACAGTTGAAATATATCAAATTAAGCTATTATTCCAAATGAGATTAGAAGACGAAAAGAGATAAGCCGCAAGTCATTTTGCTATAACTGCTTGAAAAATCGCACAAATTAATTGGGATTTTGCCCAGGTGTACTTTCAAATATGCAGATTACGGAGGTACCATTAACTTAAAATCAGCTTATCTCGACTTAAGCACTTTTTCCTTTTTACCACAGATGTATTGTGAAAAAACCTTAACACAGCATTGTTCTCGCTTTTCCGAAAGTAAGAGAAAATAAATATATTTACGTTTCTGGCAAATGTCTTTGGGACAAAAAAAAAGACTGTATGTTGTTTACAAAACTGAAGCGGACATACGTAGAAAATTCTCGAAGAACATTTCTGCAATTTTGTAGTAAAATGTTTTTTCAACCCTTGCCTTATCAGAATCACGGGCTAGAATGGGTGCACTCGAGTGAATTACATATTACACAATCGATTTATTTTAAAATATAAGTATTCCACAAATATTATTAAAAACCTGTATTGTTGAATATGGACAAATAATTCAACAAAATTATGTACATATTTGATTTAAGCTGTAGACTTGGGTCGAACTCGTTCAGTACTTCATTTTTGCCACAAACCAATGATCAAACCCATTTAAATTACATGGGTTTGATCATTGGTTTGTGAACGAGTTAAACCCAAGTCTATTAAGCTGTATACATACAAACAAAAAGGTGTTGAAAACGTGGCATTCATCCATACGCACACACAATAACAATTATCACTGAAAATAAAATTTCAGTCAACAACTTTTTTTCTTTGATTCATTAAATTTCTTTATTGACTAAAAAAAATATGTTCAATAAACGTACCTACAATTTTATTTATCAATAATGAAAAATCGTCATCACAGAACATTCAAAAGATCTTTTTATTGAAACAGCGGTTTTTGTATTCAAATATCAAACTAAATGTTTTCTGTGTGTACACACCATTCTTTTATGAAATTGAATTATTTTGCTTTGTATGTATTACTCGTATTTAAATGAAAAAGTTATTACGTACGGAGCAAAAAAAGGGGGTGTTATAAGTTTGTGGTGTGTATCTGTGCACCTGTACGAGTCCACGTACAGGTGATATTCTTTTGATAATAATAAAAGGCATTTCACATTTTAAACGTCCGTTTCACTTTTTTTTAACACAAATAATTATCAGAAAACACACATGCAAAAGAACGTAACAAATGTAACTTAAAAAACATTTCGAAAAATATTTTGTTTTTTCTCTTCAAATAGTTTGGTTGATGTGTTTTAAATCCATATTTCATCATTTGTTTCAATTGCTTTAATATATGTATTTATTTTATAACTTTTTTTGGATCTCCTGTTAAATTATAAAAAAGTGCTGTTACGTACTTTCGGATTTTCGACGACGATATATGTATAATACTCGTACATATGTACAGGCATAGATGACAATAAACCAAAAATGTTACCCGTACTGTGGAATGTAGAACAAAAGCTGCCATCATGAGGGCCATTACGAAAATAATGTTGAATGATTTCATTTTGAAATTTAAGAAATTATTGTAGAATCGGGAGATAATGCGTTACTGTCTTCAAACCCTTGTCAGGCTGGCTATTTATACTCGTACAAAAAAAAAATTTGTGCATTTCGCAAGCAATTAGCATACATACGCACACACATATTATCGCTCATTTACTTCAATACTGTCATAACTAAAAAAATTAGTTTTTTGAGTTAATAATGCAAAATAATTCGGCATTTCGTATTTGATGTGGTGTAAAAATTTCCTATGAATAGCTTTTACTGCCACCTCGTGAGAGAAGAACATTTTTCATATATTCATTGAGTTGCATGTAAATTGAAAACTTTAAACGCGTTTTCTGCAAAACTAGTTTTTTTGAGTTGTTACACTATTGAGATAAATGAGCGATATGTATGTACAGGTGTCTGGTGTCATATTTATATTTTAAAATACGATTATTTCAAAAAGCAATGAACGGTGCGGAGGGTGGGTGGCGCTGTTGGAATTATCGATTGTGCGGACTTGTTAGTCACGATGTCACTGTAGTCGAGTGAGCATCGCGCGTTCGCTGTGGAGACATTTCTTGAGAGTAATGATTCTTACGTAGTTGCTCATCGACAATTTTGTTCAAAGTTTTGTATTCGTTGAATACTTGATGGAGCTAGTGTAAATTTAATTCGTTCGTGGGTGCAGAGAATTCGCGCAACTGCTTCGGCTATGAATGGCCCACTGCCAGGGGCCAGTCGATCTTAAAGGACTCCCGAAAATATGAACTGGTTGAAAGCAGTTTAAGTGAAAATCCGCGGCTTTCAATACGGAAAAGAGCAGCCTCACTGGGACTTCCAAGAGCGATTATTCATAAAATTTTAAAATAGGATTTGAAGTTCCATCCCTTTAAAATTCAAATCGTTACAAAACTGAAAGAAAGTGACTTTGATTTAAGCAAAATTTTTTGTGAAACGATGTTAGAGCGTTTTCGTATTGTAAATCCCATTTTTTAGAGCGACGAGGCTCATTATCACTTAATCGGCCATGTCAACAAGCAAAACTGGCATTACTGGTCTTCAAGAAATCGCAGCCCTTGGTTGAAACATCAAAAACCATTGAATTGCCCCAGGGTAACTGTTTGGTGTGCCTTATCCATGCATGAGATAATAGGACCATTTTTTTTTCGAAAATTCTCGAGGTTAGGCGAGGAATGTCAACAGTGAAAATTATCGACGCATGATTAAGGAATTCTTTTTGCCAAACCTGCGAGCTCATCCATTGTACTGTCAACACTGATATAACGAGCTTTTAAGCACACAATGTTAAATTATTCGCTGCTGGAATACCACGATGTTAACTTCGCTGCTTTTTAAATAAAACTTTGTCACGAATGATACCCCACAACGTTTTTTGTTTAAAAAAATTAAGCAAGTGCATTTCGTTGAAAATCAACCACTGGCGTTGGTACTATTCTATGGACTAGGTAGTTCTTTGAAGACCATATATATATATATATAGAAAAAAAAACATAAAATTTAGAGAAATGTATGAAATCTTTATTTGAGTTGTTAGAACGATCTATATAATTCAATGTTTAAAGATGATTTGTAAATGTTGACCTGGGTCAACATTTTGGCATATTCTCTCCAACATATCGCTCGGTATCTCAAGAATAAATTCTTGAATATTGTCTTCCAGTATAACAGCTGTTGCGGGCTTGACCCTGTAGACATGAACCTTCTTAACATAGCTTCACCAAAAATAGTCTAAATTTGTTAAATTACACGATCTTGGTACCCAATTGACCCACCCCAAAAGTAAAATAAACTGTTCACCGAACTCGCCCCTCAATTGGGCCATTGTTTCGCGTGGTTTGTGGCATGTGACACCGTCTTTCTTAAACCATATGTCAGTTAAGACCCAATTGTTGCGAATGACGCCGAATCGATAATTCACGGTCATCAACATCACTGGCGGATACATTTTCCTCTGAAAAAAGAGCATCACTGTTTTTAGATTGTTTTGTCTGCATTGGCTAATGTATTTGTATGGTTGTATATTTCTTAATAAATTAATACGCATTGAAGAATTCTTCTTCTATCTGCTGTTGTATTTTTTGTAATAAAATCTTGCAAAAATGAAAAATTTATATAATTTTAGTCACGCAAATTAAATAATTTGTTGAAAATTTCTATCAATCGAAGCAAAAACCCGAATATTTGAATCCCCTAACATTGATGTACTTTAAGTGAAGAGAGAGCTATCACATGCATAAAAGTTTTTATAAATTAATTCTTATGCTTGTGTGATGTATGCATGTGCATGTGTGTGTGTGTGTGCATGTATCAATCAGTGTTTTTATATTGTTTACCAATTATGTTAAACATGATAAAACAATTAAATTGTAATTATTTATTAAATTGATCATACAATATAATTTTCCATTTTTGTATTTAAAACACACACAATTGTTTTATAGAAATTTTAAGATAAAAAAATCAGTCTTACAAATGTTTTGCACATGTGTTCTTCAACTTTAGTGAACTATTTTTGTTGTAGTTCATATTTTTTTTTTAAATACATAGTATTGATATTTTCATTTAAACAAAAGGCTTTTTCTTAGAAGGATAGCATTTTTTCAGCAATGTAAAGTGTAAATATGGAAATCTATAAATGCTTTCGTGTCTAGTAAAGGCTTGTACTCACTGTCCTGCAAAATAGTGCGACTTTTGAAAAAATACAACCTTGGTAAGATGGAGCTTATAGAGCAGGGTTGTATTTTTGGGTAAGCCATGTGATTGTGTAGGATAGTGAGTACCAGTCTTTAATATGAACCTGAAACATGTCGGCAGACGTCCTCAATTTTTTTTCAATAAAGGCTTAAAGTACAATTTGCAAAATTTATGGCCGTATGGCCGTCCTGCCGAAGCGAAAGTCAGCTAATGTCACAATAAATATAAAAAAATCGTTTATGGCGTTTTCTTGCTCGACTGCAACAAAATTAATGGGAATCTTCCCTCCCCACTCACCCCTCCCCAATTCACCTTGCCTCTTGCACATTGCTATTGTCAAACAGCATATGAAAGCATGAATCCTTTTTATTTTAAGTCTTCAGCACTTTTATGTAAAATCCTATGAGCAACATTTTTTTGAAATATTTTAACACTGTAACTCTTGTACGTCTGAGTCTTTTAGGTACAAAAACAATTTTATATGCCATAAAATTCTTTTAACTATCAGCCTGTGAATGCAATACTATAAAAAGACTTGGGCAATCTTAATTACATTCATTTCAATTACAATTACTTGTAATGGTAATTGAGATTTTTGCCAAAACAACTGGTTTTGTTCTAAATAACAACAAAATGTAATTGTAATTAGAAACTTGCAATTACAATTACAATAATTTTGTAACCAATATGTAATCAATTACAAAATATAATCATTACTTCCCAAGTCCGACTATAAGCGTACAAAAGTTAAAGTTGTAAACATAGAGCTTTAAACGAAAAAGTCTTTAGTTAATTTTGTGCGCAAGGAACGATGTAAAATATATGACTCGCCTTGGCCTTAGCTCTAATACTAAATGCTGTAATAGAATAGAAATCTTTATTCTTTTCCTAAATAAAAAAAAGGATATTCACTATCCTTAGCATGTTCATATTAATAGTTTATTTGTATTTAAGCAAAATTCTATATAAATCACTTTTCTAACAATTCTTCGCGACTACTACCGAATCCAGCTCATACCGTGCAGTGTCATTTGAAAACTCAATTCAAAACAACTGTCACACACAGACAACGTGCGAATAATTTTGTATCTTTCACAAACAATAATAAATTGTACATAAAATAACAGACAAATGCCAAAAGGGAATAAAAATAAAATTTTTAGCCGAACTCACATACAGGGAATTTTCATTTGTTTGTGCATTTTTTTTTTAGACTACAAACTGCACAGTCTTCGTAGTTGAAGCTTTCAAACTTTATATGTATGTGTATATGAAACAAAAAACAAGGGACAAACAATAATATGCATACGAACTCTATGGAATTTTAATTTTATCACTCATCCACCACACTGATTGGTTCCTTTCATATATACCAAATTTTTTGCTAAAGAAATTTAATTTCAATGTAGAAGTTTAGTTTTCATTTGAAAATTTTTCATTTCGAAAGTGTGAAGGCTTTTTTTTGTTACTTTAGCTTAAATTGGACTTATTTATAGAACATTTACACCTGCACGAAATCTTGTAAAATTTCACTTAAAATATTTATCCAAATTTGTAATGTCTTTCTGTATGTTGCTGATAGCCTTCGAGAAACATTATGTTAAGTATAAAAAAGGCATCATCTAGACGAACAGCATTGCATAAATAACAGCGAAGTTAACATTGTGGTGTTCCATTAGTGAAATATTAACATTGTATGCTTAAAAGCTCTTAATACGAGATCAGTATTAATGCAATAAAGTGTTCTTATTTGATGAGAATTGAATACTGATAAATTTTTATTTGATTTCCTGTATTCCAACATACAAATATAACCATCTTAAAAAGTAAAAACGTAACATCGTAGTAGTTTTCTCTTTAATAAAATTAAAATGCACATAATATATTCAATATTTATTTTTTGCCCCAAAAATTTTATTATTATTATTAATTGTGTAATTATAACGCTGGTGACTGTGAAAAAAATAAAACAAATAAATACAACTGCTTATACGAAAGAGAAAAAAAATTATTTACATGTACGAGTATAAAACAAAATAAAATTTAAATTATGCCACAATTATAATTATGATGGATTTATGTGGTAAAAATCAACAAACAACAGTGCAACAGAGTGCAAGAACATTAAAAAATATTTAACAATGGCATTAAATATTTAATCGGTTTTATTTTCAAAAATTGTCACGCTCACAGCGCACAAATGAACAGCAACAATAACAAAAACTACTATTATGAATTAAATATTGCACACTATAGAAACAACAACCACAACAACAGTTTCTGACAAACAAACAACAACAAAAAAGTAAAACCGAACAGAAAATAAAAATAACAACTTAATACAATTTCCAACAGGAATATAATACATAAACCAATAGAAATTACGTTACAAAAAAAACACAATGACAACGCTGTACCACACACACACACACATAAGCGCACATGTACACAAAATAACATGCAGTGATATAAATATGCTTACCCTGAAATTCACATACAAATGTCAATAAACAAATACATGATGCATTCACACTCCCATACATACATACATACATATACATAGAGGAGTGTTATGAATGCGGTTAAGTTTATAGAATGTAATTTACGTGCTTTATTCTTAAAATTTG
This sequence comes from Nowickia ferox, assembly GCA_936439885.1. Classification (NCBI taxonomy): domain Eukaryota; kingdom Metazoa; phylum Arthropoda; class Insecta; order Diptera; family Tachinidae; genus Nowickia; species Nowickia ferox. Next base: position 118,225,733 of record OW387023.1, on the reverse strand, counting down.
GTTGGCTGTTCAAATATACATACATACATGTTTGTACGAATTAATGGTTATTTTGGAAAATAATTAACAATCAAAATTAACTATAACGAAAATCCCTCTTTGTTGCATTCCACCTTGCAACCTTTGCAAATGGTGCATGTCTATTGCATATAAGCAATATTAAAGGGTCCGCCATTTAAAGTTTTTTTTTCAACTAGTGCTTATTTCGTGAATGGTAACACTTAGCTCATGTCTGATTTGACAGATAATTAGTTTTATCCTTCCGCTGAACGAATATGGTTGTGTATACTCTTGAACAACGCTGGGAAATATTGCGACATTACTTTGCCGATTTTGCCAAAAAAATCATCTTTTCAGATGAAGCTCATTTTGATCTTGACGGGTATGCAAACAAGCAAAATTTTCGCATTTGGGGCACATAAAACCCGCACACATACATTGAAAAGCCGACGCACCCAAAACGAGTCACTGTTTGGTGCGGATTTTGGTCCAGAGGCATAATTGGGCCATTTTGTATCACACAGCCGAAGTTACTCTCGATGTTTTGCGATCTGTTTTCAAAAAAAAAAAAAAGTTATCTGGCGGACCCTTTAGAATAGCTCACTCAAGAACTCACTCTTCGTTGCAAACTGCTTTTGCATATTATTGCAGGTATAGCAAGTCTAGGATATATGTTAAATTCCCCAATACCACAACAACAAATCATATGAAATTGAAATTTCATACAGAAATTCATGCAGTACAAAATACTATTGTAAACTGAGAAGTGCAAATGTTTTGTTAATAAAATCAAAACAACAAGCTCCCGCAGTGGCAAAACTTCAAGTTTTGTTCTTTAATTTCTTGAAAATAGCATGACCCTGCCAATAGCACAAATAATTCCCAATTTTTTTGTATTGTACTGACGTCGTTGTTGACAATTTGAATAAGGCATGGAGTTTACGCAACAACCACATGGAGTGTTTTTGCAAATATAACAAATTCTAGCATAGTTTAATGGGCTAGTGAATACTCGTATTGCCTACAAGTAAAATTTTTCTTACGAAATAATCAATATTGCCAGAATTTTTTTTTTTTACAAATTTTGACAGGGTATACTAGCTTTAAAAAAAAATCATCCGCTCAATGCTTTGCAGGTAGTTTCTGTCATCAAAAAACTCATGAAATTCATCTGACAACAGTTATTTATATTATTTCTTTATTCAGCTGCAATTTTCAAGAGCAGTTGAGCAAACTTTGAAATACGAGCACTCATACAACGAACTTTTAATAACATTCAATGCAAAGTGATTTAATTAAATGAATATATAAAGGCAAAATTTGCTTTTGAAATAATATGGTTTTATTTTTAAAAAATTTTGGGGATTTTTAAGGGTTAGAAAAAAGCTATTTTAGGGATTTTCGGGAATTGAAAATTTAAAATTGGGGATAAAGTGTAAAATAAGACTGGGAGCTATGGTTTGCATGAAAAAAGTGTAGCATACTTATGGGCGTTAAAAAAAATCAAAATTCAACATAATTCGTATATTAGAGTGGCCTTAATTTTTTCTTATTTCTTATATTCTCTGCCCCCAAATCAGTTCAGTTTTATGTAAAAAAAATACAAAAAAAAATACATGGCGATAGGTTGTGTTTTAGGGGGTGCGTCCGCACCTCAAAGTTGCCATCAAGCTCATTTTTCAATGTAATTTGTTTGCATATGACTATCTTTTAAAAAAAAACATTTTACAATAATATAATATATGGCAATGCTTTAGCTCTTTTAGTCAACAACATTAGTTTCGAAGAAAGTTTTTTGCTAAAATTAATATTTTAGATAATAGTGAAGAAAATAAGCAACAAAATACCAAAAATTATATTTGCCAAAATTATATTTATATGGAAGTTATTTATATTACGCATGTACAATAAGAGCTTATATCTATTAAATTATTTCATACATATACATAAAATCAAAGGAAAACTAAAAAAACAAAAAAAAATACATTGAATTAATGGACTTGAGGGTCAACTTTGAAGGCCTTTCTTTGTATATTTTTTACATAAAACTGAACCGATTTGGGGGAGAAAAAATATAAGAAACCAAATAAAATTCTCCATACAACTCACGGCCACTCTAGGGTACATATTATGGGTTTTATTCATAAAAAATATTTCTAATTTACAAGAGGTTTATAAAACAAATTTTTTATGGTATTGTAAACTTCTATTAAGTAGAATTATTTTTTATAAATAAGGTATTATTTATTTATAAGTATCTCAAGTTTTTCAAGGGAAATAATTGATGTTGCTATACAACCCCCAAGATATGGATATTATTAAAAAATAGCTAATCAATTAATTTTTATGCTAAGAATTCGAAAAATAACTTATGCGGCTAAAACAATATTTATAACAAAAAAAAATACTATAGGCGAAAGTATTACAGATGTATATGAACATAAGTACTCCATTTTACAATTTATAAAGTTAAAAAAATGTAAATTTTTTTTAAGCCTTGTACTTTTCAAATTATTGATTATTTTATACGAAACACTTTACATATGTACATATAAATAATATTATGTTGCCCTTGAAACTATGCTACAGTTTCTTACTTTATTTAAAACGCCCCATGTGTTTGTTGTAAATTCCGCACGAAACAAGTGCCACTCATATTCGGCCATGTCACAGAGTTCCACCTCAAAATTTATAGCCCTAGCCGGAGCATAACCAAAAATACCAGCGCCCCAACAGTTTGGACTCACCTGACAAATTTCCGTACTTTAGACACTATCTCCAACAAAAATGGGATGGATTGAATTCCGACTCCGAACGGAATTGAGCTCTGTGGCATGGCCGATTATTTCGCATGAAATATTAAAATGTTGAAGATACATTTCATATGTTTTTTCCGCAATCAACAGAGTACTACTTCAACAAAAATTTTTCATGAAAAAATCATGCCAATTTTTTTATATGTATTTTGACAGCATTTCACGTGAAATGTTTAGCAGAGAGAGCCTATGACAGACAAACCCTTTAATTTTTAACTGTCATATATTTATTGTTATAGTGGCCAAAGTTTTACATATCCTGTGAAAATTTCCGCTACGTAGCTCTTACGGTTCTCGAGAAAACATCCTGTGACTGACAAACAGACAGATTAGTTAAAAATTAAAGGGTTTTCTAAAGCGTGCAACGAAACATACTGAAATCCTTATGTAATACAAAGACAATTGCATTTATTTATGTATAATAGACACTTTTCAAAGTTAGAGTATTTTTATGCAGACTAAACTTATTAACACTGCAATTAAAAAAATTAAAATTAAAGGGTGTTCTACAAGTTAATGTAATTTTGACAACTTGCTGTATCTTGGAAACCGTAAAAGGTAAACTCTTGAAACTTTAAAAAAACGCTACAACTAAAAATACCAAAATTAACAAAATTGCCAAATCGAAAAATCACCAAATAAAAAAAACGCTTAAACGAAAAATATAACCAAAAATAAAATAAATCACTTAAAGTCAAAAAGTAAAAAAGTTGCCAAAAAAAACTAAAAACAAACAACAAAGACTGAAAAAATCGCCAAAACAAAAATAGCGTCAAAACGAAAAAAACCGCCAACACGGACAAAATCGCCAAAGTTTAAAAAATCGATAAAACTAAAAGATTACCGAAAAACATCGACAAACCCCGTAAAAAGCCGCCAAAATTAAAGAAGCAACAAAACTATAAAAAAAATTATACATTGAAAGGTTCGTATAGTATTACATGTGTAGGTATGTAAGGCCCATACGGAAGCCTGCGTGTGCGAATCAAAGTCGTATTTAACTGAATTTATTTTTACAATATATGAGAAGGTTTACCTAAAATTTATGTTCTTATTTGCATTTTTAATAAAGCTAGCAAATAATGAGTGTGGCAAGTCATTACAATTAAGATTGCACGCTAAGTTCTTAAAAATGAATAGCAAGACGAAAACTGTGAAATGCAAAAAATACTATCACTAAATAATTACCACAGAGTTGAATTTAATTTAAGTGTAGGAAATATATATTCATTTGATTTTTCAGCATTCTTGTAATAGACATTAAATAACAAAAATTTTATGCGCTTTTCTTTTTGCAGTCAGTTCTAGTTACTCTCAAAATTTACAAGCCTGAATTTAAGTAGGTTTATTTACAACAGCGCTTGTCAGAATTCACGTATCTGAATTTCAGGTAAAACTCAGTACCAGCCTTGATTACTAAATTAATACAGAGGATTGTCAATAACTGTGGGAAAAACTATTTTCGAATTTGGCTAAAATGCTTATTTACGAATGGCTTGAACCAAAATGTATTTGCAAAAAAAAATCCTGTAATAAACACGTTTAATTGAAAAAAAACAAAAATAAATAAAAAATTTAATTCAGTCAATTAAACTTTTATTTAAAAACTTAATTTAAATAAAAGTATACTCTACTCAATAAAATTCTTTATTGATTTTTAACTTTTTTCAATTAAACGTGTTTATTGCAGGAACATTTTTTTTCAGTGTGCTTAGCCTCGTTATTATAATAGAATTAAGGTTGCAGACAGACGCCTCATCTTTTTAGCCAAGCCTAAGTTACTGTAAAATACACTAATTACTGTATGTTTAACATCACTACAGCCATGTTCCACATACAATTAATTCAGGCTAAAGAGGTGAACTTCAAAACGGAATTGAAAAAGTAAGTCAACCTAATAGAAGACCAGCGTCAATGCTCAGTTAGAACAATGTCTGAAAGGTCTACTAATACAAATATGTACGAGTATGTTTGTAGGTGCGTATGCATACATTAACGCACAACTGTTTCTCTTTCATTATTCAACTTGTTGTGAGCAGGAGGTGCTAAAGAAAATAAATATCACTACAGCTTTGTGTATCTATTGAATTATTTAATGCCATCAACAATAAAAATAATAAAGACTAACAGCAAAAATCAATAATATTCTGACACTGTGAGTTAGAGATGAATAAAAGATATGAACAAATAAAAAATAAACCAACAATAACAAACACCGCATACAAAGGAAACATTTACACTGCACAATTCCCACAATAATTCAGTCAGATAAAACGAAAACTCTAACGCACTTAAACAAAAGTACATGGCCAACATATAATCATATGTATACTACATACATACCTGCACTTTTGATTGCATGAACTAAAATATCCTTGGAAAATCATACAAACAAAAACTATTGAATTGAAATACTCGTAAGGAATATGATCGAAAAAAAGGATGTTAAAAACAGTTCTTGCACAGTGTGCCTTAAATTATATAACTCAAGAGAATAATGGCTCGATTTTGAATGACAACAAAAGTTCAGTTGCGTTGTTAAGTGGCAACGCAACTGAAATGGAAATCAAAATTATTTATGCCTTAAAGCTATCGAAAATTATTATAATTATGACAGCATCGGAACTGACACTACATACATAATACTATACGAACTTTAGACTATATAATCAAATATCTTACCTGATGTAGACATTTAAAAAAATTAAGTACGTGGTAAAATTTTTTTTGGCGATTTTGCTAGTTTTGGCAGTTTTTCTTATTTTTGGCGCTTTTGGGATTTTTTTTACGTTTTATTTTAGTTTTAGAGATTTTTTTTAATATGGCGTTTTTTTCGTTTTGGCGATTTTTTTCGGTTTGGCGATTTTTTTCGTTTTTTTAGCGTTTTTGAAAATTTCAAGGGTTTTGCCTTTTACGGTTTCCAGAATACAGCAAGTTGTCAAAATTACAGTAACTGATAGAATACCCTTTAATTTTGATTTTTTTTTCATTTTAGTGTTAATTGTTGTAGTCTACATATATAAAAATACAATAATATAAAAGAGAGTAAAATGCATGCTTGCACGAATGTAGGTGTAAAAAAGAGAGTAACGAAGTGCCCACGGACGACCTTTTGCTTATCTTTGGTCTATATATAATTTTATTTAATAATTTCTTTTAAACAGTTTTCGTTGCTCGATTTGGAACACCCAAAACTGCCAAAGTTCTACATATTCTGTCAAAGTTTTAGGTCCGTAGCTCTTACGGTTCACGAGAAAACAGCCTATGACAGACAGACAGATGAACGGACATAGAATTGGGGCGGGCAATTTGCAACTCACCCCCCCCCCCCCACAGTTTCCACCAAAAAAAAATTATTTAAGTGAAGCTCTTCCATACTCTTCCATATAAAAAATTTAAAACTGATACACGGGCACTGTCCTTTCCCCCCACCCCCCCCCCCAAAAAAATCAACAGAATTTGGAAAATTGGTCCACAAACAGCAAAGTAATTTGATTTGATTTGGCAACTATGCAGCAACTAAAAACTTGTGTTTGACAATATTATTGAAATTAACAGCTGTTAGTTATCAGTTGCCATCTCTAACAACATTTTGGCAACTCAAGTATAGTTTGGTTGCCATTCCTAATTACAATTTGAAGTTGTTTTCACTCCGGTTGTTTATCTTTAATGGATTAAATTATTTGTGAAGGATTCATAATTACAAAAACACCTACACTCACGTTCACGCAATTTACTTAGGCCCAGCCATGTTTATAAGATTTTTATTAAGAATTTTGTTATAAAACCACTGTGCAGACATTTGATATATTGTTATTATTTCTGCCATTGTTGCTGGTTGTATTTATTCATGATTGTTATAGTTGCAGCAATAGTCATTTCACTACCGTGTCGTCTTTTTTTTTTCTTCTTTTTTTTTCTTACTTTTTTCGATATTCAGTCATCTTCATCTTTTAGTTCATTCATGTTCTTTATATCGACAAGACATACAAATAGTTACAATTGTTTGTTCAAATCTGTTGTTTCATTGCTTTTATGTTTTTACTTTACTGGAGTTTTCTTTTTCCATCCATCTGGTGGTTTCAGTTGCATTCAAATCAAAATCTATCGAAGTGCAAATGGAATGAATATACTTTATGGCAAATAGTTCTTGAATTGTTCAATTGGGTGTAGTATCGTTATTGGTTGTGTTGTTGCGTTTTTTTTTCTAATATTGCTTGGCAGTAGTATTTTGAATCAAAGGAAATTCTTTTTGAAATAATTTTTGCGCCATGCATTTGAAAAGTGTATCTATGTATCTCTGTGGCTGGGTATGTTCTTTAATATCTTTGTTATTCTTTTATAATTTAGTATGCATAGTTAATGTGAAGTATTTTTTCTCTTCTATTTTTTTTTAAATCCATAAAGAATTACTTACAGAAAGAAAAGCAAAAGAAAGATTAACAATTTGGATTGCAAATAAGTGTTTATCTTAGCAGGATATTTTTGTTTAATAATCGTAATTTTAAAATTAATATCTTATGAAACGTGAGCTGTTGTAAAAATGAAATTTAAAGTTTTCAATTTACATACAACTCAATAAAGATCATAAAATATTGTTACGTTTTTACATTAAAGAGCATTTGCACCTGTACAAAATATAGCAGATTTAAATTAAAATCTTTATGAAAATCTATTCCGCTCACACCTATTTTTGTATTGTTAGCCAAAGCAAAAACTGAGAACTGAAAATTTTCCAAACCTAAAACCAAAAAACTGCAAATGTAGCCAATTCATACATCTCTTTTAGTAGATACATAGTTGGCTTATTTAGTATAAATTTAAAAGAAAAACATAGTTGCATCGATAAATTCTAACAAATTTTACGCAGATTTCGATCAAATCTAGTGAGTTTCCTGTTCATAAGGATCGAGAATATATGTATATACTTTATAGGATCTCATATGAATTTTGTCGAAAATAAAAGCGCCATTTTTGGCGAAGAGTATAAAAAATTGTCTGGCACAAAAAAATAGAAATTAATCAAAGAACCAAAGTTTAGACGATTTTATGCACAATATATTTTTGCTGTCAATGTTAAATTATGTGGAATGCAACTTGCAGCTTAACCAAAATAAACAAAAAATGTTGCCGGCAAATTTGCACATTCAATAAAAAAAAGCTAAGAGTATAAAAGTGTTTTTATTTTAGTTGAGCTTCTTTTACTTGCTGGTAAATAAGTTGTAGCAACATGCATACAAATGCAGACACACACACACACTCACGCCGAGCCGACTTAACAAAAACGAGGCGAACTTTTAATTAATTTCTCACACAAGCTTAACTTATGCATCTAATTACACCTGTAAGATAGACACAAGAAAAACTAAGACTAACTGTGCTTAAAATATCGTCAAAATATCAAATGCCGTCTGAAGAAGACTGCTTTCAGCTGCTGTTATTGTTAGCGTGATAAGCAGCAGGTATAGTGAAGGCGATGAGGAAATTCTCTGGAAAGCAGCAGTAAAATAAATAAAGTTTGCTTATAAGTAAATAGTATGTATGCTTGTATCTCCGGTTGCAAATGTGTCTGATGTGTGAGCTTCAGTGAAGGTCTGTTTCATATTTATCTCATTTTTTGTTTGATATTATTGGTGACCCAAAAATATTTGTACAACATTGACGAGTTTCGTGGCAAGAACTCACAAAATCATTAATACATCTTTAGTAAAATTCTAAACATTCGCCAATGTGGAATGTCATTATTTATAAGACATACGAGTATGTCAGTTCTTGCCTCTAGTCGACCTCTTAAAACTTAAAATAAACTGGCTACTCTGTCGATATTGTAAGATTATTTGTTAGACTGACAAAATCATCGGAAAAACCAACGAAGACGGAAAAGTTAATGTGAAAATTTTTGGCCTGAATACTTAGGGGCTGTGGTCGGTAAGGATTTGTTACGATTTGAAAATGTATACTGAAAGTTTTGTAAAAATCATTACTTGTTGTAGGGGTGTCCCTTTTTGTGTCAAGTTCACACATCAATTTTAAATGAGATCAGTTTTACTAGTCGGAGCTCCGTAACTCATGGGTTCACGGACTATAAGGTCGTTGAAATTGATTTTAGTCGAACACTTTCACTAGTAATTGTGGATAGGAAATATTGGGTCAAATCTGATAAGTTATTTGACGGCTCAAAATGGGAGAAAGCACAGGGGCTATTCCTTCAGACTGCCGATTGAATGCAGCGTTTTCCAAGCTGAGCTTGTGGCCAGATATACATATGACTGAAGGCTAGTAGGTAACCTTCTACGTTTATGGTTTTAAGGGACACGAGAGTACTCAAATTGCTTATGGACAAATATAGTGTCCGACTATAATGGGTTCCTGGCCACAGCAGTGTTAAGAGAAATGAAATTGCCCATAACGTAGCAAGAATAGGGTCGGTATTAGATGAGAGAATGTCTGACAGTAGGGTGAAATTGCCAATAGGTCATTACCATAGAGAACTCAGTAATTGGTTGGCAAGCAGGATCAACCATTCATTTAGGAGTAAGGAGGGCTATGTGGTCAAAACTTCACTCAGGAAGCTCAAAATTGCTATTGGCTATGAATAGTTAGGTAGTGGGAGTCTGGTATTTGTTCGATCAGAGCAAGCGCCAGTATGTGGGAAACTGGCACTCCAGATTTCTGTAGGGTATGCGTAGATGAAGAGGAAGCAGAAACCATTGAACATGTTATCTGCCATTGCCCGAACCTAGGCAGTGAAACCTAGTGAAACAGTAGTTTTCAGCGTTCATACTTTGAGATCAAGTTCCATGGGTGGCCCGAATATATAACCAGACAACTCGATGTCAATCAGGATTGCATAGGAGCCGTAAGCAATAGCCAGTCCATATATTCTATATATTACTCACCTATACCCTCGAAACCTGATATGAAAAATATCTTATTAATTTGCTCACTCATTAGCAAGAGACTATGTCGCAACTCCGGCACTTAAGCTTGAATAAAAATAGTTAATTTTATTATTATTGTTCGAACTTCATTTGTTTCTAAAGGGTGTTTTTTATTCAGGTATAGAACTTTAAGTTGGCATCACTTTTTTAACTGGCGGCCATTTTGTCAGCTGTCAAGTGATTAATATTTAGTTTGGTTTGCCATTTCATCATGAACAGGTTGACAAAAGAACAACGCTTGCAAATCGTGCAAATTTATTTCGAAAATAATGGTTCAGTTCGCGAAGTTTACCGCAAGCTCCGTCCATTTTATGGTCGACATAATCGTCCATCAGAGCAATTAATTCGGTTAACCATGGATCGTTTTCGCACTACGTTTACTCTATGTGATAATACGCATCCGCTGAAGTCGCTCGACTACGCCAACAAACCAGAAACGTTAGGGGACTTGGAAGCCAACATTCGTGGCGTTATTGCCAACATACGGCCCCATATGCTCGAAAAAGTGGTTGAAAATTGGACCTGTAGAATTGGCTTTATTCGAGCTAGCCGCGGCGGCCACATGCCCGAAATCATATTTAAACGTTAATGGCATAAAATTATTCCTCCAATAAAGCCAAATTGATGGACATTAAAACGATTTTCTTGTGTTTTATTTCAATTCGAAGTTCTATACCTCTAAAAAAAACACCCTATATATATATATATGATTTGATCAGGCTAAAGTTCGTATTGCTTTGAAAGCCAAATTACATGTGATAATTATGAATGAACAAATAACACCAAAGTTAGTTGTAAATATTCTGACAAACACGTAGTAGAACGGAACAACCGGCTGTTTTTTGAAGGCCACTACACCTTCATCATCAGCATTCTTTTGTGTTTGGTCCACTGTGTGTGGTGTCAGTTGATGTAGATTTCTGCTTTATATACGCATCTTTTATTGCAAATGGAATATGTGAATGGTTTTGATTCATCGTATTACAATTTGCTGAAAGTTTTTTTGTAATGAAAGCTCATTCTTACCATCTCTAAATTTACAACAGTCTTTCCATTCTCGTTTGTTCTTTACACAGAAGTGAAGAAAGTGCCAGGTAAAAAAACTTCAATCAGGTTTTTTAAAATTCGTGGAAAAAAGAGAAAAATATAGTGTATTTTTGATATTGTAGTGTATTACTACTTGCCAATTAACACAGCTAATAAAAAGCGTTGTAGTCTTATTGCACTAGAAAGAAGAATCAAAACAAAAACGCCGACAAAATTTGAGGGAAAACGAGACAAACAGAAAAATACCCTTAAGGCAGAATTAGTTTGTACGTGCTGTTCCGTTCTTAATCAGCTGTTTTGTTTCTGTTCAATTGGAGGTCTGTATGTGTGGTTTGTTTTTTCTTTTTCGTTCTGTTCTGTTGCGGACAAATCTGTAGAAACTAGAATTCAACGTTAAGTGACAGCCAAAAGTGTGTATGTATTAGTGTGTTGTGATATTTTGTATACAGCTTTAAGCAGTTCTGTAGGTTGCCAGCTGATTCCTTGCACAGAAAAAGTAATTGCAAAATATTTTATACAGAAAATAACGGCACAGAACGACAACGAAAAGTAAAAACTAATGAGGCCTTTATCTTCCGTCTCGTGACACTTCTGTACATTTTGTGTCATAGTCTTGTTCGAAGGATAAGCGAATATACTTTGTAGCTTTTTACTATCTCTCTCTCTCTTTTTCGCTCTCTCTGTCTCTCTAGCATAAGTCAACTTTGGAGACGAACCTTTGAGTGCTCTGCAGATGATGAAGTCAACCCGCACGAAAAATCCAGTAGCATCGTAAATAAATTGTTCTTTATATAGATGAAATTTTACTTTATTTTATGGAAGGTTTTCATTATATGCATGATATACTCGTATGTACATGAAACTCAACAAATCATTCTTCTTAAGTTAGCTCGTTATTAATGACAAAATGCATTGATTTAATGAAAGTTTTCTTTACATTGTATGCTTGTCACTGAAAACGAGATGTGCAAATAAGTATGTCAATCATTGTTTTTATTTTTGCTTCGTAGGTCTTCTCGCACTTCTCCTTCATTATGGTGCCGTGTGTTAACCGGAACTTAACAAGCATCGGAATAGAAATTGATGATTTTTATCAATCAGAGTTGGAGACGATCAAATAATCAGATGTCAAATATAAAACTAAAAACATTTTCATTTTTATTTTTATGTGATTAATGAGTTTATTTAATAATCTGCAATGAATTTCAGAGTAAATCTGGCGAAAGAAGATACAGAAATAATTTAAGATTTGAGCAAACAACAAGATTTTAAAAGGTTTCGAGGAGAAGCTTCTAAATAGAAATATCTCTTCCTGGTCTTTGAACCCTTTCTTTTCAAATCCAGTCCAAATGTCACCGTTCAAAGAAAACACAAAACGTTCATCACATCAAACTTTCAATTGCCCCAAATTAAGTGCAATCGTACTCACAGGATCAACACCACGGCACAGGTGTAAAAATGTGAAATTTCATCAACTTAAAAAGCAAAAATAAAATAAACATATTTCTTTTTGGCACAAAACAACCAGTATGAGAGCGAGTATAATCAACATATAATATGAAACGTGAAGGGAGTGCACAATTTTATAATTTTGCTGGATGCCGGAAAAAAAGCAGGAAAACAGAAACATAAAATAAAATGCGTTAAAGCGGAAGTAGATTTCCTCCATGCGACTGTGAATATGCATTCAGATTTGCTTGTATGAAAGTTAATGTCAAAACACATTTAGTATAATGAAATTGCAGTTCGTGCTGGAATATTAGCAGCAACATTTGCACTAGATAAGGTTTTTTAAAGGCAAAACTCTCAGCTAAATTAAGATATACAAAAGAAAAAATGTCTTCCTGCACTTTTTAAATTTTTAAACAGTTTCATTGAAAACTTTGTCTTTTCTAATCCTGTTTTATTTTAACACAACAACAATAATTTTAAAGTCTGCCAAGAATTTCAGTATTCCATATTGTGTCAATAAATTACAATTAATCCCAACCACTTACAATTTCTACGACAAAACCTGTAGCACTACTAAAGTCTTTTTTTTTGTATATAAAAGACAAGGCAAACGTAACGAACAAAATGTATCTGTTGATTACATTTAGCAAAAACCGAACAAGGCTATACAAGTATGTAATTATATTATAAATATTTTTGTGCTCCAACTAATTCAATTTTCAGACACAACTTTTCAAAGCTCTATAAGCCTGTAACAAATACTTGCTGCTATCTGCTCGTTGCCTTTACACACATACTAATTTTTTCAATCTTTATGTGTATTAGTGTAAATCCTATTTGCTCCTTTATTTTCGTTTTTTTTTTTTCTTCTTCTTCATTTTTATGTTGTAATTAAGAACCAATAAAATAATATGACACTTGTTAAGGTAGTTTGTGCTTTTGCATATGCTATAGGTATTTTATATTGTGAGAAGTGCGAAGTAATGAAGAGGCCTGCTAAAAGTCCTTATGCATTAGGCAGCCCATGTGACACTTCGCAGCGCCGTTGCATTTTACAGCACACTAAGGCTTAGCGGCTGGTTTAGTGTTGTGCAAATCACAAAGTAGACCAGAAGTGACACAGGACGCAAGAGAATTGTGTTTTTAGAGGTCTCGCTCACACAGTCATCAAATCCTGTTTACTTTTGCTTTTGCGTGGTATTATTTTAAAGTAGTTACATTTTATTCCTTGTGGTCTCATTCGCAGCCTAGTTTTTGTAAATAAATGGTAAAAATTAATATTTGCGAACGAAAATGCTTAAAACGAAGTCTCTAATCATTCATTAATACTAATAATCCTTTTCGCATTGTGTTTTTTAATTCAATACCACAAATTCCACCATTTAATTTTGTGCAAATGTTCATGTGCTCAAGTGTATTTTCAATTTATGCTTTGTGGTCTCATTCGTTGTTTGCTTTTTGCAAGTTGAAGTTAAAATTTAATATTTTTGAAGGAAAATGTTTAAAATTGAGTTTGTAAGCATTTGGAAACTAATTTTAATCACTTTTATAATACTAATAATATTTAACACATTGTTTTATTCAGTTCAACACTGCAAAATCTTTCATTTAATTTTGTAAAAATGTTCAATTGTTCATTTCACTAAGTACACATTTTCTGCTGTTTGTTTTGATTATTGTACTAAAAATATTCAATAACAAACACACTATATTTGTCCCTTTTTAACAGTGATCAAATCAGCGGATTTTAGCTTTTTTCATAAGTCACTTTCTACAACTCTGGTCTACTTTGTGGTGCAAATTGGCAAATTCCAAAAGTCTTACAACAGCAGCTAGCTAAATGATGAATTTTTAATGTATTTTATACTTTTAGGCAAGTTTTAGAATTTGAAATATTTTGCCTTAAAAAATTTACTTTTGCATTTCTTTCCTAAAATGCGAAAAATTAAACTTTAACTAAAGTTATGCGGAATAACTTCACTTAAGACCTCTTCTGAGGAAACAGCGAAATAAAATATAAAAAAACATTTTACTATAAAAATTAAAGAATAGAAGCTGAGCCGGATTTGTTAAAAGAAGCGTTTTCATACATTTAAAAAAGGCTTGCTTTGAAAAGCCAGCAAAAAAATTACATTTAAATCAAACAGAAATTTTAAGCAGGCCCTTTTAAATTTCAACTTCTAGCATTGTCACACATATGGATATTTTTTCACCAGCAAAGAATATTTATACATTTAGTGAGATGAAAAGCTCTTTGCAGGCATTTGGCATTAAATTAATACACACAAACAACAAGAAAAACAACAATGATGTGGCCTAAAGATTGTTTTAACAAAACTGGAAATTGCTATTTTTTCATACACATAGAAAGAATGAGCTAACTGAATGAAGAGACACAATAAATGTGTAAATTGCACATATCGCACACTAAATCAAAAACAGTCACAAATCAAAATAATCAAAGTGGTTTTGCTTTTTTTATAAACCAGTTAATTGAACAAATCTCTAACGACCGCAACAATTTCTTTTGCAATACAGTTTTCTTAAAGAATATAAAATACCGTTACGCTTGTTCTTATGTCGCATACTTGCGTCATTTGTACAGTATTAACAGTTGTTTGCAACTACTCAGCATCCGAAACTTTTTGAGTTGTGACTGTTTGTGGTTTAGTGTGCGACATGTTTGTACGTACATATGTACATCCATACGTATAGAAAGAGAGATAAGTAAAAACAAAACACAAGTGTCCGGCAGAATTAAAATATACAAATATCTCACTTGGTACCGATTTATGCTTGAATTTATCATATGGAATTGGACGTGTTCGTATACGTGTCATTTCTTTTTAAGCGTTAAGTTACTTGAGAAATTTACCAACCTGAACTTCACACTTTTTTTACATACTCGTATGTATTTTTATTTAATCTTTTGTGATCTTCAAATTCAGACAGAATTGGATATTGTAAAAAAAAACTCTGATTTCGGTAAAAAAAAAAATAGGCGAAATCATTACAAAACACTGGCTGTTGGATAATTAAGACTTTTTAACTCATTTTGGTACCGAAATATATTCATATATTCATATATTCATTGATTATTTTATTCGTATATTCATATATTCATATTTTCATAGATCTGTTTATTGATAGTTAATAATCTGAACACTCCGAAGTAAATTTTTATGAACTTTTGAGTGTAATAACATCGAAGTATATTTGTTCGATATTACGAAAGTTACATCCGTAGCCGAAAATTGATAAATCGACTTTATAGATTTTTAGCGATAGAGATTTAGCTTAAGCAAGTTACTTTAGGTATTTGTGAGTGCATATTAGAGTTGTGCAGCTCATAAACGAACTAGTTCAATTGAACGATTCACTTCACTGAGCGCTGTGAGCCGTTCAATCCACTGAGCGCTTTCAGCTCAGTACTGAGTGGTTTCCAGATTTGTATCGAACTCTTTCAGTAGCTCGTTTTAGACACAAAACCTGTAATCAAACCCATTTAAATTACATGTAGACTTCTATGAAACTCTTTCAGCAGCTCGTTTTAGACAAAAACCTTTAATCAAACGCATGTAATTTAAATTGGTTATAGGTTTGTGTCTAAAACGACCCAATGAAAGAGTTCCATACAAGTCTTGTGATAATATTAAAATATCTGAAGTACTAAACAATTATTTGTTCATTAATAATTATCACATGTAATTTGGCTTCCAAAGCGATACGAACTTTAGCCTGATCAAATCATAAATATAGAAACAAATGAAGTTCGAACAATAATAATTAAAAATTAACTAAACAATTTCTCATTAAACTATTTTAGTTTTATTTATTTTTTTATACTTCATCTACCTGTTTTGTAATGTATGACCACACACACACTGTATAAATCTGTCACTTTTTATGTTTCTGTTTTCGCTCTCTCTTTTTGCTTGACAAAATATTTCACTACAGATGAACTGAGCTACTGAGCCAACTGAATGAAATACTTCAGTAAAGTGAGCAGAACTGAAAAGAGCGGTCACTCGAAAGAGCTGATAAGCACAACTCTAGTGCATATCGTGCCATAATCGCCAAAAAAAAGCTTATGCAACAGCTTTTTTGGTGTTTATGGCCCGATATACATACATTGTATGTATCTGTCTTTTTTTATTTATTTTTTATTTTATTACATACAAATTTTTAATAGGCTTCTACAATAGGCATAATAGGTTAATTAATATTTGCGATTTATCAATTATATTTTCAAGGACTCATTGAATATATTGCAAAGCATTAAATCTTGCAAAATAAAAGGTAGCAAGTGCAAACTCTTTATCTATGACTTTAATAGATAACTTGAGGTGTTAAATGATGGAAAACAAACATATTTAACACCTCAATATCGAAACAGCAATGCAAGTATATAAAGCAATTGTACTGCTGCTGTTGTGGTGAATCAGAACGAGTAAAATAATATGTAAGGAAAATATAAGACGACAATGAAGTGTGCTACAGCTTTAAAATTTTAGATTATTATGCGGAATAAAAAATTAAGCTACATACATATGTTTGCTTTGAAAAACTCTCACTTGCAATTTATTTGCATGCACAGGCATGCTACGTCCAAGCCATATGCACAATGTGCAAACTTTTGCAAAAAAGCTTTCGTGCTTTCACACCGACGAGAGCACAACAGCCAATCAGCTCTCAGCGACAACAGTGCTTGCTCTTACTTTGTGCCGGTTCACACACTTCAACTTTTGTTGATCAACTCGTAATTTAGCTGTAAGAGAGATGGAGAAGGAAATACAAATATCAGCTAAATTAAGAGTTGATCAACAAAAGTTGAGTTATGTGTGAACCGACACTTTGCAAAGAAAAAGGAACAAATTTAAGAGCTTTCGAGGCTGTAGCTCGTCTAAAACAAGTTATTCTGCGACGAAACTTGTGGCGTTTTCTTTTGAGGAAAGAAATGAAATATATATTTTCTAATTTTAATTAAAAAATCTTTTTAATTTATATATATAGTGAAAAAGTTTAAATACATGTGTAAATATGTGATAGTAAAATGTCTCCGTTTTAAGGGAATTAAATCAAAAATCACCAGTTGTAGTGAATAATAAAGAAATATTAGTGATTATTTTAAGGGCTTATATGACCATTTTCGTCCAAGTATCTAAACCTACCTTCAAGTATTTGTAGCTCAATAAGCATGAAACAGATGCATTCGTACATATGTACATATGTATAGATGTCTAGTCTACACAATGGAAAAATTCGTAAAACATTCGCATTCATTCAGCACTGAAGACTGAACACTCAAAGGTATAATGAAGCTTACGAGGCACAAATGAGTACATGCATGGAATTGCATTAAACAAGTGTTTTGTTCTATCTTTCCCTATGCCGTGACTTGTTAGTTTGGCAAAAGCTGCATGCAACAACAATAACGAGAAAAATAAAAGAATAACAAATACCAACAAGCAAACAATCAAATGAGGCAGGCAACTAACTTTTAACTTTGCTAAATAACACACAGGCTACCCAAGAGATCAAAATTTTGCTCAATACGAGTGGCAATGCCACACATAACAACACCGACACTAACTTGAATAAGAAAACAGAAGAAGAACATCTCAAATAATTTGAGGATTGCCCATTACAAAACAAAAAGAAGCAAAAACACGTACTGGAATGAATACCAACAGCAACCATCAACTTCACACGAGCACCCGGGCAATCAGTTTGCCAGTCACCGAAGTAAACAACCGAAATAACCATTTTCAAGGATTAAACAGTTTCTACTGCACTCGAGACCGCGTAACCATTGCACTCGAACTTGTTGTTTGGTGGCTTGTAGCTGCCGCCAGTGCCAGCACAAAAGTTCCAGCCAACCCACCAAGATGTAAAATGGGTAATAAAGGAATGAAGTTGATATAGAAAACAATATGGTGAAATAATACTCTTCTTCCCATTGTTACAAGTGCCACGTTATACGACTAGTGCTTAGATATGAAGACATCAAATGACTGTTGACAGTTGAAGTATTTAGAAATGATACAGATACATACATATGTTTGTAAATTCTATTTAAGCCGAAATTGGCTTCGGAAAATTTGTTTGAGTATGTGTTTGCGTTTGTTTGCATTCCGCAACATTATCCCGGTCAAGTGTGGCAAACAACATATGCTGATTTTGTATCTACAAAATGAAAACATCTTAGCAATTAGCAGATAAAAATTTGGATTTTTATCTTCGATAGAAACGAGAGCAATAAATAAGCTGAAAAAGAGAATGGGGCCTTTTGTTGGGGTTGGGGGGGGGGGGGGGCGTATGGTCTCAATGTCACTATATCCAAATGAAGGAGATTTCCGTGTGTAGATTAATAACCCAGAAAGTATTTTTCAATTTGGTAGACCATTCCAGAAATATTAAGGCAATAATACAAAAAGTGGTGTAAATTATGCAATGGCTAAATATTATTATACACAGAAAAAAAAATATCAAGAATTATGTTCAACAAAACCATGTTATTGAAAAAAAAATTTAATATCAATAATATTTGTCATTAATTTAATATAATATTTAACAATACCGCGCATTTTAAAATATCATTTAATTTAATTTCTTTGTGTTGGTGTTTATCTTGCTTGTTGATTGGCCCAACGCGGTGATGTGCTATTGTTGTTGTATTTTTTGATTGCTCGTGTTGTATACGTGTGAATTCCGGCAAGAAGCCGGAAAACGTCGTGGCTTGTTTTTTTTTACTCACCAAAGTTATTCTTAAATTATATCAACCCAAAGCGTGTATTCATTATTTGCGTACTCAAAACGATTTGCTCTTTAGTTGAGTGGTAAACACGTTAGTCTATTAGTCAAGAGATTGCCGGTTCGACTCATGCCAAACGCATTTAGTTTCGAAGGTTGTGAGGAAAAATTACTTTAAAATTTATCAAAAAACCAAATTCTAAATAAGAATTAAAAAAAAACAAATAGAAAGACGCATTAGAATTTGAAAAACAAATTCATTAACAATTTTTGTGAATAATACATCATTTTAATTGGAAATAATTGAGTTGATTTTGTTTTCTTATGTTACAAATGTGTGTTTGTATTTACAAAAATCGTCGTAGGTGCCTTTTTAAATAATATTTTAATTGTATTCACAAGTAAATTAATTATATTTACAAATCTTTTTTTCTGTGTATGTACTTTTAAAACTGGAGCTGCTAGAGAAAAACTAATGACGCCATCTTAAGCATGAGATAAAACTACAAAAATAGGGTTCAGCAATTATAATTTAAGCAGAACAAAAAAACTATACAATCGAGAGATGAGGCGACCCAGGAACGCCGCCTTCAGAATATCGCTTGTCGCTCGCGCAGTACGTGCCGTTGCTCCGTTCTGTCGGAACCACATGTCCTCCAGTCCTAATTCGTTCAATTGCGGCAGAAAAAACTCGGTTAACATGGCCCTATAACGCGCACCGTCCACTGTTGTCGTTTGACCAGCGGCGTTCTCGAAAAAAAAAAATGGCCCGATGACTCCTCCAGCGTCACTTTGAGGGGGTGTAATGGCTCCTCGTACATCATTCGTGAATTTCCGGTGCCCCAGAAGCGATAGTTTTGCTTGTTCACGTACCCGCTGAGGTGGAAATGAGACTCATCGCTCGTTATGATTTTGGTCGAAAAATCGTCCACTTCGTCCTCGAGATTGAAGATGGCTTAGGCGTAGGTTACACGCGTTTGGCGGTCGACAGGCAGCAGCTGATGCACGGACTGGACTTTGTATGGGAACATGCGCAGGTGTTTGACCAAAATTCGCTTTAGGGACGACCGGCTGATGGCTAATTGCGAGGAACGGCGTCTGGTCGATGTTTCTGGCGACAGCTCGACATCCTCGGCAACAGCGGCGATATGCCCGGCAGAACGGGCGCTCCGGGGCCGGCCACTCTTGGCAGCGTCTCGTGTGGTCCCCTATTCTTGTAGATTGGTGGCCAAACGGTGCAGTAATTGCGCAGTCGGTGCCGGACGATCGGGGAATCGGCGACTTAATTCGCGCTGCGCCAACACCACAGACGAATTCTTACGCAAAAAAATAGACACGATTATTCCGCGTTCTTGGGGACAGATTTCACATTGGCCACCATGTGCAAAAATAAGAGCATCTTCCAACAGGGTGATTTCTTTTGACCCACCTTGTAAAAAAAGCCGGTTGAAATTCGGCACTCTGGTGCCACTTTGGCCAGGTACGTTTTATGTACATTAGAGGAATGCACGGAATATTCGAGCAATGTTCATGAGTAATCTACTCTCAGTAATTTTATATTGTGCCTATATAATGTTTACTAAACTGTAGCTCGTTTCTGTAATTCTCGCATCGAAAAATTTCTCACATGAAGTGTGAAACAAAAAATTCCATCGTTTCTCGATTTGTGAGAAAAAAGTGTTTCTGTAATTTAAAGTGAAAAGAAGCAACACTAATTTCGTTTTTATTGGAATATTTCCAACAATCAAGTGTCAAATGAAAAGAAAATGTTACAAAAATATTATTTCAATAACAAAAAAAGAAATAATTTAAAAGAAAAAGAAAATAAAATAATGAACAAGAATATAAAATGAATGCAAAATGCTTGAAAGAAGTTTTTCTATCAACTCAAAAAAATCAAAGATAATTTCCCAAAAAAAATCTAAATAAATGTGAACATATCGACTTTTTAATAATATTTTGGTCCAACAATTCGTTGTATATCTTCTTAACTAGTTTATATTTCATATTTTTATACACAAATTATAAAATTCATATGTTTTGGTACAATTTTGGTTGTTCTCGCACCACTTTAAAATGCGAGTTGTTTTGACAGTTCTTGCGAGAAACTTTTCACAAAATATTGTTACAGAAACACTTTTTCTCACAAATTTCCAATAACATATGTCAAAAACGGTAAAATGACAAACAGTTCTCACAAAAAGTAATTACAGAAACACTTGCATGTGAGAAACGATTTTTTGTTTCAATTCACATAGTTTCTTCTTCATTGCCATCGTTTTCTGTGAGAAAGTTTTCGATGCGAGAATTACAGAAACGTGCTACTGAACACACATGAGCATGCTCATGGTGTTTAATTTCAATGCTCGTGCCACGCAACTCTACCAGGTGACTGCATAAGGATTTATTGTACAAAAATACGGCAACCGAAGCTGTGTAAAGAGCCGAAGTACCTCAAAAGCACAAAAATAATTGTACCAAATCAAAAAGAAGCTTTTGACATTCGTCAGATACAAAGCAAAAAATTATTATTATGGAATAGGGCTATCACCTAGTTAGATACGTCGTGCTACTAGAAATGGGCGCGTGTTGAATTTTTCCAATACGACACGACCCAACCACAAATACCAAGATATACGAAACACGCTCGCGAAAAAATTTCCCAACACGAAACTGCACAACACGCACGAAATCAAATTGAATAGCAAAAATGCATTTTTTATACTCAAATAAATACTTCCGCAGATACTAATCATTATGCAACATCAGAGCTCCCTCCATCGTTGTGTAGCAAAAATCATCGATGAAGTAAAATAACCAATAAAATTTCTACTAAACACAACTTCAAAAAAAATTAATACGCCTCTTGTAACACCAGAGGCGCTGCAACACTGCAATATTAATAAAAAAAACGTGCAAAAAAGCAGAGTTGTAAAAGAATGAAGCTTTCCTCTACCTTCTCCATCACTATCCGTTTCCTAAACAAGGTAACAGCTAGTAATAGTAGTAGGAATTCATTGCCTGACTGTTTACTTTTCTTTAAAAAAAAAAATATTTTTGTTTAATTTCAGAACTCTTAAGAAAACCATATCAACAAATTGGCTGGTTTGCTTGTTTGACGATACAAAATATTCAATTTTTTCTTAACTGAAAATTTATACATAAATATTTTACACCTAAAATCGTTTCGTGTTTCATCGTGTCAATTTTGCTCAACACTATACGACGGAATCAGTTAATCTGTCACGAAGACTTCGTGTTGAGTTGTGCTTGTTCGTGTCACGAAAAAGAATACGACACGCGCCCATCTCTGCTTGGCATTAAAATGAGAACAATTAAAAATAAAATACAAACACGTGTTCCTATCCATAGACTGCTTGTTCATAATTATTTACATAAGCAGCAGGTTTTGCAATAGGGACATTCAAACTTTTACATTTAATATCGACGATATTGTTGTTTTGCCAAATAAATTAAAAATAAAATTTTAGTATCAAAATGTTTGTTCTGTTCGGACGTTACGCATGCTTTGCCCATTTTACGCTTCCGAGAGGACTATTCGCAGTGTGTTTGATAAATTTGAGTCCATAAGCAATCAACAAACACACGTACGTCGATGAAACCCAAGATCTGCCGAAAATATCACCACTGCCCGAGGCAGTTCATTTTGCGTCGCTCGTGAGAACTCTTGCGTCGTGATTTTAGCTTGCAATGGTTTAAATTTCAATTGACCCATGAGATGAATGTAAGCGGCCGTAGACAATGACGTGTATTCGCTGATCGTGGCCTGGAGTAGTTGGAAACTGATCAACACCTCATCTTAAGCGACAAGGCCGCTTTCCATATGACGTATGGATACGTTAACAAACAAACTTTTCGAATTCAGAAATATAACAGTTTACATGAGATTCAACAGTGTCCGTCTAACATCACTGTATGATGTGGATGTTGGAATGCTGGCCTTATCGGTGCTTATTTCTTTGAGAATGACTTTGGTGAGGCCGTTGCATGTCAATGATTTCCAACTTCTTTTGAAGAGAATTGAATGATGTAGGCCAACAACGACATGCGATTGCAACATGAGTGCACACACTATGTGCTACACAGCTCATGCCACTTTGCGCATTCTGTCATAAGTTGTTTGAGTTCGTAGTCTGTGTGATTTGACCCCGTTATGCCTTCTCTTGTGGAATTTTCTTAAGTCGCAGGTCTATGCAAACAAGCCATAGTCAGTCTGTCTTATGAACCAGAGTTTTGGACATTATAAGATTTTGGATGCGCGCTACTCTGCGAAGCTGCGCCCGACATTTACAAGATGTTGTATTCCATACACAATTGCCACAATAGGCCTTTAAATGGAATATAGAGTTTGCTTTAATTATATTTATGAAAAAGGCATAACTTAATGGAAGACCCTTCAGTTAAATGCTGAAGTAAAACCTAAACGCTGACAACTAGTCAATCAATCGTCAGTCAGTTAAAGCACTCACAACAAAACACATTTGCTCGTATGTACTATATTTTATCTTTCGATTGTATTCATTCGCTTTAATTGTCGAAACTTTGAAATGAGAACTTTCAACGTTCTTCTCGTTATCGACGTCGTAATGGCAGTGTTTTTGCTGTATTCCTCAGCCGAGGTAAGATTTTTGGATTATTTTTCTCATGTGCTGCAGTAACATTTTTTTATTAATTATTTTTTTCATATAAAGAAAACTTGTTTGTTGATATTTGAAGAGTGCAGTATGGAAGGGCCTGGAAAACTATGTTGCGTGGGTACAACATGCATTAGGGGTCAGTGTTTGGTAGATTACACGTATTATGAGGAAGAGGTAAGATTTTTGGATTATTTTTCTCATGTGCTGCAGTAACATTTATTTATTAATTATTTTTCATATAAAGGAAGATTGTTCATTGATATTTGAAGAGTGCAGTATGGAGGAATCTGGAGAACTATGTTGTGAGGGTACAACATGCATTAGGGGTCAGTGTTTGGTAGATTACACGTATCCTGAGGATTATGTGTAATCATATATCTAATGTGCTTTCCAAGAAAAAAGAAATAAAACTAGTGTACCAGACTTAAGCTATAATTAAGCATGCCCTGTCATAACACCAGAGCCGCAGTCGTAGCCTTGGACATAAACGTAACAATATTTTCTGCCGTTAAACATGAACATTATGAGTATATTTGGTTTATTAAGCGGCATGGCCACACATCGAACTGACGCGTCAAATTCTGCTTTTCTTTGGTACTGTTACTAAAAAAAACTCACACGTATGGTTTGATGTGAGTTTGACGAATACCAAAACAATTTAGATTTTCATACCATCGCGGCAGAAATTTGTAAGCTAATTTGATCTGTATGCGCGTAATTACTTCAAATTCCGTATTTGTTTTATTTTCGCGATGAAAAAAATTTCGTTTTGAATTATCTATATTTATATATACATATATATATATATAGGGTCCGTCATCTAACGTGCTTATTTCGTGAATGGTAACACTTAGCTCATGTCTGATTTGACAGATAATTAGTTTTATCCTTCCGCTGAACGAATATGGTTGTGTATACGCGATCGGTATCGGGCCATGTTGAACGAATTTTTGTTCACAAAAATTGAAGAGGAGGATATTGGCAACATTTGCTTTCAACAGGACGGCGCTACATGCCACACAGCCGAAGCTACACTCTATGTTTTGCGCCCTGTTTTCAAAAAAAAAAAGTTATCTGGCTTACCCTTTATATACATATGTAGCTATATGAAGATAAAATTTTTCTTATCATTATTTGTTAAAATCTTTATTGTTTTAATAGTTGTTGCCTACATATTTATATTTAAATTTTTATATTACTCTACCAACTATAAATGGCTCTATGAGCTCGGTTGGTTTTTTTGAAATAAATAAAAATAAAAATAAAAATAAAAAATAAATGTAACCAATACTCGTATAGTAATAGAATAGAAAAAAAATAAGCAGTAAGAAATTTTACTTTCAAAATATCATAATGCGGCAAAATGATGTCGCAAAAAAAAGTTCCTTCCTTTTTAAAACACATTTGAAATGAGGTTTGATGGTATGAATTTGATGTGTTGCTGTGATAGGCAAAACAGAATTTTAAATTTTTAGTTGAACTATAGTGAATTTGAATGAGAAATAATTTCTTAGTCGGACTTAAGTTCAGTTGTTTCAGTTCTTTTTGAATGAAATATTTTTATTAATTAATGTGAGTTTCTAAAGAAGGGCAGACAAATTAAATTAGACTTTATTATCTGGTGGAAATACCTATATTTTTCTGTGCAGCCACGCACTTCATCAGTACCCAAGTCTATCTACTGGGGTACAGATTGTTATTAACATCAAGTATATAATGCAAATTTTCAATGAAATGGAATATGTGAAATGATTATATTGTGTATACAATTGTTGATTTACCTTTGGTAAATACATTTGTAAGTAATACTATTCATTTTTTGTTTTTCCGTTTTTCATTTTCTATTCAGGTTAGCACGAAGTTATATCACTCTACCTAAGTATGTTTAACTATTCTTGCTGATCTTTACGATCATCACACTAATTATTTTTACTTATTCGATGTACCGTCGGTACATATCGTACATGTACACGCAAAGAAAAGATATGGTTGTAGCATGGTTGATAAAACAATATTATGTTCTCCTAAACAAATGTGTGGTAATTGAAAACTAGTTATTGTTATTTTAAACATTAATTGCGTTACGATAAACAAAGTAATGTTTGAATTTAATAATTACGTTATTGTATTCATAAAAAGTATGATATGGTTAGAATTTAATAATATAGTTTTGTTAAAAATTTTTGACTACAACATAATTTGTATTATTATGTAAAAATAATATGATGTAATTAATATAATGTTATCGAAAACCATACTATCGGCCATGTCACAGAGTTCCATTCCGTTCGGAAACGGAATTGAATCCACTTCAAGATGTCGAGCCCTAGCTGCAGCATAACCAAGCATAACAGCGCACAGCACAGCGCCCCCACAGTCTGGACAGACCTGACAAATTCCCATATTTTGGTTTTCTTTTTTAGACACCATCTCCTACAAAAATAGGGTGGATTGAATTAAGTTTCCGAAGGGAATTGAATTCTGTGACATGGCCGTATATTTAGTTTAAAAAAATCTTTTTCAGAAACATCATCTGTCAGTTCAGTGTTTCGTTTGTAAGCTACCGGTATTGCACGCGTAGTGTTAAATAAATTAATAAATAAATGATGTACCAAGAAAAGGGTAGATCAATAAAAATATATATATACATATATTTCTTTATACATGCGTGTCTGCACTTCGTGTAAGTACACGTGCATATATACATATATTCATTTTATTTCAAAAATATTATTTTATATTTATTTCGGCTTTGACGCACAGCTGTTTTAAGCAAAAGATCTACCAATATATGGTTAAAGAACAAAATATTATTATTATATAGAATAATACTGTGGTCGTATTTAACAATATTATTATAATAGTAGAATATGGTATGTTTAGTCTTAATTATATTTTAGTCACATCTAATAATAGTATTGTCATATTTAACCAAAATGCGATAACTTTGAACAATACTAAGATTAAGTTTAACAAAGTTAATTGTTATTGTAGCTAATATTATTATTAACTCAGATAATAATATTACTAAAACTTTGCTTTTTTGTTGACAATAATATGATTTGACTGCAACCATATAATTCAATCATAGTATGTTGCTGTTTGACTATGGTTAGCTCAACCATATTTTTTCTTTGCGTGTATTGTTGTAGTGGATATTATGTTACATTGTTTTTGCTTTCTACAGTTTATTACTTTCACATACTTTCCAGTATATGAAACTGTAATTGCCAAGTGAACATATATTTGTCACGTGCCCATGATGATTTAAGTGAGACAATTTTAATACAAAATATTTCATTCAAGAAGAATTGAAATTACTGCACTTAAAAGCCCGTATTAGAAATTATTTCTGGCAAAACAGAATTTTACCCACACACACACACACACACATTTGATGCGTCAGTTTGATGTGTGGCCATGCCGCTTTAGATTTCAGAATGGCAAGCAGCACACACTATTTGTTGGGTGAAAGAATAGTTTAACACAAATGCATATTACCCAAGTTTTAAGCAAGAAAAAAGTTTAATATTTATTTATTTATTATTATATTAAGTTATAATTGAAAGTTTAATAAATCATACAAATTACTTATACATTTGTTAGATTATTGCTGTTGTTACCTATAATCAAATACATTGTTGGTCTTGAGTTCGGTTTATGTAAAGTTATGGATATGGAACGTCTAATTGAATCTTTAAGAACTATTGAGTTAATAAAAAAAATTAAAAACTTGTAAAACAAACTCTTTGCATTTTCAATTTTCATTATACTACGAATGCACCTCAATGCAGCACTATGGGTCCTCAAATGGTGCTTAATTTATTACTTTGCGAAAGAAAAATAGTATCAAATCGAACGATTGGTACTTGTTATTCCATCTGTGCGTTTGTCTTTCGCATGTCATATTTTCCTTTTTGCAAGTCAAGAACACCGCATTCTGTTGTGTGAAATTGTCTGTCCAAATCGTTCGATAAACACAAAATGCCAAAATGGCAAAAATTCGCATAAATTTGCTAACATCAAATAGAGAGATGGATTAAAAACCGGCAAAATGGTAACAAAAAAAAACCAAGATTTGGTAAAAAAAATCACTTTTATAGAAAAAATTGGCGTCAAATTGCATAATTGCAAACAAGCGCTAAAATTGCTTAAAACTTTTAAGAAATGCCATGGTTAAGCCATTCTTCCACTAATTCGGCTTTGCTCATTGAAGATGGAACAGTTCATTAAAAGTAAAATAAAAATAATAAGAAGCAAACTAATATTTGAGACGATTACAAGCGAATAAAAAAAAATAAAAATAATTTTAAATACATAAAGAAAAATAATAAAAAAAAGTACACATGTTTACTTTGTTTAAAAACAAAAAAAAAAAACTCTTCTGGTTCAATAAACAACATTCAAATACCTTCAACCTCTAATAAATTTAAATTTTTTTAAATATTTTTTTAAGCAAATATACCTGTGGTACATATTTATGTCCATAATAAAATTAGAAATTACAAACTCTTTATGGCGGCCATATGCCAGAAGTCATATTTAAATTATAACGCCAGAAGATTACCTTTCGAATAAAGTAAATTTAATGTCAATTTAAAAAATTCGTCTTTGTTTTATTCGATTTCAAAGTTCTTTAGCTCTATAAGAAACATGTCGAAATAAATATTAATTATTAAATACCAATCATCCACAGGGGCTCCCTGTGACCATCTGCAAATGGAAGTTATTTATTTTTCCAACTGCTCTGTCGTAAAAAGTGAAGTAATCCGCGATGTTGTATTTTCCAGTAGAGCTAACAGTTCAGTAATTTGAATAGTAGGTGGTATAAAATATTTTTTTCCTTTTGCTGTACTGCGTCATATGATGGCAAAAAAAAATAGGTCTTACTTACACAATGGAATGTTGTAAAATTCGCATTTATCAATATTTTCGGCTTAAAATTCTCCATGCGGTGAAAAATTGTGCAATTAATATAAAGTGTGTTTTTTATTGAGGTATAGAACTTTAAGTTGGCATCACTTTTTTAACTGGCGGCCATTTTGTCAGCTGTCAAGTGATTAATATTTAGTTTGGTTTGCCATTTCATCATGAACAGGTTGACAAAAGAACAACGCTTGCAAATCGTGCAAATTTATTTCGAAAATAATGGTTCAGTTCGCGAAGTTTACCGCAAGCTCCGTCCATTTTATGGTCGACATAATCGTCCATCAGAGCAATTAATTCGGTTAACCATGGATTGGCCACCAAGATCGTGTGATTTGACACCATTGGATTATTTTCTTTGGGGATATGTGAAGTCGCTCGTCTACGCCAACAAACCAGAAACGTTAGGGGACTTGGAAGCCAACATTCGTGGCGTTATTGCCAACATACGGCCCCATATGCTCGAAAAAGTGGTTGAAAATTGGACCTGTAGAATTGGCTTTATTCGAGCCAGCCGCGGCGGCCACATGCCCGAAATCATATTTAAACGTTAATGGCATAAAATTATCCTTCCAATAAAGCCAAATTGATGGACATTAAAACGATTTTCTTGTGTTTTAATTCAATTCGAAGTTCTATACCTATAAAAAAAACATACTAAAAATAAATAGAATTTGCCTCTGAGTTCCCGGCAATTCCCAAAAAAAAATTCCAAAATAAAAAAATATTTAATACTTTCAATATTTTTCTTATTTTTTGCCAGGTGCAGCTAATATTTGTGGAAATATTTAAGACATATCGTGTCTTAAGGCGTATTGATGAATTTTTTGGTCCCATATGTTTGTGTAAATAAAATATTCCTGTATGCACGCATGTGTAGTCGATTTAATAGTCACAATATTTTTTTTATATTCGAGCCCATAAATTTTAATTGTTCTTGTACGTGCTGCGTAATTTAAAAAATGTAAATGTATAAACATAGTTGTTGCATGTTTATAGTTAAACGTATTCGGTTTAAAATAAATGCATGTGTTTTTTGTATTTTGCGTGTTTTTTCTTTCTTTTAGCTAAACGCTTTCATATTTGTTTGACGGCCAATACTCAAGGAGTACGTAAAACGATACTTTTGTCATTCCCTGGTACACACTATTATTTTTGCTTGGTATGTCACAAAATGCCATAATGTGTACTCGGCATAAAAGTTAATACGCATTTATGAGAAGAAGAAGAAGAGAAACATATACACATATATACATACACACATACATATGCATATACTTAGTTCTCACTGTTTGATCGATTCCAAAAAAAAAATTATGTTCTTCAAAATAAGTTTTGTTACATTATACTTTTTTTATTAAAGCATTACTTGCTAAATTTACACCAGATTTTCTGAAATTAAATTATCATCAACACATTTTCTATTAATGCAATGACTGTTGTCGCCACAACATTTTTTACCATGCCTCTCCATACTGCATTCGGCGCCTACAGCGGCACAAGCTTCCTCACATGTTCCCTTAATGCAATCTAAATTCATGCAACATCTTTTACAGTCTATGCATGCTGCTCCTGCACCTGCACAAGACTCCTGTATAAAGTATAAGTAATATTAAACAAAAAAATTTACAATAAGGATTAAAATAATTTACCTCCTCAGCCGTGGATTTTAAAACAAAAACTGTAATTATGATGGAGAGAATGAAAAGAATATTGAAAGTTTTCATTGCAAAGCTTAAAAAATTATACGGAATAATTTAAATCGAGAGTTAATATTCTACTGGTCTTAAATCGATCTCAGGCTGCCATTTTATACAGAATTTTAATTCAATTGGTTTGCGTGCAGACGTACATACATAGATATGTATGTAAGTATAATTATTCTTATACGAGGTGTGTTCAAAAAGTATCGCGAATTTTCAATTTTCGCGGGTTACGTATATTCGAATTTTGATTTTTTTTTGTGACGTTATGTTGGTACTCATGTCTCTCTTTCAAATGTTCAGTTAATTGTTGACAGCTGCTTTGTTTGCACGTGTTTTGGCTCGTCTTCGATTTTTACCTTGGTTCGTGCGGCAGCTTCCATTAAGATGATTGAGCCTTGGTTTCCAATAAAATGGCTAGTAATCACAGCTTCAAAAATTTAATACGCCTCATTTAACACCAGAGGCGCTGCAACACTGCATTATTAAAATACGTGCAAAAAGCAAAGTTGTAAAAGAATGAAGCTTTCCTCTACCACTATCCCTTTCCTAAAGAAGGTAACACCTAGTAATAGTAGTAGGCATTGCCTGAGTGTTACTTCTCTTTAAAAAAAAAAAACCCACGATTCGTCACGAGTTATGAACCTCTGGAGCAAATTTGGGTCGTCGCGGACAGAGTCCAACAGCTCATTAGCAATATTCATGTGATGATGTTTGGTCGAAATTGAGCAATTTTGGTACGAATTTCGCGGCGACCCGTCTCATGCCCAAATCATTGATAAAAATCGAATGGCACGAGTCAATCGATATGTCTAGGTCCTCAGCAACTTCTCTAATGGTGATTCGACGATTGACCAACACTATTTTCTTCACTTCATTAATTTTTTCGCCTGTTGTTGAAGTGCTCGGGCGTCCGGCACGCTCTTTGTCGTTCACATCTTCTCGGCCTTCTGAGAACATTTTGTACCACCCATGAACGTTTCTTCGGTCCAAGGTAGCTTCTCCGTATGCCACAGCCAACAGTCAACAATTAACTGAACATTCAAAATGGCCGAAATTGTGGGCATAAGTGAAAGACATGAGTACCAACATAAAAAAAATCAAAATTCGAATATACGTAACCCGCGAAAATTCAAAGTTCGCGATACTTTTTCAGCACATCTCGTATACATAAGTATGTAGATATGTATGTACAATGTACATACATATGAACACATGTGTGTACTTTTTTTATTCTTTTTGTTTACTTTTTCTAAGCAAAAATTATTTAGTCTCAAAAACAGCGAAAACTCTTTTGGAAAATGAGTGAAAATAAATGTGGAGATTTAAATGAGTAAAGTCCGTAAATTGTTACGTCAATTCACATTTATTATTTCAACACGATATTCGTATCCGAATTGCCAAATTTTGATATTCCAAACAAATTAAATAATTAAATGCATAAATCCTAAACGAAATTGAAATAAATGGCTAAAAAATATATTAGTTTGTAATAAATAATTAAAAAAAAACATTATTTCAATTCGATTCCTGTACCGAACTTAAAAACAATTAAAACCAACTTCTTGTACAATTAACATTAAAAAAGTTAAGGTACTTCTCCAGATAATATTTATTAAATTATAATAAAGTATTCTTTAAATATATTGAATGTGCCAATGGTATAGTTCCTACATAATTGCTGTTTTATAAAAATATTTTCTTTAGTTCGTTTAAATAAAAAATTAAAATAATATCGCTTTCAAAATACGTCTTTGTATGGAAGTTTCCATTAATACTCGTACATCTGTCAAAACTTATACGATGTCTTAATATATTTTTTAAAAGGACACTTTTTTGTCCATGAGAATTGGAAGAAATATTTTCATAAGTCTCAGCAAGACCATCATTGCCTTCTATGTATTTGTTAACTTTATTGATAATAAATGTTGTGGTTTCCCTGCAGGAGATCGTATGTATTCTACAATTATAGCAATCACTACCGCTAGTACCCAACTGTAAACTTTCCTATACCATCTTAATGCTCAAGTTAGCATTGAGTGTGTTTAGAAAACTACTACACCTTTTCCAGTTGTAATTCAGAAAGCGTCAACTTAAATTCAGAAAGCGTCAATTGTAATTTAGATTTATCAATTTAAATTCAGAAAGCGTCAATTGTACACATGAATACAGTATATTCGGTTTCGCAAATCGAGCTCGTACGGTATTTTGATAATTAAGTGACATTCCACATTGCGAACGTAAAAAATTGAATCCACAACCAAATGAACACCAAAACACGTGTAATAACTCTTTAGCAAACACGTGTAATAACCAGAGATGTGAAATCAGATTTACAAATTGTACTAACTTTCAAGAAAAATTTTACTTTTTTCAGTACGATTGTATCAAATTCTTTATTGTTATTGTTAATACTTCTTTTAATTAACTAACAAAAAATAATTAACAAAACGGCACTTTGAAGTTCAATTATTATAATATTATTAATTAATACTATGTTCCGTTCGGAAACGGAATTCAATCCACCTCAAGATGTCGAACCCTAACCGGAGTATACTCCAGCATACCGGCGCCCTTAACAGTCTGAACACAGCTGACAGATTCCCATCATTTATTTTTCTTTCTTAGACACCATCTGCTACAATAATGGGGAATTGAACTCTATGACATGGCCGAACATAGAAAAAAACATTAAGAGCCCATTTACAAGGTGGGCCAAAAGAAGTCATCCGTTGTTTGTTGTTTGCCTCTCATTTTTTTCTAAATGAAAAAATTCGATTCTGTTTTTCGATTATGTTTATTTGAACTTTTAGAATTTTATTGGTCAAGTCGAGAAGATGATATCAGCCAAATGGGCGCCGTCACAATTGATTGCTCATTTTATGGCATTTTTCATCACTTCGGCGAGAACTTCAAAAAACCCCACAAAAAAGTCTGTAACGGTTAAATAGGGCGATCTTGCGGCCCAGTGTA
Source organism: Nowickia ferox (assembly GCA_936439885.1). Taxonomy (NCBI): domain Eukaryota; kingdom Metazoa; phylum Arthropoda; class Insecta; order Diptera; family Tachinidae; genus Nowickia; species Nowickia ferox. Next base: position 118,192,464 of record OW387023.1, on the reverse strand, counting down.
AATCACCAAAACGATAGATGAGACGACCCGGAAAAAATAGACACGATTATTCCGCGTTCTTGGGGAGTGTATCGCTCCATGGCTTGTTCACTTGTATCCTACATCTGTCTAGTTGACAAATGTCATCACTTCGGCGAGAACTTCGGGCGACAGCTTCTCGGTCTCGGGCTTGCTCACGTAAGCACAGGACTTCAAAAAACCCCACAAAAAAGTCTATAACGGTTTAATAGGGCGATCTTGCGGCCCAGTGTAAATCACCAAAACGATAGATGAGACGACCCGGAAAAAATAGACACGATTATTCCGCGTTCTTGGGCTTGTTCACTTGTATCCTACATCTGTCTAGTTGACAAATGTCAAAACAGATTTGACATTGGCCGCCATTTGCAAAAATAAGAGCATCTTCCAATAGATGTAGATGATGGGTGACCATAAAGGAAATAATTTTTAGTTTCGACATAGTTCTTACTGCTAAACTTATCACTTTTTCTTCTTTGAACTTTTTTCGACGTCTTCACAATGCAAGTCTTATTTTTTGACGAGATGTTTTTTATGCATTTGTTTTGTGTATGCAAATGATAAAGCAAAACGTATTGGCAATACATGAAGCTAAGTACTCGTTTCTTTTCCCCTCGTCTCTCTCCCCAGCAAACTAGTCAGCTTAGCAATAAGACTTGCATAGTGCGAACAGGGAGTTAATTTACCACGAAAATACAATAATTCAGTTTCTCTTCTTACTTTATACGTTTTTAATTTATATAATATACGTAAATGTTAATGTTATACAACACTTGTGTTTACTTTGTTTAAAAATAAGAAACAACTCTTTCGTTCAATAACAAAATACCTTTTAAGCAGGGTTCGGACTTTCATGCAAATGTATGGTTTTTTTTTTTTTTTTTTTTTTGAGATACATATAAAGGTATTGAATAACAAACAGCCTTATGTATAAGGTAAAATTTTATGCCAGTTGTGGCAAAATTGAAGATGGATTTAACGAAGCCGCCACCGATCTTAAAATGAATTTAAGGATTTTCTTTCAAAGAAGGGAAACCACTTTTTTTTGTCCATTAGAAATTTTCATAGTTCTACGTTCTAGTCTTCTTTACTCATTTAGTTCTCTGCAGCGTAATGACTCCTTTAAACAGTCACTAAATACACACGTACTTAATTAAACTTGCTATAGTAATTTTATTTAGCGCTTTTTGAGCAGGAAAATAATTGACAGCACACGAAAAAGGAGGTATAAAATATCATTACGCATTCGCCAAGTTGCAATTCACTGCAATAAAGTCATAACGGCCTTATTCCCCAATTAATTTCCAAATACGAGGGCTGATCATTAACTCAGTAACTTTTTGAAGAAACACAGTTTTTTTGCAAAACAAAAATTTATTTTTCAACATAATCTCCTTTTAACTCAATACACTTAATCCAACGTTTCTCCAGTTTTTGTATCCCTTTTAAGAAAATAGGATTTTTCGAGGTCCTTAAAATATGCATTTTTTTGGTCAAATCTCTTTCCACCGAGCCATTTCTTTAGGTTTGGAAATAGGAAATAGTCACTAAGGGCTAAATCCTTAGAATATGGCGGATTAGGTAACAATTCGTAGCCCAATTCATAGAGTTTTGCCATTGAGACTGCAGACGTGTGCACCCACTTGGCCATATGAGATCGTTTGATTTTTAAATCCTCATGAAATCGGTCTAATATGTTGGCATAATATTCGTCGTTTATTGTTTCTCCCTTTTGAAGGCAATCGATGTGGATTATAGAAAAATATCTTTCGCAAATTGTTGTTGTTAGTGATACCCTTAAAAAAAAAAAGATTAAAAAGCATATCCAGTTTGTGTGCTCTTTTCTTTGATATTCAAACAATTTAATTTAATTTACTTTATTGATACAATTTTTTAGATCAGCTAATAAAACATGGTCAGTTACTTCACAAATTTCATCAAATACTTCATCGTACTTGAGATTATTTGCAAAATTTTTATTACAAAATAATCGCGAAATCAAAGATCTTACGCACTCGTTTTTAGCTTTTTGTGGCATATAAGAAGTTATTATTGGAAAGCTTAGGAATAATATTATTTATTTATTTATAACAACAACTAACGAAGCCCACAGGGCTTTTGATTATTTGATTAAATCTGTAGAAAAGCAGTTGTTTTTTAAACTATTAACCAGGAATTGTAAGACACCTTCTGATTCCATTAACGAGGCATTATCTTTTCAAAGCAAGAAAACAAAAGATGCGTTTAGCGAACATACAAAAACATGCTTACACGATTATTTATAATTTGGAGTAATTTGATTAGTTAACACAAGATTGTTAACAATTAAAAAAGTTATGAAATGTAAAATACTTTTTATTCAAAGTGATTAAGGAAATTGTTCGAATATTCGAATATTCTACAAAAATGATTCGAATAATTTTTTATTCTAAATTGAAAATTTTTGTTCATTCGAACAAAAATTATAAAAAGTTGTTCGAATATTCGAATAATTTTTGTTATATATATGTACATACATACATATATGTATGTACATACTTCTCACTGCTTAACAATGAAATTAAACGATTCCAAAAAAAATGTGTTATTTTCAAAATAATTTTTGTTATATTCACAGAAAAAAATATTCAACAATTAATGTTTTCAATTAATAATTTAATTGATTCAATTAAATTTTTAATTGTATTAATTAATTTGAGTGCAAAAACTTAATTGATATTATCAAATTGTTTATAGGTAAAAATTTAATTAATTTTTTTATTAATATTACAAATATTTTAATTAATATTACAAACTCATTCATATTACTTTTTTGTGTGTTATATTTACTTAGATTTTTTTTATTAAATTTAAATAACATTTTCCCGACTTTCAGCATCAGAAACACATTTTCCGCTAAGGCAACGGTTATTTTCGTCACACATCTTTTACCGCGGGTTTCCATACTGCATTCTTCGCCATCATCTGCACATTATTTCACACATATATTACGAATGCAATCTAATTGTTGCAACATGCTGGACTGTATCCTTCAACACCGCATTTTGCGCCTGCCCCTACACAAGATTCCAGTACAGGATTAATAATATTTAAAAAAAAACTTTACAATAACGATCAAAATAATTTACGTCCTCAGCCGTGGACTGTAGATCAAAAATTGTAATTGTGATGGAGAGAATAAAAAAAAATATTGAAAGTTTTCATTGCAAAGCTTTAAATATTATATTGAATAACTTCCATAAATAGAGAGTTAATATTTTACTGGTATTAAATCGATCTCAGGCTGCCTTTATATACAAAATTTTTATTCAATTGGTTGGCGTACAGACAGACATACATACATACATACCTAAATAGATATGTAAGTACCCTCTAGTCAGCCTAGAACCATATGTCTCTGTGTCAATACTGTTTTCTATAGCGACAATTGCACTAGTGGAAATGTCAACAACTTTGCTGTTATGCGCGAGTAGAGATACGTTAGAGACAACAGTTCTAGTTTATTGTTGGTGACATTGTCAATGAACGCGTCAATAGTTTGTTTTTCTTTCTTATTATGCTATGCAATAATGTTAAAAAAAAATTCATACATATGTATGTATTTAAGTTTTTTGCCCTAACACTTTTAAAATTGTAGACGAGGGTCACTAAAATGTACTAGTAAATCTTTGGTTGAAATATCTCTATATGGTAGTAAAAGAATAGTGCTAAGATCTACTTGTGGATTTTCAATTACAAGCTAATTTTAAACGTCAATAGGCGATTACATTGGCTGGGGTACACCTAAAAGTAAATCACTACATTTTCACTATTCGCATTTTTTGTAGGGTTAAACACATACATACATGTGTATTTTAACAGTATTGCACAACATAATAGAAAAGAAAACCAAACTATTCACGCGTTCATTGACAATGTCTCCAACGTATCTCTAGTCGCGCATAAAAGGAAAGGAAAGTTGTCGACATTTCAACTAGTGCAATTGTCGCTATAGAAAAGAGTGTTGACATAGACACATATGGTTCTAGGCTGACTAGAGGGTATTAATAAAACCATACTCATTTATATTTTAATTTAAGTCTTCTTGGAAAATAATACATGAGCCATAACATCTTAATTCAACTTAATTTTTTTTAAGGTAGCTACATCAATATTAAAATGTTGGAGCATTAAAACTTGTAAACACTTAAGTTCAATAACTGACAGCCCATTCAAATTATTCCTCATAAAAAGAAAACCTTATATTTAACTAAGCTTTTAAAAAATTATCTGATCTCAGGTTTTCCGCATTTTTCAATTTAACCTAAAGCACTTATCTCGACTTACTACCAATAAAAATTATTTTGCCTTACAATATATGTAGTAGCTCAAGTGCACTTTAGTTTTTAATTTTCTGTAAATGGATTTTTTCATAACATCTTAACTAAAAAACAACGAATATTAACTAATAAAACGTTATTTTTTTATAAAATTAAAATCTAAATAATTGTTCATCTTTTTCGGTGGCTAAAAATTTTATATAAAAACCAAATACAATTTATTTTAGACAAAACCCTTAATATCTCATAACAAGAAATTTCGACTTAAGCCATTATTATTTATTGCCACAGTTATGTATAGCATACGTAAATTGTAACGTCCAGTGTATAAAAAACTGTAATGATTTTCATTTCATTTGATTTTGCTTCTGCTTTCGCTTTTGAAAAATACAACAGTTTCAGTCAAAGCAAAATCACAACACGATTTATGACCAATTGCGCAGTACTTCCAGCAGTCGACGATTTGAAAAGTGTGAATTTGATTTGCTTTTTTTTATTACAATAATATTTTTCTGTGTACACCACAGCAAGGCTGTAAGAAATAGAATGCAAACGTTTGTATATAAACTTATAAGTGAAATGCACAAAAAAAACATTTTTTAAAAAGTGAGTTCATTAATGCAATTAGATAAATTTTTTAAATATCTCAGAAAATATAATCAACTTATTAATTTTTATTTTCGTTAATTTTAATTATTATTGTTCGAACTTCATTTGCTTCTATATTTATGATTTGATCAGGCTAAAGTTCGTATCGCATTGTAAGTCAAATTACATGTGATAATTATTAATGAACAAATAACACCAAAAAAGTTAGTTGTAAATATTCTGACAAACACGTAGCAGAACGGAACAACTAGCTGTTTTCGAAGGCCACTCACTACACCGTCATCATCAGCGTTCTTTTGTGTTTGGTCCACTGTGTATGGTGTCAGTTGGTGTGGATTTCTGCTTATTAATTTTTAACAAAATTTATTCAGCTCTTGAATTTTATTTTTTTTACAGAGAAATTTTCTCTGCACGTAATTATTTCACAAGTCTGCTTTCTTATTCCCCCATACATTTTTACGCATGTTGTATCACAATGAAAACGTATAAATGTTAAATATAAAAACTTAAACTTAAATTTGCATAATTTACAAATAAATAATTTAATATTCTACATTAATAATTTACTCGTAATTCAAACCATAAATATTATTTTTGTGTGCTACAGTTGTAATTACAACTGTATCGTATAACATAATTATGTACTTAGTTTAATAAACAAGTACATACTAATAAATGCACATAAATGCAACAACAGCAACAAATACAGAATCAATTATATAATTTTCTATCGCCGTACGTACACAATCGTAATTGAGTGAGTGAATGGATGGATGAAAGCAGCCGAATACACATCAGCGACGTTTCACAAAAAAAAAATTAAAAAAATGGTCTTAATAAACATAAATATTATTTGTCGTATAAACTAATTTTGAAATAAGCTAATTAAATTTTTAAAATGCAATTATATGTAGAGTATGCACATGTAAAGTGGTTTTCGTACTAGGGATGTAACCTTTCTCAAAATAGGAAATGTGGTTGATATTTTTAGCTAAAGCTCACTAACACAAAAAGGCAAGAGACTTAAATAGTTGGGTACACATCAGTAATGGGAAATGAGATGTGCATTTCGGTATCAAAAAATTTTGTTTGAGTACTCTTTTGATCCCGAGAGTACCAAAAATTAAGGGCCATTTGCAGAGGAGTGAGGTATAGACGAAATTCCGTAAGCTACTCTCGATATATCCGCAAAAATGTATTCATTCATTATTCATTTATTCGTTTTTAGTTTTAGCCACTGTAGACCAGAAACTTCACACATTTTCTGTTGTTAATGGTTTCCGTTCTTCCATATTTTCAAAATATTAAATTAAAAATGGTATAATGCTTTTGGTTTTACCAGATAAAAAATTTTCAGGGGAAAAGTCCACTATTGCCCTCGGAACATTACAGAATTTAATATAAAGCTTCTTACAATTTCCCTTAAACTGCTTTAAAACAGTTATTTCAACATGATTTGTGTTTATATGTATGTATCTATGTACTATATACAATTCAACTTCTGTGCCACATACAATATTACTGATTGAAATATGGTTTTATATGGTTTTCGTTTATATGTAACTGTGAAAGATTGCACTTTTCTAAAAAATCTTTACCAATAACGTTTCGTGCCATTTGTCGAAAAAGAAATTTAATTCTTGGACGTCTTTCCAATGTATTTCTCAGTTGACCGTGAGAGTATCAAATGCGTTGGGGGAGTACTACGGTACTTTTTCATGTCAATAGTATCTTACCAACTTTCCCTTTACTGGTACACATTAGTCTCAAGAGCCCCCAAATGTGACCACCACTTTTCTGAAATAATATTGGAAATTGAAATAATCGATTCTGAAAAATTAAATTTTCAAAGAATCCTTAATAAAAGCAATTTCACAGAATATCTAAACGAAATAAAGCTAAAAACTTAATTTTTAAACGTATGTATATCGAAATGTACAAATTTCCTCACACTCGCATTGATATAGATCAGCTACGTCGAAGCCATATGAACAATGTGCAAACTTTTACAAAAGAGCTTTTGTGCTTTTACACCGACGACAGCACGACAGCCAATCAGATCTCGGCGACAACAATGCTTGCTCTAAATTTGCAAGGAAACAAAAACAAATTGAAGAGCTTTCAAAGCTGTTTACTTCAAATTAAATTTGTCAGAGTATGTGTGTTTAGACGTAGCTGATCTATTCATATATCTATATCTACATATAATATAGATAAAAGCCTTGAACTATTTATGCTATATGTAAATAGTATAAAACTCTTAGAATTCTTTTAAATAATTGCTATTAAATACTCAATTAAAAGTCGAAAAATTGTTATTTCGTTTTTGTGTTTTCTTTCTCTCTTTACTTATACGTGTTTTGTTCTTTTTCTTCTGTTTTTTTTTATCTATTCCAATGTGCGCGTGTAAAATTTTTTTTATATCGATACACATTAAGAAATTTTGTTATTAGCTTTGCTTCGTTTAGATATTCTATGAAATTGCTTTAGCTAATAAGGACAATTAAAAAAAAATTAACGGCCTTATGTATAAGAAAAAATTGTGTTGAAGTTAGCATGAGTGACGATATTGAATTAGGTGTTAACGAGTTCCTCGATTCGTTTTGATATTTAAAATGGGTGCATTACGTAGTTTTAAGCCTCTACTAAGTCCTAGAGCGATTGTTAATGTGAAGTTGTATGGCAAAACTCTTTAAGATCATGTTCAATTTCGTCACTTATGCTAACTTCATGGCAGTTTATTCTTCTACATAAGGCTGTTAATATTTTAAAACCGATTATCTCAATTGTGTGTGTGTGCAATTCCATAGTTGACCAATATGACCAACGATCATCTGAACCAAAATGATTAGTTTTTCTTTAATCTAATTTCTTGCCTTTAGCAGACATACATATTTCCAACTTCTGCTGTTAACTAGATAACAGTGCTCTGCTATGTTAGAAATAGTGGTTTATGTCTCCGCTAGATAAATTCGAACATATCCTCACACACATGAAATTTTTAAGAACTACGAATTAAGAAATTTATTAAATACTCAATTTAAAGTCAATTACAATACAGTACAATAATAATAGCCCTCCTTAATGAAATAAATATTAAATGCAAAATTTGTTTAACTAACGCAAATACGTGCACACACACACACACACACACACCCAAACACTGGGAATAGCGTGAGCTGAGTTTAGCAAACGGATTAAGTGGTCTTGCCAACGTTTACTTGTGTTACTCGTAAGCATTTGCATTTATGCATGAAGTTTTATTTGCTTGTTACCCAAAATTTTGCTTTTACACATACTCGTACACCCTAACAAATTCAATAGCACCTGAAACGCATAGTTGTATTATCTAAAGGCTATATAGTACACGAGATGTAAGAAATCCACATGCGAATTGGCTGTGATGTCAAGTAGTTAGCACGTTGACTACGAAAATGAAGGTCCTGGGTTCGAGCCCGGTATCAAACAATCATCAAATAACAACACCACGCATTTTTCTGATGTACATTACTGTCCCAACTAATAAGTTGTTGTAAGAAAGTTCATGTAATGAAGGCATAGTCACTGGTCACTGAATTATGCCGACTTCAGCAGATACTAATCCTAATGTAACGTCAGAGCGCCCTCCTTCTTTATGTAGCAGAATCATCGGCGAAGTAAAATAACCAATAAAATGGCTACTAATAGCTTACAGCTTCAAAAATTGAATACGCCTCATTTAACACCAGAGGCGCTTCAACACTGCATTATTAAAAAAAAACAGAGTTCTTTCACCATCTGTCTCCATCACTATCCCTTGCCTAAAAGAAGGTAACACCTAGTAATAGTAGCAGGCATTCATTGCCTGAGTGTTACTTCTCTTTATTCAAAAAAAAAAAAGTATTTTCGTCCCAAAATCCAAAAAAGACACATTTAGCCGAATTAAACACATTTTCAAAGGCAGCAGGCACATGCGAAAAGGTGTGAATTTCTGCATTTATATGTGTTACTAGTACACGGCATGTAGTCAATGTAGCTTCATGATGACCTAAAAATTACGTCAGAGCCACATACACATGTGGCTTCTTACATACCGTGTACTGCAGCCTTAAGGCATATCAACATTCCAACATATTTGATTATATACGAGTATACACATATTTATTTGATTTCCATTTCAAATTCATATTCATATTGCTTGACATTCAACGCAGTTTTGGCGGGTGAGTCATTTCATATTAATTAAAATCTCAGAAATTGCTAATTTTGATTTCAGTTTGAGTTTAATCTTAATATAACACGGAAACTAATAAGAATTGAATTAAGAAAAGTTAAAGTTTTCATTAGTTTTCATTAAAAAAAATAATTCAGAAATAAGCTTTCAGAAAATTGTAACTCAATGAATCAAAACAGTTTACATATTCCATTTGCCATGAAAAATATATAAGTATATAAATCTGAAATTTGCATCAACTGACACAACAGTATTTTTATTTTGTTTTATTTTTTTATTTGATTTTATTCTGTTTCATTTTATTTAATTTCAATGTTTTCTTTTATTTTATTTTGTTTTATTTTATTTTATTTTATTTGATTTTATTTTAATTCATTTTATTTTATTTAATTTTATTTTATTTTATTTTATTTTATTTTATTTGATTTTATTTTAATTCATTTTATTTTATTTTATTTAATTTTATTTTATTTTACTTTATTTTATTTTATTTTATTTTATTTTAATTCATTTTATTTTATTTTATTTAATTTTATTTTATTTTATTTTATTTTATTTAATTTTATTTTATTTTATTTTATTTTATTTTATTTTATTTGATTTTATTTTAATTCATTTTATTTAATTTTATTTTATTTTATTTTATTTGATTTTATTTTAATTCATTTTATTTTATTTTATTTAATTTTATTTTATTTTATTTTATTTTATTTTATTTGATTTTATTTTATTTTATTTTATTTTATTTGATTTTATTTTAATTCATTTTATTTTATTTTATTTAATTTTATTTTATTTTATTTGATTTTATTTTATTTGATTTTATTTTATTTCATTTTATTTTTTTATTTTATTTTATTTGATTTAATTTTATTTTATTTGATTTTATTTTAGTTCATTTTATTTTTTTATTTTATTTTATTTTTTTTATTTTATTTTATTTAATTTTATTTTTTTACTTCTTTTAATTTTATTTTATTGCATTTTAATTTTTTCGATTCATTTCAAATTTGAAGTTTTCCATATAGAATTTGATAGCAAACCTCATTGTTAGACCTATTGAATTTAATATACAATAATCTAAAAAGAGAAATTCTAAAAAAAAACTTTCGTTTTATATTTTGATTTTTGGCAAAGCAACAATAAAACTAAAGAAAATTGCCAATTTATTGCCTTGCGACAGATAAGTGATTCTTCGATTCAATCTGCAAGAAAGACAGAACAAATTATTAACAATAATATTTACGATAAAGTAAATTTTAAATAAATAAGTGTTGGTCCAATTCTTTTTGGGGTATAAGCAAAAGTTTACCCTTTTTTGTAAGTAACTTGTAAATGGAGCGAAAAACTTTCCGCACGTGTGGAAATTTGTCGCCATGAGCCACAGAAAAGGTTCATATGTCTTAAGCTTATTTTTTAAGCATAGAAGCCTACTCGTACGTATTCAAACATATAAATATAAAAATGTATATCGTTAAAAAAAACAAGCGCAAACTTCTATCGATTTCAACAAGGCCAGACAGATAGATGTGCTGATGTTTCGGCAACATTTTTGTTTCCGACAAATACGCGTGGTCTATTCGTGCGTATGTGTGAGGGATTTATAATTTAATCCTGTTGCTGTGAAACAATTTTTTATTCGTTATTTTAAATAAGTGTTTGTGCTTCAATAAAATTCTTATTTTGCCTTTTTTTTATGGAGTAGTTGGAGTTGTACTGGTTGTAATCTTCTATGGGATTATTGTTATTATTAAAACTGTCCATATGTGGTCGTAGATATTTTATGTAATAACTTCTTTATTCATTCAATTGGCGGTTATTGTTTCATATAGTGTTTTTATTGATTGCGATTTATTAATACGATTATTTAAAACAAAACAAAAATGTTTTATGTGACACATGCAAGATTTCACATACCGGCTGGGACAGTTTTGTTTATAGAAATGAGAGACTTTAAAGAGTTTAAAAAAATATATTTTTTGATCAATTTATTTCTTATACATTTCTACATACATTTGTATACCTTAACTCTGGCCCCAGCCAGGGTCACCAAAAAAAATATTTCTCACCAGCATTATGTGAAACAAAAATGTAAGTCTTGCAATATATTCTTCCTTATTCAGTAACTATTTGTCGACGGCACGTCAATATAGTACCAGCAATTTGTCGCTTGCCTACTGGCTGTTGAAAGCAGGAGTTTTTTTTTAATTTCGGCGATTTTTTAGGTTTTTGCCGATTTATTATAGTTTTAGCCTTTTTTCCTTTTGGCGATTTTTTTTAGTTTTAGCGCTTCGAAAATTTTAAGAGTATGCCTCAAAATTACATTAACTGATGGAACATCCTGTAATTTTTATTTTTTTTTAATTTTAGTGTTAACTGTTGTAGTCTGTATAAAAATACAATAACTTTGTAAGTTTCAAGTGTCTATATACGAGTATATAAATATAATTGTATGTATGTGTTACATGGGATTTTAGCATTTTTCGTTGCTCGTTTTGGAACACCCTTTAATTTTTAACTGTCATATATTTTTTTTGTTGTAGCAGCGAAGGTTCTACATATTCTGTCAAAATTTCAGGTTTGTAACTCTTACGGTTCTCGAGAAAACAGAACCCTAAAGACACTGCATTTGCCCTGGAAAAAAAAATTATGTTCCACCAAAACACTGCAAGGGTGCACACACGTGCATTTTTATTGGCAAAAACTCGTAAATTGTGTTACGAATTGTTCCTTAATTTGTCCTGGTATACGAGGCTCCCTTCTTTACGCAGGCATTCAAGTAGAATCTAGATGATTCCTTTTTGAAATTATTTGCCATAGTCTCTAGATTTAGCACCCAGTGACTAAATCTTGTTCCCGAACCTCTGAAGAATTGGCTCAGCAAAAAGATAATTTGACTCCAAAGATAATCTCACAAACAAATACCTATTTTAATTTTGTAAAAAGGATGAAAAAAATTGCAGACACGTTGGACAAAGAGTACGAGTATAGAGCTCAAAGAAGAACATGTTGAAAAATAAAATTATTTTTTTTTATCCACGGACTTATAGACCCGCCCTCGTATCACTCATTCACTATTCTTTTAAGCTGCTGTATTTTAAGTTTCATTACAAATTTTCAAATGAAATGTTATTAATAAGAATATGTAAGAGTATTTAATTTGATAGTATGTAATTTATTATCATCTATCGCCAAGAAATGTGTACATGTAAGTACTTATTATACCCATTACATATTTTCTTCCACAGATGCACATACTTGCATACATACATATGTATGTGTTCTTGCATATTGATGTATGAATGTGAATGAAGTGTGACTGCCTTTTTTTCGATAGTACAAGTATGTGCAATATCATTGACACATACATAAGTGCATGTTATCCTGTTGTTAACGCAAACTAACCAACAATAAGACCAATACAACACACCAATACAATGTTATCACAACAGCAGCAACCACAAATATGTATGTAGCTCGCATTGTGACTTAAAACAAAACCAACAACAAAACAAACAAAAAGGTAAAAGCAACAATATTTTATATGTACGAGTAGTATGTAGGAACAATGCACTTTTTATACAAATGAATCTCTTGGACAAAAAATCTATCATATTATTTAGTATTCCGTAACCTCAACTTTATATTTATTTGAAGTTGTTGTTGTTGTTGTTGTTGTTCTTGCTCTTGTTGAACTTTAGACTTACAACAAACTGTCACCATAATGCAGGTTGGATTGTGTTTGCTTTCGTTTGTTTGTTTGTTCAGTTCAGTTCAGTTCATCTCTTTTTCAACTACTGCAATGAAACGTGACGTTGCATTTTACACCGTCCGATAGATTATTAGATTTTACTCAGTATTCTGCCACTTACAACTCAAGCTGGTTGGGGTGAGAGAAAAAACCACAAGCAACCAATAACCGCAAAAAAAAAACGTTTTCAATACCTTTTTTACGATTTTATTGCGGCAAGTAAGATAGTGAAAGTATTCATTCTTTAAAGAGTAATTAAAGTTAGCAGAAGTGAAGGTAGAGATGGTAAAAATGAGCTTTCATTACAAAAAATCTTTCAGCAAATTGTAATACGATGAATCAAAACAATTCACATATTCCATTGGCAATAAAAAGTTGCGTACATAAAGCAGAAATCTACATCAACTGACACCACACACAGTGTACCAAACACAAAAGAACGCTGATGAGGAAGGCTTAGTGGCCTTCGAAAACGGCCGGTTGTTCCGTTCAACTACGTGTTTGTCAGAAAATTTACAACTAACTTTGGTGTTAGTTGTTCATTAATAATTATCACATGTAATTTGGATTAAAAAGAGATACGAACTTTAGCCTGATAAAATCATAAAATATAGAAGTGAAAGAAAATATTTTTATGTGATTTCCCAACCAACTTGAATTATTATTCAGACAATACTCGTATACATTTACTTCAAGTACATAAAAAACACATGTATATATACGGTCTAATTCATAAAAAATATTTTAGGTTTATTTGACAAATTTCACATAGAAATATGTCAAATAAGCCCTTAATAAACCTGAAATATTTTTATGAATAAGGCAGTTAATATTCAAATTATATTATAATAAGAGTCTCTTTTAACAACAATAACATCAAAGGCCTGTACGACGATGTCGAAAGAATTTATTGTTGCACGCATCATACGTTGTGAAATAAAGAAGTGAACGTTGTCGGCTGGTGAATGAAAAGATTGAAATTATCAGACAATAAAATGTTAGAATGCAGAACACAATTTGTCAAATGGACTATACTCAAAACAAAAATGCTGTACTGTGGAAACAACAATGAAAAATTAAGTTTAAAACGATTGTTGTCAAAATGAGAAGAACCAATTACTTAACGATTCCATTCCTTTAAATGACTGCTTAGTTAGGTAATGTCCTTCATTCATTTCTATTTATTTATTTATTTATTTATTTACCTATGTAACGATGTTTTTTAACGTGTTTAAGCTTGATTGGATTTGTGCTGTTGTCCAAAACTTGTTTTTCTAACATGTCCCCTTTTGTTTTAGGTGTAAATTCAATCATCATTTTAAGCGTTAAAATTTTTTTGGAATTCATTTTTATCAGAAATACGGTCAATATTCATGTGTTTATGTACATACATACATACATACATATTTATTTATTGTTTATTTATCTAGAAATGATGCATTGTTTTCTTTTAGTTAATGAATGTGATTGGTGTTTGCACGAAAACTTTTGCAGTTCATTTGTTGTTCTGTTAAATAAAATTTAGTTGCAGTTCATCAGTTTAAATATGCTTGTAGACGAGCTATTTGATTATTTTATAAATGTACATAATGCATACAACGCAAATGATGAATGAAGAATGCCATTCCATCTCTCTCCCGGTGGCTTAAAAAAATTCAGTAAAGTGCGACTTTGACTCGTGCATGAAGGGTTCAGGTTATGTAATACAATTCTCACTAATAACATAAATAGTCATGAAGAGTTTCAAAACTCTCACTGCAATAGTTTCCAAGATATTTTTTTAATTAAACATTTTCTCTATTCGAGAGGAGCCACGCTCACTTGTTCAATCCCGATTATTTTCTATGATCAGCAGAATTTCACCAAGATATTAAAAGATTAATATTTAATACCCTTTTTACAAAAAAAAAAATCAAACTATTTACTATTTTGGCTTCCAAGATATCTTCAAATAAATGTTGCTTCTATGTGGGAAGCTTTTTGTCAACTTTAGGCATTAAAAAATTAATAGCCTATTGCTCCTTCTAGACCATCAGTAATATGCTGTGAGCAAATCAGTAAATCAGTCAGTACATGTATTATTTTTGAAGAGAAAAAAATGTGCGTTTTTTAAGAAAAGCATCAGGTCTAATTTTTCAATTCTGATATTGTTTCCAAC
Source organism: Nowickia ferox (assembly GCA_936439885.1). NCBI lineage: Eukaryota > Metazoa > Arthropoda > Insecta > Diptera > Tachinidae > Nowickia > Nowickia ferox. The sequence goes on along the minus strand of OW387023.1, from coordinate 118,177,396 downwards.
AACAAAATTTTATTAGTTTTCCCGATATATCAAAGTTAATATTTTCTTTTTGGGGATAGTGCCACGCCCACATATACAATTCGAACTTTTTTGTAAGACAGCGCAAATTACAAAAGTCGTTAGACTTTCGTAGATGAAAAATATACCAAAATAATACTATACGAACTTTAGCCCATATAATCGAATATTTTACCTGACGTAGACATTTTTTAAAAACTCTAAAGTACTCGGTAAACTTTTTTTTGGTTTTTAGCAGTTTTTTAGTTTTGCCAGTTTTTCTTAGTTTTGGCACTTTTTTCGTTTTTGAGAAATTTTTGGTTTTTGTCGTTTTAGAGATTTTTTCGGTTTTTGGCGATCTATTGAAGTTTTAGCGATTTATTTTAGTTTTTGCGATTTGTTTCGTTTTGGTAATTTTTTCATTTTGACGATTTTTTCGCTTTGGCGATATTTTTTCGGTTGTTGGTGATTTATTTTAGTAGCGTTATTGTTTAGTTTTGGTGCTTTATTCGTTTTGGCAATTTTTTTCGACTTTTGACAATTTTTTCATTTTGGGATTTTGTAGTTTCAGCATTTTTGAAAATTTCAAGAGCTTGCTTCTTACGGTTTACAAGATGCAGCAAGTTGCCAAAATTACATAGTCAAAGTTATAATAACTGATGGAATACCCTTTAATTTAGATTTTTATAGCTATGCTATTTATTGCTCGATACAGGACGTGAATTTATTTTTGTTTTGATTTCTTTGTACTTAAAAGCACAGTACGAAAATAAACGAAACAAATTGTTTGATTTCATTTTTTTTTGCCGTTCTTTGAAGTGAGTGAAACAAAAACAAAAAAAAAGTGAAAAAACAATGAGAACGATTGCTCAATTTGTTTTTGTATTGTTTTTGCACATGAACACAAAGTAGAGAACACAGCCGCCACCGGCCACAAACAATACATTAATTTAATCGTATGCCGCTAGCAAAGAAAATAATGGGAAACAAATGGAAACGTTTTGAAATATTTGCAGAGAATTTGACATCATCATATAATATTATTTTATTGCATTGTTATTTCACACATGAAATTTGTTTTATATAACTAAGCAGCATATCTATAACCGGGTGTTCTAAGACACCTCTCTTTTTTTTAATTTCAGTCTTAATTATTTTAGTTTGCATAAAAATATGCCAGCTTTACAAATTTCAATCTGTCTATACTCGTATATAATTGTCTGTATATTACATTAGGATTTCAACATTTTTCGTTGCTCGCTTTAGAACACCTTTTAATTTTTTAACTGTCATATATTTGCTGTTGTAGCGGCTAAAGTTTTACATATTCGGTGAAAATTTCAGGTACTTAGCTCTTAGGGTTCTGTAAAAAAAACAACCTGTGACAAACAGACGGACATCGCAGCGAAACCAACAGGGTTCCTTTTCACCTTTGCCTCTTGTTTTTTTTTTTGCATCCACTCAGCTGTAATAAACATGTTAACAAAATTTATAATTCAAGGCGAATTGACATCAGGTGATCCTAATTGACCAGCTGACATAATTTCTCTGCTGTCAATCAATGCAAAACGCTAGGACAAATTCTGACAGCAGGAAATTTTACACTAACAAATATACAAGGTGAATACGCAGAGTTGCAAATTAAGACCACCTGGTATCAATTCGCCTTGTTATAATTATTGAACTTGCCCTTAACGAAGAGTAATAAAAGTGTTTTCCATAGCAAAGCAAACGTGCATGCATATATTTAGTATCATTATAACTTGAGTTGTTATTTATTTCTATCCTGTTGTTGTATACACTCACTGGCAACTGTAAGTGAATGTTAACAATCTATCAGGAGTTATTTCGATATGATAATTTTTGCAAATGCAAAAAAAAATTATAATAATAAAAATAATATCAACTACGGCGCCAGAAATGCATAAATAAGCAAACTGCCACATTCAGCTAGTGAATTTACAATATTGGTGCATGTGTATGTGTATGTATGTGTGTGTATGCAAAACAACTACAGACAACTTTACTTTGGCAATGTATTCATTCATGTCCTTTAAAAAATCTCACACATGCACGAATATGATATTCCGGCATATTCATGCGAGTTCTTACATCACCAAGTCAAATGTATTCGAAGAACACAAAATAGAGAAACATTCTTGCTTATGTGTAAATGCAAAAACAGGAGGTCCCCACATTAGTTTTAGCTAATTTTCTATAGTATAAAAGAAAACTTAATGACTACCCTCGTTATTGCAATATCACATACGACACACACACATACGAGTACACAATAAAGTAAAACAGAAACCTTAACACATACTCGTATTTGTTTGGATGTCCAGCAATGTGACCAGTATAAACAAACGTGATTGCCCAGCATAAACGACCAGCTGATACCTCAGTGTCCTTGCAACTTACTGTCAAAACATCCTTAACGAGACAAGGTTCCTGTATTTGTTATACATACTTTACAAGATTGACATAATATCGCTCGAGAAAGCAGGAGGAGGAAATGGAAGAAGTGAACGAGAGACAAAGATATGTATGGACTCGTATATAGGGAGAAAATTAAAGATAGACAGAAGGGCGTACAACATTGCAACAACTAATTTCCTTAGAAGAACTTGTAACAGAACATTGTAAAAGCGTTTTTACAATACATTCACTTGCATTTACATATACGAGTACAGCTCCTTTATTGCATAATAGGCTTATCGCTCACTTACTCCAACAACGTCATAACTCAAAAAAATAAACTAGTTTGCCATAAAACGAGTTTAAGATTTTCAATTTATACACAACGTCATGGGTAAAGAAAATTTGATTTTGCTTTCAAGAGTTGAGTAAATCTTTACACAATATGAAGATCAATATGAGGATTAATTCTGCATCATTTGAGTTATGACGTTGTTCGAGTAAATGAGCGATATCTTAAAAAATACGTTTTTGGAGTTATTAATGCAAATGAATCTTGTGCACGCACCTCTTGATTGAAAGAAAATATTTTTATCTCATCATTGAATTGTATGTTAAATGAAAACTTAAAATTAGTTTTACGCAAAACTAGTTTTTTTTTTTTTTTGAGTTATGCCTTTCTTGCAATAAAGGTGCGATATGCACATTACATGCATGTACGAGTATATTAAAATTAATACTACGACAGCTATTCGTTCGTATCTGTTTGATTGTCAATTTGAAGTTGGAAGGAAACACAAGGTTTATACAAACTCGCATGAAATGCAAATAAAAACTTCACAATTACAAAGGAGGAATAAGAAGAAAAGCAGTGAAAATATGCAAAAGTCTGCGGACTCGTATTACAAATACCAATAAACGTACAAAAACCAATTTGGGCAGGCAAAACGGTTGATTTGAAGTTTTGAAAAATCATCACAGAATATTTATTTCATGAACTTAGAATTGATAGGAAGATGAATTTAATCTCCTTTAACGAAAGGGACCAAAAATGTCCTTGCATATCAGAGTTAAAGGGTTAAAATGGTTTCATAAAAATCTTTACAAAAAATACATACCCGAAATTAGCCCTCAAGCACGTTTAAAATTTGAACTTGTTTATCCTATTTAAATTAAATTTCCACCTTTGATATATTCAAGGACATACAAATGCAATAAAATTGACATGACATTCCCGTTTAGGGGTACTTTATTGCCCCGTTTTACGAAAGGGACTACTAAAAATAACAAAACAGAGAAGAGATATTTTAAAAAAAATTTCTCCAGTAAAATTTTACCTAAAAGTGCTGAAAAGATCCCAAACCTAATATGCAATTTCATAACAGGTTCAAATGTGAACTTTTACAACGTTGATACGCTTATATTTTTAGGGTAACGAACATCAAAAGTAACAAAGGAACCCTATTGTTTTCTTTACGATGTTCGTCCGTCCACCCGTCTGTCCATCACAGGCTGTTTTCTCGAAAACCATAAGAGCTACGGTGCTGAAATTTTCACATAATAAATAAAACATTGGTCGCTACAAAATAAATGACAGTTAAGAATTAAAGGGTGTTCCAAAGCGAGCAACGCAACATGTTGAAATCCTAATGTAATGTGCAGACGATTATATATCGAGACTTGAAATTTTCAAAGTTAATGTATTTTTGTGCAGACTACAACAATTAATACTGAAATTAAAGAAAACTCAAAACTAAAGGGTATTCTATCAGTTAATGTAATTTTGACAACTTGCTGCATCTTGGAAATCGTAAGAGTTAAAATTTTGAAATTTTCAAAAACGATAAAACTAAATAATCACATAATCCTTGAAAATCGAACAAATCGCCAGAAATGAAAAAACGCCAAAACAAATAACTTCAGAAACCGAAGCAAAAGTGCCAAAATTATAAAGATTGCAAAAAACCGAAAAATTTACCGGGTACTCAAAATGTCTACGTCATGTTAGACATTCGATTATATAAACTAAAGTTCGTCTAGTATTACATATGTACGAGTATGTAGTGTCCGTACGAAACCCTTCGTATACTAGTCTAAGTCGAACTTTACTGAACTCATTTAAAGCTCAAAATCCAATCAACTTTTAACCCCAAAAAGAAATGTCAAATGCTGCCAGTTTGACTAAAATCAGATAATTGGTTCGACAGATATCGAAAAAATCGAAAAAATCGTTTATTTCTAATATCTTTAAAAGTCTTTCTTCAAAACAATTTTACATATTCACTGATTTTTATAGACTTTTTGAGAGATATCGCTGTCGAAAATTTGCAAAAAAAAAAAAGTGTTTGTACTTTTTAACTCCGTCATTTTTTGGACATAAAAGCTGGCGGGAAGTTTCAGGGATGGCCTGCAAGTTCAACTGATTTCCATATTTTTTTTTTTTTTACCAGAACCGAACGTTAAAACCATTTCTTCTTTTTTTGTGCAGTATAATAATGATATTAAGGGGGATATTTTTTTCTTTTCAAATAATTTAATTTAAACGGAAGTTGCTATCAAGACCCTTAGTAGTCTCACATAGAAATGTGAGCGGATAGTATCTTCCCGCCAACAAATAAGGCAAAAATTAACTAAGCAATCAATATGCATGCAAAGTACATAATACTTACGTTTAAATCAATGGTGCCGCTCATAAAATTATCCTGCCAAGTCTGCATCATCAAACTAACGCACTAGCCCGCAATATTTTTAAGTAAAGGCGTCACACTCCGAACACCAGAAACGTAAAAAACTACCACAGAAGCAAATGCAGAAACTAATTTTTTATCTGGCATTGGCTGGACTTATAAATAACATCCTAATACATTCACAGAAAAAAATATTCCTGCATTAAACAACTTTAATTGAAAATAGAACTAAAAATCAATTAAACTTTGTAATTAATTAAATTTTTTAACAAAAGTTTAATTGACTTAAATACATTTTAATTGATTTCTGGTCTTATTTTCAATTAAAGTTGTTTATTGCAGGAACATTTTGTTCTGAGTTACAAGCACTTATAAGCTAGAGGCCAAAAAATTGGCTTCTTTCATTAAAAAATATTTGAAGACCGCTGAAACTAGTGGAAAATTAATTCAAACAAAAGGTAAGGGTGCCTGTGGCCCATTCAAATTGTGGGCGACCGCCTCAAAGGAGAAAAAAGTAAAGAAGCCTGCTGCCGGTGATAAAAAGAAGAAGGCCAACAAGGCTACTAAAAGGTAAAATCGCCATGCAAAGAAGCCATCAGCCGTGAAAAAGACTGCCGGAAAGAATGAAGAAATAGAAGGCGAAGTCAAAAACTGCCAAAAAGACTGGTGGTACAGTTAAGGCAAAACCCTAAAAAGGCTAAAATGCTAAAAGGCTAAAAAGGCACCAGCAACTAAGCCAAAGGCACCCACAGTCAAGAGCGCAACTGCAGCGAAACCGAAAAAAGCTGCACCAACTAAAAAACCAACTTCCAAAAAGGCCGCCGCTAGAAGTAAATTTATGTTTTCTTTAAACTTTTTATTAAGATTTTTATACTTATTTCTAGTTCGATTTATAATTGAAAATGCAATGCATCAGTAATGGGCAATATTATCATTTGAATATCGTTGTGAAACGATACTTAAAACGGCAATTTTAAATTAAAATGATAATGCAGTACCAGGGTAATACGGTGCATTTTCAATGCATATAAAGGTGGAATTAGACGTGCCATAGCCATAACCAAACCAAAATTCGATTGGTTTCTATGGTAATTGCTACGGCGTTATGGCTAGTCAGCTAGTCACCTATAATCAAATACAGTGTTTCCCACTAGTTTGGTTCGAACGACTGTTTTCTATGGTTATGGTTATGGCACGTCTGATTGCACCTTAAAGCTTGAATTGAACATTTCAGAATTTCGCTGGGCACTTGTACGTTGCTGCCGGTGCCGAAGACTGCATCTGTAGAAAAGAGAAGTGTGCCCACATTAACTGCTCAAGCCAAAGTCACTTATAAGCAATAACAACATACATTTATTTTCTAATGAAGCCAGGTTTTTGTTTAAAATTATGTAATCTCAGTATGTTATTTCAATTAGAGTTCATGGAACTTCAAAATAAGGTGCCTTTATATTGCCCAATTTTATACTATGGACCTTTGCTTTTAAAATGTTTTTAAGAATACATTAGGCCAACCTAAGCATTTATTGATGTAAAATTTTCAAAAGTCCTTCTTTGCATACCTTCGCAATATCGCGCACTGCATGTCCCTTGAAATGGTCTAGAGAAAGTTTTATTTTACCAATTGTGTGTGACGAACACAGCCAAATAATTGAACTACTGTTTGATTGTGACTTTGGGATTAAATAAAAAAAAATATGTATGTATTAAAACAAACAAAATACAATAAGACACTCCCACGTATATGTGGACAAAATTCAGCAATTGTAACCCCATGCATCCTTTTCACTAATAAACCAAATGTCTTTTAGCCATGTAAATATTATTCTCATCTTTTTATTATCTCTTGCTGGAGAATAGAGTAGTTGGTTGGGCTTCTTGAAAAATGAGAATTATTGCAGACCCTTAAATCGACAGCAGGGAAAAACATAAAAAAGTAAAACAGAAACTGATAAAAATGCAAATTACATCAATAGCCATCCCAATGACATTAGATTCATTCAAGAAGCAAAACAATAAGGACTTACAGAGCACAAGTGGTAATGAGATAATGCAAAATGGAACAAAATAAAATTATGCTTGTAATAAATCGAGCATTTGTATAAAGTTTGAGTTAAATTTTTGTATATTTGCGGCCATTGGGAAACTTTTTGTGTTTTATTTCTTCAAAATCCTCTATAAATTGACTTACATAATTGCTTTCGCCAAATTTCAAGGGAAAATCGTCAAATTGAATGTTCGAAATGGTCGAAAAATCGTCAGCAAAATATTTGAATTCTTTTTAATAAATATATTTAGCTTTGCTTTAGCAAAACATAACTAGACAATTTAATATATAAGAAATTAATTATTTGACATATTGTCATAAGTTTATTTAAATTTGAAATTTATTTGCTGGTTTTAATTAAACTATTTTTTGAGCTTTAGGTCTGTTTTATATTTGTATTTTATTATATCAATATTTCGTTAACCTTGGGTTAACTTCTTCAGGATATTTTTGTTTGGTCGTTATGAAATCTTAATTTTTTGTTTTTTCTTTTCTTCTTTCAATTACAAAGACAAGAAGAAAAAACAAAAAATTAAGATTTCATAACGACCAAACAAAAATATCCTGAAGAATTTAACCCAAGGTTAACGAAATATTGATATAATAAAATACAAATATAAAACGGACCTAAAGCTCAAAAAAATAGTTTAATTAAAATACAAAAAAGGTCGAAAAATTAGATAAAAGAATTTATTTGCTGGTGATTCAGCATTGTCTGTCTATATGCGTTTCATTGTTGCTGTAAGAAATCGTCAGTAGACTTCAACCAAACATTTTAAACAGTCACAAACCTCTTATCTTATGCACACACTTTCAACCATTTGAGAATTCACAAATAATACTATTTTTGAAAATCACAGTGTGCCAAATGCTCAATACCTGGTCAGAACCAGTCATATCAGCATCATACATTTTTCTGATATTCATTAGAGTCTTTGATAATACTTACCACAGCACCTTCCTGCGTCGATGTTTGTGCTAACGAATCGTCGAATCGAATCGAAGTAAAAAAAAAACTAATATATTGGCCTTATCATTTTTGATGATGGGTATGAAAATGTTTACTGTAATCCAAAATAAAGATTACTTTTGGCTAACGTTTAGATAAATATGTGCTCAAAATCAAAAGTAAAACAATTTTTTCAATCCTACTGCATATAATAATTAAAGTCCGGTTTTAATTTCTGTTTTTTTTTGATAGTGCTGTAAATTTTACAAAAAACTTACCACTCCTTTCTTACTTCAAAATCTTTCTTGAGAAATTGTGTTGTAATTCCTACAAAAGCTAGATGTTATGACACGTAACTATTGGACATTAATCTTAAGACTTTTGGCAGCTCCCTTCTAATATTACTTCTCTATAACTCCTACAATTTAAAAAAATTGCCAAAGTCCCTTTTTAGCTAAAAGAAAAAAACATTTAGAAATTGTGTTGTAAAAAGTCCTCTCCAATATTTTTTTTCTACCCATCTCCTATAATATTTTTTTTAATGAACTTTAATGAAAAAAAAATTTTTTTTTTGATATATTGTTGAAATTTCTACAAAAACAGAATTTCATGAGATTTTATGACTTTCGACTTTTGGACCTTAATTTAAAGACGTCCACCAGTCTCCTCCAATATTCTTTCTCTCCCCACCTCGTACAAATACTGAAAAAATATTAAAAATTCATAACATGGAATTTTCGTTTCTTGTTATGTGTATCTAAATAAAGGAGGCATAGAGAAGGAACTCAGTCCTTTTAAAGTCTTATTTATAAAAATTATTAATGCTTTATAAAGGCTTATTAAGAAAAAATTTAATAAATAAACCTTAATAAGTTTTATAAATCAGTCTGTTAATATTTAACAGAGGCCTGTTTTATATTAACAGAGCTCTGTTCACTGTTCAACACGACAGTTTGTGTCTAGGATTATGAATTTTAAAATTTATCTTCACATTAGCATTATTTTTTTACCCGATTGCTCAACACAGTATTTATATGTATGTATGTATATATCGTTACCCGAATGTAGAAAGTCCATAATTCATTATTTTTTTTAAATCGTTTTCTTTTTGTATAGAAGAACATCTAATGTATCGAAAAATGCAAAAAATCTCGATTTCAAATAAAGGTAACGATATATATATATATATACATATATATATGTACATATGTGTGTTTGTTTCCTTGCGGCACTATATAAACCGAACGCATGGACCCATAATGAGGTAGTGTCACTAAAGATATGACAGTATTCAAAATTCAATATGACGGCCAACAGATGCCATTTTGTGAATACGAAAAAAAAGTCGGCGAACTATTAAGGATCGCTAAGGATTAATCCCGGTCTATGTGAGGTCTTTGACTACTCAGACTAACCTAACCTAACCTAAGCACGTATTTGAAAATCATCTCTTATTATTCTTCATTTGGAACGACCATTTAGGATCTTTAATGATTTAAAGTTGGTCGCAGTTGGGTTTTTTTATTTTTTAAATTTTTAATTGTTAAAGGTCATGACTCACTATCATACAAAGTCGTGCTATCTACGAAAAAGTACAACCCTGGTGTGATGAATTGTTATTGTCTTTTGAAAATTTTCATAAACTCCATCATACCAGGGTTGTATTTTTTCGTAGATCGCACGACTTTGTATGATAGTGTATCACGGCCTTAAGGGTTAATCCCGGTCTATGTGAGGTCTTTGACTACTCAGACTAACCTAACCTAACCTAAGCACGTATTTGAAAATCATCTCTTATTATTCTTCATTTGGAACGACCATTTAGGATCTTTAATGATTTAAAGTTGGTCGCAGTTGGGTTTTTTTATTTTTTAAATTTTTACTTGTTAAAGGTCATGACTCACTATCATACAAAGTCGTGCTATCTACGAAAAAGTACAACCCTGCTGTGATGAATTGTTATTGTCTTTTGAAAATTTTCATAAACTCCATCATACCAGGGTTGTATTTTTTCGTAGATCGCACGACTTTGTATGATAGTATATCACGGCCTTAACTACACACATTTTGTTATTGACATTATCACGGCTTTTGTTACAAAGCGAAATTGTGTTGGCGCTGGAAGAGCTCTATAAAATTGCATTATCTGGTATTTTACTAAGTAAATATTAATTAACTTAAAACTTAAAAAGTTTCTTACAAAAAACAATACACCTCTGCCGTAGTAATAATTGGTCAAATAAACTTAATTGTTGCGACTTAATTTGTCTTTTGAATAAACCTAAAAATAAGACTCCTTAAATGTGCACACACTTACTCAATGCTAGAGCTGGAAAATTATTAAATTATCTTGCAGTGTGCGTGTAAATATGTACGTACATACATTTGTATGTACTCGTATGTTTGCATTTGCTATATATTACTGTATAAATGACCCCTTGACTTTTTAGTTAAACCGAGTTCAACAAATGCCAAAAGTGTCGAGAATTCACTAAAATGTTTGTACTGAAAACTCTTAAAAAAAAATTTCTGCAAAAAAAAAAGCTTAAATGCCATGTCTGACGCAATGTCTAGTCGAAATCTCCTGCTGTGGGGTTATTTAAATGCACATATTTGTTTTATTATTATTTTCCGCAGCCGCCAAACCCAGTCCAGACATGCTAGTGTAACCTTACGAATTTCGACATTGCCTGAGTGTGAAATGAAAAAGTAAAACTAAACTCTCTGACTTATTACCACTCTCACTGCACGTTCGTGTACTCCGTGTGTATGTGCTCGTACACATGTATGTATGTATATCTCATCATTACGGTTACATTTGTTGTAAAAATTAAAGAGAACTTTTGTCGTTTTACTTTATCTTGAACTTCATTTGTAACAAATCTCTGCAACTATTCAAATTTTTGTCTCTACCATATTGCAAATTTTATATCTCACTCTCCCTGATTCGTTTGTTTAGGTTTTAACTTGTTTTATATACTATATATGTGTGTATGTATGTATGTATGTATGTATGTTTTGTGTTTTTTTTAAGAAATAAGCGCCTAAAACTATACCCTCCTCCAGTCCCTATTCGTTTTAATGCTTTTATGCAAACTTGGAAGTTTTTTTTTCTTTTTTGAATGGGTTCTTTTTAGTTGTTTTTCCTTTGATTTCATAAAAATAGTCGTAAGCACTTGAGAGTATGTGTGTACAAAGAGTGTGCGGGGAAGGGTTGGGGGAAGCCAGTGGCAAGAAAGGCATCTGCTGGTGCAAGGTGGGTGGTTAGTAGCTGCTGGTTGGCGCTAATGGCTTTATTTAGATATTTTTTATTTATGACTGCGTGTGTGTTTAAGTATAGTTTTTTTATTTATTTTTTAGCTTTGATGTTTATTTTTTATTTTGTTGTTGTTGCTGTTGCTGTTGCTGTTCTAATTGTTTTCGTTTTTTTTTTAATAACACTTCCTTATTCGTCTGTTTGTCACTCATACAAAATGTTGACTACTGCTGCCAATACCACCGATATTTGCCACTACTCATGCAACAGCAACTACAACATCATCAACTACTAAAAAAATTCTTTGATGTTGATTGTGTAAAGTACAGTTTGAAGGTTTTAAAGTGTACTTACATAAATACATATGTGTGTGAAAGAGGGAGTGAATGTGGAAAGACATGTTTGGTACATGTACATACACACATATATGCAAGTTTATTGTTTTTGTGTAAATCTACAAACACACACACACCCAGACGTAAGCATTCGAAAAAGGCGTGTGCGGCCTTGACCTTATTCTTTTATGTTTTTTTTTGTAGTTGTACTTCTCCTTTTTTCTCTTTTAATACAAAACATGCAGCTCTATATGCAAGTGTGTACATTTGCTTATACGAGTACATATACATACATACTCATATTGCTCTGCAACATTGTACTGTTTACAGCATTTACAGTTACTGTTAGTAATATACATAACTATTTTATTTTTCTCATACTACTGTGTGTGTGTGTGTGCATGTATGTACCGTTAAAAATGTAATTTAACAGCTTACTGTTTAATGAATCAATATTACAATGTAAGAACTAAACGGGTTGAGTTAACGAATGCACGCACCTGCCCAAAGTTATATGCACATATCCATACATACATACATACATATTTATGTATACATAAGTACATACATATGTATGCATATAGCCATGTTTATGAATTTATAATGTAAATTAACATACATACATATGTATAATCCTTTTGATGTTAAGCAACACTTACTTTGTAACATACACACATGATGCACAATATTCGCAAAATATATTTTTGTGTACATATTTATAGTAGTTTCGAGAGTATACTAAAAATTTTGTTAAAATAATCAGTCAGCGTTGTCGCTGGGTGTGGCCATGATACCGAAAATTTTTGCTTTAATTGAAAGGTATAAAAATTATAATATAAAAAAGAGTGCTGCTTCTAAGGATATTAATGTGAAGAATATTCAATAATAAATAGACACTGAAATAACATGATTTTAATTAACAGGGTCATTAGAAGGCTATGACGGGTGTGACTTTACAAATCTCAGTTTTTACAGAATTATTACTTTTAAATGTAAAATCTTCCGTAATAGACATATGTACTTTTAAATTCTTAATGCCTCCAAAAATGAAAACTGGAATATTTTTAAGGAATAAAAGTTTTTATTGACCTCATTTGTATAATCAATTTAAAGACTTTTGTAGGACTGTCTGGTATAGCGGAAAAATCCTTATGAGCGGCAACTCACATAAATTTGATGCTTGCAGGACAGTTGCAAATACACATCTTGAGAGTTGGATTTTCTTCTTTGCATAAATTGTAACACCGCCAACTGTCGCGCATAAGTGTCTTTCTTTAATTTATTTTCCACCAACGACAGTTGATGGATTTTTTACGAGCTTTACTTCGTTCTTTCCATTTGTTTGTCGACTAATATCATCCCTCATAAAACATAAAACAATCAGCTTTATCATCTATATATAAGTATGTATGTATATATAAAATCATTGTGTATGCAACGCATGATCTCTGGAACTTTAAGAGATGTGGAGCTGAAATTTACAGCACAGATTCAGATCAATACTCGGTAAGTTTTGTTTTTGACCCAACAAGTGACCACTGTGTGGAGTAATTTGTACTTAAAAAATAAATAAAATAATTGAGGGTAAGCCAATGTTTGCCGGACTCAGCTAGTACATAATGTATCACATGGAAATTTCCGCACTTGTGAATATGTTTGCTTTCAAAAAACTTCACACGGTTGTAAAATATTTTGAAAATTTAAATTGTATGAATAAAATGATTTACAAAGATTTGGCCGTGCGTCGGAAAAGGTGGAAGAAAATATGTATGTGTGTAAGTAAGTTTTTAGGTTTCATGGAATTGATGATTCGAAATTAAAATCTATGTGAACGAAAAATTTTATTCGAAAATTTTCACATTTTTGATTCATGATTTCACAGAATAAGTTTTCTTCAATTGAACCAGCCGCAATTTTGATTCTTGTACTTATGGGAGGCATCAGAGATTCTGAAGGATTCTCACTAAAGAGTGGCTTAATGAAAGAAATTCTTTTGGATGGACTAAAAGGAAGGCTACGAAAGAACGCTGTGGTTTAAAACTGCTAATTTTAGATGTATTCAAAATGTTTACAATTTGACTTTACCCTTCTTTCCATTGTCTGCTCCTTCGTTTTCTTTCACGATATTTTTTTCTTATGTCTTCCAATAATAATAATAATTTTTTTTGTGCATTTCTTGTATTTCTCTCTCTCTCTCTATATATATATATATATATACATGTGTTTCATAATTTTCTTTATTTTTTTTTTAAGTTTCTTCCTTTGCTTCTGTTTTTTGTTTTTTGACATATATTGAAAAAATAACACATCAGCGTTGATGTGACGGGTGTGACCAAATATTTCCCATAACTAATTACTCAAATATTAAATTGAATGAAAGATGAAGCAGAGAAAAGTCGGCGTGGAACAAAACTTGTCTTAATTCCGCTTAAGGAGCCTGAAGTTTAAGAAGCTAGAGATGATTGAGACAATAGAACATCTATTCTGCCACTGTCCAGCCATAAATCGCATAATATATAACTGTCTTGGTTGTCACATTTTCCAAAGTCTGGAACTTTCATCTGTGTGGAAGTCAATCGTAACGAGCACCACGAACTAGTCTGCCATACTTATAGGGTTATTGTTATCTAGTAGTAGTGCTAACGATGAATCATCTGCTTACTCAGTACCGCGATGTCCACTATAACTTGGTATCCAATAAATTTAAAGTATTTCTAATGAGTATGTAACCATAATTACAGAAATCGTCCAAATTCCTTTCAAAATTAATTTTTTTAATTCAAGTAATTCGATTTCCATCACATACCTGTATAATTTAAAGGCCTCATTTATGAAAATTATTAAGGCCTTATAAAGGGGTTTTAAAACAAATTTTCAGAAAAAACTTTTCATATTAAGCCTTAATAAAGCCGTAATAATTTTTATAAATAAGGCTTGTAGGTTTTTGCCGCTTTTAAAAGAAATTTCAAAATACCCATCGTTTATTTTTGTTTGTTCATTGACACAACAATTTTATTCGCATATTCAATGCGTTCACAAACGGGACGAGGCATAAAATATTCTACTTTTAAGTTTTTGCTTTCTCTTGCACGCATCATCGCCTTCAGGCAATTTCAGTTGCTACTTTTAACTGATGTAATTAGAATGTTTGTTGGGGGGGGGGGGGGGGGGGGGAACAAAGAAGGCATAGAAGAAACAGGCAGGCAGGCAGGCAGACATACGCAATAAGTGCCCTTGTTTACATGCAAAATATTTTAAGAAATTTAATAAAGAAAAATAACTATTTATTTATGCATTTTGTTACATATCGTTAGCCTATTAGGTATGGGCCAACTTGTTCTAGACAACCATCTACATTAGATGCGAGTGACATCGTGGGACAGGCGGTTAATAAAAAATACATTCATATGAAAAAACTCAAATATTTAAGCATTTTTATGAGTTGCCAAAAATTTACGACAAGCTTCCAAACTATGGCGGCTCAAGTAATTTTCCTGGCTGAAAGCTTTTGTGCATTGAGGGCATTGATAACTCCAATTATGATGACCTTTGGTGCGCTGATGAGCCCGCAAATTCGATCTGTAAATCCGAAAAAAAAATATTTTATTTTCTAAAACAACAAACAGACGCCTTTCTATTCACCTATCGGCGAATTTCTTCTGGCACGTTTGTATGGGACAAACGAAAGGTTTCTCGCCAGTATGCAAGCGCATGTGACCATGCAACACCCAGGGCCGATCGAATTTCTTATGGCACTGTTCACATTCGTAGCTCTTTTCCAAATGTTTGCCACGTCTTCGTTTTGTCAGTTCCGGCACCACAAATTCAAAATCGGCAGTTTCCTTAACAGTAGCCACCGTAGCGGCTTCATGCAGAACTGCAGTAGATGTAGCAGTTAATATAACAGGCTGAGGTGCCACGCTATGCATGGCATAGCGACTGTTAGCACTTTTTACTTGAACCATAGTAGTTTTCTCAACAGCTGCATGATTCACAAAATCGCTCATTTCACTACAATCTTCATTAGCCTTGTTTGCCTCTTGTGCGGCATTTGAATTTATTGACTCCCCATTGTCGTCGTTTTCTTCTTCAGCAGATTGCCAATACACATGACTAAAGGTACCTTTACAATTTTCTGCCGCATGACGTTCCATTAAGTGTTCGTCCAAAATCATTTCCAATTCTAGTCTTGTAATCATGGGTATTTGATCACTATCATACCTGCAGAAATTTCACTGATTATGCTCTCTCTCTCTCTCTCTCTTCCATTTCTCTTTACTTCAAACTTACCAATCAGAGGATCTCAAAAGCTTTTTCTCTTTATTTTTTAGCTTACTTCTCTTTTTTTCCGCTACTGGCTTGGGCGTGGCAATGTAGTAAGTGCGCTTTAAGCGCGGCAGTTTGGTAATTTTGGGAAAAACCGCTATACGGCGAAAAACCTCTAAGAGCGTCAAAAGAAAATATTTGTTGGTGCAAATACAAAGAACGGAAAAATATTAAAAGTTCACTTACCGTCCAGTGCTTCGTTTATTCGTATTTGAGCATAATTATAACGTTGCGAAAATATACTACGCACCATTGTTATTCTTTCAAATTGCTTCTTTTTTTTCTTCAAACACAAATTCTTTTTTTTTTTTATTACGATTCAAGCACAACTGTTTCTTTGCCTTTCACTAAACCATCTGTCTTTCACAGGCAGATTATTTATTTGAACACGTACACATACATACATACATACATATGTATGTATGTACATGCATATAAAAAATAATAATAATAAAAAACTCAAAGCCTGCTAGTTTTTTTAATATATTTTTTAAATTTTCCACAAAAAACAGCGAAATAAAATTTAGATATTTTAAGGTCTGCAGAGTCTTAAATGTATGCACTTGTTACACGGTGTGACAAATTTTAATGAAATCGAAATACCTGTGGCGTGTTACTATTTTTCTGGTAGGTATTGTCGAGCATAACAATAATCTGCATTTCAAATTTTCCAAACACTCCCAAAATCTTGAGTTACGAGTAAAAAAACCGGTTTTTCGTAACCGTGTGCACTTATCAACCTCTAACTAAGTTAAATATCAACCGATTTTAAATTTATAAACGGATTTAGGATTTAGAGACTAAAGCCTTTCGAAACATATATATTTTGTTTCAGTAAATTTCAGACTTATGTCTGTATTTTTTTCATTAAATATATTGGTTTTTTCATCACTTTTCTACTTTGGGTTCGTTCTTACTCAGTTTTTTTTTGTGACTCTATTTATAAAACATGAGACAAGTGCGTGGCTGCCCAGCTAATAAAGTCTAATTTAATTTTTCTTCTCTTCTTTAGAAACTCGCATTAACTAATAAAAAATATTTCATTCAACAAGAATTGAAATTACTGAACTTAAGCCCGACTAAGAAATTATTTCTGATTAATATTTATAAAACAGGTTTGTGTTAATAAATTTTTTAGAAATTGACCGAGTTATTAAATATTTTATTAGAAGACTTTTTGTTAAAAAAAAACCACCTGCATGATATATTTCGCGTTCTATTTATTCGCTTTCTGTGTATTTAAGCTTCCAGGATGATGAAAGTACAATTTAATAGACGTTGCCAAACTTTTTTCCTTCAGAGCCACATAAGTAGTCACCACGTAGTTCTTATGGGAACATGGAGACATACCAACCAGACATTTGCTGTTACATTTCTATACTTTACGTGCACACAAATTTATGCATATTGACAAGTTGTTGACAAATCGACCACAAATACACCACATCTGTTTTCTCTCTTTTTTAATGCTGACCGATAGAAGAAAACTTGTAGACAATTTAACTACTATAACTGTCACTAGAATTTGAGTGTTGGCATAGAGACACTTGGCCCCAGTCTGACTGCAGGGAATATGCACTGTGCGCGTGTATTGGTAAAACATGATTGCATGTTCTCTTGTACCCTGCCGGAGAATGTGTGGTTGACTACAAAAATAATCAACTTATAGTTAACTTTTCTTAGACTAACCCAAAAGCTAACTACAATGTCATCCAGAACTGACCCAAAATCACATAACAATATCGATCAGCTGTTACATTCCACTGCAGTCGGCTTACTGATCCTAACCTAACCGGAAAAGTTAGTGAATAAGAAACGAGAAGGTAATTGATAGCGTTTGTAATTTTTTATTCCAGAATTCATTATTGGTAGCACAGACCATATCCTAGGAAGGTAATGAATTATTTTAATATGTCCGAGGAATGAATAGTGTAATTAATTTATTTAATGAATTGTATAGTTGATTGCATTATATTACTTATGCATTCATAATTAATTATACTTGTAATTATTTATTAATCAATTAATATAATCAATATTTGTTCTTTTGTATTTTGATAGCAATCTTCCCCAATGTTGTTTATAATACATAATTTTCAAATGCAGTTTTTGCAAAAGTGATGTATCTATACAATTTTTATTTCAATTGATATTCACTGGCTCTACAGGTTTTTAATTCTTCCAGTGTTTATTAAAATTTCGTTGGCTATTTTAATAAAACATTTAGCATGAGTTAGATAATAAAAAATTTGTTATATTAAACTTGCGCAAACGAGTACGTGATTACAAATGTCCTGCGAACATGCCTAATGGAAAAAGTACATAGTGCATCCGTACTTTATTTAAAAAAAAAAAAAATTTTATTTGATCCATAACTGTTATCACACTACGTTTATGTTTATGAAAGAATATTATTTGAAAATCTCATTATATGTACATATGTACATAGAAAATTAGAAGTAAAAAAATTTATTCTTCCTGTGAGACAAAAAACACAGTTCTTTATTAGCATAATGATGAAATCTGCATATTCCTTGGTGGCCATCACATAAAAATTTTATGGAAATAAAATAGAAAAGTTTTAAGCAAACACCCACATACTAAACAAAAAAGAGCAAATCTAAAAAAACATTAAAAGAAACTCGAAAAATTTATATACGAGTGTATATTATTTAAAAATAATGATGTGAAAGAGTGAGTGAGTATATTGAATTCATTATAAATAATATTTATGCACTCTGTAAGAAAACATCAAAATTATGCAAAATTTCAAAAAAGAAAAACCCCTGCAATGAGACTCAGTCGACTATAAACAGAACTTAATTTTTAAAAACAGCTGCGATGCTAAAATATAATTGAAATAAAAACTATTTTTCTATCTAGATGCCGCATGCTGCAAATCTTTTAGCGTTTGTCCACCTATTAAGTCTGTAGTTATATTGGTAATTTTTCCTTTATTGCAAGATAGTCACATTTTAATAAAATGAAACTTAACAAATTTCAGAAGATTTAATAAGTTTTCAAAATGTTAGCAAGCATATGGCTGCCATCAGATTGTTAGTCACTACAACTTCGAAAGAAGTTAATAAGCAACACTTTTCCTTCAGTAGCTCTAAAACTTGGATTTTTCTAAAGATAAGATATACGAGTACTCTGTGGACTTTACTTTGTCCGTGTATGAATTGAATGGTACTTTCGGTAGGAACATAAGCAAATTTAAAATATTTGATGTTTAAGAAAATATTTAAATATTTCTTGACCTCGTTTATAATTATAATTTAATAAATATGTATAAGGTTTTTTAAAAATAATTAATTTCAATATTTAATTAAAAGCTAGCAAAATATCGAAAAGAAAAAAGAAAAATTAAGACGTTAATAAGCTCGTTAAACTATTTATTAAATTATGTACATTATCTTCTAATAAATTCTTTATTTTCAAAACACATCTCGTAATATCTAGAAGAGACAACACCCTAGTAAGGTCAAGACTCTCAGAGCTGCCATACTAATTTCGCCTGCACTTGCTTTGGTAGTTGCCCCAAATAACTGTTCAAGTTCACTTTAATTCGCCTCGATAATAATAAACGTAGAAATGAATTCGCTTTGATGTATATATTATTTAAAAGTTTTTTAGTGCAGACTTGACCCAATGATGAATAAATTGCTATTGAATCCAGGAACATTTATATGTGTGATGGAAGTTTTTTCGTTTTAATTAGTGGCTATTCACAGGATTTGTTACGGGTTGGAAGAATTTAAACTGAAAGTTTTGTAAAAGCGTTACTTGGGTATAAAAACTCCGAAAAAAGCTTTACGTAATATGTGAATAGCTCTTACGAGTATTAAAATAATATTTATACCCAGTGACCAGTGTTGCCAGAAAATGATGATGAGAGAATGCTAAATCGGTAAAAAAAATTCTGCTAAAATGTTCTACAGAAGAAAAGTATAATGCCAGATTTAAATGTAGAGAAAATTATTGGAATATCTTTGAATTTCATGTTTATACAAACTTATTAGTATATGCAGGTATTTTTGGATCACATACAAATATAAAATAGTTAATGGGGTCTATTCTGGAATACGCGTCGACTTGGTGAAAGTTACATGTAAAACAAAAACAAAACTGTGTAAATTAAAAAAAAATTGTTTCTGTTTCTCATACAAAATTAACCGTTTTTAAAAGAGAGAGAGAAACGCGTTGAAATTCTCACGTTTATTTCACTTTAGAAATGTATGGCAAACAAAAACAATTTTTGAAAAGTTGTTTTTATTTTAATGTAAGGTTTCACTCTTTCGACGTGTTTTCCAGAATAGCGCCCAAGAATTGGTGTTTTTTGGAAATGTTACAATTACGTTTAAAATTTTTAAACTATTTTTTTTAATTATAAATACATTGAAATTGATCATTGAGGGGTTAGCTGAATCCTATACGCATTCCACTAGTGCTAGTGCAGATCATCAGGGAACCTTTAATACATGAACCTGCAATACATGTAAATTTATGAGAAAAATCCTCTATATAGAAGAATTTTTTTAACAAATTACAATTTTTTATTTTCAACAAATTCTGCCAGAAAGCATCTAGCAGAATATTTTGAAAGTTGAATGCTTTTTAGCTAATGAAAATGCCAGATGTGACAGGGAAAATGCTAAAATGGCAACAATGCCAGTAACTGACTGAGATAAGGAATAAGAGTGAATTTACGCGTAATTGCTTAAATTTCTATTCTGTAATATTGTAAATTTGTACGCATAATTTCTAAATGAAAACCATAACTGCCTAGCTAATCCTATTAGTTATAATAGGATCAGTTAAGGCTCAGTTAGCCGACGGTAATGTAGTGTAACTGTAATGTAGGAAACAGCTGATCGATATTTTTATATGAAAAGTAGGTTACATAACAATATCGATCAGCTGTTTCCTACTATTGCAGTTACATTACATTACAGCCGGCTAACTGAGCCTTTAGGCAGTGCAGGTCTATTATATTATAAAGTGGAAAGTTTGTATGTTTGAATGTTTGTGAACTTATAACAATAAAACCGCTGAAGAGCTAAATTTGTACGGTCTAATTCATAAAAAATATTTTAGGTTTATTACAGGTTTATTTGACAAATTTTCCATAGAAATATGTCAAATAAGCGCTTAATAAACTTGAATTATTTTTTATGAATAAGGCAGTTATTATTCTCAGATTTCCGACTTGCTTTCAAATATCAATCAATTAGACTTAAGCTCGAGAATTTATATAAGCAAATGTATTACTTTCGATCAAATTTTTATACATTTTCCCAAATCTGGTGGCAAATTTTTGTACTCTTTTTTGAAGACATAATATCTATAGATTTGAGATGCTGTATTCAGGCTTGTCAGATTATTTCCGACCTTTGATTTTAAAAATTACCAAAAGTCTCCAAAATAAAATAAATGAAATGAAATGAAAATCATGTTTGAAAAAATTTTTTTTACATTTGAGAAGTGATTAAATAGCTCTATATTCAGTGAAAAACTGATAATAATCAAACCCAAGGATTTCAAGACATACACAAAATATGACCTGGCGTTACGCTGCAAAAAAAAACAGACTTTTCTCAGAAAATGTCCATATTTGATAATAAATTTTTTTTTATACACTTTCTTAAAATAATTTTTTCTAAAATAATCGTATAAAAATTAAGCAGAAAATCGTCAAAACTAGAAATAAAAACGCCAAAAATTATTTATCCTACATTTTTCTCATCCAAATTCAAAACTCATTAATTACTAATGTAATAAAAATCGTCAAAATCAAATTGTTTTAATTTCTTGCAGACGAGTACTGGTAGGATATATTTTTGAAACTGCTCAATCAATAAACTATTTTTTCCTGAATTACAAAAATTTTGAAGTTCAATTTTGTTAAAAATTTGCCAAAAAAATATTTATCACCAGAAAATTCGCCATGTCGCCAAATCAAAAATTTAGTCACCAAACAAGTCGAGAAATCGCCATATCTGACAGCTCTAACATGTGGTGTTTGTATACAAACGGCAGCCTTAATGAAACGATGCCCACGGAAATGAAATGTATATTTAAAAAGAAATGTCTATGATATGTTGAGTATTTACACAAGATGGAAGATCTTGACTTAAAGGTTTGACAAAATGTGAGCTCGTTGCCCTGTTACTTGTGCGTGAGGTTATGCCTTGGCAACTCTAATATAAAAAACAACTTTCAAAGCATAACGGAAGTTCCAACTCAAGAGCTCAATTCTATACTTTATAAATCGTACTTCCAAATTAAATATGTAAAACTAAACAGAAATTTATATATCGTGCCATAGGCGTCAAAGGGTGCCCCTGCAGACAAGCTAATCGCGGGTTGTGTTTGTTAAAAAAAGCACTTGGCCATTCACTTTCGGATTAGTCAGGAATTACATACTGAGTACTTATTTAACTCAATAGACTCAATTGACTTTTTTCCATAAACCAAACGCATGAGACGATTTCTTTGCATAGAATTTATAATTTTCAACACAGGTTCGGGTCAATACCGGGCAGGTTTTCGTTTTGTTTTTGACCCAACAAGTGACCACTGTATGGAGTAATTTGTAGTTTAATAAAAATGATTGAGGGTAAGACAACGTTTTCCGGGCTCATCTAGTATGTATATAAAACACAATCTGACGTGAGAATGAATATCCATTAAATATGTAATAGTTTTATTTTCAAAAAACCCTAATTCAATATTAAAAGTAAAAGTACTTAATGCCTACCTACTCATATTTTAAGTTACTTTTGAAACGTCCTTTAGTCCAATATTTTTTTAAGCTGGCAGTGCTGTATTTGACATTACAAAAAGTAGCTGTCATCGGCGAACAAATGAAAAACGAAACAGTAATAAAAACGAAACAAAGTGAACTGATATCAACTTGTACTTGCAGTTGTTTCGTGCGGCGTTTGCTAAATCATAAAAAAAATTACTTGTCGTTTTCTTTGGTCGAAGAAAATTTCCAATAAATTGTTCACATATTAAGAATTAATTTTCTGTTAATAAGTGAGTGTTAAAAAAAGTGTATAACGTAAAAGTATTGGATATTACGGCGCATTGATTACAAATTATTGGAAAAACAATCAAGAAAATTGCACCAGAAAAAAAGTAAGTGGTAGAAAAAGTGTGAATGCAGGCATGTGTGTGCTTGTGTTCGTGAGTATGCTTGCATGATGAAAGTCCCATGGTGAAAAAACGAAAGAAAAACTTGGTTACGCTTGTTGGATGGAATATTATACTTGCTTTTTGGATGTGTATCTTTTGATTTAGTTGCCTTGCTTGAACAAGTTTTCAGCCGGAAAAATTAAGCTATTTTTGTGGTAATATATTTTCTTGCTACAGGTTTAGCCAAAATGGCAAGAGTTTTAGAAAGAAGAAAGATAAAATATGGTATAAAACGAATTTTGTGTATTTGCTGTGTTGTCCTAAAAATGCAGCTGTATTTTTAGCATTTGTGTGTACGCGTATGCAAGAATTGATTTTTCCACTTTTTGTGTGTGGACATTTCCTTCATATTCTACATTTTTTGCTGAAGTATGTATGTATGTATGTAATTGCAATTCTAAATTTATCTGCATGTTGTTTAAAATTGTGAACTCTATGCAGTTGTTGTCATATATTTGTTGTTTATTGCCCAAACAGGTTGGTAACACCCAATAGTTGTTGCTGTTGTTTATTGTTCTTTTGGCTTTAAGAGAAATTTAATTTGAGTCATTGAAAATTTGCTTTTTCCAATTGCATACTTTTGACTAATTAAATTTTTGCAAATACACCAACGAAAGATATAGAAAAGCGTAAAACAAAAAAAAATAGTGCAAAGAAAGTTATATAAAAAATATATATAAAAACGCCGGCATGCGTTTGTCATCTGGTGTTTCGTTTTTTTAGGCCATCCCCAATGAAGTGAACATTATAGTATGAGGTTATGGTACGTATTTAGGAACGCAGTAGAGTGGAACATTAAACAGTGACGTGTTTTGGTTTCTTCCATTATATAGAGCTGAAAATAAATAAATTCTATTAGAATGGGAAAATGTTGTTTTCACAGTTGTGGCTGGCATTTTATAAATTTTATAAAATTTATTTTCCTTATACATATAGGAAAAAGGTTGACATCTTGCTCAAAGCCGCGTTTTTGCATACATATATAAGTACAAATGACAACAGTTGGAATTTCAATCGATATTGAATAAGGTTATTCGATAGTGTGGATATATGTATGGTTGTGCTATGTTTGTGTAATGGATTTTAGAAGTTCTGACAATGATATTTGAAACAATGCAGTCGTGCCCAGACTTACAAGCCGAGGCCTTTTGATCGGCGGCGGCGGCGTTTACAACAGTGTCCCGGCGGCGGCTAATATGTCGGGCTGTCGAACATGAAACCATAGAATATATTTTGTGCATGAAACTTTTGTTTGTGTAGTTGCAATTCCCACTGGTGAATTCAGAAGTATTGTTGCATCGTTTACAATTATATTTGAAAAGGCAATTTCAAATTAAATTTCTCAAAAGAAAAACATTTACAAATAACAATATTTTAATTTGAAAAATTTTCTTTAAAGTTGTCTTTTCAAATACAACTTTAAACGGTAGAACAAAGCCAGTAAATTGAGCAAATATGTATTATTTTATTCAAAACATTGGAAAATTAAGAATAAAATATTCAAGCGAACTTTGGCTACGGCCGCAAATCTGATGTTTTCCCATCGTCCAAACTCTTTTTAAGAGATAATAAAAATATTTATTTGTTTTTCTCTTGTATATTTATATAGTATATCTATTTTTTTACATAAAATTGGTATATTAATTAGTTTCAAGGAAATAAGTACTAAAAAGTATAGCTAAATGTACTTGTAAGTTCAAAACTTTACACTGTATACATAAGCATATGTATGTATGCATATAAAACAAATTCAAATAAAAAACATTATTTAGTGTGAGAAAAGTTGAAGCATTTTTAATCTTTATTAATGAATTTCATGTTTGTTTATGTTGTCATGTTTGTTTATGGTCGTGTCAACCAATTCATACAAAAGATTTTGTCGACTAGTCGTTACGAATTCTTCTTCTTCAGAATTACATTCTGATTCACTCAGAGTTATATTATCATTTTTAAAAAAATCTTTCAAACACTAAAAACTCAGTTGATTTTGACAATATTAAGATTCTAAATGTAGAAAACAACACAAAAAAACGTTACACAACAGAAAGTTTAAGAATACAACAGAAAATAAAGAAAACAATGAACACAAAAGAAGATACTGACAACTTAAGCGCTGTTTACAGTGTTGATAATAAGGAACAGCTAAAGCCATCTTTCTTAATATTGTAATTTTTGGTTCAAAGTAAACTTGTATATTTTTAATTTTGATGATTTAATAACAACACAACTCGATTGTTAGTAAGTTTATCCTGTTATGTATATTATGTTCTATACGCTTTTGATAACTTAACTTTTTTTTTAACTTTTAAATTTTAATAAAATAGACAAATCCCCTGAAGAAGTGAACATAAAATTCACGAAACGTCGGTAAAAATATGTAATAAAAATTGAGTTTTTATTGACATAAGACAAGATAGGCCTCACCAGCTAAATAATAAAAAGATAAATAAATAAAATAAAAAAACATGAAAATAGTACTTTTAAATGCATATCTATTAAAAAAAACATGGTCACACACATGGCGACTTTGCTTGAGCCGGCTCAGCTTTCGAGCCGCTTTAAGGTCGGCGGCGGCGCGGCTTGAAGAAATTGAGTGGCGGCGGCGGCGTTAAGAAATTGAGCCGATCAGCTTGTAACTCTGGTCGTGCCACGGAATGCACTTACATACATATACATAGTATAAATAGATTCATTTATGAAAAGAAATAGGCCATAAAGACACTAAAAATCATACTATTAAAACCTTGCATGGTTTTTAAAGCGAATTTGTACTCGTATTACAAAAATAGGCAAGACAATGTTCAATTTCATAATTATTAAAAGAAATGACAAAAATGCAAACAATATTGATTTATTTGTTTACCTAATTATATATGTATGCACGTGTTTTTAAGCTGTACGTAATTCTAAATATTGACTAACGTGTACAGCAAATTAAATATGTACAGATCATTTTAGAAATCTTCATGAAAAACTTTATGCTAGTTAGCATAAGTGGCAAAATTGAACATTGCCTATGCCTTGCCTATTTTTGGAATACAAATTCGCATTAAAAACCACGCAAGGATTTAATAGTACATACATCATGCGCCGATTCTTAATTTCAAATTGTTTGGAGGAACTCGTTAACACCTAGTTCAATTCCGTCACCAGTTTTGCCAGTTTTTCATTACCGAGCATGTTCTGAAAATTACGGTGATTTCAAATACGCGTATATGCTTATAATGTCGTTAATTTCTGAACGTGTACTGGATAAAAGCCATTAACCTTGTGCGTAAATTTAAAATTTTTCGAGTTGTGTTTTAATTAATGCCTTCATATCGTTGATTTCAAGTATAAAGGCCCTAACTCAAATAATTGTAACTTTAAAGGAGAAGGTAAAAACAGTAGAAACTGTAATATTCAAAATATAATTTTTTTAAATGCAGGTTTTAATGAAAATCAAACACTATTTTTTACACTATTGCAACAAAAAATTGTGACTAGTATTGGATACACTGAAAACCTTAATTTCATAAAAATTATGAGTTTCGGCCTTTCTAATAGATACCTATGACATAATTGGGACCTAAATACATATACACATTATATTTTTTAACTGTTATTTCGTTTGGGTTCCCAAAAAATTGGGACTTATTTTATTTAAAGGTTTGGCTCTAATTTCATTTTTCTTATTCTTGTTTCACTTATCCGCTGAAAATCGTAATGTCGATGAAAGCAAAATATCATTTGATTTTAGATCTATTGATTTTAAAAAAAACTCGATTTTTTTTAAATTAATTTTTCACATACTTCTGAACAAATTTATCCAATTTAATTTGTATTAATATACTTATCTTCAATAAGAATATGAAAGATATATACATACATATATGTATATGAAGGTTATCCGCGAATAACGTTGAAAGTAACAAAATAATTATTTTAATCAGAAATAATTTCTAAAAAACTAAAAAATAAATAAAATTCACTATAGTTCAACTAAAAAATTTAAAATTGTCGCACTAAAATAATAATTTTTTAGGGGAGTCAAAAAAAAAACGTATTTTTAAGCAATATTATTTTTTCGTTTAATTTTGTTAGCTTGTCGAAAATAATGATAATTAGCATTAACTTTTCTATTTGTATCTCTGTTCCATTTATCAATTATTTTCGACAATTTCGTTTGATTTTGTTAGTTACATACTTACAAAGTTCTTCAACTGATTGACTGTTTGTAATTGTATTTTGGCGGCGATAAGATGCCTAAATTTGGATGGTTTGATGTTGGAGTAGTAATGTTAACGGTAATCTGTGAAAAAAACTCGTTTTATAAAAATTGTCTTTTACAACGTTATTCGCGGCTGCGCTTCCACTTTTTATAGCATATGACATTTTAATGCCATTCGAAAGAGAAAGAGACGCCTCATCGATGTGCTTAAATATTTATTTTAATTTGAACCTCTATATGTCGAAGAAACTTAATGTATTAGGCTAATTTCTTAAGCTTTGTATAGAAACCGTTAACAGTAAAATTTGCTCGAAGTGAGTTAGCAGGTTTACACTCTAAGCCGATGATATCTATAACTACATGTGTACATACATATTTAATATATGTATGTATGTACATATCGTGCCATAACTGCCAAAAAGAAGCAAAATCGATTATTTGCTAGCGTAAATAATCGATTTTCGTCAAAAACAAACGTGGTCCAAAAAATGTTTCCGTCAAGTTTTTTGGCGGTTATGGCTCGACATGTAAAAAACATGAAATTTTTACATCGTGTTTTTTATGTTTATATTAGAATCATCGAATTGCAAGAGAGCGAATGCGAAATGAACATACATATGAATATTTTTGAAATGTGTACGCAAATAACTTTGTACTCGTATATGCAGAAAAAGTATAAAAGTTTATAATTACGTTCATATGTTTTCATTATCAAAAAAATTAATTTGCAAATCAAATGGAACAACTTGAAATAAGAAAAAGTTGGCGAATATTTTCATCATTTTCACATCATCGTACTGTTGAATTCAGCTTGTATCTTCGAAGTTCTGATCTATTTATAAAACTTATTGAAACGAGTAGAAAGAAATAAAAAAATGCAGCAAACGGCATACTAGATGTGAAAAATGATTCATCACAACATTGTGAAGTTAAAAAATGAAGAGTGCGAAAATTCCGTGCCAAAAATAGATACAATCATATGTATGTATGTATCTGATTCAATTTATGTACAAGTTTTAAATTTTACAATAAGACTAAAATTATAGTGATTTAATCCAGGTACATTAAAATGTATATGTGTATATATTGGAAATATTTATATAATCGTTCGTTTCTTTTTTACAAATAAACTTTTAATACTAGTATAAAATGTAATTATCAACTTTATCATATGATATTGAATAATTTTAATTTCTACTTCAGTAAATTAAGCTTTTTGAATTAATTTATTTTTAAAATTACTTAAAATTTGCTGTATTTAAAAGACAATTTTAAAAGGCGCTAATTAATCGCGACTCTAATTGTTTTACACGATTATTTTAAATATTATAAATTGTATTACGAAATAAAAATCAAGATAGTATAATAATTAATTATATAAGTAGGCATATTGTCATATGATCATATAAATAATACAATCCATACATACATGTACATACCTACCAAACCAAATGTTCCGAATTCGTAAAGAATTCGTAACGACTAGTCGACAAAATCTTCCGATTTCGCAACCGAAATGTTACCGAAATCGTTAGGATTTTTGTATGAAATGGTTGACACGACTTAGCAACGATACAGAAAACAAGAAAAATCGGTACAAAACTTTGTTCATATTGACAACAATTTTATTTTGAATATAACAATGTGTCTCCGAAACTAGAAATTTTAACTCATGACGCAAAATTACTTAAGCAACGACCATCGGTTTCATTAGTCCAAAAACTCTTACTTCCTGTTTCTCTAAATGCGAACGAACCATAGATTCGATTTCAGTTTTTTGTTTTTGTTTTTAATATAAATGATCGATCGCATTTAGAGAAACAGGCCCTTATACTCGTGTTATTAACTTCTTGAAGATTCTGAACCGAAAACATTTATGTCGATCTGCTTGGAATTTGATTTGGTAGTGATGTTCACAATTAATGAAGTTTCATATAGCCAAGAAAGTTAAATTCATAATATAATTCAATAATCAGTTTAGTTTTGGGGAAAAAAACTAGTAATCTGCCCAAACAATTTTAATTAGAAATGCTAATTTTCCATTACACTCAAGGGTATAAAAATAGCACTTACAGGCGACTCCGATTTATTGGAAATAACCAAAACCCAATTTTTTCAGTTATTCGATTTTTTCTCTAAAACGTAGTTCAGATTACTTAAATTTGTTACAGTTAAGCGTACTGCTTAAAATCAGTAACCATACACATGCATATGTGCACATTTTGTTGTTGAAATTTTTCACGAATTCCTCGAAAATGTCTAGCCACTTGCATTGGCAATATAATAGAAAAATACAATAAAGTACGTAAGAGCGAAAGGACAAATACATTTTGCCATTTAATTTTTTAACGGTCAAAACATGCACAATTTGTTCAGCCTTAAGTTATGCAATCGATTTCCAATAAAAAATTTTTAATTGTTTATTTTTTCACTAAAGTTTTCTAACAAAACGTAGTTGTGGGCTTGCTTTTGGTTTTCAGTAATACGATATTTTCAGTAAAGCGATGTTTCGCTAAAGCGAAGTGAATAAGACTAGCTGCGTTTAAAATCAGTGCGGGGATTTGTATCGCTTTCAGTAATCCTATTTTTTCAGTAAAGCGTGTTGCTCTAAAGCGGATTCGACTATATATCTATTATAATATTTTGTTTCTCTTAAAAAACACGAAAATATCATAAATAATTTTTAAATTATAAAACCAGCTGTAATCGCACAAAGTATTGAACTTATAGTATTAATTGTATTTATTTATTTATTTAGGCTGAAGAGAATTTTTGCTTGTCTTCTATAAACTGGCAGCTAAATAAAGAATTATCGAAAGCAGAATTACATATGGCTCTTGATGATTTTAGATTAGAAACCTCCAATTAAAATAAATTTTTAGTGTTGTTTTTTTTCAATTTTACTTTTTTTAATGATTTGAAGTTACTCCGTGCCCTCTTGTTATTACAAGGGATGGGAGATTTAATTTGGCCGAACACAAGGGTTATAACGCCATCAACAATTTCTTTATTTAGGAGCCTCCTCCGAGAAAATTCCAAACAACATATACCGTCGCATACGAAGCCGGAAATCCCAAAATTCTTCTCCTTATATGTCCAAAAATGAGTTTTTGTTTGGTTCTCCAACCAATTTCCAAAATTTATTCTTTATAATTGTTTTTGCATGTGGTTAATGGAAACCAACGGGATACCGCAAGGAGTACCGCCAACCGACGCCAACCACTAATCACATGCGGTGTGAAACGTAAAACTCTCGAAGGCCAATAAAGAACAGTGTCTTGTCTTAAGAGATAATTGCCAACGACGCTTGATTTTGCGTCGCCCAGAGCTGCTTTACGAATGTCAATTTTACTTTATTTTAAACCCAATTAGTTTCTGCTGCTGTGGAAAGTTGTGCTATTTCTGTGTCCACACCTGTAAATTGTGGAACAATCATTGAATGTTTTCCTTTAATTACATGCACATGCTGAAATAGTTTTGAAGATTTGCAAATCGCATGTGATTTAACTGGCGATCGCGTGATTGCCAAAACATTGTTGTACACTGCTTCAAAAAATCGCTTCAAAATTTCTTAATTATTTGATTCATCATGTTGTCTTTTATGCACTTTTTTGTTCGCTCAATACACGTGTTTCTGGGTAAGATTACAGTGGGGAACAGAAATGAGTACATGTCTGTACTGTAATGGGAATATGTTAAAGATTAATAAGAAAAAAAACTGTGTGATATATTTTTGTATGTATGTATGTATTAATTTTGGTAACAAAATAATTTCTTAAATTTATGGTAATGCGTTTTATAAATTTTTACATTTTGTTTTCCATTTCCTGTTTTAAAGTGCACTTACTACATACATACATATTTCCAGTTTATTATTAATCCATACTGTAGGGCATAAAATAAAAGTAAATTTCGTATATGGACGTTTCCACCGAAAGATCCACCGAGACCAAAAAAAATTAAAAGTTCTTGAAAATACATTGTTTTAACATATTTTCGTAGTGAGAAACAGTATAATTTAACAAATTTTACATTTATTCGTGAAATATTCGAATTTTTTTCTATAGCACGTTTTACTTTGATAAAAGTTCTTAAATAGAGACATTATGCATTGTACTTTTGCTCTCCAAAACTTTTCTGTGGGTACTTAGAGTCAAAAAAGGATACACAAGAAACTATCCGATTGCAAATAATAGTAAGTTTTTGCTTAGTATTATGGTACATTTCGATGTCCCGTGCGACATTGAAAAACACTATTTTTTGTGTCGTGTGTCGGAAGCACATGCAGAAAGATCATCGAATATTGAGTACAAACAGATTTTTTTTTACAATAAAAGTAAAAATAAACAATCTGAAAAAAAGAAAATTTGTGATATTGGTACGTGCGAGCGAGATCGTGGGTGTGAATTTTAAAAAATTTAAAACTATTTCTTATGTAATTTAAATTATTTAAATATAGATGAGTATTAATTGATTGGTTTTTCACTAATAAGTATACTTATTTTTAATTTTTGTCACAGGCCCATGGCTATTAATTTTAGTTAATTTTAATTATTATTGTCCGAACTTCATTTGTTTCTATATTTATGATTTGATCAGGCTAAAGTTCGTATCGCTTTGTAAGCCAAATTACATGTGATAATTAAATAAAATTAATTTTGATTTGATTTTAAAAATTCTATAAATATTAACGGTCTAATTCATAAAAAATATTTTAGGTTTATTACAGGTTTATTTGACAAATTTCCTATAGAAATACGTCAAATAAGCGCTTAATAAACCTGAATTATTCTTTATGAATAAGGCAGTAAATTTTAATATTCGGTCCGCTGATAGACCTTGTTTAGCACGTATATCGTTCTAATGTTTTGCTTCTTCAAAGTCTTGATTAACGCGAAAAAACTCTTTGTTCTTATATGGACATTGTTTCTTTAAAACCCAGACCAAAAAGAGTCGTGTGTCTATGTGTGTGTCACCTGCCATACTTATGGAAAAGGCTGTTAATTTTTTTAAGGACTTAGTCGATAGTAGTCTTACTTATGTTCGAAGAAAATAAGTCGAGGCGTTTAGAAGTTATCAGCTATTTTATCGCTGATCCTTTTCAATCTGTATGTCTGTGCCACCGTAGCTTCCAAACGCCCTGATCGGTTTTAATTTAGTTTTTTGTTTGTTTTCTTTTAAACTTGATTTGGTTTAAAATCTTCTATTTACTCGGGATTACTTTACTACTTTATTCGGGATTTTTTAAAATTTATAATTTAACT
Source organism: Nowickia ferox (assembly GCA_936439885.1). NCBI lineage: Eukaryota > Metazoa > Arthropoda > Insecta > Diptera > Tachinidae > Nowickia > Nowickia ferox. The sequence continues at coordinate 118,144,707 of OW387023.1, read as the reverse complement.
TTGAAGAAATTTATTATTTGGCATGTTGCATTTATATTTTAATGTTATTAAAAGTTTAAAATCACAAGTATACTCTACAATGCTTCCATATATTTTTGCCGCCTATATTCTGTTGATTTAAAACCCCCTTATTGTGAATGGCGTCATCGACTTCACATCAAGACGACAGTAAATATTGTCACTTGTCTACTCCTTATAGGCAAGACAATCTCTTGCTTTGTAAATTAATGGAGCATCTTAATAGTAGTCAATTATTCTCGACAAATATTAGAATTGAAATTATTTCTGATTAAAAATCCATATTGTAATATTTTTACTTAAAATGTGGTCGACGGTCACTTTCTTCAACATGATGGAAATGCCCATATGTGTTTTGTATGCATGTACAAGTGAGCATATGCTTGTGTATATACATACATACATAAATATGTATATATGTATTTATATGTGATTATCTTGCTAATTATAAATAAGAAATTTATAGGATATTGACACTTTCTTTGCTGACTTGATGACTTTTCCTACAATAATTGACAGAATTTATTACACGATTATCACATTTTATTTTATTTTATTTATTTATTTATTTTTTTTGGCTTACCACATCCGGAGTTGTTAAATATTTTAGTAAATTTTCTGATGGATGGCTTTACAAATGCAAAAAATAAAAATCTCAATTAGTGGAAGTGTTTGTTGTAGTCACCATTTCTGAGTCGATGCCAATTTGATTGCAAAGTGGCTTTTAAAAGCAGTTGCTGAAAACGTTTTCTTTTACCATAAATTTTATTGATCTTATATACATATACATGCATACATACATACATATGTACATATGTATGTATTTGCTTGCTCATATGATGATTTAATATAATTTGGCCATGATCTCTGTATTTCTTTTTACCCGACTGCGCGACGCAAAGAAGGGTATTGTGCTTATCAGCCTATGTATGTACATATGTATTTATGTACATATGTATGTGTGTTCCTTTGCGACACTATATAAAACGAACGCGTGGACCGATTTTGGTGATTCTTACATCAATCGATTTGTTTTAATCCTGGGATATGACAGTAGTCAAAACTCCATATGGCGGCCAGCAGACGCCATTTTGTAAATACAAAAAAAAAAATAGTCGGCGAACTATATCAAAATGGGTATCATTCGACAGGTATTTTAAAATCATCTTTAGGTTTCTCTTATAATTGTTCATTTTTTGTTTTTTTTAATTACTACTTGTTCGTTGTTTGTTTTTGTTTGTTCTTTTTCTTCCTCTAGTAGTCTTCATTCGCAATATTTGATCTTAGTTGACTATCGAACATCGAATATAAAATTCATATTATGAGATGTTAACATACGTCCAGGTTCTGAAAACCATTTCGTTTTGAAACCGAAAAATTTCAGAAAAAAAAACAACAAAAAATCTCACTTTTTGCAGCTGTTTATTTGGTTTTAAGATTTCATATGCTTGAGATATTTTTTTTCCGAACTTAATTTCGAACGCACTAAATTATCTGATAAAGAGAACACGGTTTTCCGTTTTTGATAGATTGCGATTTCAAAACGAAATCGTTTTCAGAAGCTGGCCGATAACTTTCTTTGAAGATCGTATTTTCTACAGAACATAATTTTGCTTTATGTGCTGTATTGTTGTTGGATAAAAACTTGTTGTATAGGTATGTGTTTGGCCAATGTTTTTTTTGAGGCTCCCAAACATAAATTTTCAACTTTTTTACCGACTTCAAAAATAAGGAGGAGGTTATCAATTCGTCTGTATTTTTTTTTGACGTTGTTTCTTCATAACTCGGTACATTTTAGACCGATTGTAATTTTTTTTTTTGGTCTGAGAGGGTATAGCTTCCAATTGGTCCCATTGTATAAAAAAGTGGGGACACGATCACAATTTTTTTATTTGATTTTATGATATTCTACTTATTTGATTGCTGCGAAACCTAACAAACACCTTTGGTTTTTGTAATTACACAATTTTAATGTTGAAAAAATGGGCCATTAAAAGCTATTATTATATTTCACGTGGTTCTACTTGACTGAAAAAAGGTGAATAAATTCATTTCACGACACTGAATAAATTTTTGTGCAAAAACATGTGTATGTATGTTTTTGCAAAAAAAAAAAGCGAAAAGAAACAATGATAAATGTTATTTTAATTTTTATTTAATTAATAACTTAATAAGCAATTAGTGTATAAAGTTAGAGGATAAAGCACTAGCCAAACGTTAAACGTTATTTCGAATGCAACACTAACGGTTGCATTTGACTGCTCGATATCGAATACTATCATTAGAAATTTCGATACGTGTTGTTTGATATCAAATGACAGAATCCCAAAAGTGCAAGAACTCGCACGTTCGCAATCGAATGGAAAGAAGTGAATCTTCAATTTCAATGTTAAAAAGTTGTTTGCTGAATTTCGTTGTGGTCGTACAAGCACGGAATATATTGAAAAAAATTCACGATATGATTTTGCCCGACCGGAGATTGAAAGTGAGAGATTTTAGAAGCCATAGGCATCTCACGTGGCTCAATATTTTAAATTTTGAAAGATCACTTGGGTATGAGAAAGCTTTCCGCAAGATGGGTGCCGCGTTTGCTCACAATCGACGACAAACACAAACGTGTGAGTGTAATTTAGTGTATTGTTTTTTATTCAACCTTCATTGTATAAAATTTGTGTTTTAAAAAAATACACCATGACTTTTGTTTATCATAACGAAGAAGAAAACAACAAATCAATTGCATTGAAGTCGATTATTAAGTTACTACCGGTCATTGTTGCTTTCGTTAATGATTATTTATGACAGTCGAAACAATTACAGAAGGGAGAGCACTTTTGAGCTGCTGATGTTGGTTGTGCTCTGATTTGTTTACTTCTTTTAAAGTCTATTTTTAAGACTGTCGTTGTTGTTTTTATACGGTCGATTTACACTACTATTTATTATTATTTATATTTAATATTGTTATTAAAAATAGCTTTTGTTAATTATATTAAATGAGATGGCACAATTATTTAAGAAATTAATACATAAATAAATACACATTAATAATAATGTAATAAATACAGATTAAAACATCCGTTTAATCCGAATCTTATTGATATCGAAATTTTGGTCTATCTCTAGATTTATGTACAATGTATATCGTTTTACACTAGATTGTGTATTAATTTTCCAAGACTTCTATTTTTACAATTATTGTCACATGAAAGTACTAATTATAATTTGGTATTCATTTTCGTGGACATTCGTATGTATTTACATATATTAACGAGGACTTTCGCGCCAAATAAAACCAATTGTCTGAAGAATCTCGCGGACTTAGACCACCAGTTCGTAAATGGAGGTCCAGGGACCCCCGCGGTCCGTATCAATCATCCATAAATTAAATAAGAATTTAAGCCTGAAACTGTAACCAATTACAGCTGTAACAGATTTCTAGTAATATAAGCTTTCTTATTGTTAATTTTTTATGTTTTAGGCCCTTCATATATTCCAATATCGTGTGTGGGCATTTTCACAGTCACGTTACGTATTTATCTTGTTACGTCACCAAAGCAATTAAGCTTGTAATTTAGAGACATGCTGTTCGATTTGTTCCTATTTTTTACTAAATGTCGAGCTAACTACGTTCTAAACCAATATCCAAAAAAGAATATAAAACTTATTTTCTTTGAATAACAATTAACGTAACGTAACAAAAAGTTTTTTTATGGAAATGTCCATATGTCGATGACGAGATTGCCTCAAGGGTCAATATTATCACGCACACTTTACTATGTGTGTCACAATAAATTCGAATTTAACTAGCAGAGACAGGAACCATAATTTCTAACACAGCATTTTAAACACATAACAGATCACTGTTAGCTATTTAACAGTAGCCGATAAATGGATTAGGATTCCAAATCCTTGGAACTGTAGCGAGATAGATAATTTTTTTTTTTTTTTTTTTAAATTGTTCTTAAATGTATTTGATGAAATTATGAAAGTAGGATGGTGGAAATATGTCTGGTAGAACCAATAAATTAGATGTAAGAAAACATAATTTTCTTGAGAAGATTATTGGTAATTTTAATAAAATCTATGGTCAGGGTGTTAAGGGTCCTAAATATAACCCAATTGGTCACGTTTCTGAAATAATTTTGAAAATTGCAATAAACGATTTTGAAAGTTATGATTTTTTAGTGAAATTTCTTGGGAAGATTAGTAGTAATTTTGGTAATATGGAAGAGCACACGTACTACACCATATATGTACATACATAGGTGTGGTAGTGTTAAGGGTCATAAATGTGATCCAATTGGTCACGTTTGCAAAATTATTTCAGAAATGTCACCAACTGAGTCACATTTAGTACCCTTCCATGCTACCAAAATTACCACTAATCTTCCCAAAAAAAATATATGTTTTTAAATATGTGGCCTGACCCACGATATCGACAACGTTCGACTTGTCGCAAACTTCAATTTGAAACAACAAAATATTAAAATTTGTTTTTGTTTTGAATGTAAGTGTGCAACAAGTCGAACGTTGTCGACATCGTGGGTTTGGCCCATAATTTATTGGCTCTACCAGACATACATATTTCCACCATCCTACTTTCACAATTTAATAAAATACATTATAGAGCAATTTTCAAAAAAAAAAAAAAAAAGAATTATCTAATGCCGTGTTAGAAATTTTGGTTCGTGTCTCTGCTATTTAAATTCGAATTTATCTTCACACATCACTTTACTCCTTATGCTTTCATGTGGAAAAGTTTCAAGCCAGAAATTATTTTGACAAATGGAAAAATCAAAGTAAATGAATATACTCCCACATAATAAATAATATCTAATTTACATTAAGCATTTATTTCATGAAAATTTTTCATTTCTCAATAGAAGGCCTGGAGAAGCAACTCAGATCAAAAAAGTTGTAAAAAATGCATCAGAGATTCATGCTACGTCATTTTTCATTCATTATTCTCTTCTATAGCGCTGCAATTAACAAATAGAAAAAGGTATAAGTCATCAAAATTTATTCGTACAGTAATGATGGTTGGTCGTGTCAACATTATCCCTATTAAATATGATATCACAGAATACACAGAAGTGAAGAAAGTGACAGGTAAAAAAAGCTTCAATTAGGTTTTTTAAAATTCGTGGAAAAAAATAGAAAAATATAGTGTATTTGATATTGTAGTGTATTACTACTTAACAATTAACATAGCTAATAAAAAGCGTTGTAGTTTTATTACACTAGAAAGAAGAATCAAAACAAAAACGCCGACAAAATTTGAGGGAAAACGAGACAAATAGAAAAACAGCCTTATCTTCTGTCTCGTGACACTTCTGTATGTTCTGTGATGATGTGAATATCTGCATTTTTAGATTTAAAAAAACTTATGTTTAAACAACACTTCAATTGCATCTGTGATAATCACGCGATTTCTAGAAGACATCTGTAAATTATATTTTGAAAATTTCATTCAAACTTTTACAAAACCTTGAAAATGTTCTCACATTATTTTAAAGAATTATTTATGTTGTTATCCAAACAGTTTATTTAATTAAATAATTTTTAATGCTATTGACTATTTTTTATACATACTCGTATGTACATACATATGTATGTATATCCAAGCAAAATACTAATTTGAGTAAACCAAGATTTCTAATGCACACATCAAAATTACACTGACAATTGAATACAGCAAGAAATTGTTGCAGGAAAAACTGTTTGATTCAAACACGTATTTATTAAGTTAAACAGTTTCATATATAACTAATAGAAAATTTTATAGAATCCAACATGATTGGGAACAGTTTACATGTCTGAATCAAACACTTTTTCATTAGTAATAAATGGTTACGCTTTCTTTAGCTCATGGCACACCCATGTAAACCCGGCCTAAGAGTAATAACAGACTTTTGATAAACGTTGCCGCTAAAGCATGAATTTCACCCTTTTTTCATACCGAGCCATAAACGCCAAAAAAGCTTAAGTGATTAAGTTACGTCATGATTTTACAAAACGGAACTGTCACTTCTCGGGATTTTTTGGACTTCGATTTATTTGCGAAAACCAAAAAATCCCGGGATCATAGAAATTGATTACAAAAAAATTTAGAATTTTTAGAGATCATTATCCCGTGTTTTTGGCATCCCTAATGGCAACACAACTTTATGTATGTACATATGTACTTAAGTACTAAAACTGAACTTGTCAAAAAGGGTGTCGTAAACCAATTTACTTCTTAAAATCAAATTGTAAAACCGTTTATAAAGTACGGGCATTTGACACACGTACATATTTATATTTAAGTATTTGTGCTCAAATCGTTAACTGGGTTAGATAATTTTTGTTTAGAACAATTTTCTAATATCCACATACCACATACCATACATTGTATGTATGTACCCTGCAGGAGATCGAACTAGTGTCCAACTAGTATTTTACTAGTACAGCAAACACCACTACTAGTTCCCAACTGTAAACATTCCTATACCATCTTAATGCTCAAATTAGCATTGAGTGTGTTTAGAAAACTACTAGTACCATTGGTACTAGTTTAGGACTAGTTTATTACCAGTTCTTTTGTAAGGAAAAATTCTATAAAATTGGTGGTTGTATGCCTTTGTTACCCAGTGACAACTGCTAGTTAAAATTCGTCATTTATCAAAATTCAAAAATATAGAAGGCTAATTATAATTGAGCCCTTAATTATGAAAGTGGTCTAAGTCATATTTTTCTTTGGTCGAGATATTTAGTGGATTACATTTAAACAAATCAAAAAATATTTTTATATAATGGAAGACTTTAACTTTGAGCGTTTCTTGTCTCCTTTAATATAATAATAATATAAACATTCATTAAAGTTTTTTTAAGATTTATTTAATATTTCGAAGCAAAAATGCATATGACTTAGACCACTTTCATAATTAAGGGCACAATTATTTAATTATAATTATTTGCGATAATTTTAATTGTTTAGTTGAACTATAGCGAATTTTAATCAGAAATAATTTCTTAGTCTGGGCTTAAGTTCAGTCATTTCTACCCCCATTAGATAGACTTGAAAAATATCGGTATTTCCCCCAGCTAATAAAGTATAATTTAATTTGTCTGCCCTTCTTTAAAACCACACATTAATTATTAAAAATATTTCATTCAACAAGAATTGAAACTACTGAACTTAAGCCCGACTAAGAAATTATTTCAGATTAAAATTACTCTGTAAGACAGTCAAAATTTATTTTGCAATGTGTTGCATTGGAACTACTTCAGCTTTTAGACAATTATCGCCAACTCTCCTGCAGGGTATGTACATATGTACATACATATGTACATACATACTTATATGCATATAATAACAAATACTTATTTTCCATTAAAAAGTTTACTGAAGGTTATTAGGCAATGCAATTTACATATTGTAGATTTAAATCCGTAGGAAAAATATCTATATACATACATATGTACATAGTATGTACGTATGTCATTATCACTTTGTTGCAGCAACCGACATCACAGTAGCCATTGACAGAGGCACAAATAGTTGTAAGTAGTAAAAAATTGTCGTCACATAAAATTGTGAGTCATTATTTGTCATCAAAAATTTGTTTTATAACAAGGTAAGTTAGAAAATCGTTAATTGGACTTTTTGTTTCTTTACTTTTTGGCTTTTAAAGTTGGCAATAAGAGATAATAAACTCAGTAAAGTGCGCCTCTGACTCGCTTGCAAAAGGTTCCGTGCGGATACTACATATCGTCAGTCACCTTAAATGCAAACAGACGTAAGTAACTACACTTATATTTTTTACAGGAGAAACAAAAAACGTTTCAAAATCAATAATAATAAAGTGTTCTTGAATATTTTCTTCAAAATTTACTTTTAGTGTGGATACTTATATGTTTTTAACCATTTATTTCATTTTTATATACATACTCGTATATTTAAACTTTAATGTTAGTTAGTTTGAATTTTTTTTAATAAAGTCGTCGTTTTTGATCGAAGAAGTCTAAATATATGTATTTTGATCAAATAAACCATAATCAATCGAATTTTTGTGTAGTTACGACCGTTTGCATTTAAGCTGACGATATCTAATACTATACCCACTTTAGCCTATATAATCAGATATCTTACCTGATGTAGACATTTAAAAAAAATTTAAGTACACCGTAAACTTTTTATGGTTTTTGACGATTCTTTTTGGTTTTGGCGCTTTTTCTTAGTTTTGCGCCTTTTTTTTATCGTGTGTGGGATTTTTCGGGTTTTGGCGTTTTATTTTCGTTTTTGAATTTTTTTCGGTTTTTGGCAATTTAGTTTAGTTTAAACGATTTTTTTAGTTCTGTTGCTTTTTTTTGTTTTGGCGAGTTTTTCGGTTTTTAACGATTTTTTCACTTCAGCGATTTTTTTTATTTTGGTATTTTTTAGTTGTAGCCTTTTTGAAAATTTCAAGAGTTTTCCAATATACAGCGAGTTGTCCAAATTACATAGTCAAAATTACATTAACTGATAGAATACCCTTTAATTTTGATTTTTTTAAATTTCAGTGTTAATTGGTGTAGTGGACTGCAGTCCACACTAACTTTGAAAATTTCAAGTGTCTATATATAATTGTCTATATATTACATTAGGATTTCAACATGTTTCGCTGCTCGTTGCTGTCATATATTTCAGGTCCGTAGCTCTTACGATTCTCTAGAAAACAGATAGAAAACAATAGGGTCCTTTTCACCTTTTGGTGTACGGAACCCTAAAAATGTCCAAAAGTACGAGAACGCAAAAAACCGAAAATTTTCACATAAAGGTAAACGTGAATGTACCTATAAACCGTCACCTGAAATGCGAAATGTCCTAATCAAAATTTTCATAATTTTAGAGGAAAAGCGAAAAACGTTTTAAATTATGTATTTGGTCAATTCTTTTTCCTTTTTTGATTTTCTTTATAAAATCTATATTTTTGTTGGGGGAAGTCTAATTTTGTTTTTTGGTACTGATGTACATATGTACGAGTATGTAGTTCAAATACATACATACATAATTTATAAAAAACCTACATATGCATATAAAATGTTTGTTAGTTAATGCAATTTGCATTTAAGTTAACGATATGTTTCTATTTACTTACAGAGAGTGAGTCCCCGTCCAGAATGCGGAGAAACAAGTCGAGGCAAAATTATCGACGGCTATGCGCCGAGAGAATTTTCGGGTGCTCAAATAAGCATATGAAAATTGAAAGAGAAAATTAAAAATCGATTTTCATAATTTTTTCTGCGAAATTTGTCTCTTTGCGCAGATGAAATTTCGGCTGCTTTTGAGCCGATGCGAGACGATACAATCGGCGTCGGCGGGATAAATAGAACAATATCCGACGTTGGCGCACCGTCAGCTTCGAGTCGATCGACTTGTTTCTAAGCCAAAATGGCAATTTTTGTTGCAGCAATTCTTAAGTTTACTGTTGGGTGGAGAGAGAAGATTTTTGAGGGGTACACAGTTGCATGCATCTGCAATTCGCACTTATTAATTTAAAGTTATTATAGGTGTATTTGACGTTTTATTTTATTTCTTCAGCTGTATGAAAAACACAAAATATAACAAAAAGTTAATGGAATTGTTAATTTTTCAGGGAAATTTGTAGAGTAATTTAATTTTTTAATACATAATATCTAAACTAGAATTTCATAATGTGGACACTATTGCAATTTAAAAAATTGCAAGTCTGCAGCATATGTAGTATATTTTCTTTTATTAATTTTAAATAAAAACTTTAAAATTCTCTTCACCACTAGCTTGGGAATATATTTTTGATACAACTTTACATTATTTTAGTTTTTGGAAAAATTAAATTTTGCTTTCTTATTGTTTATTTTTAAAACAGCTGATTTGCCTGTCTAATTGAACATTACTCACTCCAAACCTCCCTCATTTAACTAATTTTCGACCAGTGCAACAGACCTAATACATATGTATATTTTCATTTTATATATGTGATTGAAAATGTTATTAGAGCTGCGCTGTGAGAAATAAAAATTATCTAGGATGGGGAAGCAATTATTTCTTAAGTGAATATGCACATAGCCTTATTTAGTTGTTTTAAGTGCTTCTCACATTGTTGCAGTTGAATAAATGTAATTATTTAGATTTTTATTGGTTTTTCACTTACCATTGCCATTTGTTGTGAACTACATTTTTTATGCGGTCAGTGTAGTGGAATCAAATTAATAAACTCGTTTGGATAATTATACGAATATAACATACATACATACATACTTACATACTCGTACATACTTTTTTGAAAGGGTTGATTCGCCTCTCTAAAGCAAATGGCCTAGTGCAGAACCCATAAAACTCAATTTGAAAATAATAGTCTGATTCAAAATCAAAGTGATAGTGGGTGCTTTTAATGATTTCTAATTTCTAGGCGAAGTTATAGAAGAACTTTTACTAATCTACACTTGAGTGTAAGTGTAATTCTCTGAAATGCAATAAAAAACACTTCAGACTATTATCGAACCTTTTAAGTTTTATTTCCTCCATACCGGATCCATTTTTCAATAAAACTGCAGTGAACAAAAAGTGTGAAAAAGGCAATATCTAAAACAAAACAAAAAATAAAAATTCAAATAAAGTGAAATTGTACACGTACAACTTGTTGTCAACTATTTATTTGACAGAGAAGAAAAAAGAATTAATAAAATTACTATGTACTCGAACATTTGTACATATGTATGTATTCATATTATACGCTTATGATTCACGTTTAGTTTAAATAATCAAAAAATAAAAACGTAGTTTCGTTTTTACGAAATCAGTTGCAAACGCGATTTACAAGTTACAAAATGTACAAAAGAAATCGTTGTTGGCGTCGTTGTACACATCGCTACTGTCGTTTGCAAAATATGTAGTGAAATTTGTTTTATATGTTTTAAAATTTATATTTAACAAGTAATTTTAATTAAAAATGGTAATAATAATAATAATAAAAACAAAAACTATAGAAAATAAATGAAAGATTGTTTTGGTTGCAACTCTTTTTTTTGCATCCGATTGGCTGCAATAAATTTTCATAAATTATTGTTTTACCGGGTTATTGAGGCGGGGATACAAATTTGAGAAAGCGATAAAAGAGTATAGTGTAATATAAAAAGTGAGCATTAAAACAGGAATACATACACATGGAAGTACATACATACTTATGTATATCTATCACACAGGTTAATTGAAGAAGGTGACCGGTGGGTGACCATTACCAAATAATATCAATTACGAACACGTTAATTATTCAAATCAGTATTAAATTCATATAAATTTATTTTTATTTAATTAAAGGTAATTGGTGGTAGAATATTATTTCTATTATTGGGTTAGTGCAAAAATTATTTGATATTGGAATATAAAGTATGTACATTCATTCATTCCTCAGTTATACATACATATGTATCTCTTATATGTGCGCATATGTATGTATGGCTGAGATCTTTTTCATAATTATGGATACATTTATGAACTAGCTAATTTATGCCAAAATGCATAAAAAGTATTTATATGCCGCCCCATTCGTTTGTTACACAGAAAACAAAAACTGATACAAATTTAAAGGAAAAAAATTAAAAAGAAATAATTTTATTCTTGCGCCTATTTTACATATTATTAAATATTCGTAGCGTATCGACTTATTTATATGGAACAGAAATAGAAAACATACCAACCAACCACCCACAAATTAAACCTGATAAACAAATTTTTGCTCTCACTCTCTTTCTGGTTTGCAACGGTCATATATTTAATTTGTCTCACGCTACTAATTTGATAATGGCATGTGCAATACACATACATACATACATACATACATGCATGCATACATAAATCTGTGGCAATAAGGAAAAATAGCTTAAGTCATATTTTACTGTTGTGTGCAGGAGAGCACTTTTAAGGCTCAGTTAGCCGACTGTAATGTAATGTAACTGCAACAGTAGGAAACAGCTGATCGATATTGTTATGTGAAAAGTAATGAAAATGGTTATAGAGATGTAATATAACGTAACCTACTTTTCATATAAAAATATCGATTGATTTTCAGAAATTTATTTCTTTTACAGTTAAATTGAGAAATTCTCTGTTTAAGCAAACATCGTTCTACATACTCTAATAGCTAATAAATCAGTGAATGTTTAAATATAGTTTGAGTTAATTTTCATAAAAACTTAAAATGTAATTAAATGTAAAGTTATTATCAAATTACGTTGAAAGTACGGGTAGCACTACAAGATTTCCAAATATTATGGAAGGCTTTCCAAAAAATAGCTGTTCAATATAAATAAGAAAGTTGATTTATCAATTTGCAAAAAACACATTTTATGATACAAAAAGATGATATGAAAATATGAGTTACATTTGTTGTATATTTGAGAAAATTAAACGAAATTCTTTTTAATACGACCACATGATGTTCATGTACATGCATTCAAAAAACACACACATGCACAAAACATACTTATGGTATGTTTGTAAAACTTAAACAAAACTTAAATGCATAATGTTGGCTATTTAAGATTCATTTAATTTTGGGGTGAAAAACAAAATTTTGTGTTTAAACATGATTCAAAAATAAAATACATATAATCATTGACTGATTTATTAGCCCTAAGTAATACATTTAAATTGAAATATACCAAAGTATAACCTAAATTAAGCTTTTATTCCAAATGAGATTAGAAGTCTAAAAAAGATAAGTCACAATTCATTTTGCTATAACTTCTTGAAAAATCGCACAAATTAATTGAGATTTTTCCCAGGGGTACTTTCGAATATGCAGATTGCGGAGGTACTATTAACTGAAAATCAGCTTATCTCAACTTAAGCACTTTTTTCCTTTTTACTACAGAAATATTACAAAAGATAATAACAAATAAATAAAAACAACAACAATATACCTAAATGCATAATACACAGTCTATCTGTCCGTTCATACCAACGCACAGTGTCAGATTTGTATAATTTAGAGGGTGTAAATTCTATATCTGAAAAACAAACTATTCACCCATATCGTGAATTACAAGTGGAATGAATCATGAATCTCCCGTGAAATTTTTTTCGCTATCAGTCCCATTGAATGTAAAAAAAGGGCAGATGTTTTGTAAAGCTTAAAAATTTAATTGTAAACTAAACAAATTTATGTTTCATAACAAAGAAATATAATTTTTTTGCTTTAAATGAAATATTATTAAGTGTAATATTGAGTTTTTAATTATTCTGGTGCAGTGGGGAAAAATAGCCATAAAATTTACTGCATATGAACCGAAAAAATATAAAATATAAAATAAATTCAGTGAAATTCGACTGTGACTTGCACACGAAGGATTAGGTGCGGACAATACATACATACATATGTAATACCATACGAACTTAGTATATATGAAGTACATTAATATAACAAAATTTTTTAATATTTCGTCAGCCCATTATTGGTTTGACCCACCGTCCATTTAAAAAGAAAAATGAGTCAGGTAGGGGGTATATGTATATATTTCGAGTATCTTCTTTCAGGAATCCAAAACATGCTTCGCGAAATTAATTATAATTTCTGAGACATTTAGCATTCATTTTGTTCCATTTCAACTATTTTAAGGTTTAATAAGTATAGTTTTGCACTACTTGCCACAGTTTGGCGTTTGCGTCAAATTCTTCATACAAAAACATGCAAAGTAAAGTTAACTCTTGCTTTGCTTCATTTCCATAAGAAATGGATAATAAAAAAAGAAGGTGCCGTAAGAAAAAATCAACGAAATACACTTCAATTACTTGTTTTTCTTGTGTAAGTGTTTAAGCGGATCGATAGTTAAAAATATTACGGCGGCGGCTTCTTGGTCAGCGTTAAACGATCGACTTATTTCTTTAGACAGCAAGAAAAATAAACAAAACAACAAAAATCCTCAATTCACAGCAGTAAAGTATAAGTATGGAGCACAAAAAGCTACTTTTAGAAAATAAATTAAGAAAAGTGGTGTATGCGGCACAAAACGTATTTTTAATTTTACAATAAAGTAATATTAACTTCTAACTAGTGTTGTGCAGCTCATGAACGAACTAGTTCAATTGAACGATTCACTTCACTGAGCGCTGTGAGCCGTTCAATCCACTGAGCGCTTTCAGCTCAGTACTGAGTGGTTTCTAGATTTGTATCGAACTCTTTCAGTAGCTCGTTTTAGACACAAACCTTTAATCAAACGCATGTCAAGGCACATTTACTACAGGTACACGCATTAGAGACAACACTGTGGCAACTCTGTGCTTCTCACATAGTTTTACAAAGTAATTGTCAAAAAATTGTATGCATCAAACAAGGCACAAAAGTAATTGTCAAATGAATTCTTCGTTATAAACGTGTAAACAAAAAATCAGCGGATGAGCAATTTGCCTGATGCATGTACCTGTTTGATATGCCTTGACGCATGTAATTTAAATTGGTTAAAGGTTTGTGTCTAAAACGACCCAATGAAAGAGTTCCATACAAGTATTGTGCTTTTCTAAGCAAATTTTTTCTGTTCGCAAAAGTACATCAAAAAAATAATTTATATATTGTGACAATATTAAAATATCTGAAATACTAAATAATTTAAATTTTTTTATTAACAAATTCCGCTCATTAAAATATTTTAGTTTTATTTATTTTTTATACTTCATCTGCCTTGTTTGGTTATGTATGACCACACACACACACACACACACACGTTATAAATCTGTCACTTTTTATGCTTCTGTTTTCGCTCTTTCTTTATGCTTGACAAATTAACTGAGCTACTGAACCAACTGAATGAAATACTTCAGTAAAGTGAGCTGAGCTGAAAAGAGCGGTCACTCAAAAGAGCTGATAAACACAACTCTACTTCTCACTTTATTCATCAAAATTCACTAAAATTTACTCATTTTTTTCAAACATGTGTCGGAAGCAATGGTGAAAATACAAAAAAAAATCTATCGGGTATACTTTGAGAAAACTTCATGTAAGCCTTCTTTGTCGTTTTTCTCCATTCCGACTTTTTGGCATATGCTCCAAACCAATAATGAGCTGACGATTTAATATTTTTTTAAATTTTTTCATCACCTACAGCTACTTTGACAGTTTTAATTTGTTTAGTAGCATTACCATATCGCCATATTGAAAATAACATGCTTTCAAGACTTTTAAGTTTGACACTTGGTATTAAATTTTATTTACACACATAAAAATAAAAACCTAACTTGCCCACATACATACGAGTACATATACATATTAAGGAATTAAAATGTAAACGTTGCAATATTAAGACATATTGTAAAACGCTGTTGTGAACTCCCTAATTGAATAGATATAGTTTGGTTTCGAAGTGTCTGTTAAAATAAAATTTCCATGCAAATTTTGACTAAAGCAAACTTGAAATACAAATTATTTTTTTTTAGCATACGACCGTAGTTATTTTTTGTAACAATTACAGAGAACGTTAAAAGCCAAAAAAAAAGGCATATTATGATAGATACCCTTATGTATTTTGTTGTTTACATATTTTGCTTGTAAAGCTGTTAATACCAGAGTTGATATGCTTAGTATTAGTATGTATTGCATTAAATAAGTTGTCTTTTATTAACAGTAATTTTTTTGAGTTAAATCATGCTAAAACATCCAAATGTGACACTGTGCAACGTAGTAAATGTTTCGTTATCAGATCTTGTTTTTTCATGCCCACCTTTCGTCCGTTTACTACTTACATACATATGTGCATACATGTAGTATAGTATGTACATATTTTCAATTAAAATACTTTTAAAATGAAAATTTATTTTCAATTCGTTTCGGTTGTGCCACGGGGAGGGGGTGTTTGTAATATTTAGGAGAGGCGCCTTTAAATATCATTTGTATTATCGCTACTATTTCTTTTTAATTGCTTTTAAATGCATGAATGAACTATGTGCAGGGTTTTTAATATATTTATTTATTTACAAAATATCTATACCATTTTTCTTTTTTACAAATTCTATTACTGATCTTTTTAGATTGTACTCGCATGCATTGAAGAGGAGCTACGTAGATGTAGTAGTATTTTTTATATAGGGTGTTTTTTTAGAGTGTCACATCTTTGAGTTGGCAGCACTGCTTTATTTGCTTTGAAATTTCATTATGAATCGACTTACACCAGAGCAAATTGTTGAAATTTTTAATCAAAATAATTGTTCTATTCGTCAAACTCATCGTGCAATTCTTCCATTTTATGGCGTACATAATTCTGGTTGAATAAGTACGTAAATAAGCAGAATTGTCGCACAAGCTTTGGTCGAAACACCATTACATCCACAGAAAATTACTGTTTGGTGCGCTTTATGGGATGGCGGAGTCATTGGCCCATATGTTTTCAAAAACGATGATGGTCAGAATGTTACTGACACTGGTGAACGGTATAGGAACCTGATTCGAAATTTTTTCGTAACTCAATTACGTGGCATTAATCTTGCTGTTCCAACAGGACGGAGCCACATACCACACAGCGGGCGCTACAATTGATTTACTCAAAGAAATTCTAAGTTGTGACACTCTAAAAAAAACAAACTTTATTAATGAAGTACTATTTAGAAAACTGTTTTTAATGACTAATATATACATATAGTATAGTACATTAACATTTGTCGGTTCATTCATTACTTTATCCAGAATTGATATGTTGTTTTATATAGGGTGTTTTTTATTGAGGTATAGAACTTTAAGTTGGCATCACTTTTTTAACTGGCGGCCATTTTGTCAGCTGTCAAGTGATTAATATTTAGTTTGGTTTGCCATTTCATCATGAACAGGTTGACAAAAGAACAACGCTTGCAAATCGTGCAAATTTATTTCGAAAATAATGGTTCAGTTCGCGAAGTTTACCGCAAGCTCCGTCCATTTTATGGTCGACATAATCGTCCATCAGAGCAATTAATTCGGTTAACCGGTCAATTGGCCACCAAGATCGTGTGATTTGACACCATTGGATTATTTTCTTTGGGGATATGTGAAGTCGCTCGTCTACGCCAACAAACCAGAAACGTTAGGGGACTTGGAAGCCAACATTCGTGGCGTTATTGCCAACATACGGCCCCATATGCTCGAAAAAGTGGTTGAAAATTGGACCTGTAGAATTGGCTTTATTCGAGCCAGCCGCGGCGGCCACATGCCCGAAATCATATTTAAACGTTAATGGCATAAAATTATCCTTCCAATAAAGCCAAATTGATGGACATTAAAACGATTTTCTTGTGTTTTATTTCAATTCGAAGTTCTATACCTCTAAAAAAACACCCTGTACAATGCACAATTGTTATTTCATATTTAAAAATTTAATTAAATTAATGGGCAAATTAAATAAAAAAGTTATGTCAAGTGTACAGATGAGTTCGAAATAATAGGTAAACAATATTTTAGTGAGCAATTTTATGTAGCCAGTTTTTGATTTTAGGAAGTTCTGCGGCAAAAACCTTTTAGAGTCATATAACATTCTTTACAAAGTTCTCTAGAAGCAGCTTGTGGGACTTTCTAAGTGACGAAGGCATGAATTAATACTGATGATCTATACTAATAATGTACACCATAGCGTCCTCTTCCGTCGATGAATAAAAGATAGTGCTCCTACTTTCCACTGGAGGCTCTGCAGCGTATCTCCAAATATTAGAAAAACACGCAAGTGAACAGCTGTTAACGATTGACCTGTGTCTTTCTTTTACATCGATATTCAATAAGTCTGAAAGATTTTTTGATTTCTATTTTTGCTATTTCTCAAGATACTCGTAACAGATTTCTGTAATAAATAAAATTCGTTTGAAGTAGATCTCAATTTTTTTAAACTCCGATCACGATCATCTGTTTGATATGACAGTAACTTATACGAGGGCAACTATGTACATATTTATATTTCGGGAATTTGCAACATTTAATGTCAATAGCTAAAATCTGGCAGTACCATAATAAAGTTTGACATTTCTTAGCATAAACGTACTCACAACGATTTGATGTGTAAGTGATATTTGTTTTGTTTACAGTGAGTTCAGAAAATCAATTTGACAAAAAAATAGAAATTTCAAAAGAAGGTTTTCGTTTGATTATTTTTCACAACTTTCGACGTGGATTATCTCAACAAAAATGTGTTGATGATGTTAGTTCTTTGTATGGCGATAAAGCATCCCCCAAATACTATATATCGCTGGTATAGTGAATTCAATCGTGGTCGTAGTTCCGCCGCCGACGAATTCCGTGAAGGTCGTCCAAAATCGGTTGTTGTGCCACAAAACATAGATGCAGTGCGTGTACTGATAATGCAAGATCGTCATGTGACATATTGTGAGATAGAGGCATCCTTGCACATTAGTTTCACTGCAATACATTCCATTTTGCATGAACACAATTTACATAATTTATCAATCGCTTAAAAAAAGGCTCGCATCAAGTGGTGAAAAGAAATGAATGAAGTTCAACTGTGGTGGGTGCATCAAAAGACGTGTATAAAATCGTGACAGTTGACGAATCATGGATATATGCTTATGAGACGGAAACAAAACAGCAATCGACCGTGTGGTTATTCCAAGACGAGCTAAATCCATCTTGGAAGAAGCACGAATGGGTCATGTGGTTACTGAACTGTCAATTCTGAGTGGTACACGATCATTTGCTTGCCGGAAGTCTTCGGAGAAATTCATAAAACTAACCCCTGAACACAAATCATTCTTCAACATGACAAAGCTCTCACACATCTCGTCAAACAAGTGAATTTTTTACCAGTCAAAACATCGAATTGATGGAGGATGAGTCAGTCCTGACTTGGCACCCAATGACTTCTTCTTGTTCGCGAATATCAAAGGTAAACTGCTTGGACTTACGAGCGCCGAAGAAGCACTTGAATCGTTCAAAAACCATGTTTTGGAGGTGTAGAGAAACTGCTATGACAAATGGTTTGCACGAATGCAAGAGTGTATTGATCATCAAGGGGAATATTTCGAAAAACAATAAAGTCATTTTCATTTAAAAATGTTTATTATTATTTGCTATTAACGAAATATAAATAGTAGCCCGTAATTACAGAAGTAATTTCACTAGGAACGATATTATTACAATAGTCCCGGACAGCAAAAATTTTTATTTTGGATCGTTTGTTTGCAGCTTGAAATTGATTTGTTAATTGTTGTTAAAATTTGCTAATTCGGGACCCAACTCCACATAAAAAAAGGACGGTAAAGGAAATACAATACATTAATTCTATCAAATAGTAAACCATTTGGGAACCACTGCTATAATACACAATAAGTACAGTTTGTGGAGAAAATTAGCAAGAATATTGTGGGCCAAAACTTACACAAGAATTTGTTGCATTCTTAAAAATGCTAAGATTGCTATTTAGTTTGGAATATTTAGTTTGTCTTTATGGTCATTAGAATAAGAGACTTCTAATATATTCAGGCTTATCCTAAATAAAATTTCACATGGAAATTTCCGAACGTGTGAAAAATCGGTATCAAAAAACTTCATCATACGATTGCGAAATAATCTGACAATTTATGAAAAAAATCATTCACATAGATTTGTCTATTGGAAAAAGTGGAAATATGTTAGTTTCTAGTTTTATGGGAATTGTGTAAACGAAATTAAAATCATTGTGAACGAAAAATTTTATTCGGAAATTTTCACATGTGCAATTCATGATAAGGCTGATTATGCATATCTAGAATGGATGTATGTATATTAACTGGTAATAATAATAATATGTGTAAGTTATTTTAAACATGTACCTATTACGTTTTGTTATTAAAAAAAATTTACTCGCTCCGATTCAAATTGCTTGTCAACCATTAAGAATCCAATGAAAACTCAAGTGTTGTCGCCACCTGGTTCTGTCACTCAACACTCTACTAACGCACAACAAATTTGCGCAACATTTGATAAAATAAATTTTATACATTCATGCATACATACAGACATATATTTTTTCATTATTACTTAACACATTTTTTGATCTTGTAAAAAAGAATTAAAATCTAAATATTTAAAATAAACACATTTTGCATATCAAAAACAAACAAACAAAATATCTTCAGACTTAGACGATTTATGTTTATGAAAAATATATATTTATGAAACTAAATATAAAATACGATTACAAATAAAATTTTATTGAGTATTTAATTGAAATATTTACAATACATTTCATTCAATTTGGTTCCTGTCAATTTCGTTGTTCATTTCGCGTAAATTTGTAGATAGTTTTTTTTTTGTTTCATCGAATTTGCTTAATTTGCAACAGGTGAGCTGTTTCTGCTGCACTTGCCTCCGCCAACAACAACAACAACAAGTAGTCAGCATTTATTTTAATCTTAAATGACAGTTTAAATGAATGAACAAAATGGTTGATGACATTGTTCATTTGAAAAACAAAAATTATTTTTAATAAATATATGTACGAGTATGTATCTGCTCGTACTGTACATGAAATACAATTTTAATGCCCGTGTGCGGCAGCTGCCATAAATGTACATAAATTTGAGTTTAAATTTAATGAAAAAAATAAATAAATAATACATAAGTGCATACATACATACATACATACATATGTATGTATATACGTATGTACATACATATGTATGTATGTATGTGAAATTAAGATGTACATATGTATGTCTGTACTTATTAATAAAACAAAAATGTGCCCAATCTGACAGTTTTTTTTTCACTACAATGATTTCAAAATAAATTTTATTTTGAATATGTAAAAAAAGGTGGGACAAAAGAAATCACCCTATTGGAAGATGCTCTTATTTTTGCAAATGGCGGCCAATGTCAAGTCTGTTTTGACATTTGTGAACTAGACAGATGTAGAATACAAGTGAACATTCCCCAAGAACGCGGAATAATCGTGTCGTGGCGTTCCCGGGTCGTCTCATCTCTCGTTTTGGCGATTTACACTGGCCCGCAAGATCGCCCGATTTAACCGTTCCAGACTTTTTTTGTGGGGTTTTTTGAAGTCCCGTGCTTACGTGAACAAGCCCGATACCCTGGAAGCTCTCAAGGACAACATTCGACACGAGTGCGAGAATCTGTCGCCCGAAGTTCTCGCCGAAGTGATGAAAACTGCCATAAAACGAGCAATCAATTGTGACGGCGCCCATTTGGCCGATATCATCTTCTCGACTTAACAAATAAAATTCTAAAGGTTCAAATAAACATAATCAAAAAACAGAATCGAAGTTTTTCATTTACATAGAAAAAAAATGAGAGCCAAACAACATCGGATGACTTCTTTTGGCCCACCTTGTACAAGAAGCTATATGTACTTGTATATGTTAAAAGCTGAATTAAAAACTCGATAATTTATTATATGTATTAGGAAAATCAAGCGAAATTCCAGAATGCATTCTATAGTAAAGACCACTGAAAGCTGAAAACATTTTTCCTGCAAAAAAAAAAAAAAATAGCTGTTCCTTGTTTTAGGGAAAGGAGCCGATTGTTGTTGAAAAGTACAGGCAGTTACTACGGCTTAAAATCGTCATCACTGATAAAGGCGATTGCTTTCGAAGACCAATTCTGTGGACTAAATTGTCATTTTATTTGCACTTTAATCACACACACGATAAGTTCGTTTGCTTAAGTCATCAGAAAATACCAAATTTTCAAGCTTTTCAAAAACATGCAAGTGTTTTAAGATATTTGCTCTTAATAAATAATAAAAAAAATTTTATTACTGCTAATTATCTTAAATGTTAACGATCTTATTATTAAAAAAAACCCCCCAATCAAACAAACTTTGTATGTAAATTTGCTTTATAAACCAAATATATTTTGTATGAATATGGGCAGTAAATTATTAAATGTGCATTTGCAAAATATAAGACAAATTAGAAAGAAAAATGTTTGAAATTAATTATTTTTTCGCTATAAATGTAAATTTTAATTTTCTAACATATTAAGCAAGAATATTTGTGTAATATAAATGCATCAACAGAAATTATTGTCATTTTAATTAGATCATTTATGTATTTCTTTCATACACGAGCTCCTTGCAAATTTATTTTATTACAAATACTTTTTGCAATTAAAACATACATTTGCTCAAAAATGGCTTTTGATTTAAATCATTTCTAACAACTTGAGTTCTAACTAATTTTTTTTTGATTTTAAAAGTTCTTGGTATGAAAATTTATTTGCGAATCGTTTGTGCAATTTCCTAATTAGTGGGTGTGTATGTGTGTGTCAGCCTTAACTCGGCTGATTAGTTCCATCGAAACAAACATTTCATGGTATCAGACCCAACTGATAGATTTTTTTTATTTGCTTGTTTCGTGATGTTATTAGTGCCCCTTTGTATCATTTGTTGTTGGAAAAGTTCTATTGATGAAGGCATAGGCACTGGTCATTGAACTTTGCCGACTTCAGCAGATACTAATCCTAATGCTCCATCAGAGCGTCCTCCTTCGTTGTGTATTGGAACCATCGGCGAAGTAAAATAACCAATAAATGACCACTAAGCACAGCTTCAACAATTTAATACGCCTCATTTAACACCAGAGGCGCTGCAACACTGCATTATTAAAAACGTGCAAAAAAGCAGAGTTGTAAAAGAATGAAGCTTTACTCTATCACTACCTTCACCATCTGTCTTCTCTATCACTATCCCCCCTTCCCTATCACCATCTATCACTTCTCTTCTACTCACAGGTAGCACAAAGGGATCATTGTATTGGATCCAAGTGAGCTGGACTCTAAATTTCACTCTTCTTTACCAGCAGCCTGCTAACCTAACTTTACCTTCGCGATGTTATCTGTCAAATGTTTATTTTTTGCTAATACACGAGCACAGTGTACAACTTTTAATAAAAAATAATATTTAAAAAAATTTTTTGTTGTTGGCTTAGTAGGCCTAGATGCATTTCGTTGCTGCTAAGCGGCATAAGCTGAATACTATTATTTGTTGTTTTTTGAAAAAGTTTCTTAGACCACTATGATTGTAGTTTCGCACTTCTCAATAATCTATTGAGAGTTTTTCTATAAGCATTGAGGTTTTTTAAGCTTTTTGTATTGTGGTTGAAGTCTGCTGATATGTATGTTGCAAAGCAGTAACGAAATGCATCTAGACGTGCTAATCCAACAACAAATAATTTTTTTTTTTAATAAAATATTTTTTTGATCAATTAATGTGACTCTAAAGGGAACAAGGTGAGTTAAATTAGAACAGTTGGGGCGACACTTCATCAGCACCCATGTCCTACCATCCGCTTGTATGTATGTATCTATGCATCTGTTAAAATTTTGCCAAAATGCTTTAAATATTTATTTTCCAATTGATTTAAAATCATGAAAGAGATTATTTTCAAACGCGCAATACATAATAAACAAAAGTAGCTGTCAAGGTTATTGGTTATAATTATATTTAAGTAAAAATCTATAATATTTAAACTCGTATTTGTTTTTCTTTTAATGCTTAACGAATTTGAGTTAACAATAAAAATTATACAGTAGTGACAAAAACATTTCATACTTCTTAACCAATTGTTTTCTGATTTTACAATTTATGAAGTGCTCCTTTGGCCCAATCCATTGTAATCCTGATGCAACAAACATGTGAAAGGTTGATGGGCAGTCATGTGCCCATAGAAATGTTAAAAATGTGTTAATATTTATTTTGTTCTCGTGCGTCAATCAAAGAAGACAAAAGGCTCCAATATTTAGTTTTTTTTATAATAAAATTTTTTCTTGTCACCGTAGAACAACATTTCTTTTCATAAATAAAATGAATTTCAATTATGCTAAATATTATATAAGAAACAGCGAAGTATATTTATTTGACTAAAAGACTTTATTTTCTTTTAAATTTTTTGAAGTTTGTTAGCTAAATTCCAAAACTTTTGGGTTGCTGTTTGTTGATAAGTTCCATAAGTGGGAACAAAATTCATATAGACAATGCTTAATCAAAAAAACAGTTTCAATGTGGAACTGAAAATGACTACCATCATGTTTTTTTCATATTCGCCATCAGGAGTTCCCTTTGTGAGACATCTACGACCCATGTTACTTCTTCTAAAAAAATGCTTTCTTCTTTTTTATCAAGTGTACACACATTGCAATTTTCCTATTCTTTAAGCAAGGAAAAGTAAAATATTTTTTTAAAATTTATATAAACAAAACAAAATTTGCAATCTAACCCAACAGTTGGTTCCAGGTGTTGCCACAAGCTAAAACAATCGCCAATTGCGCCAACTCGATAAAAATCAAATTTGTTTTGAATGAGGCAACCGTGTGTCCGAAAAATTTGAGTTAGAAAATTTATTGATTGTGTCCTAATTCCGCACATTAAAAATTTACGCAATCGGGTGATCCTAACCTTATACACATGCTTTTTAAAGTATTCTGCTCCGATATTTTTGTTACTTTGCACTTTCTGAGAATATAAAGCAAGCTAAACTCTGTCACTCAGCTGTCACATTTATTTTTATTTTTTCTTAAGTATTTTGCGCCGCATTGTGCTGTCCGAAGAAAGAATTTTTGTTAATCCTTAACATTTATATTTAACTAATGCTTAATATCTGTATAATGTGCATATCGTTACCAGAAATGCAAAAGGGTCTACCAACGCTGTTGAAAAACTAATCGGCATTATACAAAAGCATGTTTTCGAATACTTTGGATATATGAAATCAAAAAGAAACAATTTCCGTCTTTTATATATTTTTGCAGTTTAGTTGACGATATAGTGTTTTAATTTCGCTTTATTGATTTTAATTAAATATAAATACATTTTAAAAGATGCACATATTTATTATTTGCAAACTTATCAAGTTTCTAAGCAAATAACTAATAATTAATATTTTCTTGCTTTCAGACAATAAATTTTAAATCAACAAATTTTAAAGCTTACAACTTTTTCAATATAAAAGGTGAGTAGTTTGTGTTGTTTTATTAAATTTAAAATGTATAAGTTTGTATCATCAAATAATATGAAAAGAAGTGCCATGAGCCAAGTTAAATTTCATACCTACTGAATACCAAATCAACTTTTATTATCAAATGTCTAAACATAATTTTAGTAATTAAAATTTGTAGTTTTAAATCATATTAAACCTTCTTAAGATACCTATGCATTATTAAAACATAATCGTTCAACGATTTAATTAGCACTTGCAAAATTACATAATGTATCTCAGAAAGTCATATAAATGATTTCCCCTTAATAGCTTGCAGTCACTATTCTAAGTTAATTCACACAATCAATTACGTTCGTGATTAAAGTGTAATTGGGAGTACTTTCGCTAGACAACAAATACATAAGCCGTTACTTGCAATCAAATGTGGGTGTATGGGTGTGTGCGTGTGTGGGAATGCTGATGCTTGTTGGGCTGTTTTATTTTTAAATCGTTTATTCAATTAAAAAAATTTCTGTTTACAATAATAAAAGAAAAAATACACAAGTTACTAAAAATAGATCTCGTTATTATGCAAAATTGTTACTTTATGCTAAATTTAAAATGATTTTTTTAACGTAGCCATTATTCACTTTTGTGCAAGTACACAATATACACGTACACGAACGCACGCACACACCCAACAGCATACAGATCATCACAACTGTTTAGGACAGTTGCGAAAGTGTACAATAATAATAAAAATAATAAACGAACAAGGGTCACATTCAGGGCTGCCATACGATTTTATGAATAAATTTTAAATATACAGGTGACTGCGTAAGGATTTGTTATACAAAAATACGGCAACCATAGCTGTGCAAAGAACCGAAAAATGTCAAAAGAACAAAAAAAATTGTACAAAAACCAAAACAAAATCGATGTTTTTGACATTCTTTAGCTACCAAGCACATAGAGCAAAAAATTATCTGCTGAAGTAGCGCTGCCACCTGGTTAGATACATATGTTTATACATATGTATTCTAAGTACCAATATATGCAACTCTGTGTCCCGGTACGATGTAAAAGTACGATTTCTTCACATCGATTTCAATCAAAGTGCTGACACATTTTTTTCTATGGAAGCTCTGGTGTAAGTCGATTCATAATGAAATAAAGTTCAAAGCAAACTAAACAAAAAGCAACTATCAGCTGTTAAATGGGTGCTCAAATAAAGCAGTGATGCCAACTCAAAGTTGTGACACTCTAAAAAACACGCTTTTCATAAGGCCGTATAAATATGGTTCTCATCTTTGGTCTAAAATCGACTAACTTGGGATTACTAGTTTATACAATTTATAATTTTTTGCTTTTGTTTAACTGACGTTAATAGTTCATTTAAATCTAGACATATGTATGTATGTATGTATATGTAAATTTACTTACATATGTATGTATGTAAATGAATAAAATGTTTTATTCCTCAGTTTTTGTTTGTTGTACGAGTAGTTTGCCACGTTCGATCTTGATAAAATTTTGTGAATTGTTGATGTTTTATTGACTGTGAGAAAATTAAAATTTGTACCCTAAATTGAGTCATGCTTGATCCAGTAAATATTTAAAACAAAATATGTAAGTGCTAACTTTTGAACGAGTCAGTCAACTAAATTGCTCTTCTTACAGCTGAAAATCAATAAACGAATTTTGCTATTCAGGTAGTCAATGAAATTCAAGCGCTATGTGTAAGGTCTGGAGGTTTTAATTTTGCAACATGTTTTTTTACACAAATTCAAAACATGTCTTCTACTTTATTTTTCAATGCGTTACATATCATTGAAAAAAATTCAATAGTCGAGAAGCTGTAATTATATTGGATTTGGTCTGTTGAACTGTCGAACAAAAAAAAACAGATACCCATACATACATACATATACTTGTATGTATGTACGAGGTCC
Source organism: Nowickia ferox (assembly GCA_936439885.1). NCBI lineage: Eukaryota > Metazoa > Arthropoda > Insecta > Diptera > Tachinidae > Nowickia > Nowickia ferox. Next base: position 118,117,863 of record OW387023.1, on the reverse strand, counting down.
GATCAAAAAATAAGCGTTATTTAAAATTTTTTCAAAAAGTATTTATTTATTCATCAATAACTATCTTGTCCCCTTCAAAGTAACCCCCTCAGATATAATACACTTATGCCAGCGTTTTTTCCAATCCTCGAAACACTTCTGAAACACGCTTTTTGGTATCGCCAACAGTTCCTGTTTCGATTTTTCTTTTATCTCCTCCATCGTAGCAAAACGCTTTCCTTTCATCGGTGTCTTCAGTTTTGGGAAGAGGAAAAAGTCAGCGGGAGCCAAGTCCGGTGAATACAGTGGTTGAGGCATGATAACGGTTTTGTTTTTGGCCAAAAACTCACGCACAAGCATCGATGTGTGAGCTGGTGCGTTATCATGGTGCAAAATCCATGATTGTTTTTTCCACAATTCTGTGCGTTTCTGACGAATTGCTTTGCGCAAACGGCGCATAACTTCAAGGTAGTATTCCTTATTGACCGGACGACCTTGTGGCAAGAATTCATTATGCACCACGCCATTGCAGTCGAAGAAAAGAGTGAGCAAAACCTTCACATTTGACCGAACTTGACGACCAGGACGAACATCGTCATTGACATCTTCTCGGCCTTCCTTAAACCGGTTATACCACAATTGAACTTGTGTTCTGCTCATAGTAGACTCGCCAAACGCCACAGTCAACATTTCAAATGTCCTTGCGGATTTAATTTCATTTTTTACACAAAACTTAGTACAGTTTCTTTGATACATTTTTTCGAATACTAAAAAAAATCGAAGAGCACACCAAAACACGATTAACCTTTTTATCTGTCAAAAACAAACTGACAATCCAAAATGGCTGATATTGCCAACATATATAACAGACATGTGTACCAACATAACAGAAAAAAAATGCGAAAATCGAACATACGTAACTCACGAAATTTGAAAATAACGGTTATTTTTTTTATCAGACCTCGTATATTATACATATAGGTATACTTTTTATGTTGCTTTGTGGTCTTTGTACATTAGTTGTAACAAAATAATTTGGCAAGATTTCCTTGGCGCCTCTTCGTTTTATCTTGTTTTTCAATTAAATACTTATTTATTTATATTTGTTTTAATTAAAAATAAATAATAAACAAACCAAAAATAAAAATGTTTTTTTTTGTTACATGCTTTTGTCTATACATATGTACTAATTTACATATAAAGTCTTTTCCGAAATTCATATAATTCATAACATGTAATTTTAGTAAAATAATTTTATTTGTATTAATTCTCGATGTATTCTGTAGCTCTAATTTTGGCGTAATCTGTTATTCCATAGTTATTAAATTTTTATCAAGATTGCAACTCGATAATGAGCAATTGTTTTAAACCGTAAACAACTTCATTCACCCTTACAAGCTGTAGAAGTCTCCTCGTGCACACTTGCGACATAATTACACTATGATCTTTATGACTATCGTTTGAATCCCTCAAATAGATATTTGAAAGTAATAGGGAAACCACTTTTGTTTTAATTTTTTTTTATATAAAAGTGTAGTTACTGCCAGAGCTGTAAATTAAGCAATAATTTTTTAATTAATTCGCGAATCATTCATGCACTGAATTAGCAAATTTTTAATTAATTCTTTTCACAAAAAATTAATTGAATGAAATTTGAGTCAAATCAAATGAATTTGGTAAAAATGAATTGCAATTCATTTCCAATTCAAATGAATTTGTCAAAGTGAATAGCATTTTATTTCCAATTCATTTGAATTGAATTGATTTTAAATTAATTCAAATTAATTAGAAAAACTAATAAGCAATTCATTACCAGCTCATTTGCATTGAATTGATTCATTGTGCTAATTCATTTGAATGAATTCAAAATCAATTCAATTCAAACGAATTTTTAATGAATTGCAATTAATTCACTTTAACAAATTCATTTGAATTGAAAACGAATTGCAACTCGTTTTGCAAATTCATTTGAATTGGAAATGAATTGTAACTCATTTCTGCCTAATTCGTTTGAATTGATTCAAATTTCATTCAATTCTTTTTTGTTGTGAAAAGAATTAATTAAAAAATTAGCTAAATCGTAACGAATTAGAATCAAAAATGAATAATTCATTTACAGCTCTGGTTACTGCTTTTTGGCTTACGCATTTATTGGCAATGTAGTTACGGCCTTTTGAATTTCGTTAAGAAAATCGTTATTTATTTATTTATTTATTTACATTATAAGCTATAGTAAGGAACTAGTTAATATAACTTATATTTGAAAGCAATGGCTACTAAGGCCTTCAGCTTTTTGATGAGAAAAAAAAAAAAAAAAAAAAAAAAAAAAAAAAAAAAAAAAAAATGGTAAAATTAAAAAAAAAAGGATGTGCAAATAAGTTATTATGAGTGTGCGTGGTTTTAGATGTCTTTGTATATATTGCTGGCTTTAAGAAATGCTATGATAGTTTGAATATTGTGGATGGAAGGATTAGTGAGGTATATGGTAGGATTCATCAAAAGAAAACGATTTCGGTTTGTGCTGAGTTTTGTAAGAAAATCGTTATATTTTAATGTATCCGTGTAAAATTAGTAAATATACCAACAGAACATAAAAATTTGCTAGAAGGAATAATAATAATTATTATTTTTAATTTATTTTTCCGCTAATATTATGCAAAATAAATGTATGTAATTTTCCGAGTAATTAACTTTAATTTTCTTTATACTAAGAAAAATTTGCTACTTTGAATTTAATACACCATTTGCATTTTTTTCTGTCAATTGCACAGTCACTTTTTAAGCGCTTTGGTAACACTGTTCTAACAGAAAATCTAGCTCAAAACTGAACATTTTCTTCGTGCTTAGCACCAATTTTGAAAGCGACAAGTTACATTTTTTTTTTTGTGAATAGTTCAAAAACAACTGACTGTAAAGCCCGTTACCCCAAAATCACAAAAGTTTGTTTATTTTTCGTAATTCATTCAAACGATTTAATTTTATAGTAGCGGAAAATAAGAAGGCAAGCAAGATGAAGAATTTTGTAAGACCAAATATGCATCAAAAACGTTTAACTTTTTATAATGTAACGACCGTTACTTAAAAAAAAAATTTTTTTGGTAACTAATTTTCTTTGATTTGAAAATAAACCCATTCCTTAAACAAAAGATTTCAAAGAATGTAATCAGATTTTTTACTTGACTCATCCTGTGCAAAATTTTACAATACAGGATGTTTGTTTCCGAAATCAGCACATTTGTAAAGTAACGACCGTTACTTTTTTAATGGTCAGAAAAAGTATTGAAATTACTTTTTTTTATTCTTTCGGTTGCTACCGACGCTTGATCTTTCGTAAGTCCAAAATTAAGCAATCCTCGTAGCATATTTGCTTAGGTTGGAATTTTATTCAAAAAATCTCCGAAAATCGATAACGACCGTTACTTTGGAAACATCCTTATGTAAATATGTAATTTTATAATTATCTATAGTTTTTTGTATGTGTAAACATAGTGAAAAATATGGAACCATAATAGGAAGGAGCTGCAGAAGATCAATTTAAATAAAATTAAATTTACAAATTATTAAATTCAAATCAACAAAAAAAAAACATTTAGGGCCTGACCCACGATATCGACAACGTTCGACTTGTCGCACACTAAGATTTGAAACAACAACAAAATATTAAAATTTGTTTTTGTTTTGAATGTAAGTGTGCGACAAATTGAACGTTGTTGACATCGTGGGTTTGGCCCTTATGCATTCAAATGTGTACTAAAATGTCATTGCCTTAATTGAAAAAGCAGTGTTGCCATAAAAGATTGCTTTGCTTTGTAAACGAATTTCTTAGCAGTGTCGCATTTCAAGCTGTGTTTATGAGATCAGTCAGACTTTTTATCTTATGACTTTCTTTCTGAAAAAAAATTCGTGTTTTTTATGGGAATTGTTACAATTTAAGTTTAAAACTTATTAACGCACTAATAATCCCAGATTATTATTTTACTTATTAAGTAAAATTGTTTTTATTTACTTATTCTTTTATTAAAAATACTTTGAAATTGATTATTGAGGGGTTTAGCTGGGTTCTATGCGCATTTCACTGTTGCTAACGCAGATGAAGATAATCAGGGAACCTTTACACAAAAATGTCTTAGAACAAGTAGGGTTATTATGTTAAACTTTCATTTAAACAAATGAGAAGCTCAACATATAACAGAGACACAAGAACACAATAATCACCATGTTTTAAAGAATTAAAAAAATTCAACTTTTACTTACCCGCAAATTTTTATGTTTTTTTCCAAAATACACTCCTTAGCAATGAGAATTGTTATATAAAAAAATTAATAAGTTATCCAACTAATATTATGTGATTAAATAACCCCAACTGTTCCAAAACGTGTACGATGGGAGTGTATGGGTTAAAGCATAAAAAATCATTAAAATATAATTTTTGTCCTTGTTGCATATGAGGTTATTCGTGTCTGTTTTTTTTTCCTTATTTGCTTCACCGCAAAAATGCTAAATAATATAAAACATTTTTTTTATTTTAAAGAAAATTGATTTATCTTAGTTCTATTTTTTATTTATTTTTTTTTTTTATTATTTTACTCTCACAATTGCTTCGACTCAAATTTGAGTCATATATGTATGTAAATAAATATGTTTGTTTGTTTGTTTTTATTTCTGGTCCGTTTGTACTCAAAAGAAAATTTCATCTGACCAAGTATGCAAAACAATTTCAAAATAACTTACACAATATATTTATTTTACGGATTTAGTACTAATGATCTTCTATGCATACGCGATCATTATTCACATACAAAAAGTGATGCTATACACACGTTTATTTATTTTGTTGCTAAACGCCGCGTACCGTACCGCGCGTTTTTAAGTAAATAAAGTACGGGTGATAAAATACGAAATAATAAATCAAACGGAAAAAATCAGTACAAAGGCGAAAAAAAATCAATAAAATTATGCAATAAAAAAAATATTAAAAGCCATATAAACTAAACCAGCCAGAAAATGTGAAAAAAAAAATATTTATTAAAAAATAAATACCGCAATTAATTTCACGCGCAGTTCAATTAACACCCTTTTGACAAAAACTAAAAAAAAAGAAAAAATTAAATCTCAAATTTACATTTTTTTTAACTGGGTGTATGTCATTGTACTTAACCTCTGAAATTTAAACGGAAACAAAAACAAAACAAACAATAGAGCAAAATTATTAAACAAAAAATAATAAAAATATTTAATTAATGCAATTATAAATATGTAATATATGTATGTACGAGTATGTACATAATAAAGTGAATAAGATACATGAAGAAAATAAAAATGAAAAATTAGAAATACAATTTAGCAGCCATATAATAAACATGTAAGATTTTAAAAAATTACATTTAATGTTTATGTTATTACATATGTTCTTAACTCATCATGATATGCATTACTACAACTTACATAATCCTGAAGGCTCAGTTAGCCGACTGTAATGTAATGTAACTGTAACAGTAGGAAACAGCTGATCGATATTGTTATGTGAAAAGTAATGGAAATGGTTATAGAGATGTAATGTAATGTAACCTACTTTTCGTATAAAAAATATCGATCAGCTGTTTCCTACATTACAGTTACATTGCATTACAGTCGGCTAAATGAGCCTTAAGAGTTTCTATAAGTTTTGGTTCTAAATAATGGCAGACCCTTAATTTAATCGAAACAAATTTCTTATGACAGCTCCGAGTCGTAAAATATCTCTGGGCTGGAGAACAACTCTGGCGTCGTTATAATTATTTCTTAAGTGGAATCAGAGGTCAAATCGTCACATCCGCTTTTAATCCGGCTTTTTTCATATTCTACATGAGCAGTGCTAACACCACATATTATTTATAACTAGTAACATGCATTGCATATCGCATGGTTTTTGTCAGCTGACATCCAACTTGACGATACGATTTTACTAATTCTACCTTTAAGGGTCGGTCGTGAATAACTGTGCCGAGTTACGGTTTTGTGCTGGTGTCATTTGAAACACATGTACTCACTCATTTTGTTAAAACGCAACCAACTTTTCGTGCCATAACCGCCAAAAAAAAAAGCTTAATCAATTATTTGCGATCGTAAATAATCGATTTTGATAAAAAAAACCCAAGTCCAAAAAATGTGTCGCTTAAGCTTTTTTTTTTTAGCGGTTATGGCTCGATTTGAAATTGGAAGAAAAAATATAAGATTTGTATGACTTAACCTTAAAATATTTTACGCATACTTGGAAGACCACCCCTATTGCAGCACCATACAAAACTTAACTCAGTGATTTTATTTGGCCTGGTGGAGACCATACAATACTGTAGTGACTGGGAGAAGATTTCACGAATCCTTCCTATTCGAAGGTTTAGGTCGAAGTGCAATTCATTGAGGATGCTGCTATTTTGATGATTTTCCAAGGCAATATACTCGTGCCATAACCGCCAAAAAAAGCTTAACCGACATATTTGGGACTTCATTTTTTATTTACGATCGCTAATAATCGATTTTTTTTAAGCGGATATGTCCAGTAAAATTCAAGATATTACAAGCGAGCGGATGTGGATTAGGATGTGACTCGAGTTTTGTTAAATATTTGCCTGCGTATTTTGCAATTTCTTCAGTCACTAGTGGCATACTTAAATCGCGATGTATATTTGAATTTTTGATGTACCATGGAGCCGATGTCATCAAACGTAAAATTTTGTTTTGCCTTCGTTGGATTTTCTCAAAACTTGAAGCTGAAGCAGTGCCCCATAGCTGAATTCCATAGCACCATATTGGCTTCAAAAGCGACTTGTATATCAAAAGTTTGCAGTCTAGGCTAAGTGTTGAATTGAGTGCTCCATATCAACTCAATTTAATGAGGTCTCGCTATCAATTTGCTTACTCTCGACGCCCCTCAGATTCGTTGCGTTCACGCAGTTTCAATAATTACCATCACCCGAGTTACGATATCTAGATGCAAACTGAAATTGTTCTACAAATATGCGTTTCCAAAAAACAAACGTGATCTTTTGTATTTGTACCATTATTAAAATCACATCCTCTTTTAACAAAGGCATTAAAACTGTTTTATTTAATTTAATTAGCGTATAAGTAAAAATAACGTCGTTCGATCTATCAAATACTTTTAAACTTTTAAATCAAGTGTAAATAAGCTTTCTACATATTCACAATTATCTTGCGACGTGTTAAACGTTTTTAGGATAAATGCTAATAAATAAGCACATACATTTTGGTTAAATTTGCTATTTTTAGAGTTCATCATTATTTTTTTCAATATGATTTCAGCAATTAACGAAATATTAACACATTTCTTCTTTTATAATTTGAATCGAAGATATGAAAGTTATTTTTAAAAGCGATTCCATGGTATACGAGGGTTAGCCGACCTAACAAATAATACACAACGAATTTGGGAAGAAGTTTGTTTTTATTTCGTAATCTTTTTCTTAAGCCCGGCCGAAGCCCTGCTATGCAAGGAACCGTGTCGGGAAATACCATGGCTTAGAAAATCTTCGAGCACGGTCAAAGTCCGGCAATGCAAACATGCTTTGGAAAGCTAAGCCGGTTTTGTACATACTTAAGAATAGTAAAAAATGTTTGGGGTCAGGAATACAGAAATAATTTGGAAACGAAATTAAATAATTAAATATGTCTCAAAAAAAGCCCCAAATAAAACGAAGTTTAGTTTAGATAAAGGTAGCAGTCAGAATCCCGGATTCACTTAGACCGTTTTGGTCCATTGTAATGCCATGAAGAATCTACTTATACGGAGTCCCCACCGTCGAACCAACCAGAGCTCAATGTAAAGCTACAAATACGTTGACGTCAGAAAGTTCCCTGAACTGAAGATCCCCCATTGTGGCCATGTTCTTTCTTGCAAGTCCAGGACAGTGACTCAGAAATTGTTCAACACCTTCGATATCTTGGCAGCTAAACACCTAAGATATTTTGTTTCTTTAGCCTTCTTCAATAGTTCTTTTCTTCTTCCATTGAATCCATTCGGAGAGCTGCACTTTTACACTCATTATGTGTATATGTGCGATCTTAGATTTTAATGCCAATCATTGATAACAATGTATGCGCAGTATTTTCGCTGCTCGTCTTGGCTAGATAATATATCTTGTCACCAAAACAATTATTCAGCTTAGTTATCCAAGTATTTGATCTGGCCTTTTGGTTCGTTGTTAAAAAGAAACATGAATAGTTTACATCAGGCATTCATTATTTCAAATTTATGAAAATATGTGAGTACATACATTTAAATATATATAAAAATTATTTAATTTTTCTTTTTTATAACAAATATGGTAATAAAAGTAAGAAATCCATTTCTGCAATGACATAAAGACGTCACGTTATACCTGGGTTTGGCAATTGAACGTAATAAAAATTAAATGATTTAATGAATAGAAAGAGTGAATAAACAATTTTTAATTGTTGAGTTTCACTTTTGAGTATAAAATGTATATGTAACTTTTAATAACAAGCTTACAATTAAATTAGAAAGAAAAATAAAATACTGTAAAAATAAAAAAAAAATTTCTTTTTTAATGGTCCTTCAAACCCAATTGTGGTTGCCATCACTGGTAAGAATGTAAACCCTGAACAGTCTCATTAAGCGGCTTCACTTTAGCAGTTACAGAAAATTTAGCTCCGGCAGTTTCAAGCTTCGAATTGCTTTCCATCATCTCACGTCAAATTTGGTTGATAAACGTAGCGGTTTCGGCTATGCGGCGTCTTGAGTATTCTCTTGAATAACAATTAGTTACACTACTCTAAAAATTTCGGAATATATTGGAATAGAATGGAATAGATTGGAGTATATTAGAATAGAATAGAATACAATAGAATAGAAATAGATAAGAATAACTGAAAAAAATTACTATCTCTTCTGGGAAATTATTTGAATTCCAACAAATCTAATCAAAAGTTTTAGTACTATAATTCTTTTTGAAATAAAACTCAGACTTTCAAAGCGCTGATACAAGTGCATCAGCCAGAATCCGACGTTACAATCTTGCAATTTTGTATTTTTTGTGTATCCTTGTCCTTTTTTTTATGCATTTTGTAGAGTAAATAATGTTCGTTATGATTGACCAAAAATCAATTGCAACAACAAAAAATTATTATCTCTCTTATTCTGTTTCACTCAGTAGTTTGTTAAAATTTAAACCTTCTGAGTACTAATGATGCGTAACGATGAAGAAATAGTAAACCAGATATTTATTTGCTTTGAAAACTTTTAATTTTTAATAAAGTTTTGAAAAACGAACTGAAAAACCTGTTTAAAAAAATTATTAATTTAATTAAATATTAATATTTAGTTTTATTAAAGTGGGAGTAGCGAAGCATATCTGATTATAGATACCAGTTCAGTAACTGCACTTCTTTAAATTTTATAAGAGAGAGAATAAGGTAAAGAAAAAGCGTGAAATACCGAAGTATATTTATTTGACATAAAGTCTTTATTTAATTTGAAAATTTTGCTTATTTTTTTTGAGTGAAATCTACTGACGAGTTTCATAAGCGGGAACGAAATGCATAGGCCTAGTGTACACTACGGCGTTTCGAGACATCGCAATAGTGTGTACTAGTGAAATGGCAAGTGCATTTCATTCCATATAAAAAATACATATAATGTGAACGGCGTTGCACACATTTTGAAAACGACTGTACAAAATGACAACACAAGAAATGCCAGATGTGTACTCAGCAATATAGACAATGCCTAACCATAAAAACCAGCCAAATTTTATAAAGAAAAAGAGTTAAAGTCTCTTTTATTTTAATTTTTAATACGGCTGATTGCTATGATAAAGGTTTGACAAATTTGTAGGGACATGTGTTTCGATATAATACACAATAATGAATTTAAAATGCAATTATGAATTTATTTTTTGTTAATTACATGGTTTTGCACTTCAGCTGACGAGTTATTAATCTTCATTCATTAAAAAAAAAGATAAAAATAAAATGTATATACAATTTTATTGTTCCCCGTGAATACCCCTATTGTTAATTGAGCGTAGTAACAACAATTATTTCGCGATTGCTTTTGCAAACACAAACATTCAAACCTGACGTAAATCTAAGTCACATTTTTCCTTAATTTAAAAGGTAGTTTTCGCTTTTTTATTTTCTATTGTTTTCTATTGTGTGTATTTTTTAGCAGTATCGCCATCATACGGTATAGTGGTCGGTCGGTCCATTGTGGGGGGTAGTATTAGAAGGGTGATTGTGTATTGTTTATAGTATCCACTCGATTAATCGTTTTTTGAATAGCTATTTTTTTGATTGATTATGTCAAACATTTTCTTTGCAATTATAAATGTGTAAACCGAGCACTGGAGACAAGGAAATACTGATACTGATCGGCCTATTAATTTAAAATTTGTTTAAAAAACTGTTTTATATACGAGTTTAGTGTGTTTTTTTATGGAATAAAACAAAGATGAGTTTTTTAAATTCGAAAGATAATCTTCTGGCATTATAATTTTAAAACGACTTTTGACATATGACCGTCACGGCTGGTTCGGTCCAATTTTCGATGACTTTTTCCAACATTTGTGGCTGTATATTGGCAATAACACTGCGAATGTTGTCCTCTAAGTGGTCAATCGTTTCGAGCTTATCGGCGTAGACTAGCGAAAATAGTCTACCGGTGTTAAATCGCACGATATTGGAAATGTTAAACTAAGCGGTTACCAAACGTTTCCTTCAATAAATCAATTGTGGCACGTTGCGCAGTCTTGTTGAAACCACAGCTCGCTCCTGCACATTATGGTTGTTCAATTGATGAACGAAGAAGTCAGTAATAATGGCGCTATAGCGGCTGATTCTGGTCTTTCTCTACGCTACGTTTTACAGCAGCAATTTCTTCTTCTGTACGCACTGTACAACGTCTGTGGATTCGTATTATCATTTAGAGTAAACGTAATGCAAAAACGTTCTATAGTTAATCGAATTAACTGCTCCGATGGACGATTTATGTGAGCGTAAAATGAACGTCTTTCGAACAAAACCATGATTTTCAAAATAAATTTGCACAATTTGGAAGCGTTGTTCAGACCAAACTTAACATAAATCACTTGACAACTGCCAAAATGGCTGCCAATTAAAAAAGTTTTGCCAACTTAAAGTTTTATACCTCTATAAAAAAAACACCCTTTATATACATACACATGCATATATAGATACGAACATCATCGCGAAAATAGTCAGAATCGACTCCCAGAACCTCGAAACTTCGAAATATTATGAAAACTGAATTTTTTTAGCGGAAGGTTAAAAAATTTAATTATTCGAATTACATATTTGAATAATTTAAAAACCCTACCCGAACACTCGAGCAATAGTAAAATCCCAAAATCGATTAATTCCTTAATCGAACCATACGAAAAGTAAAATAATTGGATACTCTAGTATTGTTGTCATAATCATGTTATTGTTACCGATGAGATGATGATTGTTGAAAGAAGCGCTTTGCTTAATTAGCGTAAATGTGCATAAATACATATTTACAGCCATTTAAAAACGAATCAATCAACAGCAACCAAATAATTTTGCAAAAAAAAAAACACTTATTCTGCTCTTCGCTACTAATTCGTAGTAACCATAAATTAGTGCAAGTGTATTAAATTTATTGTTCTGTCAATCAGTCAAACCATTAGTCGTCAGTCGTCAGTCGTCTACCGAAACAATATTGCATACTTTTTATTAGCAACATTTTACATACATATAAGTATATATTTTTTTCTCTCGTTGTTTTTTACAAACTCGTGTTGAGAATTCAATTTAAAGTTGTTTTGTTATATTTTTACAATCTGTTAAATATTGTATCCAAAGGAATGCTCAAGTTTAGTTCATTTTGTGATTTGATCGTTGACGTTCAGTTTCGAATTGAAATTGTTTAAGTTTTGAAATTGCTGCTAAAATTTGTTTTCTTTTTTATATGTAAATTTGATTTTTAACAAAAGTTTTTTTTTGCATCTCAAAAAGTTTTTCCGCTAAACAAAAAGACAATTGTCGGTGCTGCCGTTTGCAAAATAGAAGCGCCAACATCACTGTCGTTTTAAATGGTTTTCGATCTACAAATTATAAGTTATTTTGTGAATTTATGGAATTTTAGCATAAAACAACTACCTGTACAATCGAAATTCTTTGTTTCCTAACATTGAATTTTAAAGCAACAGCAAAGAGTTTGTTACGGAATAATTGTTGAGAGCAGCAGTGACGTCATCCTGAAAAATGAAATTTTTATTTATGGATTGTTTAAAGCAAAGTATGTGTTTGAAAAAATATGTATGTATATTTTATTACATTTTTAATTAATATAAAATTAACAGAAATAAAAAAAATTAAAAATTTTAAAAATACCAAAATATATCCAGAAAGGATGTGATATCTTCTAAACGGCCGGACCGATTTTCTTGAAACAAAACAGCCGTTTGCTCTATACGTGAGCTCGTATAGACGCACAGATACACAGACACACACTACAAACTTATAACACCCCTTTTTTCGGTCGCGGGTTAAAAAGAATACAAAACAATCAAATAATTGATATACATTTTCGTAAAAGCGAAACTTCCTGATCAACTTTTTTTTTTTGCTATGAAGAGAAAAGACTGATCTGAAAAATGGCGGAATGACCAGCGAAATATCGCATCGATCTCCAAAAAAAAATTATTTAATAAATTGAATGTTCCTTAAGATTGTATAACATAAATTATTAAATGCTATAGATTGCTATAGATGCAATACCGGGAGTCCTACATCGATTACTCAAAATTATGGAGAACATTTTTAGACTTATAGCCATTTTAAATGTAAAAAAAAAATATCACATTTCGTTGTATGCTTCACGTAAAAACATACGGAACACGAGCTGATGCAAAAAAACCTAATATTCCATTTAAAAAAAATTTGAAGTCACTTTTAAGAAACTGTAATTTCATTGCTTCCAAAGAAGCAAAAAATTATCATACAAAAATTTTTAATTCCTTTGTAGTTTTAAAAAATAACACCATGCTTTTTTAAAAAATTCTATATATTAAGAAATGTATAAATTTATTTTTTATCAAAAACTTTTTAACTATTTACTGCAATTTACACGAAAACATTGTTTTACGTTTATATTCGTATGTAAAGCATTAAACACATTGACCACATTGACGCAAGCTACCGACTTCAAAACGTCAAGATTAAAATACACATGTTTACAAGAGAATGATTATTTTGACGACAGCCAAATAGAGACAGTGGCAGGTTGTTGTCCATGCTGATTTTGTGGTTTCTATTTTTATTGGCGACAGTGAGCAAACATACAAAAATTTTTCAAGATTTTGTAATGGGTAGTACTCTTTTAATGGCTTATAAAGTAGTTAGTGGTACTTATTTATTTAATTATTTTATGCGTATAATAATGACTGCCTTGTAATGAATAATATAACAACTTGTTTATATCATTACGTGAAAGTACTTATTGTAGAACTTTCCAGTTAATAATGAAATATATCTAAAGAAAAATTTATTGATCGTGAAAATGATTTTCGAAAACAATAAAATAACTTTGGTTTACTATAATTTTTATTACAAAATTTAATTATTTTCGCATATTCTTCAATATACATATTCACATATTTTTTTTTTTTTTTTTTTGTAAAATTATAATTTTTAACAATCCCAAAAAAGTGTACAAGTTTTATAATTTTGTTACAAAATTCTTTTTGTTTTTATTAGAAAAAATAGTTTTAGGCAAAACGTAAACTAAAATATTTTGCATATTTGTACGCAAAAAATAACCCATTAAATTTTGAATACTTTTAGGCAACCAGTAATCTATTAAAATTTGGATATTTGTAGGCAAAAAGTATAGGGTACCGCATACTTTTTGAAAAATAATGGGTTATTCTAGTAGGCAAACTTTTTTTCTGGGAAGTATTTATACTTGGATATCAGAGGCCGAATTACGGCATTCGATACGATTCGAAATTTAAAAATATTTTCATATAAACTCTATTGAAATATTTCGTAATTTCGCTCGATAACGAGCGCCGTAATTTGCCCCCAGGTGTTGATGATGTTCCTGCCGTCTCTAAAATAATTATGTAGCTGGCTACCAGGCGGCAAATGCAGCTAGCAGGACTTGAAGTGGTGTGTTCGTGTAGTCTGGTGTTGATGGCGGGAAAGGGGGGGGGGGGGAAATAACGATGCTGATAGAATTTTTTTCTATAGTGGGTAGCACTTGTAATTTGTTAAAAAGATAGACGATGTCGCGGTCTCAAAAATATACATATGTATGTGCTCGTATGTACATATCGCTCATTTACTCAAATAACGTCATAACTCAAAAAAAAAACAGTTTGCTAAAAAACGAGTTGGAGGTTTTTCACAACTTAATGGTAAAAGATAGTTTTATTTTTCGCTCAAGAGTTGAGTAAACAAGATATTTGTATCGAATTTTTACACAATATGAAGAACAATATGAGGATTAATTCTGCATCACTAACTCAAAAATTAAATTTTTTCAGTTATGACGTTCTTTGAGTAAATGAGGATATGTAAGAAAAATTAATTTTTTTTCTCACACAATTGCGTGCCCCTTCAAGACTATAAATATGATTAGCAAAGCTACGAGTAACAGTCACACAGAAACATTGTTGCTAATAAAAACTCAACATGCAATTTAACAAGTAATTCCTTATATATTTTTTCATTCTAAAAATAATTTTCTTTTATATACATATTTTGTTTGCAAATTCTGAATAAACTACTACAACCTGATACAAAACGTTTTTTTTTTTTTTTTAATGAAATAAATAAAATTCAATGAACTCATAAAATGTTAATTGTCATTGAAAACAAACAAACAAGTTACACGTGAGTTCGTTTATTAAATTTATGTAATAAAATCACAAATATTACATAATGTGTAGTAAGTACGCAGCTGGAAAAGTAGACATTAATTACATAAATAATGGGAGACATAATGTATTATTTTCCAAAGCAAGAAACGAGAGGGTAATTTGATCAAACACAATAATTACACATTGACTACCACGTGCATTACCACATTTGCAAAAGAAGAATGTATAGTTTTTGCTTGTGACGAGTGTTATGAATTATAGAATTCATGTTCTGTGTTCACAGTAATGAATTCTGGAATGAAAAATTATACATTACCTTCTCCTTTACTATTCATTACCTTTTCCCACTGGGTATATATTGGACCTTTCCATTCCTTTCTTGATTTTTGCTCAGTTAAAAGTGTACGAATGTCGTATCTGTCGCCTGGGAATTGCCCATATGTTCATATGTGATATTATGTGAACTTAAGCATATTGATGTAAAAAAAATTTAAAATAATATTTTGTGTTTTGTTTTGTGGCTATTTTTTACTTTAATCTTTTTTAGTTTTGGCGATTTTTTCGGCTTTTGGCGATTTGTTCGGCTTTTAGTTTTATTGCTTTTTCGTTTTGGCGATTTTTTACGGTTTTGGCGTTTTTTTTTTAGTTTTATTGGCTCTTTAATTTTTGGTAATTTTTTTTTTTTTTTTGTTTGCATTTCAGCGATGTATTTTGTTTTTGGCGATAATTTTCATTTAAGCCCTTATTTTATTTTTTCAATTTTTAATTTAATTTTAAAATTAAAATACTTTTAATACGACCCATCCTTTAGATGGCATTCGAGTGTTCGGCTGATGGCCCGTGTGCTCGGCGAAACATTGTGGTATTTAGCATGTCTCTTCATGTTATTTTTGTTAATTTCAGTTTCTTTGCTAGTCATTGCATCTATTTTTATAACTATTTTGGTGTTTTCATGTTAAAATGCCAAAGAAAAATTCCTTAATTAAAAGAATATACACAATACATACATAATTTATATTTACACACATAAATACATATCGCTCATTTAATTTTTGAGTTTGTGATACAGAATTAATCCTCATATCGTTCTTCATATTGTGTAAAAACTCCATACAAATATCGTGTTTACTCAACTCTTGAGAGAGAAATAAAATCATCTTTTTTTATTAAGTTGTGTGTGAATTGAAAAGTTTTAACTCGTTTTCTGGCAAACAATTTTTTTTTTTTTGAGTTATGACGTTATTTTAGTAAATGAGCGATATGTATCTACGCTGTCTGTTGATTTTGATAGCTCCGCATTTCAGGGAAAACGTGTGACTTTGTGTGAACAAACATACATACATACGAATATTGTATCGCACAGAATAAAATTCTTTAATACTTAATGTGGCCGCTTAATGTAGTTTTGATTTAGATATTATTTTAAATTATTGTGTGTTAATTTTTCTTTGAGTAATTTACATGTGATTATATGATGAAAAACACAATCACTGGGGTTCGGGTATAACGAACATCGGTTATAACAAATTATCTCGCCTTTAACGAAAAAAAATGTCTAGTCCCAAGAGTTTTGCATTAATATTTCATACAAATTTCAATACATTTAAATTCCGATTATAGTGAATTTTATAATATATTTTATGTATAACGAACTTGTTTTAAGCCTTGTAAACAAAACTAAATAGAAAAAAAAAATCGCAAGTTATTGTCAGGTATTTTTAATAATAGTTGTTCTCGCAACTATGTACATATGTACATACATATGTAAGTATATTTTTATTAGTTTTTAATTCGTTTTTCTAATTAATTTAGATGAAAGATTTGTTTTATTTTCACATAAAATTCATTACTTTCTTAATTTTCTATTAATTACGAACTTTTCCCATAACAAGTAAAATTATCAGGTTCGTTATAACCGAACACCACTGTACCATTAATTATGTACCTACATGGAAAATTTTAGATTTAAAAATAATGAAGTTTCTCCATTAAAAATTTAATTAAAAATTTTTTTATTTGAGTTATCAATTAAGCACCCCATACACGATTCAATTCCATTTTCAATGGAGTTGGTTGTTGTCCAAATCAAAGCGTGTATGAATGGCTCTGCCAATTGATTAGTTTGGCAGTTGTCGAGATGGTTGAGGAAAAATCAAAAGATTTTGACTAGTAAATCTTTAAATTCGATTGTGCTGTGTGTGTGTGCGAGTCTCTGGATTAGCTGTTAAAATTTATGTTCGTAGCTTTATTTTGTATAGAAAAAATTATGTATTTTTAAAATTGTATTTAATTTCATTGAATTTTAAATAAAAAATATAAAAATTAATGAAAGAATGCAATGGAAACTTTTAATTTTTAAATATGTAATTGTGAAAAAATATAAATTTGACAGTTGAATGAAAATTTTTCAATTCAGTTTATGTAGTGTGTGGCCAAGAATCAATTCAATTGAAAGACTCAATTGACAATTGAATTGAGACATGTATGGAATGCTTTACTATTTTATAAGAAAGATATCGCTCTTGTTGCTCTAAAGGCGGTCAAACTCGAAATTTTAAAATTTTAAAATTTTGCAAGAAAACGAAAAATCTTGCATTTTTCTACTCTCTCTATTTTCCTCTTTGTGATATAGGTAGAGTATATTAACAACACAGACAGAGATAATTTATACATTTTATGTTGACCCCCTTGAGAGTAACAAGTGCGTTTTGCATGTGGCTTAGTGCAAGCTACTAATTCCGCAAGCCAATATTTATTATACCTAAGTTTAAGAACAATACGAACAGTGTAATCTCTTAAGAATTCATTATTTTATACCCCTGCCTTAAACACATATTTGACGTTTGCAAGTCTTATGCTGAGTAACACTATGGCTTTTTGTGACATCACAATAGTGTGTACTAGTGACAACGTTTGTCATTTCCAAAATTTTTTGTTGTGCGGCATTACTTTCCATATAAAGGACATAATATGAACGGCTTGGCAAGCGATTTGAAAATGATACCACAAAATGACAACACAAGAACAAACACAACCAAAATGTACGAGTACATATGTATGTATGTCTATGTATTTACATGCAGGTAAATAAATCCATGCATACAAACTGATATGTATATTAAAACCTCTTTTATTGTCAATGTAAACATTTCGTTGTTGGGTTTGGAAAAATAGTTTATTTAAATTTTGATATCTTCCACAAAAGCATTTACATACATACATACTACATATATAAATACCTACCTTCCTCCCGTGCCACACACATGACAGCTTAAATTTAATTTAGAAATATGTACATGTTTTTTATATTGTTCTCGCACTTGTCTGTTTGACGTCTAACGTAATTACGGTGAAAAACAAACAAAACGATGTAAGAAAAAGATAAAACAGCTAAAAACAAATCTAGATAAGTGCCAACCGGTGATGACAATTTAGTGCTTTAGCTTATTTAATTGAAAAATTTTCCTCAAGCTAAAAAAACAAATATGAAAAAGTCAATGAGTAGTATGAATAAAAAAAGTAATTGCTTTTTATTTAAAAATTTTTAAAAAAAAGCACATACATACATATGAGGTCTGATCAAAAAATAACCGTTATTTTCGCATTTTTTTTTCTGTTATGTTGGTACACATGTCTGTTTTTGGATTGTCAGTTTGTTTTTGACAGATAAAAAGGTTAGTCGTGTTTTGGTGTGCTCTTCGTTTTTTTTGAGCAAAAACAACGTCGGATGGACATCGCTCAGGAGCTGTTGAACATCGCCAACATATATAACAGACATGTGTACCAACATAACAGAAAAAAAAAATGCGAAAATCGAACATACGTAACTCACGAAATTTGAAAATAACGTTTATTTTTTGATCAGACCTCGTATTTGCTCCCATATTTATAAAAAAAAATAAATTGAATTTGAAATCCATTTTAGGAAAATTTTGTATGAAAAATTTGAAATAAAATACATTTCAAACTCATTTTAAATTTTATGAATATATGGGGTTGGGGTTTTAAAACTAATTCTTAGGTAAAGGCTGGTACTATGTTCAAAGTTGTGAAAAATTTTCAGCACCATTGATTATTTCGCGTGAAAAATTTGACATGTACTAAATGTAGCCCAACTCGCGGTTTTTTTATAAATTTCTTGCTTTTATTGCTTGAAAGTATGCAACATTGTTAAAATTCCGTGCGAAAAAAGCACTGCTCATGTTGTTTCGCAGCTAAACTAAAATGATGCCAGACTAATTTTGCATGAAAAGACATGATTTTACGTGTTTTTCACAACAAGAACAGAGTACTACTTTTGCGAATTTATTTCGCAAATATTTCACACCAAATACTTTTACATATAGTTTGACAGCATTTCGCACGAAATTGTGAAGAGAGTACCAGGCTTAAAAAGGAAATACTTTTTTTTTATTCATACTAACCAATAAGTGTGGAAATCAGTTCTTAAGTGTGTCACTTCTGCATCATTATTTTTCGACTCTATTCAATCGTGGAAAACTCCTCGCACGGGAGAAAACGAGCTAATTCTTCCGTGAAATTCTTCCATAATACAGCGAAAGGCGCTTATATTAATCGCAGAGGGAATCGTTTGAGATATTTTTAGAGATTGTCTAACGAGCCTCACAAAGCTCATGTTAAGGGATTATCTTACAACTCGTGAAATGCTCAGACGTGTAATTTTCTTATATGATTTATATAGAGAGTAGCAAAAGGCTCATTAGATGATGTTTGGAATTTTAATTTTTTTAAGTTAAACCAGCACCTGCAATATTTTTGGTCTTATTTTTTATATGTAACTAGTTTATCTCAAACTATTTATGAAAGTTGTTGTGATTTGTGTGCAAAAATGGTTTGTAAGCCAGAAAACAAACTTCCTTATGTCCATAAATTACATACATATAATATTTGCATGACTCAAATGTTAATTTTAATTATTACAAATTCTACAAAGTTAAAATAATGTGTCTTGTATTTTTCTCCGGACAAGAAAGAGCAATAAGAAAGTGTATTTCTTCGGGTGTATGTGCACCAAAGCAAGCCAAGGTTGGTCTGTCGGCCAATAAAGTTATGTCCACAAAATGTTAGGACGCACGACGCGTCATTAACGTCGAAGAAACGAAGAGGTCATCATTGAAATAAAAACATATTTTGAGGGCGTTGAGGAATTTTATTATTTGGAGGGAATAAAAAAACTAGAAAGACGCTTAACTAAATGTATCGAGTTAAAGGGAAACTATCAGTCTCAGAATTATTCAAACTCGTAAATAAGGATGTTTTTGCTGTTTTTATTGTTTTTGCTGCACCAGCATATGCACGTTTTAAATATTTATGGGAGTCGAAAAAATAACAACAAGAAGTTTTTGTTTCCTATTCCTCGAACGATTTGTTCATGTGCAAACAAAATCAATGAATGACTCATCAGCTCATTATGTTAGTCATGGCATATGCCGAGTACACATTACGTCATTTTGTGACATCGCAATACTGTGTACGCACTGAATTAGCAAATTTTGAAATTAATTCTTTTCACAAAAAGAAAATTAATTGAATGAAATTTGACTTAATTCAAATGAATTTGGTGAAAATTAATTTGTCAAAGTGAATTGCAATTCATTTGAATTGAATTGATTTTGAATTAATTCAAATGAATTAGAAAAAATAATTAGCAATTCATTACCAGCTCATTTGAATTGAATTGATTCATTGTTCTAATTCATTTGAATGAATTCAAAATCAATTAAATTCAAACGAATTGGAAATGAATTGCAATTCACTTGAACAAATTCGTTTGAAATGAAAACGAATTGCAACTCATTCTAAAAATTCATTTGAATTGGAAACGAATTGAAATTCCTTTCTGCCTAAATTCGTTTGAATTGATTCAATTAAATTATGAATGATTAGAAAATGAACGATTCATTTACAGCTCTGGTGTGTACTAGTTAGTAGCAACGTTTGTCATTTCCGATACATTGTGCGGTATTACTTCCATATAATAAAAAAAACATTGCAAACAGCATTGCGCACATTTTGCAAATGACGCCTCAAAATGACAACACAAGAAATGGCAGATGTGTACTCAGCATTACACTACGACATATTGCCTTAAGAAAATCTGTGTTCAAAAGTGTGAGGGGAAAGAAGCATCAACTTGAAAATTTTCTTTTTTTAATGCGTTTTTGTGAACATGCATTTTTATTGAATTTTATAAAACTAAAAATTTTTTAGTGTCACATTGTCTTTCTTCACACATTTTAGTGTTTGTTTTGGAAATTTCAGAAATAAGAAAAATAATGCTAAAGTAAACATATAAAAAAATTGATTTAAAAATGTCAGAAAGAACAATTTTATAGTGTGAACCATGAACCATGCACTAATACTTAATAATAATCAGCCGGGCGATTACCCACAACTTGGCAACACCGGCGCAATATCACTCAAAACAAAAAAGCTCTCACTACTTCTTGTCTCTCTTTGCTTTCTATTGAACAGTGTTGTCAGATTAAGGGATTTATCCCCAAATGGGGATAATAATTTTGGTTTGAGGATTGAGGAATTATTTGGGGATAACTTTTATGTTTAGGGTACTTTATGAGATTTTTTGGGGATTTGTATTTTACTTACGGCCTGTCCCACGATGTCACTCGAAATCGTTCGAGCGACAACTTGTATTGCAAACAACAATAACATTAGGAAATTTGTTGTTGTTTTCAATATAAGTATTCGATCGAATAATTAATATTAGTATTTTTTATTAATTTCTCGAAATATTTTAATTTCAATATATATTCCACTTGCTCTTATTTTAGTTCATAAATAATTTAAAATGATAAAGGGTAACAATGAACTCGTCTTTAACATTTGTTGTTGGCAAGATTTAAATAAGGGTTATTACAAGACAAACAGGTGCTCGCATTGGCGAGATTGCTCATCAGGTGGTTTCTTTTTACATGTATATAACTTACAAATTATTTTACAATTAGTTCTTTACCATGCTTGATGCTTACAATTTTTAGACACTTACGTTCTGAAAAGCGCAGAGTTCTGTACTTAATGTTCAATAGAGCTTAATTAATCGTATTTACCCTTAGATTCAGTGGATTTGGGTTACGATTTTGAGGAAGAACTAAATTCGACGTAATTATTGAAAGTAAAGACGACTTGTTTTTTTATAACTAAAAAGTTTATTGTAGCAAATTATAAAACGTTTTCCATCAAATCTCAAAATTTTCAAAACATAGAAAAAATTTGCTCCATACATGGATTAGGACAACCTAAATTTAGCTCAATCATAAGGGGATTTCAAAAAATCAATGAAAGCTAAATCATTCCTTTTGTAAATTGCACGATATATAGCGTTGGAAGTTGGAAGAAAATGTTCTATCATAAATGACAAAAACTTAAAATACAATAAAAACCCACTATCAAGTCAGCTATTAGTAGCTTACTTTTGAAATCACCGTTATTGTCAGAACAGGCCCGATAAAAATACTACAACCAGTGGTAATCAAGGTGGAAAGATTTATTTGATATTCAAATAACAAACAACTTAAACACGTTTTGGGCAGAAATTTATTCATATCAAGATGCCGCTGGATCACGGCCGTTTAAAGCACTTGTAGAGTATTGTATATATTAAATTTACTTTGTTAACAACGAGCAACGCTTGCATTCAACGAGTTTTTTCGCCAACGAAGTCAATAAAAAAAATTAGAAACAAAATTCAGTAAGATTGCTAAAATCTCTGTTATTTCATTCATTTTAAAACTAATGTAATTAGTTGTGACACTTTTGATCCATCTCCAGAAATGGTAAATTAGTACAAATTACCTTTTGGGGATACAAATATTAAAATTGGGGATGTCAGCAGTCGAAAGAAATCTGGGAACCCTGCTATTGAACGACGATTTTATTTAAATAATAAATAAATTAGTATTTTGGCTTTAGTTCGGTATCTGCTCAACAAAATGTATAAGCTATAGCAAAATACAATGATTAATAATTATTATTTTTATTTTTTCACTTTTTAGTTGTTAAGTGGTGGTTCAAGCGATATAACGCGTCAGTACGTGAAGAAGTATAAAGAAAAGAAAACGTTTTGGTACTTGTAGATACGCGTGTGTTTTTCTCTTAAAACAAAATACATCAATCGTGATTTTACTAATATTGAATGCATTGTATTGATAAAATTCAAGAAAAGTTCCTAATAAGTAAGGAGTTAATTAAATTAATTAATTTTCATCATTCTAAAATTGAAACAACGAAAGTCATCCATAACGAGTAACGAAAACAGCGGCTGTGATATTCTCATGTTTTATTTACAAAACAAATAACAAAACCGAAACAACAAAATGTAATTATGGTTTTTATTGATTTTTAGTTTTACATTTGTGCACTATTTTCTACCTATTTACAATTATTGCTATTTTTTGTGTTGTGATTTATTGTTGTTTTATTAAATTGTTGTAGTGTGTGTGTGTGTGTGTGTGTGTGTGTATGTATGTGTATGTGTCTGCCTGACTGCGGTTTTACACTGTTTCATAGTGATCAATTTGTACTGCAAATGCCCTTAATCAGCATTTATTTATAAGTATCTCGTGATTGTGATTGATAATTTTATCTTCTGTGTGTTATTGTTCTGTTTTGTTTTCTTTTTATACCCATGTTTCTTTAAAAAGAATTATTTGGAGTATCTACAATTTTTTTTTATTATAACAAAAGTAAAATTTTATATGAAAAAAATAAAATTCAGACGAATTGAAAACCTCCTCTTATTTTGAACAGCGATGCCAACTATTTATAACCCAAACGCGCTATTCCCCTTCGCAAAACGCGCTAGAACGCGCTAAGTTACAGCATTGTCAACTATTTGTAGCCAAAACGCGCTATTTTCCTACGCGCTAAATTAATTTTTAATAAAAGTCTATGTATGTACATGTGTATTAGTAAATACAATTGATTTTTTTTAGTATCTCTTTTCAGACTTTATAATGTTGTTTCTACGAAATTATATCCTAAATCAATAAAATCATTTAATACAGAATCAGAATTGCCTTCCAAATAATCGAAATCCTTAGTTTTTATTTTTAACCCCAGACTAAAAAGAGGGGTGTTGTAAGTTTGTAGTGTGTGCACGTGGCCACGTACAGACCAAACGGCTGGACGGATCTTTTCTTTTTTCTCTTTGAAAGGTGGCTTGATCGAGAGGGTTCTTAGCTATGCTTTTTGTACTTCAGCTAGAATAGATGCTTCATAAGTTATATAAATTTTTTTTTTTTGGTCACGAGTAGGAGTACATATTTTTAGTTGTGAAATTTCAAAATATTTGTCATTTACAGTATTAAAATGAGTTTTTAATTCTAACCATAGTCAAGGGTATTTTATTTGCGACAGATGAATCATTAACCAATTGAAAAAATTTTATAAGTTTTGAATACTAGAACATTGTTAAATTTATGCAAAAAAGTAAAAAAATATTGAACTGAATGATGATGACTTTATTCAAAACGCGCTAATTTAGCGTTTTTTTTAGTAAACGCGCTAAGACAAAAAAAAGCGCGTTTGGCATGGTTAAAACGCGCTAAATATAGCGCGAAACGCGCTAAATTGGCATCGCTGATTTTGAAGCCGGTTAAAAATGAGACAACTTTTATTTGCATATTTTGTGTGTATGGATGTTGTTTGATAAATTCTATGACAAATATTTTTCTGGTAGAGGCGCCATGTTATGTAATACGTGTTAACATAAGAACCAAGGACTCGCATTAAATGCAACGCTGCGTTTCTCACAAAGTAATTGTCAAACAATTTTAAATATCGAGCAAGGCAGCACACTAATTGTCAAATAAATTGTTTATTATAAACGTTTAAACAAAGCGTAGTATTCACGGTCAAAATTCATGAGCTGCATGATAATAATATTAGTGAAATTGTTTTCATTGTATTAATGAAAAGCGTTCAACGTAATGGTTTTATTCCCGTTACGAAATGTTTTTTTTTTTCAGTTTCATGATCATCAGCAGGGAAACCGCAAATATGCAATTACATTTTTTTTTTCTTGTGTGACGTATTATCCGTTTCAGAAACTTTTTGGCATCGATTTTTTAGTACATATTTATTCCTTGCTTTAGTCAAAATTTGTATGGCAATTTTGTTTTAACGTGCACTTCAAACCCAAATTATTGTTTTTAATACCGCAGTTTAGGCAGAATTAGTTTTTACTTTCTGTTCTGTTACGAATCAGCGGACTCTTTTTTGTTGATAGAAATCTTATACAAGTCGATAGGTTTTCTGTGTCGTTCTGTTCTGTTCGGTTCAACCTGTGAAAATCAAAAATTTTTAAGTAATTGTAAGTGACAGCATAAATACAATAGAAACATTTTGAAATAAATTGTGATTGCGCTTTAAGAATTTAAAAAATTAATTTTTAACAGAAAAACTTAAAACTTTATCGAAACCTAAGGAAATATTAAAGTTTAGAAGCAGAACGGCACAGTACAGCAACAGAAAGTAAAGACTAATGACGCATTTATTCTTTGTTAATTTCTTTTTATTTATTTTATTTTTGTCTTATTTTATATGCAAATGTTGTTGAATTTTTTAATTAAAAATATATTTTCATTTACAAATAAACCAACTTATTTTATTTTTAAGAGCATATTTTTGAGTTTTTGGTGCATATTTTCAATTATTTAGTACATATTGAATGCGCATAAAACACTTTTTTAGAGCATATTTCTGGTTTCCCTGATCATCACTCACTCCTTCTCAAAAGATGGTCGTGAAAAATGCTTCATATTGAATAACCCTTTACATTTTTAGTTCTGGCAAGGGGTAGCCTATGTTCATACATACCCAGCAAAGAAGTTATTCCCAATTTGATGATAAGGGAAGGGGTTCTCTTTAAATGCATTTGTTTTGAACTTTGGTGAAAAATTCTCCCCAAAAATTTAATGTTTATTTTAATTCCAAAACTATACTTTTTTTAAACAAAACCAAAAACAAAAATCTTCCTTATTTTCCTTTCCTAGCATACATAATATTTGCGGATTCAAGCTCTAATAATAATACTCGTATCAATTTACTTAATCTGGGCGGTGCTGTACCTCTTCCTGCAACTTAACTTAGCATAAATGCCTGAAAATATAACGAAATCTACATTGCTAGCTACATTTTTGATATATTGCAAGATTTTCGTTGTGTTGAGCTAAAAATTATTTTTTGATGAAGCAAAGTGAAGCAGCCATGTAATATAAAATTTCATTACAATTTACTTTTTAGCGCCGATAATTATACATAAGGTTAGGAAGGGTGGTGTTGCAACACACCTCCACTCGGAGACCCATTTATACATTAACTGCCTTATTCATAAAAAATAATAAAACTTTGAAGTTAGTTCAACAACAGCTGACCGCAACACTGACTGCTGCAGAGTTGCAAAAATTTCATAAATTTACTTCAGATGTACACATAATTCTCAAAAAGAATTTTCTTATCAAATGTTATGTCCTAGACTAATGTACGCTTAAAATTAAATAACGAATTGAAAATTACACAGAAGAAGAAAAAATCAAAATTAGAACGCTTAAATGTTGGTGCTTGTTGGGTATTGCGCATAAGTACGTGTACTTATGTATGTATACACGTGTTTACATACATGCCACATACTCGTATGTATGATACCTATACAGTGTTCATATATTTACATACATATATGTAGATTAAACCTATTTAGGTATATGATATTGAGAAAAAAAAACCGGAAAGTAGAATCCATAAAGAAATTAGTATCAAATTGTTTGTAAAAATAAAATAAAAAAAAACATTTAAACTTTTTTTCATTATTTTTAGCGCGTGATTTTGTATCACATTCTATTGAATTTTTTTATTTATTTTTATTTTTTCTTAGGATAATATTGTATGTATATTTTAGCGCCTTTTCTTGTCTTTCTTATTATTGATAAGATATCGTGTATTTGTACTTGTGTGTTTTTATTTTAGTTTCACTTTTTATTGTTGATTTTTGCCAAAGCAATTTTTTGCGTTTTCTGTTGCTAGGTTCACAAATAAGTATGGATGTACGTACGTACATACCTACATAAAATAATAAATTTAATGGAGGTTTGGTATTTTATATTTTCCCTGCTTTTTGCTACTTCACTTGACGTTGTGACTGTTCATTAAATTTTTTTTGTTATTAAAATATTGAATGAAACGAAATCAATTCTTTTAATTAATTAAAATTTAAATAGATAGGTATTCAGATTTATAAGAAACTGTTTCTAGGAATTTCGATTAATAAGACAGCATACATATATATGTACATATCGCTCATTTGCTCAAAGAACGTTTTCAGCCGTTCTTGATCACTGTCGCCCCGAATTAGAGCTTCAACAAATTTAATCCATTTTCGAATGGGAGATATGCTGGGGGTTCATTTAAGTGGTGCAAACATCTAATGTTGCAGAATATTCTACGCGCTATAAACGCCGAATTGAAATTTTTATAAAATGCTCGCACGATCCGACCCGGGGGAACGCTCCATACCGACTGAGTTCCCAAGTGCGCCACGCTATTGATCAACATACCCCGCATGACCCTCAGATTTTTTGTGTTCATGCAGTAATTGCAACAAATATAAACTTTCTTTTGAGACACCCTGTGTTTTTAGCTTTCCATTCTATGATGACCAAGGCTCGGATTTCAATGACCTAAAAAATACAAAACAATACCCCAAAAAAAAATACAAAATGGCCTTAAAAACACTAAACAGTTACTCAAAGTCGTAAACAAATTCACTTAAAACTTGTCGTTTCAATCAATTTGTTGTTAGTGAGTTAAAAATTATTATTACTAAATGCTTTTTAATACTTTCAAAATAAAAAGTTTACGATTATCTGTTAAAATATTTTTGTAGATTGAAAAGCTTGTCCCCACATCGATACGCACAATCGGTGCTTAGTAGCTTTTAGCGTTAAAGTTGCCTCTAGAAATCACATTTAATACGCTGTACAACGTCTCGAAGCACTTATTTTTTCCACCAAATCATTAGATTTCTTAAAAGTATTTTTATCAATTTCACCATCAACGGAACTTATGCCGAGTACACACTGTGGCATTTTGTGACATCCCAATAGTGTGCACTAGTGGCCACGTTTGTCATTTCCGATATTTTTCGTTGTGTGACATTGCTTTCCATACAAAAAAAAAAAAAAATAACGTGAACGACTTTCCACACATTTTGAAGAAAAACACCACAAAAGCTAGATGTGTACTCGGCGTTAGAGTATTTTTAAAATTTGTTATCAGCGATAGCCCCTTTTTAAGGACAACGTTTTCGTTTGGAAGTCTTCAATAACATATGCTATGCATTGAAAATTTCCTTTTATGTACGCAGGCTGTGTCCCTTTTTACAATTTTTTCCAACAAATTTTTGAGATTCTTCATTGGCCCTTGGAGTCAGTAACAAAATGTATCTACATTACATTTAATTTGTTCAAAATATTCGCGAGTTAAAATTCGTTCGGGTGGTAATGGTAAATATATCGGAAGCAAAAACTTAAAACACTCCCTTCATAATGGAGCGGTGTCAAAAATTTTAAAACATGACTCAAAGTAATGAAAAACTTTTCCAAAAAGTAAAAGAATGCGAAAATTACAAAAAAAAACTTAAAATACATAAAGCGAGAATGTACAAAAATTACAAAAAAAAAATTACCAAAAAACTTTTCATATTTGAAAAGAAAATCGTTTTTACGGCATTTCTGTGTGTACAACAGTCTTAAAAACAAATACAAAAAATATGACTTCATCAGAATTCGCGCACTGTACCTGGATTCAGTAAATTTTTTGCGTACCGAAAATCGTAATATTTATTTGTCCCACTTGGTATGAGCTTCTGAATTCATATAGGAAGGTGACGTGTGTGAACTGGGACTTTATTTTGTTTTTATACTTATTATACATATATTAAATACGATATCAAATCAAATACTTTTTTGTTCGCACGTTTAATGAGGAGACGATCCCAGTAACTCCGTATGTTAAGCTAGAACACTACCCACTGATCTACCGAAGCACAATTCAATTAAAAAATAAAAACGAGACGATGCACTATCAACAACTTTGAGAATTTGAGTACAAACAGCCGACCAACTTCGTAGTGTTTGTGTTAAATTTCGTCATTCGCTTAAGTTTGCGCTTGCGAAGCGCTTCTTTTTGGCTTAGTGCTTACTTGCAGCCTTACCGTCTGTGCGACTAAAGTGGCAATTTTCCACTTTTTTAAAGCCTTGCCACTTTTTCAAAAATCCCCTTTTTTGCCACTTTTTTTTATAAATAAATACTTTATAATTTAACTATAGTTTCGGCTTGAGGTCATTCGTGCGAAATGAAAATCCAAACATTCCAAAGTTAAATTATCTAAGTACTTAATATTTACATAAATATTTACATATGTGACGCGCAAAATAGAAAGGGGCCTAAGGGTAAAAACAGGTTTTGTTCAGTTGAGCCATTTTAAAGATTTAAATACGTGTATCTTTGGTGTATCATCACATCATAAAACGCGCATATCTCTGGGGGGGAACACTTTTGGGGCATGGGATCGGTCTCATTCGATGCTCAGATGTTGTCCACATCAAAAAAAAAAAAGTGAAAATTGATTATTTTACCCTTAGGTCCCTTTCTCTATGCGCTGTCACATATGTATATGAATTTGCTTCTATGTATCTTCTAAGGAATTGTTGTTTAGTTTTAATGTTAATTATTATTATATTTTATTTTATTATTTTACCGCTTTTATAAATGAACTGATTTTTTTCTGTTATGTTTTTGTTAATTTTTACTAAATTCCAATGTTTTGTTTAAAATAAATGCCTTTATGAAAACGTTGCGACTTTTTTTTAAATCCCCTTTTTTGTGCCACTTTTTTATATTAAATCCCCTTTTTATGCCACTTTTTGAAATTTCTCAACGGTAACGCTGCTTACTTGTACCGAATTTATTTATTTATCGATAAATTTTCGTTATACGATTATCGTAATAAAAGTTACTAATCCATGTACTGATGATGACTTATAGTGAAATTGTACGTAAAACTTTTTTCACACAAACTAAACACATAAAATCGGGTTTTGTTAGTCTTTTAGCAGCAATTGTAAATAAGTTCGAAATTAACACTTATATAGTTTCCGGAATGAAAATTAGTGAAATAGAACTACATTATATGCTACCACCCTCCCATTATTAGGAGTACATACTACAAGATTTTGAGTCTAGAGGGGAGTGGAGACATGAAGGGTGTTATACTCGTACACTCCAAGAAGGCGTTTCAATGTTTAAAGCGAAAATTTGTTTTTATGTCACCTATGTACCTAAATACATACACATGTGCACACACGGTCTTACTATATGTATAGGGTGTTTTTTTTAGAGGTATAGAACTTCGAATTGAAATAAAACACAAGAAAATCGTTTTAATGTCCATCAATTTGGCTTTATTGGAAATATAATTTTATGCCATTAACGTTTAAATATGATTTCGGGCATGTGGCCGCCGCGGCTAGCTCGAATAAAGCCAATTCTACAGGTCCAATTTTCAACCACTTTTTCGAGCATATGGGGCCGTATGTTGGCAATAACGCCACGAATGTTGGCTTCCAAGTCCCCCAACGTTTCTGGTTTGTTGGCGTAGACGAGCGACTTCAGCGGATGCGTATTATCACATAGAGTAAACGTAGTGCGAAAACGATCCATGGTTAACCGAATTAATTGCTCTGTCGACCATAAAATGGACGGAGCTTGCGGTAAACTTCGTGAACTGAACCATTATTTTCGAAATAAATTTGCACGATTTGCAAGCGTTGTTCTTTAGTCAACCTGTTCAAGATGAAATGGCAAACCAAACTAAATATTAATCACTTGACAGCTGACAAAATGGCCGCCAGTTAAAAAAGTGATGCCAACTTAAAGTTCTATACCTCAATAAAAAACACCCTTTACATACATACATACTTATGTATGTATGTATGTATTTCTGTAGTACCTGAATGGATGAAGTATCTAAAGGGGGCTTGGCATCTTCCATGTTTATGAGTATGTTTATTGTTATAACAATAATATAATAATAAATATATTTGTATGTTGTTATATTTACCTAAACACATACATACATATAAATTCGTACTACAATAACATTAGTATTAAAATGATTACAAAAAAAAAAATATAGCAGGTATACATAAACCCTAATTATCTTAGACTGATTTTCTCTATGTGTATTTTAATTAATTAATTTTTTTTTGTTCTGAGAACAATGTGTATCATGGATGGCAAAATTGGTAAAATTGTACTTTTTTTGGTACTATTCAAACTCGGAAAGTGCAATAGTACACCAATGACTAATTTAGTACATTTAAGGAATCTCCCCAGTTTCTTTTCAAACGATTGCTTATGTCAATTTTCACTTTTGAACAATGAAACTAATATTCTTCTCACTTGAAAACAGTCTTGTGAAAGCAAAACGCAGCGAGAAAATCAAAAAATTTCCATTTCCAAATCTTTTTTTCTTCTAAATTCGGATGCTAGAGCACATGCTATTAATTTGTATATTTTAAATTTCAACTTAATTTTCAGCTTTAATATCCCAATTTGTAAGCAAATTCGTGAAAACTATTCGGTATCCAGAACAAAGTCAGTTATTTTAACAAAAACAAATAAAAGTATGTAATTTGAACTAAAAAAATTTGTTCGTACAATTGCGGTCAAAAAAGTTCAATTTTTGAAAGTTGTTGGTACAATTTTAAAATTCTCAATGCCGTCCCTGATGTGTATGACTAGTATTTCAGTATTATTGGGTTATTGCTTATCTACAACATCAGCGTGTTTCAGCCTAAAAAAAATGATTTCGTAATTCCTTTCAGTTTCCAGTAAAAAAAATTGGAAGTCATTCTTATTTTTAATATGCCGATAATTACCAGAAAAACAAGTGGAAGTTTATTTTGTTCATACAAAATATAGTTTTGGAAAATAGTCACCATGATTTTTAAAAAAAATTATTAATTTTTGAAAGAAATTCATGAACTAATTGTGGTTTAAAAATTAAAAGTTACTTAAATAAATTTAAATGAGAACACAGTTTCGCATTTAAATTCGTATAAAAAGAAACAAATTACGAAAATGGATAAAATTTTACCATTTTTCCTATAAGAACAACGCTAAAAAATAAATATTTCTCAACATCGCATCCGATTCGTTGATTAGGAATCGAAAAAGAGAACTTCTTGCACTGACAACTCTATGTAAAAATCGTTAGCAATTATCAAAATTTGCACTACTTCCGGATCGCAAACTCTACATTTTCATGACTTCTTTGGAGTATCGTTTTTACACCCATTAAATTTATCTTTTTACTGCTATGTTGATAATAAATGAGTATACATACCTATGAGAAAGAAATTTAACAAAAGTACTTTTATATTAGAAACCACCAAAATTTTTTATTTTTACCAAACACCGAAATATATGTCCATATGTACTCGTATATACATACATATTCATATGTACATACATATATGTATATTGATTCCTATTGCACCAAGTTGGAGCAAAGGGCCGCAACAAAAGTCTTCCATCTGGATCTATGTTATACCACCAGTTTTTTTTCGGACCTAGCTATTCCCGTTTCGCTAATCTCTGATTGTAATAACCTGCTCCAGATGTAGATAGGTCTGTCTTATACATATATATACTCTAGAATTTTCCCGGCTGTGGTAATATTGTGACTTTTTAGACGCAGGTCTATCTATGTTGTTGACTTCATTAAAATCGGTTTGATTATTGCGGAGATGCACGTTGAACGTTTCGGAGGGGCAGAAATTCCCCCTATTCTGTTAAATATCTCCATACAAGAAATATATGATATGGGCCGTAATACATGAACAATTTCATGGTGTTCTAAATACATACTTGTCGCACACTTACATTTGAAAC
Source organism: Nowickia ferox (assembly GCA_936439885.1). Classification (NCBI taxonomy): domain Eukaryota; kingdom Metazoa; phylum Arthropoda; class Insecta; order Diptera; family Tachinidae; genus Nowickia; species Nowickia ferox. The sequence continues at coordinate 118,085,008 of OW387023.1, read as the reverse complement.
AAAAACAAGATCACGTTGTCGACATCGTGGGATAGGCCCTAAATTAAAAAATGCTCCCCCCTTAAAAGTACTTTTGAAAGGCTATTGTGGGAACACCCTTTCAAAATACATACATACATACATATATAAATATTTATGTATGTTTATTTATGATACTAAAGTCGTTGTTTCATTTAATAAAGAGGCTTTTTTTTTGTATTTTTTCGTTTTATAGATAAGTACGGGTACGTATTTTTACAGTGATAATGACCGCAATTATGTAGTTATTTTTAGAAACCAAAAAAGGAATATAAATTGTAAAAAAAAACAGAGATTAAATAAATATACATACATGAAAATAATGAAAAAAATATGTATACGTATGTATGTATATGCATATCTACATACATACATATACGTACATATGTATACATATACTCGTATACCCTGTCGGAGAATGTGTGGTTGACTACAAAAATAATTAACTTATAGTTAACTTTTCTTAGACTGACTAAAAGCCGACTGCAATGTCATCCAGAACAAATCCAAAATTAATTCTTAAGTTGAGTACTTAACAGTGATGGGAATTGGAATTCTTGAGTTCGTGCCGAATCTGTTTCTACAAAGTGCCAAAATCACTTGAATAGTTCCAAGTTACTTTTTATATAATTTAACAGCCAAACCCACGATATTTAACGTTGTCGTTCGCAATAATTTTTAACGACAAACAGCTGATTGGGGACCCACTAAACTTTCTTAGCACGACAAGTCGATCGACAATGAATGACATAACCATTTTCACTATAGAATTCAAACGATAACAAATGTCAAAATCAGTGCACACAAATACCAAATTTTTAAACATAAATTTACATTTATGAAATTCAAAACTAAAAATTTGAAATTTTTTTTGTTTTTATTTTATTTATTTTGATCACAAACATATATGTACATATGTATATGTCATACAATTCTACTTTTCTTTGAATTGCATACATATGTATGTATGTATGCAATTTCTCTAACCAATTCTTCTAAAACATTCAATTAGGCACATGGCTCTTTCCACATCAACAAATTGTTTGTCCCATTGGTGCTACTTCCTTCCATTCTTCATTACACTCCGCCCGCTTGCATTATTTTAGGAGTATCTATGTACATATTTGAACCAATATGTTTTTGTATATCGCGGAACATAATCATATTTATTTATATATCACATACAAAATTTTTAATTTTAGTTAATTTTAATTATTTTTTTCGAACTTCATTTGTTTCTATATACATATGTATATGATTTGATCAGGCTAAAGTTCGTATTGCTTTGTAATCCAAATTATTTGTTGATTAATAATTATCACATGTAATTTGGCTTACAAAGCGATACGAACTTTAGCCTGATGAAATCATAAATATAGTAACTTTTAATTTTTTTTTGTGTTGTCTTATGTTTATTATTGTTTTTATTTTTATTATTTATTTGTAGAAACTTTAAGTACCACAGAGTTGCATTTTGTATGGTACACTTTCACATTTCAGCGCTTTTTATTTGTAAAGTAGCGTTTGATTTGGGAAATTTTTGATGTGGCAATATGTTAATTTGACAATGAGTAAAAGCATTACGTTAACAACGTAAAGCCTGACTACCGACAAGTCGATAGTTAGTAGGTCGCTCAAACGAACTATAATGAGTGACTTGTCGTCAGTGGCTCGAGTTGTCGATGTTAGCACTTGATGTTCGTTTAGTATACTATGTTCCTTGAATGATAGATTAATGTTTATAGCTAAAAACTCCATGAACATCACAAAAAGCACGTTTCAAAATTAGTTGTTTACACACAAAAAATTGTTTAGAGGTTATGGATCGAGAGTGCCACAGTGTCAGCTAACATCCAATTGTGCCACATTTCCCATCACTGGTACGTAATCGAATTTGGCGAGAGCCAACAAATTTATTCTCAGCTACTTTGAAACTCATTTCAGTTTTATATTAACATTTTGCTGTCATATTAGATGGTACCTTAGTTGGGTAGGTTGAGTACTCAACGGTGATGCAGCGATGCCAACTGTTTATAACCCAAACGCGCTATTCCCGTTCGCAAAACGCCCTAGAACGCGCTAAATTACAACATTGTCAACTATTTATAGCCAAAACGCGCTATTTTCCTACGCGCTAAATTAAATTTGAATAAAAGTCGATGTACTCGTATGTACGTACATGCGCATTAGTTGTTTCATTGTTTCTTTGAAATTATATCCTAAATAACTAAAATCATTTAATACAGAATCATTTAATACAGACAGCATTGAAATCCATAGTTTTTATTTATATTTTATTTGTCAAACTTTGTAACAACTTTTATAAATTGTCAAATAGTTTTGCGATTCAAATGCTTTTTGTACTTCAGATAGAATGGATGCTTAATAAGTTATATAATTTTTTTGGTCACGAGCATGAATACCTATACATATTTTTAGTTGTGAAATTTGAAAATATTTGCCATTTACAGTATTAAAATGCGTTTTTAAATCTAACCACCACTTGCGACAGCTGAATCATTAACCAATTTAAAAAATTTTATGACTTTTGAATAGTATAAAATTGTTAAATTTATGCAAAAAGAGGTAAAAAAATAATACTGAACTGAAATGATGATGACTTTGTTCCAAACGCGCTAATTTAGCGCGTTTTTTAGTAAAAGCGCTAAATCGAAAAAAGCGCTTGGCATAGGTTAAACGCGCTAAATTGACATTGCTGCGGTGATGTAACATGTTCGAACCCCAGAAATTTTTTTTAAATTTAATGACTATCAGGTGATTTAAAAAAATCAACTTTAAGTTAGTTGAAAATACATAATGCAGAGTGAGAGAATTGACTACCGCCTGGGACATCGCAATGTTAAAATAGTCAGTTGATTACATTGAAAAGTAATCCAAGTGCCAGTCAGTACTAGTTGCGAAATAGGTAGCTTAAAGTTAGTTTAAAGTTAACGGAATTTCCGACAGGGCATATACGAAATAAGCCTAGTATATTGATAAATACATACGAGTACGTATGTACACTCACTCTAAAAAGAGAAAAACACGTTTACAGTCGGCCAAGTAAATATTGGCACGCATCAAAAATGTTGAATATATTCAATATATCGTCCCTACCATGTCAAACTGTAAAATATGCAAATTTGTACTTTTCAGAAGAGCGCAAACAGTCGTCAATTGTGAATTTAAAGCCGGCGTATTCCTAAAAATGCCAGCCTTAAAATATCTAAAAAAAACGAATTTTGCATATTAGTGTAGGAAATACTCGAGAAAAAAAATTAAAATTGTGGCTTTTTTACCAACCTTGGTCCACTGTTCTGCTAATGGAAAATATTTAGAAAAGGAAACTTATTATGAATTAAAAACAAAATTAAGAAAAAAGTTGTATCAGAAGCACAATGAAGTCAAAAGTTAGTCGCAATTTAAATTAAAAATCGATTTTTCGCTGTTTTATGCAGAAAAAGTGGGTTAAAGTCGGAAAGTCGCTATTATAAAATTTTTTTGCAAAAATACTAACCCCATATTCTTACTTATTCCAAAAGTAATACTATAAGAAATATTACAAAGAAAGTTTATGTCCAAAAACTTTCGATATTGAAGACGCTGTAGATCGTTTTGAAATAGACCTATTTTTGTTATAAATATCAAATTTAAGTCAAATTCCAAAGCTGGAACCAAAAAATCCATCATGCCACCTTAAGACATAATATGTTTTTAAATATTTCTAAAAATATTATCTGAACCCGGCGAAAAATAAGAAAAATACAGCAAAAATACTTAAAAATCCCGCTTTTGGGATTTTGCGAATGTTTTTGGGAATTGCCGGGAACTCCAAAGCAATTTCTATTTGTTCATACTTTCTATATATTAATTGCATCATTTTCCACATAAACGAGTATTTTCAGCCGAAAATATGACAGCAAAACTCATACATATTTTAGATAGTGCAAATATGTATATCAATTAAAGAAAAAAAATTTTGCGGCCAGTCCAAAAAAAATTTTCTCAAAATTCGTAGATGGGGTGTCATTATTATGTGTTTTTGACGGTTTGAAAAAAAAAATGTCAACATGTATGCCGATTCCATTCTATCAAAATTTAAAAAACAATCGAAGTCGCTCACACTGGCGCCAGCAAACCAAACTTTAATCGACTTCTTAGGGGCTATGCATACTCGTATATTACGTAAAGATATTTTCGGCGATTTGTGCCTTGTTACTACCAGGCTTGAATTACCAGCATTAGTGCAAAAAAAATATTGATACATTGAAAATCTTTTTTGTGTTCTATGTTAATTGAAACTGTAAAGCTTATTTTCTGCAAAACTAGCTTTTTTAAGTTATGCCTTTAAAGTCGAGTTTTTTTGTCCATAGAAGAACATCTAATGTGGCGAAAAATTCAAGAATCTCAATTTTAAGAAAATAATGAGTTAGGGCCTTTCTAAATAAAGGTAACGATATACACTTGTCATAAGCTTTTCCCTTTCAATTAAAGCTGATACTAAATATTTCTATCACATAAAATTAAAGTTCTTAGTTTCTGTTTAATTTTAGTCACCAAACAATATTTTTCCCCATCTAATAAATCTGCTTTATACAGGGTGGGCCAAAATTTACCATGGGGTTTAAAAGTTTAATAACTTTTTCGTTTATTAATTTTTTTATATTTTTTTTCTCAGATTATATAAAATACAAAATGGAAATATTTTTACACTAAGTATGAAAAATAATGTCTCTTAAATTACCACCGTTTTCAGCTTCGCACTGATGGGCTCGTTTTAGAGCATTTTCCATAACATCTTTCAAAATTTGTGGCTGTAGCGTCCGAATTTCTGCAACAATGTTTGCCTTGAGTTCAAGGATTGTCTCTGGCTTGTTCACATACACTCGCTCCTTCAAATAACCCCAAAGAAAATAGTCGAGTGCTGTCAAATCTGGCGATCGCGCTGGCCAAATAATTTCAGAATTTCTGGAAATTATTCGCTCTCCAAAAATTTGACTTAAAAGTGCCATTGTGTCTCGGGCAGTGCGGGCAGTGGCTCCGTCCTGCTGAAACCACATACCAGGTCTGTTTTCAAGAGCAGGACGTAAAAAATTTTCTATCATAAACCGATACCGCTCTCTATTTACGGTTACAGCACTTCCATGTTCATTCTCGAAGAAGTAAGGCCCAATGATATTTTCAGATGTGATCCCACACCATATTGTACACCTAATGGGGTGCAATTGGCGTTTATGAATGGCTCTTGGATTTTCAGAACCCCAGAACCTACAGTAATTGCTTATTAACAAAGCCATTGAAATGAAAATGAGCTTCATCACTCATAATCATAAACGGCCATCAGTGCGAAGCTGAAAACGGTGGTAATTTAAGAGACATTATTTTTCATACTTAGTGTAAAAAAATTTCCATTTTGTATATTATATAATCTGAGAAAAAAAATAAAAAAAATTAATAAACGAAAAAGTTATTAAACTTTTAAACCCCATGGTAACTTTTGGCCCACCCTGTATAACATAATATTTTTCAACTAATCACACACATTTATTTATCTAAGCTTTCAAAATTCTATGCTTTTAACAAATCATTTACTCATGTGTTAATAAAACAAAAATAAGTGAAACGGAAAAAACGTTTATCGAAAAAAAAAGATTATTTGTAATCGTCAAAGTGTTACACAAAACCGAAAATACACGTATGTAATTAATTTTCACTTATTTTTGTTTTCTAATACTGTTTCCAGGCGTGTTCGGAAGGCATAGCATTCGGAGAGAACGGCCAACTTTGATTATTTTATTTTTATATATCAAATTCTGTGGAAAAAATAAACAAAATGTTCTCTCCGACGCACAATGTAGCAGCGCATATGAACATGCCTGGTGTTATCAACCGCTACATGTTTCGACCTTTGCTTCTTTATTTTGTTCACGAATTCAAACAAGTTTAAAAAGAAAATCCAAAAAAGAGAGAAATCAAAACTAAAACCCTCCAAAAACAAAATCACAGTAAATATGAAAATACCAATAGAGAATTTTTTTCTACTTTCTTTTCTCAATTTTTTTTCAGAAGTTGCATTCTCCACAAAACAACTGGGATTATATAATTTCTGTTTGGTAGCACCGTACAACAATAAAACCTACATAACAACTGCCTTCAACCAGGAAAACTTTACCAACGGTAACTCACGCCACAACACAAACAGGAATCAGGACATATTGCAGGAGATAGCTGTCGATGAAATTGATTTAACAACATCCCAACTCGCCTGCAAAGCCACATATAGACCCTTCGACGAAGTCGAGCAGTGCTATCACACCAACTTCTTCAGTAGTACAGCGGAGAGTACGAAGAGTATCACCTTAACGTCGACGCAATCAGCATATGATTTGAAAATTATACAAGAGCAACCTAAAGCCAAACATCAGCCGGAAGGTAACAAACCCAAGCCGAAAGGTTTAACTGCACCACCTCGTTTGGAAGGCAATCTAAGAGGTTCTTTAAATGATCTTTTATTAACATCTAGACGTACAGAATTTTCAATCCCCGATTTGGATAAAACGGACACTTCCATCAGGTGCTCAACGAACAACAAACACTCCTCACTTTGCAAAGGATTTCAATCGGAAAGTTCTTTATCGAAAGACACCGAAAGCATCACTTGGGACACTATGAGCACATCAGCAGCAACAAGCAGCAGTGGAAGTGAGAAGCAACCTTGGCCCAATTCGAAAGATGATTATGAATTGCGCGATGTTATTGGCGTCGGTGCCACGGCTGTAGTCCATGCAGCCCTATGTTTGCCTCGGAACGAAAAATGTGCCATCAAACGCATTAACTTGGAAAAATGGAACACCTCCATGGATGAATTGCTAAAGGAGATACAGGCTATGTCTTCATGTAATCATGAAAACGTTGTAACGTACCACACTTCCTTTGTAGTAAGTGAAGAGTTATGGTTGGTTTTGCGCCTTCTCGAAGGTGGTTCCCTGCTCGATATCATAAAGCATAAAATGCGTACCACGAATTGCAAGCACGGTGTTTTTGATGAGGCAACCATCGCTACTGTCCTTAAAGAGGTGCTAAAAGGTCTGGAATATTTTCATTCTAATGGCCAAATTCATCGTGATATCAAAGCTGGCAACATATTGATCGGTGACGACGGCACTATACAAATCGCCGATTTCGGTGTGAGTGCTTGGTTGGCTACCGGCCGGGATTTGTCGCGACAAAAGGTGCGTCACACATTTGTGGGTACACCCTGTTGGATGGCGCCCGAGGTGATGGAACAAGACCATGGCTACGATTTCAAGGCGGATATATGGTCCTTTGGTATAACTGCCATAGAAATGGCCACCGGCACTGCTCCCTACCACAAATATCCACCCATGAAAGTATTAATGTTAACTTTACAAAACGATCCTCCCACCTTGGATACTGGGTCTGATGAGAAGGATCAGTACAAAGCCTATGGCAAGACATTCCGTAAAATGATTGTGGAATGTTTGCAGAAAGAGCCCACAAAGCGTCCTTCGGCCGGTGAATTGCTTAAACATGCCTTCTTCAAAAAGGCCAAAGATCGCAAGTTTCTTTCACAAACGCTATTGACCACGGGACCCTCAATGGAGACTCGGGTACATAAGGCCGCCAAGAGGACACCTGGCACTTCGGGTCGTTTACATCGTACTGTGACCGGTGAGTGGGTGTGGTCCAGCGAAGAGGAAGACAATGGCGGCAGAAATCATTCCTCCGACTCGGAATCAGATGATCGACCCGTTAATCGTTTGGAGAGGGCCGATTCTTCAGACAGCGATCGTGACGATCAGTCCGAATTGTCGGAAGCTGTAACTCCCGCCACTAATTCTAAGCTGTCGCAACAACAACAGCAGCAGCAAGCACCACCACAACAACAGCAGCAGCAAAAACCGCAACTGCAGCAGCAGCTGTCGCAAGTACTGCAACAACAACAGCAGCAGCCGCAAGCAGTACAACAACAGCAACCGCAAGCTGTACAACAACAGCAGCCGCAACTACTACTGCAACAGCAGCAGCAGCTGCTATTGCTGCAACAGCAGCATCCACAACTACTACAACCACAACAGCAGCAGCAACTACTGTTGCTACAACAGCAGCAACCGCAATTACTTCAACCTCAGCAGCAGCCGCAACTAACACAACCACAGCTGCAGCAGCAACTACTACAACCAGAACAGCAGCAGCAGCAGCAACTGTTATTACTACAGCAGCAGCTGCAACAACAACAGCAACAGCTGCTGCAGCAACAGTTGCAAGCTACGCTGCAACAACAACAGCCACAGCAGCAAGTGCAACAACAACTACAAGCTACGCTACAACAACCTGCCGCCGTTACATCACCTCCGGTTATAGCGCAAGCTACCGAAGCATCCGCATCTGCGGCGGTAGTCGACGAAGCGCCCCCTGTCAACCTTGTCTTGCGCATGCGCAATCAACGACGCGAACTTCACGATATACGCTTCGAATTTGCCGTAGGCAAAGACTCAGCTGAAGGCATCGCCGCCGAATTGGTGGATGCAGGCCTCGTCGATCCCCTGGACACACAACCAATGGCCGCCAACTTGCATTATTTAATCGAACAAAGAGCTGCTTTAAAAACTGTTACGTTCCAATTGAGTTCTGGGCTACAACCGGAAGAAGTACCCGATGATCGCTCGCTGGTCGGGTATGCTCAAATATCAATAACAGATTAGATATCTTAAATTACATACATATAAATATATTTATAAACATTAAAGTAGTTCGTATGTAGTAGTATGTAAAACAATCATAAGTAAAATTTAGCTGAAAAAAATAACAATAACATACATATGCATCGTAATATGGTCATGTTGAAAAAGATGATGATGATAGTGAATGATGATAATGATGATATAATGAATGATGAGAATAAGTTATTATTTAATAGTTAAAAAAAAAGATAAACAAAAATCTAGAAAATAATAAAACAAATTAAACAAAAAACAAAACAGAAACAAAAAGCATCAAAACCCCTTTAAATCAAACTCACGAAAAGTAATTTCATTGTTAGTTTATTATTTTTTTCTTTTCATTTTGTAATTTGATTTTTTGCAAAACATTTTCCTCTCTTGTTTGTGTTAAAAGTGGGAACGATCTAATTTTTATTATAAATTTTATTTAATATATTTATATATGTATGCATATTGTTTTAATGCGCTACCAATTACGTAGTTTTATAGGCAAAAATTTGAAAAAGACTAAAGGATTTTTTCATCTTATATGAGAAAATGTTATTTTATTGAACGCTTGATTTCTGGCAGTGTGGAACTGAAAAATCTTGTCATCCATGTTCGAACTTGGATGATTTGAATCAAGATATGATTATTGCTAAAATCTGAAGAGTATTTAAAATAATTTAAAAATGTTTTTCGTTTAACTAGTTAAGGAACTTGAGTGCAAACATTTCCAATCTCAAGTGTCAGTCAAACTTTAATAGAGTGTTAAGTTTACATATTTAACTTTTTTTGGCTTGCAAGACCAGTCCATAATAATATGTTATGTGTGGTAGAATATATCACAGTGTATAATTTAAGGCACAACATGTTCGTAAATACAAATATGTATAGATGGTTGAAAATGCAACTCTGTATTCGGTGCAAGCAAGCGAAAATACAAAACGCGATGGCGATTGTAAAAAATTTACTGCGTAGCTTGTGAGCGTACTCTTTTAAAATAATTGCATTTTTCTGAAAAGCATCTAATTTATTTAACAAAAACCTGGTAACTCATACTCATTAAAAATCTTGGCAGCACTGTCCTCACCTGTCAAAAGTTATTTATGTGCTTGATAATATACAAGAATACAGTCCTTAAGCAGCTCTGGGTTGCATCATCGAAATTATTTCGAGAGTTTTTCGTCTCGCTCGCTTTGGTTGACTGATCTGCCACGGATAGCCGTATATTCTTGCGGTTCTTTTGTGGAATTTCACGTTGCTACTTCCTATGTGAAGGCATAGGTCGTGTATAGGCAGTCACAAAAACTTTTTTAAATACTGTTAATACCATCTTGGGCATATGGTCTAGTTACCACGCCCATATTTGTGCAACAATGCTTTGCAAATTTACTTTGTAAAGTATTTATGAAATAAATAAGTAAATAAATATACAAGAATACAAGAATAATGGTCCCGATTACGAGTGTCATACACATAGCCAATAAAGTCTATATTAGCTTCTACGCCACGATCCGGACTCCCAAAAATATTATCTGTACGAGAAGAACGCAAAATATTTAATATGACAAAGAGTAATCCCCGTATTACTTCCAAAAATATTATTGAATACCTCCGTCAGTCCTTTAATAAGGGAGTTTATGCAGAAACAGGCAGAAAAACTTTACGGAAAGCTGGATATAATGGTAGGGTTGCCCGTAAAAAAACCATACCTTTCTAATGCGAACAGACAAAAGCGTATCCAGTTTGCTCACGCCTATATAAATCGGCCTCCTTAGTTTTGGAAACACGTGAAATTTTTGGATAATAGTAATTTTGTATTTTTGACATAAAAGGCCGTCAAATAGTCAGGGTCTGCTCTTGAGAAGCAAGATCTAGTTGCTACGGTTAAACACGGAGTTGGTGGAATTATGGTGTGGGGTTGTATGGCGGCTGCAGTTTATGAATCTTCAATGGATAAATGAGCATATTTAAAAATTTTAAAAATGAATTTAAAGCTGAGTGCGAAAAAACTTGATTCATCATATAAATTTTGGTTCCAACAGGACAGCGACCCAAACCACACAGCGGCGATCTTTAAACTTTGGTTATTGTAGAATGCTTCTAAGCAGCTTAAAACATCTCCCAATCACCTGATTGTAATCTCTCTGAGCACCTCTGGCATTTTTAGAGAGAGAAAAATCGTCAGCACGTCATAATAAGCAAAGAAGCTCTTCGAAGTGTTATGCAGACAGAGTGGGCCAAAATCAAAGCTGAGGAAGCACAGAAGTTGATCAGTTCCATGTAAAATAGACTAAGTGAAGTATTAAAGCAGCGTGGATATCCAACAAAATATTAAATTAAAGTTATCTTTGAAAGAACTGTATCCCTTATTTCTGGAATTGCAACTGAACGCAGACTTTTTGGTTGCAATATTTATGTACTTACAACATTAAATTCCGCTATATGAAAATTGGTAAAAGAAATGTGCATTTTGTTTTAGGTTTTTGTAAATATAGGGTTTAAGAAAGAAAATCTCAATTAAACTTTTACGTGTTATTTTCAAATCACTTGAAATATTATTAAGGTGAACGCAGACTTTATGGGGTATGTGTATTTCGTCTTGGTCGACGAGGATTTTGTACTAGACTAAAGAATATTTAAAATTTGTTTCTTATTTTTGTGATGAATTTTAATGAAATTGTAATGTCTTGTGTTTGTTTTATGTATTTTCTAAACGAAGATGAGCTTTTTGTTTGGGTTTTTATTTAAAAAAAAACCTTTATAATTTAAAAATTTTCGAAAATTATAACTACCCTAGTAACAAAGTGACTCTAGTTTAGGAGCGTCTACTGTACTAATTTGGCTCTGTTAGTTTTTGTTGCTGTGTTGTTCAAGGCCGACTTTAAAACGTATCAATTCAAAGTTTGTATACATCGTGTACAAATATATACAAAGTTGCGAAACGTTACAACCATGAAACCGATGCGCTGTTTACTTGCGGATGATGTTTTGAAAAGGATGTGGCATTGTCAATAATATGTACTGCAGCGTTATGCAACAATACACTTTGTGTTTATTTTTTAAACCAAAGCGATTAGCTTGTCTGCGGAAAACACCCAAGCCTATGGTGGGAATCGAACCCACGACCTCTGGACTGAGAAGCTAGCATCACTACCACTCAGCCACAGGGGCACTTCGAAGACTAAGCAATTACACATTTTGGAGCACCCATCGTATAAACCCTTATTAAAGTTTGTGATACAATAGATGAGCAAAGAAGAACAACAGCTGATTAATAACAAAAGCATTGGGGACAGATCATGTAATGCAACAAAATTCATGACCTACTCTGTATTTCGAAACGAAAGAAAATGCTACATCGATTAAGCCAAAAATTTACCAAAACTGTCTTCATGTTCATGTAAGTTCTGTGTACCTATTATTTCACAAAAAACGCCTGATTGGCTGAAAGTGTCAAAAGTGTGAGTGTGATGGTAAACAAGTTTGAGTGCACTGAATTTTTCGAACTTACACTTGAATGTGTGAAGTCTAATGCTGAGTACACATCTGGCATTTCTTGTGGTGTCATTTTCAAAACGTGTGCAACGCTATTCACATTATGATTTTAATCGGAAATGACAAACTTTGCCACTAATACAAACTATTGCGTTGTCACAAAATGCCATGATGTGTACTGGGCATAAGTTAACCTGCGTTTAGACACGGAAGTATTTGCATGTAAATTCTGTGACCGTATTCTCAACGGAAATTTCGGAAAAAAACAAGACCCCATTGGCTGCAAGTGCCGAAAGTAAAGTGTAAGTGTGTTTTTAAAAAAGTTGGAGTGTATTTTTACACAACATTTGTATAATCCTAAGGCAAAAGCTGTGAGTCGTTGATAGTTCCTTCACATTGTGACGAACGATTTAAACTGGCATTTAGAAGATGAAAAAATCTTAAAGTAATTTAATTGTAATTTATTTGTAGTTATTTAATTGGTAAGTAAAATTAACTTTATTTTTTAATAAAAAGAAAGCAAAAAAAAAAACAATACATGTTATTATTTATTAACAACATTTAAATGGAATCAATAAAAGCTATTGCAATGTATTTTTATTAAAAATATATACTACACATACATATATTTATAAATTAAAAGTATTTGTTTATTGATTTCTTTGCTAAATTTCGATTACATTCATACGTATACATATATTATTTTAAACAAACGACATAACGAAAGGTAATTAATTATTCATTAAAGTACTTATTCAAATCCTTTAGCAATATTTTAAATTGTATTATTTATTATTGAAAATTAAAACACAAATATTTGAAATGAAATTGGAAATATATAGGAACTTAAGAAAATTTTAATAAAATCGAAAGAGCTGTTTTAAGTCATTCGTTATTTTATTTCGACAATTAATAAATAGTTTTGAAGCAGTTATTGTCTTTATGGCCAGTGACAAGAACGGATCCAGCCTGGAGTTTATGTGGAGGTCACATAGTGGAAATTCAGTAGAGACACGAACTGGCAGTATAGCAAGAATTATTAGATTATTTCCAAAAATGTAGTCCAAAATGTTGTAGTCGAAGTCGAAATACGACGTGTTTGCAACGCTTGCAAAAAATTTTCAAATTTGAAATTCTACAACTTTTATACAAAAAGTAATTATTATTTACATATCGCACATGTTCTCTAAAAATTTTGCAATTTTCATGTTTTGCAAGAAAACGATATACAGTGGTCATATCTACCCTTGCATATCTAAATCTTGCATCATTTTTATCTATTCTTTTGTCAAAAAACTGAACACTGGTGGTCTCGATTTGCAACTCTGCATAAAATGCATGTCAGAAAATTTCACATGAGAACAGCTGATCACCATTTCCTGAAGCGAGACATATTTGGTGTCAATTCGCCTTGAGAGTACCCTAGTGAAAAAATTTAAAGTAATTATTCAGCAACTACTTTTTCTCTACTTTAAAAATATTAATATTTATGTGTTGCATTTTTGACTTTTCAGGAATCGATTATTAACAACATCCAGATAATTAACTAAGAAGCTATTTCACTTATGCAAAATTGGAGATCACTTGTAGTTTTCGCCAATACTTGCGATATGTCTTAATATTTTAGGAAAATGAAATCAATGTCATGAATTATAAGATTTTTATTTATAAAAAATATATTATTGATTTAAAAGAAATTTAAGAAAAGAAAAAAGAACATACGAAAATTAAAGATTTGCTCAACATCATGAACATGACTTCGTTTTCACTGAATATGGATCAGAAAAGAGAACTTCTTGGAATGACAACCCTACAATTTAAAATTAATAAAAACCACATTGATTCAATAAAAAACATTAACGAAAGTCTAGTCGTGCTGAAAATTTTTATTTCAATATTAAACAATATTCATTTATTTTTATAATTTTAATATGGAATTAAATATAGAAATAATATTTTTATGCACTGAATTAATATTGAACTCATATGGAGCAGTATTGTCGTCTTATTGATATGATATGGTTTAACCATTCATTTAAAGTGGTGTCCTTCTGATTTTAATATGTTTTTTTATTAATTCAATATTTTGCAGTTTAAATTTCAACTTAACTGAGAATTTAATAAAATAAAAGTCTTAAAATAATATGTTTAGACTTTAAAACAATATTGATTCAATGTTATTCAATGAATAAATCGAATCAACACTAACTCGAAGCTGAAAATTGTTGATTTAAAGTATTTTAATATAATTTTTTTATTACCTATATTGAAATATCTTGAATTAACATGACGCGGCGGTTCTTATTCATAAGTTGCAGCTTTTCCCTGTATGTAAAAATTATTAGAAATGATCAAAATTTTAACTACTTCCGGATCACAAGCTGAGCATCCTATTGACTGCATTGGAAGATCTTTTTTTTACTGAGAATGATTTTTAAAAAGCCAAAAAACGTTTTTCTTCCTTTATGTTAATGCGGCATAATTTAAATCAGCTACGTGCGAGCTTTTACAAAAGAGAGCTTTGTGCTTTCGCAGTGTCGAGAGCGCAACATCCAACCAGATCTCGACGACAAAAATACTTGCTTCTTACTTTGCAAAGAAACAAGAAAAAATTGAAAGAGCTTTCAAAGCTGTTTAGCGCAAATGAAAATATCAGAGTATGTATTTTTGGGCGTAGCTGATTTAAATGCAAAAAGCAAGATTAGATATGTACATATAGATATGGGCATTTCCACAGACGAAAAAAAATTATCATGTATAGTAAGCACAAATAACAAATTATACAAACGTATATATATATATATATATATATATATATATATATATATATATATATATATATGTATACATATACATACATATGTAAGAAAACCAGATAACATAACAAACATCATTCCTGAAGACAAATCGAATAACATAATTCCGACGATTGCAGAATCTATAACATCACCATCGAATGAACAAGGTCCCATTGCCAGAGATTTCAACGGAACAAGCACCATGCTTAGATAGAGCAACCATCATACAGTGTCAGTCAAGCTCTCAAGACATTGAAGATTATCATTACCATTCATTACAATATCAGACAACCCACAAATCAGCTAGGCCCGTGAGGTAAACCAAACCTTCTAGGCGTTTCGATGACTACATCGAAACGCCTTTTCTTTGATCATTTTTATCTATTTAAAATCAGCTTTTGTTTCTTAAGCTGGATTCACCCAAACATTTTTTTACTTAGTTTTCTGCAGCACGATTCATCCATTTCGAACATTTTGTGTGGAAAATCAAAGCTACCATATGAAATACGTGTGTAAACTATGCGTATTAATTTTACAAGTGGCAAATGGTTACAATTTGCTGTGTCACACACATATTTTTAATTGTTTAATGCAATTCTTTCGTTCAATTCCATATGTATATGTTTTATTTTTCAATTTTCCTTTATTTCTATTCTAATAAATATAAGTATACTGTGTGCTTTTATTATTCATATAACATGATGTGGCAGCTCAGTTCAATTTTGTCCAGACAGAATATAAAGTCTGTCCGGAAAGGGGAAAGAAGAAAGAAGAGGGGTACTGACTTGCTTGTACAGAAAAGTTACTTCAATTCTCTTTTGTTATTTCATTCGCTGTATTAAAACAACAGCAAAATTGAACAAGAAACCCTCTGAGTGTAAACAAACTAGCAATTTGAAAAGAGAATTGAAGAGAACTGCTTCAAGAAAAACTGCCGAGTCTAAAACAAGACAAAATTAAACCAATTCAAGCTGAGAGTTGTTCGTAAAACATATTTTCTCTCTCTCAAAAAGACAGACGTCAAACTAAATAAAAAAATTTTTCCGGTCAAAAATTTTGTGGGTGAATCCAGCTTTAATCATTTTGTATTTAAAAAATATTGTTTTTCAGAGCATTCTGAAACAGTTAAATAAAACGATCTTTTTAGAAAACAAATCATAATATGAGGTTTATACTCATATTTAGGCCAACGTTTAGATAATTTCTATGTAAAGCACTTAGGTTTTGCTTTGTGTCGTCGAATCTATGGATAAGGGAACACAGCTCTTCGGCGTAGTCCAGGTCAATAAGTTTGGCGCACAAAGGCCATTGTTTGCCATTCGCTGCTTCGATGTTGGTGACGGTCGTAACTTCGCCGAGGATGAGGAAAAAGTGTAGGGGTGAGAGAACATATTCTTGTCGTACTCTGACGTTAGTGCGGGATGATTCGGATACGCAGATCTTTATTAAAACTCTATTTTCCGCACCCCTGTACATGTCCTTGATAAGGTTTATAATTCTGGAGAGCACCCCTTTTTGGTCGAGTGCGTTCCAGATGCTGTTCCAGTCGATGTTGTCGAAAGAACGTTCCTATAAGGATCGTGGGACCATATCTTGGGTTGTAATAATCCTAAACTAAAATCATTCCCAACACTTAATTAGTGAAAACATCCGAATTTGAATTTTGAAAGGTATGTAAAACCTTGTAGTATTCGTCCTACAATAAAGCATGGCTGCGGTTTGCGGATCTATGTATGTCAGCTGCGGGTTCGGCTTAGCTCTTTTTTAAACTTCGAACAATGGAGCAGTACAAATATATAACAATATTGAAGAAAAATCTTGCAGCTACACTTAGAAAATCGAGCATTTCAGAAAACTTCCAATAATATCAGAACAATGACCCGAAGCTTACAATACTCGGGTGTGGTTGTTGTACAGCTGTCCTAGAGTTATGGAAATGCCGCCAAAATCTGCTGACATAAATGTCGTAGAAAATTTATGGGCATACTTGAAAAAACTCGGACAGACACACAGATACACAGACACACACTACAAACTTATAACACCCCTTTTTCTGGTCGGGGGTTAAAAAAGGGATTATATCTCAAGACAATTTATTTCCTTACATTAACCAAGTACACATACATATGTACTCGTATGTATATTAAAAATATGGTTAAAAGTTTAAAAATAAAAATAAATATTTAATTCAAACAATAAAAATGTTTACAAAAGTTTTTTAGGTGTATGTACTTGAAAGCTAATTAAAAAAAATAAGTAATTTTTAACTTGGACTTTTAATCAAATAAAAAAATTCAATTGTGCATAAGTTTTTTTTAATACAAAAAAAAACAAATATCAAATAACTTTTTAGACAAATATGTAAATAAAATACCAAACACAAAATCACATGATAGTTACATAAATTACAAAAAAACTAAACCCAGTTTGTCAGTCAGTGAGAAGCTTCGAAAAAAAGCTTTAAGATACAATACAACAATTGGAGGTTAAAACGCTGGTTTCTACAAAATAAATTAAAGTAAAGGTGAATTCACCCATTGTTTCGGAAAAAAATATTTGCCTGGAGAAAATTTTTTTTACTGAGAGTTTTTTGCAAGACGATTCATCCATTTCGAACATTTTGTCTGGGAAATCAAAGCTACCATATGAAATACATACGTGTGTAAACGATGCGTATTAATTTTACAAATGGCAGCACAGCGGCAAGTGATTACAATTTGCTGTGTCACACACATCTTTTTAATTTTTTATTGCAATTGTTTCGTCCAACTCCATTTGTATATATATATTTTTAATTTTCCTTTATTTCTATCCTAATAAATACATGTGTACTCTGTGTTTTTATTATTCATATACCATGATGTGGCAGCTCAGTTCAACTTTGGCTGAAAAATTGAAATAGTTGGCAGCTCAGTTTGATTTTGTCTGGACAAAAATTAAAATTAAACCAATTCAAGCAGAAAATGTTCCGAACAAAATTTGTTCTCTTCTCTCTCTCACCCAAAAAGAGAAGCGTCCAAACTCCAAATAAAAAAAATTTTTCTCCGGACCAAAATTTTGTACCGAAACAATGGGTGAATCCACCTTAAAACACTTCAAAAATGAATAGCAAAATAATGCTTCTTTTCTTATCACTTAAATCTGCTAAAATTTAAGCAGTGCTTTAAGCAAGATGAGAAACTGATTAAAAAAAACTCATATACCTAAAAATTATAATATCTTAAGTTACGAGTATTATTAAACTGTCACTGTACAAGTTTCTATTTATAAAGTATTTTTTTTAAACGTCAGACTTAAACTGATTTTATTTCTGTTAGTTAAGTCAACATTACTTAAATCTAAAAAATTTTGGATTTTAAAACAAGTGAACTGTCAATAAAATATTTGTAGTCTAGCTTATTATATTGTAATAATTTTACAGTTTATGCAACACGAAAAATATTTAGAGAATTTAATAAATAATAAATAAAGACTTTTTTGAAATAGTTGAGAAAGCTGCAAAAAATAACTAAACAAGAAAATGAGTTTTAATATGTATTTTTCTTAGCAGGGCTTTCGCGAAGGATTTTGAAACTCTTTTGAAAACTTCCAAAATGAATTTGTTTTTAATGCACTTTTCCTTTTATTATTGTAGTTTGCTTAGCGATTTTAAAAATATCATAAAAAATCTAATATCTCAAAATTCATTATCGATTATTGAGAAATTTGTATTCTCTATTAAAAGACAAAAGCTTACCAATTTGAAAAAGTTGTGAAAATACACAAAATAAAAAACAATCAGTTTTGAAAAAAAAATTGTAAATCCAGTGAGTTCTCACAGAAACTGGAGTGCATTAATTTTTCATGCAATAATGATGATGAATTGTTTTTGTTTCTTTTAACTAACCAGCCTAACTGACATTTTTGAAAAACGAGTTCAGTCCACTACCAGACTTTATAAATCATAATAAACCTTATATACAATTTTTATGACTGTAAGAATTATGTTTGTCCTTAAAAAATATTTCAGAAGTATGCATAAGAATGTATGTTCTCCTGTAAAATTTTAAAAACGTCAGTTGGTCAGTTATTTCAAACAGCGACGATATGTAAGTACTGCATATCGCTCATTTACTCAACCAACGTCATAACTCAAAACACTAGTTTGCGAGAAAACGAGTTTGAAGTTTTAGGCAAAAGAAAATTTTATTTTTCTCTCAAGAGTTGAGTGAACAAGATATTTGTATGAAATTTTTAATAATTAATTCTACATCACTGAGTTATGACGTTCTTTGAATAAATGAGCGATATGTACGTAGCTGATCGAATAAAAAGACATATTAAAAAATTCGAACAATGTTATTACGTCTAATTGAAAATATGTACATATGTATGTATTTGTTTATTTTTATAGAATATATCACCATGTCGGACTATTTTGAAGAGTTGGGCCACACACCTACCGGTCCAGAAGGTGCCAACGACTTCGATCGTCACTACAAACGTTTGCAAGTGTTGGCCATAATGAATGGAATCGATATGGAAATTGAAGTGCCCGAAGCCTCAAAAAGAGCCATTGCTGCGCTTCCAGTACATGAGATTACCATCGATGATGACAAAGAGGCGCTGGAGTGTGCTGTGTGTAAACAACCGGCCGAAAATGGTGAAAAGTATAAAATTTTACCCTGTAAACATGAATTTCATGAGGAATGCATACTACTGTGGCTTAAAAAGGTGTGCAAAACATAAATACATATGTATGTACCTATGTATGTACATACATACAAAAAATAGTCACAGCTCAAAATTATCAAAATGGTTTTATTTTTTCATAAACCAGTTCACTGAACAAATTTCTAAGGACCGCAAAAATTCCTTCATGTTTTTATACATATTACATACGAGTATGTACATACATACTTGCGTCAACAATTTATGCCTTTCTTCAACATCTGGGATTTTTTCAGTTGTTACTGCTTGTTATTTAGCGCACGATATGTTCACATCCATGTATGTATGTACATATATTAATTTTTTTTCAGGTAAACTCGTGCCCCTTGTGCCGCTTTGAACTGGAAACGGATGATGAGGCTTATGAGGAGTTGAGGCGTTATCGTCAGGACGAAAGAAATCGCAGAGAAAGACAAACTAATTTATTGGATTCTATGTTTTCTTAATAATATTTTTTTTAATATGCTGTGGATTTTATGTTTTATTTTTATACTACATAGTTTTAGAGAAAAAATTATTTTTAGCCTAAAATTAGGTTTGGTTTTTAAACTAAATTGTATGTCTAAGGTACGGGGTGGAATTTTTAGGCTCGTGGTGAAATTTAATGTTTAAATAAAAATATCAACTGTGATGTCAAAATCAGTCAAAACAGTTTTTGATACCTAAAGGTACGGTTACACTTGCCAAACATTTGGAGTTTTTTAGAAAACCCTGTTTTCTTTATAAAAGTTTTTGTGTTATTATACATACTTATATAAAAACAACAAATGAAAATATGCACAGTAGCCCAATTCGTAAACTTGTGCAAATGGTCATGCATCGTAGCATGTGCAAAATGGTTATTATATTGTACATGCTACGATGCAAGACCATTTGCCCAAGACTGTGAATTGGGCTAATAATTCCTCCAATAAAATTAAAACCTGCAATAGTTATGTATTATGGTCATATTAAAAAGCACATGTAAGTACAAGCGTGAACATATTTCATCACATTTATTTGTGTATATATTATGAGAAATCGTATGGTATATTCAGTAAACTTAATTAAATATGTAAAATCACATACATATATAGTTTTACAGTATGACGGTACCAAATGTCAAAGTTCGCAGTGCGGTAGAGCTGGGTCCAACTCGTTCATTTCTGCCACAAACCTATGATCAAACTCATTTAAATTTTTTTATATTACTGTGTTTTTGTAGAGTTGCTTAGACTTTGAGTAGTGAACTTCGTTGTACAAAATGAAAAAATTTATTAAAACCTTTAAAGATTTGTTGGGGGGTTTTTTTGGAAACCCCAATTGTATCATTGTTTTTCATTCATAGTGTAGAGCTGGGCCAACTCGTTCATTCGTTCATTTTTGCCACAAACCTATGATCAAACCCATGTAATTTAAATGGTTTGTGGCAAAAATGAAAAAATGAACGAGTTGGACCCAGCTCTACTCTATGAATGTAAAACAATGATACAATTGGGGTTTCCAAAAAAACCCCCAACAAATCTTTAAAGGTTTTCATAAATTTTTTCATTTTGTACAACGAAGTTCACTACTCAAAGTCTAAGCAACTCTACAAAAAAAACTTTATGTCAAGGCATATCAAACAGGTACATGCATCAGGTAAATTGCTCATCCGCTGATTTTTTGTTTACACGTTTATAACGAAGAATTTATTTGACAATTACTTTTATGCCTTGTTTGATGCATAAAATTTTTTGACAATTACTTTGTAAAACTATGTGAGAAACACAGAGTTGCACCTAATGCGTGTACCTGTATTTAATGTGCCTTGGTTTAAACATGAAATCACAATATCATCAGGGCGATTGCATTGACCTGATCAGGGTTGCCGTTGGAAATTTCGAAAAATTGTCATAAAAAGGGTATTTAAGAAAAAAGGGTATTTTAATGTAAAATATCGTCGTTTTTTTGTGAAACAAGAAGATAACATTTATTTTATTGGCACGAAAAAGGGTCAAAAGTGATACCTTAGTGTCACACCGGCAACGCTGGACCTGATAAATAGGTCTTGGTACTACTGAATTACATCTCTACCCTACAAGAAGACTACTAGTCAATTGACTAGTCATTTGGCTAGTAGCGATCACCGAAACATCGGTCGCAGTTTCCAGTTAGTTTATTAAAAGCTTGGTGATAAAAAATTACCAAAACATTTGTTTACGTGTGATTTTTTATCTCTCTCTTACTTATTCATTTCACTTAATTAAAACACATGTATCTGAACTGATCTCTGCTTCTCTTTTGACAGTCACTGATTACATAAGCATTGGTAAACTATGACTAGTCAATGTTTACATAGAAACTGGTCAACTATTACTAGTCAATGTTTACATAGAAACTTGTAAAATGCAACTTTTAAAAAAATAAACATAATTTTTATGTTATTTTAATTATTTTGTTATAAGAAAATAAAGAAATAAGTAATATACATTTATATGTACAATACAAAATAACGTAGGTGGTACCACTCTAGTCTTCTTCCAGTTTTTTCCCAGCTCCAACACACTTTTCTTTTTGTAAATATCTAAAATTTTAAAACAGAAATACATAAATGTATAAATTACATTAAACTTTTCAATTTCTTTTATGCAGTATGCTGTTACTTAATTTTCTTAGCACTTGTATAAATTTTAATTTCACAGACCGAACGAATTGTATATTTTACAATAAAATGCGATGTCTTAAAAGTTTTGGTATATGCACATTAGATGTTTCACTCTAACATACATGTTAGAGAGGAACAAATATAATTTATAAATGTGTCGGTCATCACTACCGGTCAAATGACCAGTCAATTGACTGGTACTCTGAAATTCAATGGAAAATTATTGCAAATGCGCTAGTGAAAAAATTTCGTTTGTGTTAGTTCCAGTCAATCATTTCTTGTAAGGTAGTTTACTGATGGAATAGAATGTGAATACATTTCTAGACTGTTTTTATTTACATACATTGGCAGCATTGTTTTAATAATCCAATAGTTGTGAGTTCAATTCACAATTTTGTACGACCGTTCGATTCCTTAACGTTCCTCTGATCTCTATAATTTTTCGAGCAAGTTAAAAGTGGTTAAAAGTTAGATGTAATACGTCTGGATGTTGTTTTCCATTTGTGAGTTGTGATAAATGCTAATCAACAAGGGAAAATATAAGCAACAAATCTATGAACTCATAAAATTGTACACACTTTTCGGAAAACAGTGCAGTACGCTCATTAATTTTATAAAAAGGTCTAAAAGAAAGTATGCGCAGTGAGTGAGAAGACTATTTGATGGACAAAATGAACAAATTCGTTAAATTGTTTGATCAGTGCTTTGTGGCCAATGCATTGAAAAATAATTGTCGTTGTCCCAGATGTCGTATGGAATACACATTCCATTTTGATAAAACCAGTAAAGGTAAGAAAAAGTTATTTATACAAAACAAGTTTTTGTAGCAAAGTACCGTTAGCCGGCATTTTTTCTTAAGGGCTGCCAGGATTAAAGAAAAAAATTTGTTTTCCCACGTATATATTCCTGTTATGTATTTCTGTAAATGCCTAAAGTATTTAATTGGTTATATATCAAATATTTATAGAGATAGCTATTTATGGCCCATTGGATTCAGTTACAAACAGTTGAATAATGAAATAATTGAAATTATTTCCCAAAACTAAAAAAGTGGTCAAGATTGCTTTGAAATGTTAAACTTATCAGGCCTGTTCGTAGATAGTGGCAACTCTAATGTTTCACTACCATTTTGTTTATTTTGTTTTGTTTCTAATTCTCACAGTTTGTACGGGTTTTTGCTTTGTCTTGCATCTATTAGCTTCTGCACAATTTTCGTGTTTTTCTTTTATATTTTTGTTCGTAGTGTAAATTGCAATTTCTTGTATCGAGTCGGTTTATGTTTAATTACGTATTGTTGAAAAAACTAATGCAAACTTTTGTTTATACATAAAAGTGAAAAAAGTACCCTTGTGCTCTAAAGAAAAACATTAATACAAACGTCAAAATTGCACTCGAAGTATATTTATTTTCCATAACAAAATGGATGCAAATAATAAAGTGAATCAAAACAAAACATTTAGCAATTATGGTAGCATTAAACTCTTTGATAGCAGGTTTGTGGCCAACACGTTGAACAATTCTTCTCGTTGTCCCAAATGCCGCAATGAATATTCCTACTATTATGATATGGCAGATAGATTTGGCACAGGTAAGAATCAGTTTACGAGTATTGTATTTATACTTACGTACATGTGTACATACATACATATATACATATGCTAATGCCGAGTATACATCTGGCACACGTGCTCAACAAGCGTAACCACTAATTACTAATGAAAAACTGATTCAGACATGTATTTATTGATTTAAATAGTTTCCAATCATGTTGAATTCCATAAAATTTTCTATAAGTTATGTACTTGTAAAATTGGTAACAGTTTTTCATTAGTAATTAGTGGTTATGCTTCACATGTGTGCCAGATGTGTACTCAGCATAAGAATATTTCTTCCTCAAAAAACGACAAAACAACAAACAAACGAAAAACATAAATATTTACATACATGCATATCGTTACCTTAATATAGAAAGGCCCCAACTCATTATATTTTTGATATCGAGTTTTTTGTATATTTCGATAGAAGAACATTTATCGAAATATATCGAAAAATGCATAAATCTCGATTTCAAGAAAATAACGAGTTATGGCCTTTCTATATTAAGGTAACGACGATGATATGTAGTATGAATACGAGTATTTGAACCGATATTCGCGAATACGAATATTATATGTGAAATTTATAGACATTGAATTGGGGTTCTATTTACGCCTGCAATATGAAATATGAAAAAAATTGTTATGTACTCCTGTTGGCGTACTTTAATGTTAATAAAATTAACCAATAATAAAAATAACACCCAAAGTTTTAATGATCGTCATTAAAAAGCATTTGGAAATGATACAAAGAACAAATTTCTATACAAATTTGAATGGATTCGTACAAACTAATATTTTTAGCCATTTATTTAAATTTGAGTGCTTCGTTTTTGTATTCAATATAGGTAATAGGCAGACGAAAATTTTTACATGGTTTCTATAAACTGGCAGTAAATTTCGTTTAGAATTTATGCATTTATATAATTTTTCGAAAAAATATTTGTATTCGCATGAATTTGGCGAATACGAATATCTAAAAATGGCCAAATATTCGGCAATTCGAATACGAATACGAATTTTCGGGCATCACTAGTATGTACATATCGTTGGTCTCAAGTAGAAAATCCCTAACTGAATTCATTGTAACTTTAGAGGAGAAGGTAAAACATTGTAGAAACTGAAATATTCAAAATTTAACTATTTTTAATGCAGGTTTTAATGAAAATCAGACATTTTTTTTTCAATAAATTGTTGTGACCAAGTGTATTTGTATGAAATGTATTGGAGCAAAGAAAAACTAAATTTCTTAAAAAAAAAATACAAGTTAAGGCCTTTCTACTTGAGACCATTGATATACATACATATTTACTTAGCTCTTTTATTGCAACATATTTGTATCTCAAAAAAATGTGTTTTTGACCTTAATAATGCAGAATAATCATATAGTATTTAATCTTTAATGTCATACAAATGGATGGTACGTACACTCAATTCTTGAAACGAAGAAAATATTTTTTTAAATTGAAACTTAAAACTTATTTTCTGCCAAATTCATAAACTATTTATGAGTTATGCCTTTGTTGCATTAAAGGAGCGATATGTACATTTGCGCTTGTGTACCTAAAACCATTATAACTTAAGAATGGCTCAAAAAAGCGGTTCTAAATTTAAACTTTAAATTTTAAAGGCATGTAAGGACGCACTTCAAATAACCGTCTACTTAGAAGAAGTTATCCAGTATCACTGTGTGGATATTTTCTAAATACCTGGACTTGATATTACAAACTTTCTGATAGTTAATATGCCTACCAACATATCGCACACTACATACGTATATCATAAACAGGCACAACGCAAAGTCATCAAAGTACTTCTCTTTTTTCATACACCAGTTAACTGAACAAATCTGTAACGACTGCAGCAATTTCTTTTTGCAACACAGCCTTGTTGAATAATATAAATACCGGTTATTCAGCTTTACCATAGCTACAACTTTGCCCAATATTGTTAGCTAAAAAATAATAGTTCTTTAGAAAAAAGTAAAAAAAAAAATTTCTTCACTTTGCAAAAAAAAAACGAAGAAATTATTTCCTTGGCGCTAAATTTTAATAAGATCTATTTATTGAACTCTTAGCTACATTATTGACATATATAGTTTAGGGCCATCATCAAGTCTGAATTAGCTGTAGGTCTTAAACTGATGACACCATTTTATGAGGGCGCACTGATTTTCGAAATCTTTGGAAGCCCAAAAAAAAAATTTGTCACCAAAATCGCCAAACTGAGTATAGGGTTTTATTACCTTTGGTAGTACTATCGAACATATCGTATCATAACCGCCTTAACAAGCTTAAGCGACATAATTTTCGAACTTAAGTTTTTGATCAAAATCCATTTTTTGCGATAGTAAATAATCGATTTTCGACAAAAAAAAAATGAGTTCCGAGAATGTATCGGTTAAGCTCTTTTTGGCGGTTATGGCACGATATAATGCCAAGACCTTGTGCATTTTTTAGTGTTGCACACACAGTGTTATTGGTTTCAAATATAACTTTTTTTCTAAATTCTTTTTGTCTATAAATATTATTTATTTAATTCTTATTTTCTCGCAGACAATCATGTAAAAAGTAATCGACCAATTTTGTTACCATGTGGTCACAACATGTGCGAAAATTGTGTTTACCACAATCGCCACAACTTAACCTGCGTTACATGCCTTTCGCCAGTTGTATTATCGAAAATACCCGACAAACAATTTTCCAATTTCAATGTACGCGATCATTTCGATATGAATTTCTTTTTAATGGGCCAATTGAATCATTGGCGTTTTTATCGCAGAGATGGTTCGGCCAATAACACATTGTTTATGAGCGCTGCCGATCGTTGCAATCTTAATAGCACTCTACTAGATACAGATGCTAGTGTGGTCACACAATCGGTTATTAAGTGTGTTGAATGCGAAAATCTGCCGTCGTTAGGTAAATGTCGCACTTGCAAGGCCTACTATTGCAAACGTTGTTT